>JACGCM010000440.1:0-2428299 GCA_014058105.1 Kingdonia uniflora | reverse complement strand
CTTAGGCGCAGGACTACCTTAACCCCCCATCTTGCACATCGACTGTTGCGTAAGCGTCCTAATCGTACGGACTAGGGAGTGCTTTATGATAGGCATAGTGAACAAAAAAAATTGTTAGAATAAAGATCTTCATTCCTCTTCTTCATCATCTTCTTTTCCTCATCCCTCTTGATCAGGGAGTTTCACCCAACTATGTTTTCTAAAAAGGACTTGACTCCTTTTTTTCTTTTAATCAAAATAACTAAATATATTATACCCCAAGTGGCCGAAAAGAAAGAGCATAGTCAACAAGGTTTGCCGCCTCAACCGGCTAAAAAAAAAGAAGAAAACGCAGTGGAGTGGACTCCCACTGTGGCCAATGCATGAGTTTCAAAGTTATACAATCTACTAATAAACTGAAATCTGAACTCTGAATCTGGATGCCAAAGCAAGTATTTCTGGTACCAGTATGAGAGCGCCCCAGGATAGGTCATCGAATCCTACCTCGTGGGCCATGACAAGCCTCCTGTAATCAGTAAGGACCACCGCTCTCTCAATACCCATCTTGTGTGCTGCCGCCATGCCTCTGATCACTGATAATGCCTCAGCCTCTTCAGGGTCTGACGCCTGGCTGGAGTCAAAACCTGCACCAATAACAACTTGATTGTAAGTTTTAATAATAAAGCCAGATCCCCCCTTGTGTCGCTATTGTGCCAGGCTCCATCCACCATGATTGTGTGTCATCCCTCTTCAATCCCGGGAGGTAAAAATTCGACGATAGGCCTGGTATCTGGGTTGGGGTCAGGATGACGGCTGATGCTATAGCTCTTGGCCCTATTCACATAGACCAAAAAGTTAGGATTAATATTATTAAAAACAAGGTCTTTTCGACTCATCCAAATAACGTAAAAAAGTAAGCAAATCTTCCCCTACTAGGAGATGTCAGGTTCATTTGTGCTCTGACAGGAAAGTTTAAAGAGAAAACCATACAGAGAGTCTGTGTACGCCCAACCAGCGAGATTTGGAGGAGGGTCAAGACCATACCATAAATATTTAATCTTCTTATAGAAAAAGAGGGTGGTTTCTTCTTCTTCACTACATCTTGGGTATATGATATCCCTGTTGTCTTCTCCATGCCAGAGATTTCTTTTGGTGGGAATGCCATCCTAAAGTGCTTTCTAGAGGAAGATTTAGATTTTGTCAGGTACCTTCATTTTCTTAATGGACCCCCAGTCTATTTATGAATCCGTTCCCGCATTGGTGTCATTTTCCTTCGTTTGAAGGTCCTTAAAGGATGAGTGATAAGCAGATTTAACCGTGAGGAGGCTGTTCTTATCCTTTCTCCATTTAAGCGAATCTTTGGCCTTAAATTTGATGAGCGGCAGTCTGAGGATGATTTTCGCTATATCTTGGAGGTACGATGATCATATGATCTCTTCCTTCCAAAAGCCCTGAAAGGGGCAGATGAGGTCTGCCACTCTAGTAGCCATCCTATTTTCTGGGGAAGACCCACAAGATCGACCATATCGGATTCCTGAGTTCTAAGGCTCTAGCCAGCAGTCTACACTTTCTCCATTGCCAATGTGGCAGATTAGCTCTGGCCAGATTCTATCTCTAGTGGCGATAATGCCTTCTAAATCCAAGAGTCAGCGGGCCTAGAGGAGGAAATCATCAAAGAATCCCCGGGGAAGTACTTTTGTAAGAGATTGAAGGCCCAGGTTTTATCAGGTTCTCTAATGATTCTCCAAAATAATTTGGCAAGAAGAGCTTGGTTGTGGATGAGGGCGGTTCTGATGCCCAACCCTCCCCTGTCCTTGGGATAACAGACTTTCTTCTAACTGGTGAAATGTATTTTGTTGTTCCCAGCACTGTTAGTTCCCCACATGAAGCAATAATTGATAGAGTCTAGCTTCCTGCAGATCTTAATAGGGAAAGGGAACACTGACATATAGAACGAAGGGATTGCTGAGTTAACAGCTTTAATAAGAGTGAGTCTGCCCACTTGAGAAAGGTTCTTAGCTTTCCATCCCTCAATTCTGTTTGAGACACAAATGATGATGTCTTGAAAGTTAAGGTTTTTCTTACGGTCAAACTCCAGAGGGGCACCTATATATCTATCCCCGACAAAGTCTCTTTTGATGTGAATGATGTATTGGATAAGCCGGTAATGTCTCTGGTGCCCGTTCTTATTGAAGAGAATACAAGATTTCTCTAGGTTAATCTCCTGACCTGAAAGGCTTTTGAAAGTGTCCAGAACATCTTTAAGCGTACCCGCTTCTTTCTGGTGACCGTTCATACTGAAGAGAATATAAGATTTCTCCAGGTTGATCTTCTGACTTGAAACGCTTTTGAAAGTATCCAAGACATCTTTAAGCGTACCCGCTTCTTTCAGATTGGCTTTGCAAAAAATGAAGCAGTCTTCGGCAAAAAAGAGGTAGGAGAGAGGAGTGGTATTTCTTGTCGTCTTGATGCCATGCATATTCTCATCTGTCTCTGCTTTAAGGATGATTCTAGAAAGGATCTCGGTGCAAATAAGGAAGAGAAAAGGGGAGAGGGGACCGCCTTGTCTGAGCCCACGACCAGGCTTGAGAAAACCATAGGGGGAGCCATCAATATTGAACGAAAGAGCAGTGGTGGAAATGCATTGCTGAATCCAAGTACATAATTTTTTGCTAAACCCCATAGATTTCATGGTGTCCCGTAGAAAACTCTACTCCACCCTGTAAAAGGCTTTACTAAGATCTAGTTTGACTGCCATACTTCCTGTTGTACCTTTTTTCTTCTTCAGGGATTGGAGAATTTCTCGTACCATAATAATGTTGTCGTAGATTTGTCGACCAGGCACGAAAGCATTCTGGGTAGGGGAAATAATTTTATGGAGAAGGGGTTTGAGCCTGTTAGCCAAAATTTTGGTGATAATTTTGAATTTAACGTTACATAGACTAATAGGTCTAAAATGCTCAGGGCTAGTTTTGGGGATAAGAGTGATGTTGGTATGATTAAATTTACCGAGAAGATGACCCGTCTGGAAAAAGGCTAAGATGGCTTGATAGAGGTCATTTTTAACTGTATCCCAGGATTTTTTGTAGAAGAAGAGTGTAAAACCATCAGGTCCCAATGATTTATGGGGGTTCATCGAGAAGAGGGCTTCTTTAATTTCTTCCATTGAAAGAAACTTGGTCAGGATAGAATTGTCATCTTGCGTGATCAGTTTTTCCATGATGTTAAGATCGTCGATCTTAGTGGCAGGGTTCACCGAGGTAAATAACTTCTTGTAATAGTCAATGAAGGACTCGCCAATGTCTATCCTATCATTCGCCCAAGAGCTGTCCTCTTTCTGGATGCTAATAATAGAATTCTTTCTCCTACGATAGATGGTAGACATGTGAAAGAAACGAGTGTTCCTATCTCCCTCTTTAAGCCAGATCTCTCTAGATTTATCTTTTCATAAGGCCTCCTCCAGATTGAGGGTTTGCTCAAGGGAATTCTGCATGTTGACCTCATCGGCAATATTCTGATCAGATGGAGGTTCTTTTTGCAGCTTACCAATTTGGTCTATATCCCTCCTACTCTAATGTCCATACTTTCTTAATGACCTCTTGGTAGTTCTCATGGTTAGGTGCCAAAAGGATTGGAAGTAGATTTTTTTGGAAAGGTTATGCGATAATGGGCTAGTGTTGAAAAGGATGGGATCATGGTTTGAGCCGATGATCGGCAAATTATGGATGGTTGCGTCTTGAAAGGTGGTTCTCCACGGAACAGAGGCGAGGGCACGATCCAGTCTAAGTTTGGTTAACTCGATTCCCTTTCTCTTATTAGTCCACATGAAGGGTACCCCCAAGAAACCCAGGTCAACCATGGAGGAGTGGACCATAAAATATTTGAGAGGATAAGTAGTATTATCAAACGGGATTCTGCTAAACTTTTCTTCCCTGAAAACAATATTGTTAAGATCACCGATGATGAGCCAGGGAATCAAAATGGCATTGGCCATCTGAGAAATGGTAGACCAATAGGAGTTCTGATTGGCAGTTTCAAGGGGGTCATAGGTGAAAGAACACATCTAGTGGACAGATGCCGTCTCTGGTAAAAGGTTATGCCCTGTCGATGAGATAAGAGCGTCAATCCCTCTAGGGGAGGATTCAAAGATAGTGAGATCGATGCCCTTATTCCAGGCAAGCCATAGGCCCCGTCTGTGGCTAGTAGTAGCGGCCACCATATGGGAGTGGTTGTAACCCAGCTTGGCAATCTTCCTGAAGGAGTCTGGTTTTATCGCTTTAGTCTCAACCAGGAAGAAGACATCGGGGTCATGTTTTTTTGGATATTAAGGAGCTCCCAAAGGGTGGCTGGTTTGCCACTCCCTCTGTAGTTCTATGAGAGGATAATCATATCTCACCAAGGGCCGGTGTCGGGCCTGCTTTTAAAGAAAAAGTGATTCTCTCGCGTTGGGTCTTTTTGTTGTGTGACAGTCTGCTTCTTCATAGATTTCCCTTATTTTATACCGGCCACCGAAGAACATGCCTGCATTCAGGTAAAAAATATACCTGCATAACGGTTGAGTTCTTAAGATAAGGAGAGAAGAGAAGGAAGTGAACTGCGGCGCGAAGGGAGCAGTTTCGGGCATCGGCCCCAAAACCTTTCCCTTTACCTTTTAGAAGGAGATGAGATTCGGTCTCTAAGTGTCTCTTCATCTTAAAACGGGTTCCCACTAGCTTAGCCCAGTAATGGGGGTCAGGCGGGTGAAAATCTCTCTTATGGTGCCCAATTTCCAAAGAGGGGGTAATATGAGGGCAACTAGGAAGGCTTGAGAGTACTTCCTAGGCAGGGTTTTTGGTCTCCGCTCTGAAAGAATACAAGAACGAAGAGGAACGTTCTTAAAGGGATAAGGACAAATTAGTAACAGTTTTAGGAGCCTGACCCCGGTCAGTGTATCTAAGGCGGTTTATCCTATCACGTGTACGTCTGTTAATCCTAGTGCTAGAGGGTCGACCCCGGTCTGAGGGTCAAAAGAAATTTGAAGACATAAGACTCGAGAAAAAAAAGGGCTAAGATACAAGTCTAATAAAGTGATGTTCATGCTAAAATTAAATCAGAAAAGGAAGGGCAAAAGAGATAATACGTACCTTAGTGGGGGCGGGGGCAGAGAGTCCCCTATACCTTTATCCGAAGTTGGTGTATCAGAAAGTCCCCGTTTCCTATTTCCCTTTCCCTTAGTGCCTATCCCTGAGCTGCCTGCAGTCCAGTCTCTACTAGTACCAAAAATATTTTCCTGAGTCGGTGTGACCCATGCCGAGTGCTCTAAGGAAGAATGGTCAATCTCTAGCGGTTCTGGGTCGGACGAGGAGTAGGTCGGCGATGTGGTAATAAGGAAAATGGTTGGGTTTGGTCGGTGATGTGTGGTGAAGTCCGTCGGGCAGAGCGGGAATAGAATGTGGGTGGTCGCCGATGGGTGGGACGGAAGATCGGGTTCATCGCCAAGGGTGAGGCGAGATTTGAAATGTCGACCAGATTCTGGCCTAGGCCTGGTTTCAAACCCATTTCATCTAAGTAAAAAAAAATGGCTAGAAAATGGTACAGTTAAGGCCCTGGCCTGTAATAATTGGGTTTTTATTACCCTTTGTTGTCAAACTTTCAAGGCCCTGGCCTAAAAGGTGTGGGGTACGTTATCTTGAGGTTGTTGGGCTGGGTTGACGAAATCCCGTGTGATCAAAGCATCCTTGATAATTTTTTGAGGGTGATGCAGAGTTGTTGCATGCGAGTGAGAGAGGGTGGGTCCCGGTGTCATGATTCTAAACTCCTCCAAATTTTTCCCTAAACGAGTGCGAAGTATGAAAAGCTTGTGACAAGTGGGTCCCAGTGTCATGATTCACTTCTCCTTCCATAACGTGTTTGTTTTTCGGTAGCTATTTGCCTCGAAGAAGTTGAGATCAAAATCATTTAATAATTTTTTAATCGTACCAGCCCCTCCAAAAGGTTCAACGGTCGTCTGGTCTCCATGATTATGATTTCTTGAACCCATCCCCAAAGTGATGTCTGTAAGTCTTTGATGGTGACTGAGTTGCCTCTGTTGTATACTGTCTGTACTTTTGAGTATTTTGATGTAGACATTCTCGGTGCATTTTTGCTTCATTCGGTCGAAGAGGGTCTGTCCGGACAGTTGTGATGGTTCTAGTTTTGTGATGATGGGTCTATATGAACTTGTACCGGCGATCGTGCCATTTCGTACCCTAGTTATGGCGTTTACATTTTTGTCTGCTGCCGTGCCTTTTGAAACCTCAAAGTCTTGGTTGTTTGAGAAACTCTGATAAAAATGTTGTTTTTGTTGTTGATGTGAGTCTTGATAACCAGTGTAAAAATGCTTAAACGGAGAAGACACAATATTTTTAGGAGGATTCACTTGTATATGAGATCCATAATGAAACTCAAATTTGGAGTTGAGATCAGCCTATTCCTTTCTTGCATGACTTTTTTGATTTTTTTGCAGAGGGAGAGTGGGTGGTTGATGATGCCACAATAAGGGCAAAACCCTTCAAGTTTCTCGTATTTGATCATGATTCGTGCGCCACCAAACTGTTGTGGTCTCGATTTAGGGATGGATAGTACAAGAGGTTTTTCTGTAAAGAAATTCACCATAATACGTACAAAATTTGTCCTCCTCAGCTCCGTTTGGTATTCTTCATAGTCGTTACGAATGTATTCGCCTATCTTGTTACCGACGAGTCATAGTGTATCTTTACTGAGCATGCAACATGGTAATCCTAACACCTGAACCCAACAAAGATATCGAGAAAAGCTAATCTCCGATTGGTGTAACATAGGGTTAAAAGGTTGTTGGAGGATTGAGAATCCGAAAACATTCACCGATTGAGCATTAAGAATTGTTTGTTGGTCTTTTAGGTTGGCGAAGTTGGCCACAAAGACTTTTGAAGATATATCAAAAAATTTAGCCTCTGAATTTAACTCCTTGGCTATTGTACCAACCAATTCGATGAGACTATTTTCAACTGACTTGACCCATTTTGACGGAAAGAATTTGATCGCTGGGAGGATAAGATGGTGTTTTTGCTGAAACAACTCAAAATTTATTATGTTCTTTCTGATATTTGTCCCACTATACCTGCTGAAACTATGTCCGATGCTGCTAAAAAGGCGCTAGAGAAAATTTAAAAATGGAAAGATGATGACTATTTGTGTCGTCACCATATTCGGAATTCTCTTACTGATGCTCTATATAATCAGTTTAAGAAAAATACCAATAATGCAAAAGACTTATGGGAAGGTATTAGGACTGTGTATGCTGCTGATGAAATTGGCACCAAAAAGTTTCAAGTCAGTAACTATATAGACTATGTTATGGTTTATTCTAAACCGATTCTGGAGCAAGTACAAGAATTTCAAGTTTTTGTGGACTCAATTGTTTCTGCTGGAATGAAAATTGATACAAACTTTCATGTGAGTGTAATTATTTCCAAGTTGCCTCTTGCTTGGAAAGATTACAAAAATAAAATGATGCACAAGAAAGAGGACATCACTCTGGATGATCTTCTTTATCATCTACGGGTTGATGAAGAATCTCGTAATCGTGAAAAGGTAACTAAAAAGACTAATGATGGTGATATAAAAGCACATGTTGTTGAATCTGCAGGTCCAAAGAAGGCTAAAGGGCAAAAGAAATATTCAAAGAATAATTTCAAACCGATAAAGAAAGACTTTAAGAAGAAGCCAGGAACCAAACAAAATGGAGACAAAAAGAAATCTTATTACTATGTATGTGGCAAGCCTGGCCATTTTACAAGAGACTGTCATTTCAGAAAGGGCAAACAACATGAAGAAGACAAATTAATTGCTATGGTGTCTGAAGTAAATATGGTTGGAGGAGAAGTTAATTGGTGGATCGATTCGGGTGCAACAAAACATATTTGTTGTGACAAGAATATGTTCGTGACTTATGAACCTGTGGGGGATGGGATGCACGTCTACATGGGTAATTCTTCAACTTTCACGATCGTTGGTAAGGGTTCAGTGGATCTCAAATTAACATCTGGGAAGACCGTCACCTTAACTGAAGTTTATCACGTTCCAGAGATTCGTAAGAACTTAGTTTTAGTCAGCCTCTTCAGTTCTCATGGTTTCAAAATTGTGTTTGAATCTGACAAAATGATCCTTACAAAAAATGGCAATTTTATGGGTAAGGGTTATTCTGTTCCTGGAATGTTTAAATTGAATGTAATGAATGAATCCGTTTCTGCGTATATTCTTGCGTCCTCTGAATTATGGTATGGTAGATTGGGCCATTTAAATTATAAATCGATTCAATCGATGACAAGTAATAGATTAATTCCAAAATACAATCAGACTCACGAAAAATGCATAATATGCAGCAAATGTAAAGTTACTAGAACCTCTTTTTGATCTGTTGAGAGATCATCAAAGGTTTTAGATCTTGTACATTCAGACATTTGTGAGATGACGGATATTCTGTCTAGAAATAAAAAGAGATATTTCATTACATTCATTGACGACCCTTCAAGATACACTTACGTTTTTCTTTTAAGGACTAAAGATGAAGCCTTTGACAAGTTTAAAACGTACAAAGCTAAAGTTGAGAACTTTCACAATTGCAAGATAAAGACTTTTTGGACCAATAGGGGGGAGAGCACACATTCACGGGTTTGCAAGAATTTTGTGAAGCTGAAGGGGTACACCATCAAATGTCTGCTCCAAGGACACCATAGCAGAACGACATTGCAGAACGGAAGAATAGAACTATTACAGAAATGGTGAATTCTATGCTTATCAGTTTAGGCGTTCCATCTAATCTATGGGGCGAAGCTCTTCTTTCGTCGTGTCATATTTTAAATCGGGTTCCTCATAAAGCAATTGGAAAGACTCCTTATGAAGTATGGAAGGGGAAAAAGCCTAACTTGAATTATCTCAAAGTCTAGGGTTGTTTATCTCAAGTCAAGTTACCACATGTTTAGTTTCCAAAAGTTGGATCGCGAGGGTTGGATGGCGTCTTTGTTGGTTATTCCGTGAGCAGTAAGGCTTACAGATTTCTGAATTTAGAATCTCTAGTACCTTATTTTATTATTGAGTCAACAAATGCTGATTTTTTTGAGAACATATTTCCGCTTAAGAAGGATAAGGAAACTGTAGGGGTTGAGTCTTCGAGTTCACATAAGAGAAGCGTTTGCGCGCCTCCTTGCTTGGTTTGGTAATTGGTTTTCTTTTGGTGAAGATTAGTTCTTAATTTTTGAATTTTCCTAACAATTGTTGGAATTGTTTTAACTTCAAATGTTTTATAAAAAAAAAATATGGTTTTAAATGTTTTATCCCACATTGAAAATAAAAAGTATTTTCTAATAGTTTTTATATCTCTATGACTTAGTTAGATTTAAAACTCTACTCTAGGAGTGTGTGCACTCTAGCGAGATGCTTCACATCGAGCACGAATCGCGCATGGGTGAATGGGCATTTGAGGTACATTTAGGCGCTTTTTGGCATTTTATTAGGCGCACTTAGTGGGTTTGGGTCTGGAATAGATAACCTCTTAGACTTTTATGACTGTTAGAGTCTGTAACTGGTTATTGGGGATTAAGTGTGACTTATTTTGATATTAATACTTTAATGTATTAATTAAGCAGTTTTAGAACTGAACAGTTTTAGACTCTTATTTATAGAGTTCTCTTCTGTGAGTAAAAACACAGAGAAAAACAAACAAGTTCTTTTTCTTTCTCAATTTCTTTTCTTTTCATTTTTTGGGCAATGAGAAAAGGTGAAACAAACTTAATCACTCTGTGTAGTGCAAGAACATAGCGATAGAACGGGTCTAGCTTGGTTGAATCCCGGAGATAGTGCTGCTGAGCTTTCTTGCACCTTTGGAGAGGCTTCGACTATCTTAAAGAAGCTCTTGCGCGCCTGCTTGCTTGGTTTGGTAATTGGTTTTCTTTTGGTAAAGATTAGTTATTTATTTTTGAATTTTCCCAACATTCTTCGTAATCGTCACGAATGTATTCGCTTATCTTGTTACCGACGAGTCGTAGTGTATCTTTGCTGAGCATGCAACATGGTAATCCCGACACCTGAACTTAGCAAAGATATCGAGAAAAGCTGATCTCCGATTGGTGTAACATAGGGTTAAAAGGTTGTTGGAGAATTGAGAACCTTAAAACATTCACCGGTTGAGCATTAAGAATTGTTTGTTGGTCTTTTAGGTTGGCGAAGTTGGCCACAAAGACTTTCAATTCTTGTTCATAGAATAATGGAGGTATACGTGGTATAATCTTCGCCCAAGCTCTAGAAACTCCATCCATAATCACTTGTTCTCTAATATTTAGAGAAATCGACTTAAAGGCGATCGTAAATTTCTATTTAGTTTGTAAATTTGCCCACATATTATTGTCGAGTAAGAGGATAGGTATCAGATCGTGCGTGGAGCATCCTTGTAGCATCTCCGCCAGCTCTCCTTCCTCAGCCATCTTGCAGCGACCCGTAATCTCGTCCGAGGTGTCTGTCATTGTTGTGAATGAGTAGTAAATCAAGAGAGCCCTTAGGGTTAGTAACGGGGAAGTGTTTGGTTACAAAAACGACAACGAAAGGATAAGGGTTTGGAAAAGGAAAGTGTTGATAATGTATGTGTAACTTTTATGGTGGGATTACGACTGAGGTAGAGAGGCTTGATGAGTGTGTGTTACGGGTAGATTGGCTGAGGTAGGATGGTATGGTGGATATGGAGTAGAGTGGCCATGAGATTATGGATTGCAATGATAATGGTGGTGTTGGTGCTAATGGTGGTGGTGGAAAAGAAAGTTTTGGAGCTTGGGGAGAGAGGGAGAGTGGGGAAAAGTTTTCCTGAAATGCAGCCCTTCATTTCAAGGAGTGGGGGGAAGAGTACAAGTTTAGTGCATCTCCAACTGTGTGATAACAGCAAATCAAACAGTTGGAGATGCAGTAAACCTCCTCAACAAACTTGCACTCTTTTCCCCATGAGGCCATGGACTAACACACGTCCACCTTATCCAGTCTAATATTCAGAGGAAGCTTTGGCATTTCTCTTCTCCTCCACCTAAGCAAACAAATCACAGAGAGAGAGAGAGCGCTTGAACTCATCAATGGCTTCTGCAACAGCAAGAGCTATATTCTCCTTTCACAACTACACTTCACACACTCAATCTTCACCATTAAAACCCAATACCCATCTCTCAATCTCTCCATCACACCCCAAGAAACCTCTCATTTCACTCCTTAACAAACCCCACACACCTCAATTCACCTCAAACTCCATTGATGTTTCCAAAGAAGATAAACCCATTTCAGAAGTACCCATTTCTGAATCAGAAGACCCCAACTCATTGCTAACTCCACCTGATTACCCCTCCTTAGAGGAAACCACCTTCGAAAAGTTTGAGAAAAGACGTTTAGAAGAGCGGTTTGCTGTGTTAAATACTGGTATACATGAATGCAAGTCCTGTGGGTACTTGTATAATGAAGGGGCAGGTGATCCCTCATACCCCATTCCTCCTGGGATGCAATTTGATCAGTTGCCTGAGGATTGGAGGTGTCCGACTTGTGGGGCGGCGCAATCGTTTTTTCAGAGTAAGAGTGTGGAGATTGCTGGGTTTGCTGAGAACCAACAGTTTGGACTTGGGGCTAATACACTTACTTCTGGACAGAAGTTGATTTTTATTTATGGGACTTTGTTACTGTTCTTTGGGCTCTTCTTAAGTGGATACTTTCTGCAATAGTCGGATATAAAAGGTGAGTTTTTTTTTTCTCTCTCAATGAAGTGTTGTATTATGTAATTTGAAATGCAGTTTGTGAAATAGAAGAACAACTTTATATATATTATGTTTGGAAAGAATCAAAAATTTTATATGAAATCTACGCCGTCTTACTGAATTTCGTGTTTATTCGTTGAAGTTGAATAGAACTATTTATATATAATTGTCATTTGCTAGTGATTTTCATAGCAACATGAATGTTTTATGTCATTCACCTTGTATTTGGAGGATAGTCATAAAAGATCATCAGGGCTTTGAGGTTGGACACGAATATTTTATTCAGATTAAGTCGAATTAAAACTAGGACTATTTTGCTCCACAGAATACTTCATTTGGGAAGTGTTAAGATTGTCTTGATTTTTTGTTAGTTATGTTAGGGGAGACTGAAGAAAGAGAAATCCTGATTTTGGTTGATGTGAGATATGGGCATACTCGCAGTGGGTGCCGTAGAATCTCTTTAACTCTCTAAATCTTGCACACTTAAATGATGAATTTTCTTCGGTTTCTTACAAACTTGAATACTAGTTACTTCAGGGACTACCAAAAGGTATTGCAATCGTCTTCCCCGATCGTCTACTTGAATACTAGTTACTAGAGTACAAGGAGTTGGTTCCACTTCTGACACTTCATAAGATAGGCCTAAGAAAATTAGAAATAGTTTCTTTTAAGGATCCTCAATAGTCTTCAAGAGTTCAGATCGACTTCGACACTATTCCTTGGGTCCAATAGGTAGGCTACTCAATTATCAAGCAGATCAATCTGAAATTGCGTTCGATCCAAGAATGCTCCATTCTGATGGTTAGAAGGTGTTCACTACAATGCCATCTCGAGTAAAATTGCCAATTAACCTCGCTTTCTTTAAATGTCAAAACAGCAGCCATTGAATGATTGGAATCTGAAACCAGATCAACCTTTTGCCACCATTTGCCCAAAGCCATCTCCAAAACAGCTACAACACAAACACATTGAGCAAAAATTGAAATAGCCACTCCAATATTTTCAACAAGAACACCAGGAACAATATGACTAGTCTCTAATGACTTTACCGATTCCTCCAATGCCTTTCTAGGCTTCAGACTTAAATATCACACCATTGTACTCGTTATCCGTTCTTGAGTAATTTTAATTACTCTATATTTTCTTTCTGTTCATGGTCATTGATGATGGTGAGAAGGTAAGACTCGTACATGATACATTTTCTTGGTTGGTATAACCTGTGTCACCTTCTTCTATCAGCTGGCCTTCCAGTTTCCTTCAGGTTCGAATATTTCTAGTTCTCCACTAACTCTTAATCTTTTGGAATCTTTATAACTTACTGAATCGAACGTAGTTTTTAAATTTCAGCTTTATCGTATTTATACCGAATGGGAAATCTAACCATTGGTTCCAGACTTTCTAATATACGAAAAGCGCACAGCCAGGTGTAGGATTTGGATTTGATTAGGCATCTCGAAACACTTGCATTATGTTATTGGTCAGTGTACAAAAGATTGGAAAGGGTGATAACATATTGTAAAACATGTGTCTTTGGAGCTAAAGAGGGTCATTCTGTATAAGTAGTGTGTGCATTAACATGAGAGAATCTTAAATTGCAATATAAGGCAGTACTTGCGATGTTGAAGGTACCTACCCAGTTGAAGCTCAGTTCAAGGCTTGGAGCGTAATAGAATCAAATGTTGTTTCCAAGGATGTTGGAGATAAATTTTTAGGAAGTGTCTTGCTAGATTAGTTTGTATCAGAGAGATCAGGACTTGGAACTTTACCTGGGATTTATAGCAGGTTTTTATATCTTCAGGAAGTGTCGTGGTAAAGGGATCAAAAACTTGAAACTTGTTTCTTCTTTTTTAGTAAACTCGATTTCAGAGTTATCTTTCTAAACTTACATAAGGACTTAAGAACGGGTTCATTCTACATGACTCCCTACAAACAAAGATCAGTGACTCTACTAGTAAAGCAAAAAATTGAGATAAAGGTGAAGGAGCAGGCTCACATCACTGTAGCGGAGATAAGGGTTACTGCAAATTAAGATGACAACCACGCAGATACTTCATCTGGCAAAGTAAAAATGGCATTCCACTTCATATATTCTCTATCTTTTCATCTTCATATTTCCTCCCTCTCCATATTTCTCTCAAATTTCATTCTCCATATTTCTCTAGGTTTCTTTAGCTTTTTCTCTCCAGATTTTATTCTCGCTTTCTCTCCCCAAATTCTATTCTCCATATTTCTCTCTAGTTTTATCTTTCCACATTTCCTTTTGTAAATTTCCTTCATATTTTCTTAGTATTTTCCATATTTCCCGTCCATTTAACTCTTCTTTTTCTTCCAAGACATTATCTCTTCATACTTCCTCTTCCTATACCTACTCAACATCTTCTTGTTTTTTGAGAATGCAAAAATAACTTATCGATCATCTTCCTTTATGATGTGAAAAAACCCCAAGCAAAAGGTAAAAAAGAAAAGGATAATTGATGTCATCATGTCCCCTCATAAAAATAGACGAAAAAGACCATTATAAAATCATAGCATGCGAGCAATTGTGCACGCGCTATCGCGCGTGCAAACACATTATATTTTGGGATATGATCGGGTTTTGATTTATTTTTTGATTTTATGTTGAAGTAGTTTGAAATTTATATATTATTTTTGTGTTCTTCCCATGTAAATAACTCAAAGGCTACTACATTATATGTATCTATTTTTTGCTTGCTTCGAGATATTCGGGTCCAACTCTAAGCACCCTTGCACCTGGATGTTCTCTTAATATTATTCTTCATCAACTTAAATCTAATCTAAAACTTCATTTGGTTTCGTTGATAACTAATAACTCAGCTAATTTTCAGCGTACTCTAGAACTAATAAAACCCAAAAACTAAATTTCCCTAACAACCAGAATCTCCATAATTATATTGAATAAGGTCTTCCTAAGTATTGATAGACTTAAAATATAGTTTTAACGCAGAGATGATTCCGAAATAAACGTTGTTTATCGTACCTTAATTTCACAATTTACTCTCAAAATCAAAATGTCTTAAAAACACCCACCCACCCAAACTAACAAAACTTCACAACTAAATCCCCAAAACTATTTTTTATTTCTTTCTTCCACAAAGCATTACAGGGCTCAAATGGACAATGATAAAATCCAGAACATACCTAATATCTCATTAAAATCTACAACTTATATCCCTAACTATTGTTCTAATCTTAACACTAACTAAACATGCATCATAAACCCACAATAACCCACTACTAAATAATCCACCCCAACATCAGTAATCAAAAACCCACTAAAAATAATCCACTCAACATCAATAAACTCAAATCAATTCAAAATATATCCAAAAATCCTAAAAAAAAAATGAGAAAAAAATATGAAATACAACAAATTAAGAGGGCGTATGTGGTCTACCTAGAAGAGGAATAACAGAGGTGAGTTGTACAGGGGTTTTGTGTATGTGTGGTATGCCTAGAAGAGGAATAGAGGAAGGTGAGTTATGAAGGAATTTTGTGTTTGCGTAGTATACCTAGAAGATGAACAGAGGAAGTTAGAGAGGAGTAGAGGAGGTGATTTGTGAAGGGGGAAAATTATGTTTAATTATGTTATATAGGAGGTGCCTCAAGTAGTGTGTTTTTGAGGGAAATTGAGGACTTATATTGACTTTGTAATCAACTGGATCAATTCTTTCGGCATTTATTTTTGGTTAATATAATCTCAGAACTTTAATCCACTTCTTGACAAAAACAACGCAGTGATGTACGACTGTGTCTCAAACCAAATGTTGAGGTTTTTCTTTATTAATAGAGATATGTCAAAAGATGATTGCTTCGGTTGTTTACTATTTCCACCCTTCTACAATATTCACTCCACATCTCTCTCATTTTTCTATTCAACTTCTTTCTATATTTTTCTCTCCAGATTTTCTTTATATAGTCTCATATTTACTCCTCCACATTTTCTCCCCAATTGTCTCTTTTATTTTTCTTTTTCATATTCTTTCTTTGATGTTCTCGTATTTCTTTGTTCATTTTTCTCTATTTAGATTTTCTGTGACCTGTTCTCTCTTGAACATGCTATCGAACTAGGTTCAGTCAAAGGCATTAAGGATAAGCATCTTAATTAGTAACCTCTAGGCATGAAAATCAGGCTATGTGCAATTTTTATGTGTGGTAAGTAGTTGTTATAAGCTCCAAAAGCATGAGAAATGGTAGGACCGTTAAAGATGTTTCAAGGATAACATTACAACCCAACTTGGGCAAGTTGGGTTGGATTGGAATCTAATACTACCGCAACCCAGGCTTTGAAGTGTTCAATCTAAGGTTCTACCTATAAAAAAATAATCTAAGGTTGTCCAGTCATGGTAGGCCGATTTGATAGTCAAATTGATATTGTGTTCAACTGAAACTGAGAACTCTTCAGAACTAAACAAGGCATCTGATTCACAGTAAAAAGTTAGGTTGTTTACCACTCTATAGGCTACTTTACGACTGAACCTGGACACATTTACGGTTTCGATTAGAATAGAATCTTGGGCTATGGCTATTAGCCATATCTTACGTTAAATTAATCATGAGTGGCCTTACTTTTCCTCTGAATATCTCCCTTCACTATACTGCCGAAAGGCAATGGTTGCATTAACTTGGTGACGTGGTTGAATGGTGTTTTGATTGTAGGATTCTTGTAAAACAGGTAAGTTTGGTGGCTAACGACATCTGTGCATAAAATGTATTGTCAAAATAACTGGATTTTGGTACTGTTATTTTGAAATAACTAGGTAGAATCCCTGTTCCCTTGTGCATTTCGAACTCCTCTGCATTATCACAAGATTTTCCAAAGATATGCCTTCGGCTAGTAAAAACTGATGGACGGGTATGTTTTAGTCAGTAAGGTTGCAAAGATATTATGAGAACTCATCTATTATGGTAAGAAGTAATTCAGAAAGTTATAGTTTTCCAAAGATGCGTAATAATTACTTAGAGCATCTGTAGTCGACTCTTCAAATATTAGCAGCTAAATTTGGCTTTATTGGCTAATAAAAGTCTTTTTTTTTTTCGAGACTCCTCGAAAAGTACTCATCAAATGCCACATGTCAACTTTTCCATAAAATTCTTAATTTTTGGGTATATTTAGTTTCATTAAATTTGGTTTGAAGAGTGGGGGAAAAAAAAAAAGAGTCAAATTTGATGAGCAAATATGACTTTAGGCAATTTGACTTTAATTTGGAGAGTCAGATGTAGGTGTTTTATAGAGATTTGACTCTACAAATTTGACTTTAAGCCAATATAGAGAGTCGACTACGGATGCTCCTAGAGAATGCATACTTGCTTAGCCAACAAAAAAGCCAAATCTGGCAAAAAGAAGTTTCATAAAAATGATCTGAAGAAATAAAATCTTAAAAAATATAGTCTGTATTCATTTTGTTTCAAGATATACTTTTGAAGAAAAAAGGGTAACTAAAAACTCACTAGCTGAAGAGAATATTTGAACATGGAGAGAGAGACTGAGATAGAGGGGCACAGAGCTTTCAGATAACAGAGGCAAGATAAAAGTTGAGATTCCTTTCTTTATACCAAGCTGAAACAAGGGCCAAATTCAATGAATCAGAGAACTAGGCTTGATTACCAACCAAGTTCAGCCGAAACATTTTTGAACCACTTGGTTTTACTTATGGAAACAATATTGGAAAGAGGTTTATCAGTTTCAGTATAAATAAGGTTACAGTAGCGTTGGTTGTTTCAAAGCAAAATGACAGTTTGAAAGGCATCTAGTTTGCGTTTGGTGATCCCTGGAGTTCCTCTTGGCTTTTCAGGAGAGATCAATACTTCTGCTACTCTCTGCTGAAGGGTTTGGAGGAACACTGGGTGTCGCTCAAGCATAATGCAGTTGTTCGTGTTGGATTCTCCTGTCATCTTCTGAAGAGTAAGTGAATGTCAGAGTTTTTGACATTGGTGCTTGCACTCTCACATTTTCTTGCCTTGGTTCTAAAAAGCATTTTATGTGTCTATAATTTTCAGTAATGGTGTAACTATTCCATCTGTGGGAACAGTTGTACGGTGCTTTTAAGAAACTTGCTTCTCTTAGTCTTTTTCTTTACATTTTTAGGAGTGGCCGTCTAATATCAGACCCGCTCTGAAATGTAGGTAATAATAATTGTGAATGCTAGGTTGCCTGGCTGGTGAGAAAACTAAGGTTTTTTTTAGCCAGTCTCATCTTTTCTTCATTATTTTTTGCCCTGGACACCATAAATAGATGGCTTCAATGCCTATGAGGTTATGAGGTTATATGAAGAACAATAAAGAAGGATTTAGTGTATGAGGTTCGAAGTCGGCCTTAAATTACATTTACTACCCTTAAGTTTTAATTTAATTTATTCATTTGCTTTCTTCTTCTAAAATAAAAAATGATTCGCCATTAACTCATCTCCACCTCTAACTCGACGAGTTCTTTGACTTTAAAGCTTCGAGGGTTTAGTTTACTCTCCAACAGGGATATTATGAACTTTAAATTGGTTCATCTATATACCATAGTTGTGACAGTTTATTTTATTGTTAGAAAGGACATGCCCTTAAAGTCCAACTAGGATTCTTGTTGTTCTTTTTGAATCTTTAAAATTAACTTGTTTCTTCACAAAAAAAAATTCATTACGTAATTTGAATTTATTCCCCTAACAACCCCATAAGTTGAATTCAGTTGTGTACTTAATGATTAAATAAGGATTATTGCAAGACAAAAGGTTTATAGTGCTATTACTAACAAATCTCTAGATGGGTTTTGTATTTATTTGTAATGTTTTACTTGAATGATGCTAATGTTTTACTTGAATTAGAAAATGATTAGTTATGGGATCCAGTTAATAAAAGAGGAAGAGAAAATAAAATAAAAAAATGAGCAATTATGCACGCGCTATTGCAGGTGCGTACATATTATCTTTGGAAATATAATTGGGTTTTGAATTATTTTTAGAGGTTATTTTTCATTGGCAAAAATGGACATTAAGATATTTTAGTAACTTTATAAGTTGATGCCTCGAGAAATGTTTTTTTTTTTGTTTGCAAATAGAGGGCCTATATTGAGTTTTAAATCAACAGCCACGATCTATTTTTTTAATCTTTTTTTTTGTAACATCATCTTAGGCTTTTAAACTACTCCTCGAAAACCACTACTAGTTGATGTGCAGTTGTGCCTCAACTCAAATATTGAAGTTTTTCTTTATTAATAGAGATAAATTCAAAAAAATTAAACTTTTTAAGGCTAATTTGTCATTATCAAAAATTAGGGTACTATACGAAAAGTAAACTTCGAAACTAGAGTCGATAAAGAGTTTTTTCAGAATTTTAGGGTAATAAATGTAATTTATGGTAAACTTCAAGCCTCCTACGGTAAATCTCTCAACAATAAACTTGCTGAATGTTGAAAAAATGTTACTGTTCAAATGCTATTTTCCTGAAATTATTAAGTGGATCAAAATCCTGCGAGTACGAGTGCTTCTACTTTACATACCAAAACTCAATCAGCAAAGGAAAAACTGGTACTTGGAAACCGATGATGCCTGAGTCTCTTTTTCAGCTGATACTATGGAGCTGAATGAAGGTATTGATCCAGGTGACATGGAAGCCGTTCTACTAAGGAGAAGAACCCAGAACATATTTTCTCTGGCACTAACAACCTGGTATGAGCAGCATAGCGGTGTATACCCTATTAATGCCTTTTCCTTTTCGCTATAAATAATGGCTGACTACTGGAATGTAACAGTCCCATCCAAGTTTGAGATTGCTTAAATATAGTCCTTTTGTATGAACACCATTTTTATTGTTCATGGGAACTTCATAAAAAAATATTTCTTACACCCGGAATCCAATCTTGAAGAAGAAGAAATTGAATACCATAAGAATCGAAACAATGCTAATTAATTATGAGAACTGCACATAACACCCTCACACTCAAGTTAAGCACTAATCAAGAACTGATCGACTTACCGCATAGTTATGGCAGTCTATGAATCTAAGTTAGTAGCAAACCCATAAATCATCTCAACAGAAAAAACCTTCATCAGCTCAAACTGAAACACCAAAAACACCACAATTTCAAAATGCAATAACTTTCAATGTCCCTGTGGACTAATTTTGAAATAACTTTCAATGTCCAAGTCCAGTCGACTATTTTTAAACAAGATACATAACTTTGGTTCCTTGACCATATCCATCAAGCATATCCTATGATCATCATACAAGATGCGCCTAACCCTCATTCAAGAAAAACTGAAGTTCTTTAACAACAAATCAAGGCCTCTTGTGAATGCCCAACTTTCCCTGTGCCAATCTTAACGCTTGCTTATCCTTGCAACCTTCAATATTACGTCATTCTCTTCGCATACACACATGATATAAATCCGGCAACTTCAGCTAAAAAAGGTCCGCACTTTTGCTTGTTTATTGCAATTCCTGATGAACGGGGTGCAAATTCTTCTTGGCCATTATGTGCTTCTTGTTAGGCTATGATAGAGCCGTCACCACGATCTTGACATGAAGCAAGTTTCAAAGGCAAATGATATTTTCATAGCAAAAAACATTGGTTCCTTGAGAGAACATGTTTTTTGTCACATAATCCACTTCAAGCATGCTCTTATAGTGAATAATCTCCAAGTCGAAATTTGTAGTAATTCCGAATGGCTGCTGGGTACGTTATTGATCCTGTCACATAAGACAATGAAACATCCAGGAAATCCAAACATCTTCACAACTTTTAGTTTTTTGGGTACTGAGAAAGGAAAAAGGAAAGAATGAACAACAAAAAGCACCTTAATTTCTCCCCGTTTTCTCGAGAGAACATAACAAACCCTGGAACATATCGTGTCTTCTCTTCAAAGTAAATTAAGGAATGTAGAATGTCCATGTTACATGTTTAATGCTAAAAATCGGAATATTTATACTCAAAAACTGAAGAAAAAAAATGCGTTAGAGCTGGAGGATATTTTGTGTAGACATATTGTTTTGAAGAAAAGGGGGAAAATGTAAACTCACCAGAGTGAAGAGAATACTGACATGTATTGAGAGAGACATCGAGGTTTCAGATAACAGAGGCAAGATAAAAGTTAAGATTCCTCTCTTTATACCAAGCCGAAACTAGGGCCAAATTCAATGAACAAAAGAACTAGGCTTCATAAACAACCAAGTTCAGTCTAAATATTTGAACGGCCACTTGGAAGTAGATTTTACATCTTGGAAACAATCATTTTTAGATGGAGAATATTCCAGTTTCTCGATATAAATAAGGTTGCTGTATTATTTGTTACTTCAAAGCATAAGCAGAGTTTGGACGATTTCTAGTTCACGTTTGGTGATCTCTAGAGTTCCTCCTACTGCTTCAGGAGAGATTGTTTCCTCTACTACTCTCTGCTGAAGGGTTTGGAGGAACTTTGGGTGTCACTCAAACAAAATGTGGTATTCGTGTCGGATTCTCCTGTCATTCAATGCTTCATTCTCTAAAGAGTAAGTTTGACATTGTGCTTGCATTATGAAATATTCCTGCACTTTATATGTTTTGAAACTGTAATAGCCTAATTTCGGGATTCGAACTTAGCCTTTACACCATATGTGTTTAGAATGCTTAAGAATAGTGATGAATAACTAATAAGATAATTTAGTGTAGAAAACCTTTGAATAGGTTAAAAACCACGACCTTTCTTGAGGATTTTAGAAAGAGAGGGATATTATTGAGGCCGTTAGCTATTACAATGACTGTTCTGAGTATTTGAGTGTGGAGTGTTAGAGTGAGGGTTCATCCGCCCCTCATCTGGAATTCTTTGGTCCTATTTATAGGTCTTATAATATGACCGTTTGATGACCATTAAGATTCTTAATGATGGACGTTACAGAATATATACATTTGATGGTCTTTGATCTGATTGTGTAACAGACTGATCTTGCCGTCTTGTAACGACTTCATTGGTGACGTTGCGTCTGTTGATTCGAACTGTTAAGTCATAGGTCAAAAATGACGAATAGAGCTATGTAACTGCAAAACGTCATTTAATGTGCCACGTGTATGTTGATGAGGTCGAAAGTTCGTATGGTGGTCGAAGATGAAGCATGAGTTCGAGATGCGGAATAAGCCACTACAGCCGCCCCCTCTCAGCCAACAATACGGGAAACCGTGCGGGCGAATGGCATTGGTTGAGAAGCTTTATAAATATGGCAATTAATACCTGGAAATCATTTCCAAAGCATCTTTTATGATTATCTGTTTTGAGGCTTTTGGGTTTTCTAGAACCAATGGTTGTAGTCAATTTTGCTGCATGGGAAATCCTCCTAACGTTGGGAATTTGAAGAGTCATCTTTAATGTTGATCATAGTATAAAGAGCACTCTGAGTTGTGTGTGATGAACCAAGTCTTCTTTCCTAAACAATTTCTTTTGTATTCTTGTTTCTGTACTTGAAATTTTATGACTGTTGAGAGTATGGTAACTACAAGATAGCAGGCTCGGGAATCCAAGATTCGAAGGAAGATGGAAGAATTGCATGTCAAATATTTTGGTCACCAATAGTTGCATCTACTAACGCCAATTCCTGTGTCCCCTACATACTGCCATATGTCGTATGAGGAGGTGATGGAGGCGGGGGATGATTATTACCAAATGGTGGGCTTCCATTATCTGTTGACATCAGAGGAGGAGTGTTGAAATGGGTTGCGGCTGCTAGCGGAGGAGGTTGTTACAACTGAAAATGAAGGGGCAGACGTTCGTTCGAGGGAGTCTCACCGGTACCCTACTAATGAGTGGGTCTTGTTGAAGAAATAAGACCATTCGTCTGTCTCTAGCATGCGGGGTGGTGGTGGCTATGGTGGAAGAGATGATGGTGGAGGAGGTTTTCTTCCAGGGATCATAGATATTGGGCTTGAAGAAGATCTTTCTGCCAGTGCCGCTAGTCTTCGGTGATTTCTAGTTCAACTGTTTCCTGGCCCATTCGGGCAGGGGATCAGAGTTTGGAAGTTGCTTCAATTTTGCATCTTCTTCTTCGTTGACTGTAGAGAATTGCTTTAAACTGTAATTTGATGTAACTTGGAAAGTAATCTGGAAAACTTGTTATCTGTAAAGTAATCTGTAGTAAATTTGTCGAACTAATGAAATGCCGTCGTTCTGTAATTTTGATTATGTGCTTCGAACTTATATATGCAGTTTTCTATTTGTAAATAGAAGTCTGTAAATAGGTGCTAGTTTGTCATGGGGTATGACTGGAAAAAGTGAACTGTAAAGATCTCAGTGTATATATCTGTAAAGGATAGGAAAAGTTTAGGGTTGAAACAAAAATAGAGAAGTTTGAAAATGTAAAGAGTTTGTATGGTGAGAGGATGTCTGCGAATTACTGATTCAAACTGACTGGAAAATGTCTGGCTGTATAGGAGTAATTGATATCTGTTTGTGGATGTTACTGCTAGACATGCTGGAGTTGTATGTTTGGAGGATGAGTTGTAGGGTTATGAATTGTTGATTCGGGCTTGTTAGATCATTTTGACTGGATGCACGTATATGATATCTTTCTGTAAGTATTGTTGCTAGAGCTGTTCTGATCGGATGTTGTAGTTTTTGTATCTGGTCAAAGGAAATCTGAAGAGATATTGTATAAACTTAGAAAGTATGACCTACCATAATATTTTCTTACTTCTGCGGATAATCTTGTTTCCAGAAATATGCAAAATATATGTATCACCTGAATTCGTAGGGCGTTTTGGATTTGCATTGATCTTCTTGGCGTTAGTATAAAGTAGTGAGCTTCTACTATGGTTCCATGTATCTGATGTAGGGAGAAGTAGCTGTGTAAGTGACCATGGTGAGGATGCGTATGCAGCGAGTTCGCCATGCAATGGAAGGTAGGTTCCAAATCAAAGTTGTTGAACTGCGTGAGCAATATTTTTTTCAGTTGCCTTATGATGTCGCGCTTCTAAGGTGGTCGCTGAAAGTAACTGGTTTAGATGAAGATGGTAGACGTGCGGAGGTTGATCGATTTTTTTGGTGTGATGTGTTTCATGAATTGCTGTTGAATGCGATTCATGCGAAGTTGCGAGAAGAGGCTGTTTGAGAGAGTGTATAGGACAAGATTGCTGAAGAAGATGAGAGAGCAGCAGGAGGGGAGATAATACCTTATGGTGAAGTGAATCATCCAGGCTTCTTTAAATGCAACTATATGTAACTAGGAGCTCGTATTATGAGAGCTCGAACTAAATAAGTAATCTGTTTGAAGTATCATGTTTTTGTTATCTGTTTGATGTTGAATAAAACATATTGAAGATGCAAACTTAAATGAATAAAATCAATTTGTTTGTTAACTGTATGTGCGCATATATTGTGGATGACAACTGTTTGATCTGACAGCTGTGTAGATAATTTTGAATTTGAATATTGAGCTATTTTAGGAATGTCGTATATCATGGTACAATCTTGTATAAAATAAGGTGATTGGTCGT
Organism: Kingdonia uniflora; assembly: GCA_014058105.1. Lineage (NCBI taxonomy): Eukaryota > Viridiplantae > Streptophyta > Magnoliopsida > Ranunculales > Circaeasteraceae > Kingdonia > Kingdonia uniflora. The sequence continues at coordinate 2,404,080 of JACGCM010000440.1, read as the reverse complement.
TCGTGCTGCTTTGGGAAAGAGGGTAGAATTGTTTAATGGCAGAAATTATAGATAGATGTGATGATGGTAGATGTTATCACAGAATTCATGATGATGCTGTGAAACAAAAAGACGTGCATGCAGAGACAGTAAGGGCGGCTGATACGTGTCTGAAAGAGCCATCGTTTCGTAAACCGAGGGAGAGTATAAAAACTCATCTCTCTCTCCCTCATAAATTGTCTACAGTTATAGAGAGGAAGAGAAACGTGGTGTAACTCATATCCCTGAGAAGAGACGCTTGGTTTCTGAGTGTAATTTGGTAAATAAAGATTCACTTGTTGATCAGAGATTGCTGGAGAAACGACGGGAGCGGTCAAGTACTATCAAACGTTCCGGTAAAGTAGAAGATTGTGGTTCTTCAAGTACAGATTAGTGGTGTGCTTGTCTGTTTTTGATTTGCGAGTAATCTGTGTATTATATTGTATGTTAATCGTTGTTGATTAAGGGATACAGTAATGGATAATTTAGGGGTTTAAGATGTTGAGTAATTACTTGTAAAGTTTTGTAGTGCATGAGCTTTGAGATATGAAGAGAGAGAAAATACCTTTTTGTAGAAGAAGGGGAAAAATTGAAATGATTGTTTGTTGTTTTGGAAAATTAGAAATGAAACGTGTTGACTGGGTAGAAACATGATTGGGTTTGTTTTTATTGTGTGTAGGGTATATCATAATGACAAAATATTTTGTGTATCTCTAGGTCCAGTATGCGTTCAAAACCTATATATCCTATGAATAAATTTGTAGTATCATCAAGTTCAGAGGAAACATCATCGTCGGGGAGGGATGACGACTGTAGTGTAATGGAGGAGATTGTAGATAAAATAGATGTTACTGTAGGTGTAGAGATTGGTGAATCCAGTAAAGTAAATAAAGTTATAGAAAAAGAGGATACAAAAGATAATGATAAATTATTTTACATATATCCTGAGGGAGTAGATGTAGGAAATGAATTTTTGAAATACAAAAAGAAATTACAGGGGGAATGGGGTAACTATATGATGGACCAAGGTCGTTGGTTCAGAGCCTACATCCTAGGAAAGGGGGAGGAGGCGGTATACTATCAAGTTCCTTGTTTGTAGGAGTGGAAAAAAGATAAAGGGATTGATGAGGATGTGACAATCTCGTATTATAATGGCCTTGGGCTGGCTGGCCCGAGTGATGTATTTTTATATTACCTAAATTAGGTTATTTATGGCCTTAAAATTCCTCTGACTTTCTTTTAAAAAGGGGTTATGAATGTATTGCAGTGTTGTCCTGCCCAACTAAATAGGAATGTGTATGAGATGATGATGGTATGTAAAGTCTTAAATAAGAAATGGAGGAAGGAAGGGACTGGCAAGCAGTTCAAAGCTGACGATATTTTAAAATTTTATAAATGAAAGTATGTCAAAGGTCGAAAGAGTGGTAACTTGTATAGTGACTCGTCTAGGCCGAAATTTTTTGACTTTGAATCTATGGGTAGACCATGGAATGATCACTTTGTATGGGATGAACCAGTGCTCGTCTTGAACCATAAATATTATAATTCGAGTAAGTAACATTTGTTATCTTAGAACACTGATCAGCGTACCTTCGAGTTATTAACCATGATATTATTTCTTGTTTGCCAGGTCCCAATCCTTCAACGGTTCCTAATAATACCAGTTTGTTTGATTACGTAGCTCGTGAACAGGTTGAGCTAAAGCAAGTTCTTGGTGAGTTAGGTATCAGGAGGGAGAAAAGGGTAGATTCTATAGTGCCCAAAGTTTAGCGTGTTCACGAGAATCGGGCCATGGTCGAGAAGAAAGCTCGTTTTTTTGTGGAGGATGTCACTAGTCTTCCGCCTCAGCTAAAAAATATCAATGTAAAGCGGACTACTCAGAGGTCGAGAAAGACAGCTGTGCCAATTATATCCGCTGCTATGGTGGTCGCAGAGCAAGAGGTTACAAAAAATACTACTGGAGATGTTGAAGAGAGGCGGGAAGTAAGTGAGGTTACTCCTTCAGAGACTAAGAAGAGCTTGTTGAAGAGGAAATGGCACGAGGATGAGGGTAGTGCATGTACCAATGCTCAGGCTGCAGCCAAGGTGAGAGAGATAGAGCAAGAATATTGTATGATGGCAGGGATTAGTCCTCAGCAACTCGTTGGCGCTTTCCAGGAGCAAACTCTTATTGTATCTTTTTGAAATTTCTTGATGTGTTGTATTTGGTAATATGATATATGATATTGAACTTGTATATGTGGGTTGATAGCTATCACTGCCGATGTCGGGGGTGACGATGTTAATGGAAAAGAGGAACCAAAAGTTTAAAGATCTGACTCTTAGACTGGATGCTCAATTAGCTCGGACAAGGGAGCTCGAAGCTGAACTCGAGATAGAGAAAAAGAAGAGGGCTGAAGATTCCATTGTTGCTGAAGAGCGGTATAGAACTTTTTTCGAGCATGATGATGTTATGTCACGATCTTGTGAATTAATACGGGTGGAAAGAAATCACTTTTCCCGATCTTATTATAGCTTTAGGTTGACTGTTGCTGATATAGAGTTAGGGCGATCTGGCAAATATGATGAGATAGTCTTCCCTTCGGGGGTAAAGGACGAAGTGGTGGATGATGCTGCGAGTCCAGCCAATGTATCTACTTCATCCACTGAACCAACTCTGGCCGCTGATAAGACTGTGGATCCTCCATCTGAGGTAGAAATCAACAAGAATCTGTAATCCCACTGTGGTATTCTATTGTGTTGCGAACTATATGGTTCGATTGAAAAAGTACTCTGTATGGTCGTAAAATGTTAAGTTTCATAGACGCTTTTTAGTATGTTCTGTTTGAATGTTTGCTATGATGAAAAAATATTTATAATCTGTGTAGGAGGTAGAGCAGTTGAGAAAAATAATTTCTGACCTGGAAAGATTGTTGGGTAGAGTGAGGGACTCGGTGGCCCGAGTGCAACAGGTACTTAATAAAATTGAGTATAAGAGAAGACAGTTTGAGTCTAACTAGGAGAAAAAATTTAAAAAATTATTTAAACTCTAGTGTAGATATGCTAAGATAAAAATAGAATGAGATGAAATGTTAATGAAAGAAGAGGAGAGGGGGGCGTTAGTTTGAAAACCAAAGAGTTGTCCTATTTTAACGACCTGAGTGATAAGGCTAGGTGTCAAAGTCTGTTGCTAGCTCTAACATTATATTTTGAGGTCGAAGTAGATAGTGAATGGGGTTTAAAAGAGGCTTATATAGAGATTTTGAAGGAGAGATCTATAGTACCTGACCCAGCTCGAGTAATGTTTATAGCGTAAGAATCACGTAATTGTCATAGTATAGAGGAAAAAAAATATTCAGCTCGAGCTAGGGTATCCGTTATATGGGGTGACGCAGAATCTTTACCTGATATTATTGGCTTTATGTAGGATCAAAGATCGATGAGGATTGTAATTTTTAGGATAAGGAAAGAACAAATAGGGATTGAACAGAAGTTAGAGGCTGAAGTAAAGGAGTTGCAAGATGAATTAACGCAGCTTATGGAACAAAAAATGTCGTTGGCGACTCAATTGTCAAAAGAAATATTTGTTCGAAAGAAGGTAGAAGGTGATGTGAGGGCGTTGAGTGTATTGCAAAAAGAAACGTGCAAGTGCATGCACAAGGTGCATATGCAGTTTAAGAAGCATTTGTATTTGTCCCGAGCAAAAATCGCAGCTCGAGCGAAACATGAGCATCATCTAGAAAGTATGATCGAGTTTTATGGAGGAGAGTTGTCGAGGGTGGAGAATGAATTTAGGAAGTTTGTGATGGGGTGTGGAAAAAACTTTGATGTAGAGAATGAAAAGGCTTAGAATTTGTGGTTTACCAAGGATGATGACAAAGTTGTTGAGAAACAACTCCTCTACCGGAAAAAAATTTACCAGAAAGGAGGAGAAGGAAGAAAGTTGTTGAAGAATCAACTCCTTTACCGGCAAAAATTTAACCAGAAGAGAGTGATGAAGAGGCCGAAAGTGTGATACGTCGTTCAAGGCGAAATCGACGTCAACAGGAAGTGGCGACTTTCATAACTCTTGTGGATGTACAAGTAGATAGGTCGAGGAGACCAGGAGATATAGGGCAATCTTCTCGTAGTCCGAGGGGAAAGTAAAGTTGTTTAATTTTTGTGAACTGATATATGCGTTGCATCTTGTACACTGTAAATAGAATCTGTTCTCTGTAATTGAATAGTATTCAAGCATTATATTCTTGAGTAAAAATTGTAAACTGTGATGTTATCTGTTTGACTAGACAAACTAGTATAAATATTAACTGTTGTTGCAGGTTGAATTGGTAGGGCTCAAAGCCAGTATAATGCATTATGTGCTCAAAATGAAAATTTAAGCATGGAACTAGATTTGTGTCCGTCAACACTAAAGAGTGTGACTGAGTTGAAAGACGAGATGGATATAAAAATAGCAGAAGAGCGGCATATAGTAGTTCGTATGACAAAACAACTGAAAAATAAAGAGGCTGAACTATCCAGCAAGCTGAGAAAGATTAAGGGGCTAAAAGAAGATATAAGAAGAATGGATATAGAGGTTCGGGATATGGCAAGGCGAGTTAACTAGCCAAGAGAGGTGTCTACTAAAATGACGGATCTGCTGGCGGTGTCGAAAAAAGAGAAAGATAGTGTAAAAGATTTGCAATATCAGGTAAACGTATTGGAGGTGGAGATAACGGATATGCAAGCAGCTGTTAAAGAGGCACAAGTTCATGCTCGGAAATATGAGATATTGTGGTCGGTTGCTGATGTGATTATAAAAAAGATGGAGGAGGCCCGCAATCAGCAAGACAAAAATATAAATGAGACTTGAAACAAGGTCTCTACTCTAAAACATACCATACAATTATTAGGGTTAGACATCTTGGAGTACCAATCAGAGAATGTGAAATTGCGTGACGCGAATACGAAGTTAGATGCTGACCTTTTGAAGGCGAAAATAAGTCTCGTCGAAAGTAAGGTAAATAGAGATAACTGTGAGGCTAAAATAGAGGGGTTAATATCATTGATTTACCACATGGATAAATTTATGACAGTGTTGGAGACTCGGAATGATGCGACGTTGGGTGAAAAATGAGCCATGGAAGAACGTTGCAACAGTTTGGAGGCTATGCTGAAAGAAGTGAATAGAAAACTTGGCGAATTTGCTCTCCGTAATAGAGTAAAGAGTGAGGTAGGTAATGCATATGAGAGAGAGATGACAACAGTGCTTTCCTTCTTTGTATAAAAGTTCAATAGATTGGAAACGGAGAGTAAAACTGTATATGACGGTTTGGTTTCCAAAAATGTTCAGTGCGAGATGCGCTTGATACGATCAGAGTACTTAGATCGCATGGTGGCAAGAATTGGTGCTCTTAAAAAGAGGATGATTAGGGAAGGAAAACAAATTGTCATCGGGAGGATGGCAGAGTTTATGCGTACGCATCTGTATCGGCATGGGGAGAGTTCGCAGGGTGATGATGTGATCGATAGTTTGAGTGATAGTGACTGATGATGTGAATGATTATAAGACTTTAATAGATATAAAACTATTAAAAAGTGGCGTTAGTGATATGTATATATGTATAATGACCTTTGTATGAACCAGTTGTGTCTCTATGATCTGGTTGGCGTTAGTCATACAATAAGAGGTTGGTTTGGCTGAGGCCACAAACACTGCAAATAAAGGATCGAACTGTATTAAAACAATAAACAATCTGAAATAGAAAATAGAATATCATATTTGGCTTGAGGCAACAAATGATCTGTAATGTAATAAAATGCGGTGCATCCAACGGTTATGTAATCTGTATATCGAAGTACTTGCATGATATATTAGAAAAGTACTGAGATGTTTAGATATAGTAGATGAGTACGGTAAACAATAGTAGATTGTACTCTTAGGTAGGTCGATCAAACATAAGTAATTTCTTGATGTCAGACCGACGTACAAGATAATAGATTGAGTACTTTATATAATAGATTGTACTTTGATGTAAGACGATCAAACATAAGTATTTCATTGATGCAAGACCGACGTACAAGACGATAGATGGAGTACTGTATGTAATAGATTATACTCTGATGTAGGACGATCAAACATAAGTATTTTATTGATATAAAACTGTCGTACAAGATGATAGATGGAGTACTGTATATAATAGATTGTACTCAGATGTAGGATGATCAAACATAAGTATTTCATTGATGTAAGACCGACGTATAAGATGATAGATGAAAATAGAAGGGTACACTATAATAGAATATCATCTGCGATATAACTTTAATCTTTGTGTATTCCAAGGATTAGGGACTCGATCTCCATGTTCGGTGGCGACGTCGTAAGAACCATGTCCACTTTTGCCAATAGCGATAAAATGTCCTTCCCAATTCTCTACGAGCTTCCTAGCATTAAGTTCCCTTCGTTGTTTTGGTATATCTCGTAACACGAGATCTTTAATTTCGAACTCTTTATGAAAAATTCGTTTATTATATGATCTTGCCAAAGCCTGATGATATCTTCCCAAGTTTATGACTGTTCTATCTCTTCTTTCTTCAATCTAATTCATGTTACACACCAACTGGAACTCATTTTCTTCGTCGGTCATGGTATGATCTCGTAATAGGTGATGATATTGAGTAGGGATGATTGTTTTAGTACCGTATGCTAATAAGAACATCGTGCAGCCAGTCGATACATAGTGTATTATACGATATTCCCATAATATGTATGGTAATTCTTACACCCAATTACCCTTCTTTTCTGTCAACCATTTCTTGATGCCATCAACTATAGTTCGATTGGTGATCTCTGCTTGTCCATTTCCTTGTGGGTAATAGGGATTTGAAGGAGAGTGAATGATGTTATGCTGATTGAGGAAGTCAATGATCTTGGATCCGACGAACTGAGGTCCATTGTCGATTCTGATGAGGTGAGGGCATGCATAACGTATTATAATAGTTACCCATATAAACTTGATGACTTCGTCTTCACGGGTTCGACACAAAGGGACTGCTTCTACCCATTTGGTGAAGTAGTCTGTGGCTACTAAAAGGTACTTCTATTTTCCTGGTACAGTTGGAAACTCTCCCATGAGGTCAAGAGCTCAATCGCTTGAATGGCCAGACAACTTTGCTAGAATGGAGTTCTAAGGTAGGAGCTCAAATTTTGGGCCCATGTCGCTAACAGGCATTACACTTGCTTGCATATTCAATGGCTTGAGCTTTCATCTTAGGCCAAAAGACTCCTTGAGTGAGAGCTCGGTTTGCTAAAGATCATCCTGCTGCATGTGATCCACAAGTACCTTCATGAAGCTCTTGTAAAAATTTATGAGCTCCTTTGGTAGATAAACATAAGAAATATGGTCCTGTGACTGAGATTTTGTAAAGGCAATTTTTATCAACGACATAACGTTTTGCATTGTCCAGCAGCCGTCTTCGTTTAGTAGGATCCTTAGGAAGTTCTCTATTAAACTTATTTTTGGGGCCTATGTACGTGAGGAAAGGTTGTCTCCAATCATCCTCGCCCCTTTCAACGCCCCCAGTATTAACAAAATTTGAGCTGATGATATTAATGTTGGGGTTAGATACCACTTCAATCTTCAAATATCGAGCTTATGTTCCTAGGACTCCAGCCAGATAGGCAAGGCAGTTTGAGTGTCTATTTTCACCATGAGGCAGGTGTTCGATAGTTGCCTTTTTGAATCTGCCCATTCTGTTGGCTACTACTGCAGTGTAGTCGACCATCTTTCCATTTTTTGATACTTGTCTGTATAGTGGTTCACAATTAATAAAGAGTCCATGTACACGGACAGTTCGGGTATATCGATCTCTAGAGCCATATCAAGTCCATGTATGAGTGCTTCATACTCGGCCTCATTATTAGTAGCTTCGAAATTGTGTCGTATGGACTTCTCAATTCTATCATTAGAAGGTGTAATTAGGACGATCCTAATACCTGACCCAATAGGCCTGACAGAATCGTCAGTGAGAAAGTGCCAACCCTTCTTGGATATTCAATCTAATTTTTTTTTGAACTGTTCTTCAGTGATGTCCGTATTATCTTCTTCCCAGTCGGGGTCATCTATTGGAAAATCTGCTAGGAAGTTTGCTACTGCTTGCCACTTTTCAGAATGGCGTAGTTCAAAACGTATATCATGCTCTTCGAACGTAACCGACCATTACTGAACTCGTCTGAATTTTTCTCATTTAGATAAGATCTCTCGTAAAGGATAATTTGTGAGCTTGAAAATACTAACCATTGCTGAACTCGTCTGAGTGAGCTTGAAAATACTATTTTAATTTCTACAATGTATAGACGAGAGCTAGAAGTAGTTTCTCGATCTTTGTGTACCGTGTTTCTGTAGGAGTGAGCGTTTTACTGATAAAGTAGACAGGTTTCTATTTTTTCTCATCAAGTTGAATGAGTACTAATCTTAATGATTCGTCAATGACTGCAAGATAAACTATGAGTTCTTCTCCTTCTTTGGGTGTACTCATGGCAGGTGGCTTCTTGAGGTAGCGTTTTAATTCCTAAAACGCTGCTTCACATTCTGTAGTCCATTCGATCTCAAGATCTTTTTTAGGTTTCTTCTTTTTTGTCCTTTCGCATAGTAGGCCGAATAACTATCGATAATGATATGAAGATTTTGAGACAAAATGATTGATTGCTGCGATATTTCCTACTAATTTTTGTACGCCTTTCTTCATTTTTGGAGAAGGCATAGATAGCAGTGCGCGGATACGATCTGGATCAGCCTCAATTCCTTGCTTGTTGATTAGATGTCCTAAGAATTTACCTGACTGAACCCCAAACTGGAATTTATCAGGGTTTAGTTTCATTTTATAAGACCGAAGAATCTCAAAAGTTATGTGTAAATCTGCTAGTTGGTTCTTCTTCTTGAGACTCTTACATAACATATCGTCAATGTAAACTTCCATCATTTTTCCAAGGTGATCTTTGAACATTTGTATCATCAGTCTTTGATAGGTAGCATGATCCAGGAGGATCTAGGTTAATTTGATATTTTGTCAAAGTCGTTCGAACGACCAAATTCCATCCCATTGGAATTTTAGCCCAGAGCCATATTTTGTTCGAACGAGTTGGGGTTTCGTTCGAACGACCAGGCAAGTTTCTAGGGTTTTAGACCAATTAGTCATAAGGTCGTTCGAACGAATCCCTAGTTCGTTCGAACGACTTTGGCGCTGTTTTGGATTCTCAGGCATTGTTTTGCCTCGAGATCCATTCTTTTATGATTTTTGAGTTCCCTAGTATATGAAGGGAACTTAAGTTATTTTCTAGGTTATGTTAGATCTGAAAAGAGTTCTGAGAGAAGCCTAGGGTTTGAGAGTTTTCATTATAATTACTTCAACTTTAAGTAATCGAATCTCTATTTTTCCAAATCTAATTGGTATTCTTCGTGTTTCTCTACTAACTAAAAACTTCTTAATCGTATTATGGATTAAGTGGTATCAGTTTTCCAGTTACGATCTTCGGGGGTTGATTGTGGTTTATGGTTTCAACACGTGGCCATCTCAAGCAAACGAAGGAGAAGCTAGTGAGTCCGTTTAAGATCTATCGCAAACCTAATTAAAAAAAGAATGATGATTTGGAGATGGGCGATTCCGACGATCAACTCACAATTTTGGAAACGGCAGTTTCCGTCTTAACTACTACAGTAGGGGAGTTGTAGAATAGTTGCGTTTCACGAACCTCGCGAAGGCTTTCGCTTCGGGGAAACGGTAAGGCTGCTCGAAGAAGAAAGGGGTTATGGAGGGGGATGGTGATAAGCGTACTCTGGAGATCGATAGTGATTTTAGTGATGCCGAATCCGGCGAGGAGCGATCGGCTATTGGTAAATCCACGAATCCAATGCGTAATCTTTGTATTGGTTTTAAGATTAAAATTCTGGTATTCGACGGTTTGATTGATTCCGAGATATTGGATAACTGGTTAGATAGGTTAGAAACTTATTTTTCAATTTACGAATACTCCAATACTTTCGCAAGTCATGCACTTACGTGGTGGAAATCTTATCGGAAATACCACAATGTAGAAGATTTGGGTTGGAAAGAATTCAAGGTTTCAGTGCGAAAGCAGTTTTATCCGATTGGGTATGAGTAACAGAGATGGTATAAATGGCACAATTTGTGCCAAAAGTTTGAGTAATCCTTAGAGGAGTACACTACGGTATTTCATAACAAAGCTTTGGTCTTGGACATTGATGTGGACAAGTATGAGGTGTTCATGAAGTACATGAGGGGTTTATCGAAGTCCATTAGGAGAGAGTTGAAACTCTTTACTGTGGCCAATATCGAGGACGCTACTGTGAAGGCAATTGCCATTGAAGGCAAGTACTTGAAGAGTGACAAAGAAGACGACAAGATCAAGTCGGGGTACAAGTCTAGTTGGAAAAACAAGCATAAGGGAAAGGCCAAAGGAGAAGGGTTTTCATCCAAAGAGTTTCATTACAATCATTGTAAGGCGAGTGGATATATTTTCGATTATTGTTGGAAACTTCACCCGGAGCTTAGGCCGAAGGAGGAGAAGAGAAAGAAAGAAAAATATGTACTAGCCGCAGAGGTTGTTGACCTCTCGGATGTCGATAAACCGAATCCTAAGCTTACACTTATGTCACAGCGGACTTTAGCTACTGAGAAGAAGAATCGGGAAGAACTTTTTCATGTCAGTATTCAGGTAGAGTAGAGTTTAGTCAAGGCCATTATGGATCCGGGTAGTAAAAAAAAATTGATTTCTAAGACGTTGGTGAAGAAGATGGGTTTGACGACTACAACTCATCCTAAGCCGTATGGTTTGGGGTAGATTCAGAAAGATGTGGATTTGATCATTACGAAGCAGTGTACTTTCAGGTTTATAATTTTTGAGAAGTTTATTGATGAGGTGACATGTGAGGTGGTTCCTTTTAATGTGTGTCAGGTCATCTTGGGTAGCCTTTATCTTTGGGACCAGGATGCGATTCATTACCGTAGAGCTCGCAAGTATCGTCTTGTAAAGGAGAGAAAGGAGTTCCATATCAATGGTTGCAAGGGAACATGTCACTACGTCAAATTTAGTAACGACGACTCAGGTGAAGCAGTTGGTTAATGTGAGCGGCAAGTTTGTGTTATTGGTTCGACCGGTTTAAGAGGGTACGTCAGCTTGAGTGTTGTCTCCTATGACAATGTTTTTGAAGCAACAGACCGACTTGGGGGTGTTGCCAGAGGAGGTTGTGGTACATACTGATCACGAACCGTTCTAATTTTTAGCTACACAGTCCACACTACACAACAAAATGGCTGATAGGTTATCTCGATCCCCATTACCAACTACTTCCGCTATGTTGGTTTCTATGCAGAGACAACCTTTTATTACGTTAACGTATGTTGTAGGATATGATGATCCTAAGGGCCGTAGTGTGTTTTACCGAAAGTTACTGCCAGGCAAAACAGGTGATGGTATTGAGTCATTCCGAGTTGGGAAGAAGGGGCAGCTACCTAGTAAGTCGAAGTGGTAAAGCAGGGACATGGGCAGCGCTGCATTCCCACCTCTCCAGTTTTAGCTTGAGCAGGAGCTCAAGGCTCCTAAAGAGGGGAGCCATGATCCAGGAGGATCTAGGTTAATTTGATATTTTGTCAAAGTCGTTCGAACGAGGTTGAGAGTCGTTCGAACAACCAAATTCCATCACACTAGAATTTTGGCCCATAGCCATTTACCGTTCGAACGACTTGTATTTTCGTTCGAACAAGTTATTTTCATGCTACTGGAATTTTGGCCCAGAGCCATATTTTGTTCGAACGAGTTGGGGTTTCGTTCGAACGACCATGCAAGTTTCTAGGGTTTTAGACCAATTAGTCGTAAGGTCGTTCGAACGAGTCCCTAGTTCATTCGAATGACTTTGGCCCTGTTTTAGATTCTCAAGCATTATTTTGCCTCGAGATCCATTCTTTTATGATTTTCGAGTTCCCTAGTATATAAAAGGAACTAAGGTTATTTTCTAGGTTATGTTAGATCTGAAAAGAGTTTTGAGAGAAGCCTAGGTTTTGAGAGTTTTCATTGTAATTACTTCAAGTTTAAGTAATCGAATCTCTATTTTTCCAAATCTAATTGGTGTTCTTCGTGTTTCTCTACTAACTAAAAGTTTTTTAATCGTATTGTGGATTATAACACCAACATTCTTAAGATCGAAAGGCATGACTTTGTAACAGTATAATCCGTGTTCTGTGATGAAAGCCGTATTCTCTTGATCTTTAGGCAATAAAGGTATCTAGTACACCCTGATGCAGCGTTCATCATGGACAAGAGTTCTTGTCCTGCGATTGAATCGAGCAGATGGTTGATGATAGGAAGTGGAAAACTGTCTTTTGGAGTATGTTTATTGAGATCCGTAAAATTCACATATACTCTAATTTTGCCATTTTTCTTTGGTAATGCTACGATGTTCGAGACCCAATCTAGGTAGTTGGCTTTTCGGATAAAACCAAGTTCAATGAGTTTATCAATCTCTTTGTTGACTTCTTCACGGAGTCTTGGTACTAGAATTATCTGTTTCTGCTTGACTACCTCAGCTTTATCTTTTAAATTCAACTTGTGGCACGCCAAACTTGGATCGATGCCTGGCATCTCGTGGAATGTCCACGCGAAGGCATCACTATTGTCTTTGAGAAATTGAATGAGAGCATTACGCTCTGATGTGGGCAATAGAGTTCCAATGAAGGTACCTCGTTTATCTCCACTGATCTCGATGTACTCTATAGGTTCTGCGTTTGGCAGTTCGTTTTCTAGAATTTTTTTTGTAATGTTCCTTGTGGTTTTCTGTAATTGTTATGCGAGTTGTGGTATAGATGGTTCTGTCACAGTGGTAACATAATTTTTACAAGCTCAAGCAAGCTTCTAATTACTTTTGATTTCATAAATCCCTCCATTCCATTCAAAGTGGAGTGCCAAATGGTAGGTCGATGGGATAGCTCGCATATTGTGAAACCAGCAGCATCTCATAATGCCCAAATAACGTGATCTTGCATTGATAACGTAAAATACTACGTCAATGGTTACGGGTCCGACAGTGATAGGAAGTATGATCTTTCCTACTCGTTCTTTTTTAGACTCGTTAAATCCACTGATGTCAACATCACTAGGCTAAACTTTTTCAGCCAGCCCCATTTGATCGATTGTGCTTTGAAAGAGTAGTTCGATACTGCTGTCGGTATCCACCATCATTGTGTGCATGACAACATTCCTCATTTCCAACATGATCACGAGCACATCATGATGAGGAAAGTTGACATGGCGTACATCCCAGTCTTTGAAAGAGATTCCAGTACGGTGTGAACTGGATGCAGGGAGTAAACAAGCTTCTTTGTCAACCATGGATAAGTCGTGGCACTGGCCGAGGCGTCGTCTTTTCTCTATGGATGACCTGTTGATGGTTTGATTTTTGATGAAATGGCTGAAAGAGATGTGATATAAATATTTCTCTTCAACTGCTTCTTCTATCTGTACGATCTCAGTAAAAAGCCTGTAACTCCCATTTTTATAACTTTCAACGTTCACTATATATTTGTGTATTCGTCCGTCCGCAAAAATATATTCCAACAACCGTTGTAAGGCGAAACATCGTTCTGTGTCATGATGTTGAACTTTGTGGGGTATGCAGTATGGTTTGTTTTCAATGGGTTGGAAGTATTGAGCATTGCAGAAGAACTTATCCTTTTGGAGTAAGGGATATATGTTGGCTATTGTGACATTCAGTTTGAGAAGACAGGGCTTAGACATATTGTTCCCCTTACGAGGTCGATCATCATTAGACTTGGTACGTTTCCTGTCTCCTCCGTTATTAGCATTACGGTCGTGCTTTGTCGATTAATCTCGTGCTGTCAAGGTCGATTTCTGAGTTTGCTTCCTCTCGGACACCATTCTCCATTGACCTTTTCGATCATATCCTCGAAGGTTGTTGGTTTGTTTAGAATTAGGTACTCCTTTGCTCTTTCATCTACGAGCAAAGCGTAAATGCAGAAATGGTGATCTTCTGGTCGAGTCGGTCCACCTTTCTGGCCAACTCCAAGAATTTCTTAGTAAACGTCTCGAGCTTTTCTCCTGGACTTTGCTTAAGGCTGAATAGAGAATAAAAATTTTCTTCCGTATCTCTGTTGTGCAAATATTTTTTGACAAAAAGCTCTCGTAATTGTTTAAAAGTCGTAATAGATCCTTCTGGAAGTGAATGGAACCATCGCAATGGCTCGCCTAGTAAACTGAGTGTGGAAACTAGTGGGAACTTCGTCATCCAAGAGCTCCTGAGCAATTGGGTTTTTCTGTAATCTGTGGTGAATTCCCTTAACAGTCTGAGACAGAGTTTCGAGCAATTCTTTGATCCGTTTTTCAATATATTCCTGAGTCACATATTGTCGAGTTGTAATGATTGGGCGTGTGACGCGTCTTTCTCTAGGACTACCAAAAAACCCAACTTTTGGCAATTTTAGCAACAAATATTGTTCGTTACATTACTTGCTAATGAAGATGTCCGTTGCCATAAGTTTTGCTAAATATTATACCGCGATACTTTCACTCAAAAAAATAGAAAACCCCGCCGAACTTCCTCTTTATTCTTCAACTCAGACCTTGATCCCCCGTCTCACTATTGAATCCATCTTTTCTAAATAACTTTGAGTTTTTGGTATTGGTTCTTCAATTACATGTATTTTCTCTATCTCTCTATTGTAAAAACTCTCTGTTATGTCAACCTTCATCGTTGTCTCGCTTCAATTTCAACTCCAAAACCCTTATCAATCCTGTTTTGTTTGCCGCTCTTCTAAAGAAGATAATGGTTCCAGGTTTGCGTTTTCTTATTTCTTAGTAAATATTATTTAGAGATTTAGGAAATTATAGATTTTGGGCTGGTAATGTTATCTAGGTATGGTTGAATTTTGTAAAAAACAAATTGAAAGAGCGAGAGAAGGAAGAAAAAAATGGGTAGTTGGGGTGATTGTTTGGAAGACTTGTTGTAGATGGGGTGTCTGTAAATGTTTGAAAAATGGGAATTCAGGAGGTTTATAGTTACTAAGGAGATTTTTCGCATATTGGTTTGAAGGGGTTTGTTTGTATAACATATTTTTAGTGACAAAGTCCCACACATATTTTTGGTACGTAGCCTATTTACAAATGATTAGGCGATCCTTTCAAATCCCTTTGTGAATAATTGATGTAACGAGTCAGAAAATTGCTATTGTAGAAATTTTGTGTGTAAATGTATGATACATCCTTATCAAAATTATTAGAGATTAAACTAGTTGAGTTGTGGGTGTCACTATTCCACTGTTCTATATATGTTGATTAAATTTAGAAGACAAACTATTTGATACTTTCAGGTTTCCTAACTTGGATTTATCTAATAAACTGTTGATCCTCGACAGCTTCTACATTATCAAAGGACCAGAAACTGTTCAAGATTTTTTTCAAATGCAACTGAATGAGATTCATGGCAATATAAGTAGTGGCGATACACAATCTGTGTTCTCATGGAAGAGGTGAGGTTTCTAGGAACTCAGTAAATTAAAGGTTGCCTTTCAGAGCTTAATTCCTTGAATATGGTCTGGCTTATTTATGTTTTGTTAACTAACTTGTGTCATATGCTTCTGGAAATGATTATGGTATATAGGTGAGGGGGTTAAGGCTAAAAAGATACATAAAGAGTGCCAAGACTATGGATGAGAACAGTGGTGAAGCAAGCGAGATGCCTGAAATCACATCATCAATTCCTTTTCTTCCTCGTATCGTGATTGTTCGAAACATCTATGAAATTCTAGGTTTCCTTTTACTTTATGATTTCCTCTCTCTCTCTCTCTCCTACAAAAAATATGTTCATCTCTTAAATTTATCTATCTCTGAATTTATACAGATATGGCTTTATACTTGAAAAGCTTCAGAAGCGGGATGAGTCCTTAGTGGGAGAATTATAGGTTATGTTGTGGATTCAGCACCTGTTGCTGCACCGGATCACGGGTAAAACTCTTAAATCTTTTTTAATTTACTTTTAGATAATCAGCGAGATTTGTTCTATCACTAGAACAACTATTAATTCAGTCTTAACTCTTGGAAACATATGAAAATACGAAATTTGCAATAAGATTCTTAAAATCTGGTTAAGGTGACGTGCCACATTTCCTCTTATTATATTGCATAACATTAAGATTTTAATGGATATTACTTTATCATTTCCGTGTTTTTGGGGGTATATTCATTTAATGTTGAAATTCATTTTTGTTATATATTATCTAATAAATATGGACTTCAGGTTTCCCTACTGCATTTTTGGAAAAGCAGAGTGCCAGAATAAAAAGATCCATTGAGTGAAATGGCCCTGACAGGGAGATCACAGTTGGCACAACCGTTAATGCCACACCGGCAGTGACTGAAACTGCTTTGCTAGTTATTTTACAGAAAATTCTTTTTTGGTGGTCTTGAATCTGTCTAAAATGAATACGTAACTACGCCTATTTTGTTATTAGTATCTGTTGTGTATGTAGTCCATGTGATTGCTTCCAAATTTGGTTATTTAAATGGAAGAATAGGAATGATCATAGAGCATTGACCTTATTTATGTTGGGTAATGGGATAATGGGAAGGATCTGATTTATTTGACTTAAAATGAACTTCAATGCTTTCAACCTCAACTAACAGTTTGTATTAATAGCTCTCTTATAAATAGTCACATGCCTCTCATGATCTCATACAGCAATCTAGGCTTGCCATCTCCTGTGGAAGTGAAAATATCAATTAATCGCATAAAGTTGTAGAGATACTTAAAATACCAGATAGTAAATTGCGTCCAAATTATATTCTTTGAGTTTTATCTATCTACATCATTATACTAACCTTAATTCTTGTTATCCCGGTAATGCGTCATATTAGGCAATATCTGGTTGATGCTAACAGAATTAAATTTGCTTTTATTTATGTAAATAAATTTATTTGAATATCGCATTTTTTTTGCCTTTTTGAGAGAATGAACCTTAAACTCATTTGGTGACGGAGATCGATAAAATGAGTTCTTAGTGGGGATCTCATTCCTATATAATAACGTGATAGAAAAGGGTGAGAATATCTTACTTATATTATCATGGTTGAAGATATGGATAGATATAACTTTCGTTCGAGGTTGGTATACACTTCGATAATTTTACGGTTAGTAGAGTTCTAAATATATAAAGTTTGCAGGTTTACCTAATGTGATCTTAAGTTTGCTTTACTTGAGAAGTAATAACTATTCACACTTATGCTTTTCCTATAAGGAAAAGTTTATTAAAATTTCAATTTATCTTATTAGTCTCGTCTTTGGTAAAAACAGGTGCAGTTTCTCACACTACAGAAATTGGTGGGGAAAGCTAGCAATGAGAATGCCAGTCTTTTTAGTGCCCAGATGTTTGGTACACTCTCTAGTCATCAATTCCAGTAAGTTGGATATATATATTTTTTACTATGTTTCTAATGTAATTTCTATGTGCCTTGATTAGTTCGAATGCCATGTGTGGATATAATTTAGCGGCGTCAGTGGGGCTTTCATTCATGGGTGATAAATGTTGTTTCCAAGTATTCTTGGATTGCATAAGATTGAACTATAACAAGGCATCCATTTCTTTGTGAAGTTACCTGGTAGTGTACTAATAATTTTATATTTTTCTTGAAGGTAAACTGAACTGTACCTAGAGTGGAGTAAAAGGAGATACTGGACTTCAAGTTTTGATAAGCATCTCAATGTTGGCCAAAAACTTTCTTCAAGGAAGACCAAGTGTAGAAAGTTATTTTATAATTATTAAATATGTATTTATTCTTTTGTCTATTTTATGTTTGTATGAACTCAAAGTTAACAATGCGAAATGTTGAATGCGCGCTTTTTAATCATTGTGTGCATTTAAATAATATCGTAGGTATTTTGGTGCACCATTTTTTTTTTGAAATGATATTTTCTTTTGCAACGGATTTGGATTGTTGTCAATATGAACCTATTGGCAACAAAAAATTGTTTTAGCAACAAAGATAATAGTGTTGTTGTTGGGAGTGTTGCAAAAGTAGTTGTTACCGACAAAATCCGCTGCTAATAGTCCACAAAAGGCAACAAACATTATCTGTTGCGGAATTTAACCTTCGGCAACGGATATTGTCCGTTTTAAGACCATTCGCAACATACCCTACAACAACACTTATGCTACAGATAAAACCCGTTGCTAAAGGACTTCAGCAACAACAACATATATAGTTCATTGCTAAAAGTTATTTTTTTGGTAGCACTACTCCCTTCGCTTAATCGATCTTTCGTTGGGACTCGAACTCTTCGAGGTGGATTTTCTGTTTCTTTGGCTCCTGCAAGGCCGCCATCAACTTCTTGATGGACCTCCTAAACTTGGATAGGCTCGACTTCCTGTTACAGATGGTTAGACCGAAGTTTACCTCCTAAGTTGTTAGCGGGAGGTCTTATCCTGTCATGGACGAAAATTCGCGAGCCTTCTGGTTGTATGCCTTTGTTCTTTTGGGTGGTGATATGTTGACCCTGCAGAACTTTCAACGCATCTTGTACACTTGCTAGCTGTTGCTCCAGAGCGGCATGCCTTTCTGTTTCGGAGTTTAAATTAGCCCGCAGCTCTGATAGTGCGACATTTTCCTCTGTTGGAGTAACCGGCGTGATCTGTCCTAGAAGTGTCATTTTGAGAAAAGATATTCAGTGGTTTCTGAGACAATGGGATTGAGAATTACGGTTCCCACAGACGGTGCCAAATGTAATAGCCTAATTTCGGGATTCGAACTTAGCTTTTACACCAGATGTGTTTAGAACGCTCAAGAATAGTAAGTAATAGTCAACAATATAATTTAGCGTGGAAAACCTCTCTTGAGGATTTTAATAGGTTAAAAGCCACGACATCTCTTGAGGATTTTAGAAAGAGAGAGAGATATTATTGAGGCTGCTAGCTATTACAATGAGTGTTCTAGGTATTTGAGTGTGGAGTGTTAGAGTAAGAATTCATCCGTCCCTCATCTGGAATTCTTTGGTCCTATTTATAGGTCTTATAATATGACCGTTTGACGACCATTTTCTTAATGATGGACGTTACATAATATATATATTTGATGGTCTTTGATAGGATTGTGTAACAGACTGATCTTGCTGTCTTGTAACAGCTTCATTGATGGCATTGCGTTTGTTGATTCGAGTTGTTAAGTTATAGGTCGAAAATGACGAATAGAGCTATGTAACTGCAAAACGTCATTTACTGTGCCACGTGTATGTTGATGAGGTCGAAAATTCGTATGGTGGTCGAAAATGAAGCATGAGTCCGAAATACGGAATAAGCCACAACATAAACAATGTGCTTACGATATGTGAAGGTACTTTGCCTGCGGTAATCTCATGTGATTAATCAAGCAAATGGTGATAATTATGTACCCAGATCATCCTAGTCTGCGAAAAGAGAGAGAATGCGCATCTTTCCCCCCAATGTGCAAGACCCAATCAAACACAGAAGTCTACTGAATCTAAGACTCTCTGGCGGTCTCTAAGCGTCTAGCCTTGTCCCTTGAGGGGAGGGTATATCAATACCAAAATCCAACCTCCAAGGGTAAAACCAAAACTAAACCTCCAAGGTAAAATCAGAATTAAACCTTTTGATTTTTTGATTTTTTTTCAAGTACTTTTTCGATTAATTTTTTTTTTTAAATCGTTCTAAAAAACAAAATCAAAAACAAAAAAACTTTAATTTTTAATAAAAATGCGGAGGAGCTACTTATAAGTTGTATTTGGAAGACCTTTATGCGGTGCTAGAACCAAAAAAGACTTGCTAGTGCTCAAAAAGCCACCTTTTACAACATTGCTTAAATTTCAAAAACTTAGAAAATATGACCGTTGGAATCTCCAAATGAGAAAAACCTGAAATCTTGAACAACTACAGCTCCCATAGGATCTAGGATCTATAGAAAGCGTAGTCTGTTATTTTCTTGAAAAAGAGAGACATGAGACGCCATGGCTGGCAACGCCCTCTTCACCCACTTCAGGTACAGCTCTCAGTTTCCTTAAACCCCATTTCTTAAAAACCATGTTTTTACCTAATATAGATAACCCCCATCTCCTAAAACTTTGCTTTCTCGATTTCATTAGGAGTTTTCAGAGAACCCCATTTCGTAGATTATGGTTTTATAGCTAGCTTTAGTACTTCATAGATGATACCCATTGTTTAAAGTTTGAGCTACAATCAACTGTGGTGCCACTTGACTTAAACATTAGATTCATGTGTGAGAATAAATTTGAGCTAATCCAGTAGTCTAAATCACCGGAAATGATGTTTCCCTATAGGAATATTTCCGGGGTACCAAGTGGAGCCTAGTAAGTGAAGTTGTAGTTTC
The DNA here is from genome assembly GCA_014058105.1 of Kingdonia uniflora. Lineage (NCBI taxonomy): Eukaryota > Viridiplantae > Streptophyta > Magnoliopsida > Ranunculales > Circaeasteraceae > Kingdonia > Kingdonia uniflora. The sequence continues at coordinate 2,383,682 of JACGCM010000440.1, read as the reverse complement.
AAAGTCTATGAATTGTAGAACTCATCCCATAATAACATGTTCATTGTTTTAATGCAGTTTGTGGGGATAGCGGTATTCAGTTTTCTAGTTGTCGGCTTTTATGCATTCCTGGGGCCTTTTCTGGGAAACAGAATTGCTGAGATAACTATGCTCATGGTGTTCTCCTCTGTGGTATGATCCCTGGGTTAATCTAATTATGCTCCCCCATTTCCTCATTATTTTATAATTTCTGTTTATGTCCTCAGTAAACTAATTTTCTGAATTTTAGGTGCTTTTGGTGATATTCCTATTTGTAAGGTGTACTGCAATCGATCCGACGGATAAAACAAGTTTCAAAAAGAAAAGAAAAAAATCTGGTGGGTTTTCTAAAAGGAAATATGGGTTTATATTGGGTCAAATTGTGGTAAGGTTTTTCAAAAGGATAGAGAGGAAGATCCTAAGGTGCTGTATCAGGAGGAGGTATTTGTATCCATTGAAAAGTAACATCCAGTTAGAGCCATTAATACTGTTCCCACTAGTTGTGAAGGACGACGTAGTGACACCAGATGTGAAAGATGACGACATCACGTTTTGCGCACTTTGTGATTTTGAGGTTGGTACTTAACTAATCTAGTTATTTATTAGTTACCAATTATCGCACAGGAAAATATATATATATTACTTTAGCGAAATTATGCAGGTGCAACAAGTATTGGAATTCGAATTGAGAATGTGAAAACTTAAGGTACCTGCAGGACATTTGGTTTAAGAAAAAAGTTAGTTTCTAAGAAGTGGCTAAAAACAAATTGTAGTTACTTAAATAAAAGTTGGTTAAGGGTATTTTAATTGTTTGATACTTTACTCAGGTGAGAAAACACAGTAAACACTGTCGGAGCTGCCACCGTTGTGTTGAAGGATTTGATCACCATTGCAGGGTGAGCAGGCTGAAATTTTCTTTCCATTTTTCAAATTTGAGATACACACTCTCATGTTTATGATAATCTCAATTATTTTAATGGGTTTGACATTCTTATGGTTGTAGTGGCTAAACAATTGTATAGGAAAGAAGAACTACACCACCTTCATCCTTCTGATGGTTTTCGTCTTGTTAATGGTTAGTAGTCATTTATTTATCTTTTAATTATTCAGTTTAAGTTAGAATGTTTGGGAATGGGATTTTGAGTTGAAAGTTAATTGTTTGATTTTTCCTGGTGTAATAATTTGGGTTTAAATTCATGCAGCTTTTCGTAGAAGGAGGAACTGCAGTCGCCATTTTTGTTAGGTGTTTTGCAGACAAGAAAGGTTTAGAAAAGGAGCTGGAGAAGAAACTCTATATAGAGTTTCCAAGAGGAGTTCTAGCAGCAATATCGGTAAACTCTATTAATTCAAAATGTTTCTCCCTTCCATACAAAATTTTCAACAATCTCACTAATTAATGATTATTATTATCTTCACAGGTATTGTTATTTCTTTTGACGGCATATGGTTCTGCGGCACTGGGACAGCTTTTCTTTTTTCACTTAGTTCTCATTCGAAAGGTAATGAGTTCTTTTTATGTTTTAATTTTTCTTTTGAGTATTTTTGGGTTGGAAGGTTTTTTGGAGAACAAAACCACGCAAAGTAGTTTGTATTTGGAGACCAGTAAACCTGAGAGTATATGGAAAAAACGATCTCGTGGCTCTAGTCAAACACTTTCACCTATAGGTTCTTTATATTGCTTGAATGCTAGAATATCTAGCAATATGAATTTAGAGTTCGATATATTGCATTCTAGTGTAATCTTTTTGCTAAGATAAAGTCTCAAATTAGTTGTTTGCCGACCTTTATGTTGATAAGTTTTCCTCGTACTTCAATTAATAAGTAGGGTGTGTGACACTATACCGTTAAATTCAACTTTAGTTACATAACTTCCATCATAATCTGAACATCTTTCCCATCCCGAACAAGATATGATTAAGTCAAAATAATCTTACAATAATATGGCATACTTAAGTCCTGAAAATATGATTCACCTTCATACCTTCATAGGAATGCCTGTCTGACTACGATGCTGCTGATTCAACTGCAAAAGGTTACAGAACAACGCCCCCCCCCCCCCCCCCCCCCCCCCCCCTCCACACACACACACACACACCACCACCACCACACACACATGCACACAACCCACATCTGCCACCACCAGCAGAATGTGGACAAAGGCCGAAAGGGTGCAAGTTACAAAATATTGACTTAAGATCTTAGATATTGATTTCAGCTGATCATAATTCATGGAGAAGACAGGAATTTTCAATCCATTGATCACTTACATCAGGTCAACTGGAAGTGCCCCACCACCACCACACACACACACACATGCACACAACCCACACCCGTCACCACCAGCAGAATGTGGACAAAGGCCGAAAGGGTGCAAGCTACAAAATATTGACTTAAGATCTTAGATATTGATTTCAGCTGATCATAATTCGTAGAGAAGACAAGAATTTTCAATCCATTGATCACTTACATCAGGTCAACTGGAAGTGCAAATGGTTTTTTCATGTGCAAAAGCTTTCATGTTTGGTAGATTATGTTTGGAAATTTTCCTTTGATACTCTAGAGTTATATTCACTTAGATTTCCAACAATTGAGCCGTTTATTAAGATGGAGAAGAAATGACGGAGGAAAAGGAGATTCATTCTGAAGAGAGATCTCGGGTTGAAGGTTTTCTCAAGGTGTCTTGGTTTTCCGCAAGGGTTTCTAGTTTTAGGTTGGGTTGATTTAGGTTCAGAATTGGATGTAGTGAGGTGTGTTTAGAGGAGCACGGATTTGATATCTAATGGCAATCATTAAGGTCTAGCATGCTAAAAGCTTGACCATGATCAGATTTTTGAATATTTTTCCACAATATTTAGTACCAGAGCCAAGCATTTGGATTTTGTGTGGCTAAATGAGGGTTGAGTATGAAATTGCACGTGGATATATTTGATGTGAAGATCAACTCTTGACCAAGGGAAGTACATGCCCACGATATTTTGGGCATTTGGGGGGGGGGGGGGGGAACTTTGCAAAAAATAAGTCAAAACCCCCCCACAATATCTTGATATAGAATCCATGGTATTGGGGGGGGGGGGGGGGGGGGGGAACTTTGCAAAAAATAAGTCAAAAACCCCCCACAATATCTTGATATAGAATCCATGGTATTTGGGGGGAAAGCCCACAAAATTATCAGGCCGTAGTAAATTACAATTTGAAGGCTAATGTGATGCACATATATCCTGCAAAGGCTAGTGGTATTTGACAGTGTTATGAATGAAGACTCGACGACAAAGTTTAATATCAGTTATCATAATATGAAACTGCAAAACATGTACAATAAAATATGGATTTTGGATTACTTGACTTGTATCTGAAGTACCAATTCTGCTTGTTGTGGATGGTGACAAGAACAGTGATTTCCAAACATTTGTAACTATACTTATCTTTGAAATCTTGTCAGGCGTGGTTAGAAAGAATGCACTTTGAAGGCTACAAGTGTGATGCAGACACATCCTGAAAGGATGTATTGTTCAAGGTTATAAATCAAGATTCAATGACAAAGGTTTGGCATGAAGCTTCAAAATGGGTACAACCAATGATGATTCGCTTTTATCTGAAGCACCAGTTTTGCTTGTATTTGATGGGAAAAAGTATAGTAACTTGTAAATGTTTTTAATCGTTCAACTTTTAAGATCCTATTTATTGGACATGATATGAGAGGGCTGAGATAATGCCCTTACCTTATGAGGATTTTATGAAGATGATCTCAATATGGATGGGGAGTACACGTCCTTCCTCAACCCTCAAGCAGAAAGCTTGTTGACCAAGGCAGGGGTGGAACAAAAAAATGTAACAAGTCTAATTTAGGAAATCAAAGCACACTTAGAAAGGCATGACAAACAGTGTACGGGTATCACTGGAGTTGAAAGTGACCGACAAGAGGGTGCCAGCAAAAGGGAACCAATGTACATATTGGGAGTTATGAGCAATTGGGGCACTTAAATGGTGATGGCAGGAGGGGGAGTGAGATGGTTAAGGAAATGGACCAAGTTATGCGGGGAACACTGATTTTGTTGCCTGGAATAAGGAAAAAGTTGATCAAGCTTTCAAGTGATGATGGAAATAATGTACATATTGGGAGTTATGAGCAATTGGGGCACTTAAATGGTGATGGCAGGAGGGGGAGTGAGATGGTTAAGGAAATGGACCAAGTTATGCGGGGAACACTGATTTTGTTGCCTGGAATAAGGAAAAAGTTGATCAAGCTTTCAAGTGATGATGGAAATGTTGTTTTGGAGGCTACTTGTGATTTAAATATTGCCGAGAAGGGGTACTTTATAACCATGTGATTTAAATATTGGACCAAGTTATGCGGGGAACACTGATTTTGTTGCCTGGAATAAGGAAAAAGTTGATCAAGCTTTCAAGTGATGATGGAAATGTTGTTTTGGAGGCTACTTGTGATTTAAATATTGCCGAGACGGGGTACAAACCATATGAGGGTGTGCATGGAAAATATCATTTGGCAATGGCCCTGAAAGATACTGCCTTAGGGATTCTGTCTTATTCACTTGAGTAAGTTTGGAGTTTTGTTCAAATACTGAAGGAGGTTCGACATTTATTATTTTTAAATATATTGCAGAAGCACAAATTAACTACTTAAATTGAATTCTAGGGTTTTAAGAGTTCACCCAAAACTCTAACAAGAGAACTGAAAAATAATCAAACCCCTAGCATTCTATATATAGAGCAAATATAAAAGGTATGTGGCCTTGTGGGTAAACGACCCACAACTCTCCCCTCCTAAGAAGAATTCGATCAAGAATTTTGTAGCCGTATATTATCATCGAAAAATGTCGGATCTATCCGTACAAACGACTCCTGAAATCCATGAATCATCCTCCTCTGAACAACCAACCCATCGTATCAAAAACACTACGTGTCCTGCTGTATCGAAACGGCTATATAGTATCTCATCAATCTCGTTAGTCAACTCAATGTCAGGTAAAGGTGTTACTGGGTGTGATAGAATGCCACCATAGAAGTGTGTCAGAGAAGCTTGACAATTGACAACCTTAAAACGTGCTCCTGGAATGTCAAGTTTATAGGTATTGTCACCAATGTGCTGAATGATGCGATAAGGTCCAGATTTACGCAAGTGAAGTTTAGATGCCACGCCTGTGCGTCGTCCCTTCTCAATATAAAGCATAACCAGGTCGCCTTGTAAAAATATAACCTCTCGTCTATGCCTATCAACCTTCTTTTTTACTCCCACATAAAACATCCACTAAATGTCGCTGAACCTCCTCATGTATGTCCCGAATGGACTCAGCAAACTCTGCAGCACTGTCAGAAGTAGGTACTAACTGAGAAATATGTGCTAAATCTAACACAATATCTTGAGAATAGCCCGTCACGATCAAAAAAGGAGATAGCCCCGTCGAACTGTTGACATAACTATTGAAAGCAAACTCGGCCTGTAAAAGGGTAAAATCCGACTTTGTAGGTCTATCCCATGTAATACACCGTAGCAGATCACCCAAACTCCGGTTAACTACCTCTATTCTATTTGTCCATCTGTCTGAGGGTGAAAAGTTGTGTATTACAAGTTTATCCCCTGTAATACACTATAGTAGATCTCCCAAATTTTGGTTAACCACCTCTGTCTGTTCATCTGTCTAAGGGTGAAAAGCTATGGAAAAACGAAGCTTGTAATGTGTAGTCTCCATAACATCCTTCCGCCCCGTAAACCGCCGATCCTTATCAGAAGTAATCGACTGTGGCACCCCATGTAAATGTACCACCTCTCTAAAAAACAGCCGTGCCATGTGAGCCGCATTTTCCGTCTTAGTGCATGGTATAAAATGCGCCATTTTGGAAAATTGATCAACAGCCACAAAAACCCGAGTCAAAATCCCATGTCTTTAGCAATCCTGTGACAAAGTCCATCTAAACAACTCTTCAAGGGCTAGAAGGAATCTCGCAAAGGCGTATAGAGGACAGTGTTTTCCTTTCTTCCTTTAGCCGTTGCACAAGAGTAACATCTCCAGATAAAAGCATTAACATCCCTGCACATAGTGACCCAAAAGTACCTCTCCCGCATGAGGGTTATGGTCTTAATCGCCCAAAATGTCCCCCAAGCTAGCATGGATATCGGACAGTGTTTTCCTTTCTTCCTTTAGCCGTTGCACAAGAGTAACATCTCCAGATAAAAGCATTAACATCCCTGCACATAGTGACCCAAAAGTACCTCTCCCACATGAGGGTTATGGTCTTAATCGCCCAAAATGTCCCCCAAGCTAGCATGGATATCGGACAGTGTTTTCCTTTCTTCCTTTAGCCGTTGCACAAGAGTAACATCTCCAGATAAAAGCATTAACATCCCTGCACATAGTGACCCAAAAGTACCTCTCCCGCATGAGTGTTATGGTCTTAATCGCCCAAAATGTCCTCCAAGCCAGCATGGATATCGGCAATCAAGCGCTCTCGCATAGAAGAAACTGGGACAAAGGGTTATACCCTTAAATAAATACCCATTCTGAATTGTGTAATCCTCGTGAGAATCCCAGTGTTGCTCCACATGACTCATAAATAGGCCCAAAATACACATCAGAAGGGTACAAGGCACGTAACTCAGAAAATCCAAATACCGAAGAGGTGAGTTGTCCTACTGATCTTGTATACAAACCCGTTTTCCTTACCCTTAATGTGCTGAATGTGGAAATCAAAACTCTGGAGGTAACTGAACCACTTTGCCTTCCTCCTGTCTGTTGAAATCCTCTGTTGGTTATGCATGTGCCGTAGCGCGTCATGATCAGATTGAATGACGAACTCTCGGTAAACCAAATAATGTCGCCAATGCCTCAAAAACCATACGACTGTGAGTTGTCCTACTGATCTTGTCTACAAACCCGTTTTCCTATCCCTTAATGTGCTGAATGTGGATATCAAAACTTTGGAGGTAACTGAACCATTTTGCCTGTCTATTTATTGAAGTCCTTTGCTGGCTATGCATGTGTCGCAGCGTATCATGATCAGAATGAATGACAAACTCTCGGTGAACCAAATAATGTCGCCAATGCCTCAAAGACCGACTGTGAGTAACTCGATATCATACGTGTTGTAGTTCAACTGTGCCCCAGATATCACGTGCCTGCCAGACTGTGAAAGTGTAGCACCAATTCCGATCTTACATGCATATGTCGTAACCTTAAAAACCGGCCTTAAAAAATCTGGTAATGCAAGAACAGGAGCTATGGTAAGCTTCTAATTGATCAATTGAAATGCCTCATCAGCCTCAGAAGTCCACTCAAAATATACGTTTTCCATGAGGGAAGTGATCTGTGTCAAAATACTGCTGAACCCATTTATGAATCGCCTGTAGAATGTAGTCAACCCATGAAAACTTTGTACCTTCGTCGTCGCGGTAGGGACTGGCCAGTTCCTGATTGTATCTACCTTCTCCTCGTCAACCTTTATCCCCTCTGACGAGATAACGTACCCCAAAAATTGTACTGAATCAATGAGGAAAGTGTACTTCTTCAACTGAAGAAATAATCGGTGTTAACGTAAGGCCTCTAAAACCCTCTTCACATGAATAAGATGTTCCTCTTGGGTGTGGCTATGTATAAGAATATCATCAAAGTAGACTACCGCAAACCTCTCTGCAATGCAGTCACGTAGAACCTCTATCAACCTTTATCCCCTCTGACGAGATAACATACCCCAAAAATTGTACTGAATCAATGAGGAAAGTACACTTCTTCAACTGAAGAAATAATCGGTGTTAACGTAAGGCCTCTAAAAACCCTCTTCACATGAATAAGATGTTCATCCTGGGTGCGGCTATGTATAAGAATATCATCAAAGTAGACTACCGCAAACCTCTCTGCAATGCAGTCACGTAGAACCTCTATCATCAAACGCATGAATGTAGACGAAGCATTAGACAGTCCAAAAGGCATTATTAACCACTCATATAGACCATCTTTGATCTTAAAAGCCGTCTTCCACTCATCCCCTAGTCACATGCGAATCTGATGGTACCCACTATTAAGATCAAGTTTGGAAAAAAATCTGGCACCATAGAGATCATCTATAATATCCTATAATCCAAGAATGGGGAATCTGTACTTCACTGTGATCTTGTTAACTACTCGACAATCAACACACATATGGTAACTCTTGTCCTTTTTAGGGACTAAGAGTGCTAGTACTGCCACTGGTGACATTCTCTCCCTCAGAACCTCTTTGGCACACAATTATGTGACCTGTCTCTGTAACTCTGCATCCTCTGTTGGGGGTCATGCAATAATGAGGCAAATTAGGCAGAGGTGCCCCTGGAATCAAATTGATGTTGTGTTGAATATCTCGTAACAGAGGTAACTCTGGTGGATCTGGCTCCTGGCAGACGTCTGGAAACCGATCCAGAAGCGGCTGTAACTTGTCAGGAACTGAGGTAGGGGCGGTAAACATCGCACAAACTAATGTGTAAGCAAGTCTCTATCTCCTTCCCTATGCTAGGAAACTACTTGACTTACAAACTGAAGTCTCTCCTCTCCTGGCAGTAGACCCACCCATCTCTGCCTAATGTCCTTCCACATGAATACATAGACATTAGACCGTCTGATATGGTTTTGGTCTCTAGTATTCATTAATCCTTGTTCGTAGTGTATGCTTTTGATCTACCATCTGGTTCTAGAAGTTTGCCATGTTTCTCTTGTTTTGATTGCTGCTGATACTTAATAAGTCGTCACTAATTAATTATATGATAAACCTAGAGTGGGTGAATAGATACACTGAAATGGCAAATGGTCATGCTTAGGGGAAAAAAACACAGTGCAGTTAAGTATTTCAATAGTAATGGGTAGGTTGTGTGAATGTACTCTCTAGGTATCCATCCCCTATCCGGCCTAGGAGTTTCTAACACGGTGAAAACAAGCTCCTGAAGTTCAACGCTCCACCAAGTGGCTCACAATCAAATATGTGTTCCACAGTCAGGATCAACCAAGAACTTGTGCCTTAGATGTATCTAACGACATCCTAGTCGTCTCCAAAGGATGTCTCAAAAGAGGCCAACCAACTCAGGTTACTCAACACTGACAACTGGATACCCCGGTCAATAGACATAATGCTCAAAGGCTAAATTACAATCATGAAGATCTACCAAGGAAAAGGCTTAAAGGTTTTAAGGATCTAAGCCTCATGTTACCTTATGTGGATCTATTATGTGCTGAAGTCTCCTTGAAGATCTTCAACTATCCATTTTTCATCACGCCTCACTCAGTGTGGTTAAAGAATTAGGTAAATAAGAGAACTTTCAGATGTGTGTTGAACTTCAGTTGCTTGTTCAGTAGTTACTTTCCCTTCTCCTCTTAGTTTTGAGTCGGTTTATCTAAATTAGTTTGTTTTTATGTTATGTAACCTCCTTATCACCCTATAACTAGGTGAATCTTCTATCCGTATTTGCTTTTGGTATAGGTTTTTTCTCTCTCATGCAGGTACATTGTTTTAAATGGTCTAAGTACTCACCAAGAGCTTAATATAAATATATCGAGTGGTATTGTATGCTAACTAGCAGAGTTGCACACTTAACTTAAGATACCCATATTCTCTTTTATGCTTTCATTTTTTGCCCAAATTATGATCCTTTTTGAAACTTCGCTCCGAATTAATTCTACAGGGAATGAGAACGTACGACTACATTTTGGCAATGAGGGAAGAGAACCAGTCAGTTGAAGTAGACCCATTTAGCGATTCAGATTCTTCCTCTGATGAAAGCGACTTCGATTCACCGGAGAAATCAAAATTTATATCCCGATTTATTTGCAAGGAAAGCAGAACAACTCAGGTTAGACTATAATTTAATCTTATCACTGTTTCTTCAACAAAAATATAGGCAGGTTTCGCTAAACATTTTTCATTGCATTCAGGATCCAATGAGATTGTCCATAAGAATCGATGTAAAGGCTGATCCGCATGCTTCAGTCAAAGAGCCGCCTGGATTCCGTGCTAGCATCGATCCATGGAAACTTATAAAGATGAGCAGCGAAAAAGCTCGAATGGCTGCAGATAAGGCAAGGGAAAGGTTTACAAAACAGAAGCCTATTGTAGAAAATGAGTCGCTGAAGCCATTGCCATTGGAGACCAAATGTGGACCATTATCGACACCAGATAATAATAACATAATTAGTACAGGGTCAGGGACAACACCTCTCATTACAAAAGGGTGGTTTCCAGGGTCCCCAGGGATGTTTTCAAGTCCTAGAAGGCGGTATTCTGGCTCCCCAACTATACTTTCAAACGTTGTATCATCACCGCAGCAGAAGTACCGGAGTAACTTTGACTTAAAGCTAACTGAAGTGTCAAGGGAGCTTGAGATGTACATCTCAAGGCAAGTGGTGTGTTCTGCTTTGAAGAAAGAAGGAGATGAGGAATCTCACATATAGTTGTTGTATGGAGTTTCTTCATTCTGTTTCTCAACCTCTGAGAAAGGTTGGTTGTTGGGCTGTTTTGCTTGTATTATATTATCTCTCTGTTCATCTACACTTTGTTTCGAACTGGCATTTAGTCGATATGGTGCGAAACAAATTGCAAGTGGATACATTGTAACTTGTTGTACATTGTAGACCTTCCCCCCACAGTTTTATGAATTGCTTTCATATATGGATTATTAGAAAAACAAAATGTATTGAATTTCCTCGATCAGTTGAGGTACAGTAGACATCACGAGGAACACTAGATAGACAGTAGATGTGCAGAATCCGTCTTGGACATTAGATGTTCTGAGGAATTACATAGAGCAAGGCTTTGCAAATTGGGTTTTTTGAGCGTGTTCTCAACTGTAACGTCTTATAAAGTGTACTAATTGCTCTTTTTAAGGCTTATTCCATCTACAATTTGGTTTAGTTTCTTAGGGGAGTTTGGTTGGACCTCATCGTTAACGACTTTGTACGACCAGTGACAACTATAATCTCATGTACGACCTTAATCTCTAACCTGTTGATAATGATAGTCTCCCTTCCATTGACAACGATAAAACCCACCCGTTAACAATGGCTTTTGTACCGATGAACATAATCCTACATTCCTGATGAGTTATGCTGCTAAAATTGCTTCAGGTGAAAGGTTTGCAGAGCATCAATGTATGGTAGGTCAAGGTGAGAAGAACCACAGGAAAAGATTTATGTTGAAGTGTGGATAGCTAGATGAGATGCGATGCAATAGTGCAGTGACTTGAAATAGATGTCATATGGTGTGTCGCACATATGTATGTGTAATGCGGTTTAGATTCAAAATAAAAGTACTAAGCCTATGCATCAAATAAAGAAGCTTCGTAAAATTCAGAAAGTAGTCTACACATATATACTATCAAATTCTTAAACTTGAGATGAAGAAGCTCACTAAAATCTCTGAAGTCTCTTGAAATAAATAGGGTTGTGATTGCACCCATGTACAAACAGGTTGATCCGAGATGTTTATTACTCTTCTATAGTATTCCAAAATGAGACAATGGGAAGTACAAAACTCTATGTAGGAAGATGAAAACACTTCCAAGAACAGATACAATAAATAGGTCAAAAACAAACTTCCTTTTTGGCGGCACTGTCCTGGAGCTTTAGACTATTGATATCTGTACTGATTACACAAAAAAGACCAAAAAATGGATTGTTTAGATCGGTTCAGGGGGGACCAGTTTGAGGCTCCGCATCCACTCACACAAGCTAGGATCATCAAAGAAAAGAAAACTGCTCTTCAACTTAGCCCTCTGATCTGCTGTCAGGGACCGAAGCTGGGGGAATCTTGCCTCCTGCAATCATGAAACTATAAGGTTAAGCAACTCCAAGTCTCCATCACCACAAATTTAATTATCTCATAACTCTCATATATTAAGAAGTTTGAATACCGAACTATATGAGAATTGGAAAGTGAAGTTGTAATAATAAAGGAAAAACGTCAAGCAATTTCATCCAACAAGTGTATCTGCTTATGGTTTTGTAATATTGGGATGGATTACGGAAATAAAGTAAAATAGGGGTTACATTATACTCAAATATTGCAGTCGATATAAGAAGATACTGCAAGTATAGTGTTGAATATCATGAGAGAAAAAAAAGTAAGATACTGGGATACATCATAGCTTAGAAAGAAATGGAAATTCAAGGCAAAGATGGTTCGCAATGTTTAAAATTCATTTTAGAGCATTATTATTGCAGGCTTTTTTTACTTGGTGTTGTACCATACAAAAAAACCTCGGAACAAGACCTACCTGCTCATAAGGAGGATCCTTGTGTGCTGGAATTAGGCGAGAAACAAAGTATCGAGCCTGAGAACTTCCTTCCTGTAAACCATCAAAATTCACAAAAGAAAAGTACTGAGTGAAATAAAACTCAATTCAGTCCAAACTTAGAGGGTAAAACAAATTAGATAACTAATAAGAGAAAAGATAACAAACTTTGAAGGCAAGGATCCGAGGGGCAGGAAACCGAAATTCAGTTAGCTCCTCAGCCAATGTTCTGCAAGCTGCTAAAGCTGCTGCGCTTTCACCTTCCTGAGCTGCCAGCTCGGCACCCTGAATACCACAACAAGGATATACAAATCTTACATGAAAAAGAAGAAGAAGAAAAAAAGGGGAAAAGAACAAAGAAAATGATACTGTAAATATCAAGATTTAAGTTGATTAAGGAATTTTGTCGGGAGACTGGAAACCAAGTTCCACACTTTGTTCTTAGTGTACGTTCCAATGAAAAGAGTTTTTGTAGAAGAGCTCAGAAATAGTGTTAATCTTGGAATGTAAGAGACCTTAGCTTCTTACAAGAATGATAATGTATGATAAGTATGATAATATACTTACAACCACCATATTATGTTAAACAAATAATCGAGGAAAAATGTGATCAGATTGATCACTAAAGGTTGATTACACGAGTTTGAGACCTAGAGTTTGAAAATGTGATCAGATGTTACAAAAGTAATAATTAAGTTTCAGTTAAGTTAGGCAGAAAACATATACCCTCACAACTAAGTTCATATTTCACTTTTACGACTTAAAGTCACTATTTTTTCTTATGGGAAGGCTAACAATATTTTTAAGGACCTGTTTAAAAAATCCGGGAACTATTTTACTCAATAACGAACTCTATCAAAGCTGAAACTATCCTGAATATAAAATGTTTGCATCAAAATAGGGTGAAGAAAGATGAAGGTGGGTATATGGGCCATTTACCTGGAGAGCACGCAAACAAAAATTAAGGAAAGGGGAAAATGAAATAGGATGTCATCGTCACAGTAATAAAATCCACTTATAATTTGGTGGAGTAGAGCAGCTATGATATAAGGGGAGTCAGGAGTGTCCTTTGATTATCGCATGGCTACGTGAATGGAAGTGATATTGGGAGACCCTTACTTTAGTGATTTGTGTTGCTTCAAGGACGTGTTGTTCTATTTTATATTTTTTCTTTTTTATTAATTTCATCTTATGCTGTTTTCAGTTTATTAAATGGCCTAGTTTGAATTTCTTTTTTGCGTTGGTTGTTTCTTTCTCTTTTCTCTACATCAATATATTCTGCACTTATCAAAAAAAAAAAAAAAAAACTAAAGCCATCTCACTTTTCATTGCAGTTACAATTCCACCCCAGATTATGAAATCAGAGAAACAGATCTAAACAGTCTTCCAAAAACCTCACTCTGTCGCTCAATTCACTTCTTCCAACCACCAGCCCAGCGACTAACTAAACTGGTATCTAACACACAATGCATCCTCAAGTGCTGCATCATAAGTGATCATAACCTCACTAATTCGACAGAGTGAGTAGACGCCTTAGTAGACGTTGACTTGACCCTATAGCTCGTTTCGATCCTTCCTTCGTTCATTTAGACCTACCCGTGCCTCTGCTTCCTCCCAACCTATAGCTATAGGCCGTTCAGGCTGGGCTTCATTGCATGTCTGCCGCATCTATTAGGCGTCTTTCTTTTAGATGACGCTCCGGCTTTCTAGTCGAAAAGCATTGTCGGTCAGAGGAAAAAGCTAGCGTATAGACCTCTTTACTAACACGCATTTGGCCTGCTAGCCAGACACGGAGCCACGCAAAGTGGCAGCGAAGCGGTGTGCGCTACAGAGCCACCTTCGGCAACGCTTTTTCAATGCGCGTGTCATGGTTGAGCCTTGATCTTACTCTTGCTAGTCACGGCTCGGTGCGGTGGTTCTTCTAGCGCATAATCCCCTTCTGGAATTCCTTGCTAGAGCTAGGATGCGTCAGCTAATTCACCGTTGGGTTATGAGCAGAAAATCAGAACGATTTCACGCTAGGGGATTTTGCCTATGAGCTTGGGGGTTATGAGCCGAGCTAGAAAGGAGATATGTTGCTAAATCGCGTGGCGCTGGGAGGGGTTCTTCCAAACCACCTCTTCCATCCCCATACTTAGCAGCAGTGACTCTCCTTCGCACTTATCCCTCCCTTCCCAAGGCCTCCAAGTCCGCCTCCCTTTGAGCAACTTCTTCACGCACTTCACCCACCCCCAACATGTCCCTGAGAGTCCCTTGAAAGCCCAAAAGAATTTGTAAAGATGCATTACGATCTCTTACAGAACAAGGTCATCCTTTCACCATAAAATACTAATGTAATCGCAAACTGAAGATGGGGGGATCACTAAGTCCCCTCTACCTGTCTTAAAACCTCTTTTAACCTCGAGATTCACCCCTCTAGTTAAAAGTGTTCCCATAGCTCTAACAATTAAGGTGAACAGCGGGGAGGATATAGATGATATATCTTTCCAAGTCCCTGAGAGTACCTGCTGGGGACCCATTCACTAGAATAAACAAGGTCGCGAACGATAAGCACCTTTGGAGCCATTGTATCCATTTGGGCTAACACAGACAGGACCAAGCATATAGTTGAGGAACTCCCAGCTCATATTGTTTTACACTTTTCCATACCTAGTTTGCATGACCACCGGGTTCCCTTTTCTCCTTCTCGTGGCAATACAGTAATTGGAATTAGGACCTGGTCTTCTTCCCCCGGTACGATATACGAAGAGGACCGCACGAAGTCTGATGGCCATAGCCATGGACTTGAATATCTTACACAAGGTGTAACTAAGGCTCGAGAATCTGAAATACGCAATTTTCTTCTGTGCACCAAAGACCTTAGAATGAGCTTGAGAAAAATATTGTTAGCATTAAAAAAATAGATAACGACTTTCAGAATAGTCATTGACAAGTTTCATATTTTTTTTTAATGAAATCCTAATTAGCATTGTAAGAGGCTAATGGAAAATTCTTCGATCTTGTTAGAAATGACCCTCCAACCTCTCCCTAGGTAACCGAGTAATACTAAGTGGAGGTCCTTGAGTTGAAGTAGAATTCGGTTTAGCAATCCACCACCTCTTATCTGGCACCATCCATAAAGACCGCAATAAATCTTCAACAAACATTCTCCAATGGTGGTGGTGTCCCTCTCCTTAAGCAATCTCACTTGTAACATCAACTCCTTCTATCAAACACTTCCATATATGCTTGGAAGTTTTCCATAACTTTGCAAAAAGTTTTTATACCATTAACTGATGTGAGATCACATAGACAAAAGTGCTTTAACCTGGAGATTCGCCCTTGTAGATAAGAGTTCTCATAGACTAAATAACTAAAATGAATAGCAGGGCAGATGTGGTTATTTCTTTCCAAGTCCCTGAGAACTCATATAGAAACCTGCTGGGGGCCATTCACTATAATTGACAAGGTCGCCAACAAGATACACCCTTACAGCCATCGTATCTGTTTGGGGCCAAAATCGACATGAATAAGCATACAGTCGAGAAATTCCGAGCTCAGATGTTTTTATACTTTTCCATTTGTATATGATCCCCGGTTTCCCTTTCTCTTCCACAGTAATACAGTAATTGGCAATTAGGACCCAGTTCCCCCTAATAAAAGCTTTTTGTTCCCTGGGTACAATGTACAAAGAGAACCTCACTAAGTCTGATGGCCATACCGTGGAATTGAAGACCTTAACGTGCTGCACTTGTAAATCTGAAATACGCAACAAATGAGAGGCCAAGGTAAAATTCTCCAGCCTCGGTGACCTAATCCTTCTCAATTAATATTAACTCCAAAAATCTTCTCGCTGTAGATATGACCCCCCCCCCCCCCGCCCAAACTCTTTCAATGTAACCAAGTAATACTAAGTGGAGGTTGTTGAGTTGAAGCCTCCCAGATTCGATCACCATAAGAGTTTGGTGTAGCAATCCACCATCTCCTATCTGGCACCATTGAACTCTCCTATTTCTCACAATTAGGCTAGAGGTCATATTGAATCTCTACGAGCATTCTCCAACTTACAAACAGTACTTTATGCTGTTGGTGTCCCCCTCCTTAAGCAACCTCAATTACAACACCAAATCTCCGTATCAAACACCCATATTTGCCTGAAGTTTTCCATAAATTCGCAAATAGATTCCATACCATTAACTGGTGTGAGGCCACATACTAGAATTAGTAGGTTCAATTTCTACTTAAATAGGGCTATGCTCCTCCATTGGAATGACTTTTAATTTTCAACTTGGGATTATATTAGTAAAAATAGAGAAAAGCGGATTACACTGGGCATTTAATTTTGGAGTTTTTATCCCTAAATAGCGATTACTTCTTAGTGCAACTTCAATATTAAATTTTCCGCGTGGTCCGTTGTATTATTAATAATCAGGCATGGCCTGAATTTTTATATCAATCGCACTTTAGAGCGGTACGGGCTAGGTCTACCTTAAACCACCCGGACTTTGACCTTTAAAGCCTTAGATTTAATAGATAACCAGTATATGTTCGTCCCTAATGGGTCAAATTAAAAGGTTATGTAGCATCGTCCCTAATGGGTAAAATTAAAGGGTTATGCACTGCAAATAAGAAAATAGATGACATGAAAGTATAAACAACTCCCAATCAGCTAATACATGCGATAAATCTATACACCAGGGAATGCGCAAAAATGAAGTGTCATAGAAATCCACCAGTTATTTAATATATAAAACTAGAGACCATCAGTATTGCTAACATAACAATACAGGATAACCATAATGTCTAATGCAGCAGAAGCGGAAAAAAATTTAAATCAAAATACATAACTAGAGCAAATAAATCAACAAAGCAATCCAATGAAAATAAGTTCAACATAACATACCAGCCAAATGAAGACATCTGTGCCATGGTCAAGAACAACTGCGGCATCAGACTGCATGGCAAGGTCATAAGCTGGCAGTTCCTCAAAAGTGCCACCTTCCCGATGCATTAGACAACGAGGTGCCACCATTCGGAGTGATAGATCAAAAGATGCATTCAGGAACAAATTGCGTAAAACGGACCTCTCATCTTCATGACCAACAATATTCCCCAAAAGCGGGCCCCTTCTGAGGTGGAATAAGTTTTCGGGCAATGAAGATAGCTCCTTGGGGAATCTACGAAGTTTTGACTTTGGTACTTCAGACCCAAATTTCAAAGCAATATCCTTGACTCTTTCATCTATCATTACCCGCATATCAATTGCATCAGAAGAGGTCTTTGCTTGCAATAAAGTCCTTTTGGCAATAAGAACTGCAGCAACTTCATCTTTTACACTATCCAGATACGCTGAAACACTATCAACAGTTGGTAGTCTGACAGTAACCACTCTGGAAATGTCAGCTTGATATACATTCAAATATCGAACCACCAATTGAAAGAAAACATGATCACTCTTGATGTCTCCTTTTGTTTCCATAGATATTGAAAAGCTCTGTGTTTCTTCAATGCTAAGCATTTGTATAGAAAGGGAAGTATCGTTTTTGAAAGTCTCATGAGTGTCCACATGTGCCTCTTCCCCGGGTCCTATAACTTGAGTTACGAGAATATCGTCAGAACATCGTACTTCCATAAATCCATAAGATTCTGCAGCCCTTATCGAAGCTCTTTGCAAGTTTGTACCAAAGGCCTCCCCAAAATCATCATGAAGAACAAGAACACCTCCGGAGGCTTTTGCAAGGGGCTGTAAAACAGGAACTCTAACAGGACACTGCCCAGCACACAGAATATCAACCACAGTTCCATTTCGATGAGCCTCGCGTCCTATGTTTTCCATCCATTTTAACGCTGTTTTCTCTATGTATGGATAATTCGGGTGAGTGAATGAGTGAGGAACCGAGCCCGGACCATAGGTATTGGGTCCACCAGCACACACAATGATTCTGCAATTCCCTCCTGACCTTTTAACTACTCCTCGGGACATCTCTGCTGATGGTCCTTGAATTAGTGCAAGAGCAAGTTCAACTGCTGCACCCAGGCATCTGTCTCTTGAAGCTTCAGGATAGTTAAGTCTATACGGCCTTAGAGATGAGAAGATAGTATGGGCAACAGACACTGAAGCTTGAATAGAAGACATATATATGCCAGTCCCATATATCATCGCTTTCAATGATTCTTGTGTTGGTGAAATGTTACCTGGAAGCACATCTGCGTAGGCCATTGATCCCTCACAGAAATCGTAAACCGATATTGTCCGCCCATATGAGATGATTCCGATTCTAGTAGTTGGTGGAAGGAAATCAACAAAAGCGTGCAAAGAGCTTTGTAAATGCTGTAGATGTTCTTCATCTAAACACTCGTCTATAACAAGAAATACAGGTGCAGACGCTCTCATGTCAGAGACTGGAATATACCCAGGATTTCTGTTTCCAGTTTGAACGTAATCAACCAATGGGGATGACAGTTCTGGAAAGTTTAAGTGGTCTTCCCTGCTCTGAGCTACATATTCACCTTCACTGCCATTCAATTTCTTGCAAATAACACATTGCCACTGCCCTGAGCCAAGTAAAATATTGCAGTACAAATTTGCATAAGCTCCACAGTTTTGGCAGCGATGTGGGTCCCGTTGTTTTATTTGAGGACATGATGAGATCTCTCTGCCAGGACAAACCAATGCCCCAAATCCTAAACTTGGGACATTTGCTTTATTTTTTTGCTTTAGTACCTGTTGAATAAGAGAGAATGCATGCCATTACGAAAAGCAATACACTACAATGCCCTTGAATCATAAAAGTACCAAGGGAAATAAAAGCTATAGTCAGCAGTTCAGCGTAGTTATAGTTACATTGAGATTTGATAATGAACTTTTTTTCCAAAAATTGAGCGTAACCGATTTTTAAGTATAAAAAAACATGTAACACTTTATGTTTAAAATAGTAGTACCACTAGCATTATTTCTCTCTTAATAGGTTGTAAATGAGAACGAAAAAATACGTGTATCATAAAGCTAAATGCACGACTATTGTTCAGGTCCTCAAAACAACATAAGGTTTACCTATCTTTCATAATGTGCAAAAAAGTGTATCAAATGTCAAGTATACACGACGCTTAGTGACATTTATGATTTGTACTAGAAAGATACTCGTAATCAGACAGAAGTTGAACATATCAATCAAATGCAATAACACACTTTATGACGAAAGAAACATAACTATAAGGAATAAAAACTATACCTTGTGAGCAGAGAACAAAACAAACTGTGACTCCCCGATGTGCTCAAACTCATTTGTATCATCGCAAGGTTGTGGCTGCAACTCAACAGACCCATTAGAATGATAGGAAGGGGGAGGAGAAGATGCTGGCAAAGACGGAACTGAAGAAAAAGCAATTGGCTGAGGAGCAACAGGAGAAGTGCGAAAAGGCACAGCTGCAGGCCGAAGTGGTGACGAAAAAACAGGTGGGGGTGGAGGAGTACTGAACTTAGAAGGTGATAAGCCACTCGAAGTTGTGAAATGGGTTGAGGTGGAAACAGGAGAAGCAAATGCTGGAAGAGCGGGTCTTTTCTCCGGGCGAGGTGTTGGCGTATTAGGATGTGATGGTGGGGAAACACTTGGGTATCCAGGAGGTGGTTGATTTGCCATTTTTCCTGTATGATTCTTCAAAAACAGAAAACCCAAAACTCTAGAACCTAAAACAACCCTAGATCAAACTCTGGGTATCCCCCAAAACACATAGATACTTCAGAATTTACAGTAAAACCTAATTAAAACCCAATTCCCACACATGGGTTCAATTCAAATTGACATCAAACAACAGACCTATTGAGTAAAATTCCAAAAAGAAGGTTTTTTTACCTACCCCTTGATCAAGAATGCAACACTGGAGCTAAGAAATCAATGAAACCCCCTAAAAAGATCCAAAATTTCAAATTTACAAAGACCCAATTCAAGAGATCTCTCTATCTCTACACATAAATAAGATTTTAGTCTGAACCCAGCTCAGAAAGACAATAAGATTTAGGGACTTGTGTTGATTTGAGACTCAAGAAACCAATCTAGGGTTTTAGAAAAGGTGAATTTGAGCTTAATTTGATGAGAAACGAATCGAGGAGACAATGGATTCGATTATCAAATTGAGGGATTTGCGTACCTGAGGAGGAACACCCAATTTCGATTCGATAAAGAGAGGTCAGAAATCTTTAAATTAGGGATTTGGATCCCTTCGTCTTCTACACCTCTCTCTCTCTATCTCTTCTCCTGTGTGTTCTTGTGAAGAGGGGAGAGCGAAATTTGCCAGAAGAAATGGCAAATTTTGTGTGTACCGTGTGAGAAAGTTGTTCTAACTTTAATATAAGCTTCACCCATGCATATGCTTGTCCAAAACTTCTAATATTAAGGAGCTAACAACGGTCCGCTGAAGTTGAATCAAGGTTTGGTTCTTCTAAATTCTCCTTTGGAACATAAATCAATTTGAGGATGGGGTGAGAGAGAAGAGATATCGGAGAGAGTCGAGCTAGAGATTGAGAGAGGATATATGTAACATTATTGTTTTAGGCAATCAACACGGTCAATCAGACAGACATTATGTATCATTCTTTGATTCTCTTAACTTTTGAAATAGAATTAGTTTAGGCAATCAACACGGTCAATCAGACAGACATATTATGTAAGATGACGTGATCTTCCTTTTTCTCACCAAATACTTAAAGTAGGAAAGACTTCCTACGTCGGTTTGACTGGTAAATCATAAAATTGTGTATTTCAAACGACCGAGAGATGAGAGATGACCGGGGGGGGGGGGGGGGGGGGAGTGTGTGTGTATGGAGGTGGAGAAAAGAGAAGAGAAGAATAGATTAGAGAAATGATAGAGCAAGAGAGAGGTGAAGAAGAAGAGCAACAACAAGAACAAGAAAGATTGCGATGATGGATGGAATGACATTTTTTGTGACATCTTTAGTTTTTGAGTATGCCCATTGTAAGACACTCCCTACGGTCGTTTAATCACCATATACTACGCAACCCATAGAAATACCAAACTGAAGTTGCATCATAACAAGGTTAAGAAGATCATGAATCCACTTCATATGGGCATGTCTAAATCAAAAGAAAGCAATATCAAGTGTGGCTTGAGATAAAGTTTATGAACCAAAAGATTAAAGGTGTTTGGGGTTAAAGAAATTTAAAGATTTCAATGACTGCTTTACTTGAAGTACTATGGAACTTGGTCTATGAAAAGAACACCCTCTGGAGCAATTTCTGGACAGTGGAAATCTCTAAGTATTGTTCATGGGGATGGATATCAATGCCGAAGAAAAGAGACTTTGCACTTCAACATTGCATTCACAAAGCTAAAATGGAACAAACACACTATTTTGTGGGAAAAAACATTGTTGAAAGGGAATATTTTGGAGAAAAAAATGTGGTGTGGTGTGGTCAGCATGATATTGTCATGCATCCTAAGAAAAGATATTGTTAGTGAAGTCATATTAAATGGTGAATGTCATATTCCTACTTCAAAATAGTTAGATCAGTTGTTTTGGGAAGTATATGGTAGGATATCTCAAGCCCACATAGCTCATTTATGGGGGGACAATGATAAAGTCTTATGGACTCTCACTACCGGATCAGTATCTCATGTTTTACTCTGTCGAGTATTCTTTGCAGCCCTCGATGACGCAATAAAATGTGTCAATCTTAAGCCAAAGTAGCCAATTGTGCACATCCCATATGAGGAATTTGTAGGATCTTTAATCTAATCTCATACAATTAACCAAGAAATAACATAATTACTAACCTTTAGTTTTGCAAGGTTTTGGAGAAAGAAGTCTTCCCTTGGATTTTACTAGTACCGAATGGACGGTATCTGGTTTGTAGACCAAGATGGACATCCCCTTGTATATATAGCACTAGGTTAAAGATGCACTCCCATTATGCCATTCTAACCCAATAATAGTAACACCTAGGTCCCACCGACCTGTATTACGTGCAACGCTTGGCCACATACCCAACCTGTCACTAATAATATATACCGTATGTGTTGTGAAACTGATCAAACCAAATATGGTGCCGAACATGAGGATAAAATCCTACAATCTCTCACTCGGTACTATATCATTTATTGAAAAAACATTTTCTCCCGATTCACATTTTTTGTAAGAAATCGGATGGCCATCCTTTATTTATTTATTTTGAAAACTACATATGGTATTTATCATTTGTGTTGTTGTACTAAAAACTGACACTTTACGACTAATAGGACAACTAACGTGTTTCATAAGCAATTTTCGATTAGATATTTTGGCTTATGTCTGATTTATAGCACGGAAATCAGGCTAGCAACTCCAACAGCTTTTAAGATATTTACTTTATTGATGGAGTTTGGTGTGTAAATGGAAAATATGCGATGAATTGTGTGCGAAGTGCATTTCCATTAATGTCCTGCAATATGTATTAATTACCAAGTACATGTCATTTTCGTATTTAGACAAACCATCATACGAAGACCATCGCTCATATTGAAGTGAAGGTTAATGGGCGTGGAGCCTACCCACATCCAACCCAAGCAATCTTGAGAAACTTTTCAGTATTCTCCATAGGCACTTGATACTTAGATAACTACCGTGTGATATAATCACTCGTATCTAAAAACTTAATTGCAATTGCATAACTTTAATTAACACTGAATATGTGCACAACGGATCCAAATGTATTAGCAACTAAATAGTCAAAATCATAACTAAATATAGACAGGAATAAAAATTGGGAACTACTCCTAGAGAAATAAATAATCTTATAATAGTAAATAAAATGAATAACTATTCCTACACTATTAATGTATAAACAACGATTCATTTGCAATAAAAAGCCTTAGACCCTTCAAGTAAAACTATAAACTCACACAGAGTTGCGATAAATAAGATGCATCTTCTCCTTCATGCAGTATGCCACTGATCTGCTAAACTACTACCTACAGCTGAACTAAAGGTAATTGAATCCTCAAAAATGAAATAAATCCCCGTCAACTGAATAAGGCTCGTAATCTGAAGAAATAATTGAATGCGTATCTCAAGATGGTCTCCAAAGTAGAATAAGAGGTTGGGCTGGAGGTGGAACAATATGAAACTAAACATAAATTGGTGGAAGAGGAATCTTTGGGAGAACTGATGTTACAATGAGATTTGGAACTATAACTCAATATGGAAAGATAATTGGGTCTGGAACTGTACTCGCTATAATGTCAATATCAGATAAACGTGGAAGCATAATAACACTGATCAAGATAATAATTGGACTATCAGACTCATAACCACTTCAAAGATAACCTCTGTGTGAATAATGTTAGTAAAGTGATATTAATCTTCTATAAAATAAGCCTATGCACACTCAACAATCACCATAGGTCAAGAAGGACAATAAAACCTGAAACCTTTCGATCTTTATGAGAAAACAGCGAAGAAACAACTGAGTGTAGACGAATCTAACTTACCAATGTTCAAGTTGAATAATTTTAGCTCTGTAGTTCAACCCCTAACTCTCAAATGACTAAGACTAGGATTTTTCCCAGTCCATAGATGATAAGGAATAACTAGAACAAAAAAAAACTCAATTTTGAATAGCGTAAGCACTCTCCCTGCAAGCTCACAAGTAAATCCATATGACATAACATGATGGTCCTGAATGTTAACCGTCCTGATCGATTTTGCGATAATACTTGTCTCCTCGATCTGATGGGACAACTTGATCTTTCGATCTAAATGTTTGTCAACCTCTAATATGAAAATCTTGAACACGTCAAAGTGATTTAAACTTCATATAGATTAGAAAAACGAAGGTATAACGAGAAAAAATGCCAATGAAGGTAATAAAATACCAATAACCACTGCGGGATAGAGTAGTAAAAGGTCCACACATATCTGAATGAATAAGTTGGAAAGGAAACGTGTTACGTGCAAATTCAAATTTAATTATCTTAATCAATTTATCATGAATACAACTAACCCAAGTTCGAAAACCAGATAAATATAAAGTACTAAGAACACCACCTCAAACCATAAGATATAACCTCAAAGAATAAAGGATAACAAATAGTGCCCAAAACCTATCCGCCAAAAAATAAATGAAGAAACATCAACTAAATTAGATTTAAAACATGGGAAAAAGTTGAACATCTCATAGGTGATGGTATGGTTATATTCCCATAATTTTTTTTTGAGAATGTATGATCGAAAACTCTCAGTACCGTAATATTTTAGCGGTAAAAGCTGACATTAGGTTATTGCACTGGATCTCTTTGACAAACTCCTTAAACTGTTTCGTTATGACATCTAGCATTTTCTTTATAGAGTAGTTTAAGTCCGTCAAGGTCTCAATATCAGTCAAGTGGTTATGGATCACTTAAGGATCCATAGTTGTGTGAACCAATGACTTATATCTGAATATGGTTTAAATATATTATTACATATTCTCTTTTATCTTAAGATAAAGATCGAACAACTTGATGTCTTTTATTATCGATCCGATCCAGGGTTGGGATGGTCGATAAGAGTATAACTTTGTTTGCCTTAAAAAAATTATGCTTTACTCTGCGGGTCAGCGGTGCATCATCTAATCCCTCCTTTGGGAGGGGATTTGACATGCAGTGCCTCCTGCTAGTGATCGCTCACGCTCAAGACTAGGCTATCTATTTATAGTTTGACTTTAGAAACTTCTTCACCTTTGGGCCGCGGGTTATCTTCATCTCCCTGTATTGTGTAATCTATCTTGACCTACTAATTAATTTGAAATTACATAACCTCATTTGGATGGTCTAATTGCTTCAAGTTTAATTAGTGTAAATTAGTCTTAATGGGTCCTAACCTAGAGGTTCTCAAAATTAGGTGAGACGTTCAAGTTCATGAGTAGAACTCCTTTGGGCATATTTATATATATTTTATCCCGCCTCCCCTAACGACTACTTGATCTCTCTTAAACCCCATAAGAGATCCTTTATTTTGGGTAATAAAAAAAACCTCTTCATTCAATATTGATTATCTTTGGCTTATGTCATTTGTCATTATCCAAATGATGTAAAGACTTATTGGTTGTTAATCCTTTAATCAATAATGAATTCTCGAATCACTTAATTGGGTTACTGTATTTTAGAGTATCACTGGAGTTAAAATTCTTAAATTTGGTAATCTTTTAACTTTGGATGAATACAAGGAAATAACATGTTATGCATCATAAGCATGGAAAATATATTTAACTATTCAAATTTATCTCACAATTTTGAAGGAATTGGTATATATATGTAGATTTAATCTTGCTCCAACTATCCAATTAAGTATATACTAAAATCTATCTATAATAAGAAAAAAGAGACCCAACTTTTTTGTTGGGTCTTAACCATTAATTTCATCGACGCGAGCCACGAGGCGAAGTTCGGATGGCCCTGATGCAATTTAGGTTTGTTTTGACACATAGAAATGATCTCGACCATTGAAACCCTCCTCTAGGTTCCGTCCCTCTTCAACACATCAAACATTTTTTTCTCTTCAACTCCATACGCATCATCTTCCCTCTTCAACTCGCCAGACATCCTCCTAGGTCTAAAAACTCCTAAAAGAACCCTACTCCTTGCACGACTCTAATGAATTACCATTTATTCTCCACCTTGATCTTCTTGCTGGTTCATTTTACAATAACTCAGGACCATCAAAATTTGAGCATCAAGTCTCTCTATAACATATTAGTAAATGCCTTACGATTCTTTCTAGATATCTTATTTGGTGTTATTCCAGACCGATAAGTGATCTACTCTTGATTTTTTTTAAAGTGACTCGGTAAAAGCAAATCGCTTTTATTTGATTTTGCCAATCTTCACACACTTTGTAATGGAAATCAGGGATTCAATTTTCTGCCCCCAGATTCAGATTTCGTATTTCTTTCCCAGATTGAGGTTTATGGGTTTTGATTCATCATATTGGTGATTTCATCTCGCTATTGGCAAGTCAGCGATTTGTGTGGTTAAATTGTTTGTTTGATAGAGTTCAGGTGTTAAAAAAAAGTTTTATTTTGCATTGATAAGTAAAAATTGAGATTTTTCTTAATATTTTGAGCTATTTGAGTTGGTTAATTATTTGTATGGGTAAGAGTTTGAAAGACTGAACTTGGTTGAAGTCTAGTTTTGGGTAAGAATTTAGATCATGGATCATGTTCTAGGTAAAAAAAATTAAGATTGGGAAAAAGTTTGCTATATTTAGGCATGTATTTTGTTGCTTATCGATAATTTTGTGGTTCGTTCATTAGCTATTATGTTATTTGGGGTTTAAATAATTACTGTTCTTATGAATTTGATTTTTTTTGCTTAGGGCTTATCATATACAGTTGTTGTGAGCAGGTTACATAATCTAGTAAATTTATCTATTACAAAATTTTAATTTAAAGCATATCTTTTCTATGTTAAGGAATGATGTAAGTTGTAAGCATCTTGCGGTATCTTTTTCCAGGTTATTCAAAATTCAATTATCATCTTACGCCTCTCAAGACACTGAAGCAAGTGTATTGTGCTACAGTTGATAGTGTCTACAATCGTCTTTTTTAGGTTCAAGTTTTCTTATCATATAAATATCTTTGTATAAGTAGATTTTAAGTAAATTCGTTTTTTTAGTTGATCTTTAATTAGAGGTTTTAGTGTTCTCTAATACATATCATTAAAAAAATTATTAGGTAGGAAGAAAGTGTGAAGTTTGGATGTGCTACTGTGAAAAAAAATTGTGATGTTTGGATGTGCCACTGAACCACATTCTAGACTGATTAGTTTTTATCTGTTAAATGGTAACTAGGCAAGAACAAATACTTACACAAACAGGGTCCTGAATTATGCTCTTTTCGTCAATGTCCATTCCTAGAAGTATGCTTATATGACACAATACACACCATACTGTAAGATATACAAGGCAGAACCAATATTTTGTTTGCATTTTTTTTATCAGTTTAAATATAGTTTTATGCTTTATATCTTCTCAAAAGATCTTAAATTCTCAGAGACCTTGTTGGAATTTATATATGAAATCCATGTTTCAATGCATGTTATACATTTCAAGCCTACAATATTATACAACTGAGTCATTATATTTGGTTGCACTATACCCTCGAAGTGACCTATTTTGGGTACCTTGCGATTGTATTAGATGCGCAAGTTTGAGTTAAACATGATCTTAGTTCGCCATTCAAGCACTTATTTTCAGTCACCATATATGTCCAATGTTTAGCTTATGCATGAGGAACATTTTATGGGTAAAATATTTGTTGCAGCTTATTATATACTAGTGTAGTTGCACGCACTGGCATACAACTTCCCTTTTCAAACCTATTAAATTTTGTCGAAGATAACTAAGAAAACAGTATAGTATTATCTTCCCTCTCGATTTAGCAGTAGGAAAATGAGTGTAACTTTGTTTTGCAAGTGATTGTGGATCTTTTCCGTAAAAGGGTCTAGATTATTATGAGGCGGTGAAAAAAGTACAGGGCGAACAATCACTTTTGGTTGGGTTCTCTCATGGCCTGAGTTTAGGAAGAATAGTTGTGCCTACTGATAATAGATATATGGTGACATGAGAAGACTTAATTTTATCATTGATTCAGAGATTTGGGTGGTGACATTTTCGATTGATTCTTTACTTATGATTTTAATACGAAACAGATTCAAAGATATAAATGTCTAAAGGTAAATATTCTTACTCTAGTCCTTGTAGTTTATGTGAAATACAAAAGTCATAAGTAGGTTTTAGAAGGTTGTGTAATTTTCTAAGTTGTATTTTTGTCTATGGATCCATAATCTCTAAATGGCAAGAGTTATCATAGTTTGAGAGGATGGTTCGAATCCATTTAGATCCGCTTAGTTGTTTTTGTCGTTAGATAGAGTTTATTGTATTTCATTGTACTATGTGAATTACCTTTAAATTGAAAAATAACACCACAATGTGAAGATATAATAATGTCATCCACAAGTACTATTATAACCAAACAAGGCGTTAGGTGAATGTTATCAAAAGAACTGCAATGACATTTTCAAAATGTCATGATATATGAATAAATAATAGCATTTACAAAATGCTATAGTAAACAGATAATAGCATTCATGTAATGTCATCGAAATACTTTCAATAGCATTCGGTAAATGTTATGATTTGATAGCATGTGCAAAAACGCTATCATAAAAAGGATAACATTGCTTCTAACAACGTTCAAAAAATGCTATCATAGTTATCAATAACGTTTTTTTAATGTTATTAAATGTAGTTTTTCTTGTAGTAATTAGCTTACCCCCCCCCCCCCCCCCTTTGGTTTAGTAGACTCAGCATCCATTGAATAATTACTTTGGTATTGCCTTTATTCTCAACTCTGTGTAATCGATATTGACATATGATCATCAGTGAACATCACCAAGACGCTCAATTTTCTTCTCTAATTACTTCTGCATTGCCTTTATTCTCAACTCTATTTTATCCATATTGAATATGCTCATCATAGGCTGTTTGCAACATCCTGAAGATGCTCGATCCTTTTTTCTTCATTGAAACTACAGACTCCAATTTTGTGAGTAGATTTCTCGAAGTATTGTAAGAAGTAAATGCAACCAACTTTTAGTTTAGGGATTCCAATGCGTAAACACCAAACGATGATTTTTCACCCACAAAGACAACATAGTCACTTAAACTAGTCGACTTCTTCCACTACCTTGTAGTGAAATTGAACCTATATAGTTCAAACTCATCGATTATTAAAAAAAAGACAAGGACAAATGAGAAATTCTTCAAGAATGTCTATTGAAGAAGTTATATAGATTAAACACTTGTTTGGTTATCTTGGTTGGGTCTAACAGTGACTTCATCCATCCCTTCTATTGCTTTCCAGGTCAATTTAAGCTAAAAAAATAGCTCCATGGTGGATCACATTTCTTATTAAGATCTTGGTCTGCATCGAATCTGCCAACACACAATGGCTTTTGATTCCCAGCTTACTTGCAGTTTGAACACCATCACAGATATACTTGATCTTACCTAGCTAGCTAAATCAATCTTATGGTCTTGACTATATGTGCTATTAAAAGCAACAATGTGCAGCTCATTCGACAATCTAAATAAACACCACCTAATATCTTCTTCTTTTTTCACACAACCATCTACATTCTTATAACTATTGTGCTTTTCATTCACAATTACTACTAATAGAGAGAGTGCAATAATTTTCTTAGAAGTTAGGTAAGTAACATTTCTTCTCTCTTCAGTTTTCTCATCATTATGAATGATTTAAAGAAAATAATGTTATACCCTCCATTTAGAAGAATACTTTTTCAATGGCAGTCTTGATTCAATGGGTTCATTATATGACAAGATATGGAAGGATTATTTTTTCCCAAAATTTGAAAAGTGATTGTTTTGGGGGAAAAAATCGAGATTGCCCCAAATTCAAAAAAAATATTGCTTAGATTCAGTTGGACTTGAAGCATATTTTTATATAAATGTGTTGTTCTTAGCTTAGTAATAAATCAACTCCTCCGACGGTAAGAGAGCCTACAATGACTATGGAGCAATACATTAATTTATTTTACAAGTAAGTACTGAGAACATCAATTCAGACTAAGTCATTTATTTTTAATATTTCCTTACTTTGACAGTTTTATGTTAATTCTATTTCAGCAAGCTAGAATTATTTAATTCATTTATTTGAATAACAGGAAATATACTTTATTGTTAACAATATTATCCATTATTCTGTAATTTTTGTTAAGAGATACGACTGAGTTTGGCTCACCTTACTGGTTGCTGCTATTATTCACATACTGATAATTTCTCTTGCTCTGAAATAACATATTCATATTATTAAAAAAAAAAAAAACTTAAAGTTCCTTTAAACATCTTAGAGTTTTGTTATCCATGAATAATAAAATAGATCGTCCACTAATATTTCTAGCTTGTTTCTCTGTCAGATTACCAGGCTGTCTAAACTGTAGTTAGATTTTAAGAATTTTACTAATCAGTGTTCGATCATCTAACAAAGAAATATAATCGAATATTCTTATTTTTATTATTTCAAAAATAGTAAGATTTTGTATATGCGAATAACATTGTTTTAGTTATTACAAGATGGTTGAGTTGCTCTAACAACACTGTTCTTAATGTGACATAACAAGAACAAAATTAAAGGAAGCAAAAATGGTAAACTAGTTGGAAAAAAGACAGGGAGGGGCTAAGGTTATGTTATGGTTGATCTCTTTGTAGCATGTTATGCCATTGCCAAGAAGGTGGCCTTTTGTTTCTTATGTAAGATATCATAAGAGTGGAGTTAGTTATGGTTGTGAGTAACAGCAA
The DNA here is from genome assembly GCA_014058105.1 of Kingdonia uniflora. Lineage (NCBI taxonomy): Eukaryota > Viridiplantae > Streptophyta > Magnoliopsida > Ranunculales > Circaeasteraceae > Kingdonia > Kingdonia uniflora. Next base: position 2,353,068 of record JACGCM010000440.1, on the reverse strand, counting down.
ATTGAACATCTCTTGCAATTGCTTGAAAGTCATGGTTAGGGACTGTAATAGGAAGATATTTACCACTATAACACAAGAAGAACATACTATAAAGAGACCCATTGAGCTTAATAACTCCTACAGGAAGGGGTTTCCAAGAACAAGTAATCTATTTTCAAATTGTGTAGATTGGTTGCAGACCCCATTTCTTGCAAATATATTTGTTCATAGCATTATCTTGACCCTTAACCAACATAGACATCTCTTCTAGTCTTCAAACAATAATGTGTTCAAGTATATCAAATGAAAAAAAGTAAGTAAAATGTCAAAAAAATTAAGCTCAATCCCAACTTTGTTCCCAAAAGTAACTCGTTTGAAGCGCGTGCGTAATTGTTCGTATTAGAGATTAATTTATGTTAAAATAGAAAAGTAAGATAAGATACTGTAATTTGCGTTGGTGATAAAAAAAATGATATTGAGGCTTTTTAGAATGAAAAGAAAAAGAGTAACATATATAAGCATTAAAAACACTCATGTAACGAAGTTTGTAACTTAATATCTTTTCCAAAAAAAACTAAAAAAATAATCCAAAGAAAAAGTATATCAACGAACGAAATATGGGTAAAAATTGATCAAAGAGATTTTATACTTTGATCATGTAGGCAATTTTATGATTTTGTTATATACGGGAATTGGGCTTGATAATGTGGCATACTACTCGGATGGATGAGGTTCTTGATCCTCTGATCTCAATCTTTGAGGAATTTGCAAGTTGTTCAGAAATGATGATGACTAGTTTTAGAGTTAAACACTGGTTTTGTTGGTTCTCTAATGAAAGAAGAGTAAGAAGAAACTTGTTTAGAAACAAAAGTTGGTCATAATCCGATTTAGAAATAAAAAAACATACATGTGGTAGCATATTTCCAAGATTTGGCAAGGATAGGCCGGCATAACATAGTTGAAGACAACCAGTATTGAATAGTCGAAGGCAGACAACAGTCGAGAAGTTACCATAACTCATCGACCTACTAAAGTCGCCGTTGTGCCTCGTTAAGAAAGAGCCGTTAGAGATCTGCAAAGTTCACCAACTACCTCCGAAATAGGAGATAATTTCTTTCTTTTTGTAAACTGCATGTATCTACTATAAATACAGACAGAGAATAGATTATTCAGATCCTAAACCCTACTATTCTTACTTCCTTATCCTACAATCACTCAAAAACTTAAAATAACTAGCAACATATTGGATTTTATATCAAAACCCTCTTCGAGGTCGTGGTTTTTCTCAGCCTTTACTGAGTTTTCCATGTAAAATCTTGCTTGTTTATCTTATTATTGCACATTCCTTATGAAAAGTATTGGCGAAGATTATCCTTCCAGAAAATACATCACTACAATTGACACCGTCTGTGGGAAGTACCACACTTTTCTTCACCACCCCTGATCTAAAAATAATTTGATGATTTCCAGAAAATACATCATATAGCATTAAGATTTCCAACATATAATGGAATCTACAAAATCAAAGGTAGCCAAGCAGTTGCACGTATGGGCGAGAATACCACCACCAACTCTCACACAGGAAAACTTCTTAAAGCATAACGACTATAGCAGAAAACACTCCCCACATTCAAGCAGCATGACACCGAAATGGTCGAATCCATTGAACTCGATGGACCCGGGCGTTACACCTTCATCAGCTCCAAGTTGTCAACCGACGAGAAATAAGCCATGATCTAGCTACTTAAGAAAAATATCGACATCTTTGCCTGGACTTTCCAAGAAATGTTTGGCGTTGATTCGTCAATCGTGTGCCACAAGCTGAACCTCCTTCCAGACAGTAAAGTTGTCATGCAGAAACGTCGGAATTTAGCTCGTCGCCTCCGTGAATCTGTGAATGAAGAAATTGATAAATTCCTTCGCGTAGGATTTATTCGAGAAGCCAAATATCCAAAGTAGATTCTAATATTGTGGCAGTCCCAAAGAAAAATGGGAAGATCAGGATTTGTATTAACTTCACAGAACCCAACAAATTTGCGTTGAAGGATAACTTTTCGCTACCACTGATCCCATAACTCCTCGATTCTGTCGCAGGGTACGACCTCCTTTCCATGATGAATGCAACCTCTGGCTATAATCCAGTTCCACTCGCCGAAGACGATCAAGAAAAAACAACCTTCATTACTGAAAGGGATCTCTACTGTTACACACTGATGCCTTTCAGGTTAAAGAATGCATGAGCTACTTACCAACGGCTTGTCACAAAAATGTTTAAAGATCATCTAGGAAAAATCATGGAAGTCTACATCGATGATATGATTTGCAAAAGCTTGAAGTTCGAAGATCATTCCAGTAACCTCCAAACCATCTTCGATATCCTTCACAAATACCAGATGAAACACAACCTAGAGAAATGCCAATTCGGTGTTGCGTCTGGTAAATTTATTCGACACCTAGTCAGCAAACGAGGAATAGAAATCGATCCTGCACAAATCAAGGTACTCATCGCAATGCCATCTTCGTAAACAAAGAAATATGTCCAAAATTTTACAGGTATGATTAACGCTCTTCACAGATTCATTCCTACGTCATCTGATCGATGCAAACTTCTTTATCTCATTCTTCGTGGAAATCCCATTACACTTTAAAAAATTCAACACATGGAGATCATTTGAACTTCTACTGTGAGTTAGCTTTCCTAGATAAAAAATAATATTTGGGACGTCCTCCTATAATGAGTACTCCAGTTGATGGCGAAACCCTAACAATATACTTATCCACAACTAAAGACTCCATTAGTTTCGTCCTTATTCGAGAAGGCGAAGGAATAGAAAAACCAATCTACTTCATCAGCAAGACCCTCATGTCTACTGAAAAAAATACAAAATAACAAAAAAACAACTACTCACCTTGGTCTACAGCTCTCAGAAACTTTGTTCATACTTCCAAGCTCATCCCATCAAAATTATTACTAAGTATCGCCTCAAACTGGTACTCTCCAAAAACAAAAATCCCGAAGAATTCAACAATGGTCTATTTTCGTTGGCGAATATGACATCTTCTTCGATCCCCAGATATCCGTCAAGGGACAAGCAGTTGTTGATTTCTTGGTAGACTTTCAAGTCAAAGACCCTAATTGGGAAGAACTCGAAGAAATCTTTACAGAGGACTCAATTGCCAAACTAGATGCATGGTCGCGAAGTACCGGATGGTGACTCTTTATAGACGGATCAACTGGACCACGAGGATCGGGAATTGGCATCGTCCTCGTTACACCTTTTAATCATCGCATCAAGAAAGTTATTAAACTAAACTTCTATGCTACAAGCAATGCGACTGAATATAAAGGTATCTTCTACGGACTCGATCTCGCACTCATACTTGGCGCAGAAGAAATCGCAGTTTACGTCGGTTCTTTACTCGTGGCCAATCATTACAACAAAATGTTCCACACATAAGGAAAAATGGTTGATTATGCAGCCTTGGTTGAAGAAAAAATGAACAAATTCAAACAAGCATCGATCTCCTACTTACCTCGATAAGAAAATCGCCATGCCGACGCATTGGCTTACATCACTGCCAAACTAGGAGACATTGAAAATTGATATTTAGATATAGAAATCATCGAACATTTAAGCCTTGATATATAGTCAATGATGTAAATCACTATTACTGAGGATGAAAACCCTGAAGACTGGAGAAGACGATTATATGCATACCTCAACTCCAACATCCTCCCAAGTAACAAAGAAGAAGCCCATTTACTTTTGGCCAAATTCCCCTGATTCACAGTTCAAGATAAAGTCCTATATCGTATCACAGGAAGAGAACCCCTTATTGAATGCATCTCTAAAAAACAAGCTCAAGTTAAAATCAAAGAACTTCACGAAGGTATTTGTGGAGCTCACATTTCAGAAAGATCATTAGCTCAGCGGGCATTCACACAAGGAATATACTGGCCCAAGATGTGACAAGACTGCGAAGATTTTGTATAGAAGTGCTACAAATGCCAAATCCTCATTTGTTAACCTTCGTGAAGGCCTCTTTGGAGGTAACAGAGGCGCAACAACTTGGTTTGCTGCCCTTTTCTTCTTGCTCTTCCCTAATGACTCGGTGAACATTGAATCTCTCTCCGTAGTCACTGAATTCATCGTATACCCAGCCAAGGACGGATTTTCCAACTACAAACTAGATTCTGGAGCCTTCTTGTTCTTGGTCGACATCTTACCATCAATAACTGGAACTTCTGACCCTTTGGCCCTCGACCTCTTTTAGCCTACCTCTTAAAAGTGAGTACCTACTCGTTCTTGGTCGATGACCAGGTTATCAATTCTACCAAAGAACCCCTTCCTGATCTTGTACAATTTATCTTGTACTTTAGAATTCCTATCTATTTCTTTCAAAGCTGTACAAAGAACAAACACAAATTAGACACAAATTTGTACATAAACCAAACAATAACATCGACATTTACGTTACCTAACCATAAACCTAAATGAAAAGTCTTTCTTTTTAAGGGCTCCCCTGGGGTTTTCTTATCGAACTCAAAATTCCCAGACACGAGTAATCGTTTGTCGTTGTATCGGCCTCCTGCGGATACCATGTCATAAAACAACGGTCTCTTTAAAAACTTTGCCAAATATTGATGGCCTACTTTCTTCGGGTTCATCTTGAGTATGTGGTACACACATAAATTGTCATCTGTGATCTACTCTTCCCCCCCCCCCCCCCCCTTGACTTAAGTCGACCATTTATCGCCCCATATACGTGAAACAAGTCATATACATTTGGATTGAACTGACCAGGTGCCACATCAAAGAAGTTCATCAACTTCTTCTGGTCAGCTCGAAGGGGAAGCTTCAAACCCTTCTTAATTTGTTCTCGATGCACGAGAATCCCGCCCAATGGTACTTCCTGGTCGATTATATCATATTGATACTCCTCTAACCTAATATCTCTAGGAATACCATACTTCTTCTTAAAACACAGTATTTCTTTCTTTTCCGGGCCCTATCCGTAATACGCTTCCTCACCCTCCTCCACATCTTCTTCCCCACCCCCACTACCTTCTTGATCACTAGCTTGTGGCCCGTGATCCACATATGCTTCAGTAGCCTCCTCATCAAAAACTTTGACGAACTTAGGTGCCACTCTAAACTGGTCCACACTAGCTATATCTGAGCTACTTGATCCCACCCTATACCTACCACCCAACTATTACACACAGGTAGTTACATTAATCATCAAGGGCTCTACATCTTGAAGATTCTCGTATATATCTTTATCATCGATTTGAATTGGTTTAGCCATTTTTAAGAACCTGAAAATCAAATTCCATTTTTTACCATAGTTAGTATCTATCATATCTGTTACATATATATATATATAAATATTCATATGTTCATATTCATATAGTTGTCGAGTTTACACTCCAACACATCATTCTCGCATTACTATTTGTTACTATCATTACTACAAGATAAACTTATTACATTCAATTCTCGATACAATTCTTTTTTTATTTGATTCCCTAAGTCAAAAGCATCGATTACTTTACTAATTTGTATATTTGTCGACATACAGGAATCTCAAGAGTTCTTAAACATACTTCACCTATTTCTCGCCAAAACCACTACATTTAAAAAAAAAAACGGGATATCACCTTCTCCGGCATAAAATCCAGCCAAATCAAACCTAACAAGAAAGTTATTTCCAACAATCTTACTAAAATCCTAATGAATCCCCTACAGCTGTGCCGTACTCATGGTTATACCCACCAATCCCTCTCTCCACTCCTCACCACTAATTAATCATATCTCTTTCAACTCAACACATTTATAGCCCATTACAACTCTGTTGCCATAGAAATGACCCTCATTAATGATCACCATTCTACCTCTGTCATCTAAACTCTAACACAATCGAATGTCAATAACTTCTCACCCATCAAACCTAATAAAAATTCCTTCTACCAATACACTAAACATACCTACATCTGCCAATATTTACAAATAATCAATCAAGAAATACACACAAATAATACAATTACTAACCTTGTACTCGCGCTGGTTCAGTATTCCATTGTTTCGCCCGCTTTGCTCTCTTAATCAAAACACTTATCTCATCCATCCTAATTGTTAACGATTCAAGTGACAAGTACAAAGAATTCGTACTAGAAAGAATTTTTTTAAAGTTTACAAAATATGAACAGTCGCCTATCTCTGAACTATTTATAGACCCCACGCGACTGTTTATCGTCCCGCTTCGCGACCGTTTGAGTAATCAAGTATAACGCCTTACACGTCTTTTCTAGAAGTCTTTAACTTTTCGCATTCTCAACACCAACAAACCCCTACATTGTTGCTCAAATCCTTCCATATCTCGAAGAACTTCCTCCGACATATTCATACTCAAGAAAGCACAACCTATATTGTCACAAAGATGTTGAACATTATCATCCTTATACTTCAAAATTTCACCTACAAGAGCACACCTCGCCATGTTAAATCCTCTCACTACCTCCGTAAATTTTTACTTTATTTACGATTCCCTATATCTACGGCATATCTTCAACAATCATATCAAATTTCAAAATTTCATTCGACATTACAAATACCAACAAGCAGCACATTACTACATTCCAACGTTTTACCAAGTCTAAAATTTATTTGATAGCAATTTACCGTTACAAAACATCGATAACTACATTCTGACATTAAACTCTATTATCATTTTATTTTTAAACATAATTCGACCATTATATTTGACTACTTCTATAAAATAGAATTCATAAACTTCTAACTGCAGCAGCATCTTCTTTCCTAATCATCATCTTTGCATGGGTATACATGTAACTCACACGTTTAGGAGGATTATAAAATTGTAGTTAATAGCGAAACGAAAAATCCTCTTCAGCATCCTTCGCCTCTGCCTCGCTCATCCTTTCGTAATTTGCTTTAATAAGATCTTCCATGTGAATGTTAGCATTCTGATTACCGAAGTACCGACTTTATAATTCCCAATACTTAACTTGAATCCGGCTGAACACCATATTCTGTACTTGAGACCTAGTCTTCACCATTTCTTCACACACAACTCTCAATTTATAAACATCCAGGGGATACTTATAGTCCTACACAGTCCAAGTCAACACAACACATATTTATTTCTCTTAGGGACTTTATAATTTCAATAATCAAATCAATCAACCTCAAAATTTGTTCCTGACCCCACACAATTAATTATACTTTGAGATATGTTATACTCGAACTTATACACATTACACATTTTACTTCGAGATCATTCTACTTCGTTTAAATTGTTTATTTAACAATACAAAATGTCGAAAACAAAGTTTATTGAATTAAATATCAATTACATTTTACATTCGACAAATCTTTACTTCGATTACATTACATCCATATATTATTCTATCTTTACTTCGACTTGAAAGGCTAGTTGATATCTTTTCACCAGAATCTGACATTATTACATCTTTTCACCAGAATCTGACATTATTACTGTAATGGCCAAATTCCGTAAGCTCAAAATGGCTTAGAATTCGCTATCACACCAATGAACCTGTGACAATATTCCAATAAAAAGCAAGAAATAACACATGTAATTTTAGCGTGGAAAACCTCTGAATGGGTAAAAAACCATGACCTCGAGTGGAGGATTTTTGTAAAAGTATCTTTATTGTTAGAGGCGGATATCTTATTACAAGTGATCTCTAGATTTAGAAATGCTTGAACCTTGTAACTAAGAAGTTTTGAATATTTATGAGAATCTAGAACAAGTAGTTTTCTTGGTGATTTCTCATGTAATTTTCTGGTCCCTGTTTCTTTTGGAACTTCTTCTTTATATAGGCCTTCTCCGTAGTTCTTCATCGTGCTGGAGCATATTCTCTAAACAATGTGGTTAGTGGTGGTTGACTGAGTAACTGACGAGTTCGTGAGAGACAGGTGTCTTTGACTGGTTTAGATTTTTCGGTTTGAGTTTGACCCACGTTCTTCACCAGTTACTTGAATAGGTTGAAATTTTGACTGGAGAAGTCATGTTGAAAATGATGCCATTTGAAAAAATATACTTGCATAATAAATGTAGGGTTATATAAATAGTACCTGCACCGAATTTTTGAAGCAAAATATCCTTGTAAGTTAAATTCTCTGAAAATTTTGAAGATGGTGAAGACTCAGAGGATGGTTCTTGAAGAGAGGATTGCTTATGAAATACAGAAGTTGAAGTTGAAGTATTTTGAGGACCAATCATTGGAGATGTCGATACCCGCTCCTGTTCCTCCAACTTATCAAGGTATGTCAGAAGACGAAGCGGTTAAAGCTGAGGAGGAATTTCATAGTAGGTGGAGGTTTCATGTTGTCATCTTGGCAGGCGAGGAATGTTGGGCTTGTCTCCGTACTCTTACGGATGACAAGGTTGGGGGGATATATATAGGGATAGGCATAACTTCAGGGTAGTTATGTTGATGACTTGTAATTGAATGGATTATAAGGTCGGGCCCTCTTTATCTCTACCAACTCTATGAGGGTGGTGGTTATAGGAGAGGCGGTGATGGTAGTGGAGGAGTAAGATGGGAAGTAGAAGTCTATTTTTGCATTTCTATCACTTTTTTTCATTAAGAAGACCTTCAGTTTGAAGAGTTGGGTCTAACACTGAGTCTTTTACTTGCATCGTTTCCATTTGAAGCTCGACTAGACTTCGACCAAACTCATGTGAGGGAAGCTTTTTGTTGTTTCCAATTTCTATTTTGCATCAGGGTGAAAAATTACTAAAGCAGGACGAACTGAAGGACTTGATGTATGGAGTGCCTGAATGACCTATTACTTGTAAAAGCATTAAAAAACTTGTTATCTGTAAAGTACCTGTAATCTAATTTTAAATAAATAATACTTGTTATCCAAACGTTGTGTTGATATATAATAGAATGTCTCTGGAATCTAGCTAAGAATAATGTTAGGAGTTTGCCAAAATACTGATAAGATGATATGTACGACATACAAATTATTGTTATCATAATCGAACTGTTAGAAATATGTTGTCATGTAGATACCATAAGATCGACCTGTGGTTGGATAAAAATTTAGAGGAAAGGAAATTATACAAATTTTGGAATGGTAGGTCGATCTGCAACAGTTTGCTAAAAGGAATCAGGTCAATATAAAATAGGACAAAATGATATAGTTCGATAGAAAGAGATTTGTTCATATATAACTTCTACCAAGATTCTATAGTTTATGTTACGAGATAATAGGAGAACATCCCGAGCTGCGTAGAATTTTATAGCCAGACAGGGTATAAAATGAAGAGGGGGTTGAGGAGGAAGAAATAGGTAGAAGGAAAGATTGATAAGGTGGACTCGTTCTAAGAAAATTTGTTACACCGCTGAGGGGCGATTGGCGATTAAAATAGCCGAAGTGCGTGAACGTATTTTTGGGTTGCTGGATTATAATGCTAAATTGCCTGTGAGGGAGATAAATGTTAAGGGTCTGGATATGATTGGGATAGAACGGGAATATAAGCGTCATTTTTACGAAGAGATATTCCAAGAAATAACGGTAGACCCAGCAGCTCAAAAGAAAGTGGTGAGATTACTTGCATTGGAGGAGATCAAGTCTGAAGATGTAATGATTGCTGGAGGATATCAGATCGGATGCGGTCGCTCGGGTCATAAAGGTTGTTTTAGGTGTAACTATATGTAAAGTGCTATCATAAATAAATGTAAGTTTTTGAATTAACAGAAAATATGAAAGTCAAATTGATCATCTATAGTTACAAATGCCGTTTGAGACTGTTTTGATAAGCAATTTTGAATAACTTTGAAAATTTTGTTAGCTTTGAAAATAACGTTACTAGTACTATAAGTATAAGAAACAAAAACAGAAAAAAGCAAGAGCTTCTAGTTTTGCTTTTTATGTAAAGCTGTAAAAATCTAATATCGTGTGAGTGTGAGTCATCATGAATATGGGAAGGTCAGAGAAAGATATAGAAACAGGGGAGAAAATAGATTAAAATAAGGAGGGAAGGGTAATGATGGAAAGATAGGTTTATTGAGAAGGCATAAGACATCTGACATGAATAGTGGAAATGACACCTCAATTCCAAAACCGAGTACGGCTTGTACGAGGCACAATAACTACCAACTGCTAGAGAGAGAGAATAAATAATACTTCTTCCTCATCATTCAAATATTTTTCAACTTCTGAAAACTTGGATAGCACAGAAAGAGAAACGCGAAAAAATTGTAGAGGATTTGGGAAGGATTTATCTGAGAGTGATCAATAGTCAAAGAGAGTTGTGGGAACTGAATCATGCAGGTGGCTATACAATAATGTTGTGAGGGAAGGATTTTGCGCTACTTTGAATTCTCATTCTGACACAGAAGGTTAGTAGAGACGTGCGCTGCATGTTTGTGTTTTTTGCAAATCATAATCTGTTTTAAGCAAATCTCTAAAAAAATACTATTTATAGCAATCTACGAAATTTGAAATATGTATAAAATATATGAAATATATTTTGTATGTGAATGATCGATGTGTATGAGATAATGATAGATACATGAACCTGTATGTAGGTTGAACGTGAGAGGTATTTGTGTAGGATCAAACCTTTGCCTATAGAATTATAGTTGAGATGGATAGTTCATCTATTAATGAGGTATCGACCTCAGGTCAAACGGTAGAGTCTGAAATTGAAATGTCTATCATTGAGGTTGAAGTAAGGTTTGAACAATTTCTAGGTTTCCCTGGCAAATTGGTGACCTATCCTCCCTGTTCGGATGCATTTAAAGAGTTTTGTACAACCAAGGCTGTTGTAGGAGGGAAATGGGGTAACTGCGTAGAATACGCCGGTAGGCTATTTAGGGGATGTACTGTAGCGACGGGGGAGGGGTATTTTTATTTGTTGGCCGACAAGGAGGAGGAGAAACGAGATAGGGGTATAGATGAATCGATCTTATTAGAATATATTGATGGGAGTATTCGAAGTGACATTTCAGAGGGCTTTTGTGTTACCTGTCTCGATTAGAGTACGGATTGAGTCTTCCCCTTACCAATTTAGCGAAAGGGATTATGAATAAGATTAGGGCATGTCCTGTTCAATTGGACAGGAACATGTGGGAGGTAATAATTGTTTGCGACCATCTAAACGAAAAATGGAAGAATGAGGGGAAAGTGAGGAGGATATCCCTGTCGGATGTATTACAGTTTTATGGGATAAAGAATTATCATGCCAATGGTGGGGCATATTCTGTGCGAGCGTAATTCGGCCTCGTTTCTTTGATCTGAACTCAACAGCTCGAGCTTGGAATGACACCGTAATATGGGTGAAGGGTAATTGCCTTCAGAGAGATGATGAAGAACCTTTGGATCTTCTGCTTAGAACTGCAAAACAAAGTGAGTATAACAATGCATAACATATAATATTGATATGTTTAAACTATATGATATTTTATTGATAAAAATGGTGTGTATGGCAGACCCTAAGTCCTAGGTAGTGAGGAAAGATTCGTTGTTGGACAAAGTTGTTGAGGAAGAGGTTGAGCTCGAATTTGTGTTGGAAGGACTTGGCCTTAGTAGAAAGAAACGGGTTGGGAGCAAGTCCAAAATGGTTTAAAAATCTTAATCGACCTGGCCGATGGCGGGTGTTGATGATGGAAAGAAGAAAGGAACTGGCGGGGAAGGGCGAGCAAACTTTCCCAAGACCCCTAAAATAGATAGTTCGGTTCAGCCGGAGTTTATTATGTCTAGCAAATTAGCTCGAGCATTTTCAAAAAAATAGATGTTGAAGCGTCCATCGGCTTCTGGTACCACTGGAAGTGGTGAGGTCGATGGAATAGAAAAAATGTGAAGGATTGATCCTTCAGGAAAGTCGAGGGAAAAGATCGCTGAAGGGCGACCTACTGCTGAGGACATTCTTAATGAGGTGGAAAAAAGGGCAAGGTTGGCGGTCTTTCACGGGGAAGAGGATATGAGCAAGATGGTAGGTCTTAATGCTCGATTATGTGAAATATATTTATGTATTGTGTTTTGAGCTCACGCTGAGATTTAATTGTGCTTTGTAGGTTACTCATTTGGTGAGGGGGATTTTACTCAGAGTCGTAGAGGAGAAATCCAAGTTGAAGGAAGTGAAGATCGAGCTTGAAAAGAACGTAGCTCGAGCGAAGGCTGATGCTCTCAGGGATGTAAAAAAGCTGGAGGCCCTGAAGGCTTCCCACGTAGTGGCGATTGGCCGTCTACAAGCGAAGGCGAGGGCGAACGTGGAGGAGGTGGTGGCGGAGCGCGAATGACTCAGGTGCTACCTTATGTTGAAGGGATATTTTAAGGATGAGGTGAATACTATTAAGGCAAACACCTATTTCAAAGAGGGAGATGATAAAGAGGTGAAAGAGGTTGCGGTTGGAGTTGTTGATGGGTTGGACAGTCTCTCCCGCCAGACGGTGCTTGACAATCAAGGGGATGATACCGAACTCCCAAAGGGGGAGAATGAGAAGGTAGGGTAGAGAAATGACTTTGTATGAATATTTTAAAAGTGTTCTGTAAATTGGTTGGATTGTGTGCATTGAATAGACTTCTGTAGGCTGATTTTTTTTAAACCATTTTGCAGGCACTTATAAAAATGAGTCTCAGAATAAAAAATTTAGCGACCGAGCTTGCCAGGGAAAGAAAGATCTTCACATCCTCATTGTATTCGCAAGTGGAGCTGTAGGTTAGATTGGAACATGCCTTTTGACTTGTATGCTATGTTGACATAAAGCTACCAAGTAAATAAGACAACATAGAACGTAGAGGCAGACCAAAAACTTATTATCATTTTTAGGAAAATGATACTAAAATAGTACATAGGAAAAATCAAAGTTTTAGACAAAGTAGCATATAGAGAACATGTACCTTAGACCTTGAAATATATGTCATGGAGCATCCATCTGAGATCGTACTTTGACCTTTAAGTCTTGTTCTACAGTTTGTCAAAATAGGGTAGTATTTATAGAGTTGATATAGATCAAGGGAACTGTTTAACCTCCATGGAAACAAATTTAGGTCATCGACCTGCTGATATGATAGAGAGGGGCAGGGTTACTATAACTCACGAACTGAAGTCTGATCGACCTCCTACTATAGGGGAAAGTACGTCTAACATCCCAATAACATAAAAGAATCCATTGTAGTGGTTGTGAATGCAACCTAAAATAAATAGTATCTGTCGCAGACATAACAAGATAGATGAAATCTAGTATGACCTTTGCCTTATCTTATGTCTGGTAGGGGCTTTGATATAAAATAAGTTTTTATATTTGTTCTAATCGCAGGGATGGGTTGAGTCACTCAAACCAAATGAATCTTGATTTAACTGTAGTAATGTTGCAGACATATTGAAAGAGATGAAGACTAGTATTACCTTTGCATTATCTTATGCATGTTATAGTCGTTGATAGAAAATAAGTTTCTACATTTGTTTAAATCGCAGAGATTTAGTAGAGTCAGCCAAACCAAGTGTTATCCTTTATTTAACTGGTATAATATCCCAAACAAGTTGAAGTAGATGAAGGCTAGTATTGCCTTTGCCCTATCTGATGTTTGGTAGAGTCTTTGATATAAAAAAGTATTATCCTTGATTTAACTGGTATAATGTCCCAAACAAGTTGAAGTTGATGAAGGTTAGTATTACCTTTGCCCTATCTGATGTTTGGTAGAGTCTTCGATATAAAACAAGTTTCTACATTTATTTAAATCATAGAGATTTAGCAGAGTCAGCCAAACCAAGTGTTATCCTTGATTTAACTGTTATAAGATTGATTGAAAGCTAGTATTATCTATGCTTTAATCTATTGAATATAGTTGAATCTACAGAAGTAGAGAGATGTAAAAAACTTGGAAGTTTCATTGATCAGTTCAAAATTTACATTGAATGGAGATGAAAATCTCACTTTGGGAATTGAAAAAACAAAGGCGAGAAATGGAAATAGAGTAGTGAGACGCTTAACGATAGTATCGTTTCAGTCGCCTAGTGTTTCAAGGATTTAAAATAGAGATTCCCTCTTCTGTTATAAGATAATATGATCCCAGGCCTGAGAGACCTGTAATAATGAATGGACCCTCCCAATTATCGGTTAATTTTCCAGCGTAAGGCTCTTTGCGATGTTAAGGAATCTCTCTGAGGACGAGATCATCGATTTGAAAGGTACAATTTCTGACTCGGCTGTTGGATGATCTGGCTAGCATATGATGATATCGACCTAGGTTAGCGATAGCGCGTTCTCTGGTTTTATCCATCATATTGAGGTTACAAGCCAATTCGAACTCATTTTCCTCGTCAGTCAACTCGTGATCTCAAATTGGATGATGGTATTCAAAAGGAATGACGGCCTCAGTGCCATATACAAGGAAGAATAGGGTGCATCCTATTGACTATCGGGGAGTGGTACGATATGCCCATAGGAAATGAGGTAGTTCTCGTACCCAATTCCTTTTTTTATGTAATTAAAGCCATTTTTTGAGTCCATCCATGATGGTTATGTTGGTGATTTTGGCTTGGCCATTGCCTTGAGGATAGTAAGGATTGGATGGTGAGTAGATGATATTGTGTTGGTTGAGGAAGGTTACAATTTTTTCTCCAACAAATTAGGGCCCATTATCAATACGAATTAGGTAGGGGCACCCAAACCGAGTGATGATGTGTTCCCAGATAAAAGAGATGACCTCTTCTTCTCTGGTTTGACATAGTGGAACTGCTTCTACCTATTTTGTAAAATAATCGGTAGCTATGAGTAGGTGACGGCGGTTACCTCGAGAATTAGGGAATTCGCTGACAAGATCAAGTGACCATCTTTTGAATGGCCATAACACCTTGTTTGCATGGAGTTCAAGTATAGGGGCGCGTATCATGTGTCCATGTCTTTGACAGGCATTACATCTGCATGAGTACTCCTCTGCTTGCTTACGCATACCACGCCCGAATATTCCTTGTGTAATAGCTTTGTTTACTAGTGATCGACCTGCGGCATGGGATCCACAAGTCCCTTCATGTAATTTGTGGAACATTTCATTTGCCTTTGGTTTGGAAAGATACTTAAAAGTAAGGCCCCGTGACGAAAAGGTGGTATAACATACCATTTTGATTTGTGTAGCGTTTTGAGTTGTTGATCAGCCGTCGGCACTCTTTCGGATCTGTTGGAAGTGGCCCGTTGCATCTGTTATCGATACTGAGGTAGGCTAAAAATAGATTTCGCCAATCGTCGTCTCCCCCTTTATCGCCTTTAGTGTTGATCATGCATACAGAAATACGATCAATACTGGGGGTTGAAATGATTTTGATGTGGAGATATCGAGCTTCTGTACCCAAGACCCCTGCTAGATAAGCCAAGGAATCAGTGTGTCTATTTTCACCTCGAGGCAGATAATTGAGAGTTGTTTTCACAAACTTGCTCATCCTATCTGCAACGAGTACTGCGTATTCGATCATCTTTCCATTCTTCTTATATTGCTTAGAGTAATGATGGACGATGAGTAGGGAATCTGTGTAAACTGAGAGTTCGGGGACATCGAGCTCTAGAGCGAGGTTAAGTCTATGAATGAGAGCTTAGTATTTGGTGACATTATTTAAGGCCATAAATTCAAAGCAGATTGATTTCTCAATTCTGTTATTGGAAGGGGTAATCAATATGTTTCGATTCCTGACCCTGTGGGTCCTGCTGATCCATCTGTAAGAAGTCTCTACCCTTTTGTTGTAATCCATTCAGCTCGTTCATCAAATGGTTTGGGGGGTGGATCTTCAGAAGTTTCTTCTATAAGGTCTGGATCGTGCTTATCCCATTCGGTATCTTCCATTGGAAAATTTATGAGAAAATCGGCAATGACCTGACCCTTCTCAGAATAATGTTGTTCGAACTTGATATCATGTTCTCCCAAAATGACTGACCACTCTTGCACTCTCCTTGATTTTTCTTTCTTGGATAGAACTTCCCAAAGTGGGTAGTTTATCATGCCTTTGACTGAATGAGCTTGGAAGTAGTACTTGAGTTTTTATGAAGTGTAAACATGAGTGAGAAGAAGTTTCTCAATTTTAGAGTACCTCGTTTCCGTTGGAGTGAGGGTTTTGCTGATGAAGTAGACTGGTTTCTTAATTTTCCCTTCAAGGTGAATGAGAACTGAGCTGAGTGAAGTATTTGAGAGTATTAGGTAGATAATTAGTTCTTCATTATCTACTGGGGTGCTCATTAAGGGAGACCTCCCCAAATAGGTTTTGAGATCTTGAAAAGGTATTTCACATTCTGGTGTCCATATGACCTCTGTATTTGGCTAAACTTTTCCTCATTTGCTACAGTCGCAGAGTAATAAGAATAGCCAACGACAATGGTCTAAAGATTTAGAAACGAAATGGTTGATAGCGGCAATCTTGCCGGCAAGTTTTTGAACGTCTTTCATTGTTTTTAGAGAAGGCATGTTGAGAAGAGCTTGAACAAATCTGGATTAACCTCAATCCCCTTCATGCTGATGAGGTGGCCGCGGAGTAATAGGAATAGCCAACAATAGCGGTCTGAATATTTTGAAACGAAACGGTTGATAGCGGCAATCTTGTTGGCAAGTTTCTGAACGCCTTTCATTGTTTTTGGTGAAGGCATGTTGAGAAGATCCCAAATCTAATCTGGATCGACCTCAATCCCCTTCTTGTTGATGAGGTGGTCTAGAAATCGGCTAGAATGTACCCCAAATTGACACTTATCAGGGTTGAGACGCATCCTGTAAGATCAAAGAATGTTGAATATAGTATTAAGATCTGATATGTGATTGGCTGACGGTGCACTCTTACACAAGGGATCGTCGATGTAGACTTCAACGACTTTTCCAAGATGTGCTTTGAAGATTGTAATCATCAACCGTTGATATGTGGCGCCCGCATTTATGAGTTCGAAGGGCATGACTTTGTAGTAATAAAGACCTCTTTCAGTGATGAAAGTTGTCTTTTCTTGATCTTCTTCCAAAAGTGGAATCTGATTGTATCCCGAAGAAGCATCCATCATAGATAGGAGGTCATGGCCTGCTATGGAATTAAGGATCTGATGAATATTGGGAATAGGGAAACTGTCATTTGTCGTATGTTTTTTTAGATCAGTAAAATCTATGTAAACTCGGACATTTCTGTTCTTTTTTGGCACAATGGCAATATTTGATATCCAGTCTGGATATTTGGCTTCTCGATTGAATCCCACTTTGATCAATTCCTTGATATCAGTGTTAACTTTATCTTAAAGATGAGGTGATAGTCGTCGTTATTTCTATTTGACCGCCGTGACATTTATATTGATGGCCAATTTGTGACGTGCCTTGGCCCGATCGACCCCAGGCATTTCTTCGGAAGACCACGCAAAAACATCTCGATTTAGTTGCAAGAACTAAATGAGAACATCTTTTTTGTGCTAAACCAGCTTAGTACAAATGAAAGTACCTCTGCTAGGTTCATCAATGTTGATATATTCTGTGGGCACCTCCGTGGAAGGGTGATTCTTGAGGTGATCAACTTCTTGTAATTGTAATGCAACAAATCTGTCAGAAGTATCTAGGATAGCAGGGACGATATTTTTACAAGCTCGAGTTAGCTTCTGACTACCCTTGATATCATAAATACCATTGTTATGTTTGAATTGGAGTGCCTGATGATAGGTTAAAGCGATTAGTTTCATGTTGAGAATCCAGTAGCGGCCCATAATCCTGAGATAACGAGATTTGGCATTGATGATATAGAAGACAACATCGATGGCGGCTGGTCCTACAGCAATAGGTAAGATCTTGCTTACTCGTTCTTCTCTAGAACCATTGAACCTACTAATATTGGTGTCGCTTGGTCGGCCAATCCCATTTGGTCGATAATACTCTTAAATAGAATTTCAATACCGCTTTCAGTATCGATTATCATCGTGTGCATGACAAACTTCTTCATTTTGAGCATTATTACTAACGCATCATGATGTGGAAATTTGACATGGCTAGTATCGCAATCTTTGAAGGAAATCCTAAGCTAGCGATTGCTCGACTTAGGAAGATGCTTGGCTTATTTGTCTCAAGGAGTGAGATCACAACATTCTAATAGTCTTCTGCGCTTGGATCTGTTGGAATTGGTGATCTGGTTGATTTTGATCATATTATTGTGGTGCATATGGTAAATATGTTTTCCCTCAGTTTGATCATTGACTTGAACAACTTCAAGCTGCTTCTTATAGCTGCCATCTTTGTATGATTCCAGGTCGACAATATATTTGAACATCCGTCCCTCTTTGAAAATGTACTTGAGTAATCTCTGTAAAGCATAGCTTGGATTCTTTTTCTTGAGATGTAAGATCGTAATATTATGATAGTCTCATGCGCTTGGATCTGCTGGAATTGGAGATCTGGTTGATTTCGATCATGTTGTTGTGGTGCATATGGTAAAGATGCTTTTCCTAAGCTTGATCATTGACTTAAACAACTTTAAGCTACTTCTTATAGCTGTCATCTTTGTATGATTCCAGGTCGACAATATAATCGAACATCCGTCCCTCTTTAAAAATGTACTCGAGTAATCTCTGTAAAGCATAGCAACTGTCAGTAGAATAATGGTTTATCTTATGATGCAAGCAGTATGACTGATTATCGATTAGTTCTAGTGGTTGAGAGACGCGATAAAGCTTATCCTTCAAGAGTAGTAGAAATATTGTGGAGATTTGAACGTTCATCTTTGGGAGGATATGTTTGTTTGGCAGACTGCCTTTCCAAGGGTAGCCAGTGTTGCCCTTGGTGCGCTTCTGATCTCCCTGTTCCTCCTTTGGTTCAGTGCTTCAATTTGTAAATGGACCTTTGGTGGTGATGACGGATTTAGTAGATTTATGTCACTCAGACATCATCCTCTCCTGGTCGACTTAACTATTGACCTTGGTGATCATATTCTCCAAGGTTGCAGGTTTGTTAAGAAAGAGGTGCTCTTTGGCCTTGCAATCGAGCTGGAGTGCGTTGGTGAAAGCAGTAGCAAATGTTTTATGATCTAAGTTATCCACTTTACGTGCGATCTCTAAAAACTTCTTCGAAAAAGCCTCGAACTTTTCTCCGTGTGACTGTTTGAGACTGATAAGAAAATACAAATTCTCCCCTTTGTCCCTGTTG
Source organism: Kingdonia uniflora (assembly GCA_014058105.1). Lineage (NCBI taxonomy): Eukaryota > Viridiplantae > Streptophyta > Magnoliopsida > Ranunculales > Circaeasteraceae > Kingdonia > Kingdonia uniflora. Next base: position 2,333,941 of record JACGCM010000440.1, on the reverse strand, counting down.
TGAGCATATGTCTTGATGAACTATTTTTGCAGCTGGTCGAATGCATATATGGAGTCCTAAGGGAGAGAGTGGAACCATCGGAGTGGTTCCTCCTGCAGACTTATGGCAAACAGACGGCAGAAGATGTGGCTGAGATTGGAATACAACCCTAATGAATCACATTACTATTGAATGTGCACCTTCGGGTCGGTACCTTTATATTTACAAATTTTGGGAGTATGAAAACCTTTTGGTATCTCCATATCGAATAGTTCTCTGGCAATTGGACTTCCTTATAATTTTGTAATGTCGCCGGCGATACCCAGAACTTGTGCTTCGATCAACTCTTTAATACGTTGGTCCATATGTTCTTTCGTGACGTAATGACGTGTTGGTTGATCTCTGGACGAGCAGGTTGTGGATGATGAGTACTAGTACCTTCACTCAAACCATCTTGTGCTGGAACTTGATGTTGAGGTCTCTGTTCTTCCTACTGACGGACAGAAATTCGGTAACCTCGGCTGGCTTTAGAATGAACTTCGCCACCCAAATGAATAGATGGTTGTGGTTCGTGCTAAATATTCCTAAAAATAGCTTTACTGGCGACTCCTCGAGGCCTTAATCTTTCCCTTGCAGAAACACGGAAGTTCTGGCAACTGATTGTGACCTTTTGTTGGAGGAGCCTACTGAGTATTTTGGAGTGCCTCTAAGGCAGTCTATATTTTTATCATCTGGTCTTCATGTCATTTGGGCGCTGTTAAACGAGCTTGTCATTCTATGTCGAGCTCTTCCTCGCGGAGCTCCCGATCCTTAGTTAACTAAAGTTTGGGCTCGGCGCATTTCTCTATTTCGGCGTTGAGATTCGCCCGTAGTTCTGTAAGTTGCTCCGGTTCCACTGAAATATCAAGCTGGAAACCTATAGCCAGTCGTCTGGAAGTAACCATGATTAAAAAATTTAGCGAAAGAATGCCTTAGGATATCGTGGAAATGTAATCTTTCCCATAGATGGCGCCAAATGTAATGGCCAAATTCTGTAAGCTCGAAATGGCTTAGAATTCGCTATCATACCAATGAACTTGCGATAATATTCTAATAAAATACAAGAAATTTTAGCATGAAAAACCTCTGAATAGGTAAAAAACCATGACCTTGAGTGGAAGATTTTTGTAAAAGTATCTTTATTGCTTGAGGCGGATATCTTATTACAAGTAATCTCTAAATTTAGAAATACTTGAACCTGGTAACTAAGAAGTTTTGAATGTTTATGAGAATCTAGAACAAATAGTTTTCTTGATGATTTCTCGTATAATTTTCTGGTCCCTGTCTCTTCTAGAACTTCTTCTTTATATAGGCCTTTTCAGCAGTTCTTCATCGTACTGGAGTAGGTTCTTCGAACAATGTGGTTAGTGGCGGTTGACTGAGTAACTGACGAGTTCGTGAGAAATAAGTGTCTTTGACTAGTTTAGGTTTTTCGATTTGAGTTCAACCTACGTTCTTCACCAGTTCATAGAATTGGTTGAAATATTTACTGGAGAAGTCATCTTGAAAATGCGTGAGTCTGAGATAGAGGTAATTGGAAATGGCGACAGCTCGATTTTAGGTGAGATCGAGGGATAGGTCCCTACAATTACATCTTTTCACAAGAATCTGACATTAGCTCTGACGGTAGGGGCAACGATATCCTAAGAAACTTAGGCTAGGGAAATTAAAAACAATACTTATCCTTCAAAAACACGGCAGCAGAAAATTGCAAGAAGCCTCCTTCATTCGACAAAATCCTTGGATGCCCAACCAGCCTTCACATCCTCATTTTCAATATGAACAATACCCCCTTCCTCAATACTTTGGTCAGCTTCTATACCTTCACCAACAGAAACTGAACCCAACTGTTAGGCATGAAAAATACCTATTTTTGTCCTTCAATTTATATTATCTAGGACCTTATTTTATGTTTCACTGGGCCTAATTGAAGTATGTTTGAATATTGCAGGTAATAAGATAATTGCAACCAAGCCCAGCCTGAAAGCCCAACTTTTACAAGAAAAAGTATACTACTGGAAATGATCAATTGTTAAGAGCTGCTGGAGATGATTAGTGTCAAGAGCTGTTGGAGATGACCTAATGAAGAAAAGGTGTCAAGAGTTGCTAGACTTGGTAGTCAAGACCTACCTAAAATATCTCCATAAAATAAGAGTTGTTGAGAGTTGGGAGGAGACTTTGTTAGGGATAAGAAAGGGTTGTAGAGGAGAATCATATTTTACTTTCTGGGAACCGTAACCTTTTTGTATTCTTTAAAAACTCTCTCAGACTCCCAAAATACCAACACTCTCTCTCAAATTACAACAGATCTCCATATCTCTCAAACACTTATCACATTTATCTCTAAATTCTAGACCCCAACTCTCTCCCTTAAAACACTGACTCTTTACCCTCTCTCTATCTAGATCTCAGATATAAGGGATTTGAGTATGCAGTAAAAATTTCGATTTGGCGGATTTGCGCTTCTGATTTGCTCTGATTTGCGTTCGATTTCCTCTGTTTTAATCTTATCTTCTACCCCCTGTTTCCTCCATTGTTGGAGCGCCATCTCGAATCTCTGCTTTTAAGATTCTGATTTACTCTGATTACAGGTATATCGTGACATTTATTTCCTATTTGACATGTCTTGGTGTTTAGGGCTTTAATTTCTCGATTCATTTCTGAATTTCTCTTCTCAACGATCTTGGCTTACTGAGTTGTTTGACAAATTTAGTAATTGTGGGTGTGTTTAAATTCATGCTTTGAGGTTTACTGTGCGAAGAGCTGATGATTGTGCTACAATGGTGGTAATTGTTTCTCGGATTATTTGGTGTTCATTTTAGCTGAAGAGAAGAGGATTTTCTATTGAAGTTCTGAGTTTGTTCCTGTTAATTGTTGGACTGTAGTAATTGGTTTGTAGGTGGTAATTGGCTTTTGTTTGTTGCTTGTTAGACTGTGGTATTATGATTAGGTTTTTGCAGGTGGTTTGATTTGGGTTTCAACCATGATTTGCGTCCCAAATTACCGTTAAAACTGTGATTACTACTGCTACTAATAACGGTGTTGTTGTGGCTGTTTGCCAGAGTACAATCTACCTCATGCTTACTGCTGCTGCTAGAACCTGCCTGTTTCTTGCTGCTAAAACTAACATTTATTACGCTGTTTACCCGACTGTTCTCGCTGCTAATAAAATGCTAATTCTTGCGCTGTTCACACGAGTATTACTTCTTAATCTTTTAAGCTTGGTAACTGTGATTCTGACTGTGTTTGTGATGGGTAAATCGTATCAAAATCTCTGTTTACCTTCTTTACTTGCTACAGTAATTTACTTTGTTTACTCTGCTGCTACAGTGATTTACTTTGTTTACTATTTACTATGCTGCTACAGTAGTTTACTTTGTTCTAGTTTCTACTTTTGATTTATTTTATTGAAACTGTGAGTTAAAGTTGTTTTGTAATTTGATCAGGGGTTTTTTTTTATCATAATCTTTGTCGCCTAACAGTTTTCTTTTGTATAACTTTGTTCGTATCTACCAAGTATTATAGAGCTTGTTCTTGCGAAGAACAAGTCGGGTTAAACAACTGTTGTTTAAAAGCTCTACTTATGTATTCCAGTGGGAACGACGGTATCTTTTGCTCAATCTACACAGTTGGGTAGCATTTATCCTACATACTTGGTTCACGAACATACATACATAAGTACTGTTTTTCAAGTTATTGAAGAAGATGGACCTGGTTGATTAAAGCAAAGCAACAAAGCCAACATCAAAGAAAAGCGACCAAACCAAGAAGACTTCTAGTTGTTTAATTTTTTATTATGTATTTTTAGTATTGTAAGGGTTGAGAAAATGTCTATGTAAAGTTTAATGAGTGACACTCTGTAAGGTGAGGAAATTGTACTCTGTTGTAGGTACAACTTCGGAACCCCTACTCAGGCCGGAAATCGTTTCAACGCGTATTTCGCAAACGATCCTGAGTGGGCCATCCCAACGGTTTCACCAAGATAACCAAACGTTCCCCTAAAAAGGCCACCGTGTAGGTAATCATCTTTTCATCGCACCTTCCCTGTCGCGGTACATCATATGTAACTATTGTTTGATTGATAAAATGTTTAATTTTTGCAACAACGCCTAGATAAGGGTGAATCAAAATGAGATTTCATCACCCATGCGTGCCCACGCATTAGGAACTCGGGAGTTCATCACCCGATTTTTAATCTTTTTGGTAACGATAGTCCCAATCACCTTAAAAGATTTTTGGATAAGAAGCCATAAAAAACATAGTTAATCAAAAAGCTTCTCTCGGACCTGGAGCAACACGCTCAATAAGAAAACCTGATAAGTGGCTATGTTTACTGGAGGACGTACGTTCCCTGGCATAGCTAGTGTGGATAGATGACTCTAAGCGGTTCGCCCCACCTTCTAACACAGGTTTATCTGTTGCCAAAGTGACTAGATAGCATGTGAACTATTGCAAAAGTGAGTAAAAACAACTCATGTACGAACCAATCTACTATCAGGAGTAGGAGCATTGAACCCTGAGACCGGGTTCACAACTTAACCTAAAAAGAAACCAGTAAAACATTATTGAGTGCTTACATCATTCTTAGGTCTTTTAGTGTGTTCGCATATATTGATTGAGTTGTATGTTAAATTGGGGTAACACCCAAACTCGGACAAAGAAGGCTGCTAAAATCACTCTCCGAAATCGAATGCATCCTACAGTTGTGAGTAAACCTTCGTGTATTGTGATTCCTAGAAATGTAAGAAACTTTGAGTTAAAATCGGTATTCTTGTATATGCTTCCTAAATTTCATGGTAGTCCCACTGAAAGCCCATATAGCCATCTTAGGGACTTTAGGGATTATATGCTTATTTTAAACTTTGAACGTATTACAGAGGATTCTCTCAAATTACGTGTGTTCCATTTTTCTCTTAAGGGAAACGCACGCGATTGGTTGTACACTCTTGAGGAGAACTCTGTAAACACGTTTGAACCACTCGTTAAGGAGTTTTTGAAAAAATATTTCCCTAACCATAGAACTGCTAAAATACGATAGAGTATCTATAACTTCACGCAAAATCGAGGAGAGTCATTATATGACTACCTATAAAGGTTTAGGAATTTAGAGCAAGGATGCCCACATCACGGGATTCAATTGATTGATATAGTTCAAACTCACTATGAAGGTCTAAATTATGATACTAGAGCTCGTGTTTAATCTGTGTGCGGGTACATTTGATGAGAAAACTGACACTGAACCTTGGAAATTTTTAAATGATATAGCTGATAAGACCTACCAATGGTAAACTATGAAAGAGGAAAGACCTTGTCATAGTGCAAATGTGCACCAAGTGGAATCTAATTCAGAGTCTGTCACTCTTAGAACTATTCTTAATAAAATTGAGAACTTAGAGATCGGGAAAAGGGAGCATCACCCTACTACTTCTTCTGTTAACTATGTGACGATGCCACTTTGTGTGGTTTGTGAGAGTTCGGACCATCTGGTCCATGATTGCCCTAACGTGCTTAGTTTAAAAGAGGGTAGGAAAGGCCAGGCCAATGCCATGTATCAACGTCCAAATAGCCAACCTTTCAATGGTGGATGGAATAATAATTCCAACAACTCCAATTCTCGGGGAAATAGAAATTATCAAAAAGGTTCTTCTGGTAATGCCCCTTATCAACCGCACAACCAAGTAAACCATCACCAGTCTAATTCCCCGTGGAAACAAAATCTGTCATACCAAGCTCTCCTTAATGTGCCTTATATTCCTCCATATAATAGGAATTTGCCTACTCCTACCACATTTTTAGAAGATACTCTTAAGGCATTTATGCAAGTAACTCAATCGTCTATTGCCAAACTTGAGTGATAAATAGGTTAAATGGCAACAGAGATAAGTGCGAGAGACAAAAGAACATTCCCCAGTCAAACTCAAGCTAATCCTCAAGGAAATACTGAACATCCAAGATCTTCCAATCGTGATGGAGTCAACGCCATCATTTCTCTTAGGAGTGGTATGAAAGTGGATAATCTAGTAAAAATGCTTAAGGAACCCGAGAAGGAAATTCAAAGTAAACTCATAGAAGAACCTGTGAGTGAGGAAGAAACTATGATAACACATGTTCAGCCGCTGGGTCCTTTTCCTCAGCGGTTAACTCTGGCTAAGAAGGGAAATGTCTATGAGGAGATTTTAAGGATTTTTAAATATTGTGTGATTAACATTCCTATTCTTACAGCCATAAGGCATATTCTTAATTACGTAAAATTCCTCAAAGATCTTTGTACCTTAAAACGACGCATAAATGTCCCAAAAAAAGCTTTTCATGTTCACGAGAGTAATACATCTATTCTTTTATTTGTACATATTAGTTCTGTCCTTTTGCGTAAATCCCTTCCCAAATATAAGGATCCAGGATGTCCTACTATTTCATGTTCAATTGGGACCCGCAAGATAGGAAGAGCTTTACTTGATTTAGGTATTGCCGTAAACCTCATTCCTTACTCTGGCTATGAACAATTGGATATCGGAGTACTTAAGCCCATAAATAGGACCCTGTAGTTAGTTGACCGATCTATTAGGATTCCTAGGGGTGTAGTTGAAGATGTGTTGATCCAGATTAAGCAGTTTGTTTATCTAATAGACTTTGTTGTGTTAGATACTGAGCCAGTGGCAAACCCTGAGGACGAGATCCCTGTAATTCTTGGTCGCCCTTTTTTGGCAACAGCTAATACGGTAATCAACTGCCGAAATAGAATTATGAAGTTAACATTCAGGAACATGACAGTAGAATTAAATATCTTTAATGCGTGGGTAGTACTTTTATCATGTTCAGTGATAAAAGTAGAATTAAATATCTTCTACTTCTGATAAAAGTAGTACTTTTATCATGATAGTAGAATTAAATATCTTCTACTTCTGAACCACTCGAGTGCAATATGATCCAAAGTCTTGTGAGTAGTACTTTTGAGAATATCTTGTGAGTCTGGCTGAAGACGTTAAACTAAGCGCTTACGAGAGGTAACCCTTATCATGTTCAGTAATATTTTTAGATTTTTTCTTGCTCTTTTCATTTTTGGCATCTGTGGGGACACATGCTGATTCAGTTTGAGGGTGGGGGTAAATAAGATTTTCATAACTTTTTCCAAGAAAAGTTGTTATTCTAGGGCATTCTGGTATTGTAGACACATCTTTTGTATACTATGATCTTTATACATTCTTAGAATCTTAGAGTTGCACTTGAGATAAAATTATAAGGTTATGGTTTATTTTAAATCGTAAATTGTTAGTGCATTAAGAATTTTTAAGTTTTTGGTACTACCATCCTATTAGATGTGTTTGAGAAGAAAATTACCCTTATAATTGCACTTCATGTAGTTATGTTATCAAGGTTTTGTTAAAATTAACTATCACATTTTGATTAATCAACAGTTTGGGTTCAGAAGAATTTGTAACGAGGGAGACAATTACCTAGGAATATTCAATTCTCATAAATTCATACTAAGGGTTTGTATATATTTTCACAAGTTATTAGCTCCTTCAAGAAGATGACATACTCATATAAAAAAAAGAAAAAGACAATCACAATTCAAGGCCCCTTGCAAGATTTAGAACTGAAAAATAAAAAGAAATTACCAATCTCGAGGCAAACCATGAATAAATGTGAAACTAAGAGACCAAAAAAAAAAGTAAAAAAAAAAATGAGCCTCTACGAGTATAGTTGAGAACTATGTGATAGAGAGCAAGTTGCAAGTATAAAAAGAGCAAATGAAAACTCAAATGCAACGTCTTAGCTTGAACAACTTGTGTGGATATATATTTTCCTTGAAATATCAATAAAAGAGAGCGAGCAAACTAGGGCACTTGTCGAACAAACTTCTAGATTTCTTCCACCACACTCAAGATAAGGCTAAGGTTATTTGGAAGAATTATCAAACACCTTGATTCCAAAAACTAAATTCACTACACAAAAGGATGAAATTCTAAAACTTGATCTAATCTGATAGTAGTAAAATTGACTTGATAAATTTTAAACGTATATAATAGTTAACCCTTGTTTATGTGTTATATCTTCGAGATGAATTCAATCCATTTTTTTAGAGATACCAGGAGTAATAATTATTAGTTGTTTATAATACCAAAACGTCTGTGATAGAATTTTGCGGGTATATTCACTGAAAATCCTCATAAAACACAACTCGTTCTATAAGGGTAACCTATAGGTTGAAATGCTTGATGCATACGCTAAATGCAATCGTAAGAAATCACGAAAGAGTTTAGTTTTCTTTTCTTTTGCTAAGGGACTAGCACTATGTTAGTTTGGGGGTATTTGATAGGCATGAAAAATGCCTATTTTTGCCCTTCAATTTATATTATCTAAGACTTTATTTTATATTTCACTGGGCCTAATTAAAGTATGTTTGACTATTGTAGGTAATAAAACAATTGCAACCAAGCCCGGCCTGAAAGCCCAACTTTTACAAGCTAAAGGATACTACTGGAGATGATCAGTTGTCAAAAGTTGCTGGAGATGATTAGTGTTAGGAGCTGCTGGAAATGACCTAATGAAGAGAAGGTGTCAAGAGTTGCTTGACTTAGTAGTCAAGACCTGCCTAAAATATCTCCACAAAATAAGAGTTATTGAGAGTTAGGAGGAGACTTTGTTAGGGATAAGAAAGAGTTGTAAAGGAGAATCATCTTTTACTCTCTGGGAACCGTAGCTTTTTTGTATTCTTCCAAAGATAATGTTGTATTATTTTTGGAGAATCTTGGAAAATCTAAATTGGGAAATCAATGTAAGTAAGTGTTTTTATCAATAAATTATTCTTTATAATTTATATATTACTCAATTTGATAACTAGAATTATGATTTGATCTATGCATCCCTGAAGAACAACCCTCTTTTATACTATAACACCCAATTTAATACAGCCTATCACCAACCTAAATAGATACCCAGCGTAAAAATATTCTCTGACTCTGCCTCCCCCAACTCTCCCCACCATGATGACATCAATTGCAAAATTACAAAGCAAAAGCTTGGAACAGAACATTACCTCAACTTGGTAATTACGGTTGCTGTCTTCGTCCTCATGCAAGTTCCTACACCACACTTGGAGTGGCATCATTCCAATATCCACCACCACAAAATCCTTCTTAAACACCATCCATTTATAGACCATCTTCATCCTCAGGTCCAATGTTCCGCATTAATTACTCCTCGGGAAAGACATGACCAGGTTCACTTAACTTTGACCTCAAAAATGACAACAGGAAGACTTTCTAAGATATTCGACAACCTTTTTGAATTTCAACTTCTTCTCGACACAACCATAAGTACTTCTATCGAGAATAGGGTGATTGTAGTAGCATATTTCCCAGATTTAGCAAGGATAAGCCAACATAACATAGTCGAAGAGAGTCTACATTACATAGTCAAAGGTAGATAGTAGCTGAGAAGTTACCATAAGTCCTCGTCCTACTAAAAATAGTTGTTGTGCCTGGTCAAGAAAGGGTCGTTAGAAGTCTGCAAAGTTTGCCCACTACCCTCGAAGTCTGCAGAAAATAGATTATTCAGATCTGAAGCCCAACTATTCTTACTTCCTTACCCTACAGTCACTCAAAAACTTGTAATAACTAGCAACATATTGGATTTTACATCAAAACCCTCCTCGAGGTCGTGGTTTTTCTCAGCCTTTACTGATTTTTCTACGTAAAATCTTGTTTGTTTAGTTTATTATTGCACATTCCTTACGAAAAGTATTGGCGAAGATTATCCTTCCGGAAAACACGCCACTACAGTACTGCGATATGCATTTTCTAAGGGAGTATGAATTAAGTATCATAAATATGATACCGACCTTGTTGGAGCCTATTTTACTACCCTAAAAGTTATCTTCATACCAATGCCACAACAAATTGAAGCTCTTCCTATGATTCGTGATCACATTTGCCACATTGATGTTGATAAGTATATAATTGAAAAGACACGATATGAGATGCGGCGATCACTTTTCTTTATTGTACGATAGATTATTGGAAAACTACTAGGCTAATAGAAACAGTGTATTTTAAAAGAGATGCAAATGAGCGAAAGTAGTGGAGACATTGTCAGGAATCTCATGAAAATCAAATATGTACATTTGTTTGGCATGAATCTTGCTGATAGCACGACACTACCGCCATGAAAAGTTTAATGGATGCTTAGTTTCATTTTGTGGTAGACTGGTTAAATAAAGTTCGAAGATTATTTTATGCTAAAATTATCAGTGATTGGGTATATATTAAATTGTGTGTTTGTCTGTAATTGTTATATTTGTCATCTTGTTGTGCACATGCCTCAGTATTTTAATACACTTGATTTGTAAATAAAAAAATTATGCAGATTTTTTCTTAATAAAATCAGCTTAAATAACCATAAGAAAACCTAAGCCTAAAATAATATGAAGGAGAGTTATATGGGAAAAAAGATGTTGTTCCCAAACATTCCTTTATCTCTTGTTTGGAAGTTAAAAATTGACTAAAAAATATAGACTTTTGGTGAAGCTAGGAAAGTTGGATGTTGCATATTATTCTTTTTTGTGGAGCTTTTGAAGAAAATAAAAGATCGCCTCTATTTTCATGGTCTTTTTATCTCAACATATTTGGTCATATGCACTCCTTAAAGTGGGATACTTCAAAATTATAGAAGGTTAGGATTCTAAAATTGAGTTGATGATAAAAAAAAAAACTTCAATAGATATTACAAGAGGTAGGAGTATATAAAAGTAGTTTATGTATTAGAGTCTACCATATCTAGATTGAGAGAAGTACAATGCATTTCAATCAAGTAGAAACATCAACTAAGATTATTTGCAAGAAAATATTTTTTGAAGAATCCTACGAGTACAGCAAATCAAAATTTAAATTTTGGTATGAGCCTAATAATCATGAGTATGTCAAGATTGGGTGATAAATCATATTATTAAACATCCAAACCAACTTACATGGATCAAGTGGAAGCAGCATTAAAATCAACAAATAATCCTTAATAAGGATAAATGTATCTCAAACACTAGAAGCACAATTGGAGGAATTTTAAGGTTGCCAAATGGGATTCCCATAGTTGCTTTCAATATGTACTCTAAAGATGGGGATTGGGGCATTGTGAGTGATAGCAACATGTGAAGGGCTTAACATTGCAAAAAAGACTAGGTTTCAAGAGTATGAGTATTATGTCAGACTCTACATATGCATTGCACGTGTTTCAAATTAAGTTGCAATCCAACATGGAATGGGACAAAAAGTTTAGATATCTAAAGTACTTAATATTCATTGTAATTTTCCTTATACTCTTTTAAAAGTACACATAAATCAAATATCATTTGCTTCCCTAGATTGTATATTTTTATTAATAATGCAGGTCGGGGGTCTGTCTAACCATAACTTTTTGTTAAAAAAAAGCTCAAATCTCATCAAATCAAACCCGGAAGAATGAACTTACAAAGAAGAGTTTGTAGTGAGTTGATTTTCAATAAGAAATAAATAGTATATCATTTTATTAATTTGAATTAAGATCGAGGGGGGAGACCGCTAGTCTGATTTCCAATAAGTTCCAATTTGATTCCCTATAAATCCGTATCTAATTTCCAATTTAGTTTCAATTAGAAGTTACATATAGAGCACATTGCTGGAGATGGTCTGAAACTCTTCTGCCAAGTGTAAAATGCCGTTCTTCCTGCACAAACAAAATACAAAATGACAAATGTTATTCTCTCTCAATTTCATCTCCATCTTAAACCCTAACCCTAATTTTCACAATTACACATGAAAACCTCAAAACCTTAGTTAATCAATATTCAACGATGGAGTCTCACCACCAAGATCTCAAACGAAACGGCGACCACAGCAACAACAACAATCACCTCGCGAAGAAGCAAAAGCTCTCCGAATTCGAAATCCTCTCCGAATTCTCTCATCACCAAGATGGTGTTGCTCGGATCAACAATGGAAGCTTTGGTAGCTGTCCCGCTTCGGTAATCGCAGCTCAGCATCAATGGCAGCTTCAATTTCTTCGACAACCCGATGATTTTTACTTCAATCAGCTCAAACCAGGGATCTTTCGTTCGAGAAATGTGATCAAGGGTTTGATCAATGCTGATGATGTCGAGGAGGTTTCGATTGTTGATAACGCTACTACTGCTGCGGCGATTGTGCTTCAGCAGATTGGGAGGGCGTTCATGGAGGAGAAGTATCAGAAAGGGGATGCGGCTGTGATGCTTCATTACGCTTATGGGGCAGTGAAGAAGTCGATTCAAGCCTATGTTTCTCGCGCTGGCGGGCATGTAATTGAGGTTCAGTTACCCTTTCCTGTTAATTCTAATGATGAGATAATATTTGAGTTTAGGAAAGCGCTAGAGAAGGCGAAAGCTAATGGTAGGAGAGTTAGGTTAGCGGTTATTGATCATGTAACGTCGATGCCATGTGTGCTCATTCCTGTTAAGGAGTTAGTTCAGATTTGTAGAGAGGAAGGGGTTGATCAGGTTTTTGTTGACGCGGCTCATGCAATTGGTAGTGTTGATGTGAATGTTAAAGAAATCGGGGCTGATTTTTATACGAGTAATTTGCATAAGTGGTTTTTTTGCCCACCGTCTGTTGCATTCTTGTACTGTAAGAAATCATCGTCGTTAGTTGATTTGCATCATCCTGTGGTATCACATGAGTATGGTAATGGGCTTGCTATAGAGAGTGCGTGGATTGGGACGAGGGATTATAGTTCGCAGTTGGTTGTTCCTTCGGTCTTGGAGTTCGTAAATAGGTTTGAAGGAGGCATTGAAGGAATTAGGAAACGAAATCATGATATGGTTGTTGAGATGGGGGAGATGCTGGCTAAGGCTTGGGGAACAAATTTAGGATCGCCCCCTGAGATGTGTCCAAGTATGATCATGGTTGGATTGCCTTCTTGTTTGAGGATTTTGAGTGAGACAGATACTTTAAAGCTCAGGGCACATTTACGGGACCAGTTTCATGTTGAAGTTCCAATATATTATCAAGAACCAAAGGACGGGACTCAGGACATTGATGCTGTTATAACAGGATATGCACGGATTTCTCATCAAGTTTACAACAGGGTTGGAGACTACTACAAGTTTAGGGATGCAATTAGGAAGCTCGTCCAGGATGGGTTCACTTGCAACCCTTTCTTCTTAAATAAATAAGGTATGTTGCGTTACTCATAGTTTTGATTAAGTTCAGTATCAGAATTTAAGAATGATAGCTGTTTCACATTATTTGCGAGGTGATTGATATACCATTCTTTACCACAACTAGGATATGGTACTAAATGTATATGCTGCATCAGTTTTTGTTTTATCTTCCATATATAATAAGTACCGAGTCTGTCGATGTACTACCTCCGTTGGCTTCCATTATTGCTAGTGTGACACCATTTTCATCGAATTCCATATGGCCCTTGTGAATTGCACAGAAGAAGTCCCTTCTCATCAGTCCTCTACACCATCCCCTTATTAGTTCGTTAAACACAAACCTTTCTTGATACTTTGGGCACCATACTTTGTCACATTTCACTAGATGATTATTGGACTCATCATCTTTTTCGTGCCATAGGAGTTTCTGTAAATTATGAAGCAAATTGTGAAAAACAATAAGAAGTAAAATGGAATTCTTCATAACAAGGTTACGGTCTAACAACACCTATCAACTGCGTGGACAATTTCGCAAAAGACGGTTAGGCATAGGGGGTGTGTTTTCTTACAATGCTCTCACGTCGTCTGTTGGATCCGATTAAACATAAAGCCCCCGATTCTCGCTTTCACCCATTTCTCATCACTTCTGGGACACGACTTGTTTGGTGTTCAAGGTCGTATCTCACCAGTCACCACTTACATCGTACAAAACCATTTGGTGGCCCACTTCTTACAAGAAAATTAATATTTGTAATTTCTGAAACAAAATAGTATGCCATAGCATGTTAGGTAAAACCATTATAAACTAAAGTACCCTAATCATTCATAAACTAACAATTCCATAAACCTAAAATTGTTGTTAAATCCCATCATTTCAATTACACTGTTTCTACTTGTAACTTGCATGCTTTTCCAACTCTAACATGTCATTAGTTAACCAATATGCTACAGTTATCATCTTAAAACCTTAACGTTATACGATATCCTACGTATACTCGGGCATTGTTTATAAGCAGACAAAAATATCACGAGCATTAATATTATGAGTCACATATATGTACAAAGGATTAAGAATGCTTACCGGCACATCAAGTATAGATTCCCACTGTGATGCATCTGCAACAACTGTTTGTGATATAATTCCAACTAAACCACACATGTTTTTTAAAGTTAGGCTCTCCATGACTCTGTTCAACTTCGAATATTTGTGTTTGTCACTGTTATGCTAAGTTGCTTCATTTTTTTTATTCTAACTCCAGTCCAAGATTTTGGTTTCCACCCCCTTGCGTTCCCCCGTTAACTAGAGGATCTTGCAATATACTCATAATTAATCTTCCATAGTGTGAGTTCCGTTTAGCTCATTTTACTCCCTTTCTTTGAAATTCTAACATTACAAGATCAATGATGATATTCCAGAGAAAGGGAGTGAGAAGCAACTTAATTTGACTGGCACTATGGATCGACTAGTGATGGGTGTATTGTAAGATCAACTAGTTAATAAGGAAAATGTGAGCGCAGGAGGAAACCGTAAGCTTACACTGTAGTTAAGCAAGACGGTGCATCGACTTATATAAATGCAAGTAATGTAGATATTCGAAGTAGAACAAAGACATGGAGAATGACTTAATGATGTGAGGACTTTGATGGATATAAGTGAATGAGTTCGGTTTGGATTCAGGCCTGCACACTTGTTGCGAAAACCAAAATGTGGATCAATACGTAGTGTGCTGGTATATATTCTCATATATGACATACATATATGTGACTTATAATATATTTGTATGTTTATAACTAATGTGTATGCATTGGATGCCTTGTATGGTGTTACGTATTTATGAGGATTATTGTAATTTATAGGGCAATTCTTGATTCATGACATGATAGAGTTGGGGAATACATGCAGGCTATTAGTTGAAATTTGTGTAAATGAGAATTTGGAGTTTATGTATAATTTGAAATTTATCTAATTGCTAATTTGTGATTGAGTTAATTTAGTTTATATCTGGTCATTTTTCTCGTGTTGCGACATACTACTTCGCTTTGGAATTCGGAAGATTTTATTTGTTAGAGAAGTTGGTGACTATGCGGTGTTTGCAAGAAGTGGTGAGAATTGATCTTCTCAACCAAACAGTGATCAAGAACTGGGGTGAGAATAAGAATTGCCAATTCATGCTTATGTGAATGCTTAGCACGGTCACACATCTCAAGCACAATCTTAATGGAAAAGGATCAAAATCGAGAAGGGAAGATGCCAATTACCACTCTTTAACCGCTTAAGAAATACTATCTTTCAAGCAATGTTTCTTTCCATCTCTGAAGGGGTACAATAGGTTTGTGTGAAACTCGCTCTGTGAATATGATGAAGCCTTTGTTGAGGTCAAGCTGTGTCCAACTTACAAATTCTCTTTGACGCCAACCTGATGACGCCAATGAATAGAGCTATTTAAGAGAAGCAGTCTGACTTCTGTTTTGTTTGATTCGGCTATTCATAACATAAAGGGTATTAGTATAATGTTGTCGTATAGATTGCAGAGTTACCTTTGCAGATTCGGGGTTTGAATATGATACTCTTGCTAACTCTGAATGCTGAGCCTAAAAACAATGCAGCACTCGGCTTGCAGGTTCCTAAACATCACATGAGCAATTAGCTATACTTGTGGAATTATTTGAACAAACACCTAAGGCTTGGCCTTTTAACCTTAACCCTGAAGGTCTATGTTGATCATCAACTTCTACGTACAAAGTTTATCAGCAAACAAGCCCCCAGTGGTCACAACTCAAGTCTCATTATAAGTAATGGTCTTATCAACTAGATCATACTCAAAAGTCTCCAAACATGATCAAGAGCGTGGACAGAGCTTATTGGTATATGCTAATCGTTGTTGAGAAGGATTGTGCTCACTTTTGTAGTGAGTTTCCACACCTTATTGGTATATGCTAATCGTTGTTGAGAATGATTGTGCTCACTTTTGTAGTGAGATTCCACACTATTTTTAAACAAGCTTAACACGGCTAGCCTTGAGGCGCCTCTCAGGAATCATGTCTTGAGTATTTTTTTTTGGTATACTATCATGCCTTGAGTATTTTTTCTTGGTATACTATCATGCCTTGAGGTATGTCTTAGGGATCATGCCTTGAAGCTTAAACTTCTTATAGATGGGAGAGGCTTAAGCAACAGGGCAAGGGGCTTGTTTTGGTCCAAAGTCCAATTTTCCCTCCTAAATGTAAATTCGGACAGGAACGACCAAGAAAGTACGATTTTCAAATCGCGAAACATCAATTGAGCTAAGCGCTTAGGTTTCTCTTCCCAAATCATGTTTTTACACAACTGGAGAAAATCAATACAACTTCTTCATTGGTAGTTGGATATTGATTCAGTCATTTCTTAGGGTTTAATTGGAAGGGAAAACACCCATTGTATTGACAAATAAAGATGATGAATTGTTAATGACTTGAGGTAGATTTAAAGGAGAAGATTATGGAAAGCTGTAACCTATCCTTATTGGACGAACCGAGTGCTGAGTTAGATGGCAAGGAAAGTAGCGAGTATGAAGATTAGGATTCAGGAACATATTTGTGCTCATGCTTTTAGGATTGCTTTTCGAATTATGTATATGGTGTTTGTGGTTTGCTTTTTAAAGACTTGTTTGGAACTCGGAGCATATTCGCATTCTTACCTTTTGATAAATCTTCACCGAGGCCAATCAAATGCATGCAATGTTTGTTGCTTCTTCTCTCCCTTTGATTTTCAGGATCAGTTTTGTTCTTTTACAGGCCTGAAGTTTTTCAATTTTTGAAGATATTGTTAGCTGCCATCCAATTACCCAAAACAAATCTCTTTTAACAAGTATATCCCAAACATGTCTAGAACTTGCTGTTATATATACTGTGGTGATATCCCTTATACAAGGCCTCCTTCAATGATTGGATGCCAGCAATTTTGCTAACTTATCAAATTAGAGCTAGAGTTCAGGTCCATTCCTTCCCATAGAAACTTTCTGCCAATGCACAACCCTTGTATAAATATTATTGAACATGCCTGTAGTTCACTGAGTTCTTTCTTCGAACTTGGAGCCATGATATCAAACTTGAATATCGAATCTCTGCGTTCTTTCTGTGATCGAAGTGCAAGATTGGTTCTTGCGATTTTTATTTTGACATGGGTCAATATGCTATCCAGTCGACTTAACAACAGAGGGAATCCAGAGATTTACTTGAAGAGAGATCTTCGAGAGAGAATCTGAGTGATTTGCGATGAAGAGAGGTTTCAGAGGGTTTTGAGATAGATTCCGAGAGAAATTTGAGATGAAGTGAAGCCTTGCAAAAGGTTTTTGAGTCAGTAAATGTGTTGTGACCTGCGACATGGTTGGTAGTGCTGATATCGGCTGTGAATGACTCCCCTAAGATTTTGCGTACATGAATCGGGATTGTGTTATCTGCCTTGCCCTTAGGCAATACCTGATGTCTGAAAATTCTGTAGGGCTGCGACTTAATGCAGTGTTTGCTGTTGATTTGGTTTCCGAGTAATTGATCTGCTGATTTTGAATTTAAGAGTAAAGCGGTAATATTAAAAAACCATTTGAGAACCCTTCTGGCATGGAAGTCTAAATATGTCTCAATTAAGGGAAACCCTGCATTCCAGATCATGTAATTTAAACCCATGGTCTGAGATAGAGTTCTATCAATGTGATCCATATTATTGTGATCCTGTCAGAGGTTCTGGAAGGAAGAGATTCATCATGAAAAGTAAGGAATTCCATTTTTTTTTGGAGGTGTGCAGATCATCTTCATTTAGAATGTTGGTGACAAGACAGGCGGCAATTTGGTTGGCCTAGATCTGCTTAAGGCCGGTGCTGAGTCAAGAGGAAAATGTCTTATGGAGATAGAGGCGCAAACAATTTCCTCTTCGCTCTATTTTTGAACAGCAATGTATTCCCAGCTTGTACCTATTTTAAACAGCTACTCTTGGCATCAACCTTAAGTATATCCGCACCCTTCAACTGTTGAGCTATGTGGGAAGAAAGCGTGGGCAAATCCCACTGCTTATAACTTTTTTGCAAATGAACTCACAGTTAACATTGATAGATTTTCTTGTTTTATGCTCTATCAGATTGTGACCTATGTGGATAATGATGTAATGATCAGAATTAGCTCATCATCTTTGAAACTGCTACTCCTGACTACCATGAAAGGTATAAACACGGGATTAGAACAAATTAAATCTCCTTGTGACTACCAGATATTACAATAGATGAAGCCATACTTCTGTCTTAAGTACCACCTGCCTAATTAGCATATGTCCACGCCTTTTTCTGCATATGTAACTAATGCATGAACAAGTTTACAAGGTACCTGAGAACCAGTTGAAGCCATACCTGTCTTAAGTACCACCTGCCTAATTAGCATATGTCCATGCCTCTTTCTGCATATGTAACTAATGCACGAACAAGCTTACAAGGTACCCGAGAACCAGTTGAGTCAGGTACCCAAGTCTCACGGCCCGAATAAGTAAAAAATAGTTCAAGAAAATGTACAGAAAGGCTCTGGCTCTGACTCTGGCCGTGAGTAGGCCACCCCACTTTCCCATTCGTGAATTCATGTTTTTTTCCTTTTCTATATTTTCTATTTCTAGTAATTTCCTATTTTAGTCGAATCTTAGCCATAGAATCTCTTAGATGGTTATTTCTACTTCAAACTCCCTTATTGAATATAAAAGAATTAGTTAGAGCTTCCATTATGTAGTTGATGTTTGATAAAGAAAACTTGAGCTTTTATACGTTATTAAGAGAAATAATTTTTGATTTAATTTACTAGTCGAGTGTTTTTCTTCAATGTGAGTGATTATTGGTTGTTCTGGTGTTTGAATCTTGTCTTTGATCAAAGTTTAATACTTCTGTTGCCACTTTACACAAATTGATATCAAAGTAATTTTTGGTCCCGAGTTTTGTGATTCCACAATTAATGATGCCATTAAAGTAACCAAGGATAAGGTTGATAACTCCATCTTGCAACTTGATCGCATCTAAGGAAATCTTGTTATTCTCTCCAGAAAGTTTCACAGCTTATTTGAAATGTTCAACTTGCGGAAAACGCAACCATAGGTGATGACGGTATCCTCAAAGCTATGAGGAGGATTATGATGTGATGACGTTATCATAAAATGTTCGCTGCTTCTGCAAGATTAATTAATTTTTCTTGCGGGTTGCATGTAGTTGAGGACAATTATGGTATGCTGACTGAGAATCGAGAATACTAATTCCTTTTCTGCATTACCAACTTTGAAACTATATCACTAGTTGAAAGCATGATAATAATTCGGAATGCTTTCCACACTGAACATCTGCAGGGAAGCTAACATGCTATTGTCATGGTTAAGATTATTTGAAATCTTTGTTTCTTTGCATTTATAGGTTATCTTTTTTCAGAGCCAAGAATTGGTAATAGTTACTAAGAGCCTCTTTTTAATATGATCCAAATTCAGAATCTCCTCAATTGAGTACCTTTGGAAACTTGATTCTACATCCCTTTGTCCCCCCTTTCCCCTATTAACTAACCATTATGTTTTTTTTTTTTGTTTTTTTTGCAGTGACAGCAGAACTTATCGGCTGTTTTCTGAGTCTAGCTCCCATCCTGACAAAAACGACTCAATTTCAATGGGATCTGGGCTAGAGAATGTGCCATAGCGCTTTGTTTTGATGAGGTACATATGGTCTTCTAGGACCTCGCAAGTCACAGTGAGCTGTGAGTCTTGTAATTTCATGACAGAAATAAACTTCAACCTGTGTTGTAGCAATTTACATGAATTGAATTCAACGCATTCAGAATTTTAACCATTTAATGTAAGGTCGGAAAGATGACGCTTAGCTGTGTAAGATAATATTAGCAACTAACTATATACCTCTCATATTCCTTCCAGACTATTTTGTTTACCATTGCCAGTGATTGTTGTGTTAATGATAGTTTTTTTTTTTTTTTTCCATGCCTTGTAATCTGTGTACAGCATCCTCATCTTGTTGTTGGTCTCTTTAAGCTCTTGTTTTCCAGCATGATTTTATCAGGTCGTATGTTGTTTCCTGCATGAATTGTAAACTTGTCTTCATGCAACATTCTATTTTGGAAGAGTTTTCTAAAAAACTTGGCTTATTTGAAGGCATGTCGTCAAAAATGGTGTCCATGCTCAATTACAATAAGTACATTTGGGTTTATGTTAGCTAGGTTGTAGGTTAAAAACACATTTGGGTTTATGTTATTAAGGCTGTAGTTGAAAAATTAAAATCGTATTAAGATGCAGAGCTGTGAAGTGTTATTAAGGAGGCATAAATCCCATTTTTGATATTGATTAGATCGCGGGGCTACTATTCTCATTGTCAATTGGTTTTATGATGGAAACTTCAGTTCTAGGGTCGGGAATCGGTATAAAAGCCACCCCCACTTTTCTTATGACCTCAGTCAAGTTAAAGTTTGATCTAGAATATGAGTTTTATGTATATCGAGAATTACAAAAAAGAGAAAAAAGAGAAAAAAAAAGGTTGCGATTGGGACTCTCTTTGCGAACGCCTTGAGCTCTCTCCTCTAAATATGAAACTGTTGAGATATGATGAATCTAGAACAATATAACACTATAGCATGAACAAGAGAGAAAGAGAGAGATTTATTGATTATCATAACCGTGTTCTCTGTACATAGTACAATGATAGACAACCCAGAAAGATTCCCTATTCTACTCTAACTCTCCCCATAACCCTATTGGGCCTATGGGTTTGTTAGGAGTCCGTATAGGACACCCCAACCCTGTTGGGTTCCTAGCTTGGGCTTGGACCCAACTCCTAACACTCTCCCTTGGGGTGTTTCATACTAGGACGACTTGCCTCATTAAAACCTTTGCCTAGCAAAATCCCTTAGGCAAAAAATTGTGCAGGGAAATAGTACAATCATATGCCCTGTATGGGTTATGGATGCGTATACGTTGCATCATCAAGACCTCCAGCCAGTAAACCCTCACAGGATAAAAACTGCGCTATCAGGAAAAAGAGTACAACACGCATGTGTCCACGTCAGGCTAGGACTACTCCCCCTGACGTCGATCTCCCTGAGATCTATCTCCTTGAGATAATAAGTCTTGTAAACTTCGCATGCGGATTCCATGAACTAATCTCTTGAACGTAGGATATGCAAGAGCCTTCGTGAATAGATCAGCCAGGTTGTTTTCTGAATGGACTTGAACAACGTCGATCTCATTCGTCTTCTGCAACTCGTGTATGTGGAAGAACTTTGGTGAAATATGTTTTGTTTTGTCACCTTTAATAAATCCACCTTTGACTTGAACGATACAAGCTGCATTATCTTCATAAAGTGTCGTCGGTTTATCTTGGATAAAATTCAGACCGTAACTTCCGTTGATATGGTTGATCATAGACTGCAACCAAAAACATTCTCTGCCGGCTTCGTGTAATGCAAGAATCTCCGCGTGGTTCGAGGATGTAGCAACCATCGTCTGCTTCACTGATCTCCATAAAATCGCAGTATCTCCATACAAGAACACATAACCCGATTGTGATCGACCTTTATGTGGATCTCACAAATATCTTGCATCGGCATATCCTATAATTTCCCGTTTGCCAAGTTGTGGACAGAACAGACCTCAGTCTTTCGTGCCGATGAGATATTTCAGAATGTGCTTGATCCCATTCCAGTGTCTTTGGGTAGGAACCTAACTATGGTAAGCCAAACAGTTCACTGCGAATGAGTCATTGGGTCTAGTATACCCAACTAACTATAACAAATCACCTCCTGGCTATGGCACCACGGCCCTAGGAGTTTCTCCCCCCATTAAGATGGTGAAAGATGTTGTTGTCCACACCCAAGTAATGGACGCGCAATAAACGACTTAGCACCGTGTGCTTCATCCATATCGAAGTGTTAGATAACTCTTCTAATATATATTGTTTGGTGTACGAGTGCCACTATCAAGATGTTTGATCTACAAATCGAGACACTTTTGATTTCCCAAGGTCTTGTATTTCGAATTCCTTCCCAAGGTATTTGGCGGCTCTCGCGATCTCCCTTGGAGGTCTAATGATATCCAAATCATTTAGTACACTGTTATGATGATACTGAAGCTAATTTATGTATAAGAATCCATGGACAAATAAGGATATTTGCAAAGTCCTTGACCTTCAAATATCAGTCAACTATGTCACATGGGCCCATTGCTTCAAGTCAACAATAACTTTTCCAGTTTTATTACGTACACACCTCGTGTGTCAGGCTTAATTGCTTACAGAAGCTTATACCTCCCCAAGTAGCTTCATGTATATATCCGTATCTAGTTTCCCATATAAATACGCGGTATTTACATCAGATGCATGTCTAGCTTATCCCCGACAACTTGACAGACTGATAAGTACTGAAACGTTATAGCGTCCATAACCAGGTAATAGGTCACACTGCACTCGATCCAAGATCTCTTAAAGATTTCCTAGGCAACTAGTCTTGCATTGACTTAATTATATCTCTGAGTTAATCATGTTTCCGTACAATTCCCATTTATAATTGACAGGCGAAATTTTCGGTAAGATTTCGGCGTTCGACCAACAGCCGTTCTCCGGTGAACGTCCGGTAACAGTCCAACGACTGCCACGTGCTACACGTGCCAAGCATGCCATGCCACGTCACACGTGCCATATCACGTCAGCGTACCACGTATCCTCGACACGTGTTACTGCTGACTTTACAGTGGATAAGGATGACGTTATAATAAAAAATTAAAAAAATTGATGACATCATTGACCAAAAAACGCTATTTTGGCCGTAAAACTGCATAGTTTCAACGAGCTATTCCCGGCGATTGGGATATCTCCCAGAGACGTTCCATATATCGTTGGAAAGCTCTCGGAGTAGGCTATCCAACCGTAATGGTGTCGCCTCCATGCGATCTTCACAGAGAAAAATATATACGTTTGAAAACTGACTTTTATCAAGGGTAAAAAACACCAAAAACTAATTTTTAATCTGAAAAAATAGAGAAAAATAAGTTTTCAAAATGTGCTGATCTATCATATAGCGTAGATCTGAATATAGGTATACAAAAAATTGTAAAATACCTCTTCTCCTGATCGCTTGGTTTCCGTGAAATCTCTGATTAGAAGGAAATATCTGCTCTCCTCGTTCCTAGAGCGTGTGTAGTGATAACGTGATGAGATATGATGAATCTAGAACAATATAACACTATAGCATGAACAAGAGAGAAAGACAGAAAGAGAAATTATTGATTATCATAACCGTGTTCTCTGTACATAGTACAGTGATATTTATAGACAACCCAGAAAGATTCCTATTCTACTCTAACTCTCCCCATAACCCTATTGGGCATATGGGCTGGTCTGTTAGGAGTCCATATAGGACACCCCAACCCTGTTGGGTTCCTAGCTTGGGCTTGGACCCAACTCCTAACAGAAACAACTCTCTCTCTCTCACAATTCTCTTTCTCTTTCTCTTTGATCTCCACTAGGAAGCAATCCCAACATAAAAAATTGGATTTGAGAGAAAAATTAAAATTAATCGCAAGATGGGCGATTACTTACGTTTGCCGTAACCGCCACTTGCGGTAGCATAATCCACAACATGCCCTGCCGTAAGCCACAACTTTGTCATCGTAAACTACAACTTGCGTCGTTGTAACGCTAATCATTTAATGATCAAGATCCCCATTACTTCAAGAAAATTGCTTGTTTTCATCACAAGTGTGTATTTATGATATCCAAAGATCGCAAGTTGGCATTACGGTAGGTTAAGGGGTTGAAAGTTGGTGTAAAGGCACCATCTACTTCTTCATCATTAGCTATAGATTAGGAGTTTTGTTTGTAACCGGCACCACTATGTGAATCATGTAATCATATGTATATAGGGCTAAGTGGTAGATCATGGGATGTTTAGATCATGGGTTGTATTTTTCTATAAATAATAACGAGTGTAGTCTCTCCAGACTCAAGGAGACACAGATTCAATTTGCCTATATCTTGTATTTACAGTCGGTAATTGCGGTAAATGCTTGCAAGATCGCAAGTTAGCATTTACGGTAGGTTAAAGGGTCGAAAGTTGGTAATTGTGGCAAATGCTTGTAAGATCACAAGTTAGCGTTTACGGTAGGTTAAAAGGTCGAAAGTTGGTAATTGCGGCAAATTGTTTTATACTAGAGAGCTGAAGCTTGTACTTGTATATGTTGAAGAGCCGTAATGTAGGTACTTGCATCACCGTAAGCGTCTTCGCCATAATGTGTCACTTGCGTCGTCGTAAACTCATTTTGCGGCGAATTTCAGTTTCTCTCTCAATCTTTTGCTGATCATAGAGAGAAGACATGATCGTGGAGAATTTTTTTAAGAGATACGAGATGAGTGAGAAAATTAATATGGGTGGTTTTTCCCCTTTCGAGGATTTTCTGGAAGCCCTTAATTTGTGGTTTTAGAATTTGGGATTTCTCGAAATCTAGAATTCGTAAAGTATGAGAAGAGAGGGAGATGTAGGTTGAGGAAGACGGAGTTTCAGGTGGTGTGGACTATGGAGAGAGAGAGATGGGTTTTACGGGGAGAGAGAGTCTGCAATTTTATTTTTCTTGTTCTTTTTTTGTCTTGTTGATTATCTCGAGGTTATCATTTGGCCTTTGAAGCAGAAAATGTCATATTGCCTATCCTTTTCTTAACATGGGGGTTATAGTTACTATTTACCGGGATGGCTATTATCCCAATCTCCAATTCTAACACTAACTCTCTAATCAAACACTTTCCCAACCAAATTCTTGTTGTGAACATTAGTCTTCAAGAATGATAGAAAGAAGGGGATAAAATGTAGTCATAGGAGCATGTTGTACACGGGGTGCTAGGAGATTCATAAATGTATCTATAAATGACAGAATATGGGCATGTGATGGTTGTCTAAAGGGTAGTTTTTCGCCTGGAGCGAAGAAGGGGAAATAAAAGAAAGAACTTGTGAAATATCATGCTTGCAGAAGAACACTTGAGAATATTAATGAGAAGGAGATCAGTGCAAACAGTGATGTGACGAAAAGCCTCGAGGGAGACAATAAGAGAGAAGTATCACTATGAATCCTCGGATAATTTCTTTTTGGAAAGTAGTGTGGTATTAATATTCTATTTTAGAGCAACAGAAAAATGCTAAATATCACTATTTTAGGTAGTTGTTAAAGCCACTAGTAACAACTTTTAGTTACTGCTATAACAATTCTATAACAACTCCTAGTTACTATTGCATAACAGCTCCTACTTATTGCTATAAATGACCTCTTAGTTACTGCTGTATAATATTACTTAGTTAGTGTTGTAACAGTTCCTAATTAGCCTTGTAATAGCCACTTAATGGCTATTGTAGCAGCTCCATGTAAGCCCTATATAAACCCTCATAGAGAGAAGAATAAGGCAAGCAACATTTCTAATCCTTTCATGGTATCATAGGGTCTAACGACCATACTTTTTCTCTTCATTATTACCTAGTATTTAATGTTTCTTACACTAACAACTACCACCACTGCAGTTTACTCTAAACAACATCATTGCTTTCGCCTTGCTGTTTTATCCTTCTATTGATGTTGGTTGTCGCTATCTGCGAATTATCTGACTACTGTAGTTGTTATAGAGTTATCCAATAACAGTTTTTCCCATCGTTGAGACCATTCTCCGATTTGCAATTTATAGTTCCTGATTTCAATCTAGCAGATAACCCCCTCTTCATTATTCTATAATCTCCAGTTTGGTCAATATCAACCATGTCAACTACTATGGCTGCCGAATCCAGCAATATCACTGCCACTTCTTCATTTTCTACAGGGCCTATAGTATCCCTTTCAGGTCTTAATGTCTCACGCTTTTTAAAGTTGACGGAGACCAATTATTTGCTATGAAAGCGACATATGGAGCCTTTTTTCCATGGGCATGATTTTATGAAGTACGTTGAGGATACTTATCCAGCTCCTAGTCAGATGCTTCCCCGCAGAGGGTGATCAACCTGCAAAAATTAACCCCGCATTTCTCCCATGGTATCATATATATCAACTTATTATTAGCTACCTCGCTACAACGTTGTCTAAATATATTCTTGGAATGGTTGTGGGTACCTCTACCTCACATGACATTTGGGATGGCCTTAGACGCTATTTTTCTCAACAGTTTTTGGTTAACTTTACAAACATTCAGTTCCAGTTCATTTCCATCACAAAGGGATCAAAGCCTATTTTTGATTACCTTCAAGAAGCCAAATGGATGGCTGACTCGTTGACTTCAATCGATGAACCAATGTCCAATATGAACTTAGTTTCTTCGGTTCTCCAAGGACTTGGGCCTGATTATTCTATGATTATTACTGCCCTACTCAACTTCCTACCTTTGCCTACTTTTTCAAACATGTCAGCTCGCTTATTCTCTTTTGAAAGTCAGATTTCTTCATTAACTAGGACCATAGTCACTCAAATAGCTCTCCTAGTTACCCAAAATTGCCCACAACAACATCCAAATCAAGGAAACCAGCAGAATATGACCAATCAAGGTAACAATCAAAATAATAGGAACCAGGACCGGATGAGGAGTAGGAACAATGGCAATTGGAACAATGGTCACAACATCCAGATGTACCATAATCGGATCAAGCTTGGCCAGATTCTATTCAGTATCCTCATATTCTACCTGATTGCTCCTTTCCCTTTTATGGACAGACATATCAACGATCTGTTAAGCGCATGACAATATTACCTCCACTAGAGAATACTCCATCTGACCATATAGATGTCTCAACATCTAACATTCCTTCTGGCCCTTCTAGCTCCTCAACTTCAGCTGTTCCTACCTCACAACATTCAATGACAACCCGATTGTGTGGTGGCATTCATTGTCCAGTGATTTGTACAGATGGTATTGTACGATATCCTCTTCTTAAGGCTCTGGCAGTTGAGCTTGCTGTTCCAATGCCCGAACGCACTTGTTATACCCAAGTTGTCCGTGATCCACAATGGCGTCAGGCTATGATATAAGAGTTCAATACTCTTCTTAAGAACCAGACTTGGTCTCTTGTTCCAGCTTCCCCATTCCAGAATACCATTAGTTATAAATGGGTATTCAAGATCAAACACAAGTCTGATGGTAGTATCGAAAGATACAAAGCACGACTGGTTGCCAAAGGCTTTTATCAGAAGGTTGACGTCGATTATGATGAGACTTTTAGCCCTGTGGTTAAACCCTCAACTATCCAAACTATGCTGAGTGTGGCCATAAACTGTGGGTAGGCTTTGCATCAGCTGGACGTCAAAAATGTATTTTTGCATGGATTCTTGAAAGAAGAGGTTTATATGTCTTAGCCACCAGGGTTTGTCGATCCACAACAACCTCATCATGCTTGTCAGCTTCAGAAAACTATTTACGAATTGAAACAAGCTCCCCGAGCCTAGTTTACTTATTTTAGCTCTTTCATTCTCTGATATGGCTTCATTCAGAGTAGAGTAGAGCAGACCATTCATTATTTATTTATCAGCGCGGTTCTCAAATTATGGTTCTCCTATTGTATGTTGATGATATCATTCTTACCGGGAATGATCCTTTTTTTCTAGGGTCTTTTACTTCTTTGTTGGGGAAGGAGTTTGAGATCAAGGATTTGGGACTACTACACTATTTTCTTGGTCTGGAGGTTACTTATCTTCAGCCTGGGTTGCATCTATCCCAGACCAAGTATACGGTTGATCTTCTTCAGCGTAGTAATATGCTAGAGTGCAAACGATGTTTTGATCTTGCAGCTAAGTCACAACTTTTATCTCTTGAGGGTGATTTGTTGACTGACGTGATTGAATATTGGCATCTAGTTGGTTCCTTGCAGTATTTTACTCTTACTCGACCAGATATAGCCTACGTAGTTCAGTATGTGGCTCAGTTTATGAGTGTTCCACGTATTCCTCATATATGCATCTTGCGCTACCTGAAAGGTTCGATTGAGTTTGGAATTACCTTCAAAACCATCCCCTGGTCCACAAGCTCTCGTTGTTTTATTTGATGCTAATTAGGCAGGTTGTCCTAACACTAGACGCTCTAGGTCTGGGTATATGAAATTTTTGGGCCCTCATCTTATCTCATGGAGTGGTAAGAAGCAACCAACCATATCTCACTCTAGTACTGAAGCTGATTATCGATCTCTTGCTTTTTTATGTGTTGAGTCTATTTGGATTGCTTACATGCTCCGAGAGTTGCATCAACCCATTTGGGCACCTATCATTATGTATTGTGACAATCTCAACACCATTGATATCACCTTTAATCCCGTCTTTCATGCACGAACGAAATACATAGAGTTGAACTATCATTTTGTTCAGGAACAGGTTTCTTCTGGAAGTCATCGGGTGTAATTTATTCCTTATGTTGACCAAACAGTTGATCTTCTAACTAAAGGTATTCATAAACAATGCTTCCAATGGCTACGTTCCAAACTTGTCCATTTACGACCGCCAAGTTTGAGGAGGAGTGCTAAAGCCACTAGTAACGGCTCTTAGTTACTGATGTAACAGTTCTGTAACAGCTCCTAGTTTTTATTTTGGAAATTGAGCTTGTATAAAAAGAGAATGAGCCATACAAGGTAGGGACAGACTCCCCTACTCCTGAGCACAAGAGCAGGCAAAGTGCCTAACACTAAAGTAACCAAAAAAAGAAGAAGGACAACAGCTCCTAGAGCACTCAGTTGGGACTTGCTTAGTCTTCATTTGGCAGGCTGGTAATGAAATCCTACAGAATAGTAAACAAAAAGCTAAAGAGCTTTTTAACTCTGGATGATGTAGATTTTCCCTACAACATCATTGTTAACGATGTTTTGGAAAACAAAATCAAAATCTTCAGGCTAAATTTCTAGATAGCCCAAATATTGCATGAGCTTGGCAAGATGATCAACAACTTCATTGCATTCTCTGTGCACATGCATGAGAGAGTACTCCTCCAACTTGCTTAGTTCTTCATAAATCTCCTTAAGGAGCCTTCTAGTAATCCAAGATGGAGCTATTTTCATGTTTATCATATCCACAACAATCTTGGAGTCACAATATATATGCAGCTCTAGCTTTATATTTCTAATTGCGTATCTTAAATCATCAAGAAGAGCTTGTATTTCATGGATGACAATAATATCTTTGATAACTCTTCTAGTCCAACCAGCAACAGGGGTCTCATTTGGTTCTCTAAGAATAGTGCAAATGCCCCCATGTTCAGTAAGAAAACCATCAGTGTTCAGAACATGCAAGATAGTCATTGGGAGGCTTCTTCCATCTACAGGTTTTGCGAGGCTTGTTAAACCAATCAATATCCAGATTCCAATTTTATGTTGCTTGTATATTAACAATATTTGTTTTCAACCTTAGGTTACCACCATAGACCTTCATTCTAACATCATTTATAATTTCCTTTAAACTTTGTCAGTATTTCTTTCCCTATTCTTAAAATTTTTGCTGTTCCTTTCAATCCAAATTTTTGCTGTAACTTTAAACTGAAGCTTTGCCCACTGTACCTTCTTCCCAGTTCCCTGAATCTCTTCTTGATCTAGGAGGATCTGGGTCATTTTTAAGACTTTTAAAAAAGTTTATTCAAACAGACTTTTATGTCTGTTTGAATAAACCCCTGTCTGAGTAATTTATTCAAATAAACTTTTAGTCTGTTCAAATAAATTAAGTATATTCGAACAAATTTTTATGTCTGTTTGAATAAACTACTGTCTAAGTAAATTGTTTAGTCTGTTCGAATACACTCATTTTTGTTTGAACAGACAATTGTTTTATTCAAACAGAGGCACGATTCAACTTAAAGTTAAGTCGTGAAAATGACATTTTGGTCTGTTTTTGTAACTAGAAACTTGTAACCTCTATAAAAGGGCAAGACTAGGCAAAGAGAGAGGATCAAAGTTTTTTGTAAAAGAGACTTATTTTTGAGAGAAATTCAATTAAAATCAAGTAATTGAGCAATTGAAGCTCTAAAAGGGAAATTCTCCCATCAATTTGTGTGTTCTTCATTTTCTTTTTTCAAATTAGGTTACTCTCGATTCGATTGTGGATTAAGTGGTATCAGTTTTCTAGTAACGATTCTCGGGGAGATTGTGGTTTATGGTCACTACACGCGACCGACTCAAGAAAACATAGGAGAACCAAGAGAGTCCGTTGAAGTTCATCAGAAACCTAGCTCGAAGAAGAAGACAACTTTGGAGATGGGCGATTCTGACGATCGACTCAAGAAGTTGGAAACAAAAGTTTCTGACCTAACTGCAACTCTATGGGAGTTAGTAGAGCAATTACGTCTCACGAACCTTGCGAAAGCTTCTGCTTTAAGGAAATAGGGAGAACGCACAAAGAAGAAAGGGGTTGCGGAGGAGGATAAAGACGGGGGTACCGAGGAGGTAAATAGTAATTCTAGTGATGTTGAATATGTCATGGAGCGATCGGTTATTGGTAAGTCAATGAATCCTATGCGTAATCTTCATATTGATTTTAAAATTGAAATTCCGGTATTCGATGGCTTAATCGATGCTGAGAAGTTGGATAATTGGTTAGATAGGTTAGAGACCTATTTTTTTGTCTATGAATATTCCCATGTTCAGAAAATATACTTTTCTACATTAAAATTCGTAAGTCATTCACACACGTGGTGAAAGTCCTATCAGAAACGTCACGAAGTAGGAAGCTTAAGTTGGAAGGAGTTCAAGGTGTCTGTGAGGAGGCAATTTTATCTAATTGGGTACAAGCAAGAGATATGCTTAAGTGATATAATTTACGCCAAAAGTATAGGCAATCCGTTCAAGAGTTCACTACGGAGTTTCATAACCAAGCTTTGGTTTTGGACATTAATGTGGACGAGTATGAGGTATTCATGAAGTATACAGGGGGTTTGTCGGAGTCTATTAGAAGAGAGTTGAAGCTCTTTACTGTGGATAATATGAAAGATTTTACCATAAAAACAATTGATATTGAAGGCAAATACTTGAAGAATGACAAGAAAGACGATAAGAGCAAGTCGAGGTACAAGTCTAGTTAGAAAATAAACATAAATGGAAGTCCAAATGAGAGGGGTCTTCATCCAAGAATAATTACTGTAGTCATTGTAAGACAAATAGGCATATTTCAGATAAATGTTAGAAACTTCACCCGGAGCTTAGGCTGAAGGAGGAGAGGAGCAAAAAGGAGAACCATGCACTAGTCGTAACGATTGTTGATCTTCTGGATTTAGATAAGCCAAATCCTAAGCTTACTATAATGTTTTAACAAACTATGGCTACCTAGGAGGTAAGTCGAGAAGAACTTTATCATGGTTGTATTCAGGTGAAACAGAGTTTAGTAGAGGCCATCATTGATCTGTGTAGTCAGAAGAATTTGATCTCTGAGGCAATGGTGAAGAAGATGGGTTTGGCTACTATGGCTTATCCTAAGCCGTATGCTTTGGGTTAGATTCAGAAAGACGCGGAGTTGAAGATCACGAAGCAGTGTACGTTCAAGTTTGCAATTACTGCAAAGTTTATTAACAAAGTGATGTGTGAAGTGGTTCCTTTAGATTTTTATCAAGTTATCTTGAGTAGCTCTTATCTTTGGGATCGAGATACAATTTTTTACCATAGAGCTCACAAATATCGTCTTGTAAAGGAGGGGAAGAAGTTTTATATCAATGCTTGGAAGGATCATGTCATCACAAATAATTTAGTAACGACGACTCAGGCGAAGAGGTTGGCTAATGCAAGCGACAAGTTTATATTGTTGTTGGTACGACTAGTTCAAGAGGGTCCATCGGCTAAGGTGTTGTATACTTTGGCGATATCTCCTAAGCAACAAACCATAATGGGTAATTTGCAAGAGGAGTATAAAGATTTGTTTTTGGGCATAAAAGGGATGCCGCGCAAGAGGGATATGGAGCATGATATCACCTTGGTGAATGGTGAACAACTACCCAACATTGGGTTGTATCGGACTTCTGTAATCGAGTATGATAAAATAAAGAAATAGGTACAAGAACTCGTAGAGCAAGGGGTTATTAATCCAAGTTGCTCACCTTGTGGTTCACCGGTGCTATTGGTGCCGAAGAAGGATGGGTCTTGGAGAATGTGTGTAGATTATTGGACGCTGAACAAGATTATTGTGAAGAATCATTATCCGCTTCCATGGATTGATGAGCTTTTAGATGAGTTGCAAAAGGTTTAATTTTTTACAGAGTTGGATCTTAAGTCAGGTTACCATCAAGTTAGAATCTGGGAAGAAGATACTTGGAAGACAACTTTTTAGACCAAACAAGGACTCTTTTAGTGGTTAGTGGTGCCTTTCGGGTTAGACAATGCTCCAGTGATATTTATGCGGTGGATGAATGAGGTACTTCGTGCTTTTATTGACGATTTCGTGATTGCATATTTAGACGATACCTTAATATATAGTCAAACATGGGAGGAGCACCTCGTGTATATACGCAAAGTGTTGGGCACATTGCGATCACAGCACTTCTTTCTAAATGGGAAGAAGTACGAGTTTGGGAAGAAGGAGCTAGTATACTTGGGATTTATTGTTGTTGGTGGCGGTAAACTTAAGGTCGATCCAGAGAAG
The DNA here is from genome assembly GCA_014058105.1 of Kingdonia uniflora. NCBI lineage: Eukaryota > Viridiplantae > Streptophyta > Magnoliopsida > Ranunculales > Circaeasteraceae > Kingdonia > Kingdonia uniflora. The sequence continues at coordinate 2,301,155 of JACGCM010000440.1, read as the reverse complement.
GTCTCGGTCATTATTAATTGGCCAAGACCTCGTACAATGACGAAAGTGTAAAGTTTTATGGGTTCTTGTCAGTATTTATGGAAGTTTATTTGTCATTTTTTTTTACAGATAGCCACACCGTTGCATTCCTTGACAAAGGCCGGTATATAGTTTGTGTGGGAAGATCACAGTGAGAAGACTTTTATGTTACTAAAATATAAGATTACAGATGCACCAGTATTAGCGTTGCCCAATTTGTAGTAGCCTTTTGAAGTCAAAATAGATGCACTAGATTATGCATTGAGGGCAATTCTATTACAGGATGAGAAGCCGGTTGACTACCATTCTGCGATGTTTACAGGAGTAGTACGCAACTATCCTACCTACGATAACGAGTTCTATACATTATATCAATCAATAAGGAATTGGCGGAGTTAAATTTTTGGGAAGGAGGTTGTGGTACATTTCAATCACAAACCATTACAGTTCTTATCTATGTAGTCTAAGCTACGACAAACTTGCCATATGAAGTGGATGTCGTACCTACAACAATTTGCCTCAATGATCAGGTATAAGAAAGGAGTGGACAACAAGATGGCTGATATATTTCTCGACCCCCATTACCAACTATTTCAGCTTTGTTGGTAGCTATATTAAAGATACAACCTATTGTTCCTTCTGAATATGTTGCCGAGTATGACGACTACAAGGAGCTCAGTGTGATTCACCAAAATTTATTGCAAGGCAAGACATGTGAATATGTATTGAAAAATGGTTTGATTTATAGGGGTAGTTTACTATGTATTCCAGAGGGTAGAGACCGCTTGGATTGGATTAGAGAGGCACATTGTCTCCGTGTGGTAGGTCATTTCGGGGTTGAATTTATGGCGTTATGTCTATTAGCTGAAGATGCAGGTGGATGTTGCTCGCGTGGCTTGTGGTTGCGTGCTATGCAGCACATTAAAACCTTAAAATTGTAAGTTAAGACTGTACTTACCATTACCAGTTTCTAGCCGACCTTGGGCATTTCGATGGATTTTATGGGTGGTTTTCCCATAACCAAGTATAGGAATGACTATTTGTTTATGGTGGTAGATTGATTTAGCAAGACGATGTTTCTTATTCCATGCTAGAAGGCAATCACCGGGGAAGGAACAATGCGATTATTTTTTAGAGACGTCTGAAGGTATTTTGGGCTCCATTCTTCTATTATTTCTGATAGGGATAGCCACTTTTTAGGGTATTTTTGGAGATCATTATGGAGGATGATGGATACTAAGTTGAAGAGAAGTTTCGCTTTTCATCTGCAGACTGATGGGTAAACAGAGGTAGTTAATCGCACTTTGGTTCATTTGCTACGGGGATTCCATTATAAGCATCCTGAGACTTGGGATGAGAGTTTACTGTATCTTCAGTTTGTGTTTAACCGGGCGATTCATGGTTCCACTTTGAAGTCTTCATATGAAGTTTGTTTGGGGTACTTGCCTCAAAACCTTTTTAATATGGCTTTTAGTCTTGGTGACAAGACAGTGTCAGGGAAGGAGGAAGAGGAACAAGTTAAAGCTCAACATTTTATTAAGAGGATAAACAAGGTTCATGAGGCGGTTGAAGTATAATTAAAGAAGACTCAAATGAAGTATAAGGCTCGGCACGACAAGTATCGGGTTGAGTGTACTTTTCAAGATGGCGACCTAGTTTTGTTGTATTTGGGTAAGGAACGACTAAAGGGGGAAGGTAAGAAACTCAAGCCTATCCGTTATGGTCCGTTTATGATACTTAAGAAAATTGGTGACAACGCATTCCAATTGGACTTGCCACCTTTTATGAAGATGTATTCGGTTATTAATACTAAGCATTTGAAGCTGCTTGAGTCATCTCTTTTAGATGAAGACTCTACAATCGACACTCACCTACCATCAATTGGTGACTTATAGATTGAAAGCGAAGATCCATTACAGGAGGATGGTATTCTAGAGGCGAAAGTTCATGCTACAAGACGGGGTAGTATTGAGTTATTCCGAGTGGGAAGAAAGGTCAACTACTTAACAAGTCGAAGTGGTACAACAGGGAAATGGGCATGGGCAAATTCCTATATCTCCAGTTCTAGCTTGAGCAGGAGCTCAAGGCTCCTAAATGGGGGGGGGGGGTATTCGAACAAACATAAAAGTTTGTTCCACTGTCTAAGTAATTTGTTTGAATAAACTTTTAGTCTTTTCAAATAAATTAAGTATATTTGAACAAACTTTTACGTCTGTTCGAATAAACCACTATCTGAGTAAATTGTTTAGTTTGTTGGAATACACTCATTTTTGTTCGAACAAACCATTGTTCTGTTCGAACAGAGGCTTGATTTAGCTTAAAGTTAAGTCGTGCAAAGGGCATCTTGGTCCATTTTTGTAACTAGAAACTTGTAACCTCTATAAAAGAGCAATACTAGGCAAAAGAGAGGATCCAAGTTTTTATAAGAGAGACTTAGGGTTTTGAGAGAAATTCAATTGAAATCAAGTAATTGAGCAATTTAAGCTCTAAAAGAGAAATTCTCCTGCCAATTTGTGTGTTCTTCATTTTATTTCTCCAAATTAGATTACTCTCGATTCGATTGTGGATTACTTTTGTACACCATTTTCTTGTCCAGTTGTTGCCATATGTTTTTTAAAAATTCACAATCACCAAAGATGTGGTTCTTATTCTCATTTGCTCTCCAACATTACACACAACAAGACTGCTCAACAATTCCCCATTTAACCATTTTATCTTGTATTTTAAGCCTATTGTTTATAGCCACCCACCCAATAAAACTATGCTTTGGTATGTTCCCAGTGTACCATATAATATGAGCCCAATCAACCCTTTCTTTGGTTTGTCTCAAGTGGTTATAATTTTCCTTCATTGTGTACTTCCCTTTATCAGCAATGATCCATACCACTTCATTATGGGTATTCGGATCAGGCTTTATGGTTCCAAGGTCTTCCTAAATGAAACTAAGATCATAAACTGAGTTTAATGGAATGCACCACTCATCTTCATTAATGACATCACTAACTTTTGCCCTCATGTTAAGCACCGAGTTAAACCTGGAATGGATGGGAAATATGTTCTTGAGAATGCCAGTAGGGTGCCATGGTCCTTCCAGAAGCTTGTACTCTCCCCATTTCCAATAACATGAGCCACCATACCCATAACTTTGTCTCTTGCCTTCAAGATATTGTTCCATACCCAAGAGCAGTCCTGAGGTTGCTTTAAGTTCCAAAAGTTCCTTCTCTTTATCAGGTTAGCTCCCACCCAGCTCACCCATATTAACTTTTTTATTGGATATAATGTTCCACAAATGTCTTTGTATAGCTGCATGGTTTACTGTTGTGAAGCTTCTGATCCCCAATCCTCCTTCATTCTCAGGATGGCAACATGTTTCCCAACTAATCATATGAGCTTTTGTTCCAATATCCAAACATAAGCAAAGAAAGTTGCTACAAATTTTGTTCAGAAGGTGGAGAATGGATTGGGGAAGTTTATATCAGGCATACTAGTACACTTGCATGTTACATAGAACAGCTTTCAAAAGAATGACCCTCCTAGCATAGGATAAGTTCTTGCTGCGTAACATCTGCTACTTATTGCTATAACTAACCTCTTAGTTACTGCTGTATAATAACACTTAGTTAGTGTTGTAATAGCTCCTAATTAACTTTGTAACAGCCACTTAGTAACCATTGGGCTCTTGGCCCAGTGGTGATAGTACTTCTCCACCTAGTGAGAGGCCGTGGGCCCGAAACCTCATGGGGTTGGAAACTCAGGGTTGCGGATCCCTATAAAAAGCAAGCTATAAAAAAAACCACTTAACAACTCTTGTAACAGCTCCTTGTAAACTTTATATAAACCCTCATAGAGAGAAGAATAAGGCTATTAAGGAGGCATAAAAACCATATTTCATATTAATTAAATCTTCATGCCTTCCTTGCTCTGTGATAACCCCATTCTTAACGACTACAATCAAATCGGAACCCATAATTGTTGATAACCTATGAGCCACCACAATTGTTGTTAATCTTCATGCCTTCCCTGCTCTGTGATAACCCCATTCTTAGCGACTACAATCAAATTGAAACCCATAACTGTTGATAACCTATGAGCCACCACAATTGTTGTTTTGTCCACCATGACTTGATCTAATGCATCTTGAACTACTCATTCAGACTCGACATCAAGTGCATTTGTTGCTTCATCCAACAGTAAAATCTTTGGTTCCTTTACTATGACACGAGCAATCGCCACCCGTTGCTTCTGCCAACCTAACAACTGGATGCCTCGTTCCCCTACTGTGTCGTACCCCTGTGGTTTTCAGATTTTTGAAAGGAAACAAACAGACATAAGCTTATAACCAAAATGTTGACGGGATTTTGCTTACTGTTAGTGTATTGTTTTAGTACCCCGTGGTTATACAAATTGTGAATATGATTATAGCAGTCATCATAATTATTTATAAATACTACAGAAAAATCATAGCCCGCTATGATCTCCATAACTTCTCAGTTGCTGAGTTGGTATCCATACATCATCACATCTATAATATAAATAAAAATCTCACAATCTAGGGTTGCCACATCATTTTAGCTCTCAAGCATGGAGGAAAATGAAACAAGAATAAGAATGGAGCATGTAATGAGTGCTCGTCAAGGCGCCTTTAACTTTGTAAAAATGGTCTCCATTGGCGTGAAAACGCCCCTCTAGTGAGCCAATAGCTGACACAGAAATTAGGCGCTCATTGATCCAGGAGGATCTGAAGATCGAACCCCTTCAAAAGATGTCAACTCGTTCGAACGAACATTGGAGTCGTTCGAACAAGATATGAGAGGAAGAGATAATTTGAGCTGAGTCTATTCGACATGGACCAGTTCGAACTGAGTCTATTCGACCTGGAGTTCCAAGAAGACCAATTCGAGTAGAGTCTACTTGACCTGGACCAATTCGAACTGAGTCTATTCGACCTGGACTACTTGAGTCTATTTTCAGGCGACCAATTCAAGTTGAGTCTACTCGACCTTGACCAATTTGAACTAAATCTACTCGACCTAGACCAATTTGAACTGAGTCTATTTGACTTGGAGTTCCAAAAAGACCAATTCGAGTTGAGTCTATTTGACCTAGACCAATTCGAACTGAGTATATTCAACCTGGAGTTCACAGAAGACCAATCCGATCAGAGTTTATTTTCAGGTAAAAATAGTCAAGTCGTTAGAACGACATTTGGAGTCATTTAAATGATCTAGAGTTTACAGAAGTCCAATTCAAGTTGAGGCAGTTTGCAGACAAAAATAGGCAAACATTGGATTCGTTCAAGCGACTTGGAGATCTCAGAAGACCAATTCATACTGAGGCTTTTTTTAGGCTTCATTTGGCCAGTCGTTCGAACGACCCATGGGTTCGTTCGAACGACTAACGTTCCTTCCATATTTTAGGCATTTCAAGAGCATAATGGTCTTATCTTGTAATGAGAAATTTGTAACTTTCATAAAGGGGCAATGTTAGGCAAGATCAAATTATCTTAGATCAATCCAAGTTTTTGTAAGAGAGAATGAGAGTTTTGAGAGTAATTCGATTGAAATCAAATCATTGAGCAATTGAAGCTCTAAAAGGGAAATTTTCCTGCCAATTGTATTGCTCTTCCTTTAAGTTCTTCATTTAGGTTAATCTCAATTTGATTGTAGATTAAGTGGTATCAGTTTTCCAGTAACAATTCTCGGGGGGTTTGTGGTTTATGGTCACTGCACGCGATCGACTCAAGCAAATGAAGGAGAACCCAGTGAGTCCATTGGAGATTCACCTAGCTCGAAGAAGAAAACAACTTTAGAGATCGGCGATTCTGAAGATCGACTCGCGACGTTGGAAATAAAAGTTTCTGACCTACCTACTGCTCTAAGGGAGTTAGTAGAGCAATTACGTCTCACGGACCTTGCAAAAGCTTTCGCTTCTGTAAAATGGCGAGAACGCTCGAAGAAGAAAAATGGTTACGGAGGTGGATAAAGGCGGTGGTAATGAGGAGGTAGATGGTGATTTTAGTGATGCCAAATCCATCGAGGAGCGATCGGTTATTGGTAAGTCAATGAATCTTATGCGCAATCTTCGTATCGATTTTAAAATTGAAATTCTGGTATTCGACGGTTCAATTAATGCTAAGAAGTTGGATAATTGGTTAAATACCTATTTTTCGTTTACGAATACTCCAATGCTAAGAAAATATTTTTTCAACATTAAAATTTATAAGTCATACACTTATGTGATGGAAATCCTATCGGAAACGTCACGAAGTAGAAAGCTTGGGTTAGAAGGAATTCAAGGTGTTGGTGAGGAAATAATTTTATCTGATTGGGTATGAGAAAAAGAGATGGTTCAAATGGTATAATAAGCGCTAAAAGTATGGACAATCCATACAAGAGTTTACTACGGAGTTTCATAACCAAGCGTTGGTTTTGGACATTGATGTGGACGAGTATGAGGCATTCATGAAGTATATGAGGGGTTTGTCGGAGTCCATTAGAAGGAATTTAAAGCTCTTTACTATGGCGAATATTGAAGATACTACCGTAAAAGCAATTGCTATTGAAGGCAAGTACTTGAAGAGTGACAAGAAAGACGACAATAGCAAGTCGGGGTACAAGTCTAGTTGGAAGAATGAACATAAAGGGGAGTCCAAAGGAGAGGGGTCCTCATCCAAGGGGAATTACTGTAGCCATTGTAAGGCAAATGAGCACATTTCAGATAAATGTTGGGAACTTTACCTAGAGCTTAGGCTGAAGGAGGAGAGGAGCAAGAGAAAGAAACATGTACTAGCCGCAACGATTGTTGACCTTCTCTATATGATTCAGCAACCTATGACTACCGAGGAAACGAGTCAGAAAGAACTTTTTCATGTTAGCATTCAAGTAAAGCAGAGCTTGGTAGAGGCCATTATTGATCTAGGTAGTCAAAAGAATTTGATCTCTGAGGCGGTGGTGAAGAAGATGGATTTGGTGACTATGGCTTATCCTAAGCCGTATGGTTTAGGTTAGATTCAGAAAGACGAGGAGTTGAAGATCACGAAGCAGTGTATGTTCAAGTTTGCGATTATTGAACAGTTTATTGACAAAGTGACGTGTGGGGTAGTTCCTTTAGATGTGTGTTAGGTAATCTTGGGTAGTCCTTATCGTTGGGACCGAGATGCGATTCTTTACAGTAGAGCTCGCAAGTACCATCTTGTGAAAGAGTCTCATGTAAATGCTTATAAGGAACATGTCACCACCAATAATTCATTAACGACGACTCAGGCAAAATGGTTGGTTAATGCGAGCGGCAAGTTTATTTTTTTGTTGGTACGGCCGGTTCAAGATGGTCCGTCGGCTAAGGTGCTATCTACTTTAACAATGTTTCTTAAGCAATAAACTAAAATTGGGAAGTTACAAGAGGAGTATAAAGACTTGTTTTTGGGCATAGAAGCGATGTCGCACAAGAGGGATGTGGAGCATGATATCACCTTGGTGAATGGTGAACCACTACCCAACATTGGGTTGTATTAGACTTCTATAATCGAGTCTAATGAGATTAAGAAATAGGTACAAGAGCTCGTAGAGTAAGGGGTTATTAATCCAAGTTGCTCACCTTGTGGTTCACCGATGTTATTGGTGCCGAAGAAGGATGGGTCTTGGAGAATGTGTATGGATTATCGGGCGCTGAACAAGATTACTACAAAGAATTGTTATCCGCTTCTACAAATTGACGAGCTTTTAGATGAGTTGCAGAAGGCTCAATTTTTTACCAAACTGGATATTAAGTCAGGTTACCATCAAGTTAGAATCCGTGAAGAAGATACTTGGAAGACGGCTTTTAAGACAAAACAAGGACTCTTTGAGTGGTTGGTGATGTTTTTTGGGTTATGTAAAGCTCCAACAACATTTATGCGGTCGATGAATGTGGTACTTCATGCTTTTATTGATGATTTCATGATTGTGCATTTAGATGACATCTTAATATATTCATAAAGTTTTGGAAGCATTGTGATCACAACAACTTTTCTAAATAGGAAGAAGTGCGAGTTTGGGAATGGATAGATCCAGAGAAGGTCTCGGTCATTATTGATTGGCATAGACCCTGTACAATGACGGAAGTGAGCAGTTTTATAGGTTCTTGTTAGTATTTACAGAAGTTTATTCAGAATTTTTCAAAGATAGCCGCACCATTGCATTCCTTGGCAAAGGTCGGTGTAAAGTTTATATGGGAAGATCACCATGAGAATACTTTTTAGTTGCTAAAGCGCAAGATTACGCATGCGCCAGTGTTAACATTGCATAATTTGTAGCGGCCTTTTGAGGTTGAAACAGATGCATCATACTATGCATTAGGGGCAATTATATTATAGGATGGGAGGCCGGTTGCCTACCATTTTGAGAATTTTATAGGAGCAGTATGCATCTATCCTACCTACGATAAGGAGTTCTACTTATTATATCAAAAAATGATGCATTGACAGAGTTACTTATTGGGGAAAGAGGTTGTGGTGCATTCCGATCACAAACCATTACAGTTCTCATCTACGCAGTCCAAGCTACAACAAACTCGCCATATGAAGTGGATGTCTTACCTACAACAGTTCACCTTGATGATCAAGTATAAGAAAGGAGTGGACAACAAAATGGCTGATATGTTATCTCAACCCCCATTACCAACTATTTCCGCTTAGTTGGTAGCTATGCAGATACAACCTATTGTTCCTTCAGAATATGTTGCAGGGTATGACGGTGATAAGGAGCTCAGTGTGATTTACCATAAATTGTAGCAAAACAAGACATACGAGTATGCATTGAGGGATGGTTTGATTTACAGGGGCAGTCTATTATGTATTCCAGAGGGTGGAGATCATTTTGCATTGAATTAGAGAGGTATATTATTCCCAGATGGCTGGTTATTTCAAGGCTGAGAAGACCCTGTTGAATTTACGATGGTATGTCTATTGGTTGAAGATGCAGGTGGATGTTGCTCGTGTAGTGCGGTTGCATTCTATGCAACACAACGAAGCCTTCCAATCGTAAGTTAGGACTTTACTTACCATTACCAATTCCTAACCGACCATGGGAGAGCATTTCGATGGATTTTATGGGTGGTTTGCCCATAACCAAGTATAAAAATGACTATTTGTTTTTGGCGGTAGATCGATTCATCAAGATGATTGTTCTTATTTTATGCCAGAAGACGGTAATCAGGGAAGGAGCAGCACGATTGTTTTTCAGAGACGTTTGGAGGTATTTTAGGCTCCCTTATTCTATTATTTTTGATAGGGATAACCAATTTTTGGGGCATTTTTGGAGATCGTTATGGGGGATGATGGATACTAAATTAAAGAGAAGTACCGTCTTTCATCCGTAGACTGACAGGCAAATAGAAGTAGCTAATCGTACTTTGGTTCACTTATTACGGGGATTCCATTCTAAGCATCCTAAGACTTGGGATGAGAGTTTATCGTATCTTCAGTTTGCATTTAATCGGGGAATTCATGGTTCCCCTTTAAAGTCTCTATTTGAAGTTTGTTTGGGGTACTTGCCTCAAATCCCATTTGATATGGCTTTTAGTCTTGGCGACGAGACGGTGTCAGGAAACGAAGAGGAACGAGTTAAAGCTTAGCGTTTTATTAAGGCGGTTGAAGTATAATTGTAGAAGACTCAAATAAAGTAAAAGGCTTGACACGACAAACATCATGTTAAGTGTACTTTTCAAGAGGGCGACCTAGTTTGGTTGCATTTGGATAAGGAACGACTAAAGGGAGAAGGCAAGAAACTTAAGCCAATCCGTTATGGTATGTTGACTATACTCAATAAGATTGGTGACAATGCATTCCAATTGGATTTGCCACCTTTCATGAAGATGTATTCGGTGATTAACGACGAGCATTTGAAGCTATTTGAGCCGTCTCTTTTAGATGAAGACTTTACAATGGACACTCGCCTATCGTCAGTTGATGACTTATGGATGGAAAGAGAAGATCCATTGCAAGATGATTGCATTCTAGAGAGGAAATTTCATGCTATAAGACGCGGTAATAACGAGTCATTCCAAGTTGGGAAGAAATGCCAACTACCTAACAAGTCGAAGTGGTACAACCGGGAAATGGGTACCACCGCATTTCCTCATCTCCAGTTCTAGCTTGAGCAGGAGCTCAAGGATCCTAAAGGGAGGAGCCATGATCCAGGAGGATCTGAAGATCGAACCCCTTCAAAAGACACCAACTCGTTTGAACAAACCTTGGAGTCGTTCGAACGAGATATGAGAGGACGAGATAATTTGAGCTGAGTCTATACGACCTGGACTAATTTGAACTGAGTCTATTCGACCTGGAGTTTCCAGAAGACCAATTCGAGTTGAGTCTACTCGACCTGGGCCAATTCGAGCTGAGTCTATTTTCAGGTGACCAATTCGTGCTGAGTCTACTGGAATTGGACCAATTCGAACTGAGTCTATTTGACCTGGACTAATTCGAACTGAGTCTATTCGACCTGGACTAATTCAAACTGAGTCTATTCGACCTAGAGTTCCAAGAAGACCAATTCGAGCTGAGTCTACTCGACCTGGACCAATTCGAAATGAGTCTATTCGACCTTGAGTTCACAGAAGACCAATTCGATGTGAGTTTATTTTTAGGCAAAAATAGTCAAGTCGTTCGTACGATCTGGAGTTTACAAAAGACCAATTCAAGCTGAGGCAGTTTGCAGACAAAAATAGGCAAGTCGTTCAAGCGACATTGGATTCGTTCGAACGACCTGGAGATTCTAGAAGACCAATTCACGTTGAGGCTTTTCTTAGGCTTAATTTGGTCAGTTGTTCGACCCATGGGTTCATTTAAATGACTAACGTATTCATTTTGTATTTTAGGCATTTCAAGGGCATAATGGTCCTATCTTGTAACCCTCATTAAGGGGCAAGACTAGGCAAGGTAGAATTATCTTAGATCAATCCAAATTTTTGTAAGAGAGAATGAGGGTTTTGAGAGTAATTTGATTGAAATCAAATCATTGAACAATTAAATCTCTAAAAGGGAAATTTTCTCCCCAATTGTGTTATTTTTCATTTAAGTTCTTCGTTTAGGTTAATCTCAATTCAATTGTGGATTACTCATGTGTATATTTCTCTTGGGTTTAGGTTTTGAGGCTGTAATGCGTAGAGAACACCTAGACTATATTACACACTAAGAAATCAAAATACGAAGGAAGAGATTAAGGAGAAACATTAAGAATGTGGTTTTCTACTATAATTAATCGGTTTTCTAAGATGCATATATCATGGTATACTAAGAGGTTCCCTATATTAAATACACGAGATGACAAGATAGTTATTTAGTTCAGAAACCCCTTCTTGTGCGCACTACTTCACCATATATCAGTCACTCTTGTAGTTAAAAATATATCATTTGGGTTAAGATAGTAACTAGGATTTAACAATAACTAGGTTTCAGACTCGTACCTGTTGCAACCCACTTATGAATTTGTGTGCATTTGCCAACTCTGCTGCTGCTATAATCTCTGCCTCGGTTGCTTCTCCTTCCTCTTTTCCATATGCAATGTTGGCACAGATTGTCTCAGTAAACAACACGGGCTCTTGGCTCACTAGTCCCATTTGCTTCCTAAACTACCTCAACTGTAACTTTTGTATCTCAATCCCATCAAACAAGATCTTGCCAGAATCCGGGTTGTAGAATCTTTGCAGCAATGAAATCACAGTTGATTTTCCACAACCACTTTCACCAACTAGAGCAACCGTCTGGAATAAAAAAAAAGAGAGTGTCAAGTTTGAGAAGTCTAGTATATACTACGAAGGATATGCCAAAAGAATCAGTCAAATAAGAGTTGTTAAGCATAACAACTCTTTCCTATTCAATCTCCTAAAATAGATGAATCCCATAACAATCTCCATGATATTTGTTGTGTAATCTATACTAAGTTAATCTATAAATAAATCATCTCTCAGTACATTAAAAGTATGGAGAATTTTATCAACTTTATCATGGCATCAGACTAATCGATCCTCAAAAAATAAAATAAAAAAAATAATCAAATACCTTAATCTTCCCATCTTTCATTTTTCCTCCCCTCATGGCTACTTCATCTTCTCTCTCCAGTTCTTCTTCATTTTCAACCTCTAGCTCTTTATCCCTACAAACTGTCCACATTTACCATTTAGTCTCGGTCAAATTAGAGCGAGATAACTATCTCCTTTGGCGCACCCAGTTCGTACCTTTACTAAAAGGATACGACCTTGAGGGATTCGTTGATGGGACTGATTGTCCCCCTCATGAAACCCCTACCCATGAACCTAATCCGGAGTATCACACATGGCACAAATAGGACCAAGTGTTGCTTGGGTGGTTACTCTCATCACTTTCAAAAACTGTTCTTGCGCAAGTTCTCGGTCTCGACACGTCCCGCTCAGTATGGGTAGCATTAGAGAAGCAGTATGCTTCAAAATCAAAAGCTCGTATCATGCAAATTTGACGTGAGCTACAAACCATCCGGAAAGGCAACAAAACTATGCCTGAGTACTTTGATCATGCAAAGGCTCTTGCGGATAGTCTCGCGGCTTCAGGGCACCCTTTACAAGAAGCTGATGTACAACAAATTATCTTAAGCGGACTTGACTCCGCCTATGATTCTATCGTCGCCTCCCTTACAGCTACGGTTGACGATATTATGATGGATGATTTCCAAGCACACTTGCTAGCCTTTGATATGCGGGTTGAAGCACAACAAGCGATTCTTACTTCACAACCCCTCGCCAACGTTGCATCTCATTATGATGGAAATAAAAGGCAAGGAACAAACTCATCAAATCAATACCAATACAACAATAGATCCAATCAGAACCGCAATCCAAACTGCAACTATAACCGAGGTCCAAATAAGTTCTCTGGTCAGAGTCGCTTCTCCTCAAACTCTGCTGGTCCTTGTACGATCTGCGACAAAAAGAATCATTCGGTAAATATATGTTGGCATCGTCATGAACAATCCAACACTTCTCAATCCACTGCCTATGTTGCAGCGCCGGGCTACTACTCTGATAATCAGTGGCATCCCGATAGTGGAGCTACTAATCATGTAACATCTGATCTTCAAAACCTTCACATGCATACAAAGTATGATGGTCCAGACCAGATTCGAGTAGGTAATGGTAAAACTCTTCCCATCGCTCATGTCGGAAAGGCTTCATTCACTTGCTCAAATCGAACATTTTTACTTAACAATATTTATCATGTGCCCAAAATTTCCACAAATCTATTATCTGTAACTCAATTCTCTAAAGATAATAATGCCTACTTTGAGTTTCACCCTTCTTTCTTTCTTGTGAAGGATCGTCGCACGGGGATGGTGGTTCTTCAAGGGCAGAATAAGAATGGCTTGTACTAGTTATCAACATTTCATGATTACTCTTCCCCTTTAACTTTCTTAAGTGAGCTATCCTCCATGCAACTTTGGCACTGACGTTTGGGGCATCCCATGATGCGAACTGTAAAACGTGTTGTTCAACAATTCTCCCTTTCAGTTGCTCATAATAAAGTTGAACATTGTCATTCTTGTTTTGCTAATAAAAGTACAAAGTATCCTTTCTCTAATAGTTCGAGTTTATACTCTGAACCTTTGCATCTCATTGTCTCTGATCTATGGGGGCCTTCTCCAGTCACATCTCGAAATGGTTTTCGTTACTATCTTTTACTCATGGATGTTTTCAGTAGATTTATTTGGATTTTTCGACTTACTCGCAAATCCGATGCATTACATACCTTCATATCTTTTAAATCCAAAGTCGAAAATTTGCTAAACAAGAAAATCAAAATATTCCAGTCAGACATTGGAGGAGAATATAAAAAATTTACTCCATTTCTTGATAGTCAGAGAATATATCATTGATTCTCTTTCCCGCACACCGCCGAACAAAATGGCCCAGGGGAAAGGCGTCATCGTCACATTGTTGAAACTAGACGATCTCTCATCCACAATGCATCTATGCCATTTGATTTGTGGGTTGAGGCCTTTAACACCTCTTGTTATCTACTGAATAGATTGCCCACACCTGTTCTCTAAAATAAGTCTCCATTTGAGATCTTATGCAATAAAGCACCAAACTATGAATTTCTTCGTGTCTTCGGGTGTTTATGCTATCCTCTCTTGCGCGCCTACATCCCACACAAACTGGCTCCACGCTCGCTTAGATGTATATTCGTCGGTTACAACTTCACCCACAAAGTTTATATATGCTTGGACGTTTCTAAAAGCTGACTCTATATATCACGTCATGTTGTGTTTGTCGAACATGTTTTTCCTTTTGCAGGTCATGGAACCACCACCCCCGCGCTGAATGGTTCTACATCATCCACCATCAACGTGATATCTCCACCACCAATCTCAGGTTTGTTAAATACATCTATATCTCCAAGGTGTTAACTGCGACAAAATATCCTCTGTATGGCAATGATGTTATCGAACCTAAGTGTCACTCAAGCTTATCAAAGTTCTGAATGGCGCCAAGCAATAGATGCCGAACTTCATGCCCTTTTAAAGAATGGAACATGGTCTTTGGTTCCACCCAATACCAACCAAAATGTTGTTGGATGTAAATGGGTATTTCGCTTGAAACGGAAAGCTGATGGCTCCATCGAGAGATATAAGGCGCGCCTTGTTGCAAAGGGATTTAACCAACAAGAAGGAGTTGATTATGGTGAAACATTCAGTCCCGTAGTTAAGCCTTGCACTATACGTACTATTCTCACCATTTCATTAGCCCGTGGATGGCCGTTGCACCAACTCGATGTACAAAATGCCTTTCTCCATGGATTACTCGAGGAGGAAGTATACATGAAGCAACCCCCTGGCTACATTGACAAACAAAACTCAAATTATGTTTGCCGTTTACACAAGTCTCTCTACGGTTTGAAGCAGGCCCCACGTGCGTGGTATCAACGACTAAGTACTTTCCTCTTGCAGATCAGATTCACAACTTCTAAAGCCGACTCCTCTCTCTTTATTATGATCCAACCGACGCACACTCTATTTTTATTAGTCTATGTTGACGACATAATCATCACGGGTTCGAGCCAAACTTGCATTAAATCTTTAATTGCAAAGTTAAACTTCGCATTTGCGATCAAAGAATGGGGCCACTACACTACATTCTGGGCATCGAAACACATCGTTATGCTACTGGTATATTTTTATCTCAAAAGAAGTATAGTAGAGACTTGCTCCGTAGAACTCGAATGGACGGTGCAAGACCTATCAATACTCCCCTCTCATCAAGTACTCGATTTTCTCAACGCGGTGGTACTCGGTTTCGTGATCCTACTCTTTATAGAAGTGTTGTTGGTGCTCTCCAATATCTAACATTTACTCGACCTGATGTCTCTTATGCAGTTAACAAAGTGTGCTAGGTCATGCATGATCCCATGGATGAGCATTGGGTTGTCGTCAAGCGCATACTTTAATATTTAAAAGACACTGTTGATTATGGTCTATCATTAAAAGCTCCATCATCTCTCACTCTCAATGCTTTTTCTGATGCTGATTGGGCCGGGTGCCCTGATGATCGTCGATCAACAAGCGGATATTGCATATTTTTCGGGGGAAATCTCCTCTCTTGGAGTGCAAGAAAACAGAAAACCGTCTCAAGGTCCAACACTGAAGCGGATTATCCCGGATTAGCTATTGCAACAGTTGAATTAATTTGGATTCAATCATTACTTCATGAACTTGGTTTTCATCCTCAAACATCTCCAAAGCTATGGTGTGACAACTTGGGCGCCACATATCTTACGGTTAATGGGGTATTCCATTCCCGGATGAAGCACATTGAAATAGATTATCATTTTGTCCGTGAACGGGTTGCCCGTCGTCAACTCGATGTTCGTTTCATCTCTACTAAAGATCAATTGGCAGATATTTTTACCAAAGGACTAAGTTCAACACGCCATTGCCAACTTCGAGACAAGCTAACCGTCACTTCCTTGCCGCTTAGCTTGAGGGGGCGTATGAAGGATATGCCAAAAGAATCAGTCAAATAAGAGTTGTTAAGCATAACAACTCTTTCCTATTTAATCTCCTAAAATAGATGAATCCCATAACAGTCTCCATGATATTTCTTGTGTAATCTATACTAAGTTAATCTATAAATAAATCATCTCTCAACACATTAAAAGTGTGGAGAAGTTTATCAAATTTATCATATACAAGAATATTTACAAAATTAATGGATTCCAGTACGGAAATTTGTATGTATCAGCAATGTTAAAACATTGGTTTTGTCAAATTACATATGCCTTAGTAAGGGTATAGCCTCTTTTATTGAGATCAAATGTAGTACCTCCCATAAGTCTTTCAGGGAGCCAAAAGCCATTAGTAAGGTGTGTTTATGGGGATGGACATGAGGATTCTTGCTCCTTTCAGAGAGTATTATGTTGGATGAAGTTGGGATGAAAAGTGACAGTGTGGATCCGGAGCATCTAGGGAACGATCTACATGTTTCAACAAAACAACTGATATAATACGAGTTTGGATCTCTAAGCTGTCTAACAAACCATTAACGAAATAACCACTGACCTATCCTATCCTATATCATTGCTACTTGACAATTATTTCAGTACTGAAATATAATATACGTGTACTATGGTCTGCCCAAAGAAAAAAGAGAGAGTAAATGGAGGTCCAGGCCTTAGGCATCCCTTCTCAATCATAGTCGAGGGTTTTCTTTCTGCACAAATCTTTTTGTATGGAGATGCTATGAAGAATAGCAATTCAATGTCTTCAGCTTGAATATTTTCTTGTCTTGGATTAATAGCACTGGGGAGGATCCCTTGGCATCAAGTAATGGCCAGCTCCTTACATGATGTGAAAATAAAAAAATGCTTGTCTGTCAATATCAAACACATTTCCTTCGCAATAAACCTTTTGATTCAGCAAATCCAGGAATACATGCTGCATCTCTGCTACGTATAAGCACTTCCTCTTTGGGCCAAAAACATTGTGGGTGGTATTTATGGCTTACATGCTAGCCAAAATTTGGGAGCTTTTCAGGATTTCATATGGGGCATTGTCTTCATGTTCAACGGGTCTTTGGACATAGGAAGGTCAAGGCTTGCTTGCATCATTATGTTCTTTGAGATTGTTCATCCTTATTTCTGAATGGACTCGTTTAACATCTTTGTGGTTGTTTCCATCATTTGATTCAAGCAATCCTTTAGGCTACTCCGCAGCAATGAATTTTGAAATGGAATTCATGCTGTGTTGCATTCGTACCTTGTTTTCTTAATCTTTTTTCTACCTGTAATTTTCCTTTTTAATAAAATTTTTTCTCTTGCCTTTTGCAAAAAAAGAAACAGAATAGCCTATCTCCCTTTGGAGGTAGGTATAATATGTAAACTTGTGTTTTCAGTTTGTGAAGTTCATTTTACTTTTCTTTACTTGGTTACTTATCGTAATTCAGTATCATCCCATTCCAACAAATATCAAGCAAACAAAAAATCATTTAAATATTATCCATGTAACTTACCTTCCCCGATTGAACAACCAAACATAGATCTTGCAAGATTTGAACTTCTGGTCTCATTGGGTACGTGAAACTGAATGTTACCTTCCACATTTTCCAAAGTCATCCCAGAGTTGTCACTTGGATTTATCTTTGACTTTCAAATATGGAGTTTGTAGAAGCTTTAGCATTGGCGGTATCAGGTGCTAGTGCGCTAGACTCAGAAACCAAAAGTGCTGACACCCTGAGAACAAAGAAAACCTGCAAAAAGTATTTTGAAGGTTATAAATCCTTAAGAATCAAACATCTCCTGACATTGTTCTACATAAAATAAACATAAGTCACACGGAGGTAGACGACCCTATGAGGGATGTGCCACATCAAACCCTCCGTCTGAGAAGATTTCGTCCCCGAAATCAAGGGAGCGGTACTTCAGAGGACTCACGCATGTATGCAGTGTGCATCCCGGTCTCTTCTTCATCTTCGTCTTGTAGAACTCGTTGAACATCTTGAAGTCATCCGCGGAATTTTCCGTACCCTGAGACTGTACCCAAGGTCTTCAAATCCCTACGTTAATCGACGACAAAAAAGAAGAAGAACAATATGATCCATTTCACGGAACTTGCTAAAAACATCTTCCCAGAATGGGTCAACAAACAGGTTCCCCTTACTTGGGTGAGGCCCGAATCGAGGCTCTACCTGGTTAGGCACATTTATTGTGTGCACTGCTGGAGTGAAATGGAGAAACATATGCTCAACATGTGTTGTAGTTTGATATAGGTAGGGCTCGTTTCACCGGTCTGTGCGGTAGTGCTCCAATCTTCAGGATAATTGTCGTAAATAAGCGGTAAAATCGCCGCTGATTGGGGGGGTCAAGCTTATCAAGCTTATCCAATATCCTCGCTACATTGTCGACAAACGTAGGTTTTTTCGTCGCGGGTCTTCCACGAGGCATCTTTGTTCTTGAAATTGACTACACTGGATTCTAACGCAACTTTGACACCAATTGACGTGATTACTACGAACGCGGAAGTAAGATTCGTATGAAGATCACGCTGTATTTGAGAGTTAGAGAAAACTAGGGTTTCAACTAAACAAATCAACTTTCATTAATCAAAATCAACTGTGAAACAAATAAGCTAGGCCTAACACAAAGGGGGTTAGAATTAAGAACTCTAATTCTAATTGAAATAGACTTGAAAAACTGGTAATAAACTATATGACCTCTACAACAGAGTTTAAGCTAAAATATAAAACATAAAATATAAAATAAACATATGTCACACAGAGGTAGACGACCCTATGAGGGATGTGCCACATCAATACGTGTCTCAAATAGGTCCTAGAAAGTACGAAATTATTTCTTTTTAATGCTAAATAGATACCACACGCACTTACACGAAAAACATCTGCAAATGTAGTCTTTCCATCATTAACAAACCGGCCTCTAGAATAGAAAATGATTGCATAGGCAGAAAATAGAATAAAAAATGAGAGGCCAATAGCAGCACCCATAACCACTCCTTGCCTGATCCCTGCCATCCTTGTACCTTCACACTTATTTCTATAGAGTTTTGTCACTTTATCTTCAGCACAGAAAGAAGCAACAGTCTTTATATTTCTAACAGCATCATTAGCAACCTGACTGGCTTCGGCATGCATCACCTACATCAGTTTGCAATATCCCTTATAAGTGCCCAAGCAATAAACACAATGAAAAAATATTGACACATCTATGGGAATACTGACTTTTCAGAAGTCAAAATATGTCAAGTTATAAAGCTTTCGTATCAAAATTAACCTACAATAGATGTCAAACTATACAGCGGGAAAACTTTGCTTTAAACCCACTTTACTTTATCTCTGTTTGGTTATGAAGTGTACGTTTGCGTCTGCATTAAATCTTTTCGTGAGTTTCATAGAGGCCCATAAATTTATACCTAACAATGGAAATAACGCAACAACTATTAGAGCCAATCGCCAGTCTGCTTCAAGAGCAAAGGCTAGAGCAACAAGAACTGATGTAACATTCATAACAAGCGGAGATGATGCATCTCCTACAAGACCACGGATTGCTGCTGCATCCATTGAAAGCCTCACACCTATTGCGCTGCTTGAATTTTGGGCTTCATCAAACCATTCTATTTCCATGTTAAGAACCTTTTGGAATAACGTAGAACGAAATCTTTTTATTAATTGACTCACTGCCACGGCAAAGAAGTAATATTTTCCTATGGCGCACATAAGTGACACAAGGCGGAGGGTGGCAAACATCAATGACCAAAATCTTGATTCTCTGCGAAATCTATCTGGCGGTTCATAAAATGTTTGAATAGTGCAAGAAAGGAGTACCCCAAACACAGGGAAAACAAAGCCGTTGAAAAATGAAAAAATGCTCCCAAGAAGTAGCATTGGCATCTCCGGTTTACTCAGATAGGCTAGAAGGTGAAAAGGGACTTCATATTGTTGTTGGGGTTCTTTAGTGTTGATTACAGTGGTAGTAAGGCAAAATGATTTCGAGGGTGAAAGAAAGTTTGAGGGTCCTTCAGTTGATAAGCATTGGTCTGATTTTGTTTGAGAATCTGCTGTATCTTCTGGCTTGTCTTGGTCAGCTGTGGATTTTTTTTCCGATTCAAGGTTACCCTCTTGAAGGTTTATAAGTTGACTGTATGCTCCATTTAAATTCAGTAGCTCTGAGTGTGAACCTGATGAAAGGACAACAATTAGAAAGTCTATCTTAGGATAGGTAAGTGAATACACAATAAGTTCTAGTACTATGTTATGTGACCTTTAGCCTAAATAATATGGAATATAATATTTCATTTTGCTGTTTCTGAAATAAGTACAGGTAAGTCACCTTTTTCAATTACGTTTCCTCGATGAATCACAGCAATCATATCTGAATTCTTTAGGGTACTTAGACGATGAGCAACAACAATGGTGGTTCGATTAGTCATAATTCTGTCAAGTGCCTCTTGAAGGTTTATAAGTTGACTGTATGCTCCATTTAAATTCAGTAGCAACAACAAAAGGGGTCTGTTGCAAGCACTCTTTTGCCACGTAAAAAATTTGTTGCAAAAAACCATATCTTTACAACACCATTTGGGCGTTGCTAAAGGTTATCCATCTTAATTGAATTTTCAATTTGGGAAATACATATAAAGACACGCCATGTGTTGCAAAAGTATTCAGATGCGTAGCTGGTAATTAAGAGATGTCTGTTGCGAGGTGTTGCTTTTGGGTTTGGTTTGGGTGGGATGCAAATATTTTTGGCGGTTCGCTTTCCTCCATCTCTAAACTCGTCTCTCTCTCTCAAATTCTCTGTGAGAAGTGCAAACCCTTTCCTCCATCTCCAAATTCCTCAAAAACTCTTCTCTCCTCCACCCTCAATCGCCACTTCTTCTGACCTAAAAGTGAAATTGGTTTATTTGAAGCTTCAATTGCCACTTTTTCGGCTCCAATTTGAAGCTTCTGACTAAAAATGTGAGAATTATAGAAACATAATAATGAATCTCTGTGTTTGATTTTTTTTTTGAGTGAATGATTAATTTGGTGTTCTTTGCAGTGATTTATGAAACTAGGTAGGACTGTTGCGATTTGGGGTTTTCTGTGGTGTTGGAACAGTTAGTGTCTATTAGTCCGATAGTTAATCCCCAGTTGAAGGAAAGAGCGAAAAAATTAGCTCTTGAGTGGAAGGGGAATGTAAGTGTTGAAAAGGCGAAATCGTTATAGTCGTTAGGGTTTCTGCAACTTGTAGCTTCTTATGGGTTGGCTTCGTCTTTCGAATTGAATGATATTATCGATGTCATAATATCTATTTCTCGCAACAAAAGGAAACATGCGATCGATTTGTGCAGGACGCTTTGTCCGGCTGAAAAGATCTCTGGTAAGTCTCTTTCAATTTAGCCTTTTTAGTTTGAGTGTATATAGTATATTTCTGTCTCATTTGGTAGTTGTTCAGTTCTGTGATGCGTATTTTTATGCGATGGGAAGGTCTTTTGGCCTTAAAATTTGCCAACTTTTGTAGGAGTAGAGTGTCAATGATAGGGTATTCCGTAGTTAACATCATAAATTGAGCTAGTTTTCTCCTTAGTAGTAGATCAAACTCCGTAGAAGCAGTCATGTATCTCAGTTTTTAATAGCGGGATTGGGGTTGCTGCCATTAGCAATTGACACTGCTGACCATAGATATAGATTTCATCTCTCTTTCTCGTCTCTTTAGATTTTGCAACATTTTTTTCTCTTATGTCATTCGTCTTAGACTCACTTTTATATCCTTGTTTATTTCTTTCTAAGGATCGCTATAAGCTGTCATACCATGTATATTCTTTTTGTATATGACTGCCTCTATTATGTACTTCTTTCTACCTGTTACTTTAAAATAGGCTATTGATATTCATTTCCACCTCTTGTACTGATATTTTCCCCTGAATATAATTATAAGTTCTATGTATGTATCACATATATAGCAAATGATTTTGGCCAATCTCCCACTTTGCGAATTTCTTCTATTACTAGTCATGTCTATGATGTCAGGAGTACCCATCACAATGCCTTCGGGACTGAATGACTTTTACGCCTTGATGTTTTTTTACCTATTTATATGTATGTTTTATTGTTTCCTTTGTTTTACTTTTTGAATTTTGTTTACATGCTCTGCATTGTAATATTATCATTTTTATCAATCAACGGTTTGTTTCTTGTAATGTGTTCATGTCATCATTTTTCTTACGCCTTAATGTTCGTTTGGCATATCTTATGCCCATTTTCTTGTTTCCTCCTATTTTATTTTTCCAATTTCTTTTACTTGCTCTGGATTGTAATATTGACACATTTGTCAATTAGCGTTTTTGTTTCTTGTAATGTATTTATCTCTCTCTTTCTCTCTCTCTCTCTCTAGTACTACCTAAACTTGGATTAGGACATGCTATAATGATGATTGTTGGACTGATGCATTTTGGATGTGAGGGTAGAGCATTGTGACTTGTTGATAAATCAGTTATGGCTTTTGGACTTGGCTGGGGCTTGTGAAGTACATGGTGTGGCGATTGGATAATGTTGTATTAACAATTCATAATGATCTCCTTCGCATCCTTTGTCGTGGTCTTCTATACATCTGAATCAGAATCGCAATACTTTTTTTTTGCCTTTTTGTAATCCTTCTAGATGTACATGTTTAAATTGAAGGATTTGGTTTTCTTAAATCATTGTTTTCCATGCCCGTGTTTTCATGTTAATGCATCTCCATTCCTCTTTTAATCTGTCATTCTGTTCTGCCATTTCAGCTCCTCCTCTCTCTCTATGTAAAGTTAGATTATGACATGCGATAATGATGATTGTTAGACTGATGCATATTGATGAGAGGGTAGATCATTGTGACTTGTTGATGAATCAGTTATGGCTTTTGGAGTTCGTTGGGGATTGTGGATTACATAGTGTGGCAATTGGATAATGTTTTATCAACAATTCATAATGATCACCCTCTCATTTTACGTCACCGTGTTCTAATGCATCTGAATCTGAATCTATTTTTTTATTTTTGTCTTTTCTAATCATTCTAGCTGGGCATGTTTGAAATTAAAGGATTTGATTTTCTTAAATCATTGTTATCCCTGCCCATGTTACCATGTATTGTATCTCCATTCCTCTTTTAATCTGTCACTCTATCCTGCCGTCTCACTTTATCCCGTTTCCCTGGATATGACACTATATAGGCGTTGATGGTTGATTATTATTCCTTGTGCATGCGTCAGTTATGGCTTTTAGAGTTGGCTCTTATGGAGGGGCGCAAATAGCTATTGTTCCACTGGATATGTGGTCGCTCTCATCTTAAACTAGTTTTTTTATCTTCTTGGATTGATCTACGTTCCTATACTGTCTCAGTATTTCATCATTCTTCATTCTGAGTTTCTCTGTCTTAGCTACTTGCGATGGATGATATTTTCATTGTAGATGGTGTAGTGGGAGTATGATCATCTCCTCACACAAGAAATAGCTTTTTTTCCCCTTGCTGTAAATTCCTCTGCAAACGTCACATATAAATTTAACAATGATGGTCCTGGTGGAGTTCCTCCTTCAATGAAACTTTCTTATATTCCATTTCCTTGTGGAGCGACATTGCTGTAATGACCTCGTGTGTTTGCCAATGAGTGGGACATTATTGCTTTTTTTCCTTAAATTTTTTGCCTTTTTCTTCTTCTTTTAGTTGATTTTTCCGTCATCTAGATATCTTGGACTTAAAGCATCTCCTATTTTTTTTTTTTTCTTCCTGTCTCTATGTCCGTCTTATGAAGTAATGTAACAATGAAAATTTATTCCCAAATTTCTTTATGTTCTTTAACATTTTTGGTTGCACAGTTGGGCTGAAAGATTGTGTATCGATCTCTAGTTAGTGTTTGTTTTAGCTCTCCCTCTTTCTCCCAACTTGGCTTAGCTGGTCATTGATATCAAATAATGGTCATTAGTGTTGAACATATTTCTTGTATTCTGTTCAATTTGGCGTTTGCACTAGTAAATTATAAACTTCAACAATTCATTTTGTCCTTTATTTATTTTTATTATCTGAGTGTAACTTCTGGGTGACTTGTTTTTTGTGTTTTGGTGCTTCTTGTATGCACCTTACTCTGGTTGAATATGTTCCTTAATGCGGACCTGTGGTCTTGCCAAGACTATTCTAACCTTCTGTTCTTGTAAATTCTAATTATGTAATGTAGCCGTCTGATTGTTAATTGTTCTCCACTTTGTTGAGCTCCACCTTCTGTAATGAGTTTGTCAAGTTGTATATCAAGTCTTCTAGATAAACTCTTGTAATCAAATTCCTCCTTTAACTTCACCATATTCTCTGACATGACATTGTATTTGATTTATAGAAGGTTGGTTAGTATATACACACACACGGCTTGCATTCGATCTGCTTTATTTATTTGGTAGTCTTGCTTGATCTATTCATTCATTATTTGCTTTATTTAGTTAGGAAGTGATAAGGCACAAATGAGGATGACCTGTTGATTACATGCCATAAGTATTTCCTTGTAGTAATCCTAATCTTGATTCATGCTTTTATTCTTTGATTACTAGAAATGGATAAGAGTTGGATACAATTGCCGAATAGGTTTTGGCCAGAATATATAAAAAGAATTAGAGATTTTGTTGAGATTGCTCGTGGTCATACAGACATATCGGGCAGGACAAGGTGTCCATGCAAAGAGTGCAAAAATAGGAATTACAAACACATCGACGAAGTAAGCTATGATTTGGAAACTTGCGGCATGGACAAGAATTACACCCGTTGGGTGTTTCATGGAGAAGACTATGAAGAACAAAGTGACGATGATGATGGTGAAGGGGTACCGTTTGATGGACTGCATGACAGGTTTGAAGATTTACAAGGTCCAATGCACAATGATAATCTGGCGCATCATGTGGAACATGGGGAATCAGAAGGTAATAATACATCAAATGCAACAGAGGGTGAAGGTGGCTCTAATAACAGTGGAGAAAATATAGATCCATTCGATAAACTTTTGAGTGAAGCATGTCAGCCTTTGTATCCAGGTTGTAAATTTTCAAAGTTAGATTATCTTGTGAAACACTCCCAAAGTTAAATTTTCACTATGATTCTATAGTTGATTAAAGAAGCATTGCCTGAAGGTGAAACACTCCCAAAGTCCCATTACAAGGCAAAGACATTAATGCTTAACTTGGGGCTTGGTTATATCCCCATACATGCTTGCAAGTATGATTGTGTGCTGTTTTGGAAAGAAAAAAAAATTCTTCAAAATTGTCTAGAATGTGGTAAGCGGAGGTATCAAGTCATCGAAGGAAAGACTAGAAAAATACCACAAAATGTATTGCGTTACTTTCCACTTAAACCAAGGCTCAAGAGGTTGTTCATGTCGAGGGTTACTAATGCAGATATGAGATGGCACAAAGAAAAACATATTAAGGAGGATAGCGTACTTAGGCACCGAGCAGATTTTGAAGCTTGGGGCGATTTTGACAAGGAACATGAGTGGTTTGCCAATGATCCTCGCAATGTTCGCTTTGGTCTTGCAAGCGATGGATTTAACCCGTTTGGCAATGTGAGCAGCCAATACAGTATGTGGCCGGTATTGGTTATGCCGTATAATTTACCACCGCGGAAGTGTATGAAAGAACCATTCACCTTCTTGTGTTTACTTATATCAAGACCTACATCACTTGGGAATGATATCAATGTCTATTTACGACCTTTGATTGATGAACTAAATGAGTTATGGAAAGATAGGGTAGAGACATATGATGCAGTGGCAAAGGAAACATTTAGGTTGCATGCTGCATTGTTATGGACTATAAATGATTTTCCCGCATACTGTAATTTGTCTGGCTGGAGTACCAAGGGAAAACTGGTTTGCCCTAATTGTAATAAGGATACAGTTTCCATGTATTTAAAGAATGGCCGAAAGTTGTGTTATATGGTCAATCGCCGTTTTCTGCAGCCAAGGCATCCTTGGAGAACTCGTGGCAAACAATTATTTGATGGAAATAGTGAGAACAGGTTGCCACCTGAAGAGTTGTCTAGGGATGAATTTTTATCAATGTGGAAGCTCAGAAATTTGGAAAGCCACCGCCTAAAAAGAAGAGAAAGCGTACTGAGGTTGAATTGAACTGGACAAAGAAGAACATATTTTTTGAGTTACCGTATTGGGATACTTTTAAGTTGCGACACAACCTTGATGTTATGCATGCTGAGAAGAACATATGCGACAATATTGTGGGGACATTGCGAGTTGCATCTAATTCCCAGAGGTGATAAGTTTGTAATACCACCAACATGCTACACATTGTCATCTTCAGAGAAAAAATCTTTTTGCGAGTGGCTGAACTCGGTGAAGTTTCCTGATGGTTATGCATCTAACATTTCTCATGTGCAAATGCTAAAGATGGTAACATAACAGGAATGAAAAGTCATGATTGTTATGTGCTCTTGCAGCAACTTCTCCCGATTGCAATATGTGGTTTCGTGCCCAATGATGTAGCCATTGCATTGGTTGAGTTGGGATTGTTCTTCAAAGAGTTATGTTGCAAGACTTTAAAATTGAAAGTGTTAAAGAAGATGGAAAAAGACATTGCTGTGATACTTTGTAAGCTCGAACAAATATTTCCTCCTGCATTTTTTGATGTAATGGTGCATTTGGCTATCCACTTGCCATGTGAGGCGATACTTGGAGGACCGGTGCAATATAGGTGGATATATCCTACTGAAAGATGAGGCTTATGGCTTGCAATTCATTTAATTTGAAATTAGCGTGTTAAAGTTTTATCTAATATATATGTGTTGTGTGTGATATGTAAATAGGTATCTATACACTCTAAAACAATATGTTCGAAATAAAGCTCGCCCCGAAGGTTCAATTGCTTAAGCGTATGTAGACACTGAATGTCTCACGTTCTGCTCCATGTATCTTCAAGGAGTTGAAACTCGGTTCAATCGTGAAGAAAGAAACTACGATGGTGGTAATGATAATCAACAAACTGGATTTCATGTTTTCACACAGAATGTTCAACCTTTGGAAGCTTATACAAGTACTATTCTTGATCCAAAAGACTGCGCTAAGGCTCATTACTATGTGTTGAATAATTCCAAAGAATTATCAACATATTTAGAGTAAGTTCTATTACTTTTTTTTAGTCGAATATCACAGATCCTTTTTTTTTTTTTTTTTAAAGAAAATCCGAATTACCAATATTAAACTCAATGGAGTTCTTGGATAGAGGATTACCAGCATCATCCCTTGGATAGAGGATTCTATTTTATTCACTAACTTTATATATATTTGATATGCACGCAGTCAACACATGATAGAGCTTCAAATGCAATGCTCACACAACTTACCTGAGAGACAAGAAAAGTTATTTCCTGGTTGGTTTCAAAAATGTGTAAGTGCTCATATTGTTGTATTCTATGCAATAGTTATGAACTAGGATACTATGCTAATTATGTTTTACTGATTTGGAACACCAATTTTATGAATAGATGCAAGTATTTCTGTGAATAACCAAGTTATTGATTACAAAGCTATTACTAGTCAGAAGCCTAGGATAGAGATCCACCCAAAATATGCAAGACCAGTAGGGAGGTGGAGTTCTCAATTTTTCAGGGAAGTTGGGCTAGTCGCACGTCAACATGGGCCTCTTACGGGCCATGATTGGAGTAAAGTGGAAGATGATGTGAGAGGACCGTTACGTGACCGTGTTATGGTAATTAAGTTTTATATTGTAGTTGCATTGTATACTATATTGATTTCTTGTTAACTTTGTAATGCATTTCTTGTAGGATAAGTTTGATATTGATATGCACCTTCCACATGTGAAGTACGTTGTGGATAAAATATTATGAGAGCGCCTAAGAGGTTTTAGGTGTATTCTTAACTCACACTATAAGAAATTTGAAAATGACGGAGTCGCACGACGACACCCTTACGGTGGCCTGGCACAAGAGAAAAGGATGCTTGTTGTGATTGGTTTGGAAGGGAAGAATTCAAGGTAGTGATATACTTAACTAGTTAATAAATCATTTGTCTTTTGTGTGGTCTAACTCTGTTCTATCTGTATAACTTTGAATATCATTATATCTGCTCACTAATAAATCATTTTTTTTGCTTATATTAAAAATAGTTATGTTTGATTTGCTTATACTAAAATATATTCATTTAACTGCAGAACATTAATAACCATAATTCAAGTAATCATCAAAAGCTCCCAACAAACCATTGCGGTGGTTCAAAGCCATTCGTAAAATACTTAGAGGAATCTGTACGTACTATTTTTTATTTATATACTACGTTAGGTTGCTTTCCAGCTATTTGATACTATTTCCATTGTTATATGTTTTCGAATGTTGAACAGCGTGACTCTGAGACTCAGCAACCTGTTGGAATGATCAAATTATATCGTCGAACCCACTTTAGTAGTAAGGGATGGACTAGTCTTGTTGCTGAAGAAAACTATGTGAGTAAATTGACTTATTTCTCGCTTCTGCCAATGCAGTTTAATTTGATGTACTTATGCTAAATTTAAACTCATAGGACCGAATGCAACAACTTAAAGATGAGTTAAAAGCAGAGGGTGCTATGCCTAAGACAGAAGCTGAAATTCTTAATACGGTATTGGGTGTACGATCTGGATATTCTAAAGGCCTTGGGATTGGGGTCCTGCCACAATCATCTAAAAGGGTGTCATCCATTCAATTAGAGGATGAAGTACAAAGGAGGAGAGACGAAGAGGAATTTCAAAGGAGAAGGGCCGAGGAAGCTGAAAAACGTAATGAGGAGCTCAAGGCTGAAATGGTGTCTCAAAGAAAAAAAATAGAGGAGATGGATGCTCGTCAAGAGAGGTTCGAGGCTTGGATGCTGCAATTCAATGCCTAATCTTCATGGTATGTATGAGTTGTGTTTATTAAAATTGATTAGTTGAATGCATGCCTGATTATTTACTAGTCATTGGGATGGGTTATTAAAATTGATTAGTTGCATTCATGGTATGCTCGTCAAGAGAGGTTCGAGTCCATAGATTCTTGTCTGGTTCACTGAATGGGATCGTGCAAAGATTCTTTTTGATCGTGCAAAGATCATTCATGGTATCACTGAAGGAGCAACCGAGAGAAATAGATATAATTAAAGCAACTCTCTCTAGGCAGGCACACCAAAAGAGGAGAAGCAATGAAATACAATTAACTCTCACAAAAGGAAAACAAAGCCCAAAACAAAGTGGGGCCAACCCAAATAACATATGCAGAACTTACAAAGTATTTACATCATGCTTTAAGACTACAGCAGCAGTAGCATTAACGCCAAGGAGCTAGGTGGGACCGACCCATACTTTAGAATTATTTAAGACTTCAGACTTTGCAGAACCGTACATCAACAGGCTTTAGCCGAGACTAGCCCATACCAACTTTAGAAAATGAAACTTCATCCATTGAGAAAGGCTGCAACAAATTTCATCTGTTGCTGTCTCTGCCCATGAATATTCCCCATTCCTTTTCTGTACTGTAACCAGCAAACCCCCATCCAATCCTGATCTGAGAAAAGTGCAAGAGAAACAAAAACAGTTTGCATTCATAGATAGCTCGCTCATTCATTTTCTGACCTGAGAAAGGACATTGTCAGTGTCTTTTCCATCCATTTCTGGATAAAACTGGAATTATTGGAAGACCGATAGTCTGATGCTCTCTTGCCCCATATGTTTAGAGAGTTGGACTTAACACAAGGCTTCTGTGTACTCCCCCATCCAATTTCTGCTCTGAGAAAAGAACTAGCATAACAAAAACTGACTTTGCATTCAAGCGTTCCATCCATTTCTGGACAAACTGTAATTGCTAGATGCAGCTAACTCATCCATTTTCAAGGCAGTTCACCTGATGCTTTCAAGCCCTACTTTGAGAAGCTCCTAAAAGTGTAAAGCCCACTTATCATATCAAACTACACTCTATCATAAGTATGCCAACCATTTTGGAAAGGATAGAACATCCTTTAGGTTATGTTCTATCCCAACCATTTTCTGAACTGAAACTGTCTTTTTCATCCATTTTTTCTGAACTGAAACCGTCTTTTTTATCCATTTTTTGAACTGAAAATGTCTTTTTCATCCATTTTATGGGCACTCAGAACAGTCAAGAAGGGAGATGTTCTGATGCTTCCTTTTAAATATTTTCATGTGCATTGCTTACTTTAGTGCATTTTAGCTTTATTAATGTTTGGATAAGTTTACTTATGTGTTTTTTTTAATTCATTGTACTAGATTGACCAGATCGATTGCGGGTGGATGATTGAAGAAAATTTGGGTGGATGACAGTGAATTTTGTTAGAATTTAGGTTTTGAAGAATTTGCATATTATAAGGCTGTGAGCTTTTTTGGATGTTTTGAACACTATTGAAGTGGATTATCTTAGTTAATGAAAGATATTTTGTTATAAACGATAGTGAATTCATTTAAGGTTAATGTGATTATAGAAATTGCAAATAATGCGTAAAATAGAGGTGTTGGCATGAATGAATATTATTTGTGACGCCAAAGGTGTTTGTTAAAAGTGAAGCTTTTGCAATGCTTAAGGCACGGTTAAAATTGAACTATTGCAACGCCGGAAGGCGTTGCTACAGACTATCTTTTGCAACGCTGGAAGGCGCTGCAAAAGGGTTGAAATATTTTTGAAAACATTTATTTTAAAAAAATCATTACCGACGCCTGAAAATGTTTTAGCAGCGCCATATGCATCTCAACAGTGTGGAATCTGTTGCGACGCCATTTGATTCGTTGCAATTGATCTGTTGTGACCCACTTTTTTGCAGCAGCTTTGCAACGCTATTGTAGGTGTCGTTACTGATCAATAACAACATTGTTTGGTACTTTTGGCGATGCCATATGGCGCTGCAAAAAGTCCCATCTGTTGTAGTCTCTATTAGACTGATCACTGTTGACTTACCACTTCCACTCTCTCCGACCAAGGCAGCTGTTATGTCATTGGGTACTGATATGCACAGTCCGGACAGTATTATTTCGTCTGGTCGAGATGGATAAGTGAAGTGAACATCTCTTAATTCAATGTCTCCACGAATATCATCTAATGTATTTCCAGTACTGTCACATGCATCTATATCTGTCTTCCTGTTAATTGTCTCAAACATCTTGAATGCTGCTGCTTTTCCAGCTGCAAATGCTGTCAGGCACGTGGACGAATTACCTAGTGACCTGGATCATTCATTGGGTAACATCAACGATCACATAGAAAGAATTGAAGCTATAAGCTTTTTCTTTGTTTACAAGGTTTAGCTTTATTAAGAAAACAGAACAAAAAATATGTCAAGATGAAGAGGGGAAGGAGATAGTATAGGAAAACTGAATGCATGCCAACAGTCTACAATCCTGCGCAAATCCACCAACCCCAAAAAGAAAAAAATAATACACTCACACAACATGGATATGCCTCGGAAAATAAAGGACAGCCACATAAAAATATCAAAATAAAATGAAACAAAAAAAAAAAAAAAAAAATAAAATAAAATAAAAAATACACAACTCCCGGAAAAAAAAAAACAGCGCGATAATCTAGCCCTTCACTATGAAATCAAGAAGATATATCTCTAATAGCTTTGATATTAATGTTCAACCATTAGGAAGGAAATAGAGCTACTATGTGGTATTAGAAGAAGATAAGATAGAGTTGAGTTACAACTACATACCCAAATAGACTAACTACAAATAAAGAACAAATTACGTAAATACCCTCAAACCAATACTAACTCTAACACCCCCTGTTAAACTCATGATGGTACAACAAGTAACATCGAGAGTTTGCTAAGAAGAAAACGAAAACGTTGCGTAGTGTGAGACTTCGTGAAAAAGTCGGCTAAGTTCATTTGGGACGATATATATAAGGCAAAGATAAGGTGCCCGTCTTTAGATGATGTCGACTAAAGTGACAATCAATCTCAATGTTCATGAAACATATAAATGTGTGCAATCTGAATAATACTTTTGTTGTCACAATGCATAGGGGTGGGAGCAGATAGAGAAACTCCTAAATCACGAAGAAGCCAACAGAGCCTCACTATCTCTCCCGTAGCCATAGCCATAACACGGTACTCTGCCTCAGCAGAAGATCGAGAAACAACATCTTGCTTCTTACTCTACCAAGAAATAAGTGAATCACCCTGAAATACACAAAACCCGTTGGTAGATCTGCGATCTGTAGGGTCCCCTACCCAATCAACATCATAATAAGCCCGAAGCACTAAAGATGAGGAAGACATTATCAATAAACTCTGAAATAAAGTACCCCGAATGTACCATAGTATCCGAATAATAGCAGCCCAATGCACAGTAGTAGGAGCAGAAACAGAATGACTGACAATATGAACAGGATGAGTGATATCGGGCCGAGTAATAGTCAGACTACCTACGATGACCCGATACAAAGTAGGATCTCCCAAAGGTATGCCATCAAAAGGAGTTAGATGAACATGAAGCTCAAGGGGAGTGTCATTAGTCCGAGAATCAGTAAGTTAGGCTCTTTTAAGAGCATCTAAAACATACTTAGACTGAGACAACAAGTAACCTTTAGGAGAGGAGGCTACCTCAATGCCAAGAAAATAACGAAGAGGTCCCAGATCTTTTATCTCAAACACACGGTGTAACTGAAGCTTTAGAGCACGCATGCCAGCAATATCATCACCAATTAAAATCATATCATCCACATATAGAAGTAGAAACACACTACCCACGACTGTCAATCACACAAACAAAACAGAATCATGTTCACTAGGCCAAAAGCCATAGTGGCGAATAACTGATGAAAACTTCTCAAACCAAGCACGAGGCGCTTGTTTGAAACCATATAAGGCTTTGCGAAGTTTGCAGACTTCACCAGGTGAATGAGGAACTCCCGGTGGAGGAGTCATGTACACATCCTCAGTCAAATCACCATGTAAAAAGATACATTCTTTATATCCATCTGAGATAATCCCCATTGATGAGTCGAGGCAATAACAATCAAGAGACGAACAGTGGTCATCTTTGCAACAGGAGCAAAAGTTTCCTAATAATCAATCCCATACTCTTGAGTGAAACCACGAGCTGCAAGGCGAGCTTTATACCGCTCCACTAACCCATCAGATTTGGTCATTTATTTTATGAATCCAATGACTACTAAATAGGGTTAACATGTCCCATGTCCCCGTTTTTTGTAATGCAAATAATTTCTTGTCCATGGAATACTACCAAATAGGGTTAACATTTACCTCTTTAAAAGAGGTCGGTTCAGAGTGACCATGGATAGTGGTCAGAAAGGAAGTAAACTCAGTGGAATAACAAGAGTTAGAGAAACCAAACTTATCTGGAGAACTACGGTCACAGACTGGATAACGTTTAGGAGGTGGTCCAACGGAAATAAGAGTCAGTGGAGTAGTCTTAGAAATAGGAAGTGTAGTGGGTGTGTCAGATAAAGGACTAGTATCATCCGCAAGGAAAAGAGTCAACAAAACGTAATTCAGACTCATGAATCTTG
This sequence comes from Kingdonia uniflora, assembly GCA_014058105.1. Taxonomy (NCBI): domain Eukaryota; kingdom Viridiplantae; phylum Streptophyta; class Magnoliopsida; order Ranunculales; family Circaeasteraceae; genus Kingdonia; species Kingdonia uniflora. The sequence goes on along the minus strand of JACGCM010000440.1, from coordinate 2,267,608 downwards.
TGTGATCGGTCAGGATCAAGTATAGGGGAATATGTTCCAAAAAACAACATGCTTGCCGAGAAACGTATAACTTCCCACCAATAGGATCATAACATTTTTAGCCCTTCTGAGTATCACCGTAGCCAAGAAAAGCACACATAATAGGCCGACGAGATATCTTACTACGATTGGCCTGATGACACATAACAAAGCAAGTAGAACCAAAAACTCCCAGAAGAGAATAATCCATAGATCTACGGTACAAATGTTCATACGGAGAAATATTACTAGTAAGAGCCGTCAGAATCTGATTAATAACATAAATAGTTGTGAGGGTTACCTCGCCCAAAAAATTACTAGGAATTGATGTAGAAATAAGTATAGATCGTGCAGTCTCCATAATAAGTCGATGTTTTCTCTCAACAACACCATTATGCTGGGGAGTTTCAGTACAAGAAGATTGATGGATCGCCCCAACTCAGGCAAGCAAATCTGTAAAATCACCAGAAGTATGCTCTCCTCCCAAGTCACCTCGTTAACACTTAATAAGAGTAGAAACTTATGTTTGGATCATAGTTCTAAAGGCTTTGAAAACTGAAAGAAACTCAGATCGACGTTTCATCAAAAATACCCAAGATTATCGAGAATAATTATTAATGAAAGAACCATAATATCGAGACCCTCCCTTGATAGGATGAGGAGCAGGTCCCCACACATCAGAATGAAGTAAATAAAAAGGAGCAATAGATACAGATGTGCTAATAAAGAAAGGTAAAGCAATAAATTTTCCAAGTTTACAGCTAGAACATTTAGAAATATTACGACAATGAACATCACCTAAAGCACCAGTAGAAACTAGACTTTAATTGGGATCCAGATACATGACCTAATCTAGCATGCCATAAGTAAAAAAGATTAGACTTTGATCCTAGACGAAAGGAAGACAATTCAATAGAAAAACTGATAGATGCTGCTCTGGCCAACGGTTGAAAATTTTCTAAGACGTGCAGACCCCCATCTCTACGACCGGTCCCAATCAACCTCTGAGAATGATGGTCCTACACAAAATAATAAGAATCAGAAAAATATACGAAATATCCAGAAAGACCCAACTGACTAACAAAAATCAAACTCAAAGTAAGATGATGAAGGAAATAAACATCAGAAAGGGATAAGTTTGGGGTGCAGACAGATCCAACATTGATTAAGGGCATAGATGCACCATTAGCTGTAGTAGCACTAATTATAGAGGAGGGACATCCAAGACGCACAAAAAATTGATCGATCACTAGTCATATGTTGTGTGGTACCCAAATCAAAAATCTAAGTAGTACAACACATATCTGAAGTTGCACCAGATGAGGTAGAACCAACATGTGGAATGATATCAATCTGGATGCTGAAGGAGAAAATTTTCTATCTTAGCTACAATATCAAAAAAAGATGCATCACTATATGGTACTGTTACTGAATGTGCAAGATGAGAATAATGAGCTAAAGGCATTGGTGGGTGTTACTGATATGGTACGGGGGGTCTAACATACTGTTGTGTATGTGGTCCTCCATAAGAGTGAAACTGAGGAGGACCTCTGTATTGCTACGGAGAAGTCCATGAGGTTGAACCTCGATTTTGATGTTGTAGTCTTTTTAGGCATTGACTCTTCCAATGACCTCTCTGGTGACAAAATACACACTCATCACGAGGTCTTAAATATAAATTTTGTTGCTTATGATAAGAAATATGGGATTAAGACTCAACTGATGGTTGAATAGCCAAAATTGACTGAGTGAGTATAGTAAGTGCCATTTTTCTTACTTGCATCCTAAAACGAACTTCTTCTGCAATAAGCTCACTAACAACATAATCAACACTTGGAAGAGGATCTTTATGAAGAATAGAACCTCGAGGACTCTCAAAATCATCCCGTAATGCAACCACGAACTATACTAGTCGTTGTTACTCTCGGTATGCGATCCAATCCCTACAAGTAGTAAGCCATGCTGGCTCAATTAAAGCAAGCTGATCCCAAAGTGTAGTCATTATCCCATAGAACACTTCAATACTATGATCATACTGTCGAACACCGTGGACATCAACTTCTAATTGATATTGTCGCGCAAAAAAAAAAAAAAGATTTCGTATATAACTTCTTCAAGTGGTCCCACCTCTCTTTTGCCGTTTGAAATTTGGCCAATTGAATACTAATTGAGAGTTCTGCAGAATTACTTATCCATGTAATAATCTTTGAGTTGTTTATTCGCCATTTTCTTAAATCACTTGCGTATGTTAGTTTTTCTGGATCATTCAGCATTGTAATTGTACCATCAACGTATTCCCATAACCCTCTACCTATGATAAAGTACGTCATGGAATCAACCCAATAAGCATAGTTAGGTCTCGATAACTTCAAGCCAATTGCATGGAAATCAAATTTATCATCTTCCATTTTGTCATAATTAAGAATTATAAACTTTATATCAAGCGATACCCAAATACCCCTTTACTTAGCAATAAACTTGGTGAAAGATCAAAATCCAAATACCAAAATAACTAAATTAAGCAAGAAACAACAATTAAATTATACCCAAATATCCAAACAACTCTAGTAACAACTAATTTAGTAACAAACAACAACAACTAAACTATACCAAAATACTCAATCTTCAAATCAACATACCTAATCATCAAATCATCATATTAAACATACCCAATCATCAAATCAAGCACTAACACTACAAATCAGCACTAACAGAGAGAGTTTTATAGGCTAATGGGCAGAGAGAGAGAGAGGGAGAAAGAGATAGATTAGAAGAGCTTACACGTAAGGACAACATCAGAGAGAGATTCAAAATCCATTAGTAGGGATTGAAACCCCCAATTTTATTTTATTTTTTAAATCAAATACCCTAATTATACCAAGATCATAAATCGAAAACAAAATCGTGCCCAAATCAACCGGAGAACACCCTAATCATTTTTAGATAATAATCAACGAAACTAATCTGGCTCTGATACCATAATAACTTTGATATTAATGTTCAACCATTAGAGAGGAAAGAGAGCCACTATGTTGTATTAAAAAAAGATAAGATAGAGTTGAGTTACAATTACATACCTAAATAATTTTTAGCAAAAGATAAGATTGAATAAATGAAAGAAGAGATACTAGGGGGAGGCTGATAGCCAGTCCCAGTTACAATTCAGATGACCATAAAGTACTCAGCTTGGGGATCCTCAACTCTAGTAATAAAGTTAGGTTTTCCACTGTCCACATCCTTGACACCACTAGAGAGCCTATTCCTTTTTTAGAGGCTTCATCAGCAGAAAAGTTACCTTCTCGCCAAATTTGAGAAAATCTTAGAGAGATGAAACAATGTTTGGTAGTATTCTACTTTGTTCTGATCTTCTAGGGGACATGATCAGAGGAGAAAGCATGAATATCAGCTGAGGGGCCAGATTCAATCCAAATTTTATTCCAAGTGTTTTCATGAGCCCAAATGAGATATCCCATAATGGCCTTACATTCAGCTTCATAGTTGTTGACAGTGCCAAGTCCTTTGATGATGACACCTCAAGCCAAATAGCCTAACTAAAAAGAAAGAATACAATACCTAAATACCCTCAAGCCAATACTAACTCTAACAATCTCAAGCTCTCCCTCACAAATACTCTCAGGTTTTTATCGTACGTTAATTGCCTTAGTTACCCCCTTTAACACCCCGAGGGGATGAGCAATTTTCTGTAGACCAAGATAACTTGAACACAACAAATATATATCCCATAAAATGTAAAGCCGGGTTACCAGTGGGATCTATCCTAGACGTACTTTCTCTTAAAACGACTCCTATTGGATCCAATCTAGACTTCTAGGAAGGATCCTACTTCTCCAGAAAATAGTATTTTTCATCTGGATATATTGCAAAGTCTATAATTAATTGGACGACCTTGCATATGTGAGTATCACTTGTAGCCTCCTGTAGTCTAACATAAACACATTAGGATCGATCCCCAAGTTGAATATGATTTAATTCTAGACACCTTGTTCAAAATTTTCAAATAGTTTAATTGAATAGAAGGGCGTTCATTAGTGAAAATGTTCCTAATGATGAATCAAAATGTTACTAATAAAGGCACTCTTAAGTTGTTGATTCATGGTCTAAAACTTCTTGGGTTGATTATGCTCCTTCACAAGGTTCCTATTTTTTGATTGAATTAGTTTTGATTCATAGATTTTAGAGTGAGGTTTAATCAGTTTACATAACCAACTGTTTTACCTCTAATATATGTTACATGTATTTTTTTAATTATTTTCCTTCTTTCTTGGGTGTTTCCTTTATATCTATAGTTCATTCTTCATGAAGTGAATTCTTGTTCCCTTCAATCATTTATGTTAAAAACTCCATTTACGGAAGCTAAATTACTTTCAATTAAAATTAAGATATCTCAATTGCATAAAATAAAAGCCAAAAGACCTAGGGTTTATGAGATTTACCCCAAACTCTGCGTATCTCTCTAAGGCTAAGCCTTTCTATCTTCCAAAATCAACATCCTAATAAACTAAGCTTAGACCCTCTTTTATAGGAGAAGAAACCTAACACAAATAGAAACCCTAATATCAATCTAATTAAGAAATTAGTCCTATTATTCAAAGAATTAAATAAAATAGAAATAACTAAATAAAACGGTGCGCACGCGACTTATGAGACGTGCTACTCGTGATCCATGACCACAATTCCTATCAATATCAATTTAAGACATCTTTTTTTTATGTATGACTTAACAACGTCTAACTGCCTTTCCACCTTTTTTCTATGTTTCACTAATCATGAACTTAATAATTAAAATATGTAGTATATAATTTAAGAGAGGAGTCAGAACTTATGAGGTGCCGGTTACAACAGAAATAATTATAATAACTACATCGCCGCCTGTATATCCTCTGTGCAATATCATCATTGAACCAAACCATATAGCCAAAGAGTAGCTTTCAAATAAAATAAGCATAAGTGAGCCGATACCAACTCCTGCAGCAAGTCCCTGTCGAGCATAAGCTTTACGAGAAATCTCTAGAGACTTGTTATATCTATCTACAACTCATCTCTTGCTGGTAAATGAAGCAACGTTTACAAACAGTGTTAGTCCAACTTTTGAAATGCCTGAATAGCATAATATAAATTGCAGATGTTTAATACCGTTCTTATTGAGCCAATTGTCAGTTCAACAAGTACCCCTGCCTTGATGTAGGCATCCTGCCCCAATGTTGCCATCTTGCTCATAGCAGTAGACACTGCTGCACCAGATAGTACAAGAAGAGGTAGAGTAGATAACATAACGAGGACAATAAGCCAACCCCGGGCAAAGGCTATCGCGAAGCCTCTTATGAATGATGATAGCAGCTGAATAAACTTCCCAACCTATCATTATTAGATTAAAAATAAGTACCAAAAAATGAAGAGGAATGGCACTCTATGTTGGAAAATATCCATAGAAAAAAATATATGATGTGAGATTAAAGAGAAAATAAAACAAGATTATAGCAGGCAACGCAAGGGTCTAGCGGAAAATCTTTCAGAGAAAAGATCATAACCTTAGTAATCTATAACAATCTATGAGCCACTGCACTATATGAGCATCACAATCCTGTACACTAGTACAATTAAGTAATACTGAATAGGCCACAAGAATAGTTGGAATAGAAACTTAACATCACCAGAACATAAGAAGCCATACAGAATATGAGAGAAAGGCACCAAACCATAGCACGAATGTTTTTGTAAACCCAATAAATGGGGAGGGTGGCAGAGAGAAAGGTAATTGAAGATCCTACAACACAAATGTCTTACTACTTGAAAAAAAAATAGATGTACTTTTCAAAAGATTATTTTAGGACCAACCTTATACCAATGTATATTGTTGGAGTGCATGGGCTACCCATGGGCTTGCACGACCAAGGAAACCCGCTTATTATTATAAGTCTATGATTGGGCTTTGGGGCCTTGGGCCATGAGCTCATGGGGATTCTTTTAAACACTTAGTCATTTTTTGGGCTTGAGGTGTGAGTTGGGGTGTCTCCAACAGACGCACCTTAAGGTGTGACTCTTGATGAAGAGACACTAAATTGAGGTGTGACTCTTGGTGAAGAGTCATCTATGCTCTATATAACCCAATTTCATTTTCATTTATAATCATCAGTTTTTTAGAGTTTTTTTGAGTCTTTTTACAAAGAGAAAACAGACGCAATCAAAGTTCGTTTGACAGAAAGATAGAAGTGCTTTCTTCTTTCTGTGACTGATCATTGTATCCAGGGAGACAGGGGCCTATATTCCTGCAAAACACTGTGGCAGGGGCAAATCTATCTTAAGGAGATAGTGTGTATATACTAGACTCGATCATTTCCTTAAGAGGTGTTGGTTTCTCATACAGATTGAAATACAATCTTAAGATAGACTAATTTTTTCTATGTGATCAAAAACTGTAGTAATGGTGAATCTTACTAAGGAGGGTGAAAAGGGCAACCTACACGTTTTGAAGGTGAAGCCTAAGAAGTTCAATGACACTGAATTCAAGCGTTGGCAGCAGAAGATGTTATTCTTTCTCACAACTCTGAACTTAGCAAAATTTCTCAAGGAGGACAAACCAGAGTTGAAGGAGGAAGAAACTGACCTAACAACTGTAGTAGCAGTGGAGGCGTAGATTCATTCCGACTTTTGGTGTCGGAATAATATTCTAAATGGGTTGGACAACACATTGTATAATGTGTACAGTCCAACGGAGTCTGCAAAGGAACTGTGGGAATCCTTAGACCATAAGTATAAGACGGAAGATACCGGACTAAAAAAATTTGTAGTTGGCAAATTCCTGGATTTTAAAATTGTGGATTCCAAGATTGTAATAAGCCAAGTACAGGAACTGCAAATTATCCTGCATGATATTCATGCAGAAGGTATAAGGTTAAGTGAATCTTTTCAGGTTACTGCGATAATTGAGAAGTTGCCTTCATCCTTAAAGGATTTCAAAAGTTATCTGAAGCATAAGAGGAAAGAAATGAAGTTGGAGGAACTGATTGTAAGGCTAAGGATCGAAGAAGATAACAAATCCAATAAAAAGACGGATGTTGTTCATTCTTACGATGCCAAGGCTAACATGGTCGAGGGAAACCCTAAACCCCATAAGAAAAATGGGAAGAAAGGGAAAAATGGGAAGAATTTCTTGGGCCTTAAAGGCAAAGACTTTAAGAAGTTCACAGGGAGTTGCTATGTTTGTGGCCAAGGCATAAGTCAATGGAATGCCGCAAGCGTAAAAGCGGACAAGAAAGTGACAAAAGTACTCAAGCAAACATTGTTGAGATGGAGAACCTGCGTACAGTGATCTCTGAAATTAACCTGGCAAGCGGCTCCAGAGGATGGTTTGTGGACACAGGGGCCACGCGTTATATATGTTATGACAGAAGTTTATTTACTACCTACAATAAGACTGAACATGAAGAGAAAGTGTTCATGGGCAATGTTTCGACGTCAAGGGTCGAAGGAAAAGGGAAAGTAGTTCTGAAATTCACATCTGAAAAAGAAGTTACTTTGAATGAAGTGCTGCATGTACCTGATATCAGCAAGAACCTTGTTTCTGGAGCATTACTGATCAAGAATGGATTCAAGTTAGTGTTTCAGTCAAACAGATGTATCATGACTAAGAATGGTGTATTCATAGGAAAAGGTTATAAGTCTGATGGACTGTTCAAACTAGCAGTCTTGTATAAACCAGTTTCAATTATCAATAGGAATAAGAATAAGAATAAGAATATGAATTCTATTTACTTGCTTGAGTCATTTAATGTTTGGCACCAACGATTAGGACATGTAAATTATGGTTCGCTGCATAAATTAGTCCATTTAGGATTGCTACCTAAATTTAATCTTGATTGCCAACAAAAATGTGAAGTGTGTGTTGAAGAAAAATTTGCTAAACAACCATTCCATTCTATTAAACAACGCAAAATTGAACCGCTAGATTTGATTCACAGTGATATCTGCAATTTAAAGTTTATTCAAATATGAGGCGGAAATAAGTACTTTATTACTTTCATAGATGACTGTACAAGATATAGTCATGTCTACTTGCTCAAAAGCAAAGATGAAGCACTGGAAGTGTTTATTATTTTCGAAAATGAGGTTGTGACTCAACAGAACATAAAGATAAAAGTTTTTCGAACTGATAGAGGTGGGGAATACGACTCTATTACGTTTGGAGAACTTTGTGCTAAGTTTGGTATTATACACCAAACTATTGCACCTTACATTCCTTAGCAAAATAGAGTTGCTGAGAGGAAAAATAAAACTTTAAAGAATATGCTTAATGCAATGCTTATTAGTTCTGGTTTGCCGCAGAACTTGTAGGGGGAGGCGTTACTCTCTGCGAATTATATTCTCAATAAGTTACCTCACAAAAAGATTGAAAAGACTCCTTATGAACTCTGGAAAGGCAGAGAGCCTTCCTATAAGTTCTTAAAAGTATGGGGGCATCTTACAAAGGTACAAGTACCATTGCCAAAAAGGTCTAAGTTAGGACCTAAAACTATTAACTGTATTTTTATTGATAATGACAATAACAGTAGTGCATATAGATTTCTCGAATACAAATCTGAAATAAATGATGTGCATGAGAATACCATCATTGAATCACGAGATGCTATATTTTTTGAAAATATATTTCCATATAAAAAGAGTGATAATGTGAATCCTCTTAAAAGATCAACTAATGTTGCTTCTAGTAGTGATCAACGTATCACTCCTACAAGTTCTGATTTTAATACAGAACCAAGACGTGGGAAACGACTTAAAGTTGCTAAGTCTTTTGGCAAAGATTTTGTAGCATTTTTTTTGGAAAATAAGCCTCGAACCTTCAAGGAAGCCATGGCTACACCTGAAGCTCCTTGTTGGCAAGAGACTGTACAGAGTGAGATAGACTCTATAATGCACAACCATACTTGGGAATTGGTAGATCTTCCACCTGGCAACAAACCTATAGGTTGCAAGTGGATTTTCAAATGAAAATTAGGACATGATGGTTCAATTGAAAAGTACAAAGCAAGACTTGTTGCCAAAGGATATAGGCAAAAATAAGGTTTAGACTATTTTGATACATATTCTCCAGTGACAAGAATAACTTCCATTCGTATGTTGATAGCTATTGCAGCAGTACATAAGCTTGAAATACATCAAATGTATGTTAAAACATCATTCTTGAATGGTGAATTAAATGAAGAAATATATATGAGCCAACCTGAGGGATTCATTGTCTGAGGCCAAGAAAATAAAATGTGTCGGTTGGTTAAATCTCTTTATGGATTGAAGCAGGCACATTTACAATGGTATGATAAAATTGATGGAGTCATGATGAAGGATGGCTTCAAAATTAATGAATCTGATAGATGTGTCTATATTAAAAGCATTAATGGTGAGCATGTCATTGTGTGTCTTTACGTTGACGATATGCTCATCATGGGGACTAACATCAATGTCATTATGTCAACAAAGAATATGTTGTCCAAAAACTTCGATATGAAGGACTTAGGTGTTGCAGATGTTATTCTTGGCATAAAGATTAATAGAGCACCATAGGAACTTGTGTTGTCTCAATCACATTATATAGAGAATGCACTTAAGAAGTTTAATAAATTTGACTATCCTGATGTTCAGACACCATACGATAATATACGTTAATTGATTAAACACGAAGGTGGGCCTATTTCTCAAATAGAGTATGCATGCATTATTGGCAGTCTAATGTACATTATGAACTACACTAGACTAGATATTGCTTTTGCAGTTAGCAAACTGAGTCGGTATACTATTAACCCTAGACCGAGCCACTAGGAAGCGTTAATCAGGGTTTTACAGTATTTAAAGCATACAATAGACTATGGGTTGCACTGTACAAGATATCCAGCAGTCCTTGAGGGATACAGTGATGCAAACTGGATATCAGATTCTAACGAGTCATACTCCACAAGTGGATACGTGTTTACACTTGGTGGTGGAGCTGTCTCATGGAAATCCTCAAAGCAAACATGTATAGCTCAATCGACTATGGAATCAGAGTTTGTTACTCTAGATTTAACGGGAGATGAAGCTCAGCTTCGGCAGTTCTTAGAGGATATTCCTATGTGGCCAAAGCCAGTACCTCCCTTATGTATCCATTGCGATAATCATGCAGCTATTGTAAGGGCAAAGAATAATGTCTATAATGGTAAGTCACGACATATACGTCGTAGACATAATACTGTAAAGAAATTACTTGGAATTGGAGTTATATCCATTGACTTTGTGAAGTCCAGTGACAACCTAGCGGATCCATTTACAAAAGGGTTGGCAAAAATGCAAGTTTTTTCCACATCGAGGGGAATGGGCTTAAAGCCTTTAACTACGTGTTAACCTCAGCGGAAACCTAACCTAGTTGATTGGATATCCTATGATTTAGGTTCAATAGGACAACTAGTTGTGAGTTACTCAACATGAGCACTGAGGTGATTTTAACTCCTGCTCATTCCAAGATGCGAACAGTGCAATCTGTTGCGATTTTCAGGGTAAGTTCTCTGAACTTTTAATGATTCCTATGACTTGTTTTTACAAGTGGGTACGATAGGGTACACATAATAGGCAATCACATATGTGAGTGTGAGGTGGGGCCGCTTCCATGATAATTTTATAGGGTAAAATTTTCTAATAGTACTCATGAATCTGAGATTTGTTCAGGGCCGAATTGAACACAACTTTGAGAGCCGATTACATTTGGAATAGTACTGTGTGAAGACTATTGTCTTGGTTTACACCAAAGCTGACAGTTCAAGACATATGTTTACTAATCAGCGTAAATCCGATAGTTTTTTACTAGAGGTGGTTCAAGTCCATAAGACACCTCTCTCGATGCGGGATCATTATCTGATTTTCCCTGTTTTGTCTATTACCATTCAAATGTGGGGGATTGTTGGAAAATACAAAGGATATTTGTTTTTCCTTGAAGTTTGAATGGTGGAACTAAGTGGTTTTAGTCTCACATTGGATATGAGGGAAACACAACTCTCCTATATAAATAAATCAAACACTTACCTTGTTGTAATGTGTGGGAGAGTTGGTGGGCTACACGCGCATGTACGACATGTGCCACCCATGTGTGCAAACTAGCTTGGGTGCATGAGCTACCCATGGGCTTGCTCGGCCTAGGAAACCTGCTTATTATTATATGTCTATGATTGGGCCTTGAGGCCTTGGGCCATGAGATCATGGGGATTCCTTTAAACACTTAGTCATTTTTTGGGTTTGAGGTGTGAGTTGGGGTGTCTCCAACAGATGCACCTTAAGGTGTGACTCTTGGTGAAGAGGCACTAACTTGATGTGTGACTCTTGGTGAGGAGTTACCTATACTCTATATAACCTAATTTCGTTTGCATTTATAATCATCAGTTTTTCAGAGTTTTTTTGAGTCTTTTTACAAAGAGAAAACAGACGCAATCAAAGTTCGTTTAGCAGAAAGATAGAAGTACTTTCTTTTTTCTGCGACTGATCATTGTATCCTGGGAGACAGGGGACTATATTCTTGCAAAACACTATGGCAGGGGCGAATCTATCTTAAGGGGATAGTGTGTATACACTAGACTCGATCATCTCCTTAAGAGGTGTTAGTTTTTCATATAGATAGGAATACAAGAACTTCCTAAATAGTCATGGTCGGAGAGAACAATGTTGAGAAGGAGAACAGTGTAAACAGTGATGTGATGAGAAGCCTCGAGGGTGAAATTTATAGAGAAGTATCGCTACCAACCTTTGGATAAGTTCTTTTTCGAAAAATGATACTCCCTTATTGTGTTTCTATAATACTACTTCAGAGCAACACAAAATCACTCTACAAACTTTCTGCCAAGCGAAGGAAGTGAAAATCAAATAGTTATTTTCATATGAAGTGATCTGACCCTAACTTTGCCAGCTATCTATAAGGCCCCCTATTTCCCTAACACTTTCCAGTGTTATGGACATATACTGATCGTACAACAGCATGATATTAAGATTCTTTATTATTTTGGGCGGTGTTTTTGCCACTTTGGACAAGTCCTTTTTGTCCAGAGACAAAGAGGGGTTGGGATACGATATTGGCTCCTCGAGATTCACATCTTGACTGCCCTTTTGGGAAGAAGTTTTTTAAGATTCTGGCTCCTCAAGATTTAGAACATGATATAAAGATTCTTTATTATTACGGGCGGTGTTTTTGCCATTTTGGGCAAGTCTGTCTTATGTCCAGAGACAAAGAGGGGCCGAGATACGATATTGGCTCCTTGAGATTCACATCTTGATTACCCTTTTGGGAAGAAGTTTTTTTAAGGCTAAAAGCTAAAAACCTCAATCCCGATTAAAAATTTAACCTCTTTTCCCCCGATTAAAAACTCACTTCTCCTCTCAAAAGCAAAACAAAACCTTCAATCTCTCTCCACTCTCTCTCTCTTTCCAGCTATAATGATGACTCACCTTCAACAATTGATCATTCTTGCGGTCTTCACAATTGTCTCCCTGCGTATAATCTCCAAGGAGAATTCTGTTGAATCGTCGACCTTTGTAAGCTCAAAATATTTTAACGATTGGGGATTTGCTGCTGATCTTATCGACGATTTCCACTAATTTTAAAGATTGATGCAGTGAGAAAGGGTTTGAAAAGATGGAGAATCCTCTTTTTCTTTCTCTCTCTCTCTCTCTTTCTGTATTGGTGTTTGGTACTTAAAAATTGATTTCCATATTATGTGATGTTAGGGTTTTAACCATGGCACAATCTTAGATATGAATCCAGAGTATACTTTTTATGTTTAAGTACAATATTTTAGTCATGGGTCGGTCTCGCTTACTGGACCTTGGACCTTGAATTTAAAGTTATTTTTACATACCGGAGGATAATGGGGATTGTTATTCTTATACTTCTAAGGCTACCTAATTTTGGATTCATAGGAGATATTTAGTGTTGAGTCACAACCGTAGAAGCCGAAACTCTAACTCGATTTGGCTAGCCACAAACTCAAAGAAATACACAATACACCAAGTTTAAGGTGGTTCGGTAAATTGCCTACGTCCATCGTACAAGAGAGAGAGAGAGAGAGTTTATTCAAGATCCCGGTTACAATCACTCAAAACCAATTAGAGGTTCTCTCAAATATTTCCTCTCAATTTGATCTCACCAAAGGATTGGTTTCCAAAGAAACCTAAGTTCCCCTTTATATACTAGAGGAACATAGTTACAATCGCTCAAATTTCGAGGAAAACAAGTAGTTCCAAAGCTATCTTAAAAATAGAGTTCCGCATTGTCGTTCGAACGTCCCTGATAGTCGTTCGAACGAGTTGGGATGAAAATAAAGGTTGGGCCAAAAAACCAGAAAGTTGGTCGAGTGTCGCTCGAACGAGTTCTAAAGTCGTTCGAACGACCAAGACAACAGCCCCACAATTCCCCACCTCGGTGAAGATTTCCCCAACCAAACGAACTGAAATCTGAGCCAAATATATTAACCATCCAAACAGACCCAAACAAAACCTCTCCTCCATCAAATGTCCCCAAAGACCCAAACACACAAACGGCCTAAGGAAACGAAACAAACCAAGTGTTCCAGGACCAAATCCAAACCAAGTGTCCCAAGGACCCAAATCCAAACCAAACGTCCCAAGGAACCAAATCCAAACCAAGCGTTTCAAGGAGCCAAATCCAAATCTAGTTTCCTACTGGACCAAACCAACCAAATGTCCCAAAGAACCAAAATCGAAACCAAGCGTCCTAAGGAACCAAAACCAACTAAATATCCCTAAAAACCAAAATCGAAACCAAGCGTCCTAAGGAACCAAAATCGACTGCACCAAATCAATGGTTGCCTACGTACTGTGGATCAAATCGCCCGTAGTTCCCAAAAATCCCTGTGAGGGGCCATATCAATCTATTAGAAAGAGATGCACCGTACCCTTCTTTCTATCTCTATGAATCTCCATATTAAGAGTCCGTTTATACCATTTTCTTGGAGACCTCTTCAAACTGTACAACTATCTCTTCATCAATTAACACACATTTCCCTTTCTAGCAATATTAAACCCACTCGGCTGAGTTATATTGATCTCTTCCTTCAACTTCCCATGTAAGAATTCCATCTTAACATTGAGTTGTTGCAACTCCAATTCAAATGCGCTACCAAGACCAATTTGATATGAATGAAGACGTGTTTAACCACTTGACTTTCCTTGAAGTGTAGCACCATCTTAAGATCCTTATTTCCTTTTGTAGACCCATTTACCACTAATCGTCTTCTTTTCCTTAGGCAACTTTGAAAGTTTTTAAGTTTTAATCTTGCGATGAGAATACATCTCTTCTTTCATTGCTCCCTCCCAATGTTTAGCCGTGGAAAGAACGTCCTCTTCAATGATCGGTAGTGCATAGGCTACCATGACCTTGGCCTTTGGAAGTATCATGTCCTTTATAAGCCATTTTAGCTTACCCATATTCCTCTTTGGCTTACTAGTTGCAATTGAGTCCACAACCGGAGACTCCTCATCCGTACTACCAAATACTCCACCATCGCCAATGTCTTCATCATTTGGAGCATGAACTAATGGCACATCACCCGTTGTCACACCGGTAGATGACACCCCTTTAGTACGGATATCTTTAGCCAATGTGAGGACACATCAATCTCCACCCGTTGTAAAACCTTGATGGACGCTTTCTCTGTGTGCTCAGAGACATGAGACTTCATCATATAAGTCTCACAGAAAGTGACATCTCTACTTAAAATGATCTTCCGGTCTCTCGTATCCCATAACTTGTAGCCTTTCACACCCTTCTTCTTACCCAGAAAAATAGTATTCCTTGCTCGTAGATCCAACTTACCATTCTTAACATGATAGTATGCCGTACACCCAAATATGCGAAGAGTATCATAATCTGTAGCAGGTTCTCCCGACCAAGCTTCTATTGGTGTCTTACCAACAAATACAGCCGAAGGAAACCTATTAACAAGGTAGCATGCATATGTCAAAGCCTCAGCCCAAAACGCCTTGCCTAACCTAGAATTGGATAACATACACCGCACATTCTCCAACAAAGTACGGTTTATGTGCTCAGCTGCCCCATTTTGTTGCGGTGTCTCTCTAACCGTGAAGTGTCAAACTATCCCCTCATCTCGACATACTTACAAAAATAGATCACTAATGTACTCCCCACAATTATCTGAACGTAGCACTTTGATTTTTTTGTCAGTCTTAGTCTTAATCAACTTCTTTCACATCATAAAAATTTCTAGGATTTCATCCTTCATCCTCATGGTATATACCCATACCCGCCTAGAAAAAGTTATCCACAAAAAGATACAAAGTAATACTTCCCCCATAGTTATGCATTCTTAAAGGGTTCCCAAACATCAGAGTGAACATAATCAAGGATTCCACGAGTACAGTGATAGCGGTACCAAACTTTATCCTTGTCTGGTTGCCCAAAATACAGTGTTCATAAAATTCTAATTTGCACACCTTGAAACCTTTCAATAGCCCCTGGTTCGCGAGAACTCTCAAGGATTTTTCCCCTGCATTTGCCATAGCCGAGTGGTATCTATGGAAGTGGTTTCCTCCCTTCCCGCGGTAGTAATCTTACCAAGAATAGCTGTACTATCCAGATAGTACAAGTTGTTACCTCTTCTATGGCCCTTCAATACAACCATGACTCCCTTAAGAACCCTCTTCACCCCATTCTCAGATACAACCATGTAGCCTTTCACTTCAAGTAAACCCGTCGAGATAATGTTCTTCCTCATCGTTAAAATATACCGAATCTCGTCAATTTCTTTAGCTAACCCATTGTGCAATTTTAGTCGATTGGTATCTATCCCTATGATGCGGCAAGGATTATCGTTTCCCATTAACACCGCTCCATTTTCTAGTATTTTCAATCTAGAAAAACATCCCCTTTCGGGACAAATGTGAGAAGTAGCACCCAAATTTAAAATCTATTCTTTTATATTAATAACACATTCACTAAATGTTATAGTAAAAGAGAAATTAGAGTCATTACCTTTATTTGCCTTGTCCTGAGCAACATTTACCGAAGAACCCAATTTTTCCCCTTTCTTCTTCTTAAGAAGCGCGGGACATTCATTTTTCCAATGACCCGTTTCCTTACAAAATGCACATTGGTCCTTTCCCGATATGTTGCTATTTAAACCGTAACCTTTCGACTTCGATCGAAGGTTGTTACCACTCGACTTATTTTGGTCCGAGGACCTCCTTTTAGTCATCAATACCTCGGATTTCGACTCCTCAGACTCACATTTTTCTTTCCTCTGGTACTCATGGTTTACACCCGCCGCAGCCACATCCAAATATTGCAATGAACTCTTCCCGTACGTTATCGTCATAACAAAATGCTCGTACTCTTCGGAAGCAAGTTCAAGAACAATAGTGCGCTGTCTTCATTGCTAACCATTTCCTCGAGATTTGCCAAGTTGGCTAATAACTATTTAATCATTCAAGTGCTCCGACATACTAAACCCTTGCCTCATAGTGAAGCGATAAAGCTTCATCTTCAAATAAAGTCAATTTTGGATGCTCTTTACCAAATAATTATTGTCTAGAATCCTCAAAATTTCCTTTATCGAGGTTTCATTCATTATAAGGTATTTAATATCTTGAGCCAAACACGAGCGAATTTGACCATAAGCTCTCTTGTTCATCTTCTTCCAAACACTTTCTTCTACCTCATCCGGCATGTCCTCCAATACCTCATCTAAGTTTAATTGACTTAGTACATCAATAACCTCGCATCGCCACGTGCCAAAGTTATTGGTGTCGTTGAATTTCTCAACTTTAATCTTTGCATTGTTGCACATCACCATTGTATTCTTTTTCGGGGCCGAAAAACTAGATTCAACTACGTCTCCCATGTTTCCCCTAATTTTTATAAACTAACTAAATCCTAAAATCAAATTAAAATTGAGAAACCCTAAGTTACTTCAAATTCACACACCACCGAGGAATCGACCTCACTATAACACCAATTGTTGAGTCGCAACCGCAGAAGCCAAAACTCTAACTTGATTTGGTTAGCCACAAACAAATGACAATCAAAGAAATACACAATAAACCAAGTTTATGGTGGTTCAAAAAATTGCCTACGTCTACCGTACAAGAGAAAGAGAGAGATAGAGAGAGTTTATTCAAGATCCCAGTTACAATCACTCAAAACTGATTAAAGGTTCTCTCAAAGATTTTCTCTCAATTTGATCTTACCAAAGAATTGGCTTCTAAAGAAGCTTAAACTCCCCTTTATATACAAGGGAAAATAGTTACAATCGCTCAAATCTCGAGGCAAACAAGTGGTTCCAAAATCATCTTAAAAAATAGAGTTTTGTATTATCATTCGAATGTTTCTGATAGTCGTTCGAACGACTTGGGCTAAAAACAAAGGTTGGGCCAAAAAACCAAAAAGTTGTTTGAGTGTCGTTCGAACGAGTTCTAAAGTGGATCGAACGACCAAGACAAGGGTCGTTCGAACGACTTCATAACTCGTTCGAGCGACCAAGATAGCAGCTCCACATTCAGTATTCTTCAAAGTTCCGAACAGCTCTGAAGCTATAGTTGGATGGAAAATTATATATAGATTGTAAATGGTGCATTTGTAAACATTAAATGTTATATAGTCATTTGGTTTTTGGAGCAGAGAATGTTAAATTGGAGTTTATGCCGACTTGGTTTCAATTTCCTATTTTAAGCTTAAATTAAGTTTTGAGTTGGCTGATAATTCTTCTATTTTGTTCCTATGCTTATCTCTACCTATGAACTTTAAATCATATCTAAGGTTTAAAGTTTATTATCCAATAAGATCAAATAAGGCAATTATTAGATTAATTGGTGCTCTTTGAAATACTTACATGCCTATATTTGACTTGATGCAGTAAAGCATAGCGCCATCGAGCGAATTTGTGTCGCCCGAGGCTACTATACAGATGAAGTTCTCTTAGTCAATCTTTTTCACTTTATTTTTTCACATTTTAGTATTCCTTGATTAGTTTCATTTTCCTATTGAATTTAAAATGTAAATCTAACTTTAAAATGGAGATGCTCAATTAGATATGTTTAGTTTCATTTCTTCCTGAACTGAAGTGGCAAATTAAACATAAAATGACTCACCCCTTAACCTTTTGTGCCAGATTCTAATGGTGTAGATGGTATGAACTTCTTACTGAAGAGGGGAATTACATAAATATTTTTACTCTTAAATTTATGGAAAATTGTGTCCACCTAAAAAATTGAATGAATTGGGTAGAAAATTATGTTTCGATTATATATATATATTACATAATTTGATTATCAAAAGGACCAATTTTATCTAAATACATGGCTTTCACAATATTGGTTCAAATTTAGGATTAAATAAAGAGTCAAGTTCTGTGTAACATATATCAAATTTAGATAATCGGAAACTACTATTTCCATTCCTATGGACAAATATTCTATCTCACTCTAGACATTTATAAATAGCTAAGAATATCCCATTCTGGATTTACTCCCACTACCTTTAAGGCGAATACAAAATAGTTCTATGGTATCTCTATGGATAATTACAAGTTTGTTGATTCTATCTTTTTATCTTTTAAGGATTCTAGGAGCGTGTGATGAAGAAAATCAAGGGCAATATATTTGTAGCATCATATCATAGATACTACTGACTTTTTCTTTCTCTCTTTTATAGTTTCAAGTCCCAGGGACTCCTGAGGTAAATATACTTGCAAGTTGAAACTGTCAAAGCTATAGGTATATCCTAATCCATTTCTTTCAAATAATCTAAATGTACTATCTGTTGTTGTTCCACTTCCATTTCCACTTTGTTTCATAAAAAAAATGTTAAGATATACAAGATTAGATGGTCTAGACATTTATATATGTTATTATATTCTACTATGTACTTTTTGCGAGAGGAACTACTTAAATTTAGCAATGGAATAAGTGAATATCTTCTCAAGGCATTATGGCATCACTAAGATGCTATTATGTGTTACTCCTTAAAGTAAAAAATGATAATTTAAGTAAAAGAAAGGTGTGAGACTTATAAAAATAGAATATTTTATTTGTTTATATTTATATAATATTTATTTGCTTATGACTATTGTAGGGGACTATCCCTCGATCTCACCTAAAATCGAGTTGTCCCTAGTTTGAATTACCTCCATATTAGGCTCATGCATCCTCCACGTGACTTCTCAATCAAATATTGCCACATACTCCATGAGCTAATGAAAAACGTCAGTCAAGCTTAAACCAAAAAACCTGAACAAGTCAAAATCACCTGTCTCTCACAAACTCAACAGTTGCTTAATCAACAACCACTAACCACATTGTTTGGAGAACGTGCTTCAGCACGATGAAGAGCTGTGGAAGGGGCCTATATAAGAGAAAAGTTCCATAAGAGACAAGGACCAAAAAAATATACGGGAAATCACGAAGAAGACTATATCTTCTAAAATTCTCAAACACTCAAGATTTCGTATTCACAAGATCAAATATTTATAAGTTTAGAAATAACTTATAATAGGATATTATCAGCCTCAAGCAATAAAAGTCATTGTTACAAAACCCTCAACACGAGGTCGTGGTTTTTTAACCTATTCATAGGTTTTCCACGCTAAATACCTGTATAATTTCCTGTTTACAAGATTATAGTCACAGGTACATTGGTGTAAGAACTAATTCCAGGCCACGTCGAGCTCACGGAATTAGGCCATTACATTTGGTGTCATCTGTGGGAAAGAAATTCTTTTTACGGTATCCTACGACATTTAATCACTCTACTACAATATTTTGATCATGGTTACATCCAGGCGACCAACTCCCAGAGTTTAGCTCGATCTCTCAATTGAGCCGGAACAATTTTCAGAGCTCCGAGCGAATCTTAACACAGAAGCAGAGAAGCGTAACGAGTTCGAACAATAATTAACTCGCGACCAAGAGCTTCGTGAGAAAGAGCTCGACGCCGAACGACAAGATCGTTTGACATCGCTCAAACGATACGAAGATCAAATGACAAAAATATAGACTGCCTTCCAAGCTCTGTAGAACATTCAGCAGGCTCCTCTACCATGAGATCATGATCAGGTGCCAGAATCATCCTAGATTTCTGCGCAGGAAAGATTAGAGCCTCAAGGAGCCACCAGCAAGGCTATTTCTAGATCAATTCAGAATAAATCACAACCTTCCATTTATTTGGGTGGGGGGATTCAATCTGAAATTAGCCGAGATCACCAATGTTCCATCCGTCAAGAGGAAGAACAAAGACCTCCACCTCGAGTTCCAGTGCAAGATCATTTGAGTGAAGATACCGGTACTCATATTCCGCAACCTCCTCATTAGGCCGCTCAACCGACCCGTCACTATGTCATACAAGAGCATATGGACCAACGGATTAAGGAGTTGATCAAAACAAAAATTGTGGGCCCAATCGATGACCTTACCAAGTTGCAAGGAAGTCTACTGGCCAAAGAACTATTCGATATGGATATTCCAAAAGGTTTCCATACTCCAAAAATTTGCAAATACAAGGGTACCAATCCCAAGGAGCACATTCAACAATATCATGATTCATTGGGGTTGTACTATAATCTTAACCACATTATCTACCGTTTGTTCGCCACAAGTCTGCAGGAGGAACCACTCCAATGTTTCCATTCTCTACCTTAAGACTCCATATGCACATTCGACCAGCTGCAGAAACAATTCATCAAGACATATGCTCACAACAGAGACAAAGAAGAAAATCTGTATTATCTTATCAGTCTCAAATAATCCAACAGCGAGAAGCTCGAATCATTTGCAAAGAATTTCTTGGAACTCTCATGTAAAGTGGACAATCTTTATCAGAAGACCGTTGTTAATGCCTTTACCAATACACTCCAATTAGACTGCACAGCCAAAGAGTACATCTCCCATAACAAACCTGCGACCTTGGAGGATATGATCTCCAAGGTCAATAATTACGTTGACCTGGAAAGGGTGATGTCCGATAGACAGAAACCTACTAAATCTATCCTTACCACAAAAGGTCCCTCTACAGATTGGAGCACAGAACCTATGGAGGACCAGGGTGACCAGAAGGACTGGCAGCCCTCGGAAATGTGGGCCACAAGTTAAACTTGTCCTCCAAAAGATAAATGTTCGAATCTCCGCAATTTTTCCAATTCTCATGAAAAATAAGCTATACCGCTTCTCCCAACCATTGGAGCCAATCGAGAGCCGACCGTACTGCATGTACCATAAGGTAGGACATCATTTTACTGACAATTGTTATGCTTTACAGAGGTTGCTCAAATTCATTTTCAAGGAGGGATGGATGCTCGAATATATTGTCGATCTGGAATCATACAAGGATGGCAGCTATAAGAAGCAGTTTGAAATTGTCCAAGTTGAAGATCAAGCTAAGGAGAAGCATCTTTACCATATGCACCACAACAACATGATTGAGATCAATCAGATCATCAACTCTAATAGATTCAAGTGCAGGAGAATGTCAGAATGCTGCGATCTCACACCTCAAGATAAATAATCAAAACTTCTGCCTGAGTCGAGCAATTGCTGACTCAGAATATCTTTTAAAGATTGTGATACTAGCCATGTCAAATTTCTATATCATGATGCGTTAGTCATAATGCTTAAGATGAAAAGGTTTTTCATGCACACAATGATGATCGATACTGGCAGCGGTATTGAGATCCTCTTTCAAAGCATTATCGACCAAATGGGATGGGCCGATCAAGTTATTCAGAGCGACACCGATATCAACAGATTTAATGGATCTAAAGAAGAGCGAGTAGGGAAGATCACCTTACCTATTACCGTAGGAACAACCACCATCGACGCCATCTTCTATGTAATCAATGCCAAATCTCGTTATCTCAGGATAATGGGCCGTTGTTGGATTCATAATATGGAAGCAATCGCTTCCATCTATCATCAAGTACTTCGCTTCAAACACGACAATGGTATTTATAAAATCAGGGGTAGTGAAAAGCTTTCTCGATCTTACAAAAATACAGTCTTTACAATTCTAGATACCTCTGAAAAATTTGCTGCAAAACAATTACAACAAGCTGATTGCACAGATGATCAGCCATCCACGGAGGAGCCCACCGAATACATTAACATTGAAGGACCAGGTAGAAGTACTTTCATCGGTACTAAGCTGGTTCAACATGATAATGACGTTCTCATAAAGTTCTTATGATTAAATATAGACATTTTTGTCTGGCCTTCGAAGAAATGCCTGGGGTCGATCCGACCAAGGCACATCACATATTGGCAACCAACATTAACATCACCGCAGTCAAATAGAAATAGCGACGCCTATCACCAAGACTTCGAGATGAAGTTAACATGGAGATCATGAAATTGATCAATGTGGGATTCATTTGAGAAGCCAAGTATCCAGACTGGATATCCAACATCGTCGCTATCCTAAAAAAGAATGGCAAAGTCCGCGTTTGTGTAGATCAATTTCACCGATCTAAACAAACATACTCCAAAGGACAGTTTTCCTCTTTCAGATATTCATCAAATCCTTGATTCCACAGTAGGTCATGAACTCCTTTCTATGATGGACGTTTCTTCAGGATACAATCAGATTTCACTCTTTGATGAAGATCAAGAAAAGACCACTTTCATCACTGAAAGAGAACTTTATTGCTACAAAGTCATGCCCTTTGGACTAAAAAATGCAAGTGCAACTTATCAACGATTGATGACTACTATGTTCAAATCACTTCTGGGGAAAGTTGTGGAAGTCTACATTGACGATCTCTTGTGCAAGAAACCATCAATCACATTTTAGATCTCAACACAATATTCAACATACTTCAAGCCTATATGATGCGTCTCAATCCTGATAAGTGTCAAATCAAAGTACATTCAGGTCAATTTCTAGGCTACTTCAGCAGCAAGAAGGGGATTGAGGCCGATCCAGATCAGATTCGGGCTCGCCTTAATATGCCATCTCCAAAAACAACAAATGACGTTCAGAAACTTGCTGGTAAGATTGCCCTAATCAGCCATTTCATTTCAAAATCTTTAAACCACTGTCATTGGTTGTTCCTATTACTCTGCGGTTGTACCATATGAGGAAAAAGTTCAGCCAAATGCAGATGTTCAATGGACATTAGAATGCGAGGCAGCTTTTCAAGATCTCAAAACCTATTTGGGGAAGTTTCCTATCATGAGCACCCTAATAGATAATGAGGAACTAATTATCTACCTCGCATTTACAAATACTTTACTCAGCTCGGTTCTCATTAGACTTAAAGGAAAAATGGAGAAGTCAGTCTACTTCATCAGTAAAACCCTCACTCCAGCGGAAACGAGGTACTCTAAAATTGAGAAGCTTCTTCTCACTCTTGTTTATATTTCACAGAAGCTCAAGTACTACTTCCAAGCTCATTCAGTCAAAGTCATGATGAACTACCCCATTCGGGAAGTTTTATCCAAGAAAGAAAAATCCAGAAGAGTGCAACAATGGTCAGTCAGTTTGGCAGAACATAAAATCAAGTTTGAAAAATGTCATTCCGAAAAAGGGTAGGTCATGGCCGATGTCCTCATTAATTTTCCAGTGGAAGATCCCGAGTGGGAAGAACACAATCCTGACCTTTCAGAAGAACCTACAGAGGATCCACCCCCAAAAGCATTTGACGAGCGAGCTGAATGGATTACAATGAAGGGGTGAAGACTTCTAACATATGGATTAGCAGGATCGGCAGGGTCAGGAATTGGAATCGCACTGAGTACCCCTTCCAACGACTGAATTGGGAAATCAATCCGCCTGGAATTTGAGGTCTCAAATAATGTCACCGAGTACAAAGCTCTCATTCATGGACTCGACCTTGCCCTAGAGCTTGGCGTCCCCAAACTCTTTATTTACACAGATTCACTACTCATCTTCCACCATTACTCTGAGCAATACAAGAAAAATGACAAGATGATCGAATATGCAGCCCTCATCACAGATATGATGAGAAAGTTTATCCAGGTAACTCTTGATTATCTTCTTCGAGGCAAAAACAGACACGCCGATTCCTTGGCATATCTAGCCGGGGTTTTGGGCATAGAAGCTCGATATCTCCAGATCGAAGTAATTTTAGCCCCCAATATTGATCGCATTTTTATATACACGATCAACACTGGGGGCGATAAAGGGGTAGATGACGATTGACGAAATCTATTTTTAGTTTATCTCGGTATCGACAACAGATGTGAAGGACCACTTCTAACATATTTGAATGAGCGCTGATAGCTGATAGAAAACTCGAAGCGCTACACCAATTAAAATGGTACCTTGTACCGCGGATCAGTCATGGTGCCTTACCTTAAGTGCCTCTCCAAGTAGAAAATAGAGGAGATACTCCGCAATTTACATGAAGGAACTTGTGGCTCTCATGCCGTAGGTTGATCACTAGAAAATAGAGCCATAACACAAGGAGTATTCTGGCCTGATATGCACAAGCAAGCAGAAGAGTACTCACACAAATATGATGCATGTCAGCTACATAGAAAGATGATACGCGCCTCTGCGCTCGAACTCCATGCAAGCAGGGTATTTTGGCCATTCAAAAGATGGGCACTTGATCTGGTCGGCGAATTTCCTAATTCTCCAGGTAACCGCCGCCACCTCCTCATAGCTACTGATTATTTTACAAAATGGGTAGAAGCAATTCTACTCTGTCGAACCAGAGAAGAAGAGGTTATCTCTTTCTTTTATCTGGGAACATATCATCACTCAGTTTGGGTGTCTTCACCTAATTCGTATCGATAGCGGGCCTCAGTTTGTTGGAGAAAAGGTTGTAGCTTTCCTCAACCAACACAACATCATTCACTCACCATCTAACACCTACTACCCTCAAGGCAATGGCTAAGCCAAAATCACCAGCAAAATCATCGTTGATGGGCTCAAGAAAAGGCTACACTCCCAGAAAAAAAGGAATTGGGTTCGGGAACTCCCTCATATTTTATGGGCATATCGTACCACTCCATGATAGTCAACTGGTTGCACTCCATTTTTCCTTGCTATGGCACTGAGGCCGTTATTTCTTTAGAATACCATCATCCAATCAAAGATCACGAGCTAGCTGATGAAGAAAATGAGTTCGAATTGGCTTGAAACCTCAATTGGATTGATGAAACTAGGGAACGCATCATCGCTAATCTAGGTTGATATTACCATATGCTAGCCTGTTCGTACAACAAATGATTCAGAAGCTACACTTTTCAAATTGATGATCTCATCCTCAGAAAAATTCCTCAACACCGCAAAGAGTCTTATGCTGGAAAACTAGCAGACAACTGAGATGATCCATTCCTTATCATGGGTCTTTCAGGCCTGTGATCATATTACCTCATGACAGAAGGGGGTGTCTACATCTCGAGTCCTTGGAACACTAGGTGGCGAAACGATATTATCGTTAGGTCCCTCACTACTCGATTTCAGTTTCTCTTTTTTCCTTTCAAAAGTGAGATTTCTATCTCCATCCAATGTACACATTTTTTCTAAAATTAATGAAACTTACAAGTTTTCTTCATACATCTCTCTACTTTGTAGAAAATATATAGATTAAAGCATAGATAATACTAGCTTTCAATCGACATCATATCACTTAAATCAAGAATATACTTGGTTTGGCTGATTCTACTAAATCTCCTGCGATTAGAGTAAGGTAGCACTTGTTTTCAATCAATGGACTCTACCAGACATAAGATAAGGCAAAGGTAATACTAGCTTTTATCTCTTTCAATATGTCTACAATATCATATCAGTTAAATCAAGAATACACTTGGTTTGGCTGATTCTACTAAATCTCCTGTGATTAGAGCAAGGTAGCACTTATTTTCAATCAATAGACTCTACCAGACATAAGATAAAGCAAAGGTAATACTAGCTTTCATCTCTTTCAATATGTCTACAATATCATATCAGTTAAATCAAGAATACACTTGGTTTGGCTGATTCTACTAAATCTCCTGTGATTAGAGCAAGGTAGCACTTGTTTTCAATTAATGGACTCTACCATACATAAGATAAATCAAAGGTAATACTAGCTTTCATCTCTTTTAATATGTCTACGACATCATATCAGTTAAATCAAGAATATACTTGGTTTGGCTGATTCTACTAAAACTCCCGCGGTTAGAACAAGGTAGAACTTATTTTCAATCAAAAGACTCTACCAGGCATAAGATAAAGCAAATGTCATACTAGCTTTTATCTTTTTCACTATGTCTACGACATTCTATCAGTTTGATCAAGGTTACGTTTGTGTCGACTGCATCTATTCAACTCCTAGATTAAAACAAAGGTAATACTAGTTTTAATCGAAGAGCTTAACAAAACATAAGATAAAGCAAAGGTAAAACTAGCTTTAATCTCTCAGCATGTCTGCAATACATATTATTTCCTTTTGAGGTTTATATACAACCACTACAATATCTTCTTTTCGGTTGTGGGAGTGTCAGCTTCGCTTACCCCCATAGCAGGAGGTCGACTTGTCATAAATTCTCGAGCTTGAGTAATGACAACAGTCCTGCCCTCCTCTATCAATTCAGCAGTTCGAGGGCCCAGATCCATTCCCATGGAGCTAGTGCAATCTCTTTGATCTATGTCAACCCTGTAGATTCATATCCTTCCTGACATACAATCAAACAAGGTATCTCTCTCTAACTCAATTCTTTTAACCTCTTCGATGAAATAAGCAATCACAGATCTTAATAAATCTGAATGCAAGGCTTGAGTTACAGCTGAGTGAGACCAAGACGTCCTCGCCCTCTGAAGGTGGTCTCCTGACCTTTTTTGCTTAGCTTTGTGACTCTCCAGTTCTCTGTCTACCAAATCAGTAAAGGTTATGTTCTCTGCAAAAATTTTATCAGCTTTTGCTTACTCAGCTTGATTAATCATTTCCAACTCAATGACTTGAGTACGAAGTGTCTCGATCTTCTTCTTCAGTTAGTCCACATCGGGAACTTTCTTTAATAATTCATCTTTGTCCCTTATCACGATCTCCTTCGATCTGATAGCACTCTCTAACTCTCTCTCCCTGGTAAGAACAACATCCAATTTACCATCACACGCCCGTAATTCCTCTGCCCCTCTGCGCACATTCCCTTGAAGCTGAGAAACATCCCCCTCCAGCCCCCTTATTCGAGCTGATAAGCTAACATTGCCTTGAACAAGAGAGTTTCTGCCATTATTTTTCTTTTCCATCGAGCACTCCCCAGCCTCAGCATTCCTGGCACGCAAGTTGACCCGAACCAATTTGGCCTTCAGGTGTGTCACCCTTTCATTCAACTCATTGCATCTCCGCTGAACTGACCGTAATTCCATATCCTTCGCAGAAAAAGCTATAGTCAATTGCTCAGCTGCCAATTCAGACGTAGTTAAATCATCTCGAGCTCTCATTAGGTCATTATCTTTATCGACTAATTTCTTCTTAAATTGCCCCAGCTCGCTCTAGCTATTTGCCAAATCAGATTGAATTTTCTCTTGATCATGCATTTTCCTAACTAAGTCCCTTCTCAAACCAGCCACCAATTGATTCAGATCATCCTCTGATCTTTCTAAAGCCTACACACGGTAACGGGTCATGTCTGCCTCCTTGCACTTTACCAGCAATGCATCATTCTGATTTTTAAGTTTCGCTGCACGTTCTTTTAATTCCTCAATTTCCTTTTGTCCTTTCTCTATTTCGGCATCCTTCTCATCGATCTGCCGAGATAGGCTGACAACGGTCTGCGTCGCCTTAGTGAATTTGAAATTCCCCTTCACGTGCTGATCTTCTCAGTTTTCATTAGCCTCTCTTATCCTATCAAACTCTTTCACAAATTCCTGGTTACATTGGAGAGCTTCATCTTCGTGAAGGTGAACTGAATCCAATTCGACCTATACATTATAAATATATTTTATCAGTTTGACTTAGAACATGCAACACTATATTCCTCATGTCTAACGAGACATCTATATTTTTTAGCATTCATTGTGTACAACTACTTATGAACTTAAGGTCGAAGTGTAATCTCGGGTAGATGCTCCATAACATATATTTGCAAGTCTAAGGTACGCAATCTCCATACTTGCGTATGTCAAAAATCTAAATACTTTATGTCTAGCCCCATTCCAATGCCGTTTACCCCTAAATCGCTAATGGGTTGTCGAGTTGTCTCTACATTCTATTCATTACTTTTTAGCTCTATACAAATGCAGCATACAAATCAAAATTTCTTGCTCTATTCTAACCTGCAGCTCCGCTTGCGAAGACAACAGAGATGCTGAAGTCTCTCTCTCCTTGGCAAGCTCAGCCTCTAACTCTTTTATTCTGAGGTGTATGTTCTTAAGTTCCTACAACAACATTTACAGAAAGTAACTTAGCCTACAGAATTCAATCTAAAATATGTCTCTCTCTCCTTGGCAAGCTCAGCCTCTAACTCTTTTATTCTGAGGCGTATGTTCTTAAGTTCCTACAACAACGTTTACAGAAAGTAACTTAGCCTACATAATTCAATCTAAAATATGTCTAACCAGTTTACACACATCCCACATATTCATACAAATCACAGTACAATCATACTATCCTACCTTCTCAATTTCAGTCTCCGGGCGCTCGTTATCATCTCCTTGGTTATTCCTTGCCGTCTATGAAGACACACCATCCAGCCCATCAACCACCCCAACGGCATCATCTTCAAACTATTTATCTTCTTCCTCTACATAGGTATCAGCCCTAATGGCATCCACCCCCTCTTTCGAGTATCCTTTGGACATAAGGTGACGCCTGAGCTTGTCACGCTCAACTCCCACCTCCTCCAGTTCCACTTTTGCCTCCGCCTGCAGCCTGCTAACCTCAACTCTAATGGAATCTGCCTCCACTTCTAAGTATCCTTTGGACATAAGGTGACTCCTGAGCCTATCACGCTCAGTTCCTACCTCCTCTAGTTCCACTCTCACCTCTGCCTACAACCTGTTAACCTCAACAACTTGAGAAGCCTTTAGCGCCTCTAGACATTTTCCCTCCTTACTCAAATCATTTTTCAGCTGAACTACATTCTTTTCAAGCTCAACATTCTTCCTCTTTAGCTTGGCTCTCTCCTTAACCCCCAGTCAGATTCTCTTTATCAATCAAGCAGCCTGCAAAATAAAAAATTGGCCTTATTTGATTTGCTCAAATCATAGTACAAAAAACATCGCAAATACATAATCGAGCATATGAGCCTACCATTTTGCTAATCTCCTCTTCTCCATGAAGAGCTGCCAACCTGGCCTTCTCTTCTACCACTTTCCAGCCGTCCTCCATATTAGATCGATCCTCAACAACCTTCCCGCCAGATACTTTAGAAGGTTCAGCTCTTCTCTTCTTTGCCTTTTTGGAGGCAACACTGCTACCTGAAGCCCCAGCAGTCGCAGGACGCTTCAGCTATTGCCTTTTGAGGAACGTTCGAGCAAGCTTGCTCAACGTAATAGACATGGGTAATCCTTTGTCCATTCCAGGGGTCTTCGGCAAGCTCACTTGCCTTTCCCCACCAGTCCCCTTCTTTTTGTTGCTATCAACACTCGTCATTAGTCTTGTCGACTGGGATTTCAAAACCTTTTCAACTCGGCTGTTAACGCGTTTCTTCCTGTTAATACCAAAATCTTCTAATACAACCTCGAGCTTAGTCTCTTCTAGAGCGACTTTATCCAATAATGACTCTTTCCTCTCCACCTTTGATTTGGGACCTATCATACACAGGACATCAACATCAGTAAATATCTTACATCTTCAAATATCAATCTTACACATTATGCATTATTGTACTTGCATTATTTTACAGTTCTAAACAGAAGTTCCATGGGTTCTTCATAATCTTTCTGAAGGCAAACACCCTTCACCCATATCACGTTATCATTCCAAGGTTGACCAGCTGAGTTCTGATCAAATAATCGAAGTCGATTTGCCTTCGTGCAAAAATACGCTCCTCCACTTGGGCCAAAAAAATTTTGCACCATAAAACTTTAACACATCCTCAAGAGAAATCCTCCTCTTTCTACCCTGTCCTTTCCACCATGAGTTTAAAGCTTCACAAACACTTATCACCTTCCACATGTTCCCATTAATTTGAATAGGACATGCACCGATAAGATTCATAATCCCTTTCGCCAGATTGCCAAAGGGAAGCCACAACCCATACTCCAACTGAGACAGGTAACACAGAAAACTTTCTGAGAGTTTGCTTCGAACATCCCCATCAAAGTACTCAAAAGTGATGATTCATCTATACCCTTATCTTTTTTCTCCTTCCCCAAATTAGCCAGCAAATAAAAGCATTCCTCTCCCGTTGTTACGGTACAACCCCTAAATTTCCTACCGGCGTACCCAATGCAGTTCCCCCAACTACCTCCTATAGCAGCCTTGGCTTTACAGAACTCCCTAAATACATCCGAGCGAGGAGAGTAGGATACCAATCTTCTGGGAACATTTGGAAATTGATCAACGCCTACTTCTTCCTTGCCTCCAGATGCTTCAATCACAGACTCAGTCACCATACCAGAGGTCGATGCCTCACTTACAGGGGAGTTCCTCATCTCAACTATAAATAAGGATTTTTATCCTACACAACAATCCTCACGATCGACCTAAAGAAACGTCCAGGTATCTATTATTATCTTCTATTTATATACGTCAACCATGTTCAAATATCATTCATATCTCTTACAACAACTGATTTTCTTAGATTACTATAAATAGTAATTTAAATTTCCTAACAATACAAAATCGATTTTCAAATAACACATAGTACATTATCTACTAACCTTTTGTTTCTGAATATGAATCCGAGGCAGCGCCGTATCCTTCCCTCACCACGCTGCTGTACAACCACCTTCGTGACTCAGATTCAACAATTCTCTCAAGCGTGGACTGATGATCCCTCCTGCTCGAATCTACCCAAATTTCAGTACTATTTTTGCCTCTATTTTTCCTTCCTCTCTCACTGCCTTCAAGTTTTCAGATGTTGAAAAATGTTTGATTGACAAAAATAAAGCGGTATTTATATTTTCTCTCTATAACTGCTGGCAGTTATTGAGTCTCGCACGAGCCGTCCTTAGTTTTGGAACCAAGGCGTCCCTTCCACAATCCATGTCAGACGTCTTGCACCTTTTCGGTACAAACGCTTTCCTATCATTACCTTTCCCCTAATATTTTAATCTATTTTTATCCATTTTTTCCAAATCACCCTCTGACCTCGCCCTACTCATAATGACTCACTCTTTACATGCAATCGAGTTTCACAACTTCTCACAAGAGATAAATTCATAACCTCCCTACTTTTTTGTACGTGTTTCTTCTTCTACTCTTATAGCAACAATGACGTCATTTCCAAAGCTACCACAACAGAGTTTCGAATATTTTTAAATTCATTTTTACACAACAGTAACAAACAACTTTCACACGAATAAAGGATCTATTCAGCAATTCCTTTCAAACTTATTCAAACTCAGCACAATCCTATTATATCACCCCGATTTTACATCAATTCCATGAACCTCACCTATAGATACATAAAAAATAGCCTTGATCACCTGGGGAACCGCATCAAACCAATTCACCTACAACAATCCTCATATCCTCAAATTCGATCTCCACCTCAACAATTAATCTGACCACCTCTTCTCGATCTGCAGTATCCCTCACCAGTTCACGAAAACATACCTCATAGAAATAACGGGCATACTCAAGTTCCCTACCCCTTACATCTAATCCTTCGACCTGACTCTCCCTTACTAGAAACTCAGTATCATAACCAAACAATCCAAAAATCCTCTCCTGCATTTCAACGATCTTTATGGCCAATCGTCCTTCAGCGGCATGACGTATTCTCTAAGATCGAGTTCACACCATCCTTATCACTTCTCCATATTCCAAAATCATTCTACCCTTATTTATACATTTTTACTACAAATTCCCCCCAAAACGCGATATTGACCTTTTATCTCGCAATAGAAAACACAAAATCTGGAGAAAACTTATCAAAACTTATCCTTTACTCGAGTTCAGTACATTCCAAAGCTTTTCAAGTCGAGCTTATTCTTTCCTGATTTATTCTTCAATCGACCTCTATGAGATCGATTTTTTGATCTACAAATTTCCATCAATTTTTTCTCTCTAACTTTTCCAGCACACAGGATGAGTCATGTTTACATCGCAACATAAATTTTCACACATCTATATCTCAGTTTGAATGTTATAATAACTGTACTTTTGACACTCATCATTTAATTTCATGTCATACATTCATTAAAACATTTCAGCTCAATTTCTAAGAGCTATTTTATATCTATATCAACACAAGAGATTATATAACAAATTTTATTCATGTCGAAAAAGATTACACGTGTTTTTAGATATAACAAGTCTTTCAAGTAATCGATCTCAGATATTTTACAAATACCTAATCTGTCCAGCACCCAACTTCGGGTACTTTGCGGATAACAAGTTTTTTAATGCTTTTGCAAGTAATAGGTCATTCAGGCACTCTGATACATCAAATCCTTTAGTTCGCCTTGCTTCAATAATTTTTTACCCTGATATAAAGTAGAAATTGGAACAACAGAAAGCTTCCCTCACATGTTTTGGTCGAAGTCTAGTTGAGCTTCCACTGTCCGTCTCCCTCCTCCATTACCATCACTGCCTCCACTGAAACTACCACCTCCGCTGAGTTCGTAGAGATGAAGAGGCCCCGACCTTAGAATCTATTGTGATAGAAAAGATCAGTGCAACTGCATCGCAGTGATGCATATCCCTACATCTGTATCCCTAATCTTGTCCTCCGCAAGAAGACGGAGACAAGCCCAACGTTGCTCGCCTGTTAAGACAACATGGTAAAATCTCTATCTACAATAAAAATCCTCCTCAGCTTTAGCCGCCTCGTCTGCATATCCCTGCATCTGTAACCCCAACCTTATCCTCCGCAAGAAGATGGAGACAAGCCCAACGTTGCTCTCTTGTTAAGACAACGTGGTAAAATTTCCATCTACAATACAAATCCTCCTCAGCTTTAGCTGCTTTGTCTGCCGACATAACTTTATAGTTCGGAGGGACAGGAGCAGGAACAGGATCCTCTAGCGAATGGTCCCCGAAAAATCTCAACTTCAACCTCTGTATTTTAGAAGCGATTCGCATCTCAAGGGCCATCCTACAAGTTTTCACTATCTTCAGAACTAGCAGAGAATTTTGCAGCAGACCACAACGTACTTTGTCACAATCGATGGGGCAGGTACCCTTTATATAACCCTATATTTATTATGCAGGTACATTTTCCCAAGCATTATTATTGAATAAGACGTAACTCTTCAAACCCTAACCGTCATATCCATCAAGTCCCATCAACATTCAATACATATACATCCTCCTTTGGCATGCGCATTTTCCATATAGTCAACAAACGTCATTACTTCTTTCGAAATTCAAACTTCCAACCCGAATACCCATATACCCGGATTCTTTCTCAACCAAAGCCATTCGTGACTTCGGTTGCGAGGGGGCGATTGTAGGGGCTTATCCCTAGATCTCACCTTAAATTGAGCTATCCCTAGTTTGAATTACCTCTATATCAGGCTCAGGCGGGTATCATCATCCTCCACATGACTTCTCAGTCAAACATTATCACATACTCCACGAGCTGATGAAAAACATGAGTCGGGCTTAAACTGAAGAACCTGAATAAGTCAAAACCACTTGTCTCTCACAAACTCAATAGTTTCTCAGTCAACAACCACTAACCATATTATTTGGGGAATGTGCTCCAGCACGATGAAGAGCTGCGGTAAAGGAAAAGTTTCATAAGAGACAAGGACCAGAAAAATATACGATAAATCATGAAGAAGACTATATCTTCTAAAATTCTCAAACACTCAAGATTTCTTATTCACAAGATCAAATATTTCTAAGTTTAGAAATAACTTGTAATAGGATATTATGAGCCTCAAGCAATAAAAGTTACTGTTGCAAAACCCTTAAGACGAGGTCGTAGTTTTTTAACCTATTCATAAATTTTCCATGCTAAATACCTGTGCCATTTCCTGTTTACTAGATTATAGTTACAGGTACATTGGTGTAAGGACTAATTCCAGGCCACGTCGAGCTCACAAAATTTGGCCATTATAACTATAGTCACCATATCTTTGTGCATGTATTCCCCTCTACTTAAACACTAAGCATATTACATCGTATAATATACTATTTTTTTTCTTTACCGGCAACCGAACTCAAGCTATAGGTATATCCTAATCCATTTCTTTCAAATAAACCAAATGTACTATTTGTTGTTGTTCCACTTCCATTTCCACATAGTTAATTTATTTCATAATAAAAATGTTACGAAACACAAATTTAGGTGGTCTAGACATTCATATATGTTATTATATTCCACCATGTACTTTTTACGAGAGGAGTTACTCAAATTTAGCAATGGAGCAAGTAAATACCTTCTCAAAACATTATGGTATCACTTAGATGCCATTATGTGCTGGTCCATTAAGTAAAAAAAAAATATTATGTAAAAAAAAGGTGCCAGACTTATAAAAATAGGATCTTTTGTTT
Organism: Kingdonia uniflora; assembly: GCA_014058105.1. NCBI lineage: Eukaryota > Viridiplantae > Streptophyta > Magnoliopsida > Ranunculales > Circaeasteraceae > Kingdonia > Kingdonia uniflora. The sequence continues at coordinate 2,232,977 of JACGCM010000440.1, read as the reverse complement.
GTTTATGTTTATACAATATTTATTTGCTTATGACTGTAGTTACCTTATTTTTGTGCACATATTCCCTTCTACTTAAACACTAAGCATATTGTAACGTATAATATACTTTTTTTTTCTTTACAGGCAACAAAACTCAATGTATTTATAACATGTCAACAACTAAAATACTCCAAAAGGGACAAATCAATGATGAAGATAATTTGCTATTGAATAATATTGTGATCAAAAATAATTTACACTACAATGAAGTAATAACCTAACATGGTTATTATTACTAACATAATCATTAGATGTACCTTTTAAGCTAAATATGGTTTTTGATCATAGAATCTAGAGCAATGATGTGTTATAATACTATGTGTTATAAGCATTATGGAAGGACTAGATAATTCTCTATCAATTAGTCCTTATTAAAGGTTCTTAACTTCTTTTATTCTTGGCTCATGGACTTTGCTGTGTTTACTTGGGAACTTAAGCTTTTGAAAAGGCATAAGCAAAATTTGATGAATGCGATACAAATAGTCTTATTAGAGCTTAATGTTATACAAATTATAGCGTATAATATTGTAATATTTGAATTTAGACATTTTTTTCATCATTTTTTCTATATTGCAGTAATTAACTAAATATTTTTTACCATTCTTCAGTTTTGAAGTATTTTGAATGTTTTGAGAAGCATAAGATAGGGCGGGTAAGTGTTTTGTGCATGTTGTTGGGGTGTAGATGTGTTGAATAATTGTTACATAGGTTTATGAATGTTTTGCAAGTAATTTTTTGTCAATTAAATAGGGAAAATGTTGTTCAATTTTTTTGAATTGCTATACATGTTTCTCAATGATTTACATGTGGTTTATACTCCATCAAATAGGGGAAGTGATGCCCATTTTTCTTTTGATTGTTATGCAGGTTTTTAAAATGATTTACAAGTAGTTTATGGTCTATAAAATAGGGGAAATGATACCAAATTTTTATAGAATTTAGAATACCGATTAAGATTTGTGTCGTGAAATTGCAAGAGTTTTAGAGAGGTTGAGCTAAAAACATTTAAAGATTTTTTTTCTTTGTTAGTAATTGTTGACAAATCGACTCAAGTCATATTCGATAGTGCCTTAGGCATGCCAATTAAACTTTAAAGCGGTATCCGTGGCGTGATACGGGTATTCACTAGTCTATCTCTCTATTAAAATGGTACGGTGTTTTTGCCACATGGGACAAGCCTGTCCTTATGTCCAGAGATAAAGAGGGGCCGGGATGCGCTTTTGACGCCTCAAGATTGAGGTAAACAAGGACAGTTTTAGAACTTTATATTTTAAACCCAAAGCCTACAAACTTACCCCTGACCAAAAAACTTCACCCTTCCTCCCCGACTCAAAACTTCACTTCTCAAACAAAACTAAAAAATATGCAATCTCTATCTATCTCTCCCTCCCTCTACGGGCTCTACATCTCTATCTTTTGCTTAAGAGTTGTATAATTTGAGCTTTGATGTCGATTTATCATCTTCAGCATAATATCGTTCTCTCCATCTTCACAATCACGTCTCTATCTGATTTGGTTTGATTTCGTCATGGGTTTGAGTTGAGTTTGCATCTTTAACACCAGTAGAGCGGAGTGGCTTTATTGTTGTTTCAATCGAGGATATTTGGGGAATGTTTGGATGTGTGGAATCAGTTGTTAGACAAGAAATCAAACTATTGAATCTAAAGGTCAGTTCATTTTTTTAATTTTGATTTGTTTGCTGTAATAGTTGAATGTGCAATTCAGTAGTTTTTGATTCAATTACCGAAGACAATGAAAGCAACTGGCAAAATATTTAATGGTTGCGAAAAGAATCCAAATGTTCTCATATACGAGTTACAAGGAAGATGAAAATCTACCCATTAACTCATCTTTTTGAATCACTCTTTGTTTCTCACGAAATCCAATAGCTCTAGAACTTTCTTTTTCTGGAAACCTCCTCTTTGGTTCTCATGAGTCATGATGTCTCCCTCTTCAGGTTATTACACAAGGTTGTGATGGGAATGACCGAATGAGTAATTTTCTTTTTCTCTCTCTCACTCACTCTCTCTCTCTCTCTCTCTCTCTCTCTCTCTCTCTCTCTCTCTCTCTCTCTCTCTCTCTCTCTCTTACGAATTCTACTTTCCAGGGAATTTTAGGCTGTAAAATATAACAGAGGATAAGATTGATCTAAGAAAATGCTGTATATAATAATTTAATTGCTAATTTCAAGCTTTCTGATGTTATCCATTTGTAAATTCTCTGATTTTGATCATGACATTTACATTTGAAGAAATCCAGAAGTTTAAGCATTATAGGAATCATAGCAGTGATTTAATCAGGTATGCAACTCTTCTTTAGACCGATTGTAGGTGTGGTTTTGCTAATGGGGTTTGTTTAGTTTTTGATGTTGCGTAGGATGCTTGGCTGGAGACGAATACCAGTGATGTTTGCATGCTAATTTCGTCCAAGGCGTTGTGAATAATAGGGATTGATGATTGGAGATATTGGAAGCATATACCAGATGAGTAATCTTGGTACAATTTCAACTAATATATTGGTATTTTGTGGTTTGGAATTCAAGTTTGGATTCAAGGTATGAGTCTCTCTCTCTCTCAAATGATCCACGGTCAAAGCTATTTATATTTTAAATGTATTTTTAGTTGTTTGATTCATTGTGAATCATGTCCATCCTTAGTGTTCTGATAAAGTATTACATTTGCTACCCTTGCACTTCGGTGTTAGTATTTTCAAGATCGCAAACCTTTGAGGAGTCTGAATATACATTTGGTCCCCTTTTGAGTATTTATGATATTGTTAAGTCCAAAACAGTCTCTAAAGCTATTTATGTTCAAGTGATAATAATTTTAGAAGAAATTTTGGATGATAAGCGCCCGTTCGCCTTAAATCGAGGCTTCTATTGGGATCTGAATCGAGTGTTTCATAGTTCTGATTTGAATTCAAATCTTAATTTTAGGCAATTCCTAGGTAAAGACCATTTTAAGAACAACTGGGAAGAAGCAATTTATGATTGGGATATTATACAATAGTTTTTAGGTCAGTCAGCCAAGGGTGAAGACAACAGTAATGACATGTATTTTGGTGATCATTCCGAAGCGGTCAATTATGGATTAATAATATTGGGAGTCCAAGAAATCTTAGATAGGACAGGTACCAAGTTTACTAGAGGGATAAGGGAAGTTGAAACCCAATTCAAGGATTTCATGTATAAAGTTCCAGGATCCCTAACACATAAGCTCTATAATTTTGTAACTGATCACAATGTGGAGGTTGACATATCTTTCTTGCTCAACTCGCAGAAGTACATGCTTTACATGGTTTGCCTTCTTGAGGATTACCTAACTGTTGCAATAGAACGGGACTTCCCACTAGTGACCAGAATAAAGTTTATTTAGATTAGAGAGGTTTGTTCTTAATTGCTGATCTTGTTTGTCACTAACCAATATCTTTGTTAGTATCTTAAAAGTTTTTCAAAGATTTACATTTGAATTCTCTTCATTTTTGTATAGGGCAATAATATTAAATATGGCGATATATATAGTTGGGTTACGTGTAGAAAAAGGCTCAAATCAGGAAATGCCCACTTTTGGCCAGATATCATCATTGAAATTTAAAGTTTAGACTGGTTTGTTCTCGTCCTTTGATCTGTGTTTTATCACTAGCCATTATACCTTTATCCTTATTTCTAAAAGGTATTATCATGTGCACAAAATCCATTAATTCGGTCGTTGATTACATCAATGTTTGGGCTATAATCAGCTATGTATTAATGACCCAAATGGGAAATAACCCAAACCAATGGGAGCATAGGTATTAATGATCGAGGGATTATAACCCAAACTCTAAATGATGTTAAGGTACACTAACCATTTATGTTTACTAAGCCATAGCGAGCCATTTCTGATGTAATTCATTTTGTAATACACATATATTACGTATCATCTGAAAAGATATACAATTTTGTATTTTTCAGCAATAAGTAAGCTATAGATTGGGCACTTATCCATACACAGTGCAATACTTAGTTTTTTCAACTATTCACATATTATTCAGAATAATTAGTTTCTTACTGAACACACATGATTTTTTTTATTAAGCTTTGGATTTAGAAAAGCGGTATCCGTGGTGTGACACGGGTATTCGCTATCCTGAGTTAGGTAAAAATTAGTTTACCATTTAAGGGAATGATGCATGAATGAGATGGCCTACTACGTATTAAAATGTGCATAATTCCGATTGCAAACATATCTACAAAGAAATATAACATTTTTCTACAAAATTTACGTATTCTGCAGATTATGTTGAAGATTCCTAACTAATTTTTGAGATATGTGTATAAGAAACTATGAATAATATGCGTATTTTAATGCTATAGGTAACAGATATTGTTATGCTTTAGTCATCGCTTTAACTTTCTTTAACCTACATAAAGCTTTTCGCATAATTTGGAACTGTTGCAGTTCATAGTGGGTTGGGTTCGATAGAGCGTCTCTCTCTCTGCATTAGCGCTATGCATAACTGCGATCTAGCTTACATGCTCTAGCTAATATCGTATCTATTTGTACTTCATTACAATGTAACCATAATTTGAACTAATACAGATAATACTGTAGTTTCCCTATCTTATTGAGTAACTTGAGTATTCCACAAAGGTTGCGGCTTCACAATTTTTCAAGTATATGATATTTTTCTTTATTACTTTCTTTTGATGCCTGTGCAACTTGCTAGGGCATATACATTACTGGTGTTGTGCAGTACAGTATAGTATTTATTCTTCCTTACCTCATTGGACCTTGTTTTTTCCTTAAGTCTGATATTTTATTTTTTTATTTTTATTTTTATTTTTATTTTTTATTTTTTGTGTTGGAGCTTACCCTGATATGATTTTGCAGGTACTGTATATCGGTGAACGTTATTGAATTTGTGTACTCCAGATTCCAGGCATTTGATCTGGCCTACTATTTGTTCACAAAAAAAGATGTCATCTCCCGCCACCTCCGATATTACTTTGATTTATCAATGGATCAGGCAAGTCTTATTGATACGTAAAAGGTTATTAGCTTTTTTTTGCTCTCTAATAACATAAGGAAAAGTCTTGAATTCAATGTCTGGGTATCATGAGAAGTTACCATTTTGGAGCTACATCATACCTTAAGAAGATACTCTGATAGAATTTCAATGCATCCAAATGATAATTCCACTTTTTTGTTTTTCCAGCTCGGTTGTTTATTTTGTAGTTTACTGCAGTACGAGAACATGGAAAGCCAACTTTGTTTCATCGTCAATGTATATTTTTGTTGAGTCTTGCATAAATCCCTACAAACTAACTGAATGGATCTCTTTTCTTAGCTTGAGTAGTTTATCATGAGGAGTATCTCCATAATCTCCTGTACATTTCTTTGCATGTCAAGTTGCTCCTGCATTTTGTCACATTCTTCAAGGGTGAAGCGCCCAACTTTCTTCGATCCAAGGTCTTTTTTCTTTCTTTTTAAGGCTGGTATTCTAACATTTGGGTATTTCTAATTTGTTTTAGTTTTTGATGAGTTGATTGTAAATGGGGTTTTTGTGATTGGGTTGCAAATGCTAATGTAGATGGGAGATCTGTCTGTTGAGGTTACAGATAAGAGTCGAGATGAATCTCAAATGGCAAAGTCTTTGGCTATGGAAGTACTTGCGGAGGGTATGGGTCAATAGATTATGTACTTATAATGTGATAATTGTGTGTTAATTTTTTGTAGAACTTGATTGTGTACATATTGTTTAGGTGAACTTGAGAAAGCGATTGAGCATCTTACAGATGCGATTTTACTTAATTCGACATCGGCTATTATGTATGCGACCAGAGGTAATATTTTTTGTTGGCAACGTATGTTGGGGGTTTGATTATGTATGGGATTTGAGTTTGTTGATTTTCTTTCTTTTGGTGTGTCATATGTACAGCTGGCGTATACATTAAAATGAAGAAACCGAATGTTGCTATTCGGGATGCCAATGCAGCTTTAGAGGTTTTTCTATACCCGATTTTAGCCTTCACTTAAAAGTATAATGTTGTAGTTGAATCATTTTTTGTGGTGACAATTTTGGGGTTTACTAGGAATCTGGTGGTATTGATATTTGGGGATCTGGTTATTGTATTTGCGAAGATGAGAATACCATTTATTATTTGGCTGAATTAGAGATATGATGGAATTTTCTTAAGAAGTTGAGCATCACTTAGATAATATCTGGTTGAATTGGAAATAAGATACTAACAATAATGACCTGATGAGTAATGTGTTTGGGAGCATAACCCAATTACTTTTGGTTAAATTAAGAATTATGATGGTAGTAACATTATATTAATGTGTTTGGGGGAGATGGACTTTTTGTTTTTTGCTTTTGCTTTTTCAAAATATCTATGTTTGGAAGAAGTTGGAATTGGGCTAGGAGATACTGAGAAACCCATGCACCCTTATGATGTTTCCAACTTAGCCATCATTCCTACTCATGAATAGGCTGGAAGACCTAAAACCCTATAGGTCTTAAGGTGATATTGCAAATTTAGAACTCATGTCCTTATATCATTCCAAATAAGATATACAGGTCACCTTCTAATGTTGCCAACTTAAGCTATTATTTTATACCTAATAAAATCTTTGCAATGTTTAATAGCTATGATTATGTAAAAAATGTTGAATATAAAAATTCCCCATTTACTATTGATCTCCATGGATTAATATTTTTTTGAGTACTAAACTGATACCGAAAAATTACTAGTCGTCTGAGACTAACCAATTTCGATCGTTTTAGGTCAAAATCTAAAGATCCTATAGCCACTGAATTAATGATCAAAACTTAACCAAATTCAAGTCTATACTATTATCTAATGTCAAGCAAGCAATGAAAATTAAAGGCAAAGCAAAGATTTTTTTAACCCTGTGGGAAACCTTTCTCAGGAAAAAAACCCACAGGTCGCTATCGAGTCACTCGACAACTAAACAATCCACTATCAAAAAAGAATTATAAGAATTTAATTACTTATAGACTCGATAAGCACTTCCCATGGTTATCTCTCTCCCAATGAATCTTCTTACAATCAATTCCGCGTTCTCGCAACGCCTCGCTCCAATCTCACGTCGAAGCTCCTATTCTTGAATCGCTCAAGTTCTTCAATTTAGTTCTTCAATGCACGACAAAGATTTCTTGATCGATTGATTGATTCAAGATTGAGTGATTTGATTATCTCTTGAATCTCTCAAAGATCGATCTCTGTTCACTCTTAAAAATCAAGCCTCCAAAACAAAATAGGTTTTTCCAAGAAGTGAATCTTTAAAAAAGGCAAGTATGTCTTTAAATAGTAAAACAAAAAACACGGGCTCTGTTCAAATAGAAATCAATCTATTCAAACAAAAGTCTATCTGGTGAAGATTATTCAAACAACAGTTATTCTATTCGAATAGGGAAGTAACTGTTAAAAGTTATTCGAACAACAAGCAGTCTATTCGAATATAAATGCAACTGTTGAAAGTTATTCAAACAAAAGTAATTCTATTCGAATACAATTCTATCTATTACAACATATTCGAACAACATTAAAGATTATTCGAATACAACTTCTATTTTCTGTAAATAGACATTCTTATCCCCTTTTTTCACTCTGTAAAATATAGTGGCTTGACTTTTTAGAAAAAAGAATTTAGAAATCAACTTACCTATTCAGAGATAGTCAGTCCAGCTGTAGTCGCTCCACGTGCATTCACTGACGCCGGATAACCATGAAATAATGCTGACGTCTACTCTAGACACTAAATGAAACAAACTTCAGAAATGGATCTTTCAATCTCCCCTTTTGTTTCATTTTATGTCAAAACAAGAATTAGATATAATAACTTAAGGAAAACAGACTTGATGGACTGACTCACTCTCAGAACATCCATACTCAAGAGTCTATCCTCTGAAATCCCTGCACACTAAACGAGTTATATCATGTATCCGCTCAAATTTAAAATAAGGAATTCAGAGAACATAAAGAACTTACCTGACTTACCTGTCAGAAACATCCCTCCCCCTTTTTGACACAGAAGAACAAAGGGTAAACAAGCAAGAAGCAAGTATATAACAGTTATGAACAAAGATATATCATGGAATAGCAAGAGTCTGATAGATGATCCATGCAAAATAAACTGTTAATACAAAGTAAAATCAAATAACGTAACTACATCTAATAGATAGGCAATAAACAGAGTAGATGCAAAAATAGTTATGAGAAGACAAAAAAAAAATTGAACGAACACGCTAAAATCTAAAAGTAAGAGCCAAAATCACTCTCGACCTAAGACCCCTCATCTGTATCTGTATTTGTGGCAGGCGGGCCACTCGACGAGTCACATACTATACTGCTCAATCCTTCCACAGAAGTCTGAAGTCGACCGATGTCCTCCCTAAATAGCTGAAACTGAGTCTGTATCAGAGTGTCCATGCTAGCAAAACGAGTCTCCAAAAATGTATACGTAGAGGCAAAATCATGTGGAACCAACCCAGTAGGAACATAAGCATAAGTACGAGGTACAGGTGTAGTCGCGATCCAGGAAGTAGAAGGTCTCGTATCTCATATAGTAGATACGGTCTCAGCCCTCGAGTCCTCTGCATCCTCGTCAGACTCGAACTCCGTCTCTACAGTCATGTGTTTTCTGCTCTTCTCCCAATACTGAGTATTAATAACATCGTTCTTCGCATCCACCTCTTTATCAGGACAAATAACATACCCCTTATCAGTCAGAAGCTGAGAGATGAATCTGCCGTAAGGCAAAGTCTGTGCCTAACGATCCGGGTTCGCCGTGGTAAACATCTCATTCATGATAATGAGAACCAATTCAACACTGAGTCCCATAGTATAAAGGTAGACGAGATAAAACATATTTCCCACCAGAACATTCTTATTCCCTTTTTGGGGAATGATGTTCCGATGAGCCACCATATGGAAATGGCAGATTGCTGGATCCAGATTCTTGCGCCGAAGATATGGACCACTCTTCTTTCTAGCACACAGAAGTTCCTCCTCCATCTCCGCCTTGGGAGGAAACTCAGTAAGAACTGGAGGCTACATCAGATAATTGATATCGGGATTGTCAGAATCCCCGAGACCAAAAGCTTTTCGAACATCATCGGAATCTATATCGAAAATAGACCCATCGATGGACACGCTGAACGTCTTATTAATACCCGTACCGTGCATAACCCGTAAAGAAGCATAAAGGAGTCGCAGCAACCGAGGGTAGCAGGGCAACTGCAGTTCCAAAATCCCAGTCCAACCACGTGCGTCAAAAAAACAAAAATCCGAGGAGACATCCGGATAGTTCACACTCAACTCCTCTCTATCTAGAGTCACCTCTTTCTGATATCCTCTAAACTTGAGACCTGATTTCAGGGTGGACCAATGAGGAGGATCATTTTCTGAACTAGACTCCCCAACTTCACGAGCTCCTTATCGTTGAAAGCCTAGAGAGTTAGTACGTGGTAGACCCGTCTGAGCACCGCGAGTCGTCCGTCCCCATTTTGTCATTGCACTTGAGTCGGGAACAATAGGTCCCTTCTGAGGATGTTTCATCCGTACCATAGCAGACAAAAACAACAAAGGACAATCCGATGTAACCAACACAAACCCCAACAATGTCTGCAAATCTCCTGCAAAAAAAATCACCACTTTCCCCAAACTCAACCCACACGGTTAAGCAGCGGAACCCCAATGAACCAACACACAACTAATTCCTCACCACCGCAATCAAATAATCGCGAAATGATCAACCAACTCTGCAAGTAATCACAACACCCTCAAATTGCCAAGTGACAGTTCTAATTGCATATGAACACACCCAATTTAACTGTTACAATTCGCAAACAGCAAACCAAATCCAAAGCACTAATTGAACAAAAATTGAGCACCAAACTGAAATGTGAGAGTGTAGAGTGATGACAGCACAACTAAATACCAACCTTGGATTCGAAAGTAAAAAAAGCCCTAGGTGATGCGTCCTAGTACAATCGCTCGAAGTGAGTAAACCTTAAACTTGCGAGAATGAATGTTTGATAATACAAATGATGAACTTAGAACAAACTATCACAAGAAGGGAAGGATTCGAATGAGAGAGAGATAGACAGTGCCAAGGTCACTCAAATAGAAGTGGGAGAGCATGGAGAAAAGAAAAGAGATTGATTTATATAAAAAAATTGGCTAAATATATTCGAACAACAAAAGGTGTATTCGAATAAACAAGTATCTGCTACAAAATGTTCGAACAACAAGAGTTGTATTCGAATATACTTGTACCTGCTGAGAAATATTCAAAAAATAAATAAATTGTATTCGAATAATGAAGAATCTGCGTAAAAATGTTCGAACAATAAGAGTTGTATTCGAATAAACATTTGCACTGATGAAAATGAAACAAAACGAAACGCAACAAAATAGAGAGAGAAAAAATCAAAGAAATAAACACTAAGTAAGCAATACTCCCCCTGTCTACGCCAGATCAGAGACTAATCACAAGCTATATGAATATCAGATAAGAAATCATTCAATAGAAAGTATTTACTCAGAGTGTCTGTGTGCGCAGTCAATGTAAACCAGTACCATGTATTTAATAGACCCAGCATTCAAAAATAAATACAATAAGGAAAGTTATTTCAACTTAGGCCTCTCATTGGTGGTCACTCGAAAGCACTGAGAATTGACTAGCAAACACTCTGTGTGAAATATGAATATGAATAATATGCAAAAAAAGACTCATATTTTATCAAATAAGCAGCGCACTGTGAGTTGGAGGATCTCATGGAAAGGAAATCAATTGTCAGTAATGGTGTCAAGTTAGTAAATATAGATTCCATAGCTCTCATCTCTGCTAAACTAACTCTGCTAAACTCAAGATCAAACAAGTCTTGTAAAGGATATAATGAAGGCACAGGTAGGTATATGACGGAGTAGATAATTTGCTGGCATTCTGAGACTACAGTTACACTAACTCCCCTTCTCACCTGAAACCAAATTCAACTTTCTATCATAACGCCCCTTCTCACCCGAAACCAAATTCAACTTTCTATCATACTTTTTCTTATGAAGTACACATAAACTAAAATATCACCCTCCTTTTTTTTTCTTTTTTTTTTATTACTGAAAAGTCTCAGAATTGGGTAAGAAGAACGAAAGCCAAAAAATGTGTAGCAATAAAAAGCCTACTACCATATCTTCAGTCTCAAATAGTGTTTTTCGTCGCGAATCAAGTATAGAGAATGTTATATTAGACTAACTTGATCTTGAAGTTACCATTTTGACAATTGAGTAAAAAAAACAAAATGAGATCACAAACAATAGAATCAAAGAGAGAAGTAAATATCACAACACTCGAAGTTTAGAAAAATAGGTCAGATCCTCACATAACATTAGGTACAAAGTCTCTACAGGTAACCTCAAGTATAATATCAATGAGTGCCGATCTATCTAAGCATGCAATAGTTAACTGCTGTGAGAGAAAGAAAAACCAAGTAAACACTATACTGAATTGTCCTAATCATTAAATTAGAAAACGTATCTGACCAAATATATATCACTGTGATAATCTATCAAATAGTGTAAAGAGAGAGTAAAAGACATGCCTAATCAATAGAACATACACCAATAGAGCGTCGCAGAAGCTCAAATCTCATGGCATCTAACGGCTTGGTAAAGACATTTGCTAACTGACTCTCTATAGGAACATACTCAACACTGACTATCTTGCGCTCAACAAGATCACGAATGAAGTGGAATCAAAGGTCAATGTGCTTGGTTCTAGAATGTTGTTCAGGATTCTTAGAGATATTTATCGCACTCGTATTATCACAAAAAACTGACATCATTCCCTGGACTATTCCATAGTCAGACACCATCTGTTTCATCCAAATCAATTGAGTGCAACAACTACCCGCAATAATATACTCCGCTTCTGCTGTAGATTGAGAAATACAATTCGGCTTCTTACTTTGCCAAGCCATAAGATTATTTCTAATATAATAACATCTACTCGAAGTACTCTTCATATCATCTGCATTACCTGCCCAATCTGCATCAGAATACCCAATAACTTCCAAGGTTGTGTCATGTACATACCACAAGCCAAAATTAGACGTCCCAGCTACATAACGAATAATACGCTTAACAGCCTATAAATGGGACTCTTTTGGACTACCTTGATAAAGAGAACAAATACATACACTAAACATAATATCAGGATGAGTAGCAGTAAGATAAAGTAAACAACCTATCATACTTCTATATGCCTTTTGATCAACATTCGTACCTGTCGAGTCCTTACTTAACTTTGTAGTGGTACTCATGGGTGTCCTGGCATGTTTTGCAGAAGATAGACCAAACTTCTTCATAAGATCCCTGGCATGCGTGGATTGAGAGACAAACATTCCTTTCTCCACTTGACAAATTTGGAGACCAAAAGTGAGTTCCCCAACCATGCTCATCACAAATTCACTTTTCATTAAGGCTGCAAAAGAAGTGGTTAGTGAACTCGAAGTAGAACCAAACACTATATCATCTACATATACCTGTGCAACAAGCATCGCGCCTCCCTTCCTTTGGATAAAAAGCATTTTATCAACTCCCCCTCGAATAAATCCCTTAGCTAAGAGAAAATTTGAGAGCCATTCATACCATGCCTGAGGAGCTTGCTTCAAACCATAAAGAGCCTTCATCGAGTAGAACACGTGATCTGGATGATGAAGATCCTCAAACCCTTTTGGTTGGGCCACGTACACCTCTTTCTCTAAGAGCCCGTTTAGAAAAGCACTCTTCACATCCATCTGATGTAACTTGAACTTTTCATGGCAAGCAAGAGCAAGTAGCAGGCGAATAGACTCAAGCCTTACAGTAGGGACAAATGATTCAGCAACATCAACCCCTTTTACTTGATTATACCCTTGATCGACCAATCTAGCTTTATTTCGAATTGCATTCCCCAGTTTGTCATATTTGTTCTTATAAACCCATTTAGTTCCAATAATATTTGTACTTAAAGGACGTGGAACTAAATCCCAAACATCTTGACGGCGAAACTGGCAAGGCTCATCTTGCATTGCATGTAGCCAATATTCGTCTGACGGAGCTTCCTTTACCGTTGTTGGTTCGATGATGGAAACATAACAAACAAAGTTCACCGTCTCATGGTATTGACTTCGAGTCTGAACCCGAGAAGTAGGATCACCGATGATATCGGCATTAGAGTGATTCTTACAAACTTGTTACCATCTGGGTTGCGGTACAGTTGGGGCGGGAGGGGGTGGAATAGCTGGAAATGATGAAGTGGAAAAAGGAGAACCAGCCTTTGATGTAGAACTTGATGTAAGAACGTCACTAGAAGCGGTTTCGAGATTTTCTGTTGTACTATCATCTTATCTCACTTCTGTAGAACCAAGGGTGCAAGTATCATCAACAACCACATTACAAGACTCCATCATCGCATTGGTCCTCAAATTGTAAACTCAAAAATCTCTACTATTTGTTGAGTAGCCTAATAAAATACCTTCATCACTCAGAGAGCCAAATTTCCCAATGTTCTCCCGATCTCTAAAGATGAAACATTTACTCCCAAAAACCCAGAAGTAGTTGACATTCGGCTTCTTTCCAAACCACAGTTCATAAGACGTGTTTAAAATAAGTGGGCGTAGATACACTCTATTAATAGTATAACACGCAGTATGAATGGCCTCCCCCTAAAAGTGTGCCGGAAGATTCTTGCTATGAAGTAAGACTCATCCCATTTCTTGAAGAACTTTATTCTTCCTCTCTGCAATTCCATTTTGTTGTGGAGTGATTGGAGCAGAGAATTCATGCTTAATCCCATTAGAAGTACAATATTCAACCACCGCAGTATCCTTAAATTCTCCTTCATGATCACTTCGAATTTTATCAATAGAACAATCTTTCTCATTTTGGATCCGAAGTGATATATTGCGGAATTTTTCAAAAGTATTCGACTTCTCTCTCAAAAGTGCTATCCATGAATAATGAGAAAAATTATCCACCATTACCAAAATATACCTCTTACCTCCCAATGTTGTCGTTCTCATATGACCCATCAAATCCATGTGTATTAGCTCAAGAGTTCGAGTTGTAGCAATATTGTTGGACTTCGTGTGAGAGCTCTTTATTTGCTTCCCAATTTGACAAGGGCCGCACACTATGTTGCTCAATCTTCCCAACTTTGGTACTCCCCGAATCAGCTCTTTACTTGTAATCTTGGACAAATCATTAAAGTTTATATGTCCCAATCTTTGATGCCATAAGTCCACATCACTCAGTTTCGCTTTGTTACACATTATAGCTCCTTGTTGAATAACATAACAGTTATCAGTAGTTCTAGCGGCATACATCACCCGTTATCCCTGAGAGTTCAGAACGTTACATACACTTCTGGAAAAAGTAACAGTATGATCTGTATCACATAGTTGACTCACACTAAGAAGATTGGCCTTCAGCCCCTTAACCAGAAGGACATTATCAATTGCTTGAGTACCAAGTCCTTCGACCTTTCCCTTTCCTACCACAGAAGATATACTCCCATCACCAAAAGTAACATCACCTCCCTGAATATCCTATAGGTGACTCAGGTTGGACTCATCACCAGTCATATGACGAGAACACCCGCTATCTATATACCATTGAATTGACTTGAAAGCATTCAGAGCAGTTAGTGCAACATTACACTTTAGTTGAGGTGCCACATCCAACTTTCGTACCCAGATGCTTCAAATAGTTCCTCGACCTATAGTTTTCTATGCAAAAAATCTAGACACATTTTCACTTTTCTCATTAGTAGAAATCACATTAGAATTATATTTATATCCACTGTTCCAGAAAACATGTGATTGATAAGATCCAACAAATCTACAAAAGAAAGCAATATGTCCCCTTCGACCACATAGATTACAATAATAATTTTTAGAGTAAGAGGCCCGTTTGGAGTGATCATGAGTAGTGAATAAGGCGTTATGTTTGAGCATAGAAGTAGACGCAGTTGCTTTCATAAACTTTGTGATTTGAGGAGTCTTGGCCTTGGAAAGAGATTCCTCATATCCTAGACCCCTTTTGTCACTGTCCATTTTTCCCATGCATAATATTTTATCAATGTTCATGGCCCCATGACAGAACTTCTGAAGTTTCTGTTGAGATAGAACTACATCAAGCTTGACCGAACGAAGTTCATCCAAAGTTGATTTCATTTTCTCTTTTGAATCATTAACTTTTTTTTCTTCTTTTGACCAAAGATTCTTAGGTTTAGGGACCTCAATAACACTCCCTGATTGACCTTGCATCATAGTAGGGGGTGTCATCCATCCTCAACAGCAATCCACACATCTTCTCCGATCGATTATAAGTATGCAATCATTCAGACTTTCCAGTATGGATATTCTTTGCCATCAAAGGCTGGAGGACGATTTATAGGACTACTAAACTTCTCGGAACTCATTATTCTCAAGCGAACTATCCGGGATCCACGTTTAGGTTGATAAACCTCAAAACCTGATAGCTCTGATACCAATTGAAAAATTACTAGTCGCCTGAGACTAACCAATTTTGATCGTTTTAGGTCTGAATCGAAAGATCCTAAAGCCTCTGAATTAATAATGAAAACTTAACCAAATTCAAGTCTATACTATTATCTAATGTCAAGCAAGCAATAGAAATTAAAGGCAAAGCAAAGATTTTTAACCCTGTGGGAAACCTTTCTCAGGAGAAAAACCCACAGGTCGCTATCGAGTCACTCGACAGCTAAACAATCCACTATTGAAAAAGAATTACAAGAATTTAATCACTTATAGACTCGATAAACACTTCCCATGGTTATCTCTCTCCCAATGAATTTTCTTACAATCAATTTCGCGTTCTTGCAACGCCTTGCTCCAATCTCACGTCGAAGCTCCTATTCTTGAATCGCTCAAGCTCTTCAATTTATTTCTTCAATGCATGATAAAAGATTTCTTGATAGATTGATTGATTCAAGATTGAGTGATTTGATTCTCTCTTGAATCTCTCAAAGATCGATCTCTCTTCACTCTTAAAAATCAAGCCTCCAAAACAAAATAGGTTTTTTCCAAGAAGTGAATCTTTGAAAAAGGCAAGTATGTCTTTAAATAGTAAAATAGAAAGCACGGGCTCTGTTCGAATAGAAATCAATCTATTCGAACAGAAGTCTATCTGGTGAAGATTATTCGAACAACAATTATTCTATTCGAGCAGAGAAGCAACTGTTAAAAGTTATTCGAACAACAGCAGTCTATTCGAATATAAATGCAACTGTTGAAAGTTATTCGAGCAGAAGTAATTATATTTGAATACAGTTCTATCTGTTGCAACATATTCGAACAACATTAAAGATTATTCGAATACAACTTCTGTTTTCTGTAAATAGGCATTCTTATCCCTTTTTTTCACTCTGTAAAATATAGCGGCTTGACTTTTTAGAACAAAGAGTTTAGAAATCTACTTACCTGTTCAGAGACAGTCAGTCCAGCTGTAGTCGCTCCACGCACATTCACTGACCCCGGATAACTACGAGATAATGTTGACGCCTACTCTAGACACTAAATGAAACAAACTCCAGAAATTGATCTTTCAGATACTACCTGCACGACCATTGTCATACTCGAAAATTTACTCAGTGTTAGCCATATTATGTCGAAGTAATTTCTTCTTCCTTCTATAAAAGCTTTTTAGTAGCCAGTTGGGTTGCAAGGCATCACTAACTGGCACAAAAACTAAAAAATCTGAGTAATCAACCAAGTCTTTAAATGGCAGCTCAATGCTGTCACTAACAATCACTGGTAGACAGAGACTTAAGATAACATTAAAGAGTCGATTGAAGTGGGTGTATCTCTAGCTGGGTGTAAACAGATTTCCGAGCTCCTCATTCCATTTATTGACTGCTCCATTCCAGTGGCATTAGGAAAATCTTCTTCTATGATAATGTCAGGTTTAAGTAAAATGTTTCATAATTTCTCTCGCACCAGGCCTTTTTGGAACATGATAGGCTAAAAAAATTGAGTATGGAAGTAATCAATCAAATACTTGCAATTGAAGGTGATATATCAAGGAGCTTAAAAAAAATTTAACGGCAAAACAATGGATATGAGAGTTAGACTAAGAGCACTCTTATTTGGTTTATCTAGACTTTGCATGTTTGTTTGATACAAATCTGTGAAATTTACTCAAAATTGATTTAGAACAATATTACCCCGATAACAATGCTTAGCCCCTTTAAAGTAAAGAAGAGTCTGGCGATGTTGATTCTCAGGTAATTGTAATCTAGGGAGGAAATGAGTGTAGGGAACAAATACATCTTTGAGCAGTGAAACTTAGGTGTGTTGTATCATATCCGAAGGATCGCAATTCTACGTTTTTGAATCGAGCCTGTAACACCCACCCAAATTGACCATGAGACTAGTGTTGTTGTGGTGTGCTACGTGGTGTTTTTTACAAGGGACAAGTTTGCCCATAAGATAAAAGGTTTATCTGAGAGACAAAGAGGGGTTGGGATGGAGTCTAAGCGCATCCCAAATAAGTGGATGAGAAAAATCTCTCTCTCATATTTATTTGGCGGTAATTTTGACAACTACAATTTTGAGAAAAAAATAATTTCGCGACTCTCGTTCTCTCCATCTCGCCCTCTCTTAAGTCTCTCTCTCTCTCTATATATATATAACTATCCGAGAGATGTCACTTTTCTCCCCTAACCTCTCCCTCGATATATTCTCTCCATGGATACGATATTCCATAATCTTTTGTTTACCTCAACCCTAACTTTTTTCAATAAAAATCAAATATCTCCACAGGCCACAACAAATTCCTTTGGTTGAAATAAATTCATCTCTCATCTAAAGGTACTTTTAGCAATCAATTGCTTAATCTTGCCTCTTCTTTTCTTTGTTTTAAATTATTTGCTTCATCTTACTTCTCCTCTTTAAAACACAAGTTCAATAACCATAAATCCTAGATTTATATTGTGTGTGCATTAGAAGAGCCTATGATGATAATTGTATCTAAATTTAAATATAGAGTACTGGTTGGCAACATTAGTTCATCATTGCAACTATTTCATTTTCATCTCTCTTTACTTTCTGTGTTTGTGATAGAGGAAGCATGACAGCTATTTGATCAAATGCCCCATCCAGGTGGTATTGCTGCAACCTTTGGCCTAGGATTTACTGCAACCTTCTTTTGCTGTGAATGAAACACTAAAACAACCATCAAGGAGTTTATTTTCGAAAGATTGAGCTGAAGTACAGTAGTTAGTACAGGGATATATCATCCCAGTTGCTAGGGCAAAGAGAAAACCTGACCATAATCATAGCATCAAACTAAAGCATACACTACATGAGAATACCATATACCAAGACGGAACACAAATTTCCAAAACATCATAGTAGTTCAGGTGAAATAAGAGTGGTTCTTTTTTAAATACAAAACAATAACATATTATCCAGAAACCTTTGCAACTGAATCACGTGCGCAGTACAAGACTGTCTTCTGCTTGCTGATCTTTGTTTGCTGTGAATGAAATATTTGGTGTTCGAAATTAAATTGTCTCGGCCATTCTAAAACCCCCTTATTCCTGAATGTTTAAAAGGGTAACATGAAATAGTTGCAACATCATATAGTCATCCATGTTTTGGTTCTCAAAAGGCCATAATAGTGCTTCTATAGTTTTTTTGCCTTTTGCGTCTTGATAATGGATGTTCATTAAATTTCCAGGAGGAGGTAAAAGGGCTGAAGAGAGCTTCACCTCTAAAATTTATAGAGTTATTTTTTTCCTTCTAAAATATTAGCATTATCATAGGTTAGGTTACCCAAATGATAGTGGTTGTAGGTGAGGTAAACAACGGAAAAATTGTTAGATGAAGACGACGGCATATTAACAGATGATGGTTTAGGGTGGTCATCGAGGGATACTAAGGACATTGTAGGAACTCATAATTCAAACATAACTTGAGCATTGTTTTTGTTATTGAAGTGAAACAAGCTTTGAACACCAATTTTAAGCCTCAAATATTTGCTATGTATGCAGTTGATGATTGTAATAACGTCACTACTATTGAAGGCTTTGTTTGCGTTTTAATTTATTTATTTTGTTATCCGCCTTTTCAATTAGAGATATTAAATGTTAAATGAAAGAAGATTCTAAATAAACACTCAAGTATTTATAGTTAGCAAGGTCTAAATAAACCTCATTGTTGTTATTCATGTATTGGTTTAATTATTTTTGGTAAAATTGGAAGGTGCTAATTACAAATATGTTATGTTTAAATGTATACTTGATTGTACAGTTTTGCGCATCTCTTTACGGCTTACAAGATAGTTACTGATATTGGTGGCTTACAAGTCTTATCAGATGGTCTCACCAACTACATGATATTGTCCAACATACTATTGGTTACCAGGTAAATATTACCTTACTTAGTAATTCCTATAAGATTACTTGGGGTTTTTTTCCCATTATTTTCATGAGCGGTAATTTTAGCACCGAAGGCGCATTACTGGTAAATTATATAGCGCCGAATGTGCGTTGCCGTGGCGAGCCACGGGTAGTACTAGTATATATATATAACTGAAAGATTACAATCACTTTAAGATGCCCTAGTGTGAAGTGCGATTAAGGAGGCATAAATCCCATATTTCATATTAACTAGATCTTCATGCCTTCCTTGCTCAGTGATAACCCCATTCTTAACGACTGCGATCAAATCCGACCCCATAATTGTTGATAACCTATGAGCCACCACAATTGTTGTTCTATCCACCATGACTTGATCCAATGCATCTTGAACTATTCGCTCGGACTCAGCATCAAGTGCACTTGTTGCTTCATCTAGCAGTAAAATCTTTGGTGCCTTTACTATGGCACGAGCAATTGCCACCCGTTGCTTCTGCCCACCTGACAACTGGATGCCTCGTTCCCCTACTTCCGTGTCATACCCCTGTGGTTCTCAGAACTTCAAGTTATAATAATGTTCACCTTACACAAGCACAAAAATCTACCACCAACTTTTTGGCCGTATGTTTAATATTAGTATTTCTCTTGGTTTTATGGTGAGTTTAGTTTCTACATATTGCAATGTGTGGAGAAGACCTAAACTATATTACACAATTAAGAAATAGATATGTCAAAGAAGAGATAAACCAAGGAAGAAGGGAGGGACGGTTTTTTCTCCTTTTGCAACTGACTAATCCTTTCAAGCTGGTACCCAGATTCAAGGTTGATTACAGTCTATGAAGATGGTAGGGTGAACCACGTTAAGAATATCTTGTTTTGTGTGACTGTTTTCTCTACTTTCAACTTAATTGTGTTTGATCGATTTTCTGAAAAATGGGTGAATCATGGTATACATTGAGTCAGTGACCGAGAAGCGCTTGTACATACTCATTACTCCTACTTGTTAAAAATGCATTATTTTGTGTAAACACAGTAGCCAGAATTTAAGAATAACTGGGTTACGGTATTTTTACCTGTTGCAACCCACTTATGAATTTGTGGGCATTTGCAGACTCTGCTGCAGCCAAAATTTCTGTCTCGGTCGCCTCTCCTTCCTCTTTTCCATATGCGATGTTGGCACGGATTGTCTCATTAAACAATACAGGCTCTTGGCTCACTAGTCCCATCTGTTGCCTAAACCACTTCAACTGAAACTTTCGTATTTCAATCCCATCTAACATGATCTGACCAGAATTAGGGTCATAGAATCTTTGCAATAATGAAATCACAGTTGATTTTCCACAGCCACTTTCACCAACCAGAGCAACTGTCTGGAGTCAAAATTGAGAATGTCAAAGTTAGAAAACAATGACTACAGAGATGGCCTACACAGTTTAGTCCGACAGTAGCATATATTAGTATCCTTTTACTGTAAACTTTGAGTAAATGCGGTTGCCTCCGTCCAGTCATTAATAACTGAGATTCAATATGAAAATATCATTGAAAACCAGTAGACTTCAGTATGAAGTGGAATTTGTCATCATTTTTTAATATTAGTTTTGTCAAATATAAAAAAACTTCAAATTAGTTTTAACTATGAGAAGTGCTAATCTGTATTCTTTTCCTAAGGTCATAGCTTCTTTCATTGAGTATTTGGGCCGGTTGAGTTTAATAATTAGTTGACTTGGTCTGTTTGGTTTTATAATTTGATTAGGACACTCGTTCTTAGAAATATATTTTGAACTTTTTTTCATGTGCGCAACTTCCTCAAAGAGCTTCCTCTGAATTTACCATTTCTATGTTACATTACTAATGCGAATTGACAAGAAGTGAAGTGTAGCATCCAGTAAGTTCTTATTTGCTTCATCAAGTATTCTGCTGGATGAATCAGGGATAAAAAGCGATAACCAGAGCACTTAATGTAATTATCAAGCCAAGAAACTACAGCTTCAGCAATATAACCTATCACGCAACATGGTTTGTTCTTTGCCCCCAATTTCTAAAGCTTGTTTTTCATTTCGAATATATCTGTCTTGTAGCAGAGTAACTAGAAGAATTGTGAAGCTTTACTGCTCTTTCTTCCCGGAACTTCTGTTAGCAGATGTTATGAAAAATGATATTGCAAAGTTCATTCGTTTCAGCAATCATGGTGAGGGTTGGTACAACTGGTCCATTGGTTAAAATGAGCTTATGCTTGAGCAGAGTGAAAAATTACAAATGCTTTTTTTCACCTATAAACTCCTTTCTATCGCAGCAAACATTTTGATTGATAGATGAAGGAATTCCAAGTGACTTGCCTATCACTTAATGACACCCCTTCTTTTGTACCTAAAACACAAATATTGGTATTTTGGGCCCATATATTAGCAATATTTGGGAGTTTTTTTTGGGATTCTAATATGGCTGAATCATGAAATTAACTATGAACAAACACCTAAAGGTGTTTCAGGGCATAGAAGAATAAAGATGGACTTATTTGCTTTTTTTAATAGTGAGATCTTTGATCTTCTTCGCCTATTCCTTTTTTCTCCTTAAGAAGAAGTTTTTATTAAAGTTCTAAGTGTTGTGGTTTGAGACTGTTCCCAATAATACTAATCCCCTAGCTAAGGGTTTTCATAACATAGGAATTTGGAAGTATAAGGATTGACTGATTCAGTTTTTTTTTGTTTGTTATTTGTTTTTAATAGTGTGATCTTCTTTCTTCGCCTATGTTTTGTCGTCTTTTATTGGATGTTTATATTTAAAATTCAAGTGTGGTGACTTTTCTCATTTATTTATGACTTGATTGGCATATTGTGGTTGTTTTAATTGTTAAATTGTTTAATTGAGCAGGTACTTGTAGGCTACTCCAGAACAATCAAGCTGCTTAAGAGGATGGAGTTTTAATCTTTGAGTTGTATTGGTTAAAACAGTCTACTGGAGTCTCTTCCTCTTAATCGTGTGTAGTTTTACCTTTCTTTGGAGATATTCCATGTTCCCTTCTGTATTATTTTTTTGTGATGTTCCATCCTACTTTCCTTTACTTTGTTAGTCGTCACTTTTCCATTAACCTTTTGGGTTATTCTCAACAAATATCAATCAAAACATTATCATATATTTTTGAGGTTTACCTTCCCCGACTGAACAGCCAAGCATAGGTCTCGCAGGACTTGCACTTCTGGTCTCATTGGGTACATGAAACTGACATGCTGAAACTCTATGTCCCCATTTACGTTTTCCAAAGTCATCCCGGAGTCGTCACTTGGATCTATCTTTGACTTCCTGTCAAGAATTTCAAAGATGGAGTTCATAGAAGCTTTAGCCTTGTTTGTATCAGGTGCTGCAGCGGCTGACTCAGAAACCATAAGTGCTGTCATAATTAGTGCAAAGAAAACCTGCAAAATGAGTGGTGGATGGTAAATCAATGATAATCATACAGCTCTTAAAATGTACTGTTGTGCTTTTTTTTAAATGCATAAATATTTGTAAGTGTACTTGACAACGCGGAAGCGAGATTCGTATGAATATCACGTTTTAGTTAAGTTTGAGAGAAATTAGGGTTTCAAACTAAAAAACTTCAACTTTCATTAACCAACATGCCACGTTAGTACTGCTCATATCTCTCATTTCAATAAATAAGAACTCAAGTGAGTGATAAATTAAGGGTAGTTGAAACTTTCTACCTTTCAGAAATGAGAGTTACAAAAAAAGTTTTTTATATTGCTCAATAGCTCTATAAAATATGAAGAGACACCACATTTACTTACTCGAAAAACATCTGTAAAGGTAGATTTTCCGTTTTCAACAAATCGGCCTCCGGCATAGAAACTAGTTGCATAGCCACAAAATAGAATCAAAGAGGAGAGGCCAAATGCAATACCAGTAACCAGTCCTTGCCTAATCCCTGCCTTCTTTGGACCTTCACATTTATTTCTATAGAGTTTTGTCACATTATCTTCAGCACAGAAAGACGCAACAGTCCTTATGTTCCTAACAGCGTCATTAGCAACCTGACTAGCTTCAGCATGCATCATCTACATCAATTTGAAATTTCACGTATAAGTAGACGAGCAATAAAAGAGGTGGAATGATATCGACTCATCTATGGGAACACTGAATTTTCAGATCTAGCTAAAAAAACTTCAAACACTACACACTACAGATTTCAAGATTTCGAAGACAGTAACATATATGGAAATTTTGAATTCGACCATAATATTACTTTGTAAAACAATTTTTTTAATGTTACTTAACTTTAGTATCTTTGTCTGTACTTTCCAGCAATGCTGTACCATATGAAATTATACTATCTACTTTCTTTGTGTGATGTCTCTGCTGGGTTGTGAAGTTTACCTTTGCGTCTGCGTTAAATCTTTTCACGAATTTCATAGAGGCCCAAAAATTGATGCCTAACAAAGGAAATAACGCAATAACTATAAGCGCCAATGGCCAGTTAGCTTCAAGAGCAATAACTAGAGCAACAATCACTGATGTAGTATTCTGAACAAGTGGAGATAATGAATCTCCTACGAGACCACGGATTGCCGTTGCATCCATTGAGAGCCTCGCACCTATTGCACTGCTTGAATGTTGGGGTTCATCAAACCATCCAATTTCCATACTAACCACCTTTTGGAATGACATAGAACGGACTCTTTTTATTAACCGACTCCCTGCCATGGCAAAGAAGTACCCTCTTCCTGTGGAACACGTGAATGATACAACACCCAGGGTAGCAAACATCCACAACCAAAAATTTGATTCCTTACGTAATAAATTTGGTGGCTTAAAAAACGTGTGAATTATGCTAGAAAGGAGTGCCCCAAAAACAGGGAAAACGAAGCCATTGATAACTGAGAAACAACTCCCAATAAGTAGTATTGGGAATTCTGGCTTGCTGAGAAGGGCTAGTCGACGAAGAGGGACTTCATGTTGTGGTGGGGTTTTTTCAGTGTTGACTACAGTGGTAGTGGTAGGTCGGGCTGATGATTTAGAAGGTGAGAGGAAGTTTGAGGGTCCTTCAATTGATAGGCATTGGTCTGATTTTA
Source organism: Kingdonia uniflora (assembly GCA_014058105.1). NCBI lineage: Eukaryota > Viridiplantae > Streptophyta > Magnoliopsida > Ranunculales > Circaeasteraceae > Kingdonia > Kingdonia uniflora. Next base: position 2,208,442 of record JACGCM010000440.1, on the reverse strand, counting down.
TTTGATAATCTTTTGTATCTTCCTGCTTATGCGGGTCATTGGTGCTTTTCATTTCCGATTCTTGATTACCATTTTGCAAGCGTATAAGCTGATTGTATGCTCCATTTGAATTCACTAGCTCTGAGTGTAAACCTGATCATAAGACAACGATTAGAAATTATATAGCTAGATTTGTTGGGTTCGAAAAGAGTGCAGCTAACCTTTTTCTATAATCTTTCCTCCATGAATCACAGCAATCATATCTGATTTTTTTACTGTACTCAGACGATGGGCAACAACGATGGTGGTTCGGTTGGCCATGATTTTGTCCAATGCCTCCTGCACAACCCGTTCGGACTCGACATCGAGTGCGCTGGTTGCTTCATCTAAAAGCAAGATTCTTGGGTCTCTAAGGATTGCTCTAGCTATTGCAACTCTTTGTTTCTGCCCTCCAGACAACTGACTTCCATAATCCCCAACCATCGTTTCAAGTCCCTGAGTAGGAAAAAATATGTGTTTGAAAGTTAAATAACATTATGATTCTCCAAACTCAAGTAAGAAACTGGAAAATATAACGAAAATAGAATATTATAGTAAAACCTGAGGCATTTTGTCTATGAATGTTGCAGCATTGGCAAGCTCGACAGCAACTCTGATTTCATCGACAGTTGCATCATATTTCCCATATACAATGTTATCTTTAATAGTAGAAGCAAACAGAACTGGTTCTTGGCTTACAAGTCCAATTTTCTCTCTGATCCATCTTAGCTGAAACTCCTTCAAGTTTATACCATCTATTAGAACTTCACCAGCTTGTGGGTCGTAAAACCTTTCTATTAGACTGATCACTGTTGATTTTCCACTTCCACTCTCTCCAACCAAAGCAGCCGTTGTACCACTGGTTATTGATATACTGAATCCAGATAATATTTCCTGATCAAGTCTAGATGGATAACTGAAGTGAATATCTCTTAATTCAATGTCACCTCTAATATCGTCTAATTTACATCCAGTAGTGTCATATGCATCTATATTCGTCTTCCTGTTAATTGTCTTAAACATTTTGAATGCTGCAGCCTTTCCAGTTGCAAATGCTCTCAAACACGGAGATACATCACCAAGCGACCTGAATGATCAAATGGGCATCATCAACTATAACAAGGAAATATACAAAGCTAAAAGTTTTTCTTGTTCCTTTTTCTTACTAATTTTATAGGAGGTTTGGATTTTTATGAAAAAAAGAATGAAAAGAAGTCAAGGAACACAAAGCACCATATAAAATCCCTAACAGTGTCCAGATCAACCAAGGCCCAAAATGAGAAAATAAGACATGATGCGACATACAATATGGGGGGTATGTGAGAAGTCTTCAAAAGATGAAATCGCACAACCATAGGAAGAGATTTACGTAAAAGCCCCAATTCAGAGGATAACAACAGGTGGCAAGGCTCGAGTGTTTCACAATTAAATCGACAACTTAAAATGGCTCTCGAGTAAATAACCTCTCGTCAAATTTAAACCTATTAGGAGTTGGGTCCGGCCTAAGGTGAACTGGGTTGGGGTGTCCTACTGGACTATCAAGCCCATATACCATTAGGGTTTATGGGGAGAGTTTGAGTATTAGTATATAACCTAATAAATGGTTAAGTTTATGTAACCTCTGAGAACATATACAGAGAATTCATCAATCAATAATATCTCTACTTTTCTCTCATGTCTTGTGTTATGATTAACTGATAGAATATAGTATTATCCAACACGTTATCAACACAACGAAGAGCTAGTAGATCAGAAGTAATAAAAAAGGCTCTCCAATTAGCGTTTTATAGATTTTTTTAGCATTGCGGGGAGATAATTTTTATCAAATTTTAATTTTTATATATTAATTACTTGATATATCATTTAGGATATGTAGATTTGTGTTTAAGGATTAATATGCATTTTTTTTGAAATTATTAGGGCTATTTTAGTGTTTTGTACCCTTGTGAAAGGGCTGCTTTCAAACTAAATTATATGTGATATAAGAAAATAGATTAATACATATTTAAGTATCTTACGATAACTAATAAGATATTAATGGTATGCCCTTAGGATACTAATTATCCTGAACAGGGATCAGAGATAATACGAAAAGTAAGTCTAATTTAGCATACGACTGAGAGTCATATCTAAATCAATTTTATGTATTTAGGTGCAATTAGATATTACTTGATAATATTTAGAGGTATATAAGCATTAATAACAACTTATAGTACCCTAGAATATTAGTTCAAAGACATGAGTAATCTACATCTCTTATGAACTCAGCAGACTTCGGAATACAACGTTAGCACGACTTCTCACTTAGATCATTCAATCGCAGGCTCAGTCCCTGGATTAACCAATCAAGTTGATCGATGCAACTTGACGGCTACTTGCGAGTTTGACTCATAGGCATTTGATGATTATTTTACCCCTAAATAGAAAAGATGATTCAGCATCGTGAGTACCCCATTACCATACCCAACTTGGGATTGACAGAGAACCTAATCAAGCAATTTAGGATAATCATTAGGCTATTGTTATTACGATTACAACTTATGGCTAGTGTGTGAAATATGCATTATTGCTCCCACAGCACTGGTTAGGGTTCATCCCATAGAAAATCATTAAATTTTTCTCAAAACAACTAGTAACTGGGTCGGAGCCCGGTGCTGCCCATTGACGAGCATTTGGATGTTCTGTACAGGTGCCAATCGCACCACCATAATGTATGAATATGGGACTCTCAACGTCGTCCTAGTATTATGTGGGTTCTGATTCGCATCTATCACTAGATATTTTAATCCCCACTGGTGACGTATATATATATATACACTGCAGGGCAGATTATCACTTTGATGAGACGATATTCCTAGCATTGGGAGGAGATATGACAGTCGATGCTGATGATGTTTTCAAGATTAGTTAGATAATATCATCGTTATCTTATCTAGATCCCTTTAGATAAGTTAAGTGCCAATAAGGTTCAATGGATTACGAACTTGCAATAAGTCACAAATAAATTGCCAGACACATTCATAGGTACTATTGAAGTACCGTAAGTGTATGTACCTGCAAGTTATACACCTATACAGCTGAACGTTCCAGGGGGATTAGTACCGCAAATGAATTTAAGGCTCGCGCTTACTGCAGAACGCCGTTAGAAGAAAGCATTTTGAACCGGGAAGCTGCAGAATATGAGATAAATATGACTAATAGTGTAGCCGGTTCATCGAGGATAGAGCCACCCATCGACGAGGCGATAGTAGCTACACGGTCAGTTGATACATTACGAGACAAGCCCAGGGTGGCACATACATATAATAATAATAAGATATCGATCTATTAAAAGTTTGTAATTACACAATGTAAGATCATTCAGTAGAGATTTGTCGACAAGGCATTCATATTCGCTACTGTGCCTTCTATCAAGGATGAGGATTCAGGACCACTTATTGTAAACGACGGTATGTTGTTGTACATTGGCCAAAGTGGGTGTTTGTAATCCAAGCGGAGTTAAGCTTGCTAGCATTGATACCATAGAGTCTGTCAAGTTACAAATGAGAATGGTACGAAAACATGATTAACTCAGAGAGATAATTAGGTCAAGGCAAGACTAGTTGCCTAAAAATTCTTTAAGAGATCTAGTATCGAATGCAATGAGACCTTTTATCAGGTTATGGACGCTATAACATTTTGGTACTTATCAGTCTGTCAAGTTGTCGAGGATAAGCTAGGCATGCGTTATATGTAAATATTACATATTTATATGGGAAACTGGATACGGATATCTACATGAAGCCACCCGGGGAAGTATAAGCTTCTGGAAGCAATTAAGCTCGACATACAAGGTGTGTACGTAATAAAGCTGGAAAAGTTATTGTTGACTTGAAGCAATCAGTGCCCATGTGACATAGTAAGTTGACTTAGTATTTGAAGGTCGGGGACTTTGGTAATAATCTTATTTGTCCATGAGTTCTCATTAAGAATATAGATATTAAGCATAAATCATCATAACAGTGTACTACATGATTCAGATATTATTAGAACTCCGGGGGAGATCGCGAGAGCCGCCAAATACCATAGGAAGGAATTTAAAATAAAAGACCTTGGAAAATCAAGTAATGTCCCGATTTGTAGATCGAACATCTTGGCAGTGGCATAATCATACACCAAACAATATATATCGGAAGAGTTATCCAACACTTCGGTATAGTGCTAAGTCGTTTATTGCGCGTCCATCACTTGAATGTGGATAACAACATCTTCCACCATCCTAATGGGGGGAAAACTCCTAGGGCTGTGACGCCATAGCTAGGAGGTATTTTTCAATAGTTAGCTGGGTATACTAGACCCGATGACTCATTCGTAATAAACTTTTTGGTTTGTTATAGTTTTGTTCCTACCCAAAGGCACTGGAATAAGATCAAACATATTCTAAGGTATCTGATCAGCACGAAAGACTGGGGTCTGTTCGACCCGAAAATGATAAACATAAAATTATAGAGTACGCCGATATAAAATACTTGCCAGACCCACATAGAAGCTATTGTCAGATGAATTATGTGTTTATATACGGGGATACAACAAACTCTTGGAGATCGATGAAGCAGACGACGCTAGTTACATCTTCAAACCACGAGGAAATTCTTACACTTCATGAAGCTGGTAGAGAATGATGGTTGCGCTCTAAGATACATTACATCAACTAAAGTTGTGGTATGTTTTATCCAAGATAAAACATCGACTATGTATGAAGACAACTCGGCTTGAATCATTTAAGTCAATTATGATTTTATCAATGGTGACATAACGAAGCACATTTTACTAAGTCATTCCATACTTATGAATTACAGAAGGTGAATGAGATTGACGTTATTCAAGATATTTCAGAAGATAACTTTGCAAACCTATTCACGAAGACTCTTGCACCACTCACGTCCCAACCTGACGTGGACACAAGCATGTTGTATCATTTTTCCTGATAGTACAATTTTTATCCTAGGAGGCTTTACTGACTAGAGGTTTTGATGAGGTAGAATATATGCGTCCACAACCCATACATGGTGTAGTATTTTACTTTTTCCTTACATAACTTTTTGCCCAATGAGGTTTTGTAATGCAAAGGTTTTGACGAGGCAAGTCATCCTGATATGGAATACCCCAAGGGGGAGTGTTAGGAGTTGGGTCCGGCCCAAGATAGGAACCCAACTGGGTTGGGGTTTCCTACTGAACTCCTAACAAGCCCATATACCATTAGGGTTTATGGGGAGAGTTTGAGTATTAGTATATAACCTAATAAAGGGTTAAGTCTATGTAACCTCTGAGAACATATACAGAGAATTCATTAATCAATAATATTTTTACTCTTCTCTCATGTCTGTGTTATGATTAACTAATATAATAAATTATTATCCAACAAAAGCTATAATACTAATAGGATCCATCTTAGAAATCGATGATGGATCATACACGTTTATCTTAAAAGGGCTTCTATCAAATCCATCTTGGGCTTCTGATATGGATTCTAAGTCTTCAACGAACATGGATTATGATTAATTCAAGAGAAAATTTTTCTCTTGCCCCCTCCCCCCCCCCCCCCCCCCCCCCCCCCCACCCCCAAATTATTCAACTTGAATTCGCACTTATCCCCACAATTGGGAAAAATTTGTGGATAGACCCCAAATTCCCTTTGACCACCCTTTGACTACAGTTGACTGGTAAGAAAAACTTGAAATTCTAAAAATAACCCCACGTGCAAATCACGTGAACCTGGCAACCAGTCCATCATGAGAACGGGAGCTCTTAATTTTTTTCCTCCAAACCAGTGTCTCTCTTCTATTCTCTCTTTTACTCATAAATGCACCTAACTTCATCTTCTTCAATAAGAATACCCAATGTAATATCATTTACCTTAATATCACAACAACCCCAATTCCAGCACTCAAGATCTCATAAAAACAACCCAAAAAACTCTAATTAAAACTAAATTAGGCACAAAAACCACTAAAAAAATTGTAAAGAGAAACCTCAATCTCAATTTATGCTGTGTATTTCCCCAAATATAGCGATTCCAAAATCCTAAATATTTCTTATTGATTCAACAGATAATGATTTCAGAAGCACTACTTCTTTATCCGGTTCTGGCTTTGGGTCTATCCCCACTACCCTCTTTTACTAAGACACTACCAAGAGGAGACCTCCCTTGGGTATATAACCCAAAGGAGGGAAGACTCTAACCATAACAAAAATCTCTCTATCTCTCATGAGTTTCCCTCCCCTCTTTCCGACAATTTTTCATCATCTCTCTATGATTTTTCTCTCTCTACAATTTTTTCTTCCTCAAATTTGTTCTTAAAACTCCGGCAAAGTACTAGGACTCCGCTTGATATTTTCATCATCATCGTCCTTTCTCTTTTGTCCTCTTTCTTCATCTCACTTTCTCTCTCTAAGCATATCTCAACTCAAAATTTAAAAGTTATGACAACACCACTTATAATCAAAATTAAACTTGAAAGAGAATGATTAAGTTAATTTGGGCATGTGATTGTGGGAAAACTTTTTAAAATTCATGTTTGGATGAGTTTTTGAGAATAAATTTACGAAGATTTTTTTTAAGGTTTTCCCCCATCCGCTAGGATACATAGCATTCTATATGTTATAGAAATATTGGCCAATAGGTTTCAATAATACCCATCAATGTTAGGCTCTTAGCTTTGGAAACTTATGAGTGTTTTTTGCCTAAGTTTTTCTCCATTTTTTCCCCCACCAACCCAAGGAACCTAACATTTTGTATGTTATAGAAATGCAAGGCCAACAGCTTTCAATATTACCTATTACCGCTAGGACCTTGGCGTTTTGTATGTTATAAAAACGCAATGCCAACAACTTTTGTTATTACTGATTAACCCTAGGACTCTAGCGTTGGGAACTCATAGACGCTAGGTATATAGAGTAGAAAACTTAACAAATATGTTTTTAACCAAAATGTTGACTAAGCAAAAAAATTGTTGAGGTGTTCCTCTTTTAAAGAGGAGGACTATAAGCGTAGTGAGGTACTCCCCTTTAGAAGAGGAGAACTACAAGCATAGCAAGATTAGCTAAACAAGATTTGTTGGGGTGCTCCTCTTTTTAAAGAGGACTACTAAGGGTAGTGAGATTAGCAAAACGGAGTAGTGAAGTTAAAACGACCCTCTGGCTTTAGATTCTCGATAGTTTAAAGTGATGCAAAAGAAGATGATCCTACTCTCTTCATCGGCATAATTCGGATATAGATGCAATCCATAATATTGTATGTAATAGAACATCTTGGATTGACCAATCACGCAAGTAGATGGGAAGCAACCTTGCTACATTGCACCAACGCGATGAGATGATCTTTAGGGGGAAACCCTCTTTTGGAATTGTTAGGACTTGAACACAATATACCCTTTGGGGCGTGCTTGGTTTTGGGGGCGATTGAGGTCTTAGTGGAGCATATCAAAGAGAGAAAGAGAAGAGGATATGTTTAAGAGTGAGAGAGGAGAGAGATAGTAGTGTTTAGCAAGGCCGACCCTGGGGTTTAGGAAAAAAAATTTAATAGTACATATTTACATAAATTATCGGGAGACCTAAGCGGCCGCCTCTTGCGCCTATAGCCAGGGCCGACCCTGGTGTTTAGCTGGAAGGAGAAAAGAGGAGAGAGATAATCTAAGTCGTTGGATTTTATTTTAAGAATTCAAGGGATATTTTGTGATTTGAGAAAATAGAGTGGTAACCAGTTACTTGGTTTCCACATGAGGGTAAATTGGTCAGTTCACGCAAAAAGAACCTGGCAACTCAAGTCAAAAGGCCGACAAAGCCAATTTTTGGGCGAACTGCAGGGGGATAGTGTGAATTCGCCTCAAATAATTGGGGGCATGAGCAAATTTTCTTTTAATTCTACGTTTTGAGCCAAATGTTACCCAACCCAAAAATCTTGACATCGATTTTCAAGTTGAATATGAGCCTATTTTCTACAATGTTTAAGTTTCATGAAATAAACTATTCTGATTAGGTAATGAGGAATTTAAGAGGAAAATTAGAACTTACGTGGCGCCGGTTACCACAGAAAAAATAACAATAATTACATCTCCGCCTGTATATCCTCTGTGCAATATCATCACTGAACCAAACCACACAGCCAAAGAGTAGCTTCCGAGTAAAACAAACATAAGCGAACCGATACCAACTCCTACAGAAAATCCCTGTTGAACAAAAGCTTTACGAGAAATCTCTACAGACCTGTTGTATCTATCTACAACCCGTTTCTCACCGGTAAATGAAACTACCTGTGTGTACAAACAGTGTTAGTCAAAATCTTAAAAATGTTTGATCATGTAATCTATAATTTAGATGTTCACGAATACCGTTCTTATCGAGCCAATTGTCTGTTCAACAATTGCCCCTGCCTCTCTGTAAGCAGCTTGCCCACTTGTTGCATTCTTCCGCAGAACAGTAGACACCGCAGCATGAGAAATCACAAGAAGAGGAGCAGTGCATAGCATAACAAGGACAAGAAGCCAACCGTGAAAAAAAGCTATTGTAAAGCCTCCTATGAATGATGATATCAGCTGAAGACACTTCCCAACCTGTATTTGTCAAAGTGAAAAGCATCACCTTTAGATTTTAAAATCATAAACTGATATTTAGAAAAGTTGAACAGCAACAGCATGAATAATACCTTTTCAGCCATTGCATCTTGAATGAGAGCAGCGTCACCTGACATCGTTCCTACAACTTCGCCTGTGTTTGCTTCATTATCAAAGAACGCAATATCTTGTCTCAATAGTGTTTTCAAGTATAAATTCTTTATTCGTGCAGCTTGCCTTGCCCCTGTAACATTCCAGCAAGCCACCTCTGGCAAATAAGAAGGAAAGGTTCTCTCAGTCTTCAAGTGTTCAACTTCCTTACAGTCTTTTATATAAATCAAAAATTATTTGAGTACTACTTAAAGTTGCAGGGGTACTTACGTAAGAATGACGCCACCCCAGCTACAATACCTAAATAGACAAACCATAGCGATACCTGGAGGTAGGAGAAAAAACAATGGAATCTTGTAAAATGTTCATTTTTTATTGGCCGTCGGACGAATAGCAACCTATGTTACTACATTCTTGAACTGCACACAAGTTTCATGAAATAGTAAGACGAATTACATTGAAATTCGCTTAACTTATTCGTACTGACATCATACAAAATCTTCATGAAACTTTAATCAAAAGGCTCATATATAATATACCAGATATGAACTTACAACTAAGAGTTACAATTGATTACAGTGTCTAAAGCTCCGTAAAACATAGTTTTGTTCATCATAATCTGCAGTTACTCATTGATGGGCGACCCCTCACTATTCCCCACCCCTTTCCCCTCCAACTGTTCGTTCACAGTTCCCGAAGAAATGATCTTCAAAAATACCCCAAAATCCAAATAGGAAGGAGAGCTTTTTATTTTGTTTTGTTTTGAAAAGTTTGCCCGTTATTCATGAGTTAGGCAAAGCAGGGATTGAGCAGAACCCTTGCTAAAGTGGCACTAAGGGAGACCAATGATTAGAAATCAAACTTCAGCAAAGCCTGTATCCAAAACAACCCGAAGGATAATACATGTGATTCGTAGCCCAGAGGTTCGAACTAACAACCTCTCCCAAGGAAAGGGATAAACAATCATCACTGATGGCAATAGCCAGATACCAGTTCGTACAAGTCGTACAAATTAATATCAATGTTCTTCACAGAGAGAGCAAGCTTAAACTCAAATTCGATATATTAGCTCAAGCTCGATAAGTGAAGAAGGAGAATATTACTAGAACATTGATTGAGTAAGCTGAAGAGGTTATACGGGAATATTACCTTGGAAACCTCCTTAATAAAATTACGGTCACCAACTACAGTTGTTCCGAAAGTGTTGATAAGATGACCAAGGAAGAAAGACATAAGTGGCATAGCAAGTCCATGTGCAAGAGCTGCAACAGTACCAATGATCATCAACACTATATCTAAAGCGTCAGCAAATGAGAAGAGCTTGTAAAACGAGGTGATATTTGCACTCTCCTTTTCTTCCTTAGCCTTCTTCAACACTTTTGCATCTCTTATCTTGTCTGGGTGAATATCAGTCTCTGTAGCCTTCTTCGAAACCTTTGCATCTTTTGTTTCTTCTGGCTGTTTATCAATTGTTGTAGCCTTCATCGAGTCATTTGCATCTTTTGTCTCTTCTGGCTGTATATCAATCTCTGTTATTGAAGAGTTGTCCATTGATGCTCCAAACTTCAAGACCTTTGATAATGTTTACTACAGCACTGAACTCCAAAGTTCTAGTTGGGAAGAAATTTATGCAAGACCTAAATTCCTTTTAAAAAAGAAGAAGAAAATTAACCTTTATCCTTTAATGACTGCACTGATCGTCGAATGATAGATAAAAACAAAACTATAATTCATTCAGAAACACAAATTTTCTGAAGTCTTACAAGCAAGCAAAGGTGCAAAAAATTTGGTCCGGAAAAATGATAATGCTTAATGCTTGTTAAGTCTCAAAGAGGTTTCGATTACCTGTTGGTTGTGTTTTTCCTTCAAAGAAGACGATGAAGTGAATTTTTGCTGGATGGCCTGAAAAGGTTTATATATAACAGCTTGTCAGAACTTGAAGTATTGGCATAAAAGCTTACTCTTTGTCAACGTGCCATGAAAATATCAACATCACCTATGTCCTCTTTGTTAATAATCAACTCTTCCTAATTCCTACCTTGAAGTGACAAATAATTACCTAGGCATCATTTTATTTACTTTCAAAATATTCGGTCACTGAAACACACACTAACACATTAAACAAACTTGTTAAAAGGTGTTTTACAGGAATTCCATATTAAAAGAAATTTTCAATTTCACAAAAATACTAAGAGCAGAGAAGTTATTTAAATTGAGAACTCACAGAGGTTTGGATGATATTTGCACATGAAAGTTGCAGTTCCAACCAAGTCTTTCTTGTTCCTCCTCTGCCATATTTATGAGAACTCTTAATCTAGCAAAATACAAAAGAATTTTTCTCTCCAGGAATAAACAAGTGATCCATTACTATTTTTTACAGTCATTGAGCCGGCTCAGACTTGGTAAATGATTGGGACTTAGTATACATTCGACATTCTTCTAATAGAGTCCCAACGGGGACTACAAATATTTTTTTTGCAGTATCATCGCCATCATCATCAGTGAGTTCCTAATGCTAAAACCACCGCCGCCGAGAAGTTGCATGTTGATGCTAAAATTGTCACGGCCCACTCCGGGACCGCCTCTACAGTTCCCGGAGTGCAGCGGAATAAGGGACCGTGCAGCGTACACGGATGCGCGGTCGGCGTGTACCAGCCATCTTCACGGACGCGGCGCGCCAGTAGCATACAACCCACGGATGCCAGAGCGAGATCCGGATAATCCTGGATACTCGTGAGGGGTCATCGAATATGTATTCGGTATAGGCAACAACGCTGAAGGTTCCATCAATAATCCCTACAGCGTAATCTCTCGCGACGCGCGCGAGGTACGGAAAGCACACCTGTCCTGTAGCAGATCAGGGTAGCTCAATATGCCGGTTTCCACATAAGGGACTCATATCTCAAGGGGCGACGAGCCTGGACTATTTATATTGTCCATCTGAAAGGGGCGGTGCGTCTCGGATAGCTCGCGGGGCATAGCGGCGCCATATGAAGCCCTCTTTGGAAAACCGGCCCGCATTGCGAGACAATGTCCCCTAGCCTTCCCTAGGCCTAGGAGAACTCATAACTATCCCTTGTAGATAGTCCATGAGCCGGGGTCCTTGATGACCAAGCATTAAAGCTCTTTTAGTCATGGGGAGGATCGGACCAAGGTTCCTCCTTAATATAGCTACTAAGTAAATAGTCAATTTCCAAAAGGAAACGTTAAAACATGAGACGAAGCGTACTGGACCTTTTCGCCCCCTTAACTGAATCCGATTGCGACAAAACTTGGCGTGCTGCTATATTAGGATATAGAGAACAAATACATTTGGACAGAACTCAAAACGCTCGGGTGGATTTGGCCGGCGTTCGGTAGGTCGTCATAAAAATAGCATTCATAAGCCTGATTAAAAGCACCCCCACACACACCTTTGATAGACAGTGCAGATCCAATCCACACTTGACACCTTTTTCATTTCTGAAACATTTCTCTACAGTTGTGTTGGACGATATTTTTTGATATTGTGTGGGATCTGTCATTCTTTGTCATGTGCAGTCGCACAGATTGCATTTCATTTTTGGAATACACAACCATGTTAAGTAATGAATTCGAATTGGTTTCGTGGAAGTTCATTACGTTCGTAGGACGAACGAGTGTCGAAGACGAAGGACAAAATCATTGGGTGATTTTTTGGTGTTCTGTTCGAACAGGACTTTAGTCTGTTCGAACAGAAGAGGCAGATACCTCTCTATCCGAATAGACTTTAGTCTCTTGCTCGAACAGAAGTCTGAGACAGAGGTCTGTTCGAATAAACTTTAATCTCTATTCGAATAGACCTCGTATTCTCAGGTTTAGAAGTAAAACTATGGTCGTTTGTAAAATCTTCCCAAGTATATAAAGGACACTTAGGGTGCTTTTCTATGTGATCTTATGTAAGTTTAATCCTAGGGAGAAAACTAGGGTTTAAGAGATTTATTGAAGCTTCGAGGAAGCTTGAGAGATCGATTGTAACTTTTTTGATTGATATAGTGGACTATTCGGGGGGAGTGGTTTTTTTATCCGAAATGATTTTCTACCCCTCCCCCCGGTAAATCTTTGTTTTGTGTTTGTTCTTCGTTTGGTTAATTTCTTGTTTAGCGATTTTTGCGTTTTATTCTTGTCGTAGAATTGGGATTAACTACCTTAATTTTCAACAACTGATATCAGAACGTTTGGTTTAGGGCTTGTGTGGTGAAGAACGATGGTCGACAAAGAGAAATTAAAGATCGCGAAGTTCAATGGTTCGATTTTTAGAGTGTGAAAGCTGTAGATAGATGACTATACCTATCAGAAGGATCTTGGCTTACCACTGGGTGGGATTGAGATGAAGCTGGCAAATTATGATGTTATAAAGTGGGCACGCTTGGATCGCAGGGTGCTTGGAACCGTCCGAGGTAAATAAGGTACATTTATTACGTCTTGTTTGCTTTAAAGATGAAGAAGAATAGTAGTGTACAAACTCACATTAGTGAGTTCAATACAATTCATGCTCAGTTAAAATCTGTAAAAATCACTTTTACCGAGGAGGTGAGAGCATGGCATCTGCATGGGCTCTTTTGGGGAAGATGCCTAAGGGCTGGGAAGGGTTTATTACTATTCTGAACAATTCATCGGGGAAGGAAATAATCAAATATGACATTATAGTCTCGTTGATTATGAGTGAAGAGAATAGGCGTAAATCTCTAGAACCATCTTCGAGTTCAAATGGCAGTGCGTTGAATGTTGAGAAAAGTCCTAAAGAAAAGGGCTAAAAGATAAAAGAGATCATTCGTAGTTAAGGGGAAAGTCCAAGCTGCTCGGTGTGTGTTGGAGCTGTGAAAAGAAGGGTCACTTCAGGCGTGATTCTAATTCTCCCAAAAAAGTTCATGACGGGGGGAAAGATACAATGAATCTCACTGAGGAGGTTAGTTCTGATGAGGCTTTGCTTTTTTCGTGCAACGATGTTAACGAGTCGTGGATAGTTGATTTGGGTACCTCATTCTAAGCTACTGCAAACGTAGCTTTCTTAACCAATATTGCTAAGGGAAAATTTGGTACATTTTTCCTTGAGGACAAAAGTGCGCGCAAATATTACTAGAAAGGGAAACGTTAGGTTGAAGTTGCCTTTAGGGGCAACGTCTGAAGAATGTGCGACTTGTACACAAATTGGGACATAAGCTTATCTCGGTTAGCCAATTGGCGGATGATGGTGGATATGTACGCACCTTTGGTGATAATTTTTAGAAGGTCATAAAGGGAGTTATGGTAGTATCAGGCGGGTATCAGGCGGGTAAGGGAAAGTGACAAGAAACGTTGTATACAACGTAAGACACAATTTCTACTATTTATGCAACCACTCAGGAGATTGATACAAGTACTTGGCACAAATGGCTCAGTCACATGATTGAGAAAGGGATGAAGATGATGGTTAGTAAGGGAAAGTTAGAGGGTCTTGACTGGGTTGATCCTAAATTTTGTAAATAGTTTATTCTCACAAAATAGAAGAAGGTTCGTTTAACAATAACTGGAAGGTCAAGGAAATCTGAAAAGCTGGATTTTATTAATACAGATGTATGTAGGCCAACTAAGGTGTCTTCTCTTGGTGGTTATCATTATTATGTTACTTTTATTGATGACACTGCACGTAAACTGTAGGTCTACTTTGTGAAGAACAAATTGAATATGCTTGTTAGGCTCAAGAAGTGGAAGGCCCTAGTTGAAACTGAAGTGTCTTAGGTCGGATAAGGGGGTGAGAATTGTAGTATCGAGTTTGAAGGCTTTTGCGCATCAAATGGGATTAGGAGACAAAAGACTATTCCCAGAACACCATAACAAAATGGTATTGCAGAACGCATGAACCGAACCATAAATGAATGTTCTAGGAGTATGAGACTTAATGCAGGATTGCCAAAATGTTTTTTAGCAGATGTTGTTAGTACGGCAGCGTACTTGATAAACAGAGGGTCTTCGACGACTTTAAACTTTGGATTGCCTAAAGAAGCATGGATCGGTATAGAGGTAAACCTTTCACACTTGCGTATTTTAGGTTGTACCTCATATGTGTTTGATACTTCATATACAAGGACCGAGTTGGATGCAAACTCAATGAGGTGCATATTCATTGGATATGGTGGTGATGAGTTTGGGTACCGATTTCGGGATGCGAAGAATAGGAAAGTCATCCTGAGCCGAAATGTTACACTTAATGAGGAAGTTTTATATAAATACTTCATGGTACCTGTGGAAATGAATCAAAGTGAAGCAGCGGAAAGTATCGACATTGAATTTGAACCCTCTCAAGAGGTTTAAGAAGAAGTCGCGATTGAGTTTGATGCACTAGATCAATGTGAGGAACCTAATGATCTAGACATTCCAATAACACTTCGAAAGGAGCCGAGAAACACAAGAACTTCGGCTAGGTACGTTAACTTCTTACATCACTTGTTACTTACGGATGGTGGTGAATCAAAAAGTTACAATGATGCTTTAAATGTGGAAGCCAAGAGAAATTGGGAGCTTACTATGGATGATAAGATGCAATCATTGTCAGTAAATCGAATTTGGGACTTAGTTCAGTTACTAAAACGGAAGTGAGCATTACACAACAAGTGGGAATACAGACTAAAGCAAGAATCTGATGGCTCAAAGAGATTCAGGGCTAGACTTGTGGTGAAGGACTTTCAGCAGAAATAAGGCATTAATTTTGGTGTGATTTTTGCTTATATTATGAAGATGTTTGCTATTTGAGTTATGATGAATATAGTTGCAGTTGAAGATTTACATCTTGAACGGCTGTATATCAAGACAACATTTCTTCAGGATAATCTTAGTAAAAAAATTTAGATAAAATAACCAGAAGGGTATGCAGTTAAAGGGAAAGAAGATCTAGTGTGTAGACTCATGAAGATTTTATATGGTTTAAAACAAGCGCTGAGGCAGTGGTTTTTGAAGTTCGATCAATTCATGTCCCGAAATGGTTTTTTAAAATGTAATGTGGATCACTGTTATTTTATCAAGAATACGGGAAACTCATATATCATTCAACTTCTCTATGTAGATGATATGTTGGCAGTAAGTGCCGACATGGGAGAGATTGTCAAGTTGAAGGAACAGTTGTCCCAAAAGTTTTATATGATGGGCTTGGGTGCTGGAAAATAAGTTATTGGTATGCGTATTACACGAGACAAAAAGCGGTGAGAATTGAAGTTATCTCAGGCATAGTACATCGACAAAGTACTTTTGCAATTTAATATAGATGGTTCTAAGGCCGTTAGTATACCATTGGGAGATCACTTTAAATTGTCAAAGCAGTATTGTCCGAAAACGCAGAAGGATCGCGATGAGATGCAGAAGGTTCTTTATACATTAACGGTTGGTAGCCTTATGTACGCTATGATTTGTATGAAACTGAATATTGCCCAAGCAGTAAGAGTTGTTTGTAGGTATATGATTAATCCAAGCAAGGAGTATTGGAGAGCTGTAAAATGGATAGTTAGGTATTTAAAGGGAACTCAAGATATGACATTATGTTATGGGGGTTCTTAGATATACTTACAGGGTTTCGTTGATTATGATATGGTGGGTGATATTGATAGGCGGAAGAGCACTAGTGGCTTCGTATTTACATTGGGAAACTGTGCATTTACTTGGGTTTTGAGACTACAGAAGATAGTGGCTTTGTATACGACGGAGGCAGAATATGTTGCGGCTAGGGAAGCTTGCAATGATATGGTTTGGCTTAAATGGTTGTTGAAAGGGTTCGACAAAGAACAACATCTTCCTAGGTTGTATAACGATAGTCATAGTGCGATACACTTAGCGAATAATATAGTTTTTCACTCTAGGACCAAACATATTGATATTCGATATGCTCGCTTCTCGAGGACAGTGTGTTGAAGCTTAATAAGATTCATACTGATGTGAATCCGGCCGATATGTTTACGAAGGTGGTAACATTACAAAAGTTGGCGATGTGTATAAATTATGTGGGTCTCCATGCTTAAAGGTCCGGGTTGCGCGAACAATTCATTATTGAGATATGGAGATGGGTTACAGTAAATTCAATTTAAAGTGGGAGATTGTTAAGTAATGAATTCGAATTGGTTTCGTGGAAGTTCATTACGTCAGAGGACGAACGAGGGTCGTAGACGAAAAAAAAGATCATTCGGGTGATTTTTTAGTGTTCTGTTCGAACATGACTTTAGCCTCTGTTTGAATAAAAGTTTCATACAGAGGTCTGTTCGAATAGACCTCGTATTCTCAGTTTTAGATGTAAAACTATTGTCGTTTGGTTGCCTCGTGATTCGTACTTCGTGCACTAACTCATGTAAAGTTTTCCCAAGTCTATAAGGGACACTTAAGGTGTTTTTCTATGTGATTTTATGTGAGTTTAATCTTAGAGAGAAAACTAGGGCTTGAGAGATTCATTGAAGCTTCGAAGAAGCTTGAGAGATCGATTGTAACTTGTTTGATTGATATAGTAGATTTTTTACGGGGAGTGGTTTTTTCATTCAAAAGGATTTTTCACTTCCCTCATCCGATTAAATCTCTGTTTTGTGTTTGTTTTTTGTTAGGTTAATTTCTCGTTTGGCGATTTATGCGTTTCATTCTTGTCGTAATAATTGGGATTAGCTACCTCGATTCTCAACAAACCATTTAGCCAAAAAGAAAATGAAGTTATTTGGGGTCAAAGTTATGACATGACAATCTTAACATTTTCAGATGGTAGATTTATTTCTTCTAGGAATTTAATTACTGAACTTAAAGTTACCAAGTTACATGGATCTAATTACTTCACATTTTAACGCCTGTGGGGGGAAAACTTTCCAGAGATGTACTCAAAAGAAAGAAACAATTAGTTTGCATTTGCAGAATCTTGGGAACTGCACAAGCAAGACAAAAGAAAGTCCATATTGGAGTCTGCATGATTTTACTTTGACTCCAAATAGAAAATGTCGATATTAATAAGGACAATCGGACAAAACTTGTGAGTTATGGAATCTCTTAATAGGAATAGTTATGGTATCTGTATCTCTCTTTAAACCTGACAAACATTAAATCCTAATTGTTCTACGTACTTCACTTGTTTGTATCCTGGAAACAATAAATATACTACATATTCATAAATATTTAATTTTATTTCATATTTAGTAGAGAAAACATTGCTATTCTCTATTTGACTAATTAAATGATAAGGACCATTGGTTGATTGCTATTTAATTAATATCTCAGTATACAAGGCCATAGGGAATCCCGCCAAAACATGTGTGGATCCAAGAAGTTCGAGATTAGCTAATTATGATAGTGATATGAATGCGCACAAAAACATCCTAAGGTAACAACGACACGAATGCGGGTGTCGAAGTCCGACACGGGTACGGGGTGTTAAAAACGGCATAAAATAGATAAGTACTTCGTAAATAATGTTGGGCACGTGTGTCCGAGTGCCCAAGTGTCGGGGTGTCGGACATATTCTATTTTTTGAAAGTGAAGTGTCGTTGCTACCAGGGGTGGATTTAAAGGCTTAAAAGTAGCCCCCCCCCCTTATTTTTGTCAAAAAAAACTTATATATAGCATTTAAAAAAGAAAAAAAAACTATATATAACATCTTTACTACAGCCCCCCTAAACACCAAAAAATGGCTTATATATAGCATTTAAAATTATTTAAATACCCTTGAACACCAAAACAAAGCTTATATGTAGCATTTAATATTATTTAAATACCCTTGAACACCAAAAAAAGCTTATATATAACATTTAAAATTATTTAAATACCCTTGAACACCAAAAAAGAGCTTATATATAGCATTTAAAATTATTTAAATTTCCTTGGAACACCAAAAAAGGGCTTATATATAGCATTTAAAATTATTTAAATACCCTTGGAACACCAAAAAAAAAGCTTATATATAGCATTTAAAATTATTTAAATACTCTTGAACATTTTTTTTTCGGGAGCTCTGCCCCCGAACCCCCGATTTAACCTAACACATTTTCTTTACTACAACCCCCCCTATTCTAAAATGACAGGTCTACTCCTGGTTGCTACCTCGAGAACATCAGGTTTTAGGATGTTTACAGTTTAGTACTTACCCCCTGTTTAAACCCACTTGGTGCGTTAATAGACAACAGTCGTCGACTCGTGCTCTTTGGATCCTCCAAATGAGTAATAAACTCGTAAGACTACCATCCTCTGTCTTTCGACCAGTTAATTTCTTCTTAATGAGGAAAACCGTTACTAATGTGGCACATCCCTCATAGGGTCGTCTACCTCCGTGTGACCTATGTTTATTTGATGTTTTATGTTTTAGCTTAAGCTCTGTTAGAGAGGTAACCCCTTATGTTCTATAAAAGGAGAGGTCTAGGTTATTTGTTCCTCAGTTGATTTTGATTAATGAAAGTTGATTTGTTTAGTTGAAACCTTAGTTTTCTCTAACTCTTAAATACAATGTGATATTCATACGAATCTCACTTCCGCGTTCGTAGTAATCATGTCAATTGGTACCAGAGCTACGTGAGATCTAAGTGTAGTCAGTTTCAAGAGCAAAGATACCTCGTGGAAGAACCGCGACGAAGAAACCTACTCTAGCTCAAGATGTAGCAAGAATAGAGGATAAGCTTGTCGAGGCTTTGGGTAGAGGAGCCTTTTTCCTGCCCCCCCAATCAACGATGATTTTACCACCAATTTAAGCCGATTATCCCGAAGATTGGAGCATCACCGCATAGACCGCTGAAATAAAAACCCCGTTTGTATGTCTTCTCGTCGATAGCGTCGTAAGATCAGAAACCTCGATGTTTGATACGACGAGCAAAGAGACGCCGACCATTTTAAAAGGTCTGGTTAATGACCAACCATTAACGATCGCGAGTGGCACCGACGATGACAAGGTTGTCGTTCCCATGACAGCCGACGATCCCAGAGTTTTGGCAGTCACCACCACTGTTATCGTCGTCACAGCAACAAAACCAGAGAAGGAATCGGTCGAGAATTTAGCTGATTCACAAATCTTAGAATCCAAGTGGTTGTAGACTTTGAGATAGAGGAAACCAGATTGCCTCACAGAGTCCATGATGAATTTCTGAATGGAGCTTAAACTAGGAACATCAGTTCACAAAACCATGAAATTGTTTTTGTCGGTTTGCGAAGAACAAAAATCATAGTTCGAGGAAGAGAAGAAATGGATCATGGAGAGAGAGAGATGATATCTCATGTATCCAACAAGTATGGGTTTTAAATCCAGTTCGAAAACCACCAGACCCGTCTTGGTTTTCACATGAGCAACACATGTTTGAGTCGCTCCAGTCGCTTTATGACCAGATCCAGGCTGCCCCCGACTCAACAACAAAATTGTATGGCATGACATCCACCGCCAGAACCAATAGGAAGAGACTTGAACATGAGGTCAGCGAAGCTTTGACAATGGCGGTCGCACCAATCCAGATTACAAAGGAGCAAAGGTTTACGCGGGTCCAAGCTAAGAATAATCGATGCCAAAGAGAGTTTCCACAATAACAAAATTAGGGCTTATGGTTTTACCATGAAGAGAGTCTCAAAGTAGTCAAACCAGAGATTCATAATCATAATGGCTTGGAGGAGAAAATCATTAATGGTGATCGCAACTGAGAAAGAAGAGAGATAAAAATAGTTTTTACATCTCTTGAGCATGCCTTAAGTACTCAAAGTCAAAAGGATGTTATGTTCCAGCAGTGCACATGCCAAGTAATGTGCCAAAGTACGATAGAAAAGCCCCCGTTAGTCGATCTGTTTTAGGAGGGCTTTTTAGCAAAGTTTGAGATGCGAGTTTCTATGTTTTCTTCAGTTTTAGACGTTCTTCAACATAGGGATTTGAAGACCTTGGGTACGATTGTAATAATTAGCAACCTATTGGATTTTACATCAAAATCTTCCTCGAGGTCGTGGTTTTTCTCGACCTTTATTGAGTTTCCACGTAAAATCTTATTCGTTTTAGCTTATTATTACACCATCCCTGCAACTTTTCTATTCATTCATCCTTACTTTACTATCACACAACAAACTGTAATAACTAACAACCTATAAAATTTTACATCAAAATCCTCCTCGAGGTTGTAGTTTTTCTCAGCCTTTACTGAGTTTCCACTTAAAATCTTATCCGTTTTAGCTTATTACTGCACCATCCTTGCAAAAAGTATTGGCAAAGTTTATCCTTTTGTAAAATACGCCATTACAATTGGCACCATCTGTGGGAAAATGTTCCACACTTTTCTTTACCACCTCTGATCTAAAGGAATCTGATGACAAATATGAATCTCTAAAGCCATTCTAGTATGATGAGGGACCACGAGATCAATCCGATACCGAAAATAGTTAACCTGCATGGTGCAGTGATCGAACATCAGAGATAAATAGAGTCTGAAAAAGTCTGAAGGTTGGAAGATTAACGCATTCACGCCCAAGCTCTTCAAGTCGAAAGAGATGAAAGAAGAAAGGCCTTGGACCAGCAGAGTCAGAGGCATCATAAAGAATTGAAGAATTTATGAAGAACTCAGGATCAGTTTACTGGCCGACAAACATCGCCACCTCAGGCCCGAAGTGATCATATCTCCATGGCGACCCAAAGAGAAAACCATCCAAGGGAGGAACGAGTGTGAACTTCTTGAACCAGATCCAAAAATCCAGATAGAGTTTCTCGATACTTCAGATTTACATCCTCAGCATCGATAACTTAAGGAAGTCGACGCATGCATCATCAAACTCCTCTACCACCAGAAAGACAATCTATTAGAGATCGATTGGGACCTGAAGGACAGGATGACTTTGATCGACAGGTTGTAGCCATACCAATTCCTCTGCCACAGTTCATCACCTTAGACGACCTAAACAATAGGATCCAAGCCATAAACTCTGATATCCTAGGTCGAAGGTCTGCCCTCGATAAAATCGAGACAAGTCCCATTTCTCCTCATCTCGATGTTATACCAATTCCAAATAATTTCCACATGCCAAAGTTATCCCATTTCTCACCTTCGTCTGACACTTCAAAGCCGCAATTAGATTATACTCTAAACTTAACCACATGTTATGCAGATTGTTCAACATGAGCCTAAAAGAGGAACCTTTCAAATGGTTCCATACTATCCTGAAGCATCTATCACTACATTCAGCCAACTGCAGCGCCCCTTCAAGTTAAATTATGCTCATGCTAAAGAGTGAGAGATAATTGTAGACTCTCTATTCTTCTTCGAGCAAGGGGTAAAAGAAATGTTAGCAAGTTCTTACAAATGATTCCTATAGAAAACCCAAAAGATTGGGAACTCATATCCCAAGATTGTCGTTCTAGCGTTCACCTCAGCTCTGCATATCGATTCCAAAGTTTGAGAAGAGCTTACCTTACACAAACCCAGAATGGTGGCAGAGATGATTGATATTGTTAATAACTACATCAAATTAGAGCGATCCAAGAAGGATAAGATGGAGAGCCCCTCTGTCATGCAATCTTGTAAAACATTTACATCTTAACCCCAAAAGATAATCAATACTGAAGTACCCAAGCAACGCATAAGAACCGACAATGCTAAAAAAGATACAGAAGGCCAAACGGACCCGTCCCAGTTCTACCTCCAATGACAACAACTCTCTCCACTATCTTACCAACGGTAAAGGGAGATGAGTTCTATCGGGCAATACAAACAATTCCTGATATCCCCAACAAACCTTTATGTTAGTATCACAACGTGCATAGTCACGAAACTAACAACTGCTACTCTTTCATTCAAATTTTTCATCGCATTCTATTAGATGGAAAACTTCATAATTATGTAGTCGACATTCAAAAGTTCCTCGAGGACGAAACAAAAATAAAGATGTTGATTAAGAGCAAGGCCAAGGGAAAGCTCGCCATCTTTTCATGATCGAGATTGATAAAGGAAAGAAAAGAAAACAATACTATCGAATTACATCTTGTTGTAAAATGATATCCTTTGACAAATCAGCAAAATTTCTCCCCAGCTCAAGTAGATCAAAACGTCATTACCAGATTACCTTCGAAGACTGTGATACAAGTCATATCATATACCCACACGATGACCCTTTGATTATTATTCTCAAAGTGGGACAAGACTACCTACATACGCTTCCCATAGATATAGGAAGTGCCACAGATATTCAGTTTCTGAGGACAATTAAAGTTCTAGGACTCAATGACTCGGTGAAAGATTCGACAACCGCCATCACAGGTTTCAACAGTTCAAAAGAATAAGCCACATGCAAAATTACCCTGGCAGTTCAAACAGGATCGAAAACCACTTTTGTTAAATTTTTGGTCATCGATGCTGAATCCAAGTATTTGGGGATTTTAGGGCGAAGTTGGCTACATTCGATCAAGGCAGTACCTTCGAAATACCATATGGCACTACGATTTCCTACAGATCACGGAGCCTACAAAATCATGAGAAGCCAAGCAGTTGCGCGTATGTGTGAGAATACTACCACCAACTCTCATACGGTAAAACTTCTCAAGGCATAGCAACTACAGTAAGAAACCCCGCCGATATTCGAACAACATGATACTAAGATAGTTGTTTCTATCGAGCTCGATGGGCCTGGGCGTAACACCTTCATCGGCTCCAAACTATCATCCGATGAAAAAGAAATTATGATTCAGCTCCTAAAGAAAAATGTCGATATCTTTGCATGGTCGTTCCAAGAGATGCCCGTCATTGATCCTTCAATCGCATGTCACAAGTTCAACCTCCTTTTAAATAGTAAAGTAGTTGTACAGAAGCGTCAAAATATAGCTCCCTACCTTCGCGAAGCCATTAATGAAGAGATTGATAAACTCCTTCGTGTAGAATTTATTCGAGAAGCAAAATACTCAAAATTGGCTTCTAACATAGTGGTATTCCCAAAGAAGAATGGAAAAATCAGAGTCTATGTTGATTTTACAGAACCCAACAAGTTCACCCCAAAAGATAACTTTCCTCTCCCACTAATCCCACAACTCTTCGACTCTGTAGCGGGGTATGAACTTCTTTCAACGATGGATGCAGCCTTCGGATACAACTAGGTTCCACTCGTCAAAAAAGACCAGGAAATGACAACTTTTATCACAGAAAGGGGACTTTACTGTTACACAATAATGCATTTTGGATTAAAGAATGCATAAGCTACTTACCAATGGCTTGTCACTAAAATGTTCCAATATCATTTAGGTAAAATCATGGAGGTTTACATCGATGATATGATCTACAAAATCTTAAAGCGTGAAGATCACTGCAACAACCTCTAAACCATATTCGATATCTATCGTACCTACCAGATAAATCTCAACCCTAAAAAATGCCAATTCAGTGTTGCATCCGATAAATTTCTGGGGTATCTAGTTAGTAAAAGGGAATCGAAATCGATCCGGCACAAATTAAGGTACTCATGGCAATGCCATATCCTCGAACAAAGAAAGATGTACAGAAATTTGCTGGCAAGATTGCTATTTTTCACAGGTTCATCTCAAAGTCATCTGATCGATACAAACTTCTTTACCTCCTTCTTCACGGAAATCCGACTCCACTATCCAAAAAATAGCCTACTGAAATCATTTGGACTTCTGACTATGAATTGTCTTTCCATGATCTTAAATGATGCTTGGGGCGTCCTCTTATCATGAGTACTCCCGTCGATGATGAAATACTGACAATGTACTTATCTACAACTTATGATTCAATTAGCTCTGTTCTTATTTAAGTAGATGAAGGTGTCGAAAAACCAATCTACTTCATCAACAAAACTCTCATGCCTGCTGAGAAAATGTATACAACGACTGAAAAACAATTACTCGTCTTGGTCTACAGCTCCCAAAAACTTCGACCATATTTTTAAGCTCATCCAGTCAAAATCATTACAAAATATCCTCTCAAACTTGTTGTAGGGGACTAACTTCATACGGAGGGGAAATTGGCTCTTACACCATAAAAGTTATCTTCTATCAGAGGGTTCAAGCATATAACCAATAATAAGACTAATCTACTAGTAATATACTTGTGTGGAAACTTAGAATGGGACACTCCATGACCTTCGTTAGGGATTTTTAAGAGTATTGATATATCTGCCGAGTAGTCAAAGAGTCGAGTATTAAGTAATTTACAGGGTGATTGATGGTAAACTTTAAGGGTTCGGGGGAGAGATTTTGTAACCCCTCTATGATTCTCCCTCTCTTGTATTTATAGAACATAGGAAGGGTTAAGTCACCATAGGGGTTCAATTTATAACTGTATCCTCCAAGACAACTGACTTGTACCTGGGGTCGGTTCTGATACCAAAACTGTCGGGTCTGACACTGCAGCCGTTGTCCTATTTGCTCTGACACTGAGGCCGTTGTTGGCTCTGACACTGTAGTTGTTAAAGGGCGTGCTCCGCAGTTCTGTCTGGTGAGCTGGCCGTCTGACATGTCTGCCTTCGACCATGTACGATCATGGTCGAAGAATTTCTGGTACTGATGTGGAGTTTATGTGTTGACATATTTGCCTTCGACTTTGAAGTCTGTTCATTATTGAATGTTCGTATAGTCTTGGAAGACCTATTTATGGGTTTATTAGGTTTCGAGGTATTCGGGTAGGCTTCGAGGTAGCCTTTGAGTGTTCGACTGAAGCTAGATGGTTGCGAGTAGGCTACTACATTCGCCCCCTCTCAGCAAGGGTCTCGCAAACAGATGTATAGGCATTTACTGAGAAAAATTATTGGTTATTAGAAGTTGAGCGGTTGACTGTTGGATAAAGGATTTCTGAGGAAGTTAATAAAGGAGGGTAATTAAGAAGTTTTGGTGATTACGGAGTAATAAATTATGTTAATGAAGATATAAATATGGCTTATAAGGGTGTAACTCTATATAATTTATTCATCTTCCGTTTCTTCCTCTATATTTCATGAACACCGTATGGATACCACTCCCAACACTCATTATCAGAGAAGGATGGGACATGCCAGAGACCGTCAAATAGGGCATAAAACTGTGGAACTAAATTTAAAGTTCTTCGGTGACAAGGAGCTCGAATGGGACATGCCACACCTGGTGGAGCTAGAGCCTGGGCAATCCTATGAGCACTTGTAGGGGATGATGCAGTGGAAGTTTACAACTGCCGAGGAACGTTACCTCTTCCTGTCAAGTTTGGCCGAACGTCTTGTGCAGGAAGAAGACCAATTGTTGGAGGAGAAGCAGGGCTCGACGGGAAGAATTGTCCCGTCTGAAAATAGGACAGTTTCTTCGTAAGGTAGTGGCAGGGTGGTGGTGGTGATGGGTTTTTTGTTTTAGTATGGCTATGTTTGAATGTTTATATTTTTTTTGTATGAACGAAGTAATGGAATGAAGAGTAATTTGAATGGAATGATGTGTTTTATATGGTAGATGAATAGACTGTAGGCGCAGGATCAAATATCTAATTTCGAACGAAGGGTAAATAATAGACATAGTAATCTGCGAGGGGAAAAGTACTTCGAACTGTAATGTGGTGATCAAAGACATTGGTTAATATTCGATCTTAACTGACTGAGTATGCTTGAATACTTCAAAGTATTATACAGAGAATGTTGGGGCCGAGTATAGAGAAGTGTCGATGACTCAAGAATAAGGATCTGTCGACTCAAAACCTCAAGAATTGGTTTCGAGTGTGCATGCTGATGAAACAGTTGGGTCGGGGAAGTTGTAAAGGTTTGACTATTGAGATTCTGAGGAAAAGAATTGAAGTCTGTGATAAATGCATGTTGTGATTACGGAGGGTTTAAATGCACATGCCTTCAAGTATAAGTATGGTATTTTGAGAGAACTTCACACATCTGTTCCTTCTTCTCCGAGCAAAATGTCAGTGTCTTTGTCCCAAAGCAACGGAAATACTCCCAACACCAGGTACCAGAAAAGAATGGTGGCAAGAGACCTTCGCATAAGGGAGAAGACCTTTGAGCTGAAGTAGTGGTTTTTTGTTGATGGAGGCCTGGATTGGGTTATGCCGAATTTGTTGAACTGGAGCTAAGAGAACCCATCAGTGGGATGCCCTATGCGCACTGGTGATGGGTGCTAAAATGGATGAACCGGTTTCCCAGCAACCAGTTTGCCTTCCTGGAATCTATAGCCGAGGAGGTGGTGGACAAAGAAGATTCTGAAGTTGGGTTCTGGAAGAAGTGCCCCATCTGTAAATAGGGGCTTCTTCATTGTTGTAAAAATAGGATGGTAGGGATGCTTGTATTTTTTCTGTTAATGTTTGACTATTTTCTTCTATGATTCGGTGAAAGGGCATATGCCCGAATGAAATTGAAAATCTATGAGACAACTGTCGAAGTGAGATACTGAATTGTCTATGTGCAAATAGGACAAACATAATGCTCGATAGAAATTTAGGCGCGAACACATCTTGTCGAATGTTGAACATGAAAGAAATCGAATGACTGGCGCGTTTTGAAATCGAATATCAAGTTATCTATGGGCAAATGTTCGAGACACGATATAAACGATTATTTGTAGATGAGAGGAAGGTATTTTGAAGGTCGATTGTCTTCGACTAGACGATCTGATAGCCAAACAGCTGGCATGTCAGAACGGTATTGTTCCTGAGGCAGAGTGCCCTGCAGGTCATCATGATTTTTTTGATTTACGGAAAAAAGTGTTGATATGACGTAAAGGTTTGATTTGACATCTTCAAGCTGGGACCAGAAGGTCCGACTTGGTTAATATATAAATTTATGTAAATGTGACGGTGGGACGCGCACGTGTGGGTAATAGAGGGTAAAGTTGATAAAATACACCTCAGCCGAAAAGTAGGGGAAGTGGAGTAGTGATAGTGATAGCAGTTTTGGAAATCGAGGCGGTTTTTGTTATTTTGAGGAGGTATAAATAGAGGTAAGAGCAAAGTTATTTTTCCCAGTTAACCACTATATAGAAAAAACCAGAGAGTTTTGAGATAGAGAACATACGCCATTGTTCCATAGAGCTCGATCGTTGTTGTGAGATCATCTGACTTGCTGATAGGAAGGAAAAATACTCTACTCAAACAAGTATGTCATCTTATTTTTGTCTTGCTGCTTCGTCTTATGTTTCTATATGTGGGGTACATATTAGGCTAGAGGCGGCTGGGTTTTATAATTGTGATGATATGACTGAGGAATAGAGGAAACCATGTATCTGGGGGTCTAGTCCTTTGGGGTTCTGAGGGGATTGATGGTGTGACAGGGATTGGAGTCGAACATTCGACTATGATAGTATGAGTTGAAGAGGGTAGGTAAAAATAAGTTATTGACACGTAATAGTCGAATGTATCGATCTAATTGCGTACCTCTTCTTCTGTAAGGTAAGATGTATACCCGTCGATCTTCGAGGCTGAGACTGATAAACGAGGAGATCGAAGAAAATGAAATGAGTGTGTCTGGTCGTGCTTCCGTGGATGAGGGCAGCGACTTGGAGGAGTAAGAAATAGCAATAGATGCCCCATTAACCGTGGTGGTACCTAAAATAACAGCTTCGAGTAGTAAACGTCGTAAGACATTAGTAATCGGGGAGAGGGATGAAGAGGAGATGGAGGGAAGAGAGAGAGAGTGCGGGGCATGAAGGCCGCGGGTTCTGTCTCGGCTAGAGAGATGCTGAGACTAGATCGATTTGTGGCTAAATTGAAGCTGTCAAAAGTAGGGGTGATATTATAATCTGTGGGTTTAGGGTACACCTTCAAGTCAAAACCTCGAGAGGGTATTATGGCATATAGAGGCCAAAATTGGCTAGGAATGCAACTACCCCTCCGAAGGCTGGTAAAGGAGGTGCTGAACTTTTAGGAAGTTGCCCCATGCCAGATGAATGTAAATTTTTATGAAATGACGAAGGTAGTCGTGGGTATGAATATAAAACTGAGAAGTTAGGGGAGGAGCTTGATAGAGTGGTACGATATTGTATCGTTCTACTCCAGGAAAGCAAGCCAGAAGGTGGGAACCTATCACATCCAGTATCGCACAGATAAGCCCTGGTTGTTTAATTTGTGCTCGACGGGTCGAGGGTGGGATAGAGACTTGGTTATAGTATGGGGTAACTATGAGAATGTCGAAGGGGAGGATCTTTATAAGTTACAGCATAAGGCTTATAATCCAAGTAAGTTGAGTATTGAAGATTTTTGACGTATTGATCGAATAGACTGATAAACGTGTTTCTGTTTGTTCTACAGGTCCTAGTATCCGGACTTGGAAAAATTTGATGGATTATATTAATGAGTTGATTAACTCTGACGAGGAGACGGACGAGGAGTGGGTGAACTCTGTGTTCAAGGGGCTTAGTATCAAGAAGAAAAGGCAGAAGAAGACAGATTCCCTGCTTCGAAACGTACCCGTTACACCGAAACCATAAAAATAAAGAGTTGCCGAAGGAATGGAGAAAGTAAAATTGTTGAGGAAGGTAAATTATGTGCAGAAGGGGCAACAGGCGTCGAAGGAGGCAGCACCAGTGCCCGAAGTAGCTCGCGACGCATCGAAGCAAGCGTCTAGACAGACATCAATGCAGGCTGACAAAGGGAATGGTAAGGTCTTTCCCAAATTTCTGAGGGCACAACAGTCGAAGGTAACTCAGCGGAAGAGGCACAGAACACTGAGGGAGGATGATGTAGAGGATATGGACGAAGAGCTGACAGAGGCCGAACTTGAGGAGCAAGCTCGAGCTACCGCTACTTTGATGGCGACACTCTGAGCTAATAACCCAGAGGAGGCTGGGAGGCGGATGAATAAGACTATGCATCAGGTAATTATTTTTTAAAATTCTGAAATTTTTCATAAGTGTACCATGCTTCGGGAGATACTGATGGCTCGAATATTCTAGCAGACAAATACTTGGTCGCATGCTTTCATCAAAGCCCAAAAGGTAACAACGTGGCAGTTGAAGCAGGCGGTTGACAATCTGGAAATTGCTCGAGGGACGGAAGCATCGCTGGTGTTTGAGAATAAAGTTTTACAACGTGATTAGTTGAGTATCAGTGCTGAATGCGATAGAAGGCTCGAAGCTCAGCAGTACAACCATACGCAAGTTCTGAAGTTGAAAATGGCTAAGAAGGATATGGTTATTCCAGAATAGAAGGAGACCTTCCAAGAGTAGTTCGATGATGAATGTGAGACTAATGTCAGGCTGAAGGAGTTCATCGAAGATTTGAGGTATGATCCTGAAACTTTAAAACACTTACCCATAACTAATGATCATGTTGCTGACGATGTGGTTCAGACAGAGGGGGTAGAAGTAGATGTTGCTGATGTAGGTGTAAGAGTTGGAGATGGAGCAGAGACTCTTGTGGTAGACAGAGTTACTGCTGATACTGTGACCGAAAGGGTCATGGGTGCTGCTGGGTTAAACCCTTCTACAGAAGGTACTGGGGGTGTTGGTGTTGAGGAACCGGAAGGAGGACATGATGTGGCTACTCTACTGTGAGGTATTGTGCCAAACTGTTTTTTATGATTTTTCTGTTGTGTTGTAATATGTGAACAATGTTGAGCTTGCTTTGCACTTGATCTGTGAACTTGTGATTGATTTGACTTGCAGATGGATGTTAAACTTTATTTGAATTTGTTTGTTGGTTTGTATTAATTTTGATTCTCTGGTATATGCTGTGCTGAAACGTTGCATGTAGTAGAGTTGTTAATATTCTTGTATACTTGTATCTGCATATGTTGTAAGTATAGAATGCATGTAGAATTATCGAACTTTGAAGAACTTTAAGATGGTTCCCGAGTAGCAGCTGAGAGGTCAAGGAATTTACTGGACTTTAGAGGCTCCAACCAAAGCGAAGTAGACTATGGTCGCCCCCAATGCATTCCTGAGGGTCCGATCTGTCGACCATTCATGTCCCTCGAATTTGCTCGAATTTGGAGACTTGAAGAATTTCAAGGTCGCCCCCGAGTGTCGGTCGGGTCGAATGGTTGATATGACACTTAGGTTAGTCCAAAAAATTTACTAAACTTTGAAGGCCCGAGCCTGATCGAAGTTGAACGCGGTCGCCTCCAATGCATTCTCGAGGGTCCGGTCCATCGAACATTCGTGCCCCTCGAGTTTGCTCGAAATTGAAGACTTAAAATTTTTTAAGGTCACCCCCAAGTATCGGTCGGATCGAAGGGTTGACATGATACTTAGGCTAGATCAGGAAATTTACAGGACTTCGAAGGCCTGAGCCTGATCGAAGTAGAATATGGTCGCTCCCAATACATTCCTGAAGGTCCGGTCTGTCGACCATTCATGCCCCTCGAGTTTGCTCAAAATTGGGGACTTAAAATTTTCAAGGTCGCCCCCAAGTGTCAGTCGGGTTGAAGGGTTGACATGATACTTAGGCTAGACTAGGAAATTCACAGGACTTCGAAGGCCTGAGCCTGATCGAAGTAGAACGTGGTCACCCCCAATGTATTCCTGAGGGTCCAGTTTGTCGACCATTCATGCCCCTCGAGTTTGCTCAAAATTAGAGACTTGAAATTTTTTAAGGCTGCCCTCAAGTGTCAGTCGAGTCGAAGGGTGGACATGACGCTTAGGTTAGGCCAAGAAATTCACTGGAAAATAGGAGACAAAGTTCATGGGAAAATATGTTCATTAATTATACTGTATTTACATCAGGTGAACATGGTAGAGGCAGTAGCTTTTTGTATGAAACTAGTAGGATTGTATTCCATAGATTTGGTAGAGGCTCTTCGTCTTCTGTCATCAGGTAATATGAACCCTTGTCAGTTTTATCGTACACGACATAAGGTCCTGCCCAGGATTCAGCTAGTTTGCCGGTATTTCGAGGCTTCGAAGATTCTGTGACACGTCGAAGTACAAGATCTCCAATGTTGAAACTTCGTGGTCAAACTCGCTTATTATATGACTTCTAGAGGGATAGATGGTAACGACCGAGGTTGGCGGTGGCTCGGTATCTGGTTTCGTCGATCCATAGCATATTACATCTGAGTTCAAACTCGTTATCTTCGTCTGGGAGGTTGAGATCTCGTGTGGGTACTTCAAATTGAGTAGGTAGTATTGCTTCGGTACCATAGGCTATAAGAAAAGGGGTATAGCCTGTTGTTTTTCTTGGTGTTGTTTGATTGGCCCAGTGGAGATGCTGTAATTCCTGAACCCATCGCCCTTTCTTTATATCGACACACTTCTTGAGACCGTTGACCATTATTTTGTTGATTACTTTGTCCTGACCATTCCCTTTGGGTTAGTAAGGTGTTGAGGGTAAGAGGATGATGTTGTACTTATTTAGGAAATTTATGACTTTGTTCCCGACGAATTGTGGACTATTGCGACATCGAATCATATGGGGGCATCTAAAGCGTGTGATAATGTTCTCCCATATAAATTTGATGACTTCTTCTCTGGTTCGACACAAAGGTACGGCTTCAACCAATTTGGTAAAATAATCTGTTAGAACAAGGATATTTCCTCGGCTACCCGATGCTTTGGGGAAGGGACCTATGAGATCGATGGCCCAGTGTTTGAATGGCCAAGAGACTTGACTAAAATGGAGGTCTTGCAAAGTGTTATGGATGTCGTGGGCGTGACGTTGGAATTTGTCACAGTGTTTGACGTACTCTTCGGCTTGCTACTTCATATTGGGCCAGAATAAACCTTGGGAGATGGCTCGAAGGAACATAGATCGACCAACAGTATGAGCACCGCAGGTACCTTTGTAGAGTTCGACTAGAATGGAAGAGGCTTCGCTTTAAGAAATGCATCGAAGGAGGACGCCATTTAGAGATTTGTGATGTAACTTACATTTGAGGATGGTGTATCTGCGGCAGTTTTTTAATAATGACTGTTTGGCTTTGGATAGTCTGGGAGGATGGCATTGTTGAAGTAATTGAGGAATGGTCTCTGCCAGTCGTCTGAATCGAGACTCTTTCCCCCAGTATTGATGACATTAACTTCCATCTGGTCGATACTTGGGCGTTTGAATACTTTGAAATGGAAAGTTCAGGATTCGAACTGGCCTAACATAGCTGCTATGTAGGCGAGGGCATCTGCGTGTCTGTTTTCACCTCAGGGATAGTGAGTAATGGAAGATTTTTCAGGGAAACGGTCCATGCGCTGGCGGACGAGAGAGACATACTCAGCCATGCGACTGTTGGCTTGATTTTCACCAGTGTATTGTCTGTGGACGAGTTGGGAATCTATGAAAACTACGAGTTTAGGGACACCAAGTTTGAGTACGAGGTCGAGGCCATGGATCAAGGCTTCATACTCAGCCTCGTTGCTGGAGCATTCAAAGTTTAACTTGGCTACCTTTTTAATTCGATCATTAGTGGATGTGACCAAGATGATACCGATCCTAGAACCGTTAGGTCTAGCAGATCCATCTGTAAAGAGACGCCAGCCTGAATTATGGTTTCATGGGTCTGTTGGTTCGGGTTATTCTTCTGGTTGTTCATCTTCGTGTTCCCCCCAGTCGACATCTTCGACCGGGAAGTCAGCAAGGAAATCGGCGACTGTTTGGCCTATTTGGGATATCTGTTTCTCGAACGTGATATCGTGTTCCCCAAGATAAATGGGCCACTGTTGTACTCGTCTGGATTTTTCTTTCTTGTTGAGTACTTCTCGAAGGGGATAACTTGTTATAACATGAATTGGGTGAGCTTGAAAATATGGTCTGAGTTTTCGAGAAGTGTAGACGAGGGTGATGAGAAAATGCTCAAGTTTCGTGTATCAAGATTTTGCAGGTGCTAGAGTTTTGCTGATAAAATATATTGGTTTCTCAATGTTTGATTCGAGTCGAATGAGGATTGAACTGATAGAGGTATCGATGACAGCGAGGTATAAAGAAAGAGTTTCGCCTTCGAGAAGGGTACTGATGATGGGTGGTCGACCAAGGTATGTTTTAAGTTTGAGGAAAGCCTGTTCACAGTCAGGTGTCCAATTGATCTCAGGGTTGTTTTTCTTTTTAGCCTTGTGGACGCCTTGGTCATGTAAGAGAGAGAAGAGCCAAGCACAGCGGTCTGAGGATTAGGAAATGAAACGGTTGTGGGCCGCTATCTTACTAGCCACCTTTTGGACATCTTTCTTGGTTTGGGGGGAAGGCATATCGATGAGGGTTCGGATATGGGCGGGCTCGATCTCGATAACTCATTTGTTGATAAGGTGGCCAAGAAATTTACCAGACGAAACACCAAACTGGCATTTTTTTGGGTTAAGTTTCATGATGTTTGTTCGAAGTATCGAAAAGACTTCGGTTAGGTCCTGGATGTGGGTTTGTTTTTGAAGGCTCTTGCATAACATGTCGTCAATGCAAACTTCAACCGACTTGCCAAGCAAGGGTTTAAACATGGTTATAACAAGGCATTGGTAGGTTGCACCCACATTTTCAAGGCCAAAGGAAATGACGCTTAAACAGTAAATGCCTTGTTCAGTGATAAAAGATGTTTTAAGTTGATCCTTTGGGATGAGGGGTACCTGATTGTAACCCAAAGCTGCGTCGATCATTGATAGGCACTCATGTCCAGCAGTAGCATCTACGAGTACTAAAATGATCGGGAGGGGGAAGCTGTCCTTCGGTGTGTATTTGTTGAGGTCTGTGAAGTCAACGTTGATTCTGATCTTACCATTCTTTTTTGGAACTGTAACAATATTTGATATCCAATCAGCATACTTGACTTCTCTGATAAAACCCGCGGCTATGAGTTTGTCGACCTTGAGGTTTACAACTTCTCGAAGTCGTGGTGCCAAGCTACGCTTCTTCTATTTTACTGTTGTAGAATGGAGGATGAGGTCGAGATGGTGGTATGTTAAACTGGCGTGCATGGCATGGAGCCAGTCGCGCCCAGGGATTTCGAGGTACTCAAATTTCTTATCGATTACAAGAAAGCTAGCTTGAAGTGTAACTGGGCCGGTAGTAACTTGGAGGCTAATTCGAACAACGACAACTTCAATATCCCCATTAAAACCTTTTAGTTCGACATTTGCGGCAGTGACAAAGTCTGCTTTGTTCAAGGCTTGGACGGTTTAAAGGAAAAGTACATCGGCTGTACTTCCCGTATCGATAAGCATGGTGTGGAGGACGAGGTGTTCGACTTAATCATTATGATTAAAGGGTTGGAGTGGGGAAATCGAACATGGGATGTGTCACAGTCAATATATGAGATACCCTCGGGTTAAGGATATTGACTTGACTCTGGTAGGAGGGTGAGTTGCTTTTCCTGGTAGGTGAGTTTGTAGCATTCTTCGACAAGCTTGCGCTTGCTCTTGGAACTGCCGCTGTCAATATTATTTACCTCGATGAAATGAACTTGGTAAATGTGTACCTCGGCAGGATCGGCAGTAAGGGCAGGTTGAGGTTTGAGGTACGACCCATCGAGGTAGCTATAGAGGTCGGTAACATACTGATGCAGACGACCCGCCTTGAGTATTATTTTGAAAGGGCGCTGCAGGGTGAAACATTTGTTGGTGTGGTGACAGTTACACTTGTGGCTGGTGCAATAAGGTTTGCCTGGTTTGACCTTGATGAGGAAAGGGATACGCCATATGGGGTCTGCCTGGATCTGTAGTAGAAGGGTGCTGATAGGGGCAGTGAGTTTGGGGAGGACCGGCTTTGGTCGTTTTTTGTAGGCTTTGGTAGTTTTTTTAGTATGGGGACGTTTGCGACTCCCAATATCCTATGAGACAGGAGTGATCAGGGGTGTAGAAGTAGAGGGTGGGCCTTGTCGAGGTTTATTTGGATTGGTGGTCGAAGGTTGCCCTTGTTTATTTGATTCGCGGAGGCGCTCGAGGTCGAAATACCCATTGACTTTTGAGAGCATCTCCTCGAGGGTTCGCGGTTTGTGGAGGACCAGGTACTCTTTGACACGGCTATTATCTGGCAAAGTGTTCAAATACGTGAGTACAGCGCTTGCGCAGTCGAGGTTTTCGACTTTATGGGGTTCATCGAGAAACCTCTTGATGAAGGCTTCGAAGGTTTCACTGTTGGATTTTCAGAAATTGAAGAGGGCATCGACCCTTACCTCTCGATCATTGTTGAAGGCAAATTGGGTGATGAAAAGACTAGATAATTGCTCGAAGCTTCGAATCGAGCTATTGGGAAGGTTATGATACCAACGAAGAGGGCTATCTGTGAGACTGGTGGGAAAAAGTCGACAAATCAGGTGGTCAGCTGTGGAGTAAAGGCTTAAAGTATTTTGGAATTCAAGGATGTGGGATTGAGGGTCGGTGTTACGATATTTACTGATTTTGGGGGTGCAGAAATTTGAAGGCACATCGATAACGAAGTGTTTGGAACAGAGGGGGTTGTGTTAACCGACTCTATGAGTTTGGTATTGGGCTCGCACTAATGCGAATGGCAGAGTGGATTATGTAGTCGAGGTCTTTCTGTTCACAATAGGCAAGATGAGGGGGGGGATCGATGGGTTCGAGGGTGATGAGGCCGAGTGTTCGGCGTGTGCTCGGCGCTGTGCCCCCCGAGACGTTCTCGAGCAGGGCGGTGTTTGAGGTATCTAGTGGACGAAAGGTAGAATCGGAGGAATCCTCCATGGGGTGGATGCCAAGATGGATGGAGCCAGTAGAGGGGACAGTAGGGGGAGCACCCTCGGCACCAAGATGGTCTGGGTGTACTTTGAGATATGGTAGGGGCCCCATTCGAGTGCGGGCAGACACGTGCGACGGGGCGGGTGCTCGAGAGGGCAGAGGGGCGTCTAGAGGTTGTAGTCGCTGCAACTTGCGAACTGTGTTGTATAAATCATTGATGGCATAGTATTATTTGTCAGCATCATCCAAATGATGTTGCCGTTCAACTTTAAACTCTTACCGGTGTTCTTCGCGCTCCTGCTGCAGTTGCGTTCGTTGTCGCTCCTCAGCCTGAGTGAATTGCTGGGTAAGAAGGGCTGACAGGGCAGCCACTCCGTCAATGGAGTTGACGACATTGGTGGAAGTGGGGGGGAGGGTGGGGGCCATTGGAAATGGTTTATAGGAATTGGAAAAGGAAATTATTAAGGCTGGGGGAGATTGGTAGGGTGGAAAAGCACAGACGGTGCCAAATGTAGGGGCCTAACTTCGTAAGGAAGGGAAGTTGGCTCTTACACCACGAAAGTTATCTTCTATCAGAGGGTTCAAGCATATAACCAATAATAAGACTAATCTACTGGCAATATACTTGTGTAGAGGCCTAGAACGGGACACTTCATGACCTCTGATGAGGATTTTTAAGAGTATTAATATATCTATCGAGTAGTCGACGAGTCGAGTATTGGGTAATTTATAGGGTAATCGAAGGTAAACTTCAAGGGTTCAGAGGAGAGATTTTGTAACCCCTCTATGGTTCCCCCTCTCTCCCATTTATAAAACATAGGAAGGGCTGAGTCAGTATAGGGGGTCAATTTACAAGTGTATCATCCGGGACAACTGACTTGTACCCGGAGTCGGTTCTGACGCCGATACTGCCGGGTCTGACATTGTAGCCGTTGTCCTGTTTGCTCTGACACTGTGGCCGTTATTGGCTTTGACACTATAGTTGTCGAGCGGCATGCTCCGCCGTTCTGTCTGGTGAGCTGGTCGTCTGACATGTCTGCCTTCGACCATGGTCAAAGTATTTCTGGTGCTGATGTAGAGTTTATGTGCTGATGTGGAGTTTATGTGCTGACGCATCTGCCTTCAGCATCAAAGTCGGTTCGTTGTTGAATGTTCGTATAGTCTTGGAAGACCTATTTACGGGTTTATTAGGCTTCGAGGTAGCCTTCGAGTGTTTGACTGGAGCTAGAAGGCTGCGAGTAGGCTACTACACTTGTCCTCTCTCAAAATGAAAAATCTCAGAGAGTTCAACAATGGTATGTATTCCTCAGCAAATATGACATCTCTTTCGAACCACAGATATCTATCAAAGGACAAGCAATAGCTAATTTCTTGGCAGACTTTCCAGTCGAAGACCCTGATTGGGAAGAACTCGAAGAAATATTTAATGCTGACTCATTACAGAGCCAAATGCATGGTTATGAAGCACACGATAGAGACTCTTTACGGACGGATTTGCTGGACCACAAAAATTAGGAATCGGCATCGTCCTCGTTATACCTTCCAATCACCGAATCGAAAAAGCAATAAAACTCAAATTCTATGCTACCAACAATGAAACATAATATGAAGCTATCCTTCATGGATTGGATCTTACTATAATACTTAGGGAGGAAGAAATAGTTGTGTGCGTTGACTCCCTACTCGTCGCCAATCATTACAACAAGACCTTCAAGACATCAGGCAAGATGGTTTATTATGCAACCTTAGTCGAAGAGAAAATGAGCAAATTCAAATCTGCAACAATCTCTTACCTCCCTCGAGCCAAAAATTACCATGCTGACGCGTTAGAATATATTGCTGCAATGCTCGAAGATAGCGAAAAGAGAACTTTGGATATCAAAGTACTTAAACATTCTAGTCTCGATGTTAGCACTATAATGCAAATGACTGTTACTGAAGACGAAGATGAAGAAAATTGGAGAAGACTTTTCTATGCATATCTCAATTCCAACATCCTCCCAAATAAAAAAGATGAAGTCCGATCACTCTTGGCCAAATTCCCCAGATTCACAGTTCAGAATAAAATCCTCTATCGTATTATAGGAAGGGGACCTCTTATTGAATGCATCTCTTAAAAATGAACCCAAATAAAAATTAAAGAACTTTACGAAGGAATTTGCGTAACTCATATCTCAGGAAGATCATTAGCCCAGCAGGCATTCACTCAAGGGTTATATTGGCCAAAGATGCGCCAGAACTGTAAAGACTTCATTCGCAAGTGCTACAAATGCGAGATCCACGCTCAAAACATAAAAAGCCCAGCACTTGACTTGCACATAAGCAATGTCCTTTGGCCATTCAAAAGATGGGGAATAGATATTATTGGCTCTTTCCACCCAGCATCGGGAAATCACAAATTCGTTCTTGTGACCACAGACTACTTCACCAAATGGGTTGAAGCAGTTCCTTTATGTCACACTGACAAAAATGAAGTCATTAAGTTTCTTTGGGAGCATATCATAACCAGATTTGGATACCCACACATGATACGGTTTGACAACGACAAACAATTCATCAGCAACAAATTTCTTAGTTTCCTCCACAATTACAAAATTCAATTATCTACTTCAACCCCATACTACCCTCAAGGTAACGGACAAGCTGAAGCTATCAACAAGAACATTAAATCAGGACTACGCAAATGCCTAGACGAGAAGAAAGGAAGATGGGTAGATGAATTACTAAGTGTTCTCTGGGAATACCGGACAACTCCTTGAACGTCCAACGGCTGTACTCCATTTATGATGGCCTTCGGCACTGAAGCAGTCATACCCTCAGACCTCGATCTACCAAGTGGTCGAAGTAAACTCACAGATGAACACAATGAGCTAGGTCTCATCTGTAACCTCAACTAGATCAAAAAAACCTGAGACAAAGCCATTGTAAACTTGGGGCGGTACCATGACACACTCAAAAAAGCTTATAACAAAAAGGTTTGAAAGTAAAAATTTGGTATTAGAGACCTTGTCCTTCGACGGATTCAGGAAAGTACTCAACCTAAGAATTCTGGAATTTTTTTAAAAAACTAGGGAGGGCCATATATTGTCAGTGACAAAACAGATAGTGGGACTTATTGACTGATGATGGAAGACAAAATACAGCTTGAATATCCATGGAATATAGCCCAACTAAAAATGTTTTATAGATGACTGTTGTAAGAGCTATCATCGATTCAAATAAAACTATCTTTACTTTCCCTTATATCTTTACTATCTTTACTTAGTCTCAATCCATACTTGATAAGTATGCATCAAAACTAACATTCAATTCTTCACAAACATTATCCAATTACAAGATAATCTTGTTTGCATTCATTACTTATCGAACATAACATGTCATGTTTTATTCGTTTCGAATCCAAACCCAGATACCCCATTGAGGATTCATATATGGTAATCATTCCCGCTACTTGCCATTCCATGGCCATCGTTTACTCATCACGTAAACTTGCATTCATTACTTATCTGCAACTATATACAATTACATTTCACAATATCAATCTTATCGAATATTAATACTTGACATAAATTTGACAAAAAATATGTATCAATTATTTTTGAACAACTTCTTTGAAAAACAAACACGTCAGCATTCAAAGACACATAGTTAAAAATTATTTCGGTCCCATCGACCATTTTTACATATCTCATCAAAACAATTTTTTTTTACAAATAGTGATTTACTCTGCAGGAGGAGACACTACATCATCAACCTTCGGGAATCCACCGGGAGCAAACACGTCCAGTCTTTCCTCGGGATGCAAACCCTCAAAATTCATCATCACAATATCATCAACAACTTCCGTACCACTAGGAACTTCAGCAGTTTCAGGAACCTCGTCTTTCGCTTCTTAATCCTCGAATACCAAGTCCCCAGGAATGACCAACCCTTTGAAATGATATTTCCTCTGCTCCATCACCTCGTACTAACCTACATAGTTGACCCTCACCTTCTTAAAAGCTTCTAAATTATTTCGTATCAATTCAGTCCTTACCTCCTCCAAAATCTTCCCATGCTCCACCTCCATCGACCTTCGAGCATCGTTGATCTGCTCCCGCACATCCTTCTCAAAGTTTATTCTTAGCAGTGCCAACGCTTCCTCTTTATCCTTTGCCAGCTCAACCCTTATCAACTCGACCTTCTTGTCATAAACTTTCCTCCTATCACGAAGGGAAACTTCTTGCGCCTTCCCAGCATCCAGTTTGTACCTATTCAACTACGCATTCAGCTTCTTCTTTTCCTCGATCAGATCTTCTTTCTCCTCCGTCAGATCTTTCTCGATATTCTTGTAAGCAACCAACTAATTTTCCAGTGTGCCACCACCGACAATACGACCTTTGGCCTCAGTTAACCACTTCTTAATCTATATAACACTCATAATATGAGTATTCGTGTAAGGTACCAAATTTTTTAAACGAATCAAAGTAAAAAAAATTCTCACCTTCGACATGTTTCGGTGGCCCTCACTAAGAAAAGTTATAAGACTCTCTGCCCTAACCAAATAATTGTTTACTTCTGCCTCCAGCACATCCATCCCAGACACATGCATCCATGGTTCTTTGGACCTAAGTCTTAGATTCCTTGATGTATTTCTTCACCGACGATTCCGAAGACCCCTTCTTCTTCGGCAGCAGGCTCGTCGAAGCTAATGGAGATCGCCCATCTGGCACAACAATTGATGTCTCGCCCTTCGTCCCCCATCTATGGTTGACCATCAAGAATGCCGCTTCGGGGGTAGCAAAGGAGCAATAACTTGGCTGGCCGCCCTCTTCTTTTTCCCTTTCCCCAAAACATCTGTAAACATTGTATCTCTCTCAGTCGTAACAGAGTCTGTCGTATACCCAGCAAACAAAGGATTTTCCAGAGGCAAGCTGGACTCTGCAGCCCTTTTGTTCCTCGCAGACATCTTTCCGTCGATTACTGGAACTTCCCCTTAGCCCTCGACCTTTTTATGCCTGCCCCTCGAAATAAAGTGCCCATTTTCTCTTGGTCAATGACAAGATTGGTCAAATAATTTGATAACTTGTTTATTTCAAACCTTGAGATCACACAACTATAGACTCAATAAAAGATGAAGCATAAAATTTATTCACAAACAATCTGTTACATTTTACATTCGACAACTTACTCATTCGATTACATTACATCCAACTACATTTTATTATGTTATTCAACATGAAGGACTAAACGTTTTTGCTTCTTTTCTCCAGAATTTGACATTAGCTATGGCAAAAAGGGTAACGATATCCTAAGAAATTCAATGAATCTCAAGTCATGGAATTTCTTAATAGAGCTGCCCACGCAAAAAGACAATAACGGAAGTTGTAAGTTCTTTGGGTCGACAAGATCCGCAGGACGCCAAACTGTCCTCCTTCGCATCATCATCTTTAATATGAGCAGTAGCCACTTTTCCAAACATTTAGTGACCTCCAATACCTTCGACATCAGCAACTGATATTAACTCCAAGGAATACTTTGCATGAAAATGCTCTCTAAGTCCACCTCCCGCAATTTTCCCAACCATGGTAGGAACTAGTACAAAATTAACCAACAAAGACTTGACACCAAATTTTACCTCTGTATAATCATCACAATCACCGTCTAACCCTCAGGTCACTTGCTATGCTACACCTGGAGCGACATCTTTCCCAAATCCACCACCACACAAACCCTTCTTTAACCCGTCTATTTATAACCTAATTTCTAGCTGTACAGTCCAATGTTCCGCTTTAAATGCCCTTTGGGAAAAACATGACCAGATTCACTTGACTTTAACCTCGGAAATGATAACATAAAGACTTTCTCACATTTGGAAACCTCTTGAGATTTGAGTTTCTTCTTAATACAACCATAAATACTAATGTTGAGAATGGGGCGATTGTAGTAGCATATTTCTTAGATTCAACAAGGATAAGTCAGCATAATATATTCGAAGACATCCCAACATTCGGGAATATGCCACATCTACAACCACAAGTCCTCAACCTGCTAAAAGTAGCCATTATGCTTTGTCAAGAAAGGGTCGTTGGAGATCCGCGAAGTTCGCCCACTACCCCTAGAATAGGAAGCTATTTTTTTTTGTAAACTGCCTGTGTCTACTATAAATACAGGAATAAAATAGGTTATTTACTCCCACAACTTTAATATTCATTCATTCTTACTTTACTATCACATAACAAATAGTAATAACTAACAACCTATTGCATTTTACATCATAATCCTCCTCGAGGTCATAGTTTTTCTAAGCCTTTACTGAGTTTCCACATAAAATCTTATTCGCTTTAGCTTATTACTGCACCATCCTTACAAAAAGTATTGGTGAAGTTTATCCTTTTGGAAAACATACCATTACAACGATCATAGGGTATGCAAAATTATGTAGAAGACTTTAAGATTTCCAGAAGAGTTCTACCATACATATTTCGTGCACATTATACGAGATGAAGACGAAGAGACGGAGATGCACACTACATATGTGCGTGAGTCCTCTTGAGCACCGTCTCCCTGATTTCGTAGACAAAATCTTCTTAGACGGAGGGTTTGATGTGGCACTTCCCTCATAGGGTCGTCTACCTTCGTGTGACTTATGCTTATTTCATGCTTATGCTTTAGCTTAAGCTCTGTTGGAGAGGTCCAATGTGGGTTTTTAGCAGTTTTCCAATTTAAGTAGAATTCCATTTCAATTAGAATTAGGTTCCTAATTCTAACCCCATTTGTGTCCTATAAAAAGGGAGGTCTGGGTTATTTGTTTCTCAGTTGATTTTGATTAATGAAAGTTGATTTTTTAAGTTGAAATCCTAGCTTTCTCGAACTCTCAAATACAATGTGATATTCATACGAATCTCGCTTCCGCGTTCGTAGTAATCACGCCAGTTACATACTTTACTTGCAAAGCTAACTATCCCTGCATTTTCTGTGACTTTTGATATATTATTTCCAAAGCCTAAAGATAATCTCAGTTCTCAAGCTGTTGGATTCCGGGCCTCCATTGGTGAAAAAAAATAAAATAATAACTAAACTAATAGTTCCTTATATCGTGTAAGAAAGAATCATAGCAGTCGTAATTTTTCTTCTCTTTTGTGAGCAAAATACCAGAGTTTATTATTATGACTGACCCACTGGGAATTTAAATATTCTGAAGAGGTAGAGCTTCCTCAAAGCCATGCATTCTCATAGATGAATAATAGGGTTCCTACGAGGTAGGGCTTCCTCAAAGGTTCAACTTTTTTACCAATGTATTTGATAGCTTGAAGTGCCTCCTTTAACTTTCATTCAAAATACAATCGTGTTAGAGTTAGAATTTTCTCTATATTAGAATGCAAATCCTGTATAGCCATCTGATCTGTTCTAACAATGAGCTACAATGGTAGCTTCACCTCTTCATGTTGCTAAATCCAAATATCATTCCAAAATTTCTAATACCCACCACTCTTCTATAGTTCTTCTATAACAAAGATCATTAGTTTTATTTTCTTCTTCTCTTTGTTAGTGCTCAGCCTCTTGCCCTGCATGACTAGTAGTTGCCTTCAAACCTCACCGGGGATCAAGTACTAGGTATTTCCAAAGTTGTTTTTAAGTTTTTGCTGAGATATTATGTATCATAAATATCGATTTTGATCACATATGCACTTGGAATGCAATTGTTTATCAGAATCACAGTAGTTTTATAATTTTGCCATAAAATCCTAATTTGTTGCTTCTTTAGAAGTTTGCCTTGTCTCTCAAAGAGTATTAAGATAAAATTAAACAAGATGAGATAAGTGGTTTATTGGGGTTCAGGGTGCTTTGTATCTAGCCTATTTACTTGCGCACTTATTTTCTTCTTCCAAATTTCCATCTTCTCCCGATTTTTCACCGAGATTTTCCTATTTGTTGCCTTGCGGAATTTGCCAGAATTTTTGACTTCATGATTAGGCTTTGAAGTGAACAGTTCAATCATATGAAAAATG
The DNA here is from genome assembly GCA_014058105.1 of Kingdonia uniflora. Lineage (NCBI taxonomy): Eukaryota > Viridiplantae > Streptophyta > Magnoliopsida > Ranunculales > Circaeasteraceae > Kingdonia > Kingdonia uniflora. The sequence continues at coordinate 2,164,268 of JACGCM010000440.1, read as the reverse complement.
CCTAGAATGCAAGAACTTCAACAATAATGGGTTTAGGCAAATCCTAGATTTCGTAAGTTGTACAAATAACTTGACCAATATGTGAAGAAATTGTGTTTTTTGGGTTTAGGTCTTGGTTGTTCGAACGACCCTCAAATCCATTCGAACGACCTTTTGACAACTCTATGGAATTTGGCCAAAGCTACCCAAGTTGCTCGAGCGACTATAGATATCGTTCAAATGACCCTCAAACATCTCCCTGAAATTTTGGCCCAAGCTCTTGAGTCGTTCGAACGACAATGCGAAACTCTATTTTTTAAGGTGGTTATTGAGCCACTTGTTTGCCTCGAGATTTGGGCGATTGTAACCATGCTCCTCAAGTATATAAATGGGAACTTAGGTCTCTTTGGAGGCTACCCTTTGGGTCATCCTTTAGGCAATCCTTTGGTTAGACCATTTGGGGAAGATTTCTTGAGTGAGAAATCCTAATTGGGTTTGAGTGATTGTACTTGGGATCTTGAAAAAAATTTCTCTCTCTTGAAAGTGGACGTAGACAATTTTCCAAACCACTATAAACTTGGTGTTGTGTGTATTTTTTTATGCGTGTTTGTTTGTGACTAACCCAAATCGACTTGGAGTTTGTGGCTTCCGGGCTTGCAGCTCAACAATTGGTGTCAGAGCGAGGTCGATTCCTCGGTGGTGCGCGAATTTGAGGTAACTTAGGGTTTCTCAATTTCAATTTGGTTTTGATTTAGTTAGTTCATGAAAATTGAGGGAAACATGGAAGAAGTAGTTGAATCTAGTTCTTCGGCCCCGAAAAGAAATACAACGGTGATGTTCAACAACGCAAAGATTGGAGTTGAGAAATTCAATGACACCAATAAATTTGGCATGTGGCGATGCGAGGTTATTGATGCGCTGAGTGATCAATTAGACTTAGATGAGGTATTAGAGGACAAACCGGATGTGGTAGAGGAGAGTATTTGGAAGAAGTTGAGTAGTAACAACCTTCGATCGAAATTGAAAGGTTACGGTTTAAATATCAACATTGTTACTGCAGAAAGGGAGGAAACCACTTCCATAGATACCACTAGGCTATGGAATATGCGTTTGGCGCATGTTGGGGAAAAGTCCTTGAAAGTTCTCGCGAACCAGGGGCCATTGAAAGGTGTCAAGGTGTGCAAATGAATACTGTATTCTGGGCAAACAGACAAGGGTAAAGTTTGGCACCGCTATCCACTGTACTCGTGAAACCCTTGATTATGTTCACTATGATGTTTGGAGACCCTCTAAGAATGCATCGCTAGGGGGGAAACAGTACTTTGTATCTTTTGTGGATGATTTTTCTAGGCGTGTTTGGGTATACACTATAAGGAGAAATGATGAAGTCCTAAAAAATTTTATAACGTGGAAGAAGTTGATTAAGACTCAGACTGGCAGAAATATCAAAGTACTCCATTTATATAATGGTAGGGAATACACTAGTGATCCATTCTTATAAGTATATTGGAATGAGGGGATAGTTTGACACCGCAACAAAATAGGGTAGCTGAGCGCATGAACCGTACTTTATTGGAGAAGGTGCAGTATATGTTGTCAAATTCTGGGTTAGGCAAGGCGTTTTGGGCTGAGGCTTTGACATATGCATGCTACTTCGTTAATAGGTTGCCTTCGGTTGCAATTGAGGGTAAGACACTAATGGAAGCTTGGTCGGGAGAACCTGCTACAGATTATGATACTTTTTATATATTTGGGTGTCCGGCATACTATCATGTTAAGGATGGTAAGTTGGATCCACGAGCAAAGAAGACCATTTTTCTGGGTAAGATGAAGGGTGTGAAAGCCTACAAGTTGTGGGATACGAGAGACTAAAAGATCAATCTGAGAAAAGATGTCTCTTTTGATGAGACTTTTATGATAATGTCACATGTCTCTGAGCTCACAGAGAAGACGACCAGCAAGGTTTTGCAGTGGATAGAGATTGATGCGTCTTTACATTGGCCAAAGAGGTCCATACTAAAGGGGGTGTCATCTACCTATATGACAATGGGTGATGAGCCATTAGTTCATACTCCAAATGATTAAGACACACACGATAGAGGAGCATTTGGTAGTACGAATGAAGAGATTCCGGTGGCAGAGTCAATTGCAACTAGTAAACCAAAGAAGAATATGGGTAAGCCGGAATGGCTTACAAAGGACATGCTACTTCCAAAGGCAAAAACCATGGTAGCCTATGCACTACCGATTGTTGAAGGTGTTCCTTCAAAGGCTAAACATTGGGAGGAAGTAATAATGGAAGAAATGTATTCTCTTCGCTAGAATGAAACTTGGCAATTTTCAAAGTTGCCTAAGGAAAAGAAGGCAATTGGTGGTAAATGGGTCTACAAGAGAAAACAAGGATCTCCAGATGGTGCTTCACTTTAAAGAAAGTCTAGTGGTAAAACACTTCTCCAGTTGTATCCTCTTGGCTTTGATAACGAATTTGAATTAGAATTGTAACAGCTCGATGTTAAGACAACATTTTCGCATGGGAAGTTGAAGGAAGAAATCAATATAACTCAGCCGAGTGGGTTTAATATTGCTAGAGAGAAAGATGCGTGCCAATTGATGAAGAGATCATTGTAAAGTTTGAAGAGGTCTCTAAGATAACGGTACAAATGGGCTTTTGATATGGAGATTCATAGAGATAGAGAGAATGATCTCTTTCTTATGGATTAATTTGGCCCCTCACGGGGATTATGAGAACTGCAGGCGACATGATCCACGGCGGTACGTTGGCATCCAATGATTTGGTGCAGCCGATTTGGGTTCTTTGGGACATTTGGTTTGTTTTGGGTTCCTTGAGACATTCGGTCGATTTTGGTTCCTTATGACGTTCGTTTGGTTTGGATTTGGTCATTTGAAACGCTTGGTTTGGATTTGGTCTTTTGGGATGCTTGGTTCGTTTGGTCCTTTAGGACACTTGGCTTGGATTTGGTCCTTTCGGACGATTGGTTTTGAAATTAGTTCCTTGGAACGCTTGGTTTGAATTTGGTTCCTTTGAGACGCTTGGTTTGGATTTGGTTCCTTGGGACGCTTGGTTTCGAATTTGGTTCCTTGGAATGCTTGGTTTCAAATTTGGTTCCTTGAAGTGCTTGGTTTCAAATTTGGTTCTTTGGGACGCTAGGTTTGGATTTGGTCTTTTTGGGGACGCTTGGTTTGGTTGGTTTCCATGGGTCGTTTGTATGTTTAGGTCTTTAGGGACATTTGATAGTGAAGAGTGTTTGTTTGGGTCTGTTTGGATGCTTACTTTGTTTGGCTCAAATTTTGGTTCGTTGGTTTGGAAAATCTTCACCGAGGTAGAGAATTGTGGAGAAATTGTGTTTTTTGGGCTTGGGTCTTGGTTGTTCAAACGACCCTCAAATATGTTCGAACGACCTTTTTACAACTCTCTGGAATTTGGTCCAAGCTACCCAAATCGTTCGAATGAATATAGATTTCGTTCGAACTACTCTCGAACATCACCTTGGAATTTTGGCCCAAGCACTTGAATCGTTCGAATGATTATCAGGGTCGTTTGAACGACAATACGAAACTCTATTTTTTAAGATGGTTATTGAACCACTTGTTTACCTCGAGATTTGAGCGATTGTAACCATGTTCCCCTAGTATATGAAGGGGAACTTAGGTCTCTTTGGAGGCTACCCTTTGGGTCATCCTTTAGACAATCCTTTGGTTAAACAATTTGGGGAGGATTTCTTGAGTGAGAAATCCAAATTGGGTTTGAGTGATTGTACTTGGGATCTTGAATAAACTATCTCTCTCTCTCTTGAAAGTGGACGTAGGCAATTTGTTGAACCACTATAAACTTAGTGTTGTGTGTATTTTTTTATTTGTGCTTGTTTGTGACTAACCCAAATCAACTTGGAGTTTGTGGCTTCCGGGCTTGCGGCTCAACACGATATCCTCACAAATGCCAACTTCTTCTAGGTTTCCTTTGAAACTACAATATTGTAAATTATTATCCAACGAGGTAGAGAATAATCTGACAAACATCAATCCTGATATATATCAAGGAATTAATGACTATCAAGAAGTAAAAGGGAATGTATGACGATTGTCTCTCTATCTCTCCTCTTCTCCTAAGGTTTTCTCTTAAACTCTAACTTGTCTTACCTTTTCTCCCAAGACTCCTTTATAGAAGATGAGCCCCCACAATCTAAATACTATCCTGTTAGGAGTTGAGTCTGGCCCAAGGTGGGAACCCAATCGAGTTGGGGTGTCTCCACTGAACTCCTAACTTGGCTCATAAATTTAAGGCTTATGGGAAGAGTTTTAGTAGGGCTATATATATATATGATAGACCTAGAAATACGTAGGATTAATACGCCTAAAAGTATCGTTTTGCTAATCCCGATTTATTAATTTCTAATGTTAGCAGCATTTTCTTATTTTCAGGCACTTATCACTCTTGGAGCAAATAAGTAGAAAAAGAGATCTAATAGAAGGTATAAAGAGTTGAAGCATCTCCAACAGTCTCTCAGGTACAAGGAAGATGTCTACATTCAATGTACTTCTAGATTTTCTCCATGGAATAAAGATGATGAAGGACTCTACAAGGATTTATCTTTACTCAGGGATAAAGTTTTAGAATTGTAAACAACTCTCTCCTATCTCCTATAAATCAGAGAGCAATTCTATGTATTTTTTACATCTCAATCTCAGGAAGGAATAAAGCTTGTGTTTCTCAGTATCTCACTATTTCTCTCTATTTTATTTTATGCGTTTAATTTAAGCTGTGATCAACACCATTAATGGAGAGCTAGTCTCCTTAGCTTAGGCTGAGGATTGAACCTCCGGTGAAGTGAGCTAAATTGACGTTAATAGTAGTTTAGATCTAGAATTAATCTTTAATTCTCTGATTTGTAGTTACGAAAATTTGATATAGCCATGACAACTCTAAGTTACTACAGATATGAAGAAGATGTTGAATTAGCCATATTCGATTATTTTCAAGCTCAAAGAGAATTCTAGATCACTAGAGTTAATACTCTTCACCTAGCCATGGAAAGGAGTTTATAAACCCTAGATCCGATTGTCCATGAACAACGAAGTTCTTACTTAGGGTTTTAGCCACAAAGCCTAGATTTTAGACCCGAATAGACCTAGTCATGACTATTACGAGCGGATAGAAGATACCGTTTTCATATCGTTTAGTAAACTAAGTCGGAGGTGATCGAAAACCTACGTTCTTTTCCTTAAAATCGTACCGAAAGTTAGTAATTTAGATTTATGTTTTAGATCAAAAGCTTTTTATCAAAATTAGTTTAGATTCGTTTATTAGTTAATTAGGAAATTATATTTTTAATACGTTTACTTCTCGTAGATTCGACCCCCGCTTACCCTTATTATATTACGACACCTGTAGTTTTGAGTGGGGTATTTAAAAACCGAGTTTTTCTTGCATCAAAATTGGCGTCGTTGCCGGGTAGGCAACAGTCAATTAAATCATAGTTTTTTTATTTTAGCTAATTTATTTTCTTCTTTTAAGTTGCTAAGTTTGCCTTTTATTTTATGTTTATATCTCTGAGATTTCTTTCTGAATAAATTAGTCTCAATATTTTCTGATAAACGGTTTCGAAGATATTAATTTTTGAAGAAACATACTCAGTTTTCAACGAAAAATGTGTTCCTGAATGTTTAACAGTTTTTGGCATTTTATGCTTCACAATTGGGAAATTTGTTTTCTACAAAAGTTTTAGATAATTCAAAACCCTTTCCGAATTGCTATAGATCATATTTTTCTGTTTAGCCGTTAGAGTGTTACAGCTTTTTGAGGAACAGTAAAAGCAGTCTCAGTAAAGGACGCCGTTGTTCATTAATCGGTTGTTTCGAGCGGTAGGGAAGCAAAATTACATAAAACTTTCTTCTTCAATGTTTTTCCTTTCTAAATTATCTTTCCAAATTGGTATTATTTAATATTCTCTCTCAACTGAGCTGAACGATATACGCATTTGAAAATTAGGACGTCATAGACTGCAATGAACTTGGAATTTGAATTTATATTTTTGTTGTCGTAAGTTCACTAATTATTTATTTATTTTCTCTTGTTTTGCAGGATAATCACAAAGTTGATACTCAGAGATCGTGAGAAATTTACAAAATTCATTGACAAGTTTCTCTCTAAATCCTTCTTGTGCCCTCTAAGTGAAGGGGCATCTCCTTCTTTCGCCCCCTAAATGAAGGGGCGGCCACAGCTTCACCGGGATACACTTCCCATAGGTTGGCCCTCTCTTTAACTTGACATATAAAAGGGGTTCATCACCGCTCCGCCCCGGCATTAGGAAAGTAAGTTGTGTGAACTGTTCAAATACAAGTTGTTCTTAAATTAAAAAATTTGTTGTGTTTGAATTGACCTGTTATCGTGTTTCAATTTTTGCTCCATGCTTAACATAGTAAAGGTTTTTAACCGCTAGGGCTCTTCCGCGGGACTTCATCACCCAAAGGAATCTCCAGCGAGTGGGACCTCCCACCTAGGGATACAGAGAAATTCGTATCACACGTTCCTAACTGTCTCGACCTTTAAATTTAATTAAAACTTAAAAAGCTATTAGTAAGATTTCCAAGGGATTTTATCACCTGAGGAATTAGGAGGTACCAGACCGGGGTACCAACACGGAATCATAGGAACCACTTCAGCCATGCGCCGCGAACAACCGGTTGTTAAGCAACGTCACCGTTCTGTGTGAGTCACGTACGATAAGGCGAGGCACATGGGCGGGCGCGAGGACTGATGCTCAGACACTAAGACCGTTGTTAGCATAGTGAAGCATTTGTGTTAGGAATCACACACTAGCCCGACCTACCCAGTTTGATTAACATCTAGATTAGGATTGACTTAGCTAATTTAACTTTAAAAATCGTTGAAGTGTTTATCTTAATATGTGTGTTTAAATTCCCGTTGAATTTTGTAATTTTATTTCATTTCATTAGTATATGCCCAAGTACGATCGGATTAGGCAACACATTGATATACTACCGATTCCTAAAACAGCTAATACGGCTAACCAAGTCCAACAGGGAGACCTTCAGGCCATATACGACCTTGAAACTGAAAATGAATTTCTTCCTGAACCAATGGGTGACAAGTCACTGAGGAAGCTTTTTGCTCCCGTTTCGAAAAACTTGCCAAAATGTATTAAGTTGCCAGTATTTACGGCAACCTAGTTCAATATCAAGCCTGCGATTTTGAACCTAATCCCACCTTTTCATGGACTCGATAACCAAGACCCATACTTACATATCGATGAATTTGAGCCTATCTGCCAAATGTTTCGATGTAAGGACATAGCAATGGAGTACATCTATTTACTCCTTTTCCCATTCTCTCTAAAAGGCAAGGCAAAATGTTGGTTGAACTCTCTTTCATCCTAGTCAATTGACAAGTGGGGCACCCTTAAATAAAAGTTTATAATCAAGTTTTTCACCATACAAAAAATTGACCTTTTAAAACGTGATATCTCTGATTTTCTTCAAGAAGACGAAGAAAATTTTTACGAAGCATGGGAAGGTTTTAAGGAAAAATTGTTAAGGTACCCCCATCATGGTTTCGAGAAATGAAGACTAATCCAATTCTTTCTATACGGGTTAACTCTTTTAACCCGTGAATCAATCGAAGCCCGTAGCTCAGGAAAATTCCAAGATATGGACAAAATTGTTGCATATGCATTTCTTGATAAATACGCTGAGATATCCCAGCAATGGGACTTTTCTTCTCATGATCGTAGGCCTATTAGAAAAGGAGGCATCCTTGAATTACCTGAAAGTCTCGAATTAAAAGTCCAACTGGACTCCCTTACACGTAAAGTCGAGGCTATGACCGTAGGGAAAGTAGCGGCCCCTAAACCAGCATCCATTCCTGGGTCTGTAATTTATGCAATGATCTGACCCATTATGCACACACGTATCCACAACTCCCTGAGTTAGTTAATTCTAATCCGGACCACGTTAATGTTATCTTGGAGAATGAAAGGAGACAATACCAAAATAATTTTGGTAGATCTCCTAGGCAAAGTAACCCAATATTTTCTTGGAGGAGTCAACCACAAGGACAATCTAGTTATAATCCTCCACCATATCAGCAGAATTAAACATACCCGACCAAACAAGCCCACCCAGTTAATTTAGAATCCATACTCCAATAGTTTATAATAGAGATTAGGGGGGTAGCCCAGCAAAATTCTAGACAACTTTTAAAAATGCGAGCCCTTACACAGAAGCTAGACACCCATATAGGACAAATATTAAGCCAATTAAGTGAACGAGAAAAGGGAAAATTCCCTAGTCAACTAATTGCTAACCCGAGGGCCGCCTTTGAGGTTTATACCCAACATAGCTCACCTGAGAACATTGAAACTACTCAAGAAGTTATGACCATTCGAAATAAGTAAACTATAGATACTCGACCAGACCCTATACCGCCAACTAAGAGCAATTTAGTTCCCAAATCTCAGGAAAAAGCCCATGAAAATCTAGTATCTAGCCAACCCGAAATAGTAGTATCTAGGCCACATCATGTTCCAACTCTACCAGATCTAGTAGACAAGCCTTATGTGCCTAGGACCCCATTCCCTAATCGACTTATTCCTGCCAAAAAGAACGAAGGCCTGAAATATATTCTCGAGTTATTTAAACAAGTACGGATTAACATTCTGCTCTTGGACGCTATCGATCAGGTTCTGTCATATGCTAAATTCCTTAAAGAACTGTGTACAAAGAAACGTAGAACCGGAGTTAGGAAGAATTCCGTTAGTGTTGAACAGGTTAGTTCTGTCCTACCATTTGAAATTCTGATCAAACAAAAGGACCCAGGATGTCTCACCATTCCCTTAATAATAGGAAAACACTACATCCGACAGGCCCTTCTTGATCTTGGGGCTAGTGTAAACCTTATTCCATTTTGTGTTTATGAGGACCTCGATTTAGGAGAACTTAGGCCTACCAGGATACAACTTGAACTCGTTGATAGATCCACCAAAATTGCTAGGGGTATTGTTGAGGATGCAATAATTAAGATGAACAAATTTTACTTTCCATTAGATTTTGTAGTCCTTGATACACCACCAATTTTGAATGTCCATGGCCAAATCCCTATTATTTTAGGTTGACATTTCCTAGCTACTTCCAATGCTATAATCAATTGTAGAAATGTAATAATGAACCAAACATTCGGTAACATGACCTTGGAACTGAACATTTTTAACGCCATGAGGCAATATCAAGATTCTGCTGAAGAGTGTAATATGGTAGGCACCATTATCTCCGAGCATTCTAGGGATGACCTCTTAGAAGATTGCCTAGAGGATGACATCGTTGGTATTCACGAGTCAATCCTAAAAGACATTTCAGCTGTTCTTGAAAATAATCCTCCTACATACACTCCTCCTCATCGGTATACTCCCAATTTCGAGTCACTTCCTATATCTTCTAACCTCCCAGTTCATTCTATTGTGTCACCGCCAAAGCTTGATCTTAAAGTACTTCCAGATAATTTAGGATATCGGTTCATCGGGCCTAACAAAACTCTTCCTATTATCATTTCATCTTCATTGGACTTAGATCAGGAAAATAAACTCCTTGCTGTATTAGACACCCACAAAGAAGCAATTGGATGGTCAATAGTAGATATAAAAGGAATAATCCCATCAGTGGTTATGCATAGGATACACTTAGGGGAAGGATCCAAAATATCTCAAGAACGACAACGACGTGTGAACCCTCCAATTAAGGAGGTAGTAAAGGCGAAAGTTATGAAAATTTTTGATGCGGGTATTATTTATTCTATTTCCGACAGCTCTTGGATAAGCCTAGTCCAAGTGGTACCTAAGAAATCAGGTATTACTGTCGTAAAACATACAGACAATGTATTAGTACCCACCCGCGCTCAGACAAGATGGCGAGTTTGCATTGATTACCGAAAGCTAAACGCACCCACTCGAAAAGACCATTTCCCATTACCATTCATGGATCAAATATTAGAATGTTTAGCTGGTCATTCATTTTACTGTTTCCTGGATGGTTATTCAGGATACAACCAAATTTCAGTAGCCCCCGAAGACCAAGATAAAACTACTTTTACTTGCCCATTTAGAACTTTTGCCTATCGTCGCATGCCTTTTGGCCTATGCAATGCACCCGCGACCTTTCAACGGTGTATATTCAGTATTTTCTCATATATGGTAGAAAAGTTATTAGAGGTCTTCATGGATGACTTTTCTATTTATGGCTCCACATTTGATGAATGTCTTCTAAACTTAGAATTGGTCTTGATCCGGTGTAAAGAGAAAAGCATAATCCTAAATTGGGAAAAATATCATTTTATGGTAAATCAAGGAATAGTACTTGGCCATTTGATATCATCTAAGGGGATAGAAGTTGATAAAGCAAAAATTGATTTGATTTCTTCTCTACCTCCTCCTAAAACAGTTAAAGACATTCGTGCATTCCTTGGGTACACAGGTTTTTATCGACGATTCATTAGAGACTTTAGTAAAATCCCACGACCTTTATGCAATTTACTTGCTAAAGACATCTATTTTGATTTTAACGATAAACGTCACAAGTCTTTTGAAATACTTAAGTCTTCATTGACCACATCACCGATTATCCAACTACCTTATTGGACCTTACCCTTCAAAATTATGTGTGACGCTTTAAATTATGCTGTGGGTGCCTTGTTAGGATAACGCTTTGAAAAAGTACCCCATGTCATTTGTTGTGCGAGTAAAAAACTGAATGATGCCCAAATTAATTATACAACGACTAAAAAAGAGTTGTTAGCCATCGTTTTCGCGTTAGAAAAATTTTGGTCATATATTTTAGGGTCAAAAGTCATTGTGTACTCTAACCATTCAGCCCTTCGATATCTTCTTAATAAAAAAGACGTTAAACCACGGCTCATCCGTTGGATCCTTTTACTCCAAGAATTTGGCCTTGAAATACGTGATAAAAAAGGTAAATAAAATGTTATTACCGACCATTTGTCGCGTTTGATGGTTGTCCACAATAACGAAGACCTTTCTATTCCTGAGTATTTTCGTGATGAACAGTTAATGAATATTAATAGGGTACCTTGGTTCGCCGACATTGCAAATTACTTAGTCGCAGGGTACATACCACCAGATTTGAGTAGACAAGATAAGAAGAGATTTGAAACAATCTCTAGATGATTTATCTAGGAGGATCCCTATTTATTTAAAGTAGGCGTTGACTTAGTGATTTGTCGTTGTGTCCCTGAAAATGAAATTCCACAAATTTTAAAAAGTCTTCATGATGATGGTGGTCATGTTGGGCCCCGTAGAACGGCTAATAAGGTACTTTAATATGGCTTTTATTGGCCTACTTTATTTAAAGACACTTACGACCATTGTTCACGATATGACCGTTGCCAAAGCGTTGGCAACATGGGTCGTCGGGATGAGATGCCTCTTAACAATATTTTAGAAGTTAAAATTTTTTATGTCTGGGGCATTAATTTTATGGGCCCATTTCCGGCATCTAAATGATATTTGTGGATCTTAGTAGCAGTTGACTATGTTTCTAAATGGGTGAAAGTTGTACCATGTCGAACAAATGATCACGTTGTCGTAATTAACTTTTTAAACGATAACATTTTAGTCCGATTTGGTACACCTCGCACAATTATAAGTGATGGTGGAACTCATTTTTGTAATCGCTATTTTAAAAGTCTTATGCACAAATATGGTATTACTCATAAAGTTGTCACCCCATATATTCCACAGACAAGTGGGCAAGTGGAGGTTTCAAATCGGGAGATAAAAAGAATTTTAGAGAAAACTGTTCGACCAGATCGTAAAGATTGGTCTACTCGTCTTAGTGATGCTCTTTGGGCCTATCGAACAGCTTAAAAAACCCCGATTGGAATGTCACCTAATAGATGTATTTTTGGCAAAGCTTGTCACTTGCCTGTGGAATTAGAACATAAAACTTACTGGGTAATTAAGATATTTAATATTCAAATAAACGCAGTAGGACTTCATAGAAAACTTCAACTAAGTGAGTTAGAAGAATTAAGACAAGATGCGTACGATAATGCTAAAATATATAAGGATCGGACCAAAACATATCATGATAAACATATAGTTCGAAAAATCTTTACACAAAGACAAAAGTCTTATTATTTAACTCAAAGCTGCGTCTTTTTCCTAGAAAATTACAAACCCGTTGGCATGGCCCGTTTGAAGTCGTAAACATACACCAAAATGGTTGGGCTGAAGTAAAAAATTATCATACGGGGAAAACTTTTAACGTCAATGGCCAACATCTTCAACCTTATCACGAGACAATCCTTTAGGAAATTTCTCTGATATAGATTTTTGCGAGCCCGAATACAGGAAATTGCCCGTCCCTGAATAATTCCTTGACTTCACATAAGTTTGGGGGTACGGGAGTTTTGTCTGGCTGAACACGGTAAACTTAACACTTTCTGAGAGGCAACCCACGACACATTTAGGTGAGAAATTTTAATTTTCCTTTCCATTTTTATTTTTTGTCCTCCAATATTATGGACAATATTTCATTTAAGTTTAGGGGTAGGAAAATCATTTTTTTAATATTTTTTTGATGAAAAGTAAAATAATGACACTCTTGGCAATTTATGATGTACTTTTGATAAATTTCCATCATTTAGACTGAATTTATTTTAGCATAAAAATTAGTTGGGAAACCTGAATAAATCTAAAAGGAAACCAAGAACTTAAAAGTTTGCAAGTATACACTAAAATATTTTGTACGCCATCTTAAGTTAGATGTACTATATTTTAATTAACGACTAATTCAAGTTAACATGGTATATTTTGAAAACTTGTACTTCACTATAGCTTTGTAATTGATGCATTCGATAGGTTATTGACCAGTTTTAGGAAAATCTAGTATTTATGTGATGAATAATTTGCTCCAAGAGAGACAACTGCCTAAGAATAAGTTCATTCCCAAAAGAAATAAAGAAGCCAAAGTTACTCCTAAAACTTTCATGTTGTAAGGCTACTCACATGATTAAGAACTGAAAGAGGAAAAATTATCACCAATCTCGAGTATGACAATGAACTATGTGAAAGGAGCACGAAAATTATTACTTATGAGAATCCTGAGTCTAGGTCATGAAGGGGCACCAAACCCTGGCAACCTTAGTCAACTGGCAGTGATTGTCGACCGAAAACACCTTGTTACAGAGGCTTCACTAAGAAGCAATGTACTCAAAAAGGATATGAAAAATAAGATACCGGGCAGTAAAATTGACTAAGGCACTTGTCAAACTGACCGTTGAATTTATTCCAGTAAGTACTCGACTACCATATACTGACTCAATGATTCTAGACAATGTATTAAGCAATAAAACTATATACACAATACACTCAGATATATCTGGTAAAATATTTAAACTTCTTTCTAATAATGAGGTAGTATTTCTAGTATTGGATAAGTTCAATATATTCTATGGTATACTCAGGGAATAATAGGTTTTAAAGAATTTTCTGCTTGCATATTTTGTCATAACTAAATAAGGATAAATTGACAAGAAATGAGTCTCTTGTTATTTAGAATTGTCATAATGTCATTATTGACTTTTGCCGGTATAGCCACTATAAACCCTCACGAGACAACACTCGTCCACCAGGGATACCTGGGGGTTTAACGGCTTGTTGCATACGCTAAATACAATCGCGAGTCTTGCGAAAGAGGTTTCCCTACTTAGTTTAATTTTATTTCTTTATTTTACTCGGGACGAGCAAAATGGTAAGTTCGGGGGTATTTGATAGACGTAGAAATACGTAGGATTAATATGCCTAAAAGTATCATTTTGTTAATCCTGATTTATTAATTTCTAATGTTAATAACATTTTCTTATTTTCATGCACTTATCACTATTGGAGCTAATAAGTAGAAAAAGACATCTAATAGAAGGTATAAATAGTTAAAGCATCTCGAGCAGTCTCTCGGATATAAGGAAGATATCTACATTCAATGTACTTATAGATTTTCTCTATGGAATAAAGATGATGAAGGACTCTACAAGGATTTATCTTTACTTAGGGATAGAGTTTCAGAATTATAAACAACTTTCTCCAATCTCTTATAAATAGGAGAGCAATTATATGTATTTTTCACATCAATCTCAGGGATGAATAAAGCTTACGTTTTTCAGTATCTCTCTCTTTTATTTTATGCGTTTAATTTAAGCTGTGATCAACACCATTAATGGAAAGCTAGTCTTCTTAGCTTAGGCTAAAGATTGAACCTCTGGTGAAGTGAGCTAAATTGATGTTAATAGTAGTTTAGATCTAGAATTAATCTTCAATTATCTGATTTGTAGTTGCGAAGAGTTGATCTAGCCATGACAACTCTAAGTTACTACAGATATGAGGAAAATGCCAAATTAGCCATATTCAATTATTTTCACGCTCAAAGGAAATTCTAGATCACTAGAGTTAATACTCTCCACCTCGCCATGGAAATGAGTTTATAAACCCTAAATCCGATTGTCCATGAACAACAAAGTTCTTACTTAGGGTTTTAGCCACAAACCCTAGATCTTAGACCCGAATAGACCTAGCCATGGCTATTACGTGCAGATAGAAGCTACCATTTTCATATCGTTTAGTAAACTAAGTCGGAGGTGATCCAAAGTCTAGGTTCTTTTCCTTATAATTGTACCGAAAGTTAGTAATTTAGATTTAGGTTTTAGATCAAAATATTTTTATCAAAATTAGTTTAGATTCGTTTATTAATTAATTAGGAAATTATATTTTTAATACGTTTACTCCCCGTGGATTCAACCCCCGCTTACCCTTATTATATTACGACACCCGTAGTTTTGAGCGGCGTATTTAAAGACCGAGTTTTTCTCGCATCAATATATAATTAGGATTTAAGCCTCTGTAACCTTTTGGTTCACCATATCAATAAAGCTCTTTTTTCTCTCATATCTATTTGTCTATGTTAGTCTAGAGTGTTTGATATCTACCATGTTATGTTATCAACACTGCGAAGAGCTAGTGGGTCAAGGAAGAAAAAACTTTCCAAAGGAACGCTTTCAGATTATTTTTTGCTTTGCGGAGAAGGATCATTTTCTTTAATTCATTTTTGGGTATTAATTGCATGAACTAACGTTTAGGATACCTAGATTTGAGTATATGAATTAATACATTTTATTTTTTGAATTAAAAACATATTTTTTGACGTTTATCATCCTCGCGAAGGGATATTTTCAAACTGAAATTGGGACCATTTTTAGCAATTTTTTTGAGGTGCTAGTATATTTATTGCGAAGCCTACTCTGCGACGATCAGGGTAGTATATTACACTCCGTCGGGAGATATCCATGTCGACGGGAAATTGACATTTAACTTAAGCAGTTCAAGACCAAATATCATGTTTTGACGGCTGATTAGGTCATGCTGACGGCATCATCCCTTTGGGGTTTATTATTTTATTTTTTTTACTAACATTATCTTGGGTTTAAACCCGATATAGATCCAATTATGAAAATTTTGACCTAGATCATACCAAAACTAGACAAGATTAGCTTTGGTAACGTGGCAGGGAGTGAGACCCACAGTGCTGACGTGGCAGTGCTCACTGTCAACATATAGCATGTGGAACCTACCTGGGAGCGACATGGCAGGGCCCACATGGGACCCACCTGCTGACGTGCCATTGATACATAACAGGTGGATCGTACATGATAATGTGTCACACTGCAGCAGTGACACGTGGCATCACCGTTGCTGGACATCTGGCAGTACTGTTGTAGGACACATGTTAGCACTATAGTTGAACATGTGTTAGACTGGTCCAAACCGGTCCAATTTAGTCCAGGCCTTGACTCAGACCAAGTCAGACCGGTTCCAACACTAACTTGGTATTTGGAGCCCAATTTTTGGTCATAAAAAAATTGTTGTTAAAAATTTCTTATTGACTGGACCTATCCCCCCCCCCCCCCGGGGGGGCATTTTTAATAAATTTATGAAAATATTTTTTGGGGAACGGTTATCTTATTTAGGAAAATTGACTAACTTATATGCGATATAAGAATACATATTAATATCTACTCAAGTATTTTATGATAGCTTATAGGATATTAATGGTATGCCCCTAGGATACTAATTATTCTGACTGAGGGTCAGAGATGGTACGAAAACTAAGACTAATTTAGAATACGGCTGAGAGTCATATTTAAATCACGGTTAAATGTCAAAGACAATAATTAGAGATCAATTGAGAATTAACTTAGTTTAATTTTCTAAAATACTTGGTGTATAAGGAACCAATTTTACGTATCTAGGTATAATTAGATGTTACTTGATAACTTTTAGGGGTATATAAGTACTAATAGCAACCAATAGTACTCTAAAATGTTAGTTTAAAGAGTCGACTAATCTACCTATCTTGTGGACTCAGCAGACTTCAGGGTGGGACCACTTGTCAGCTAAACATCTAATACCTCTCATATTCATAGTAAATAGGATCATTTGGTAAGAATGTTGAAACCTTATAGAACTTTAGGGATTGAAACACCCTAGTTATTAGAATATGGATTGCAACATCTAGTAGTTTTGAATAGCTATCTTAGCTAAGACTTTATAAAAATGCACTTTAAGGTTAAAATTACCATTTTACAGGGTAAAGTTGTGATTTGACGTTTAATATGATCCCATGAGTATAAAGCCATGAACATGGTTTACTTGCAAGTAACGATTGGAATCATGTACTTTATTGCGCTATATACTATGAACCACAAGTAAGGACTGAAAACCATGTACTTAATAGGATTTTATTAGTAATAGGACATGAACAAGGTTTACGTACAAGTAATGATTGGGAATCACTTACTTGAATACTATGAAACAAGAATTGTTTATCAAGTACTACTGTTATTGATCTACACATATAATAGATGTTGGCAACACTCAGAACATTGAGTACCTCATATACTGTAACTCTATTTGGTACTAATAAACTTGACTTGTATGGATACTTAAATCCATCTGCTATTACAGAATCTAGAAAAGGCTATTGCTGATAACAATGAGTCTATAAATAACAAAGTAGGAGATTTATTTGCACCATCTCCTCCATATTTAGGAAGATCTGATAATAGATTACCCTATACTATTCTAGTATTGTATGACTTTGGCAGAATTTTTATTCGGCAGTGCAATTCCACTATGATGTTATGTGAAGAAATAGCTGAGGTAAACAGAAATATTGAGAATATTCTATTAACTTTCCACGCTTCAAATATTGAGATTTCGAGGCAACATTTGATAGTTCACAGTGCACGTAGACCTAATTCAAGTTTTCCTCATTTCTAAGCAAAATAATATTAAGCTACTAGTTAAGAACCACAAGCTTATGCCTACTAAGTATAAGCATGTGTTTGAGTTACACAATGTTGGGTTTAGTGACAGGGGAAGCTACGAACAGGGTCGTAGCCATGGATAGACCAGAGGTGGTAGCAATGGTAGGATCAAATTTCCAGCCGTCACTAACCAGAGACAAAGGGAACAAGAAGTTCACCAATGGACCAAACTAAAAAAGGAAGAATTCTAAACTGGATATGAGATAGTCAGGTACTAGGCGCGAGATTGCAATGTAAACCAGGCGATCTTAAGAGATCAACTCTAGACTTATCACGTGATCACAACTGGTGCAGACCTTGCATTGGCAAAGTCTACGACCTTAGATTTCTCCCATGATACCAATACAGTTTTGGATCAAGTTCTAAGAATGAACAATATTAAATTCTCAGTAGATGAATGATGTCACCTAGAGAGCATTGCCAAGTAGTAATTTTACTCATTGCATAATAGTAGTTTTGTTTTAGTAGTAATATATTTGACTGAGTTGGGAACTCTTCACAGGTTAGTTTAATAGAATGCTCATGACATGCACTAATTCGGTATCACATCTATGAGATTGTTGTTTGATTTTTCTGCGAATTTATTGCATGGGAAGTAGTTAAATTTCATGTATGATAGTCGATCTACTATATACAACCCGCCCTATGAATTCATTTGCTCATTGAGTATTTAACTGATAATCGAATGAGCGGCGACACTTGTCTAAGAGACATTAGTGCCACATACTTGATCTTTCTAAAATATGGACATATTTTTTGTCTATGACCTTGTACATTAGGGATGTCATGTATATCATTGGCACGACCAACATATTAAAAAACATTGGGATTGTCACACTATTACTCCCTAACGGTACGATACGGGGTATCTAATCCGCCTTATACACTAGTAAATTCAGCTGGATTTTAATGAGTTTTAGGGAGATACATGATAATGGTTATGACATAAAGACAATAGAAGAAAATGACAGACAGGTTCTGTGCATTCCCTCCATGTCTAAAGGTAAGAACACTCTATTAGAATGGTTTTCAATATACTCTTCCGGGCTAGGATAATGTGAAGGATTATCGGGAATATATTTTGACTTTCCTTATAAGGAGAGAAGGTTTATAAAGTGTACGTGTAATGATTACTTTTAAGAAAAGTCTATTGCTTATCCTAGTAAGACCACGGTTGAATATGATCTTCAGCCTTTGCTCCATCCATAAAGATAAATGTGGGCCTATCCACCCACATAGTGGCTCACTTGAGTATTTATGGTCATAATAAACGCATCTTGGAGATGGTAATTTGTTTACCTGTTGTTAAAATGACTAGGAATGCAACGTTAACACGATTTCTTACTTAGATTTTTTATTGTAGGCTCAGTTCTTAGATTGGCTAATCAAGTCAATGAGACTTGACGGAGTTGGCGGGTTTGACTCATAGGCTTTTGATGATTATTTTATTGCTAATGGGATAGATGATTGAGCATTGTGAGTACCCCATACGATACCCAACTTGGGATTGGCAGATAACCTAATCAAGCAATTTAGACTAATCGTTTGGTCACTGTTACTACGATCATAACTTCCGACTGTTGTTTGGGTTAGACATTTTTGCTCCCCGCAACACTAATTAAGATTCGTTTGATAGAAAATCATCAAAGATTTCCCGAAGCAACTAGTGACTGGGTGGGATCCCTGTGATGCCCTTCTGTGTACATGTCTATGTGTCGTACAAGTGTTAGAGATATTATACAATGAAAAAACTCTCAAACTCCAGGCTTCTCTCGGAACTCTTTCCAGATCTAACATAACCCTAAAAAATAACCAAAGTTCCCCTTATATACTAGGGAACACGAAAATCATAAAAGAATGGATCTCAAGGTAAAATAACGCTTGAAAATCACAAACACCGCCAAAGTCGTTCGAACAAAATAGGGAGTCGTTTGAACGACTTTACGCCTAATTGGTCTAAAACCCTAGAAAGTTGCCAACTTGTTCGAACGAAATATGGCTCTGGGCCAAATTTTCAGTGAGGAAAACTTTGGTCGTTGGAACAAAAATATCAGTTGTTCGAACGACTTTGGGTTCTTGGGCCAAATTTTAGAGAGGTGGAATTTGGTCGTTCGAACGACTCTCAACCTCGTTCGAACGATTTTGGCAAATTTCCAAATTACCCTAGATCCTTCTAGATCATGGCTCCCCCCATTAGGAGCCTTGAGATCCTAGTCAAGCTAGAACTGGAGATGTGAGAATGCGGCGATGCCCAATTCCCTGTTGTACCACTTCTACTTACTTGGCGGCTGACCCTTCTTCCCAACTCGAAATGATTCAATACCACCTCGTCTTGTAGTATGAACATTCCTCTCTAGAATATCATCCACCTGTAATGGATCTTCTCTTTTCATCCATAAGTCATCAACTGACAATAGGCGAGTGTCAATTGTAGAGTCTTCATCCAAAAGAGATGGCTCAAACATCTTTAAATGCTCGACATTAATTACCGAATACATCTTCATGAAAGGTGGCAAATTTAACTGGAATGCATTGTCACCAATCTTCTTGAGTATCAAAAACGGACTATAACGGATAGGTTTGAGCTTCTTACCTTCCCCTTTAAGCCGTTCCTTACCCAAATGCAACCAAACGAGGTTGCCTTCTTGAAAAGTATACTCAACCCGATGCTTGTCGTGGCGAGCCTTTTACTTTGCTCGAGTTTTCTTCAGCTGTACTTCAACCGCCTTTTGAGCCTTGCTTATCTTCTCAATAAAATGCTAAGCTTTAACCTGCTCCTCTTCCTCTTTCCCTGACATCGTCTTGTCGCCAAGACTAAATGCCAAATCAAAAAGGCTTTGTGGCAAGTACCCCAAACAAACTTCAAAAGGAGACTTCAAAGTAGAACCATGAATGGCCCAGTTGAATGCAAACTGAAGATACGGTAAACTCTCATCCCAAGTCTTAGGATGCTTATAATGAAATTCCCGTAATAAATATACCAAAGTGCGATTAACTACCTCTGTTTGCCTGCCAGTCTGTAGATAAAAAGCGGTACTTCTCTTCAACTTAGTGTCCATCATCCCCAACAAAGATCTCCAGAAATACCCTAAAAAGTGACTATCCCTATCATAAATAATAGAAGAAGGGAGCCAAAATACCTCCAGACGTCTATAAAAAATAATAGCACTGCTCTTTCCCATGTAACCATTTTCTGGAATGGAATAAGAACAATCATCTTGCTGAATCAATCCACCACCATAAACAAATAGTCATTCTTACACCTGGTCATGGGCAAATCACCCATAAAATCCATCAAAATGTTCTCCCAAGGTCGACTAGGAACTGGCAATGATAAGTACAGTCCTATCTTCCTATTGGAAGGCTTCAATGTGTTGCATAACACGCAACCATGAACCACACGAGCAGCATCCACCTGCATCTTTGGCCAATAGACATAACGCCACAAATTCAAAAGAGTCTTCTCAACCCCAAAATGATCTGCTACCCGGGATAAATGTGCATCTTGAATCTACTACAAACGGTCTCCACCCTAAGGAATACATAGTAGACTGCCCCTGTAAATCAAGCCATCCTTCATAACATACTCGCATGTCTTGCCATGCAGTAACTTCTCGTGAATCAGACTGAGCTCCTTGTCGTCGTCATACCCTAAAACGTACTTAGAAGGAATAATAGGCTGAATCTGCATAGCTACCAACAAAGTAGAAATAGTTGGTAATGGGGGTCGAGATAACATATCAGCCATCTTGTTGTCCACTCCTTTCTTATACTTGATCAATAAGGTAAACTGTTGACGGTACGACATCCACTTCATATGGCGAGCTTGCTGAAGCCTAGACTGCGTAGATAAGAACTGTAATAGTTTGTGATTAGAATGCACCACAACCTCCTTCCCTAATAAGTAACTCCGTCAATGCTTCATTGATTGATATAACGCGTAGAACTCCATATCATAGGTAGAAAAGTTGTGTACTGCTCCTGTAAACATCTCTGAATAGTAAGCAATCAGCTTCCAATCCTGTAAAAGGATTGCCCCCAATGCATAGTCTGGCGTATTTGTCTTAACCTCAAAAGGCCGCTGCAAATTAAGCAATGTTAACACTGGTGAATCCGTAATCTTCCACTTCAGGAGTTCATGTACCTGTTTCTTGATCTTATCACACTCTGTAACAAAAGTCCGATATAACTCAATATTGGGTAGTGGCTCACCATTCACCAAGGTAATATCATGCTCCACATCCCTCTTACGCGACATCCCTTCTATGCCCAGAAAAAAGTCTTCATACTCCTCTTACAACTCCCCCATGTGGGTTTGCTGCTTAGGAGACATTGCCAAAGTAAACAATACCGCAGCCGATGGACCTTCTTGAACCGGTCGCACCAATAACAATACAAATTTGCCACTCACATTAGCCAACCTTTTCGTCTGAGTCGTCATTACCAAATTACTGGTAGTGATATGTTCATTGTACGCATTAATATGAAACTCGATCCCATCTTTTACCAGACGATACTTGCGAACTCGACGGTAAAGGATTACATCTCGGTCCCAAAGATAAGGGTTACCCAAGATGACTTGATACACGTCCAACAAAACCACCTCACATGTCACTTCGTCAATAAAATTCTCTGTAATCGCAAACTTGAACGTACACTGTTTAATGATCTTCAACTCTACATCTTTCTGAATCCAACCCAAACCGTATGGCTTAGGATGAGCTACAGTAGCCAAACCCATCTTCTTCACCACCGCCTCAGAAATTAAATTCTTCTGAATACCCAGATCAATGATGGCCTCGACTAAGCTCTGCTTCACCTGAATGCTGACATAAAAAGCTCTTTCCAACTTGCCTCATCGATAGCTAGAGGTTGCTTGAACATTAGAATAAGCTTAGGATTTGGCTTATCTTAATCCAGAAGATCCATAATCGCAGTGGCTAGTGCACGTTTCTCTTTATTGCCCTTCTCCTCCTTCGGCCGAAACTCCGAGTGATGTTTCCAGCATCTATCTGAATTGTGCCCAGTAGCCATACAATGACAATAGATAGTCCCCTTGAATGAAGACCCCTCTCCTTTGGACTCCCCTTTTTGATCAAACTTCTAATTAGCCGTGTACCCCGACTTGCTCTTATCGTCTTTCGTGTCGCTCTTCAAGTACTTGCCTTCAATGACAATTACTTTAACGGTAGTATCCTTGATATTTTCCACATTGATGAGCTTTAATTCTCTTCTAATGGACTCCGACAAACCCTCCGTATACTTCATGAATACCTCATACTCATCCACGTCAACATCCAAAACCAATGCTTGGTTATGAAACTCTGAAGTGAATTGTTAGACGAATTACCCAAACCTTTGGCGCAAATTGTATCATTTGTACCATCGCTCCTGTTCATACCCAATTGGATAGAATTACTTCCTCACCAAAACCTTGAACTCCTTCCAACTCAGACATCCGACATCATGTTGTTTCCGATAGGATTTCTACCACGTTAGTGAGTGACTTGTGAATTTCAAAGTAAATAAGCAAATTTTTTGAGCGTTAGAATATTCATCAATTAAAAAATAGGTCTCTAACCTATCTAACCAATTATCCAATTTCTCAGCATCAACAGAATTATCAAATGCCGAAATCTCAATCTTAAAGCCAATACGAAGATTACGTATAAGATTCATTGACTTACCAAAACCTGGGCGCTCCTTGACTGATTCGACATCACTAAAATTGTTATCTATCCCCGTATTATTGACATCTCTATCCACCTCCATAACCCCTTTTCTCCTCAAGTGGCCTCACTGATGAGAGTGGCCTCGCCGTGTCGCCAAAGTGGAAGCCTTCGCAAGGTTCGTGAGACGCAATTGTTCGACCAACTACCCTACAGTAGAAGTAAGGTCAGAAACTATTGTTACCAAAATTATGAGTCGATCGTTGGCATCATCCATCTCCAAATCGTCATTCTTCTTCGAATTAGGTTTGTGATGAATCTTCAACGGACTCACTAGCTTCTCCTTTGTTTGCTAGAGACAGTCACGAGCAGAGACCACATACCACAATAAACTCCCTGAGAATTATAACTAGAAAACTGATACCACTTAATCCACAAAATGATTGAGAAGCTCTATTTAGCAGAAAAATATGAAGAACACCAATTGGTTTGAAAAAATAGAGAATTCGATTACTTAAAACGAAGTAATTACAATGAAAAAACTCTCAAACCCTAAGCTTCTCTCAGAACTCTATTCAGATCTAACATAACCCTAAAAAATAACTTAAGTTCCCTTTATATATTAGGGAAATCAAAAATCATAAAAGAATGGATCTCGAGGTAAAACAATGCCTAAAAATCACAAACACCACCAAAGTTGTTCGAACGAAATAGGGAGTCATTCGGACAACTTTACGCCTAATTAGTCTAAAACCCTAAAAAGTTACCAACTCGTTCGAACGAAATATGGCTCTGGGCCAAATTTTCAGTGAGGAAAACTTTGGTCGTTCGAACGAAAATATCAGTCATTCGAACGACTTTGGGTTCTTGGGCCAAATTTTATAAAGGTGGAATTTGGTCGTTCGAACAACTCTCAACCTCATTCGAATGACTTTGGCTAATTTCCAAATTACCCTAGATCCTCCTGGATCAGATATCCTTGTAACGCAGGAAGTTGGGTCCCCAACGACGGCCTGAAATTATGTGGGTTATGATTCACATCTATCACTAGATATTTAAAACCTACTGGCGACATATATACTATAGGGCAGATTGTCACTTTGACGAGTCGATATTCCTATTATTGGGGGGATATATGATAGTTAATGTTGAGGATGTTTCCTAGATTAGTTAGAAAACACCATCGTTAGCTCATCTAGGTCTCTTTGCATATGTTAAGTGACAATAAAGTTCAATGGATTCCAAACTTGAAATAGGTCACAAATGAATTGTGAGATACATTTATAGATATTATTAAAGTATCGTAGGTGTATGTACCTGCAAGTAATCTATTTACACTGTTGAACGTTCCAGGGGAATTAGTATGTATCCCGCAAATGAATCTAAGGCTTGCGTTTAGCGCAGAGCACCGCTGGAAGAAAGTATTATGAGCTAGAGAGCTCCAGAATAAGGGATAAATATGACTAATATTGTAGTCGGTTCATCGGGGATGGAACCGACGAGGCAATAGTAGTTACACGATCAGTTGATGCATTATGAGACAAACCCAGGGCGACACATACATATGATAATAAGGAGATCTTGATCTGTTAAAAGTATGTAATGGAACAACGTAGGATCATTCAACAGTAATTTGCCGACAAGATGCTCATATTCGCTGCTGTGCTCGCCATCAAGGATGTAGATTCATAACCACTTATTGTAAACCACTGTGTGCTGATGTACATTGACCAAAGTGGGTGTTTGGGATCCCAGGGGAGCTCAACTTTCTTGCATAATGTGAAGTGATGTCGTAGAGCCTGTCGATTACAAATGGGAATGGTACGAAAACATAATTAGCTCAAAGATAAAATTAGGTAAAGGCAAGACTAGTTGCCTAGGAATTCTCTAAGAGACATGGCATCAATTACGATGAGACCTATTATCCAGTTATGAATGCTAAAACATTTTGGTACTGATCAGTCTGTTAGTTGTCAAGGACAAACTAGACATGCGTCTTATGTAATTACCGTATATCTATATAGGAAATTAGATACAGATATCTACATGAAGCTACTTACGGGATATAAACTTATGGAAGTAATTAAGCCCAATGCACATGAGGTGCATAAGTAATAAAACTGGATAAGTCATTGTTGGCTTAAAACAATCAGGGCTCATGTAACATAGTAAGTTGACTGAGTATTAGAAAGTCGGGGACTTTGCAAATAGTCTTATCTATCCATACGTTCTTATTAAGAATGCAATACAGATATTGGCTTAAGTTATCATAACAGTGTACTAAATGATTTAGATATTATCAGAACTCTAAGGGAGATCGTGAGAGCTGTATAATACCTTGGGAAGGAATTTGAAATGAAGGACCTTGGGAAACCAAGTATTGTCTTGATTTGAAGATCAAACATCTTGGTAGTGGAATACTCGTACATCAAGCGATATATATCAGGAGAGTTAACTAACACTTTGGTATAGATGCAGCACATGGTGTTAAGTCACTTATTATCGTCTATCACTTAGATGTGGACAAGGACATCTTCTACCACCCTAATGGGGGTAGAAACTCCTAGAGTCGGGGTGCCATATCTAGGTGGTGTTTTGCTATACTGAGCTGGGTATACTAAACCTGATGACTCATTCGCATTAAATTGTTTAGTTTACCATAGTTTTGTTCCTACCCAAAGGCTCTGAAATGAGATCAAACACATTCTAAGGTATCTAATCGGCATGAAAGACTGGATCTGTTCTACCCAAAAATTGGTAAACATAAAATTATAGGGTACGCCGATACAGGATACTTGTCAGACTCATAGAGGCCATTATCAGATGGATTATGCATTTATGTACGGGGATACAACAAATTCTTGAAGATCGGTGAAGTAGAAGGCGTTTGCTACATACTCGAACCACGTAAAAATTCATGTACTTCATGAATCTGGAAAAGAATGATTGCTACACTCCAAGATACATCGTATCAACTAAAGTTGTGGCATGCTCTATTTAAGATAAAGCATCGACTCTGTATAAAGACAAATTGGCTTGCATCATTGAAGTCAATGACAATTTTATCAATGGCGGCAGAATGAAGTACATTTAAGAGAAATCCTTCCATACATATGAATTACAGAAGGCGAATGAGATTGACATTGTTCAAGACATTTCAGAAGATAACTTTGTAAACCTATTCACAAAAACTCTTAGACCACTTACATTCAAGCAGTCGGTACACGGAATCAGTATACAAAAGCTTATATTTATCATTATCTCAGGGAACTACATCTTGTGGAGATAGATCTCAGGGGAGATCAACATCAGAGGGAGTAGTACTCCCAACTTGGCGTGGATACAAGCGTGTTATACTCTTTTTTCTGATAGAAAAGTTTTTATCCCAAGGTGTTTTACTGACTAGAGGTTTTGATGAGGTAACGTATACACGTCCATAACCCATATAGGGCATATAATTGTACTCTTTCCTTGCACAACTTTTTGCCCAAGGGGTTTTTGCTAGGTAGAGGTTTTAATGAGGCAAGTCGTCCTGGTATGGAACACCCCAAGGGGGAATGTTAGGAGTTGGGTCTGGCCCAAGGTGGGAACCCAACTGGGTTGGAGTATCTCTACTGGACTCCTAACTTGGCCCATAAATCTAGGGTTTATGGGGAGAGTTTTAGTAGGGTTATATATATATCTAATTAGGCTTTATGCCTCTGTAACCTTTTGGTTCATCATATCGATAAAGCTCTTTTTTTTCTCATATCTATCTATATGAGTATATGTTAGTCTAGAGTGTTTGATATCCAACATATCCGAATAAAATGGAAATATATCTAACTAAAGAACAATGCAAACTTAGAAACTAATTAGGAGTCCCACAAAGAGTGCGCCACGTAGAAGACAACAATACGACCACAACGGGCACGATTTCTATCAACTCTCCCCCTCTGAGAAGAATACATCAACAAATTCAAGGGGATGTAGAGGCACCGTAGTGACTGTCTCCTCTTCGGTGCCATCCCCCCACATCTGCTGAAGTGCCTAGTTAATGTGTTCATGAAGATATTGATTAAGAAGGGCGATATTGTTTTTAAGATTTGGGCATTCCGTTCTCATATTGCTAAACATTCTTGTGGCTATTGGAGTCACTATGTTGGTCGCTGTGGCAGTCGTCGATGGAGGAGTACGAGCAGAATAAGTTGCTGGCTTGATTTTTTTTCTTGCCCATTTGACCATTTCGACGACCTCTGACAAACTATGTGCATTGAACAATACCAATTCATCATGCTCACGCTTGGTTAATCCGAATTTGAACCTACTAATCCGTTATGCCTCAGACTCGGATAAAACAACTCGAGATGAAAATAGATAAAAATCACTTGCATAATTATAGACAGTTTGGTTGCAGGTTTAGCGAAGGTTCTATAATTTGAGAAAACTTTCATCTTCATAATTACCTAGTATGAATCTTACCATCAACTCACATTGCATCGTATCCCACCTCTAGCTGCTACCCGAAGTTGTTACATACCCTCCCACCAGTTAAGAGAGTAATCTATTAGTTTAGTTTCTATCAGTATGGTCACACGAGGATCCCCCAACGCTTGAATGTTAACATACGATCAACCCGGTTCAGCCAGTCAATAAATTAATCTCCGTCTGTCTTCCCATCAAACTCTAGGACATTTATTTCCTGATTCATGTTCCAAAATGCATAGATAATCACATTTGCTACCTGATTTTTTTAGTTTTTGTGATACTCGAATCCCTGTTGCCTGCATTCTTGATGTTGGGGGCGTACCTGACACTCCCAATACCCGGCCTATTTTAGAACCCGTCATTTCTTAAAGGAGCCCCAAAATTTCTTAGATGAACCCCGTGGTCTCTGCCTCTCCTGTCGTGACACACATATTTATCACCGTACCCCTGAGTGTTACCCGATTCACTATTACCCCAAAAAGTACCTTCATCTCCATAAGGATTACCTGGTGCCCGTACCTGTAAGCCTTGCACCTTGTGGAGGAGTAGGTGTACGGTATGGCCTAGGTGCTATATAAGGAGCAACCCCAAGCATTTATAGACTCGATGTCACAAAATCTTGGTTGCGCCAATCCCCTGTACTATACCCATGTTGTTGCGTACCACTTCCCCCGCTGTGAAAAAATTGTCCCCGTCCCGCCACCATAGTCTTGAAAGGTCTTGCTTGGGCCCACCCCAACGGCCCGAAGTAGGTTGCCTATAGTGGTACCAACACTCCTAGTGTTCCTGTCGGTAATGACCCACCATTCACCCTGGACGAGGTCTGGTGTTGTGGGTACTCGCACGTAGAATTCTAAGCCTGGATCGGGGCTAGTTGTTGAACCGGAGTCTTTAGCTGGACCTGGCTTGGGCCTATCTACTAAACCGGGATTATTTGCTGGACTTGGTTTGATGTTGTTTGCTAAACTTTATTCGGTAGTTGGACCTGGTTCAGTGTTATCTGTGGATTGGATTCAGTAATCGAACCTGGACCAGGATCGTTGGCTGAACCTGGTTCGTGTCTGATAGTTGGGCCTGCTCCGCGATCTGTAACATGGCTTGGATCAGGGCTGGTTGCCAGATCTGGATGGTGCTTGGGTACTGATTCGGGGGTTGAATCGTGGCCGGCGGTGTGCCCTGGATCGGCCCTTGTATCGCGTCGGTAGGCATCGACACCGTTAAGGTTTAGGGTTGGGTATGAATAATCTCGTTTGTCGATCTTCGACAAAGATCGATGGCCTTACCATCCCCATACGTGACGATTTCTGTCCCAATTCTTGTGGTACTACCACTTGAATTTGGTCCCCTAGATCTTGAGGAAGTCTGACTTCCTTCATATCGCCAACCACAAACTCTCTCCCCTCGGAGTCCACAAATTTGTCCTCACTTCAACATCTAGCAAATCAAGACCCTTGAAGCTATTGGAGGTAAACATAACCTCTTCATTGTACTATTCCTCTAAATTAGCCCTTGTGGAGACACCCTTACCTCGCCCAACACTTCCAACACTAGTATGCCAGACCCACATATTCCGCGCATATCTCATAAACGCACCTAATGGTCATTCTTCCTCTTAACAATGCCACGTTATCTGTTACCACTGCACCAACTCCACTTTAGCCATTAGTAGCATTAGAGATAATCACTTGCAAGATCAAGTTTAAAACTCAATTGGTTTATTTTGATTGCACCTTGAACTTGAAACATCCATATTTGAAGTTTTTTCATTCCGTGTCTAGTTTAGATGTCAGCACTATCTCGTGGTTACTCGATGTCAGAGATTGTACATGAAGCGACTACATCTGGACTGGCACTGAATAGGCAAGTGGGTTTCTAACTCCTTGTTTTATAATATCAAGCCCTATGTATTTTAACTGAGTATGAAAAAGGTAATAAGTATGTTTTTTAAGACAACAAAAATTATATTCGAATAGATTACATTTTCTATTCGAATAGAACTGGGAACATTTTTGTTCGAATAGAAATGCCTCAGGCAGTTTTTTATTCGAATAGAATTTATTATGTTTGAAAAGATTTCTTTTTATTCGAATAGATTGGCTCAGCCTGATTTTATTCGAATAAAAATATTTCTATTCGAATAGAAAACGAAATTTATGTTTTATAATAAAAGACAACTTCCTTTTTTCAAAACTCACCTCTTCCAAAACCTATTTTTCAGAGCTTGATATTTTAGAGAGATGAGAGATTTTAACGATCGATTCAACGCGAAGTAAATCTCAAATTGAATCAATCAAAGAAGTTTAGAAAGCCTAATAATTGATTTGTAAAGTTTGAGCGATTCAAGCTTTGAAGCTTTGGTGCATTATCCGAGGCAAGGCGTTGCGAGAACGAGGAATCGACTACAAGGAGTTCAATTAGAAGAGAGGTAACCACGGGATGTGCTTATCGAGTCTGTATGTAATTGAATTCTTGTAATTTGATTTCAATAGTGGATTGTTTAGCTGTTGGGTGATTCGACAGCGACCTGTGGGTTTTTCTCCTGAGAAAGGTTTCCCGCAGGGTTAAAATTCTTTAGTCTTGTGTTTAATTTTCTATTGCTTGTTTACACTAGATAATTAGACCAATTTGAATTAGGTTAAAGTTAGAACATTAATTTAAATAAATTTGGACCTATCTATTTAGACTTAATTTATTCGAAATCGACTAGTCTCAAGCGTCTAGGATTTTCAGAACTTACCTAGCGAGTTCTCCATCGTGATTCTAAACTCCTCCATCGTTTCATCCAGATCACGTAAGCGATCTCCTTGAGTTGGTTGACGCGGTCCCTGTTTCTTCTTATTATTTTCTACCATCTTTAAACGTAAAACTATATCTTACCCTGGAACGAGCCTCGCTCTAGTACCAAGTTTATAGAAACTACTATCAGAAGCAATGAATAAAAATAACAACATAACTAATCTTTATTAATCAACTAACAAGAACATAAAAATTAGATATCTCTCTCGCTCTCTCTCTCTCTCTCTCTCTCTATATATATATATATATATATATATATATATATATATATATTATGATGTGGCACATCCCTCACAGGGTCGTCCACCCACCGTATGACCTATGTTTATTTAATTCTTTATATTTTAGTCTTTAGCTTAAAGACTGTTGAAGAGGCTCAACCAAGTTTATTAGCAGTTTCCAAGTTTAAATAGAATTCTATTTCAATTAGAATTAGAGTTCCTAATTCTAACCTCCTTGTGTTCTATAAAAGGGGAGGCCTAGGTTATTTGCTTCTTAATTAGTTAATTCAGTTATTCAAAACAAGAGTTCTAGTTAATAAAATTAGGGTTCCTCACGAACCTAATTTCGTTTATTAAAATTGGTGTTATTCTTGATTATTAGCTTTCGCGTAATTAGTTTACATTAAATTGGTGTTAGAGTTAGCAAGATTTTGTGGTTTTATTTTTTTTTTACCGACTGCTACAGTGTTTTCAGGGACGGCTACAGTGTTTTCGATTACTGCTACAGTAATTTTCGTGCTGCTACAATGTTTTCGGTTAATGCTTCAGTGATTTTTGCAGTAAAATTCATAATGACGTCAATAAAGAATTGATTTTCCGTCAAATTTGTACCAGAGCTACGTGAGATCTAAGTGTAGTCAGTTTCAAAAGCAAAGATGCCTCGTGGAAGAACTGCGACGAAGAAACCTACTCTAGCTCAAGATATAGCAAGAATAGAGAATAAGTTTGATAAGCTTATCGAGGATAAGTTTGATAAACTTGTCGAGGCTTTGGGTAAAGGAGCTTTCCCCCCCCCCCCCCCCCAACCACCTCCGTTGGGCGTAACCGAAGATCTCTCTCTAGAGGGAAGCGTGTCGTTGAGAAAAGTGACGATCTCGATAACCCGTTTGCAAGTCTTGGAGTCGAAATCGAGGCTCCTAACGCTTTGGGAATCGAAACCCAAGCCATGGCCAAAATGGCAATGCAGATTTCGTTAAGGGTTTCAACCGACAACCAAACAAACGGCTCGCACGAAGAGATGACCCAACAACAGTGGGATATGCTTCCCGTCAAGATTATAAACCCAAATGATGATTGGTTTCTACAATTTGAACCAATCGATGTGCCGATCAGAAGGTTTGAAAAGAGTGAGGAGTTGGGCTACGACTATTCGTTTGGCAGTAACGACGAACCCACTTCTCCGATTGAAGAAGAGTTCGTTATCGAAGCCAAAACTTGTGATGTTGAGGAAATTGGGGTACAACCCAAGGCCAACGAATCGGCCACGGCAACCACCGACCAACCACGAGGTTTCCACCTAGAGACGACCCTGTAATACAACCAACAAGGACTGCCAACGTTGACATCAGTCCCGACAGTGGTCGGTACTACAACTTATCATTTAAGAGAGACAACTCCAGCAGTACGTGCAATGCACATGCTTTATGAACAACCAGCTCTAGTAGTGCATACAGTGAAAAGGCCGAGCCAAGTCGAACAAAATAGTGCATCTTTGGCGGTAACTGCCAATCAACATGCTACTCAGCAGTGGATTCAGGAGACACGTATGAATCACAAGATGCAGATCGGCCTCATCTAATAGTTTCGTTCACGCATGTTAGAGTCTGAGGTATCCCAATATTTAATCCGTACGGGGGAGATGATGGCCATAGGCGAAGAATTATTTCTGTATGTTAATCCGTTTTAGGAAAGCTTCGTAGCAGGGTTCGAGAAGCGGACCACGGTATTTTTTCAGCTTTTAATTTTAGACGTCAATGGACATAAGGATATTGGTGACAACATCGCACCCCCGCACATGGGTATGACCTCAGTTTACGGTATATTTTGCGGTAGAATTCGAAGTTTGAAGACGGATATGTCATATCAGAAAGTTTCGAGTTCCGTGATGTTTCGAAAACTTACCGATTTCATGGACAAAATCTTCTCAGACGGAGGGTTTGATCTAGCGCATCCCTATTAGGGTCGTCCACCCACCGTATGACCTATGTTTATTTAATATTTTTAATACTTTGTATTTTAGTCTTTAGCTTAAACCTGTTGGAGAGGCTCAGCCTAGTTTATTAGCAGTTTTCAAGTTTAAGTAGAATTCTATTTCAATTAGAATTAGGGTTCCTAATTCTAACCCCATTGTGTTCTATAAAAAGGGAGGTTTAGGTTATTTGTTTCGTAATTAGTTAATTCAGTTATTCAGAACAAAAGTTCTAGGTAATAAAATTAGGGTTCCTCACGAACCTAATTTCGTTTATTAAAACTGGTGTTATTCTTGATTATTGGCTTCCGCGTAATCAGCTTACATCACATTATATTATATAGATATATCATACTCCTAAGGTTTTTTCTCAAACTCCAACTAGTCTTACCTTCTCTCCGGAGACTCTTTTATAGAAGAGGAGCCCCCAACCTTCTAAAACACTATCTGAATAAAATGTAAACATATCTAAATAGAGAACAATGCAAACTAGAAAATTAATTAGGGGTCCCAAAAAAGTGTGCCACCTAGAAGACGATGAGTCGTGGTCGATACGAGTACAATTCCTATCACATTCTATCAACCAAATCGACAAGAGCAGCACAAAACTCATTAAATGCAATAATACCTTCTCGCCCACCCATGGCATCTTGAATGAGAATAGTGTCACCTGACATCCTCCCTACAACTTCTCCTGTGTTAGTTTCATTGTCAAAGAAAGCTATATCTTGTCTCAATATTGTTTTCAAGTACAAATTCTTTATTCGTGCAGCTTGTCTTGACCCTCTAACCATCCAGCAAGCAACCTCTGAAATACAAGAAGTAAATGCTCTCTCAGTCTCCAAATGTTCAACCATTCTCTTTCATAAATGTAAATTCGAACTGAACGGGTGTTCAGTTTAACAAATTATACTCACGTAAGAATGATGCTATGCCCGCTCCAAGACCTAAATATACAAATCTTCGTGATATCTGGACATAAAAACAAACAACTTTAACATTAAAACTCTGCTGTTAAGATTGATTCGCTTGATTTTCAAAGTCTACAAATCACTTTGGGGGAATACCAATTCATACTAGTAGTTTTGCACTGAATGGAAATTCAGGAGATAATTAGACTAAATGAAGTACTGAATGAATGGATGACGCATCATAATTCGGCAATGTACCCAAGAAGTTCCCGGAATATTATTAAAACAATGAATGAGCAAGCTAGAAGTGTTAATCAGCTCACCAAGGAAGAAAGACATAAGTGGTACAGCAAGTCTATTTCCAAGAGCTGCAACTGTACCCAGAATCATCAACATTATATCCGTACTATCAGCAAATGAGACCAGCCTATAAAATGAAAAGCTGTTATTACGCCACTTTTCTCCCTTCACCTTCTTCGAGTATTTTGCATCATTGAGATTTCCTATGCATTTATTCGTCTCTTTTACTGGTGACTTGTCCATTGATCTTCCACAAATTTAATTTCCTGATCCTATTTTTCTCGGTACCAATCTTTAAAGTGATAGCTTGGGAGAAATTACTCAAATCCTATAAAACCAATCTTCTTAAATTAGTAAAGTTATTAACAATTGATTTATTCATTCATTAAGCAAGAATGATCACAACTAGTGCAATCTAATAAAAATTAATGCGCAAGTTGTCGAACATTACATATGCCTCACGCCCTGAAACTAAAGGATAAAGCATCACACTTGAAGGAAACCCATTAAGGTTGAATGAATATCATTTGCTTTTATGTGTAATTTTGTTCATACCCATGTCTTCTATTCCACTAAAATCTCCTCGGAATCATACTAAGTTAACATTTATACAGAAACACTCCCAAAACCCCGAATTTTCACATTTTCTTAAACCAACTTTTGCAAGTATTACCACTCAAATGAAGAATGTTTCCTAAAACAAAATACTTAAGTAAAACCAAGTGCACATACAATAACAGAGTTTGAGAACTCACAGAGTTTTGGGTATTATTTGCTTGTAAACTGCAACTCATCAGAGTCCAAAGAACCTCTTTCTTGTTGTTTTTGATTTCATGGGCCTATGTATATATGCATACAGAAGCAACCTTTTCAAATGTTTCTCTTGAGACTTGACTGAGAAAAGGACACACTGCCGAGATACTGCCTAGTAAACAAACGGTTTTCCCTAGTTTGTTTTTTTTTTTTAGTTCGGACGTTCCCAGATATTTGATATTTGGTGGTATATTGGCAAAAAAAGATTGCCGGCCGGGTCTTAGAAATTGTGAATTTAGTTTGGAATGAGACGATACTTTGCCGAAAGTTTACAAATTGTGTAATGTTAATATCTTGAAATTTCTTTCAATTTTTATTATTTTGGGATTAGTTGTTTTAAGAAATATGTCGTAATATCTGAGTTTTGTTTTTGTGTTAAGAAAAATTCAAGTGTTAAATTTTGCCGAAATTTTATTTTGTAAAGAACAAAACTCTGTAGAGACCTATCCATCGAGCGTGATAAACTCGAACTGATCCAATACCAGACTCACGCAATATACACGTGACATACACTATTAACAATGACACATGTACTACGAACTGATGAAGAACGGGGTTCGAGCACTACAGATGAAATAGAATAAGTCAAAGACATCTGTCTCCCACAAATTAGTAGTTACAAGTCCAACTGCCACTTGCCCTCATTTTCAGAAGAACGTGCTTATGTACGGTGCCGAATTGAGAGTGAGGTCTATAAAAAAGATGAGCTCTAGAAGAAAAGGGACAAAGTTTTTATAGTTGAAGAGAACACAAAACTTGTAATCAAACATCAGCCTTAAACAATAAAAATTACAACTACTAAATCCTCAAGCCGAGGTTGTGGTTTCTACATATTCAAAGGTTTCCATGCTAACCACCTGTGTAATTTATATATTGGGTTATATTAATTCTTATCACAGGTACATTTGGTGTTCGAGCTATTTCAAGCTACTATACGTAAAAACGTGTAAATACCAACATTTTTGGATAGTAATTTGCGACTTGGCGCATGCGTCATACTTTGAATGAAAAATACGACTTCAATTAGAAGTCGTAATTTTGGAACCCCCATCGTTTTATTTTTTTTCCTTCTTATTTATGTCTTAAAACATATGACTGTTTATGGAGTTGTAAAACTATTCTAATTTAGACGTTTGATCAAGTCGCTTTATTTGATTAGCAATATACAACTTTAATCTTTCTACCCAAAAAATAAACTCTTGTGCCAGTGAGGAATCGTCTACTTTCTTTCTAGAAAGAACATCGTAGGCTGGCTATGATGCATTTGTCTTTAAAATAGAGTTTTGAGCGCTCACTCCCCACTACCAGCACCACGTCTTTAGTAGCTTTTTGAGGTCCCAGCAAGAAATAAACAAAAGGCGTCGTAGTTAAATAAGAGCAGGCGCTGGTAGGCTATTCATGTGTGCTATTCTTTGAGCTATTTAAAAAAGGTAGGGCGGTCTTGTCTTCGGCAAGAAGAATCCTTGGTAAAAAAAAGAGCTAACATTTTGAGCCTCTAGCTACTTAAAGTCTGGCCTTCTCAATCAAATAGCCTAGTGGAGGACTACGATTCGACCTCCGATCCCTAAACGTGCTAATGTTAAACATGTTAGGAATTTAAAAGGAGGTGGGTTTAATTCAGTATTAAGATGGCCGAGACTACGAGGGTCTAGAGGAGATAAGTATCGCCTTTTTTTTAGCGAAAGGCCGTGGAGAGAGGGGACACGTTAGTCCAAAATGTAAAACGTCTAGAAAGAAAGACACCCAACAAGAACATTATGAAATTTGGGAAATCAAACGAGTTTAGTAGTTTTAAA
This sequence comes from Kingdonia uniflora, assembly GCA_014058105.1. Taxonomy (NCBI): domain Eukaryota; kingdom Viridiplantae; phylum Streptophyta; class Magnoliopsida; order Ranunculales; family Circaeasteraceae; genus Kingdonia; species Kingdonia uniflora. The sequence goes on along the minus strand of JACGCM010000440.1, from coordinate 2,127,925 downwards.
CAAACTCTATTAATTTCCCACTCAAATTAAACAAAGAGAAAACCAATATACCCTCGTAAATTTAAAATCAGGATCCAATCAAGTTGGAATTCTTTAAATCTCTGAGGTAAAGTTGAAATCCAATTTCCCAATTTATGTATCTCTCTACGAATTTGTCTATCACAGGAAATTTTATAATTTCTTCTCAAATTAAACACCCAAACACTACAAGAAAAATAGGCAGTTGCCACTGATGGCTTTTAGTTTTTGTCACTGTTTTATCAGTGACAGTCAAACCACAACTTTTATCGTGGCTAATAATCCTAAGCAGGGGCCAAAAGTGTTGTGGAAAACTAAAATATGCGAATATTTAGCAATTCGCGAAAATCAAAATACATAAATTCATTTTTTCTCTCCTCTCTCTACTCGATCTAGGCATTTTCTAAAACAAAAGTTAACCCCCTTCACCCCTTCTCTCCTTCACTGATTTTCTTCATTAAATCAAGGTATCATATCGCTCTGAGTTTACTTCATGAATTATGAGTTCTACTTCACTAAAATTGATTTCTCTAAATCGATTTTATTAGGTCATTGAAGAACCATGAACTCCATTGGCGCCAGGACATGCTTATCGGAATTGAAACTTTAAAATCGAGGTATTTATGATTTGGTTATTATTTGTTTCTAGTTAATTTGGGTATTTAGAAACTTGTATGTATGATTTCAGTAATTATGATTTGGTTATTGTTTAGGTCATTGATTTGATAATAGTTACCAATTCCAATCAACCAATTCCAGTTATCCTTCACCAATTCTTTGCTCTAGGTGATTCTTAGGTGCATTTTTTTTTTCTCTCTCTCTCTGGTGGCAGAGATTAGGGGTGGGGATTAGGTTTTCTTCTACACAATTGGGTTTAAGTGTCAATTCCTTTACTCCACCGTAGACCTTTAAATAAACCCATCCTCTATCTTTGTTACAGAACTGAAATGATGGGTTACTAAAACTATGAAAGCGCTGCTAGATATTTGTTCCAGACCCAATGCCTTTGATGATAAATTTATTGAAGTTTTGTGATGTAATTAGGACTTTAATTTATTTTTAGTTGTTCAGAGTTGTTATTAGGTTAAATTTGTATGTTGCAGAACTTGATATTAAAATACTCAGTTTTTTCTCCTTGGCCTTGTCCCCAATCCAAACCCAGGTAATGTTTTGATCTCTCTCTTTCTTTCAAATTTTCTAGATTTTGAATCTCTGTTTACTTTTGATTGCTTTGTTATTTGTATTTGTATTTTTGGAATCTCTGTTTACTTTTGATTACTTTTGATTGCTTCATTTTTTTATCCTTTGAAGCTCTAATTTCCATTTGATTTGATATCCCTATGAAATTTGCTGCTAAGGTGTTCAAGGTAGTGATTTCCCGCTGGACTAATGTTTTCAGCTACAAATTTTTTTAGATTTAACTTCAACACTAGAATAAGGGTATCTGACTTTAGTTGTTCCAGGATAAATTTTCTGGATGTCCACTAGTTTCAATTTTTGTGTCTGAATAACATCTTAGCACCAGTTTATATAGATATATACATCTTCTTCGCCATTTTTGTTCCAGGGAATTGATTACTTGAAATATGATAATTGTCATGCTAAGGGAGTGAGCCCCCATGAGAGGTACCTTTGTACATTATATAACCGTTAAGTTAATAGTATATCTATAATTGCATCTTGACCACTATATAATAAATGGCTTTCTATTTCATTCCTGGATGTTAGATATTCTAAGATGAGCAATGCTCTTCTCAGCACCGGACGGCCTATATTCTTCTCTCTATGTGAATGGTATCGTAAAGTCTCTGTGCAAGGCCTATCATCTTCTTCTTATCTCTAAATTAACATATTGACCTGTTTTGTTACTTTAGGGGTGTTGAAGACCCAGCAACTTGGGCGCCAAGTCTTGGAAATAGTTGGAGAACAACTGGATTGTATTCAAAGAAGATAGAGAAAATGAATTAGTCCTCTCATAAACATCATTTATCTTTATTGGTGTATAGAGTTAAGCAATAACGCGCCAAATAAAGTTGCCTAAAACAACACTTCAGTCAGCTTTTGTAGAATTTGAAGCTCAGGGCTTATACACTGGTTTTGTGACTTTTGAGAGACAGTACTAGAATGATCCTACTAGAATGATCAGCTTCTCGCCAAGATTTTGATGAAATGCCACAACGAATGTGGGCTCTCGGACTAAAACAATGTTCTACCAAGTTTTAAACATAGACTACAATTATAATGTTTGCGTTGTGTTTGTAATCCTTAGCTCGGGTTGTACCGAACATGGGAGGTTGTTATCAGTTCATGCTTTTATAGCGAGACATGGTTGTGATCACGATAGAACTCATTTGTCAACATATATGTAAAATGTGGCAACCTTATATCTTTTTGAACAATTTTCAATCTTGGAAGCTCTTCTTAATCAAGCTGGAAATTTGAAGTTGGCTTTACAAACCATCCAAGAGTTGCCCGTGGAAACTCAAACTCGAGCTTGGGTTCACAATGTTCAACTTAAGAGTTTGTAGCTAAAAGCACTGAAAATTATGTTTCAATGGCTAACATGCTTACTTCTCTACGTAAGTGGAAAGAAACCGCTGCATTAAGAACGTTGATGGGCAGTAGACAATTAGTGAAGGAACCTGGGTGGAGCCAGATTGAGGTTAATGACTCCTAAATCTTCTTAATTCTGAGATAAGATTAGAGAAACAGCAACTAGTTGAGGCTCATAGTGAGAGATCTTCTCTGGCAAACTGATGCGAGAGCTATTTCACGGGTCATTAAGAATCTGGAAACTTGCATCAAATTCTTTCAAAGATCACTAACAGCCATCTTGTTCATGCTCATGCAGGGGTTTTGGCATTCTCGATCTGCGCCAAAGAAATGACATAGGTATGTTCTTCACATTTTCTGCTGTACATTTAATTACGTTATCTAATAAGTTCAAAGACAAGAGCTGGCATCAACTTATTTGATTCAAACAACGAAAACAGCTAAGATCCTAAAACTAAATTGACTTAGGCGGTTCCATTCTGTATTTGGTTCATAATCGCCATCATCTATCTCTTTATATATTTTGCTGCGGCTCTAAGACCTCGACATTGCACTACAGTCATAGCCCGACTTCAGATGTCTATGATATTTCTTTTCCTCTTTATGTTGTTTGCAGTGTCTGCTTCTCGTTTAAACAAACATAGTGAATCGGAGATGGTAAGGAGAAGTTTGTTGAATAATGGCCTCGGGCATACCCCTCAGATGGAGTAAACTAGTACAATTTATCTATTAGCCCTCATGCATTTTCTTTCGTCATATTTTGTATATTTGTACTGCTGTACTCTTTGGATATACATATTCCATATTTTCAAATAGCTGAACAAGCGGATGTATTCTTGGAATGAAATGTTTTCATATGCAGTTGGTGCTCAACTTACCTGTATATTGTGTGTTGATAACTGACTATAAACTATTTTGATTTTATATCTAGTTGGAACAGTTTTAATCACTTCCCCAGCCAGCTCAGCGAGGAGTTGATTCGTGAGACAGGTACACATTTTTTTCACCATTAAAGCCTCATTCACTCAATGAGTATGAAGAATTTGGATGTACTTATAAGGTGGGATCATAAGCATAAATTTTACGAGCATTTATACTTTCTTATTTAAGTCTTTGTAATAGTAGTTGTCTTTCTGTAATAGCTGATGCAATGGTATCTACTGGCCTCTCAACCCTGGGATATAAATACATAAATCTAGGTATTCTACCTATAACAAAAAAATTGCCTCACAGTTAAATCATATTCCCTTTGTTGACCAGTAATTTGGTTTCTGTCAGGTGATTGTTGGGCTGAGCTAAATAGAGACTCTAAGGTACATGTCACTGACATATATGTTAATCTTCTTATTTAGTATACTTTGGCATTTCCAACATCAGTTGTGGTATTTAATTTACGATAAGATGTACAGTCCCAGACATGTACAATTATATCCTATATCTGATAATCAAAAACCTCCTGCTGGCATTTTTTTTCTCTCTTTAAGATGTTCTTCATGATAGGGAATTTTTAATAAAAAAAAATACTTATCATTTCACGTGGGCCCATGAAGAGCATGTATAAGTATCTCTATGTATGTGTGTGTGGGTAAATAACTCAAGCCAAATGAGCTAAAATGTCGTGGGATGAATAAGTCTAGAAACTCGCATACACAGATTATTGTAAATTACCGTAATATATGTTATTTTATTTACTTTCTTCTTGTTTATGCACCTAAACTGTTATTATGATGCTGCAACTCTATAGGGAAACTTAGTTGAGAAGGCATCTATATTTCCCTTAGGCATGAAGACCCTAGCAGACTTTGTCCATAACAAAGGGCTCAAGATTAGAATCTATGGTGATGCCGGGTATGTAATTTTTTGTTTCTTACAACTTCTTCTCTACATTTTATTACAATCTCAATTTTTGAGCTCTTCAGTATCCTGATTTATTCTTTAGTTTGAAAAATATTTCAGTACGTTGACTTGCAGTAAGAAAATGCCAGGTTCCCTTGGTTACGAGGAACAGGATGCAAAAACTTTTGTTGCATAGATACGAGTAACTAGTTTGTAGATTAAACTTCTACACTAGAATAAGGGCTTCTGATGCAAAAACTTTAGCTGTTCCAGGAAAAATTTAGATTAAATTTTATTGATGGCCACTAGTTTCAGTCAAGTCCCCCACACATATTATTGTTTTTGTGTCTGAATAACATCTTAGTACCAGCTTATTTAGATATATACATCTTCTTCGCCATTTTTGTTCCAGGGAATTGATTACTTGAAATATGATAATTGCCATGCTAAGGGAGTGCCCCCATGAGAGGTACCTTAGTAAATTATATAACCGTTAAGTTAACATTATATCTATAATTACCTCTTGACCACTATATAATAAATGGTTTTCTATTTCGTTCCTGGATGTTAGATATTCTAAGATGAGCAAGGCTCTCATCAGCACCGGGCGGCCTATATTCTTCTCTCTATGTGAATGGTATCGTAAAGTCTATGTGCAAGGCCTATCATCTTCTTATCTCTTTCTTTGTCAAATAAATTAACATATTGACCTTTTTTGTTACTTTAGGGGTGTTGAAGACCCAACAACTTGGGCGCCAAGTCTAGGAAATAGTTGGAGAACAACCGTAGATATCAAAGATAATAGGGAGAGGTATAAAATTAGTTCATTATAAGTACCCATTACCATAGTTGCTAATGATTGTAAATAGTCAACTTTGGTTTAGTGTGACAAGCAAAGCCGATCTGAATGAAGCATGGGCATCATATGCTGGTCTTGGTGGATGGAACGGTGAGTCATATTAGAATCTTTTGCAGCATTGTAATCACAAGTATATCTTAGAAGTAAGTATAAAGGAATAATTTGAACTTTACATGAATGTAAGAAAAGGGTAAGTCAAATTTACTCCAGAAAACTAACATGTCACAGAATCTGATGTCTCGTGTGTTCAATTTTGATCTTGACATGCTTGAAGTAGGTAATGGAGGAATGTCAACAGAAGAATACAACTCTCACTTCAGCATTTGGGCGATATCTAAGGTACTGGGCAATGCGACTCAGTCTCCTACCAAATTTGTGTTTTTTTGTTGTTATATTTTGAATTTCTGATTACGTTATTGGCAGTCTCCCTTAATTCTTGGGTGTGATGTACGATCCATGGATAAAGATACATTCACGTTGTTAAGCAATAAAGAGGTCATTGCTGTTAATCAAGGTATAAACTACATTATGAAATATGCAGTAGTTTCTTTTTTCCATAAGGGAGTAGTACCTGGTTGTTTCAAGATAGATATGTTTATGAAAATAACTTGATGAAATAGATAAGCTTGGTATTCAAGGGAAGAAGGTCAAGAAGATTGGAGATCTAGAGGTAAAAAAACATATGCTATTTTTTTTAATATCTCAAATGAATTTCATCGTTATCTAGATTAATTCATCGTTATTTGGATTACTTGTAGGGAAGACAATGTTCACCACCACTTCCCTAGTCATCGGGCGACAATTCATGCATATTGAAAGATATGCTTGGCACTAATGTTGCTTATGAAACTGTGCAGTTTAATACAACTGCACCTGAAGGGTATTATAGTGCTATAATCGATGAAGTTATTCGCGAAGAGGCGTGTTTGTATGTTGGCAGTCGTACCCTTGGTGATGTCTCTGCAGGTGAAGCCGTAGCTTGGCTCAAGATTTTTACCATTATCCAGTGAAGATTTTTTTAATTTTTTTTTTTAAGAATTTAAAGCCAACTTTGGTAAGTTGTTTGACATTTATATTTTTATTTTGGATATTGGTAAGCTGTTTGGCATAATCTTTTAATTGGTATTTCACTATCTTCTTTTTATTGAAAATTGCTTGTCATTATTATTTTATATATTAGTTGATTGTGTTGTTTGATTATTTAAAATTCGTGAGGGCTTGCCTGAGACGCAAAAAACAACAGAAAAATTAGTAAAATGCAAAAAATAAGGCAGTACCTACAACGTATATCTAAGTCATTTTTTTCATGTGATACATAATACGACTTATGTGTTACAAAGTTTATCAAAAACAATGATTGTAACAACCCTTAATTATGTTATGTTTTGTATGACGCTTAATACGACCCTCATGTTAGTCACAAAAATGAAAAAAATGTTACGTATTTAAAGACTTGTAATAGAGTCGTTATAATTTAACCAATAAAACAACTATATTATTTACAAATTGCAGTAAATGCAACGAATATTATGACTTTTATTTATGTAATTTAATTGTGACGTATAAAACGACGTTCTAATGTGTCGCAAAAATTGTAAGAAAATGACAATTTTTACAACTTAACTTTCAATTGTATTATTACGACTCAAGTAAAAGTTGAGAACAAAACTTTCAACTTAACTTTTATTACAACTTAACTTAGCTTTAGGCAAAGAACGACTGACTTGCAAAGTCGTTTTTTATTCTTTTTTACGTAGTAGGCCATTATATTTGGCATTGTCTGTGAGAAGGAAGACATTTCAACAAAATCCTAAGGCATACAGTTACTCAACTATTAGTTTCCAATCATGGTACAAGCGGCCAGCCACAGGAGTCCAGCTTGATCTTTCAGTCAAACCTGATCAGCTCATAAAATTATGGGCAAACCTCCATGCTGAAACAGAGAATGAAATGAGCTCGAGCGCCAGTTGTTGCTTGACCGTGAGCTTCGCGAATATGAACTAGAAAGCGAGCGTCAAACTCGCTAAATAGAATTCAAGCGACATGAAGAACAGATGACAACAATGCAGATTGTCTTGCAAGCCTTGCAAGATAATCAGCAAGTTCCCCTTCCCAGGGAACGCGATCAAATATCAGTGAACTCTTGAGTTTTAGCACGGGAAAGATTGGGACTTCGAGGAGCTACTAGCAAAGATGCTTCCAAACGTCTCCGTAGTGACCCACATGTACCATAAGCTTCAATTTATTTGGGACAAGAAGATGAGTCCGACATCAATAGAGGACGTCAGCCCTCCAGGCGTCAAGAAGAGGAACCACAACCTCAATCCAGGATACCAGCTCGTAAACATTTGAGCGAGGATATTGGTACTCATAACCCCTGGCCTGCACGCCAAGTCGCTCAAGCACCACGGTAGAATGTCACACAGGAACATATGGATCAGCATTTCAAGGAATTAATCAAAGTGCAAGCTCTCGGCAATAAGGATGATTTAACCAAATTGCAAGGTAGTTTGATCGTTAAAGAGTTATTTGATATGGAAGTACCTCTATTAAGTATAAAGGCACTTGTAGTAACATATTTCCCAAGATCGACAAGGATAAGCCAGTATAACATAGTTGAAGACAACCCAACATTCGAGAAGATGCCATGTCTACAACCACAAGTCCTCGACCTACTAAAAGTAGCTATTGTGCTTGGTCAAGAAAGAATCGTTAGAGATCCGCAAAGTTCACCCGCTTCCCCCGAAATAGGAAACTATTTTTCTTTTTTTGTTGACTGCATGTATCTACTATAAATGCAGGCAGAGAATAGGTTATTCAAATCCACAACTTTACTACTCATCCTTTTTTACTGTACTATCAACCATAAAATTGCAATAACTAGCAAGCTATTGGATTTTACATCAAAATCCTCCTCAAGGTCGGGGTTTTTCTCAGCCTTTATTGAGTTTCCACGTAAAATCTTATTCATTTAAGCTTATTATTGTATCATCTTTACTAAAAGTATTGGCGAAGATTATCCTCCTAGAAAATACGCCATTACACTTATGATAGGCTGGATTGGAGGTTTTTGCGACAGGTCTTGCACAAATTTGGTTTCTCCAGCAGATGTGTCTCACTCATAGCTCAATGTGTTGAAACACCATGGTTCTCGGTGGTTCTATAGGGAGTCTTCAAGGGCTTCTTCAAATCATCACGAGGCTTAGTGCAAAGAGGTCCTCTATCTCCACTGCAGTTTATAGTTACAAAAGAAGTACTATCCAGAGGGTTATCCAAATGTTTTGTGGAGGCCAGCATTGGGCTATTTTATACATTTAGAGGTTGTTCACCCATCACTCATCTTTTATATGCAGATGATTTCCTTATTTTCTTAAATGGAAGTTAATGATTTAATGCACTTCCTGGTAAGATATCGAAACTTCTCAGGCCAACTTGTCAACAAGGATAAAAGTGGCGTATATGTACATCATAATGTACTTGTAGTAAAAAAAAACTCATCATTCACAATGCCTGTAGGTTTCAACATAGAGCTTTTCCTATGACCTACTTGGGAGCTCCCATAAGCTATGGACGAGTGCTGCTAACTCACTTTGAATAGTTGCTTATAAAGATACAACAACGTATAGAAGGGTGACAAGGAAAGCTGTTATCACAAGGAGGTAAGCTGGGTATGATCAATCATGTTTTGAACTCGATACCCATCCATCTCTTATCATGCATTATTGTTCCTAATGGTGTTATACACAAGATCAAGACCGTGTTCTCCAATTTCTTTTGGGGAAGTTTTGAAGGCAAATACAAGAAACATTGGGTAGCTTGGGATAATCTCTGGCTACCAAAAAATGAAGGTAGAGTTAGGATATGACAACTCGAGGATATCAAGTATAGCCTGCTACTTAAAAAGTGTTGAAACTTCCTCTGCACTACCTCTACATGGGCCTCCTTCTTCTGAGCTAAATACACCGTCAATGGGGAACTAACCAGATTGAGAATTGGGGATTCAATTCTCTAGAAACAGATGAAGGACCTCATCCGTACTGTGGAAGCTAACACAACTTGGTGCCTCGACAAGGGAAACAAAAGCTTTTGGTCTGATGACTGGACTGGGGAAGGCAGATTAATAGATTTACTGGAACTCGACTACACGCAAGACATCATGGTGAAGGATACAATTGTGAACGATGGGAACTGGAACTGGCAACTCCTCGAGCATGAGATTCCAACTCATTGGAAGCGCACACTATCTCAAAAGTTCTTTTTTATTGACGATGAGGATAACCCAGTCTAGGGTCCGTCTGACAAGGGTAACTTCCCCGTTAAATTCAAGCGCAGTGTAGAGGAGATTCAGAGCCGTATGAAGTGAATTTGGCACTACACATTATCAATAAAATTAAAAATATTCAGCTGGAAAGTATGAAAAGCAATTGTGCCAGTGGATGCTTTTATACAACGGAAGATTCCTTTTGTTTCACGGTGCTGCTGATGCACCATTAGAGATACAGAATCCTTGAACCATTTGCTCATCTAGGGTGATGTTTTTGTTGGGTTTTGGGCCATCTTTGCTAATGCTTGCGGAGTCCGGCAAGGGGTAAATGATAGTTGGTGGATCAGACAAGGTTTATGGTTCTAGACAGCCGATTCGAGTACACAAATGGGCATTGTCAAAGGGGTGCTACTTGCTTATATCGTATGGGAGTTACGGAAAGTAAGTTGCATCACTAGATTTGAGGAAGGGGACATCATCAGAAAAATCAACAAGGATCTACAAGAGAGCATGCTCAAACTAAAAATCACGCAATACAGCAGTTTTAGTGACCTCATTTCCCTACAGGTCTTACAACTAGTTAAGCAAGCAATGCGAACAAGAAAACTTGTTCTAGTCAGATGGACATATCCACCTCTTGGATACTTCAAACTTAACAGTGATGGATCAGCTCTTACTTTAGGAATGAGTAGTGCAGGAGGGATAATTAGAAACCACCTTGGTGAACAAATACAGCTGCAGAAATGTATGCTTTACTTCATGGTGTAATGCACTGGAAAAGACAAGGATGGATTCCTCTAATTGTTGAGGTAGATGTTGAACTTCTGATAAACTTGTACAAGTGCAAGCATGTATGTTCTGCAAAGTATAGTGCGACTCAAAAGCTACTTACTCAATTAGGAAGAGAGCTACAAATTATCATGATGCACACCTATAGGGAAGGCAATAAAGCAGCTGATGGACTCTCTAAACTAGGCAGCTCCCAACATTCACAACTTTTCTGGATTGCGTCCACGCTTCCAAGGAAGATTAGAGCAACATGGACAAACTAAGAATAGCCACAATAAGGCAGTAGACTAGTGGCCAGGCTTTATGTCCTCTACATGTAATATTGCTTTGATAAATAAATAAAACCCATATTCGATCAATAATAATAATAATAATAATATGTTTATGCTTCCTTTCCGTGGAGCCATTTTGCTCGTGAGTATAAGGACATGATATACGATACGTAATACTGTGATTGCTCATGAGAGGCAAAAATGTTTTATATTCAAGTCCTCCATCAGTTTGAAGGTTTTTAATTTTACGATTAAAAAGATTTTCCACCTTTGCCTTAAAATAAACAAACATACGAAGAACATCTGATTTACAACTCATGGGAAATATCCATGTATATTGACTAAAAGCATCAACAAAATGAATATAATAACGATGACCATTATTTAAAAAAATGGGTTAAGGCCCCCAATTATCAGGAAAAAATAAAGTTCCAACGATTTATTATAGATACTATTATTTGGTACAAACGGGAGACAATGACTTTTCCCCATTTGACATGACAGACAAAACACAGTTTAATTATTGGAGATAGGTATCACATGTCTAGAAACGACATGATTGACGGTACACATCATCGAATGATCCAGGCATTTATGCCATGTGTCCTTTGATATCTTGACACCTAAGAAAGCAGTAGCGTAACTAGAATTTGGGCTAATAGATTTGATCAGAGAATAAGGTCCCCCCCTTTACTCGGTCCGCGCAATACCTCCTTCCCCGTCAAACGATCTTTCACAAGAAAATAAGTGGGATGAAATTCAAAATAAATATCATTATCTATTATGAATCGAGAGACTGATAAAAGATTTTGTGTAATGGAGGGAACATGATAAATATTACTAAAAGTAAAAGTTTTAGAAGGTGTGTGAAGAAGCGAAGTACCTTTATGAGTAATAGAAATGTTATGACCATTCCCTAAATTGATGGAGTCAGGGCCGTAATACTCTGATTGAAAACTCAAGTTGTTCAAATCCGCCGTAAGATGATTTGTCACACCGAAGTCGGGATACCAATTTTGAATTGTAGGAATCCCCGGGGTAGCCAAAAATGCAACATTGTTGGACACAAAATCACCTTGATTTGATGCATCATTTCGATGCCAACAGTGGGCAGTAGTATGATTATGAAAACCACATACTTGACATGTTCTTCCATATGTAGATGTATGTAGGCGATTACCATAATGTGAGTAATAAGAATTACCTGATCATCCACCTCGACCGCGATTATTTTGCCCATAGCCCTAATATGAGTGTTGATTTCCATTGAAAGATAGTTAATGCTAAGATGAACTCGCGTGGCTGTGAGATTGGCAGTTGCGAGAAGAGTTGGCAACATTGGCAGAATTTAGAGTGGTGTCGACAATAGCACTTTGTTGATCTAGACGATGTTCAAAGGACATTAGATGAGCCTCAAAGTCCTCCATATGAGTGTCATCTATTGTTGTTGTAAGAGTGGTGTAAACGACATCATATTTAGGGCTAGGAAGACCACCAAGAATAAGTTGTTAAAGATATGGTTCATGGACTATTTAACCTGATGCTGCTAGATTATTCGATAGAGTTTTAGCAAGTTGAAGAAGATTTCTTTCAAACACATATATAGTTCTACAAACAAAACGGCCAGATATGTAACTTCTTGTATAGATAGTAGTTTACTTTTTCCTTGTTCTTTCCCTCTGGAGTTAACTTTTATTTATCAAGTTGATTCCTCAGGTGATTTTAGTAGATTGTAATAGTTTTTGTTGCAATGAATTCTGGTGGGGGCCTTTGCCTAACCCTAGCTTCCTCTTTCAAATTTTTTTTTTTGAAGATAATCAGACTTTTTTGTTGTACCTTTATACAAAGTCTGCAGTTCACATCATAGAATGTTGATGTAGGCACGTGATTTAGATGAAAATTTGTGCTCTAGAGGGTACCATACTGCCTCAGAAGTTGTTACAACATCCACAACATGAGCTAAAACGATTTACATCGAGAGAAGATAAGATCCATCCTGGTAAAATATTATCTTACTTATTCCAAACAACATACTCCGGATTCAGAGTATTTTCATCGGCTGAAGTAAAGGGGAGAAACTTAGCCAGACATGGAAGCATGCCATTGACATAACCTTCGAGATCATATCCCTTAAGAAGAGGGACAAGCTGGGTCTTTCAAAGAAGATAATTGTGGTTACCTTGTTTGATAGATATCAAATGGTTGATTTTTGTGATATTAGTAGTGGTGATTGAAGCCATGCTTGTAGAAGCTGTGATTGAGATATTGGTATCTGATTCACTAGAACCAGTCATAATGAGATGAAACTTAGAAGGTAGAGAAAAAAGAATTGAGCTATGTGGAAGAAGAAGATGACGTGAATCTTTATGGCTCTGGTACCATATAAGAGCATACAAAAAGAAAACTCACCGTATTTTGGTGAGGCTCAGTGAGCTATTATTTATTGAAGATTATGAGATATACATCAACCCTATAATCCATATTTAGATCACAAGAGAGCTTATCTAGTGGATGAGTACAAGAGAATTTATATAAAGATGATACTAATCTATCTATCTAATAAGTAAAGCTCCTCTTTTCAAGGTTGTGAAGACTTCATATTTTTCACGTTAATAGTACTCTTACCTGTTGCAACCCATTGATGAACTTGTGTGCATTTGTAAACTTGGCTACCACTATGATCTCTGCTTCCATCGCCTCTCCTTCCTCTTTTCCATATGCAATATTAGCTCAAATTGTTCCGCTGAACAACAAAGGCTCTTGGCTCACTAAACCCATTTGCTTCCTCAACCATCTAAACTGAAACTTCTTTATATCAATTCCATCAAGCATGATCTGACTAGAATTTGAATCGTAAAATCTTTGCAACAGAGAAATCACGGTTGATTTTCCACAACCACTTTCTCTAACTAGAAAAGCCGTCCACAAATAAAAGGTTGGGACCATATTAGGTAAAGAAAAAATCATACACAAATCGATGAGTTAAGTTCCAAGTGGTATTACTGTAAGACCCAGGTAGTTGGTTTCTTGTTTTACGTATGCTCCAATTTCTTGATCGGTATACTCAGAATCTTGTTATTCATCTACATTTTAAAAAATAAGATGTCAACTAATTCATATCAGAGGCTTTACCTTCCCAGATTGAATAGAAAAACACAGGCCTCGTAAAATTTGAACTTCTACCCTCACTGGGTACGTGAAGCTGGCATGTTGAAACTCAATATCGCCCTTTACGCTTCCCAAAGTCATTCCAGTGTCATCACTTGACTCTATCCTCAACTTTCAATCTAGAATTGCAAAAAAAGAACTTGTAGAAGATTTTTCTTTCGCAGCATCATGTGATATGGAGCTAGTCCGAGGAACCATTATTGTTGCCATACTAATAATAACAAAGAAAATCTACAAAAATAGGTGATTTATAATAAATCAATAATAACTAAAGGTATAAACCTGCCAGATATATTACATCGTGTACTATATCAGATTTATCCAACACTAGAATTATTTTTGTTAAGTGTTCTTCTTTTCCGAACTGACATTGTGAATAAAAGAAAGAGGGGCCTGATTTTAACAAATTTTATGAGGGTGCTTGGAACTCGCTAAATTGCAATCTTAATTAATCGCTCTGAAATTTAAGTATTAAATTTCAGTCAATTAGTAGAGAAATTCATAAATGCCACATATACTTATACAGAAAACCTTTGCAAATGTAGTTCTTCTTTCTTCAAGAAAGTGGACACCGGCATAGGAACTGACTTCATATTCACAAAACATAAAGAAAAAAGAGAGCCCATATCCAGTCCCAGCAATCAGTCCTTGGCTTATCCCTGCCCTTTTTGGACCTTCACATTTCTTTTTATAGAGTTCTATCACCTTCTCTACGACACTAAAAGAGAACAGTCTATGTTCCTAACAACATCATTAGCAACCTGAGTCGCTTCCTTATGCATCCTCTGCAATCAATTTGAAATTTCCAGTTAGTATAGAAGTATTTAGCATGATAAAACATGTCCAAACATAAATGATTAAAGTTGAACTTCCAACAAAGCTAGAATGCATCATTTTTAGTTTTTACTTCTCTATGATTCAAATCACGCTTTAATACCCTGTGATGTGATAGAGAGGAAAGTACTAACTTTATGGTCTTTTTCACATGATTTTCAAAAGAGTTCGGATCCTCTCCACCGTGGTGGAGGGAATGGCTCTCTACTCCTTTTCTAAAAGAAATGCCACATGTTTCATTTGTCAAACTCACTAACTCTCCACTAACTCTTCTCTCTCCATCAACTAACTAAATATTAATTCAATAAAATAAAATATCTCAATTTTTTTTTTTAAAAGTCAAACCAATTATCATAACATTAACCCAAATTCTTAAGGCACTGTTTGGCTATTCTTTTTCCAATCAACCGATATTCCCAAGGTACTGTTTGGTTTTCTTCACAAACATTAACCCATCAACACCTACGTCCATTAATCAAACTATACTGCACAGTTAATTATCGGCTTTATTAGGCCTTAAAGAACAAAGTATACCAAACAAAAACTATTATTTCATGATACCAAAATTTTAAAAAAAAATTGACACTCCAAAAAGAAGAAAGAAACACTCATGTCTTGTAACTTAAAATCATTCGTTACTTTAGTTTGTTTCCTCAATTCTACATGACAACCGTGCAATGTAGAACATCCGTCATTCCATGCCCAAATCATGATCAAAGCACAACTTCTTTCAGGGTGATACTGGAGGAGCATTGTACATTTCCTACATATAATCCATTATAGATTGATGTTAGCTGAACATATTAATTAAAATTTCAAATAAATGATCAAAGTCATTACCGTAAAATTGTAGCTCGTACTACTAGTTGGTTGTGCGCACTGATTTGTAAATAGTTGTGATACACCACTGTCAGTTAGAGTAACCTAAGAATTATGATATAAAAAAAATTATTTTACACGAATTTATCCCTTACGGGTTATATAAAATGTAAGTTTTAACATAGGTTTTCTAAAACAAAAACATGTAAAACATTTACCTGGTGTAGCAATTGATTGAAGCTTATATGCAAAGTGCTAGAAAGTTCTTCGAATTCCATGTCTCTTCCAAATTTCATAAGGCTTGAGTTCTATATCGTTTGATTCAATCCAAATTAATAAGTTCTCCAAAATAGATATTAAAACTATTATGCTTGTGTAAAATAAAATCTTATGTTATTGTAATAAGTTAAGATATAAGGCACCAATGGTTGGACAATTTGAGAAGGATAATATGTTGGGGCGCGCAAAGTAGGATTTAAAACGATATTTTCTTCATTAGTACTTGAATGCACATCCTTCTCTGAGCAAGTAGCCTCAATTGGCATAGTGTCACATTTGCTTAAAACTATGAAAAATCACAAAGACATGAACTATAACAATAAGAATTGTGATAAAATATTTTACCTGATATAAACAAGAGACTTACAAACCTTTGTTTTGGTGAGGACTTGAAGGATGCTTCCTCGCATTACTTCTACTCAAATGGGCATTCTTCTCCGAGCAAGTAGCCTTAGTTAGCATAGTGTCACATTGCCTTAAATCTAAAGAATTCATAAGACATCAACTATAAGAATAAGAATTGTAGTAAACTTTTTAGCGAGATATAAATAAGAGATTGTAGCTAACCTTCGTTTTGTTGTGGACTTGTATAGTGTCACATTGCCTTAAATCTAAAGAATTCATAAGACATCAACTAAAAGAATAAGAATTGTAGTAAACTTTTTAGCGAGATATAAATAAGAGATTGTAACTAACCTTCGTTTTGTTGTGGACTTGTATGATGCTTTCTCACATTGTTATTGCTCGAATCAGTACTTGTAGTCTTAGAATTTTTCCTTTTTTGACTTAATTTTAATCCACTCTTCAATCTTGTTTTCTTGGAAGATGACCTCTTTCAAAATGCCTTGTGCAACCGTTAGTATTTCTTTAACCTTTACTTCATCACTTTGACAAGCATTTGCCTTTGTTGATTTTGGATTTTCAACTGAATCTTTATGAGGTAACCCTGTTGCAAGTTCCACTTCTTCGAGTCCATTCTTCAATACTCACATAGCCACTGTATATACCTCTATGTTGATCACTCCCTTGGTCGTAATCTTGATGGCTTGTGCACAAAGGTCATTATAACGCAAAGACAAACTTGCATTCGAATTTGCTAAAATTGTTTTGCCAACCTCATCCCTTGAAATTCCAGCCTTAACATCTTTTGTCCACCTTGCTAAGATGTATTTGGATGGGATCTCGTGAATGTTCCTATGATAAAGTACTTTCAACATGTGATGACATATGATTCCGGTAAACTCAAATTTGTTGCAGGTGCATCCCACTTGAATATTAGAAGAGTCAATCATAACAATGTTTTTTGTACGTTCTTCTCGACCCACTTTGTATCTAAAAATTGAGCCATCCACGTCACGTTCTTCAATCGTATACATAAGGTGCGCTTTGTATTTATTAGAAAACAAGTCAAATATAGCATGTGTATATCGCTCTGATGCTTGCTTTAACATGAGTGTAGGGACAACTAAACTTGGTGATATTTGGCTTGACTTAAAGTCTTCTTCAACTTCTATTTGATGCCGAGTTTCAAGTGCCATTTCAAAGCGATTCAGAAATTTAGTAAAAGAATATTTTACTTTCACAAACTACTTTAGATATTTGTTTATGCTCTCAATACGTTGTGTTGTAGTCATGTCCACACAAACACATCATGGCCATACACCAATGCCCATTTTCTTACGAACTTTGAACAATGCACCTAACCATATATATTCACCCAAACCATAGTCATCTAACATCTTTTTCCATTTCGACAAAAAAAAAATTTGTGTAGCAGTTATAAATACCCCTTTTAAAGTCTTCCTGGAACCCTGAAATTTTGTAAACATGTGAGAGATGTTTTGCGGCATTTTGAAATATATGCCACAAACAAAGCCTATGACGTGTTTCTGGAAAAACAATTGAAATAGCCTTCGCTATTGCTGCACATTGATCTGTAAGAATTGACTTTGGGGTCTTTTTTGACATCACTTTCATCCAAGTCACAAATAACCAAATAAAAGATTGAGTCATTTCATCTATCAATAATGCACCGCCAAATATTACTGTTTGTCTATGGTGATTCACTCTAACAAATGGTGCAAATGGACGGTCATTGTTTGTTCGATAAGTTGTATCGAAGACAACAACGTCACCAAAAAAGTTGTAATCCATCATACACATCGCATTCGCCCAAAAAAATTGGTCAACTGACTTTTATCATCACCATTACTGCATAAAAGAAAGAAGGCTTTTTGGCTTGCTTTTTTACAAAATATTCCATTACTGTACAAGCATCCCCTTTATTAAGTTCTTCATCTCATCACTTGCGAAGAGCATTTTTATAATCAACATATGTGATCCCAACATTTTGATGACCCTCGGCTTGATGAACCATATAATTAAATCCTTCGACAAGAGTAATTCCTGTTGCATTCAGACTTTCAATTTTTGCTAGATGTTCATCTTTTACTTTTCTGTGTGAGCACAACATATAAGCCTTGGATGGGTTCGCCAAAACATGGTTATGTTCATAGACAATCTCAGAAACAATCCATTCATCCTCCTCATTTTTTATAATCATACGAGCCTTGCAATCAGTTCTTGATTCATTGCACACCTTGGTTGTATTTTTGCACAGTTTGTCCTCTTTCTGTAACCCTTGCTTAAAGCAAACAAACATTTTACTCCTTATACTCCCATCAGCTCTTATGTATATTTTATCTTTGTGTACGCTGAAACCCACTTTCCTTGCAAACTCATTATAGTTTTTGAATGTATCTTCTTCATAATCACACACCATCCCTTCATATGCCATGTTATTGAATTGACTCAAATCAACATTAATATGTTGATCATGATTACCGACATCCGCTACTTTGTCTATTACATTGTCAACACAAGTTTCCACACCTGTTAAGTTCATTGTAAGTATATAATTCAACTATATATAAAGCTAGAGATAATGATCAGTGTTGTATATACTAATACAAAAATCTCTACCTGGCCGTTGCTTACTATTATCGTCCGTAATACGAAGAAGAAGCTTGTTGAAAAACTGAGAGCGAGAAAAGCGTGAACACCATCTTCAAAGGACAAATTAAGGGTCAGTAGAAATCAAATTAAGATGTGACGATGATCGAATCAAAATTGCTGATGACGACCGGGCATAAAATACTTACCAATTAATTTTTGAGGTTGATGTACTCTGAAGAATAAAAGAGGTGCTTTAGGGTATTCTCAAATTTCTTGTAATTTGTAGGTATAAAGAAGAACAACCATGATAAGGAAAGGAGAATGGAGAACTACACTTCCTGAAGTTGAAAAGGTTTTGTTGATTTTTTTTTATTTAGTAAAATATTTTAAAAGTAAAACTCTTAAAGGATAACGGTGAGTGGAGAGAGTTAAAGTAGAGTTAGAAAGGACAGGTGTCAAAAATATTTAAAGAGGAGTAGAGAGCCATTCTCTCCACCACGGTGGAGAGGATCCGGACTCCTTACAAAATAAAGCTCCATTCATACTACACAACGGTTAGTCCAAAAAATTTGGATGGGTAACATGGGTTTAATAAGTTATAGTAGACTAAATAATAACTTTACTAGCATAGATAACATTTGAACTAAAAATTTATATTATTTCTTATTAGTCTAAATAATAACTTAAGAGCTTCACTAACCTAACTTCCATCCCAAAACTGAAACTCACTAGTTTCTACTAATCTAGATTTATTTTGTAGCTAAAGGTATCCGGCCATTTGCTCCCGCAGACCGTCAATTCCCTACTAGATCCTCTAGGGCTTGTGTAATAGCCCATAAACCACATGAACTGGGCAAGCCATCACAAGACTGACAGGCTCATTCCAACCTTAAACTCCACCAGTGGTGAGATTCGTAACCTTGACCTCCCGATGGTTGTTTCCACACCATCACATGTACACAAGGTAGTTGGTTACTAATCAAGATAGTTTATTAGCTTATAAAGATATGCAATATCACTAATCCCGATGGTTGTTTCTACACCATCTTTTAGGCCAGCTTCTTCAATGTTGTTTACGGAGTAGGCACATAAAAGGATCCTCCAATAATAGCTCCTCCACCACTAAAATTCTCCATTAAATCCGTCATTAAAGTATCTATATTATTTTTTCAACATCAAGAGTGCAATAAACTCTATTTCCTATTTTCTTACCTTAATCACATATTTCCATTATAAAAATAGAATTTTTTATACCGAATTCGTGAAGTAGAATTTAAGTTAAAAAATTTAAATGTAAGCGTGTTCGTGAAATCTATAAGAGAACTATATTGACGATGGAAAGATATGATAAAGATGGGAGAATTGAATATATAATTTATTATTCTCTTGATGTTGAGACCGTAAGAGATGCTTCAATTAAGTATTTTGATGGGGAATGACTTAAATTGAAATTATTGAAGGAGTTTGGAGGGGTTTTAAAATAATTACATTTTAATATTTTAGTTTTACCTTTTTACCCTTTCTTTAAGATGTGCTCCTCTTAATAACACTCATGCCCAAAATGGCTTTTTAAAAAAGTATGTACCTTACCATGTTCAACAATAATTTATTTCATTTCTGCAAACAAAATTAAAATAGACAGAATAGATGATATAGCCAGTAAGAAGTGATGATTTTACAAAAGAGTATTGAATGTTGTGCCTTGAGTAGCTCACACTAGAGCAACTGTTTAAGATATGGGGACTATATCTGTCATTGGGCAATAAAGTTTCATTCTCGTTATCATGTACATTGGGGGATTGGGAAGTTGTTAATTTAAAGCACAAAAGTGGTTATAGTTGTAAATTTATTTTGCCGTGATAAAAATATAATGGATATATTAAAGATTTAAACTTTTATTTGGTAGCAACGTTGAATTTTGGGGACAAAATTTCTTTTTAGTGGGTTAATATGTAATGCCCCGACATTTTTACTTTATTCCTAAACATATTTATTTAGCAAATAATGATAATCTAGTGATTTAAAGTAATGATTGTTTAATGCTTAAGAGTTCGGTAGTTAAATAGTTATATTGCAACCAGTTGTATGGTAAGATACAAGTGCGGGAAAGGGAAACCATGAACGAGAGAGAGAGAGAGAGATAGAGAGAGAGAGAGAGAGAGAGAGAGAGAGAGAGAGAGAGAGAAAGAAAGAAAGAAAAAGCCCTATGAAAGTGTGGCAAAGGGAAACCATGAACAGTAGCGTTGTTTGACTCGCTATCGATAAAGCTCGCATCAATTATTCTATTTTCTTTCTTTGTTGGTGACTCGATAAGAGAGTTAAGTGCATCGATCCCTCCAACTAAATAATGATTAGATTTGTTGTATAATAAGGAATCTTCTCATCTTAACTTACTATAGGGATTAAACCTTCTTATATTGTTCTGGTATTAAGGGAGTGGTCATACTAGACTATGCCTTTAAGCCTTTAGCGATTATTCATGCTAGTTGAAGAAGAAATTAGAAATCTTACTTGTTATTATAATAACCTAATTTTGTAGCTTGAAATAGCTTGAAATTATATCTTACACCAAATGTACCTATGATAAAAATTAATGTAATACAAGAAATGACACAGGTAATTTAGCGTGGAAATCCATTGAATAGGTAAAAAACCACGACCTCGAGTTAAGGGTTTAATAACTGTAATTTTTACTGCTTTAGGCTGATATCTTATTACAAGTAATCTCTTTGAGCTAGAAATGCTTGATCTTGAAATAAGAAGTTTTGTGTTAGAGCCTAGGAAATCTGGTTTTTTTGGGTCCTTATCTCCTCTGGATCTTTTTCTTTATATAGACCTTACCCGCAGCTCGTTATTGTATAGAAGCACATTCTCCTAATAATAAGGCAAGTAGTAGTTGAATGTGTAACTGTTTAGTTCATGGGAGACAGGTGTCTTTAACATTTTCATATATTGTTGTAGTGCCCGATCCACGTTCTTTATCAATTCGTGGTCAAAGTGTCAATGTTGACTGTCCATGTCACATGTATAATGCGCGAGTATGATATTTAGGTAGTTCGACTTTGGGCTAGGTCGAGGGATAGTTCCCTACAATCGCTCCCTCGCAACTGAAGGCACGAGTTGAGAAAGACCTGACCAGTTGACTGTTGGTGTTGGAAGTTGAAAAGATTTGATGTATTGATGGTAAATTTGACTGATTGGGTACTCAATATTTATTTATGGAAGACTGTATATGGCATTTGTGATGATAGAAAGGATTGATGTACTTGACATTTGGGGTTCTCAAATTGGTTTTGCTTCGAATGATGACTGCATTGGAAACATACCTGTGCATTAAATGTTAGTTTTATATAAATAGTACATGTACTGGAGCATCTGTCAAAGTACTTTATTGTTGTAATATCCTATGTATACTCTGATTGATAATAGTAAAGACCCGGCGAATGGTATATGAAGGGAGAGTGGCTATGGAGTTTCAGAGGTTGAAGTTACAATATTTTCGCAATCAAGGGCTGAAAAACCCCACACCCATCTCTGTACCACCGACGTATCATGCATATCGGAAGAAGAAATGGTCGAAGCTAAAGATAATTTTTACTATATGCAGAGATTTTATTACATGGTTTTATCTAGGGAGCAGTGTCGGAGGTGCCTTCGCATTTTGGCAGATGACAAGATGAGGAGACAGATGTCGAGGTCAGCGTATATGCGAGGCATTACTGCCAGTATCCTGCGAGGGACTGGGTTCTAATGTAGGACCTCCTTTAATTTCTACTAACTCTTAGTTGGTGGGGGTTATGGATGAGGAGACGGTGGTGGTGGAGATGGGAGATGGAGAATGGAAGTTTTTCTTCTACACAATTATCATATATTATCATGAAGAAGGTCCTATGTCTGAGGGTTGGTTCAGGAACTGATACCCCTGCTTATACAGTTTCTTGTGGAAGTAAATGGCGTGAAGGAGGGATCAAGATCAGTGATTTCCAGTTCTTAGACCTTTCTTGCAAAAGAGTTTCAGTACGGAACTGTGCGAAAAACTAAAAAGTAATGTACATGAAGATCGATCTGTAGAAATGTCTGAAAGACTTGTTATTTATAAAGTATTTTATAAACAATATTTGAGCTAATAAAAATATATTTGTGCGAAAAAGTGTGTTGATAGATCGAATTAGTTTTTATTACTGAAATCGAGTTAAAAGGAATAGGTATATGTTGGAGTATGAAAATGTAATTTTAAGAAGGCGAACTTGAAAATAGAATTTCACTAGTCGAACTGATTGAAAATATATGTAAAGATGTTGATTTAAATATACTTGAAAATGTGTATCGAATTTATTAGATTTCAAGAATCGTGCTAGGAGGAAAATTCTTACAGGAATTGAAATATCAAGCTAGAGAGGTATTGTTGGAAATGTTCTTAAGAGGGGGAGGGGGTGGAAAGTAGTTTGATACGTGTATGGATGAAATGTAATGAGGTCGATATGGAAAGATAAGTTTAAATAACTTTTTATCATGATCTTAGGATTTACAGTTATGGAAAAATAGATTATACTATAAACGAAATGTGGGGGATTAGATGTTATCGTCACGAGGTATATAAATAACTTGTGAAATATTAGAGAGAGGAGGAAGGAGAAAGAATGGTGAGGACTTGTTCTCAAAGAGCTCGTCACGCGGTAGAGGGGCGTTTAGAGATAAAAATTATAGAAGTGTAGGAAAGAATTTTTGGGCTGTTAGATTATGATGCCAACTTGACTGAATCTAAAATCTAGTTTGAAGGTTTGAATGAGACGGCAAAGGAGCTCGAGATTGGGCATCACTATTACTCAGAGATATTCCGTAAAGTTATTTTAGAGGCTGAAGCTCGAAAGGCTGCTTTGAGGCAAATTACTGTGGAAGAGATAGTGAGGGAAGATGAGAGGATGGCTGGGGGCGAACTGATTAAATGTGGCGCTCCTGGACATCTAGGATATTTTATGTGTGATTACGTATAATGGAATAAACTAAATTTAGTTCGAATAACTTTCATTGGAATGTAGGTAAAATATGTCTCTTGAATTTGTTCCTGTTTTGTTGCAAATGTTTTTTGGAACTCTTGTGAATAAAAATTTTGAATTTTAAAATTTGATAACATTAAAAATGATTTCAGTAGTTCTTTAATTTGGAGAAGTAGCAATGGAAAAAGCATATTAGCTTTAATTTTTATCTATTGTGTAAGGTAGGAAAAGTTTGATTGCTTGTGAGTATTGAGTCATCATGAGTGTGGGAAGGTCAGAGAGAGATTTGGACAGGAGAGATGAGAGTGTATTAAAATATTGGACTTGGGGTAATGATGGGAAGGCATTTCTCCAAAAAGGTATGAAATGTCTTACATTAATTGTGGAAGGGAAGCCTCGGTTCTAAAACCAAAGGCGGCCCGTGCGAGGCCCAATAACTGCCAGTAGTTATAGAAAGAAAGTATAAATAATAGTTTGTCTTCCCTATTCAAACATTTATGTAACTCTGAAAAATAAAAGGACAGTAGGAGAGAAAAGAGAAAATTTTACAGAGATTCAAGTGAGAGATTAGACGAAGGTGATCATCACAGAAGGGGAGTAAAGTCTATAGAGGAAGGGTCTAGACATTAGATGAACAGTGCCATTATGAAAAAACGATTGGGCACTGTTTCTCATTCATACTTAGACGTTGAAGGTTAGTAGCAGAGTTTTTGATTTAGTGAATGTGAAGTTTAAAAATATTATGGGTTTTCAAAATTTTGAATTTTTTTGCTATTTATAATAAATGTTTGAAAAAATTGTTGGATATGTATGTAAAAAGATATATGTTTGCATATGTATAATAAAGATATAGTATATGCATGTATGGATGCGTATAGACAAAAGATAATGATTGAATGAATTGACATAATACCTAGACTTGTATGTAGGCTGGGGTGTGAGGAGAATCTGTTATATAAATAAATCTCTTCCTTTAGCCTACATCTGTAATGGAGGTTTCACTTGATACGGAGATGTCGACCTCTGATCGTATGGTTAAGTCTGAAAATGTAGAAACCGTAGATATACATTCTGAGGGGGATGATGAAGTACAATTTCTAGATTTCTTTGGTATGTTGTACTCTTATCCTCTGAAATCTAATGTATTCAAAGAATTTTATAAATCCCAAGCCAGTATAAGTGAAAAATGGAGTAATATTGTAGAATACGTTGGGAGGTTGTTTACGGGATGCACTGTGAAAAGTGGAAAAGAGTATTTCATTTTGTTACCTGACTTAGTACAGGAGAAAACGAGGAGGAAGCTGCAGGAATATATATTTTTAGAGTATTTTGATGGGAATGTCCAAAATAACATGGACCAAGGATTTTTGTATTATATGTCCCAGCTGGAATACGGGCTAAGATTGCCTTTTAGCAATCTTGCTAAAGGTATATTGAATACCATAGAGGCTTTTCCTGCCCAATTGAATGGAAACATATGGGAGGTAATTAATGTCTGTGAGACTCTAAATAGATTGTGGGTGAATAATGAGGTGTAGAGGAGAATAACTCCTGAGGACGTTTTGTAGTACTATACTATAAAATATTATGCTGCAACTGGAGGTGCGTATTTCTGTTCTAGTTTGCCTCTACCTCTTTTCTACGATCTAAATTCAGCAGGTCAAGTTTGGGATAATAATGCGATATGGGTGAAAGGGGACTGTCTGTAGAGAATTGACGAGGAACCCATGGACCTTGTATATAGAACTTTGAAGAAAAGTAAGTAATATTGTATAAAATTGAACTGTTATAGTTGTAGGTTTATTCTATGGTTTAACAATTTGTTGTATTATGTTACAGGTCTTCGGTCTAAGGTGACAAGAAAAGAATCACTATTGGATACTGTAGCTTGAGAAGGTATTGAGCTCGAGACAGTTTTGAAAGAGAGTGGAATCAACAGAAACAAAAGAGCCAATAATAGGTCAGATAAGATGTAAAAGTCTCAGGCGAAGAGACCAATAACTAAAGATGGAGCCAGCAAGAAGAGATGAGCAAACGGGGAAAGGCGTGTCCCGTATTACCGAGGGCTGCGGAAATGTCTTTGGAGAACATTTCTGCAGGGACTACTTCGAGCAAGTTAGCTTTAAAACACCCCAAGAAGAAAGTTCTAATGGGTGGCTCGGCCTCCGCTACCACGTTGAGTGGTAAGACCGAGGTGAATGCCAAAAAGAGGAGGGTTGATCTGCCTGCTACTGTAATATGGGCGAAGGTCGTGGAGAGCCGACCTGCTAAGGAAGACGAGCTACTAGCTATGAAAAATAGGTTGAGGCTGGCTGCTCAAAAAGATGTTGAGGAGCTTAATATCTTCTCACAGTTGGAGTTGAGCAGAGTGGTAAGTTGATGGTCTGTTAAATTGAACTTTGTACTTGGTTTCGAGCTAAAAGTATATCTTGTACTATTATAGATTGCTCACTTATTGAAGGGCATCAACTTCGGGATCGAAGAGGGAAAAGCTTAGCTCGAGAATGGAAGAGTCGAGATCGAAAAGAAGGTGGCTCGACTTAAGTCTGATTTGGCTCTGGAGAGGGAACGTTTGGTTGTTGTGAAGAGTTCACATAAAGTATTGATAAACGGGCCCACTGAGGATGCGTAGAAGAAAGTAGATGAAGCTGGAGCTACGTGGGACTGTATCAGGTGGAAGCTACTAGAAGTAGGGTACTCTATTGCTGATCTCAAAGCCATTATGATAGGTATCTATGTCGAAGAAGATGGAGAGGAAGAGGTGGTCCAGGTTGATGATGGTTCTCATCCAGGTGTAGTTACAGGGCCAGACTCGGTCTCTGCTAGAACTGATCCAGAGAACTATGGGGGAGATAATGATAAGGTAGAGTAAAGTGGTTGAAGTTTGTTTGTATATTTTCTTCGTTGGGTGAAAAGCATAATTGTATAGAACATTGCTTTGCAGGATAATATTGAATAGGCTAAGAGATATTTGTAAATATTGATTTGTAGGAATGTAGAGACATGCGCCTCAGAATTGAGAAATTAGAGAAAGAGCTAGCTAAGGAGAAAAATACCTTAGCGTCCCTATTGACTTCGTAAATGGAGTTATAGGTTAGAAAAGAGCAAGAAATATTTGAATTGTATGATACATTATTCTAGAGCTACAAAGTAAAGCTAGAAGATAGGCATAGATCGTAAATGCGTTAGAAAATTATGAGCGATAATAATCAAGTATGCTCAAATTGTTTCGAGGTGTTAGCAAATTATAACATAGAAATTGTGCACCATGAAAGAGGATGTAGATATTATGCCGGAATTATGAGACAACTTTTTACCTTGAGGCCGAAGTATAATCTCAGCTTGTCGGCATATTAGAAATAGAATTCTGTTAGAAATCTGTAAAGTTATTTGTAATATGTATTGATTGTTTCTGTGAAGTATTTGTTGAATTGAGCTTGATGTATTGCATATGTGATGTAGCTCAAATTGGAGATTGTTCGCCTAAGCTAGCAACAGTTGTTCTACTACAATTATGAGTTTGTGGTAGAGTTTGATAACATTAAAAAGGTATCTGCAGACAGGGAGGATCAATTTGTTGAATTACAGCTCCAGTTTGCTAAGGCGATAAAAACTGCTAACAACCTGACCCAGAAGGTCGAAGGTAAAGATGCTGAGATAGAAAATGCACGAAGGGAACTCACGGGGGTACAAACTGAGATAACGAAGCTAAAATATAGAGTAGATTCGTTTATAGGGAAAGGTAATGAGACAGATGTAGCTCAGTACCATATTAAGTTGTTAGAGGTGACAAAAAAAGATAGACGGGACTCTATGGCTAGTTTGAAGGGTCAGATGATCGTAAAAGTCAACGTGCTTGAGAAGGCTCGAGATGACATGACAAGCTCAGAAAGTTCGATTGAAAATTTTAAGAGCAAAATGATTAGGAAAGAAAACGAGCTTGATAAAGTTCAAGCTGACCTGGCCCATTCTGAAAGTGTGGTTGAGCAGTTAAGTGACGCCTTGCCTGTTAAAGATATTGATATTTGGATGGCTCAAAAATAGTGTGATAAACTGAATGAGAGGGTGGCCAAATTAAAGGCTAATTTGGCTATGGCCAATTCACATGTCAAGAAGGCTAAGGCCAGAGAGCGGTCGAAGAAGAAAAAAATGATGCCTGGGTCTCGATTACCAAAGGTGACGTGGTTAACCCATCAGCTCGAATTAAAGAAATGAAAGCGGATGTAGCTCATGTTTAGGCTCACTTACAGAGAAGAAACAAACGTTTAAGAGAGAGCGAGCACAAGTTATTAATAGTTCTTCGTAGAGAGCTAGAGTTAGAGGGGATGATCAGGAGGAAGGATGAGTTGCTGAAGAAGACTTTTGTTGGGGGACATGATGCATATGATTAGGAGCTGGTGGAACTTCATGCTTAACTGGCAGAGTTGAGGACGATGAATAATGCTGAGTTAGATAAAGCATCGGAGCAGATAGCGCAGCATAATGTGGTGATGACACGCGCAGAACAACGCATGGCTTAGAAAGACAAAATATACCAAGACTTGAAAGAGTGTCACCAAAGATTTCAAAAACATTTTTTTGAGGTAGTTATGCTCGATCAAAATACGTCTATTCAAGAAATAACGCGCTCACAGGAGCTAATGGCTGTTATTGCTGATTTTGTGGAGAAAGTAAAAAGGCTTGAGCTTGAGAGGGATACCATACACGACTGTATGTCATTCTAAGGATGTATTTGTAAATCTAATATAGATCGAGGAAATTCTCTAAATACCATGGAAACGGAGTTAAGTTCCCGACCTGATGAATTGGTAGAGCAAGGTAGGATTATTGTAACTGCTCGAGCTCCAGAATTTATGGTTGAACGTCCCCCTGTGTAGGGGAAAGCATAGCTGACCTCTTATAAGCATAGAGGAACCCTTAAAAGTAACCAGTAGTTATAGACATATATAAAGATGAAAGCTAGTTTTACCCTTACTTTATTTTATGTCTGATAGTGATCTTTGATTGAAAACTAGTATTAACTTTGTTTTAATCGCAGATATATGTATAGATGGTCGATTGAAAGCTAGTATTACCTTTGATTTAATATGTGTATAGATGGACAATGGAAAGCTAGTATTACCTTTACTTCAATCTATGTATAGAGAGTTAATTGAAAGCTAGTATTACCTTTTGTTTAATCGATGTATAGAGGGTCGATTGAAAGCTTGTATTACCTTTGCTTTAATCTATGTATAGAGGATCGATTGAAGGCTAGTATTACCTTTGCTTCAATCAATGTATAGAGGTCGATTGAAAGTTAGTATTACCATTGCTTCAATCTATGAGATTTAGTAGAGTCTACGTAAGTAGAGAGTAATGTGGGGAAAAACTTAAAAGTTTTCATTGAGTAGAATATAATGTACATTGGTGGAGATTAAAATCTCTCTTTTGGAATGTAAATAACAAGAATTGTGGAAATGTAGAAACTAATGACTTAACAATAATACTGTCTTAATCGCCTAGTATTCCATGGATTGGGGATTCGGACTCCTTATTATGTCATGAGATAGTACGATCTCAGACCTATTCGACCAATTATGAGGAATAGACCTTCCCAATTTTCTGCGAGTTTCCCAGCATGTGCATCTTTTCTGTACTGTGGGATATATCTGAGGACGAGATCGTCAACTTGGAACTCGTGACTTTGGGATATTCTTTTGTACGAACTAGCTAACATATGGTGATATCGACCAAGATTGGCAATGTCGCGTTCCCTAGTTTCATCAATCCAATTAATATTGCAAGCCAACTCAAACTCATTTTCTTCGTCTGTAAGCTCGTGATCCCTGAAAAGATGGTGGTACTCTATTGGAATGACGGCCCCTGTGCCATAAGCCAGGAGAAAAGCGAACAGCCAGTTGATTGTCGTAGAGTAGTACGGTATGCCCATTAGACGTGAGGAAGCTCCCGTATCCAATTTCCTTTCTTCTGTGATTGAAGCCTCTTCTTGAGCCTATCCACTATAGTTTGCTGGTAATTTCGGCTTGGCCATTGCCTTATGGGTAGTATGGATTAAATAAGGAATGGATGATGCTTTGTTTGTTAAGGAAGGCTGCGACCTTTTCTCTAACAAATTGCGGCCCATTATTGATCCAAATCAGGTGGGGGTAACTGAACCGCGTGATAATGTATTCCCAGAAAAAAGATATGACCTCTTCTTCTCTAGTTCGGCAGAGAGGAACTACTTCCACCCATTTCCAAAAATAATTGGTTGCTACGAGTAAGAAATGTCGGTTACCTGGAGTATTAAGAAATTTCTCGAAGAGATTGAGCGCCCACCACTTGAATGGCCAGAATACCTTGCTTATATGTAGTTCGAGTGCCGGGATGCGGATCATGTATCCATGTCGTTGACATGTGTCACATTTGTGTGAGTACTCTTCAGCTTGCTTGAGCATTCCTGGCAAGAATACTCCTTGTGTGATTGCTCTATTAGCAATGGATCGACCTGCGGCGTGGGAGCCACAAGTTCCTTCATGTAATTCTTTGAGCAGTCCATCTGTTTTCTTCTTCGAGAGGCACTTAAGATAAGGCCATGTGACTGAGTGGAAATATAGACGACCGTTCAGAACTGTGTAGCACTTTGAGTTTTTGATCAACTGTCGACGCTCTTTCGGATCTATCGGAAGGGGCCCGTCCCATTTGTTCTCTGGGTCGAGGTAATTAATAAAGGGCTTTCATCAATCGTCGTCTTCCTCTTCATCGCCCCAGTGTTGATACTGCATATAAAATAAAGATCAATGTTGGGGGTGGATATTACTTCGATCTGTAGATATCGTGCATTTGTACCCAAGACCTCGGCTAAATATGCCAAGGAATCGACATGTCTATTCTCACCTCGAGGTAAGTAGTCAAGAATTACTTTCTTGAATCTGCTCATCCTATCATCTTTCCATTTTTCTTTTATTGTTATGAGTTGTAGTGGACGATGAGTAAAGAATCTGTATAGTCTGAGAGCTCGGGTACGCCAAGCTCGAGTACGAGGTCGGCCCCGTGAATCAAAGCTTTGTACTCTATGACATTATTGAAGGGTTCAAAATCTAAGTAGATTAATTTCTCAATTCTGTCAATGGAAGGGGTAATCAATGCGATTCCTATTCCTGACCATGTGGGTCCTACTGAACCATTTGTAAGAAGTCTTCACCCTTTCCTTGTAATCCATTCAGCTCGTTCGTCAAAAGATTTGGCGGATAGAGCTTCTGTAATTTCTTCTATAAGGTCGAGATCATGCTCCTCCAAATCGGGATCTTCCACAGGAAAATCTGTGATAAAATTAGTAACGGCCTGACCTTTTTCTGAATGGCATTGTTCAAACTTGATATTATGTTCTCCCAAACTAACTGACCATTATTGCACTCTTCGTGATTTTTTTTGGACAAAACATCCCGGAGTGGGTAGTTTGTCATGACTTTGACTGAATGAGCTTGGAAGTAGTGCTTAAGTTTATGTGAAGTGGAAATAAGAGTTAGAAGGAGTCTCTCGATTTTAGAATACCTCATTTCTACTAGAGTGAGGGTTTTACTGATAAAATTGACTGGCTTGTCGATCTTGCCCTCAAGTCGAATAAAAACTGAGCTGATAGAAATATTTGTAACTGTGAGGTAGATGATCAGTTCCTCATTGTCTATCGGGGTGCCCATGTTGGGAGACTTTCCCAAATAAATTTTGAGTTGCAAAAAAGCTGCCTCACATTCTGTTGTCCACTGGATCTCTTCGTTGGGCTAAACCTTTCCTTGTTTGGTGCAGCCTTAAAGCAATAGGAACAACCAACGACAGTGATCTAAAGACTTAGAAATAAATTGGTTGATAGCAACAATCTTGCCTGTAAGTTTATGTACGTCCTTCATTGTTCTTTGAGAGGGCATGTTGAGGAGAGCTTGAATTTAATATGGGTTGGCCTCGATTCCTTTCTTGCTAATAAGATGGCCGAGAAACTTGCCTGAATGAACCCTAAATTGACATTTATCTTGATTGAGCTACATCCTATAAGAACGTAGAATGTTAAATATTGTGGAGAGATCTGCGATATGGTCCTTTGACAATAAGCTCTTACACAGGAGATCATCGATGCAAACTTCAATGATTTTCCTCAGGTGTACTTTGAACATTGTTGTTATTAACCATTGATAATTTTCAGCTATGTTCTTTAGTCTGAAGGGCATGACTTTGTAGCAGTAAAGTCCTCTTTCAGTGATGAAAGCAGTCTTTTTTTGATCGGCCTCCAAGAGAGGTATCTGATTGTATCCAGAAGCAGCATTTATCATAGATAAAAGTTCGTGACCTACCGTGGAATCAAGAATTTGATGAATGATTGGAAGAGGAAAACTGTCCTTCATAGTGTGTTTATTTAGATCGATAAAATCTACATAAACTCGAACCTTCCTATTTTTCATTAGAACTGCAACAATGCTGGAGATCCAATCCAGGTATTTGGCTTCTCGAATGAATCTCATGTTGATCAATTTATCGATCTCAGTGTTGACATCATCTTGAAGACAAGGTGGGAGTCTTCTCTATTTCTGTTTAACTGCCGTGGCATTATTATTGGTGTCAATCTATGACATGCCTTAAATGGATCAACCCCAAGCATTTCTTCAAAAGTCCAAGCGAAGATGTCTCGGTCACTCATAAGAAATGAACGAGGGCTTTCATGTATTGCTAGACCAACTTGGTACCGATATAAGTACCTCTACTAGATCCATCAATATCTATGTACTTTGTAGGTTCTTCTGTTGAAGGCTGATCATCGATGTGATCAGCTTTTTGTAACTGCAATGGGCATATCTGTCTGTTGTATCTAGAATAGTAGAGACGGTATTCACGTAAGCTCTGGAAAGCTTTTGACTACCTTTGATTTCGTAGATGCCATCATTGTGTTTAAAGTGAAGTTCTTGATGATAAGTGGAAGTATTTTTTCCATGTTGTGAATCTAACAACAACCCATAATCCTGAGATAACGAGATTTGGCGTTGATGATGTAGAATACGACGTTAATTGTGGGAGGTCCAGCGGTGATAGGTAAGATGATCTTACCCACTCATTCTTCTTTAGAACTATTAAATCCACTTATATCGGTGCCACTTAGAATAACTTGATCGGCCAACCCCATCAGATTGATCATGCTCTAAAAAAAATCTCAATGCCGCTTCCTATATCGATCCTCATTGTATGCATAACAAACTTCTTCATCTTGAGCATTATTACTAATACGTCATGATGTAGAAATTTAATGTGACTGATATCGCAATCTTTGAATAAAATCCTAAACCAGCGATTGCTCGACTTAGGAAGAAGTTTGGCTTCTTTATCTTAAGGTGTGAGATCACAGCACTCTGAGAATCTCCGTCGCTTGAATGTGTAAGAGTTGCTAATCTGATGAATCTCAATCATATTTCTATGGTACATATGGTACAGGTGTTTCTTCTTAGCTTGATCTTCGACCTGGACTACCTCGATATGCGTCTTGTAGCTACCATTCTTGTATGATTCCAGATCGACAATGTATTCATACATTTTCCCATCTTCGAAAATATATTCCAGCATCCTCTGTAAAGTATAGCAGTTATCAGTTTCATGATGATTTACCTTGTCATGCATACAATATTGCCTGCCTTCAATCGGTTCCAGTGGCTGAGATAGATGGTAGAACTTGTCCTTTGCTAGAATTGGAAAAATTGTGAAGATTCAGGCATTCAACTTGGGGAGGACCAGCTTGGGTAATATATTGTTTTTCAAAGGTTTGCCAGTGTTCGCCTTGGAACGCTTTTGATTTCCCTGGTCCTCTTTTGGTTCACCGTTACATTCTGTATTTGGTAATTTAGTGGTTATGACGGATTTAGTTGATTTATGCCTTTCGGGGATCATCCTTTCTAGGTCAACATACCCTTTAATCTTGGTGATCATATCCTCCAAGGTCGCGGGTTTGTTTATGAAAAAGTGCTCATTGGCTTTACAATTGAGCTCGAGTGTATTGGTAAAAGTAGTAACAACTATTTTCTGATCCAAGTTATCAACTTTCTTGAAAGCTCCAAAAAAATCTTTGCAATAACCTCGAGCTTCTCTCCTTATGACTGCTTGAGACTAATAAGAGAATATAAATTCTCCTCTTTATATTTATTGTGAGCAAAAGTCTTGACGAAATTCTTCTGTAGTTGATCGAATGTGAGGATAGAATCTTCAGGTAGATAATGGAACCACCGAAGTGGTTCTCTCTATAGACTTGTTGCGAACAAATAGTATAAAATGTGGTTGAGATTGGAGTACAATCCCAGTGAATCATGGAATTAATGAATGTTCTCCTTTGGATTAGTTCCCTTATATTTACGTATCTTTGGAGTATGGAAACCTTTCGGTACTCTCATACCAAATAACTTTTTACTCCATAGAGCTTAAACTTCAATCAACTCCTTGATATGCTGATCCATGTGTTCTTGTGTGATGTACTAACGTGTGGCCTGAGTAACTTGGTAAGCTGGTCAAGAGTTATGAGTACTAATGCCTTCACTCAAGCGATCACGTGCTGAAATATGAGGTTGAGGTCGTTGTTCTTCCTCTTGCGCTTGGAAGGTCGGAGACCTCTACTGATATCGGACTAAACTTTGCCACCCAAATGAATGGAAGGTTAAAGTTCATGCTAAATAATTTTAGAAATGGCTTTGCTGGTTGCCCCTTGAGGTCCAAATTTTTCTTGTGCAAAAACTTGGGATGTTCTGTGTTTGATGAACAATTTGTGATGTTATGTTACAGGTCCTCGATCTAGAGTACCGAGAAAAGAATCACTGCTAGATACAATAACACGAGAAGGTATTGAGCTCGAGATTCTTCTGAAAGAGCTTGGCATCAATATAAACAAAAGAGCTAATAACAGATCAGAGAAAGTAAAAAAGTCTCAAGCCAAGAGACAAATGACAGGAGCTGGAGCCAGCGAAAAGAGTAGCAGATGGGGAAGAGCGTTCAGAGGTATCGAGGGCTGCATCAATATCGCTGTAATATGTTTCTGGGGTACTACTACGAGCAATCTAGTTCAAAAGCACTCAAAGAGGAAGGTCATTAAGGGTGGCTTGACCTCGGGGACCACGGTGAGTGGTGAGGTTAAAGTGAATGCGAAAAAGAGGAGGGTGGATACTCCTGCTCCTGTGAGAGGGCAAAGGTTAGGGAGAATCAACTTGTTGAGGAGGACGAGCTGCTGGTAGTGGAGAATCGGCTGAGGCTGGCAGCTCGAAGAGGTACTGAGGAGCTGAATACATTCCTACAGTTGGAGTTGAGCAGAGTGGTAAGTTGATATCTTGTAATATTTAAACTTATATTTTTTTTGAGCTAAAAATGTGTTATTCTGTTGTAGGCTGCTCACATGTTGAAGGGTATCTACCTTGGACTCGAGGAAGGAAAGACTAAGCTCGAGGGTGAGAGAGCCGAGCTCGAGAAGAAGGTGGCTCAACTAGACTCTAAATAGGCGTTGAAGAGGGAGCACTTGGCTTCTATGAGGGACTCACATAAGGTGTTGATACGCAAGCTCACTGACAAGGCGCAAAAGAATATTGATGAAGTTGCAGCTGCTCAGGACAGCCTTGGGTGCCAACATCTCACAGTGGGGTACTCTATTGCTGACCTCGAAGCCATTATAGTAGGTACCAATATTGAAGAGGCCAAAGCAGAAGAGGATCTCTAGGTTGATGATGGCTCTCTCCCAGGTGTTATTACAGGGCTGCACTCGGTCTCTGCTAGAACTAATCTAGATAACCATAAGGGAGATAATGAGGAGGTAGAGTAAAAATTGTTTAGAGTTTGTTTATGTTTTTGAGTGGGTTAAAAAACTATAAGTGTATGGTACATTAATTTGTAGGATAGATTGGGGATAGGCTAAGGAATGTTTGTAAACATTGATTTGCAGGAACGCAAAAATATGCGCCTTAGAACTGAGAAATTATAGAAAGAGATCGCTAAGGAGAACAATGCCTCACCGTCCCTATTGACTTCGCAAGCGGATTTATAGGTTAGAAAAGAGCAAGAAATATTTGACTTGTATGTTACGCTACTTTAGAGCTACACAATAAAGTTAGAAGATAGATATAGATCACAAATATGTTAGAAAATTACGAACAATAGTAATCCAGTACGTTCAGATAATTTTAAAGGGTTAGCAAATTAAAACATAGAAAATGTGTACCTTGAAAGAGGATGTAGATGTTATTACAATTATTGTGAGATAGCTTCTTAACTTGAGGTTGAAGTGTAATCTCAGCTTGTTGGCATGTCAGAAATAGAAATCTGTTAGAAATCTGTAGAGTTATCTGTAATATATATTGATTACATCCGTGAAGTATTGTTGAATCGACCTTGATGATGCAGGTCGAATTAAAGACTATTCACCTGAGTAAACAATAGACACTCTAATATAATCATGAGTTTGTGGCAGAGTTTGATAGGATTAAAGAGGCATCTAAAGAAAGGGAGGATCAATATGTCAAAGTACAAATCCAGTTTATTAAGGCGACAAAAACTGTGGATGACCTAACTCAGAAGATCGAAGGTAAAGATGCTGAAATAGAAAAAGTGTAAAAGGAGATCGCGGAGGCTTAGACTGAAACAGCGAAGCTCAAAAGCAGGATAGATTTGATAATGGTGAATGGCAAAGAAGCTGATGTAGCTCAATATCCTATCAAGTCGTTAGAAGTGATAGGAAAAGAGTTGCGGGACTTTGTATCTAATTTAAAGGGTCAAATGATCAGGAAAATATGTGATCTTGTGAAGGCTCAAGCTGACCTGATAAGTTCTGAAAGTGCGGTTGAGCAATTGAAGAGTAAAATGATTAGGAAAGAAAATGAACTTGGGAAAGTTCAAACTGACCTGGAAAGTTCAGAAAGTGTAGTTGAGCAGTTGAGTGAGGCCTTGCCTGCTAAAGATATTGATCTTTGGCTGGCCCAAAAATGGTGTAACGAATTTAATGAGGGGGTTACAAGGTTGAAGGCAGATTTGGTTATGGCCGATTTGCGAGCCAAGAAGGCCAAGGCCGAAGAGGGTCAAAGAAGAAATAGACTGACGCCAAGGTCTCTACTGCTAAGGGTAATGTGATTAACTCATCAGCTCAAATTAAAGAGTTAGAGGCGGATGTAGCTCGTGTTCAATCTCACGTAAGGAGTGAAAATGAACGTTTTAGAGGAACGGGTATAAGTTAGATATTACTCTTCGTAGAGAGCTAGAGTTAGAAGGGGTGATCAAGAGGAAGGATGAGCTACTGAAGAAAAGTCATGTTGGGGGAAATGATGCAAATGAATGGGAGTAAGTAGAGCTTCGTACTCAATTGGAAAGGCTGAGGATGATGAATAAAGCTGAGCTGGATAATGCGGTAGGGACAATAGCGCAGCAAACTGAGGCGATAAAAAACAAAAAGAAACAAGCAGAGAGGGAAGATATTTTTCACAAAGATTTAAAGCAGCGTTATCAGAGGTTAAAAAAAGTAGTTTTTCGAGGTAGTCATGATTGACCTAGAATAGTATGGCCTGTAAGAGGTGCACTCGAGGGAGTTGATGGTTGTCATTGTTTATTTTATGGAAGAAGTGAAGAGGCTTGAGCTCGAAAGTGATACCTTGTATGACTATGTGGCATTCCAAGGCTGTATCTGTAATGCTGATATAGATCGAGTAAATCGGTTGAACGACATGAAAATGAAAGTAGACTTCTAACCTGCAGAATTAGTGGAGCAAGGCAGGAATGTTATCATTATTCGAGCTCCAGATTTTATGGCTGTATGACCTCCTGAGTATGGGAAAGCGCAGCTGACATCCTATAAGTAAAAAACCTGTAGAAGTAACTTGTAGTTTTTGTAATTATAGACATGTATAAAGATGAAAGCTAGTTTTACCATTGCTTTATCTTATATCTGATAGAGATCATTGATTGAAAACAAGTATAACCTTCACTTTGATCGCTGATATATGTATAGACTAGCGATTGAACGCTAGTATTATCTTTACTTTAATTTGTATAGATGTCGATTAAAAGCTAGTATCACCTTTGCCTTCATCTGTATAGATGTTCGATTGAAAGCCAGTATTACCTTTGCTTCAATCTATGTATAGATGGTCAGTTGAAAGGTAGTATTACCTTTGCTTCAATCTATAAGATTTAATAGATTCTACATGTGTAGAGAGTAATGTGGGAAAAAATTTAGAAGTTTTCATTGAGTAGAATAGAATGTACACTGTTGGTGAATAAAATCTCACTTTTGGAATGTAAAGAACAAGAATATAATAATATGTAATAGAGATACTAGGGATTTAGCGATAATATCGTTTCAATTGCCTAGGGTTCCATGGATTTGGAATTCGAATTTCTTACTCTGTCATGAGATAGTACAATCCCAGTCCCGTTCGGCCAATAATGAGAAAATGACCTTCCCAATTTTCTATGAGCTTCCTAGCATTTGCTTCTTTTCTGCTCTATGGGATTTCTCTAAGGACAAGATTGTCGATTTGAAACTCACGGCTTCAGACCCTTCTATTGTACGAGCTTGCGAGCATATGATAATATCAACCTAGGTTGGCAATAGCGCGTTCCCTTGTTTCATCAATCCAGTTCATATTGCAGGCTAGCTCGAATTTATTTTCATCATCTGTAAGCTCGTGATCTCTAATAAGATGGTGGTACTCTATTGGAATGAGGGCCTCTGTGCCATAAGCCATGAGGAAGAGGGAATAACCAATTGATTATCATAGAATAGTACGGTATGCCCATAAGACGTGAGGAAGCTCCCATATCTAATTTCCTTTCTTCTGTGATTAAAGTCATTTCTTGAGTCCATCCGCTATAGTTTTGTTGGTGATGTCGGCCTGCCTATTGCCTTGTGGGTAGTTTGGATTGGATGTCGAATAGATGATGTTGTATTTGTTGAGGAAGGCTACGACCTATTCTCCAACGAATTGCGGCCCGTTATCGATCTGAATCAGGTAGGGGCATTCGAACCGTGAGATAATGTATTCCTAGATAAAAGAGATAACTTCTTCTTCTCTAGTGCGACAAAGAGGAACTTCTTCCACTCATTTCGTAAAATAATATGTTACCACGAGTAAAAAACGTCGGTTACCTGGCGTATTGGGAAATTCTCCCACGAGGTTGAGCGCCCACCGCTTAAATGGCCAGAATACCTTGCTTGCATGTAGTTCGAGTGCAGGGACGTAGATCATATGTCCATGTCATTAACATGTGTCACATTTGTGGGAGTACTCTTCTACTTGCTTGCACATTCCTGGCCAGAATACACCTTGTGTAATTGGTCTATTTGCAAGTGATCGACCTACGGCATTGGAACAACAAGTTCCTTCATGAAATTCTTTGAGCATTCTATCGACTTTCTTCTTGGAGAAGCACTTGAGATAAGGCTCTGTCACTGATCGGTGGTATATATGGCCGTTCTGAACTGTATAACACTTGGTATTTTTTATCAATTGTCGGCGCTCTTTTGGATTTGTCGGAAGAGGCCCGTCGCATTTATTTTTCAAGCCGAGGTAGGCAATAAAGGAGTTTTGGCAATCATTATCCTCCTCTTTATCGCCCCCAGTGCTGATCGTGTATACAAAATGGAGATCAATGCTGGGGGTGGATATCACTTTGAATTCTAGATATCGTGCTTCTGTACACAAGACCCCGACCAAGTAAGCCAAGGAATTGGTATGTCCGCTCTCACCTTGAGGTAGATAGTCAAGAGTTGCTTTCGTGAATCTATTTATTCTATTTACAACGAGGACTGCATATTAGACCATCTTGCCATTTTTCTTATATTATTCAGAGTAATGGTAGACGATAAGTAAAGAATTTGTTTAGACTGAGAGCTCAGGGATGCCAAGCTTGAGTGCTAAGTCGAGTCCATGAATTAAAGCTTCATACTCTGTGACATTATTGTAGGCTTTAAAATTTAAGTGCATTGATTTCTCGATTCTATCATTAGAAGGTATAATTAGTATGATTTCAATTCCGGAATCTGCGGTCCTCCTAAACCATATGTAAGAAGTCTCCACCCTTTCTTTGTAATCCATTCAGCTCGTTCGTCAAAGAGTTTGGTGGGTGGATCTTCTGTAATTTTTTCTATAAGGCTATGATCGTACTCCTCCCAATCGAGATCATCTACAGGAAAATACGCAAGAAAATTGGTAATGGCCTGACATTTTTCGAAATGTCATTGTTCGAACTTGATATCATGTTCTCCCAAACTGACTGACCATTACAACACTCTTCGTAATTTTTCTTTTTTAGAGAAAACTTCCTTGAATTGGTAGTTCGTCATGACTTTGACTTAATGAGCTTGGAAGTAGTTCTTAAGTTTTTGCGAAGTGTACACAAGAGTTAGAAGGAGTATTTTAATTTTAGAATACCTCGTTTTTTCTAGAGTGAGGGTTTTACTGATAAAATAGATTGGCTTTTAGACCTTGCCCTCTAGTCGAAAGAGGACTAAACTGATAGAATTATATGTAAC
Source organism: Kingdonia uniflora (assembly GCA_014058105.1). Taxonomy (NCBI): domain Eukaryota; kingdom Viridiplantae; phylum Streptophyta; class Magnoliopsida; order Ranunculales; family Circaeasteraceae; genus Kingdonia; species Kingdonia uniflora. The sequence continues at coordinate 2,087,772 of JACGCM010000440.1, read as the reverse complement.
TACAAGGTAGATGATCAGTTCCTCATTGTTTACCAGGGTGCTCATGATGGGAGACTTCCCCTGATAGGTTTTGAGCTCCTAAAAAGTTATCTCACATTCTGTTGTCCACTGGATCTCTTCATTGTGCTAAACCTTTCCTCCTTTGGTACAACCTCGGAGTAGTAATTACAGCCATCGACATTTATCTAAAGACTTAGAGACAAATCGATTGATAGCAGCAATCTTGCCTGTGATTTTCTGTGCATCCTTTTTTGTTTAAAGAAAAGTTATGTTAAGGAGAGCTCAAATTTGATTTAGGCCGGCTTCAATCCCCTTCTTGCTTATGAGATGGTCGAGGAACTTGCCTGAATGCACTCTGAATTGACATTTATCAGGATTGATCCGCATTTTATAAGAACATAGAATGTTGAAGATTGTAGAGAGATCTATGTTATGGTCTTTTGACAATAAGCTTTTGCACAGGAGATTATCGATGTAGACTTCAACGATTTTCTCCAAGTGTACTTTAAACATTACTGTCATTAATAGTTGATAAGTTGCTATGGTATTCTTCAATCCAAAAGGTATGACTTTATAACAATAAGACCCCCTTTCAGTGATGAAAGTAGTCTTTTCTTAATCGGTCTCTAAGAGAGGTATCTGAATATATCCAGAAGTAGCATCCATCATAGATAAGAGCTCATGACCTGCTATAGAATCAAGAATTTGATGAATAATTAAAAGAGGGAAACAATCCTTTGGAGTGTATTTGTTTAGATCGGTGAAATCTGCACAAACTTGGACTTTTCTATTCTTCTTTGGAACTGCGACAATGTTGGAGATCCAATCTGGGTACTTGGCTTCTCGAATGAATCCTACTTTGATCAACTTATCAATTTTCATGTTGATCTCATCTCAAAGATGAGGTGAGAGTCGTCTCTATTTCTATTTGACCGACGTGGCGTTATTCTTGATGCACAATATCTGACATGCCTTGAATGGATCGACCCCAGGCATTTCTTCGAAAGTCCAAGCAAAGATGTCTCAATTCATTTGTAAGAAGTGAACGAGAACTTCCTTGTCATACTGGACCAGCTTGGTACCAATATAACTACCTCTATTAGGTCCATCAATGTTTATGTACTTTATAGGTTCTTCTGTTAAAGACTAATCATTGATGTGGGAAGCTTTCTATAATTGTTATGCAGCATATCTGTCAGATGTGTCAAGAATGGCATAAATAGTATTTTCGTAAGCTCAGGAAAGCTTTTGACTGCCTTTAATTTCTTAGAATCCATCGTTGTGTTTGAAGTAAAGTATTTGATGATAAGTTCAAGCGATTGCTTCCATGTTGTGGATCTAACATCGGCCCATAATCTCGAGATAACGAGATTTGGGGTCAATGATGTAGAATATGAGTCAATTGTGGCTGGTCTGACGGTAATAGGTAAGATGATCTTGCCCACTTTCTCTTCCTTGGAACCATTAAATCCGCTAATATCGATGTCGCTCAGTACAACTTGATCGGCCAATCCCATCTGTTCGATCGTGCGCTAAAAAAGAATCTCAATACTGCTACCAGTATTAATCATCATTGTATGCATGATAAAGTTTTTTATCTTGAGCATGATAACCAATGCGTCATGGTATGGAAACTTAGCGTGACTGATGTCATAATCCCCAAATGAAATCCCAAGTTAACAATTGCTTGAATCAGGAAGAAGTTAAGCTTCTTTATCTTGAGGTGTGAGATCGTAGCACTCTGATAATCTTCGTGGCTTGAATCATCAATAGTTGCTAATCTGATGGATCTCGATCATGTTGTCGTGGTACATATGGTACAGGTATTTCTCCTCATCTTAATCCTCGACCTGGAATACTTCGATCTGGGTCTTGTAGTTCCCATTCTTGCATGATTCCAAATCAACAATATACACATGAATTTTCCCATCTTGATACTATACTCCAGCAACTTCAGTAAAGCATAGCAGTTGTCAGTTTTATGATGATTTACCTTGTGATATATGATATATGGTTTGCCATCAATCGGTTCCAGTGGTTGAGATGTACGTTTTTGCTTGAACGGGAAAAATTGAAGAGATTCAGACATTCATCTTGAGGGGGACCAGCTTGGGTAATAAATTGTCTATCTGAGGTTTGCTTATAATTGCCCTAGAATGTTTTTGATCACCCTGGTCCTCCTTTGGTTCACTGTTGTGTTCTGTGTTTGGATCTTTAGTGGTTAGGATGGATTTAGTAGATTTATGCCTTTCTGTCATCATTCTTTCAAGGTCAACATACCCATTAACCTTGGTGATCACATCCTCTAAGGTTGCGGGTTTATTTAAGAAGAGATGCTCATTTTCTTTGCAATCGAGTTGCATCGCATTGGTAAAAGCAGTAACAGTTGTTTTCTGATCCAGATTACCAACTTTTCTTATGAGCTCCAACAACTAGTTCACTCGTACCTACCTCATCCTTAATAGTAACTGGTGTTGGCTCAACCCTAGGTATTTTGAAGAGCAGTAATGGCATTAGGCTATTTTGGGATTGAACTATAATCAAAACCCGGTGATCCTTTTGGATTAGATATAGGTTGGCTTGGTAATTGACCTAGTGGCTTCTCATGCAATACATTTGCCAATTGTCATATCTGAGTCTCTAAATTAGAGATAGATTAGGATGTAGAATTTTGATTCACCAAAGCCCATTGTTAGAATTGCATTATTTATTGTTGAAATTACTACGCTTATTTTTGACCTTCCATTGATTATTGCATGAAGAGAGCAAGGGTGTCTTCCAAAGATGGTTTAGGTGAAGCGGGTGGGAACTGTTTGGATGACTAAAAGGATTACTGAGATGCCTGAGGATAATATTAAGAAAGGGGATTCCTAGGAAAATTATGACCTGAGGTTCGTGGCTCTCCAAAACCCGAACTGGGTTGGTTGTTCTTCAACAAAAAATTTAAGTGGTTTTGCCAAGTTGGCTTGTATGGGTCAAAGGGCTTCTTGTATGTATTAGTCAAAGTATTCACTTGCTCTTGATTGTCATTCATTTCATTAAACATAAGATACATTTGAGTCACATGGATTATATTATAACAATCGGTGTAACCCTATTGCTGAACTTGGTTCACACTACCCTTAGATTGATTCATAGCCATAGCCTCAATTTTTTAGATATGAGTATCTAATTGGGCTTTGATGGCCGTTCCCTCACTCACTTCGTATAAGCCACCTTTCTTGGATGTAGGAACATTTCAATGTAGATCAAAATCTCACTGCTGAGAGTTCTTAGCTAATGTCCCAAACTCTTCATAAGCTCTATCGTGTTTAAGGTCCTGGAATTTGCCTCTATGCATGGATTCTAGCCTATAATAATTCTCAGGGGTTATTCCACGATAGAAGATCTGGGCTAAATATTTCTTTTCAAAACCATGATGAGGACATTGTGAAAAAAGATTTGTATATCTCTCCAATAACTCGTAAAATGTTTCGCTTTCATTTTAAGCAAATTCAACAATTGTATTTCTAAGAGCGAGGGTTTTTTTCCATTAAAATCCATTTGGTTTTGAACTTAGTCTCTATTTGGTCTCATGAATTGATAGATGCTGGTGCTAATGAATCAAGTCAATAACTCGCCTTATCTTTGAGTGAGAATGGGAATAAACAAAGGCAGACAAAATACTCAGTAAAATATTAATATTTTAAGAGCGCACAGATTTTCTAAAATTTGTGAACATGCTTATAAGGGCTCTCAGAATCAAGCCCATAAAATGCAGGTAACATTTAGATCACACTAGGCTTGATTTTATAATGATATGTTGTAACGGCTGGTAACGCGATACATGAAGGTATATCGCTCACTACATGGGTCCAATAGTCCTTAAGAGATTTGGAGGCAACCATGATTGGGGGTTCGAGTTCTAGCTCAACAATAAGCTCAATTAGATTAACTCTAGATAGATTACCCTCTTCCAAAATTGAGGGTCCCGAGTTCTCTATTGTGTTGATTGGGCGAGGTAGTCGCCCTGTCCGCTTTGGCTGAGGTGGTAGGTCGTAAATAGGCAAAGGTTCTAGTAAACTTCCTAAATGTTTTTCTTCACGTGTCCAATTGATTATGCACAAACTAATAATGCGATAAAATTTGGCACCCGATGCAGTAAACAATTAATTAAACCTATAATATAATATTTCAACTTTTTTTAAGAAGTAATAAGTAGGTCTCCCTTATATTCTACTATTTTTTCAAAAGGGTAGGATGGTCAAAGGCTTTGGTTCTTACACTCCCCTGCATCGCTGTGCTAGTACTAGCTTAGAGTAGATGTTCAGTCCTCACGCCCGAGCGAGTTGCCTTATTGTACGTCAGCACTCGGAATGGTAGCGTCGCAAACCTACAACCAGTATTTTGCGGTGCTAGGCTGGGGCGGTATCCTACAAACCCATGTTTGCACCCCAGTACGGTGCACCTAACCATTGGGTGATAAAATCTCGTGGGAATCTTGCTACTTTTTTCTAATATCAGTTATTTTTCAGGTCCGGGACATGCAATTTTCGTGTGATACGAATTTCTTCGTATCCCTAATGGGTGGTCCCACTTGTTAGAAAAAATTTTGGGTGATAAAATCCTGCAAGTCTCAAACAGTTTTTACCTTTACTAATGTTGGAATGAAAAAAAAATTAAATACGTCAATTGGTCAATCCAACCACGGCAAATATTTTATTAGAACAGCGTGTATATACACAGTCCACACGACTTTATGTTCCTAGTACCGGGGTGGAGTGGATATGAACCCCTTCTAGATGTCAAGTTTAGATAAATACCAACCTACGGGAAGTATTTCCTAGTGAAGCTGTGGCTGCCCCTTCACTTTTGGTGCGAAAGAAGGAAGTGCTCCTTTACTTAAAGGGCACAAGAAGGATGGATTTGATGATGCTTTTAGCATTGGGTATTTTCCATCCCGTTTCAGCACTTTAGCACTCCTTCAACCGTGTACCACAAGAGCAAACCACTAGCTCTTACATACCCTACCTTAAACCTGGATAGAAATAAAGCAAAGATTTGGTCAAAAGGATAAATAAGTACAGCAAAGAGAATTTTGTTACTGTTGCACAATTGATTGATGAATGTAACACTAAAGTTCTTAATGCCACAACTAAGAAACGTAGGCACAGTTGCATACAAGGTACACAAGCATTATTTAAAAGTTCAATAAAATTGGAGCCCAATGAGAGTTGCTACTGTAGTACGGAGAACAAAAGAAATTCAAGCTTTGTTAATTTCTATGTCACCACATGCAGTAGCATAATCATAAAATAATATATAAGACCCAACACTAGAACAAAATACCACTGCCTTAAATATTTGATGAAGGAGATATAGCAATACTTAAAACATAATACCACTTAAACGCTTAAACACAATACCACTTAAAATAACATATGAGACCCAACACTTAAACACAATACCACTCAAACACAATACCACATGCAGTAGCAAAACAAAATATGTAACAAATAAAAATAAAGGAGATGTATCACAGTTAGATCAAGGAGATGAGCAACCGACCAAGTTCATAAAGATATTATATATGTTACGATCGTATTGCAATATTTGATGAACACGAGCACAGTAAGAGAAATTTAATCTTTCATTTTATTTATTTTTTTACGAATGGAAAGAAAACGGAAAAAGAAACAATAAATTCGGTATTAGAAAGAATATGAGAAATACTTAAAATAGTATTACTGACCCACTATACTATAACTTACTATACAAGTAACAAGGAATTTAGAAATCATTGGTAAGATATGGACGGTATTATAAAAAATTAACAAATAAATTTAACAAAGAAAATTCGGTATTGGAAAGAATAGTTTTCAACGATGCCTCCCCGGTAATGGCGTCATTTGATAAGAGGTTTTTAGGGACTCTAGCAAAATACACACTCAAAGTACGGTTGTCGAATAGTAGCACGAATGAGTGGGATAGAATCCACAAGGAGGTTTGGGAAAACAAATACTTTATAGGCCGAATTACAATTTTATAAGAGATAAATCTAAAAACAATAAATAAAAACTAATTATAAAACTTAATGAGAAAGAGCTAAGGTTCGGACTTGGCCTCTATCTTTCAAAGCACTAATCAATATTCAACAAGATCCTAATATCTTTACCCATCATATGTTCGTGTTAAGACACATACGATGTTGTAAAATAAGCTACTAAATCTATGGTCAAGCATTTAGTGGTTATACTTTAAGTGATGGTGAAGAGTGTCTTCGAGAATTATCAACTTAACCATGGCTAGGCTTAAGTGAGTTCTCTAGTATTTCCTCTTGTCTAGATTTCCAAATCAAGTTTACGGTTAGTAGCACTTGTTTGTATCCAATGTTATAGTTATGGTCAAGCCTTCGATATGATGCACTAACTTATCAATCACGAAGTACTAAGTGAAAACTAATTAGAACCTAATTAATACCAACTATTGCTCATCCAAGAAGAGGCCTCATCCTAACCTTAGCTAAGAGATTAGCTGCTCCTCTCAGACTTCATCGCATTAACAACTAATGAAGACATTAACAAAAATTAAACTAAAGAAAAGTGAAGAGACAATTAAATAAAACTAAGACTTTAATTATTTATTCTAAACTTGCTCTAATATAAGATGCCCAATTATAATAAGGAGAAGGTTCCTTTTATAGGAGAAGGAACCCAAATTTAGAAACTATACATTAAATTATAAAGAATATTTTCACAATAATATCTTCTAATTTTACAACCAATCACCTAAGATTCTTGCATATAATTCCCTTAAGTGATGTAGAGATCTTTCTCCATGGAAACTCTTGCATATATCTTCAATATAAAATATTTTCAAGGATCTTGGATACAATATATTCTTTGATCTTATTCTCCAAGAATATTTGTGTATATATTTCTTTAATCTTGAGACCAAATATATTGTGCCTTTGACTTTTTCTTCAATCTGGAGACACTTTTACTTGACTTTAAGAGCTTGGTTTCAAATATCCATTTCCAATAGCTGCAATCAAACAAACGTGCAAAAGTACCAAAAATTAAATATAATGGACGACTAAAATACATGTTCGGGTATATTAAAAATATCATAATTACGCGCTCATCACAAAGATCTCGAGCTTCTCTCCTTGTGATTGTTTGAGACTAATAAGAGAATATAAATTCACCTCCTTATCTTTATTGTGAGTATAAATCTTGACGAAATTCTTTTGTAGTTGATCGACTGTAAGGATAGAATCTTCAGGTAGAGAATAGAACCACCGTAGCAGTTTTCCCTGCAGACTTGTTCTGAACAGACAACATAGAATATGGTTGAGGTTTAAGTACAATCCCAAGGAATCTCAGAATTGCTGAATGTGCTCCTTCAGATCGGTGCCATTGTATTTCCATATCTTCAGAGTATGGAAACATGTTAGTACTTCCATATCAAATAACTTTATGGCAATCAGACTCCCTTGTAATTTGGTGAAATCGCCCTTACTGCCTAGATCTTGAGCTTCAATCAACTCCTTGATACGTTGATTCATGTACTCTTGTGTGACTTACTGACGTATTGCATGAGTGGCTTGGTGAGCTAGTTAAGGATTATGAGTATCGGGGCCTTCACTTAAATGCTCATGTGCTAGAATCTGGAGTTGAGGTCGTTGTTATTCCTTTTGATGCTTGGAAGGCCAGAGACCTCTGCTGATATTGGACTGAGCTTCTCCATCCAAATGAGTTAAAGGTTGAGGTTCGTGTTGAAGATTTCTGGAAATGGCTTTGTTGGTTACTCCTCGAGGGCCTAATCTTTCTCGTCCAGAATCTCGAGAGTTCGGTGGTACTTGATCACGATCTCTAGTTTTGAGAGTCTGTTGAGTGTCTTGCAAAGCTTGCAATGTGGTCTACATAGTTGTCATCTATTATTCATGTCTCTTGAATGCTGTCAAATGACCTTGACGCTCGTTGTCAAGCTCTTAGTCACGGAGCTCACAGTCAAAATTTAATGACGTTTAAGCTCATTATGATTATCTGCTTCGACATGGAGATTAACCCGGAGTTCAGCGATCTATTCTGGTTCAACTAAAAGATCGAGCTAGACTCCTATTATTGGTCGCTTAGAAGTGACCATGATTGGAAATGGATAGTTGAGTAAAGTATACCTTAGGATACCGTGGAAAATGTTTTTTTCCCACAAACGGCGCCAAATGTAATGGCCTAATTTCGTAGCTTGAAATAGCTCAAAATTAGATCTTGCACCAAATGTACCTATGACAAAAATTAATGTAATACAAGAAATGACACATGTAATTTTGGGTAGAAAACCTTTGAATAGGTAAAAAATCACGACCTCGATTTGAGGGTTTAGTAACTGTAACTTTTATTGGTTGAGGCCGATATCTTATTACAAGTAATCTCTTAAACTTGAACTACTTGATCTTGAAATAAAAACTTTTGTGGTGTTTAGAATCTAGAAATTCCTGTGTTAGAATTTATAAAATAGTATTTTTCTGGTCCTTATCTCCTCTGGAACTTTTTCTTTCTATAGACCTTACCTATAGCTCGTTATCGTGTAGAAACATGGTCTCCGGATAATGAGGTAAGTGGTAGTTGAATGTGTAACTATTAGTTCGTGGGAGATAGGTGTCTTTGACTTCTTCATATTTTGTTGTGGTGCTCGATTCATGCTCTTTATCAGTTTTTGGTCTAGGTGTCAATGTTGATTGTACATGTCACATGTGTAATGCGTGAGTCTGATATTGAGGTAGTTTAAGTTTGGACTAGGTTGAGGGATAGGTCCCTACAATTATATCCTAAGTTGAACCTAAATAAGACACATATGAGTTAGATGAGAAGTAAATAATATAGAGCAAGAGTTAAAGGTCTTTTTTCAAGTAGAGTAACTTGACCACCTTATCGTTTTACGAGTTAGATTTCATGCTAGAGATAGTTGTGTACTTACCAAAATTAGTAAGACTAATTATGAGAGTTTGAGGGCTAAAGAGGTCATCTAGGGTGAATCGTGATTGAGATCTTGTACACTGCGGTTATAAGTTATTGTAACAGCTAGGATTCAGTTCGGTCAGGTCTAATGGTCAACCTTCAGGATTTCTATGGGTACGAATCCCTAAAAGAGTATTGGTTAGGTCATACGAATTGATAGATTCTATGGCATCTCCATGGGTACTAATCCCTAAAATACATTGGTCAGGTCGAGGAGTCAATCCACAGGCATCTTCGTGGGTACTAAACCCTAAAAGAGAAACATCCAGAGAGGACTGGTTTATTCTTCCTAAAAGATGATGAAAGGAAATTATTCTTCTGAGCAGAGGGTGGGAGGGAGTTACTAAGGACATATTGTGTACATGATTCTTGAAGATTCAACCTATTATAGAAATTGCAAGATATTGTCAACATTATAAAAGAATTTGAGTTTCAGCAGTATTATTTTAAGTTGAGTTGGCAGAATATTTAAAAATTAAATAAGATACTACAACGGAGTATTATTGATATTTAGATACTTAGAGTTCATTACTAATACATCCCTATCTATTATTATTTATTTTGAGGATCATTGTACTTACTTAGCTATGGCTTGCTAACGCCTTGTGCGATACTCTTTTCAGAGACATGTTGTTAGCTGAATACTCAGGATCACTAGATGAGTAGTACATGGGAGCGTGTTATTAATACGTTCATGTAGTTGATTTATTTTTGTTACCGTGAGACTCTATTTCTGCTTCATTGTTGTAGTCGTGTCAATGCAGAGTTGTTGAATAAACCATTATTTCAACTATTCTTTTTCACTGTGTTATCTTGTACAGATGTGTCTTTCAATTTCATTCATATACTATATCATTTGGGGTCTATCCTTGGGGAGGCACGACCTGATCACTGCCCCAGGATATGCATTATGGCAAGTCTTGGAATTAGGGTTGTAAAGGGAAAACCATCAAACCGTGAAATCGAACCGAACCGGTTCGAACCGACAGTTTTTTCTAGTTTTTGTGAAACCTGGTCCGATTCTCGGTTCAAAATGTGCGGAACCAAATAAACCCAGTTCGGTTACTGTTTACACCATCGGTTAACCGAAGCTAAACCAAATCGGGCTAGTTTTACTCAAAGAGACAAGGACTCATAAACAACTTTAACCGTAAAAATACTTCATCTCTCTACACCTTTATCAACATCACTACCCTTTGAATCATTTGATATTTCTCGTTGGAAACCGCAACCTTCAAGGACTTGATGTTATTCTTTGAGGAACCATTCTTTCATACCCAAAGCTTCAACCGTTTAATACAAGTAGGTGTGAAAGAGCCTTCAATTATTGGGTTTTCTTTTGATACAAGTAGATGTTTATGCTCTGTTAGAGCAAATTCAGCAGGGTGAGAGTTTGGGCTGGGTTTGCAAACCCAAACTCAAACTATTTGACTCCCAGCAGCAAAAAAAATGGGTGTGGGTTGGCTGAGCTGAACGTGTCAGAACCCAACCGAGTTTGAAGAGCTCAAACTCAAAAAAAATAAAAAATTGGCAGTATTCCTTTTACCGCCGGATTTTTTGGGCGGTAAAAGAAACACTGCGCAGTAATCAAAACTCCTCCAAACTTAATTATTTTTCCTGAGCACTCCCTGGCTACTTCTTCACCCCCAAAACCAATTGCAGAGCATAGAGGGGAACCTCTACGCTCACCCCAAATGTAAAACTCCGGCACCAGCAGTAATAACTCTACACCATCGACCCCATCCTCACATAACCCACCTTTAACACCATTCGCTCAATACCCATTATCACAATTCACTCCATACCTCTACAACAACCAATCGCAATTCCAACCTTAATTCTAATCGCAGACCCCACCTCTATTTACCATCTCGCAAGGGGGTCACAGTTATGGACAATATCAAAATCCATTTATACTCTCTCAACCGCAACCTCAGGCGTTTAGCCTATACTATCAACCCTATCCGCTCACTCAACCTCAAGGTTTCCAACCTTCAAATTACTTTCTGAACTACCTATTCCATGAAAAATCTACTCAGCACAGTCAAAGTGATGCAAATGCGTCAATACCTGTTAAAGCGGTGGCGGCGCCCCAGAAAGAAAAAGGAAAAGGAAGAAAAAAAAGAGCACCCGCAAAATAAAGATAAAGCGTGCAAGTACCAGAAGATGCTGAGTTTTTAGATGAGATGGATGATACTAGACTATATTGGACGGAAGCAAACTTTATGTGTCTCGCAAGGGCGTGGGTAACCGCTTATGTCCAGACAGTGGGCCGCACAAAGGGTTTCACTTTCTATCAAAAGGTCAACATTTCCTTTAATAGAAACCCCGAGTGCCCCATACGATGATCAAGTGGGTCGACCAAAGCACAGTAGTATACCCTTAATGCATAATGTGTAGCGTAGAAGGGGATAGTTGCTCAAGAACGATTTAGGAATAGCAGCGGGAAAATAGAAGAAGATCGGGTACGTTTAAATTTCTTTTAACTCAATTTCATTTATTTCTCGCGGATATACATGTTATTTATTTGTATTTGGTAATTTCGCAAATTATAGGAAAATGATGCACACAAGTTCTATCAAGGCTTAAATTGCGGCAATGACTTCAAACACCGTGAAGCGTATAAGATTTTGGCATGAGAACTGCAATAGGTCAACCTAAGGGATGATGGGTTAAACCATGCAGGGAATGCACCAAGAAATATAGCCAGGAGAACATCGGACAATTCTTCTCCGGGGAACTCGGTCGGATCAAACAATCTATTGGAGGACCCTGATGGTCTACCTATACCTCGATCTGTAAGCCCAAATTCTAAATTAGATGGTTTGTTTTATGAGGGTGGAAGCAGGTCCATCGGCCAAAAGCTCTTTAGAAAGAACCTTGCAACTCAAAAGGCATTGGATAGTATTATTGCATCTTGTAGCGGTATCTAAATAATATTGGATAAACTATGGTTAGAGAAGAGACAAGCGAAAGAAGTAAAGGAAATAAGAAGAGCGGAAACAAATTAACAATGGCAAGCTAAAATGGATTGGTAACAAGCAAGGAAAGATCGCAAAATCAAGGAGAAAAACCTGAGTAATCTTTTTGGACATCAATTGCAATACTATCTGCAAAGGCAAGCTGAGGTCATGGAATGTCTGGCCAAGAGGGGTGGATCAGGTTCTTAAAGTGGTGATAAAATGTAATTTAACTTTGCTGTATATAGAAGTTTTCTTTCCAAGAATGTAGTTTACCTTCCAATAATAAAATTGTTTGAATAATGTACTTTGTTATTGAAGAATGCAATCTTATTTTTGAAATGTTTATTTCCGATAATATTGTGTTAAAACAAATACAAGATTAATGCAATATCAAAAACTTGTTTAATAAACTTGTATGCCTAAGAAGCATTAAATTATATCAAGAACACGTAGATAATACAAGAAATGGAGTATTAGGTTTAAAGATTTCCCTTCACAACCCACAAATGCTTAATTAGATCATCTTTTAGATAAAAGTGCAGTTCTCGACTTCGAATGCAGTTCATTTTCGATATAAAAGATTCTATTATTCCGCGTTCGCGTACAATATTGAATCGTTCGCCTTCGATAGTTGAGGGATCGGCCGAATTGTACTCTAAGTATAATGGGAATGAACATCGTTCCTCTTTGACGATCATATTGTGCATTATCACGCACGCCTTCATGACATTGTTCAAAACCTTGGGTTTCTACAATTTAACCGAATTTTTTACGATATTGAACCGAGATTGTTAAATCTCAAACGCCCGTTCTACATCTTTTTAACAACTTTCTTGTTGTTGAGCAAAAAGAAATTATTTCGCTGTAACCAGATTAGATATGGTTTGGACAAGTGTTCCCCATTTAGGTATATGTCATCCGCTAGGTAATACCCCATATCATAAGCTTTTCTGGCAATTGCATAATTCTAAGGCAGGGCGATACCATCTGCCAGGTCAGTGAAAATATGTGATTGTTGCAGGACATTAATATCATTATTAGACCCTGGTAACCTAAAAAAAATATGCCAAATCCAAAGGTCGTGTGAAGCTACCGCTTGAGGAATCAGTATCGCATTGGGGTAATGACCAGTAAATTGACCGTGTCAAGCTATGGGATAATTTTTACTCATTAAATGCATGCAATCAAGGCTTCCTAACATGCCAAGAAATCCCTGTGACTCTCTGATCACTTTTAACCTTTCGACGTCGGCCGCGTTTGGTGCTCGAAGATATTCCTCGCCAAAAATATGTATTACCGTAATACAAACCTTTCCATACATAATAAGGTTGTAGTTTCTCCTATTCCGATATACTCGTCAAAAAGATCTGCCGCAACATCGTAGGTTAGGAAACATAGTGTTGCGACTACCTTTTGGTATGGTAATAACCTCATAGTACCAGCATTATTAAGTTTTTGAACAAAGTAATGATCATGCGCAACGACTACATCAAATATATGCATAAACATGCCTCTACTCATACGAAAACGTTACTGAAATTCCCATGGCTCAAATGTGCAATTCGGCTTGAAGTAATCCCGTATAATACTGTAATACCCCAATGGGTGATCTTGCTTCCTTCTCTTATCCTTACGACCCATGACACTCCTGTCATGACTCAAAGTAGCATCATGTACTACTAGGTTTGTTACAGTTTGGTACAGAATGTAAATTGCCGCCGCACAATCAAAGATAAGATCATCAGAGGATAACGAAGATACACGTAGAAGATCATCAATAGATGAATAGGATGATGAAGAAGACATTTGAGGTTGTGGAGTTGAGAGAAGGGTATTGACGGTGAAGAGGAACAAGCTTTCAATCGAAGAGAGAAGTGTAAAAGGAAGAAGAAGAAGATATGGGTCTTGGAAATCAAGGATTTGGTGGTGAAAAGAACAACGTGCAATATTCTTTTCACCACCAATTACTAGTTTTTATTCGAATAGACTCAGGGTCTGTTCGAATAAAATAGCTCAGTACAAAGTCTGTTCGAACAGACTTTGGGTCTATTCGAATAAAACTGCTCCTGTGGAAAATTATTCGAATAAGACCTTAATTTGTTCGAATAAAAAGGGGTCTATTCGAACAGACAAATAGCCTATTCGAATAAATATTAGAAAAACTTATTTTTAAATTCAAGACTCAAACAACAACGGCTACTTCCTCTGGTGGGTCCTTCACAACGACTAGTTTTGGATCACAATGGGCTACTTATCTTGGATCACAACGGCTAGTTTTGGATCACAAGAGCTAGTTTTAGATCACAACGGCTACTTTTTACTTTATGTATATGTTGGTTGAAGATGCTCTAACAACACTCCTCTACTTGAACTCAACAATGCAGAGTTTTTCCGCTCTAATACAAGATTCTTCGGTGGTATTTGGCTAGAATGAAGACTGCGCCCTGCCCGCATCCTAGCAGTATTTTGCTCATAATTTACCTCTTCGACAACTCAACTTCAATCAGTTACGGAATAGAATTCATGTCCAATTCAGAATCCACACGAAACTTCGATACCCTCCTGGAGATTTATACAATTGGTAGAATGTTATTAAGGCTAAGTGTGATTAGTTTCATGAGATACGGATGAGTATTGATATATAGGTCAGAGGTATTCCACTAGCCTATATTCTCCTTGAAGCCAGAGATGAATGGAATGACAAATACAACCAGCCATTCCCGTTCGAGACTCCATACGATATTTTTTACCAGAACTACGTCCCGCCTGATCCTCCTATAAATTATCGGCTATAAAACTATGGACGGAATCCGCTCCCCCTTACTGAATGGTCCGAGTTTATTTCATACATCAGACGTGAAGGATGAATATAATTTAATTTTATCTATTTTGAGTTATATTTCGTACGTAGAACTACTATTTTAAGAATTGTAATTACATTTCTATTTAAATTCATGACTAAAAATAAATTGATTAATATTGATTTTTATAAAGAAATGGGACATCAGATCGTACAAGTACTTATATTGAGAAACAAACCCAAAATTAACAATAGAATTTGTTCAACACTAATATTTACAATAAAATATTACGTCTACAAAAACATCAAAAACACTTATATCTACTGAGATGGGTCAGAATCATCTCCAGTACCCTGCCCCCTACGGCTAGTACTGTTTCCCCTGGTTCGTAAACCAGATCCACGCTACCTCGTCCTCGTACCACCTCCAGGTGGTAGTAGCACCACCCGTACATCACCCCCCTCCCTCCTCAGATGTAGGCCTTGAACAGGACAAAGTAAATTTATAAATATTTTGACAAAATAAATGTGACATTAAGAAATAAATAAATACATTAATAAATTACTTACATGCGCATATAGCTGGTCGTCTACACTGTCCAAGTGACTCCTCAGAGTAGCATTTTCATCAGTCAACTCCTGGAGCCTCTGGGTGTCCTGCGCAGACTCTGTAAGGTAAAGTTGCCACATACCATAAGTCAGGTGCCACAGCTCCTCTGTGCTGTATGAGGCAGACATGGGTGGCGCGTCCCTCAAGTGGTGAATGGGGAGCATCTCACGCCTTTTTGTTCACTCCATGTGCCACCCTGAGTCTAGCCCCTTAGGCTTGCAAGGCAAACTGAAGTCGAGGGACAAGCTATGAACTAACGCTGACGTAACCCCCACGGGTGTAATACCAGCCTTGAGTGCAGAGGGTCCGAACAGATCTATATTCCCCATCATCTGAGAATCTGTCAACAGGTGGCCTACCTCCCCAGTTTGGTCAGCCCAGTATGAGGCGCAAGTCTCTTGCTCCTCCCCTATTACAAACTGCTTACAGTCAAGGAAGCCGGCATGTCTCAAGAGTGTAAATCTACTGGACTAATATGTGGTAACATACTAATCGGAGGATCCAAAGGAACATCCACAGTACCAGTCAATTGCCTCCAACATCTATCTCCCAAGTAATACTCGTAGTTTTATTTGGGACTTGAAGTGACATCCTCTTGCAGGACAGGAGTGACGTAATCTGTACGTCATCTAACTCAGACAACGTAAATTCTAACCAAGGTCGTCAGGTGACCATCTCAATAGTCTGGTAGTCAATGTGGTATCTGCCTAGAATAAACAAATAGGATGCCTGGTCATTTGTTTTCCTCTTATTCCCACTCTCCCATGTTCTGAGGCGTGGATAGGCCGAGAACTTAACCTTTTCCTTGACTATAGGGTGACCAACCCCACAATAATCGTAAAACTAATATTGCATTTCAGAACAATATAAAAAACAATTATAAATTATATTTAAGATATTTATTGGAATATATTTGATTTGTAGCTTGTAAGAAAAAAATGTTAGTGTACCTCAAAAAGTAGGGAAAATCCAGTGATTGCACCACCAGTCATGACTACAGTATCCAAACCATGGTACAGGGAAGCCAGAATAGCATAACCCCAGTCATATTGGGCAGCCTCGTCCAAATTGGCCACAACCGTGAGATATCCAAACGGGACGGTGTCGTTGGCCGTTTGAAACCACAAATGTCCCATCATGAAGAGGATAAAGTACAAATAATAGTAATATCATCCTCCCGATTAGCTGCGATGGTTAAGTACGTCCTCAAATGTAAAATGCTGGCGTTTCCACTCTTTATATTGCTAGATTCAAAGTTGAGGAGCAATTGCCTCGCATTGGATAAAATACTCCATGCGTCGTCATACGGCACCTGTGTCAGATATCGGTCGATTGATAATTATGTCAGCATCTAGAAATCGAATAGAGTGACCCCCTATCTCCATACACAGGAATAGAAATATGGGTGTTGTCGTCCACCAACACTTTGTAAGCGCTTAAATTAGGCGATTATCATAATTACCCAAGCGTATATCCATAAACTGCCCGAATATTATCACTACGGCATCCCTTATAGGTGGAATTATGGAAATATCTTTCCAAACTTAGGTCACCATAGTGAATATGTCGTGCGGACGCATCGAATCTCGATTTTTTTTATTGGAGCATTTTGTCAAACACTTGATTTATGGAAATAACAAATTCACAATTACACTAAAACTTATCATGAGTTCCTTGCTAGTATAATAGATATGATTGACACCATCAGGGAGTTGGGTAATAAACCTTTGTGGGAAGTTTTCTTGGGGTAGGTTTGGTATAGGTTGGGTTTGTTGGATATCTTCAAATTCGACTCGTTTTTTCTTCCTTCCGGACCTCGACCGAGTTACAGCTCTCTCTGAATCTCTTATCACTATAAACCCAGATAATGTACTGGGGTGTGGGTCTCCCTCTGGCATATGCATTATGTTTTGAAAGAAATTAAAAAAAAATTCAGGTTAACTTTCGAATTGAGAGAGAGAGATAAGGAACACTGTTATAAAACTCGAGTTGGAAGGAATTTTTTTCTTAGCAGTTGTAGCAGCGGTAAAATGGTTACTGCGCAGTAATCCTTTTACCGCGTGGTAAAAGAAACACCGTGCGGAGATTTGAATTTTTCTAAATATAAAAAACACGTCACCAACCCAAACTTGCTGTTGGGAGAGGCCGGGTGTAGGTTGAGTGCTTTGTGGGCCCCCTGTCAGGGCCCATACCCAAACTCAAATTGGCTGTTAGAGATGCTCTTAGAAGTAGGAATATAAAGAAGAAATAGAAGATGCAGCCCATCTCTTCCCCATCAATAGGACTTTAAGAGAAGACAGTTTGGTATTGTAGTATGCGGAGCAAGGGAGGTATGTTGTGGCAGTACATGTGCATTTTGTTGCTATAATATATGTAATGAAGACAAAATAGAGTATTAAATAGAAAAATGTAGGTGCTATAATATATGTAATGAAGAAGTAGAAGCAGAAGCATGTACTACATAACCACCGACAACACATGTACTAAATATATAAAAAATAAAGTATTAAATAGAGTATACAAAATGTAGGTGCTATAATACATAAAATAGAGTATTAAATCAAAGTACATGTGCATTAAACGCAACCACCGATAACACATGTACTACACGACATCATCATAAAATTAAATATCAAAACCAGACTCTGTTACGTTTTCTTCTTCCTCCCCCTCTCCCCCCTCCCCTAGTATTTCTCCTACAAATCTCATCACTAGACCTTATCTTTTTCTTCTTTGTAATAGTTTCTCCGCTAAACATGGAATTACATCATCTTCTTTAGAGCTCACCCAAGATCATCATTCACCCATACTCGGTGAGCTCCTTAAACGCGTCGGTGACTCATCAAAAATCATGAACGATTATGATACATCACTAGCAAAAAGGTCATTTTCTGGTTTTAGTCAAAAACTGAATACAAAAACCGAACCAAAACTGGACCGGCCGGTTCGTTTTTGGTCCGGTTTTTTTAGGCCGGTTCGGTTTTGGTTCACTGTTATCAAAAACCGGGGGTATCCAGTTTGGTTTGCGGTGTATAGCCCTACTTGGAATATAGATTTTGGAGTGTGACAAGAAACCGCTCTAAGATGGCATGCTCAAGATAAGTCAGAGTATAGCCAAGAGTTTGGCAGTAGCCACAAGGAAAAGTAAGGATAAATTCTAAAACTTAAGTTGTGATGTCCCATAAATTTTATGCAAAGGTCTCCTTGGCTAATCTAAGTGCCATAAAACTGAAAAACCAATACATAGTTTCCACAACCTCACTCTACACGAATCGATATGGCTCCACTTGACCAACCCCAAGGAGATGTGATGTTTTATTTCTCTTAAAAGGCCTCAAAGATAAGTGAGAGTACAAACCTACATATGTTTCAAGATCAATCTGTAATAGTCCCACATTGGTAAGGATCCCTCCAGAGCTTAAAGAATATGAAGGATTGTACTCTCACTTAGCATTAAGCCCTTTTGGGAGAAACAAAATGTCACACCTCCTTGGGGGTGGCCAAGTGGGGACAATATCGGTTCACGTAGAGTGGGGTCGTGAAAGAATGATATCAGAGCCACGGACATCTTGATCTTAAAGGTGGAGGGACTGTGACATCCCACCCGAATAGGTGTACTAGAAAAGCGCCTAACCAAATAGAGGTGATAGTTGCACCAGTGTTTTAGTCTCACATGATCTTGCCAGGAGTATTGTCCTTAAATTAAGATCTTACTCTGCTTGACATTGAGGCTTTTTGAGAAATAAAATCTCACAACACTGCTCAAGGTGGTTAAGTGGGAACAATATCGGTATGTTAACAACATCTATGTTGCGTCCTCATTTATTTTTTCTCTTTAACTCTAATATTAAGTTAGGGTTTAGACCAATAACTTTCACTTAACAAATAGAAAATGAAATTGTTTACCTATATAAATAGAAGAGAGAAAGAGACGATATAATGACACCTGAGGCATTTTTTCAATGAATATATTGGCTAGCTTGGCAATAGCTTTGATTTTGTCGCATCATCTCCTGTATCTTATGTTATCTCCAATGCTAGATCCGAATAGAATGGGTTCTTGGCTTACAAGTCCCATCTTCTCTCTGATCCATCTTAGCTAAAATTTCTCAAGATTTATTCCATCTATAAGAACATCACTAGCTTGTGGGTCCTAAAACCTCTCTAGTAAACTAATAACTGCCGATTACCGCTTCCACTCTCTCTGACCAAAGAGGTTGTTGAACCACTGGGTATTGACAGACACAGTTCATAAAATATTTTTTCCTTTAGCTGAGATGGATAAGTACACATCTCTTAGTTAAACATCTCCACGTATATCATCCAGTTTATACTCTGAAGTGTCATATGTATCTATATCCGTTTTCTTGTTAATTGTCACTAACAGGGGCGGAGCCAGGATTTCATATTTGGGGGGGCGAAGGTAGTGTTATTAATTATATTAGGGCATCTGGGCACTCCCAATTTATTATTAGTTTTAACCATTTAACAGTATTTTAAGCTTAAAAATCAATCAAATATAGCATTAAATTTGACTAGCAAATTATCCGGATCCACTTCTCCTCACGTAAATTATTTTTAAGTTTTTTGCGACAATAGCATGATCAATATAAGGTGAAAAAACATCAAAATAAGGTTATAATTTGATGGTATCAAGAATTTGAAGCCAATATGCCAAAAAATATAAAGCCAATGGTTGTTGACAGTCAATGGAAAGCTTAATGAGTGCGGTGATAAAGACTTTCCTGCCGCCCATTTGATGGCTATAAAATGTGCTACGTGGACCACTCTAATTATTTCCCATTTAAGTAGATGCGGTGGTAAAAAACTTTACTGCCGCACCCATAGTGAAAAATACCCTTGTACACTTGGGTTTTTTTTAGCTGCAAAACTTTGTTACATTTTTTCAAACACCTAGGACTTTTCCAACATTATATAAATTAAGATTAAGCATAAACAATCAAAATAATGAGTCTCCATACATGGATTTCAGTCTAGGCATAAACTTAAACATAAAACAATCAAAATAAAGAGTCTCCCACAAGAATAAATACAATTAACGTCAGCTTCCACGACCTCCACAAGAAATGCAACGAGCTACCCGTCGTACCCTAGTTGTGTGATGATAAACCCTGACGTGCGGCTCCGTCTCTAGTGCTTTGCTTATCCTAGCAAGCTGGTGTGTTACCTCCAGAAACACGCCTCTCAAATGTTCGTTCTCACGTTGGTGGGCAACACGGAAGTCAACCTCCTACTAGGATCAACTCAGGATCTCCTAATGGATACCAAGGTTCTGTACATACAAAGATTCCATAGTATAATGCCAAGGTACGACGTGATCTTACTCAACATGTGGGATCGGTAGATGTTGAGGGTTGTACACACCACCATAAAAGAACTCCCACCCCAAGTCCTGTCCATCCGCCAGTACAGTAAAGTTCATTGTGTGACTCCTTTGACTTTTTTCCAAAATCAGAAATGTAATACTCACACCAGGTCTAATAGCACCATGCCCCCACAACTTAACATTACCACTTTGATGGCAATCAAGAATGAGGTGAACATTCAAAGGGACATGCCACTAAAAACTCTTATAGTTATGACCAATCACAATAAACTCTCAGTCGTATTCTCTGATATGTGGTCCACTATCTCCGATAGATCAATCGCACCCTTAAATTCTATTTGGTAGGTATCCATAGCAGGAGGTTCCAACCTCGGAATGTTGGGATTACGTTGAAAATGCAAAAGTTGATTTGATGGCCGATCTATATTTGTATTGAGAGGTCTCATAGTTTTCTTCTTCGGATTTGATGATGATGAACCATCTTCTGTAGCCATCAAATCAAAAGTGGGAAAGTTCACAAACTAATTCAAGAAGTTGGGAAAAAGGGGAAGAAGTTGGTGTATTTTTTCTAAGTAAAATTCTTTTTGCTAGTGCGGCGGTAAAGACTTTACCGCCGCATCAACTTAAATGAGCTTAACGTGGATCAATCTAAACCATCCACGTATTTTATTTTTAACCATTGGATTGCGGCTGTAAAGTCTTTACCGCCGCATCACTTCAAGGTAAAAATAAATAAATAAAACTATTGAGTTGGTTGATGACATGGCAGTGGTATTGGGCAAAGCCAATGTCAAGCTGCTCGGAATGCTCTAAATGATCCCTAATACAATTTAGGATTCTTAAACTTTGAGTAATTTTGATATATGGCCCGCATCAGTAAAAACTCATTTAAACGTAGGTGTACATTAGGGCCATCGATGGTTTGGGGGCATGAACCCTAGGTAGTTGTGGTATTCAATTCAGTACCCTTTCAAGGTTCATTCAAAATTAGGGCTTTGGCCCCATACATAGATCTATTATTTTTAGTTACTGAAGAGAGCGGTGAACCTATTTTTCATTCTTTCTTTAACTTTCACCGTGTTTTGGCCATATTTGCATCAAGTTTCCCCATAAATCCTTGTCTTCTTATTTTTAATTGTTCATTTCATTATTAACAATTTTTATTTGTGTACACTATATGTTTGTCTTTGTCTAGTGCTTCGAGCATTTGTTGTGGTTACTTTCAACAAAAACCAACTTTACTTCTTTGGCCTTGGAATATTAAGCACCAATATCCATATTTTCCTTAGATTGAGAAATTTTGCTTAGATGAAATAGTGTTTGGTGAAAATAATATTTTGTTCCTTTTGAGTATATAACTCTGATATAGTTGGTGTAACCTGACTTGACTATTTTAATGTTTTACTTTTTTTGAAATGCTAGTATAAAAATTAATAGATGTAATACAGATGGTGAAAGAAAATTGATACTTACATGGAGCTAGTCATAACAACAAAAATAATGTTGACCACATCTCCACCGGTGTATCCCTTTAGCAATATCATCATTGCACCAAACCATACAGCCAAACCATAACTACAAAATACTGTTAACATAACCGAGCTTATACCTACTTCGGCTGCTAATACCTTTTGAACAAAAGATTTATAAGCAACCTCTAATGATCTATTATATCTATCTATAACTCGTTTCTCCCCAGTAAATGAGGCAACCTGCATATACAAAAAGTGTTAATATCTTGTGGAAAAACTCCAATGAAAAGTATCAGTTATGAAAGTACTGTGTTCTATAACCCACCGTTCTAATTGAGCAAATTGTTTGTTCGACAAGCCCCCTTGCTTCCATGTAACCAGTTTGTCCACGTGATGCATTCTGGTCGAAGAAGCTAGCATAACAAGGACAAGAAGTCACCCTAGAGAAAAGGCTATTACAATGCCTCCAATGAATGACGATGTCAGCTGAATTGACTTCCCAACCTCTTAAATGAATTATGGAGCTATTCAATAAGAAATAGCACCCGATTTAGAATACAAATGCATACATGAAAGTCTAATGAACTAGGAAATGAGAAAATAAAACACTATGGAAGTTATAAGTACTGGGGGAAAATAATGGATTACAGGGGCGAAACCAGGAATCTACTCCAAGGGTTTGTGGGCAGAGCTCCCGAGATTTATTTACAATACTGTAGGGGTATTTTAGTAAAAAAATTACTTAGCTTGACCCGACTTGTAAGAATACAAGAAAACAAAGTATTTAATGTTTTCAAAAGAACTGTCGTAGATCAATGCTTTTAGAAATCTTTTGACAGACTATAATTTCAATTATAATCATTATAATCTTTGAAAAATGTAATAATAGTAATATTTTGTTCATATAGAAAACTTACAATTGTCATATACATATGCGAAAAAAACTATACACGTGATTATTTAAGTCAAACTCGTGCTAAAAATAGTAAAATATGATTATTTAAGTCCAAATCATGCATAAAATGGTAGACAGTCTCACTAGTAACTCTATATTTGCAAAAACAATAATAGTTTGGCTCATATTTACAAGGCCATGAGAAAGTTTTACATAAGACAACAATTGACCTACAAGGATGCATGAGGAAATAATGAATTGTCTAAGGCTTGACAAGAGTTTAGTAGAAGTTGAGTGGGGCCAAATTTTATATAAAGCACTTTTTTTTATTGAGTGGTGTCAAAACATCAGTTTACTTGAAGATCTGAGAAAATTTAGTATGCAAAATGTCAATTTACTTGGGAAGTGAGTGGGGTCATTTGACCCTACTCGTCCCCCTAGCTTCGTAATCCACAATACGATGAAGAAGCTCTAGTTAGCTAAAAAGTCTGAAGAACACCAATTGATTGGGAAAACGAAACTTCGATTGCTTAAAAAAAATGAAGTAATTACAAGAAAATCACTCCAAAAACCTTAGGCATCTTTCAGAACTCTTTCTAGATCTAATATAAGAAAATAATGCCTAGCCATGCCCCTTTTTATAAGGGTTACAAGTTTTTAGTTCTAATAGGACTGGGTTACCAAGTTCATAGTCCCAATAGGACTTGCCTAGTCTTGCCCCTTTTATAAGGGTTATAAGTTCCTAGTTACAATAGGACGTGGTTACAATTTCCTAGTCCCAATAGGACTTGCCAAGATCCTCCAGGATCACTTCGCCGTGATTATAAGGTTCATCGCTCGTTAGGATTCGAGGAAAAACATCTCATTTAGGTGACTTTCAGGAGTGTGGAACGAGGATCTAGGTATGTTTATAATATGATCAAGGTAGTTAATGCATATATAATCCACAATCAAAATAGATACTAACCTTAGAAGAAAAATTAACACAGTCAAACGACTTAAGTAGATAATTTTCCAATAGGAACTTCTATTTACTTAATTCAATTGATTACAATGAATTACTTCTAAAATCTAAATTCTACATTATATCTTAGATCTCCTTTTTCACATTACATAGCATTGCCCATAAATAGGTTATAAGTTTTTTAGTTATAATATAGGACCAAATTGCCATTAAAAAGACCTAAATTTAGAAGTAGTCAAGATAGTCGTTTGAACGACTTCCTAATTTTTGCTTAAAAAATGAGGTAGTAAGAATGCTTGCCTTTGTCTTCAACTCGTTCGAACTACTCTATATCTCGTTCGAACGACCATAACAATTTTGCCTAGAATCCGCAACATAAACTTTTGGCTTGACTTTTCATCTAACAAATTCTAATGGCTCCATGGCTCATTCGAATGACTTGGTCTTCTTTTGAAGGGTTTAATGTTTAGATCCTCCTAGATCATGGATCCCCCATTTAGGAGCCTTGAGCTCTTACTCAAGCCAGAACTAGAGATGAGGGAAAATGGTCGTGCCCATTTCTCTGTTGCACCACTTCAACTTACTGGGTAGTTGGCATTTCTTCCCAACTCTGAACGACTCGATACTTCCTCGTCGTTAATAAATTATCATAACTTCTTGGCTATATTTAAAAATAATTGAAACAATAATATTTTATAGTTTACGTCAACATTTATTGCTGTAACTGCATAGAAATGCATCATAACTCCTTGGTTACACTAAAATGCTATTTTTAACTAAACTCATGGTTTACGTCCACATTTCATACCGTATCTTATATTAAAGAAATACCTTAAATTTACAAATTGAAGTTTACGGTCGTAAATATATATGTATAGTAGTAATAAAGTAAGAAGTACCATTTAACCCTTATCATAAAATAATCGAAGGTGGTCGTTGTCTTAGGGATAGCAAATTCATCATCGTCTCTGTCATCATCGTCGTTGTTAAATTTTGTCATATTGCAAAAAATTAATATTTAAAAATGTAACATCAACGATAATAACAGTGACGATCAAAGTGATGCTCCACCTAAGACAGAACCAACAAAGACGATAAAAATACCATAATCAATGTTGATCCCACAGAGCTATTGCAACTAATCCGCCATAGTCTTGGAGATCAAATCCAAAAGCGGAAAAGTTGCATCAACCATAAGTTTTATGATCCTATGCTTCAAACTTAGCATAAGCAATTAAACTTGTTGAATTAAAGATAATTTTTATTTCAAATAGGTTAGGGGCAACGAAAGATTGAACACCCCAAGCACCATTTGCTATAACTACTATCATCAACTAAACAAGTTCAATCCACCCTCACTAAATTTGAAGATAAGAACTTATAAACCTTAGGCCATGTATGTTTTTTGGTCAAGGGTGAGAAGAGGTGAGATGTTTTGAAAACTTCTTACACTTGACTTGTTTGTTTTTTTATAAAAGTTAGAAGAATCTCCAAAAAAATTGTAAACTAGAAGTTAGGTTTGAAGTTTGGCCTCACTTCTAACCTAAAAAATTCAACCCCTCCACCCCCCCCCCCCCCCCCCCCCCCCCCCGCGTGAAGTTTTTTAGGTTGACTTTTAACTTGGCTTTGACTGCACATTTTCCCCCTATACCATGGTTTTTGTCATTCCCCACCCGAGACCAGTTTAAGTTGGGGTTTTTAACCCAAAATAACTCAAATATGCCAAATGAAAACCCACCCCCAACTCCCCAAACTTGCCAAATCATAACCCAACTAAACAAAACAAAAAAAACCACCAAGAGCGCAGCACATCTTTCATCTCCCTCATCACCTCTCTCTGCCTCTTTCTCTGCGCCTCTCTCCAACTCTCTCTAGTGCCTCTCTCCACTCCTTTTTGTGTCCCTCTCCAATAACTCTCTCAGTGCCTTTCTCTGCATCTCTCTCCATGCATCTTTACATCTCTTTCCAATGCCTCACTTTATTTTCTCTTACTTGAAATTGTAAGTATCTCCCTGAACCAACAACACGCGCCACCTTTCTCCGATAAGGCATTTTGATTTCTCTCTATCTCTATGTATATATTCTTTATGAAATTAGGATGATTAGTTTATTGGTTGTAATGAAAAATGGCTACATTACATTGATTGAATTGAATTTGTTGGGTTTCATTGTTAAATTGGTGTTTTGTTATTGAGTTGCAATGGATTGTGTCAATTTTAGAGGCTTTGGATTGTAAATAGGATGGATCAATATGATGATGAAACATTAGAATTAGAAGTTATTGTTGCAGCGGCAGCCACTGCAGTTAACCTGGTATTATTGTTGGTTGAGGCCACCCAATATGACATAGCACCTTTTGTCAATAGGAGGGAGTACAGGAATGTAAACTTACATTAGTTGTATGATGAAAGTGATATTATCTGCCATAATATGTTATGAATGAATAGGTCTTGCTTCTATAGTTTTGTAATAGGTTGAGAGGGAAGGGTTTGAGAACTAGTAAACATTTAGCTATTGAAGAACAGGTGGCAATATTCTTGTTGATTGTAGGTCATGACACTAGGTTCAGGCATGCCCAAGCTTCGACCATGAGATCATTGGAAACTATTTCCAAGTATTTTCATATTATTTTAAAGTATGCTTCGAGGTTGGGTAAAGACTTAATCAAACATGCAACTCCTGACTTGTATCTTGCCACTAGAAACAATCAACATGCTTGGGCCAATACTTACTGCAAGGTATATTTACTTTAAAGTTAATATTTTAAGACATTTTTTGTAATTTCTTTTCTATTTTATGGCATGGTTTATTTTCTTCAGGATTATGTTGGAGCAGTAGATGGCACATTCATCCCAACAAAAGTTCCCTTAAAGATCAACCTAGGTATCACACTAAGAAGAGGGATACAAAGCAGAATGTGCTTGTTACTTGTTGCTTGTTCCTTTGACATGAAAATAATTGAGATATTTGTTAGATGGAAAGGTTTAGCCCATGATAGCAAGATCTTGAGAGCTGCAGTTAATGATGACATGTATCCGTTTACAGTGCCTAGAGGTAAATGATAGTGTATTTATAATATCATCCTCAATGACATTATTGTAATTTTTGGTTTGCAATCTTAATGTACACAATTTTATAACCATATCATAGAGAAAGATCCAAATGAAAACTTAGAAAACCCAAATGCAGAGGAAGAGGCATTAGGGGGAACTGAAGCATGGACCAATTTTAGAGACAACCTGTGTAAACATGTAGCTTGAGTATGTTAACTCTGGTCACTATCATCCTACCTGAGCCATCAATTTTTGTACTATTTTTATTTATTTACGTGCTATAATCTTTTATTACAGTCTTTGTTATGACTATGGTGTGAGATCACTTTAATAAGTTTGTTTGGTATGTCCCTTTTTTAGTATATCTCTTGTTTGGTATTTATATTTTGGTTTGCACTATTATTATGACTAGTATTATTGTTTGGTATATTATGTCTCTAATGTATTTGTAGTATATGTAGATTAACAGGTATTATTGTTTGGTATATTATGTCTCATGGGAGGAGACACACCCCCAGGTCTCAGGATTTCGAGGAGCTGTTCATAGGAGAGTTAAATCAATGGCAAAGGCTGATCTTTTGTTTGTTGCATTTGTTGAGAAGGAGAGGAATGTTCAAGGGGAGTAGCCTTGGAGCAGGAAGAAGCTCTACCAGTTGCTGAGGTAGAGAAAGTTGATGATGTAGAAGATCTAAGTGGGATGGTTGTGAGGAATGTGCATGGTTAGATTTTCTCTTTTGTTTTAGCTTGTGCATTGAGTGGTGTGCTGTAAGGTAGGTAAGTGAGTATTTTAATTTTAAAGGTGTTGATAGAATGGTATTTTCTTGTATGATTGTTAACCATGTTTTCCTATATATTTGGTAAGTTGTGTATTTAAGAATTAGAGAGGAAAAAGTAGTTTGCCTATGTTTTTGGTATTTTTGTAGAGAAACTTGTAATTTGTGGTCAAATTATATGGTTCAACCAAACAGACTAGTGAGATGTTGAAGTTAGAAGTAAAGATTTTAAGTATAACTTTCAACCTTCAGCCAAACGCACGCGAGTTTTTTTCAATCTTCTAACCTCAATCTTCTATGTTCATCTTACCTCTTCTCACCCAAAATAAAAAACATGGCTTAATGTTATAATTTATACTACTAAAGGAAAAGCATTGGAATGAGAACACATCTCGGCCGTCGATCAGATTCTCCCCCCCCCCCCCCCCCACCCACAAGCTTGGGAGTATCAAAGGCGATATTTATAACCGCAAAATGAGGATTTAATGTTGCCCATTGGATATATTCGGCCAAAATCATTGAAAATAAATATTTTTCACCTGCCTAACTTACCCCTTGTCAAATACAAACTTATAGTGTAAAATAGTTTTACAGATTTGTCATATTTGAATTGTTATAGGGTTATATTGTATTCCCATTATTATACCTAAAAAATATCCTCTTAAAACTAAACCTTGAAGGGTATTCTTCTTATTGGTGATGATCAATTAGATGTTTTGAAGTGAATACTGAAGTGAAGATTCCGGTATGAATTCTGAGGGAACAATTGTAGTCGGTGTAACCTACCTTAATGGTGTTGTTCTGGGTGCTGATTCTCGAACCTCAACTTGTAATATATCTCTTAATCATCTATTTTTACTCTACAATTAGTTGTACTGTATGACAGAATAACCTAAAATTTAGTGATTGAAGCTATAAGTAACTTAGAATTTGTTGATTAGAGAGGGCAACTTGATTTTGATTTGTTGGTTTTGGGTTTGTAGGGATTTCGATAAAATTACTAAACTCGCCGAAAGTAAATAGTATTGTTTGTAGTGATTGCGATGGAAATGGTATGCGAATTAATGGGGATTTTTTTTTTAGAGTAGATGTCGAAAACCATAAAATTTTATTTTTCTATAATTAGAATGATGAAGTTCAATATGAGCCTTATAATTAAGATGGCATGGTAAATGGAGATTGTTATGAGCTACACATAGTTGTGGGACATTTTATATCGTTCTTAAGTTATCAAGTAGGAGTCTAAGATCTAAGCAAGATATCCTAAGATAAAATTGGCAATGTGAATGCATTGAGTTTGTAGTTGGTCGGATAAAGGTGCGGTGAAAAAGTAGAAGTTGGGTCTAGCATTATTTTGTTTATTTGGATAAAGTATGCGTTGAAAAGAGAAGATGGTAGATGGAGAACAAGCCAAAGACGGCTAGATGGTTAGAGAAGGTTATAGAAGTAGAGAAACTAATAGAGAATGATTGGAGTGATGTTCTTAGAGCTTGAAGAGGATTGATGAGGAGATTTACGCGAATGCGCCAACTAGAAAAAAAAACCTAATTAAAGAAGATAATGAAAACAAATATTAGAGTGATTAAGAGCAGGGATTTGGACTTAGGGTTTGGATTGTTATATAGAGAGGGAACAGATAGAATAGTCAGTTACCTTTGTGAATTCCGCAGGTAGAGAATAGAAAATGCAAACACTAGTTCCAAATACTAGATTACTAGGAATATTGTACGAGTAAATGATTCATAGACCTATCATTTCATCCCACGATACTTATCCAGACCATGCAATATCAACACCAATACTTGATTGGCACTTATATAAGGAACCTTGTAGCTCCTTTTTTTGAAAACATATTGTAACTTCTTAATTGCAAATGGATCATTATGTCAGTTTCTTATTTCCCATTCATAAATGAATGTGCATAATTACATTAATATTTAGATACCTTACCGCCAAATATTCTATAAAAGAGTTAACTACATTTGGTTGGAGTTACTTATAAGATCACCTTAACTAATAAAAACTAAAGATTCTTAATACAGTATTGAAGTTAATGAATAGGTCACTCGTACATGTAAATCTTGTCTAGAAATGGAACCATATCCATGTTCCTGTTCTATTACCAGTGTTCCTATATGAATCTAGACATTACAGTCGCTGATGTTAAGGATGCATATTGACTACAATCCATTCATCTCGAGTTATCCTATTGAGTGTGCAATCCCATAATAGCCCAACACGAGAAAGAACTTTGGATATCAAGATGTTACAAGAAAATGGAAAATTCTCAAAATAAACAACCATTTTAGATTTTGAAAAAAATCATTAATTTCATTTGAACACAATAGTAACACATTATTGTGGACAAACCATTTCCTAAGTATTTTTGCCTGATCATTTAGTAAACTATTAATAGCTGAGAAACATATGAAGAATGAAGATTTACGGTTGCTAAAAAAGATTATCAGGTAACAGCCACTAAAAATGGTGTAAAATTATAGGTATAGGTATCCTTCTGTCATGAAAAGTAACATCAGATGCAAGATATACATCCTCAATGCATGCGCCTTTTGCCTGAAAACATTAAGAATCATTGTGCTTGTTACAAGCTTAGACAAAATATACTGACGTTCATGCCCATTTCAAAGAGAGACCTCCTTTTCAATTATAAAAAAGAACACATACAGCTCCACGACAACCAATGTTAATGCCTCAAAGCCGTCGATGCATACTAACTGCAGCAGCAGTGACAAGCCACTGCCGTCGCCATGCCCAACAGGACCAACAACTAGGCGACAAGTGGCTAATAGCAACAAGCGACCTATAGACATTACCACTACATGCTTTGGGCTTCCCTTCTGAGGGACAGCCCAACAAGACTACTTGACTGGCTTTGAGGAGGTAACTTTAAAGGGGCTCTGCGCGAATGTAAAATAGGCCTCACCCGAATAACTAGAAACGGACACACCAAAGAGGCTACATATATTTATGAGGAAAAAAGAAGGAATATTTTGATTCTAACCATCATTATATGATCAAAATTTATATGTTTACACACACCAAACAAACAGACCCAAAAAAATTGTACTTCTTGAAAATTTTGGCATTGAATTCTAACTTCAATCCAATACTCGATTTAAAGTTAAGAATATTTGACATTAAAGCTCCAAAAATAAATAGACTTTACATCTCAATTTAAAGGGTGAACAGTGTTTGGTCATATAAAAAAGAATCGGCCTTGTGGAGGATCTCAAATTTTGGAAACAAGATAAACATCAATTCAAGAGAGATGTCATAAACAAAGGTATGCCTTAAAGCCACCGGAAGTGCCAACATTTATGATAAGGTTTGATTGTAATGCTTGGATAGAAGCATATGCTACAAGTGATGAAGAAACTGTGCCTTCACTATCAACATCTGAAATAAGACAACACACATATTCACAACGAGTAGAAAATAAAAGAAGACTTGGGAAATGACATGGCATTTAAGCAACATTAATATTTATTGGAAAATTGAGTAAATAGTCACATACCTAAAGCTAAATCTTTTCCTGGCCAGATTATATTAACTTTTAAATCTTTGTAGATGCCGTGATATCTAACCCAAGGGACATCTTTAGAAAACCTGGAAAAAAGATATCATTAAGAATATACATCAGAGTCAAGCGAAATGTAAAAGGTGCCCACAACTTCCCCGAGAACAATAACTCATACTCCATAACTAGAGACTATCTTCCCAGTTGGCCAATAACAAGAAGCAAATCCACACAGAAGAAAAGCATATATATTAATAAACATAAAGTCTTCTCACTTTCATAGTATATCCACTTTCATAGTATATCCACATTGCCCTTGATGACTCCTAAACTTAGAGTCTTCTCTTCTCCATGACTCCTAAAAGATGCCATGATATCTAACCCAATTGGAGCTTTGAGGTCTATCTTAATGGGAAGGTGGGATTGAGTGAATATCATTTTTTTTATTTTGTATCCGTGTCTAGGAAGTTAATGAGGAGATTTTTGACTTCCACTTTGAAGATAGAGTATGTAGGAGAGAGTTCAAGTACTATCAGAACTTGAGGAAATCAACCAGAATAAAATAATGTAGACTAAGCTAAAAGAAGGTGATAGTATCACCTACTTTTTTCCCAAGAAGTTACCAATGGCAGAAGGTGGGCATTCTTAATTCATGTGTCACAGTTGGAGATCAGTGGATCAATGATTATGATAACGGGGGAGGAGATATCTATTGAAGGATACCTTATCATTGAGATGGATCCTGAAAAATTTTCAGGGCATGATAGCTTTTAGTTTTCCAGTTCGAATATTTTATAGAGAGTTCTTTAAAAACGAATGTCATGGTCGTTAAGAGTTTCAGTAATTTAATTTTTAGCTTGTTCGTGACTCCAAATTTTTTATTCCTCCACTCTATGATCCATCTAGAAAAGATTTTGGATTAAGCCCATTAATGTCTTCACTAGTACATAAAGAATTTTTGACCTCTATTGTCAAATAAGTGTTCTAAGGATTTGAAGAAAGTGTTAATAATAAAAGAGAAAAAAAAATTGTATATGAATTGCATGAAACAATAGGGGATCAATTTATTAAGAAAGTCAATTTGGAATAAAAGATTAAAAAGGCTTCCTGTCCTCCCAAGATTGTAAAAGGAAATTCATGTTTAGAGTACATCGAATACATTTTCTTCCCATGGTTTGGAACTTATGAAGTAGAGCGAAGTGAGAAGAATGGCAGAAACAAATGAGTATCTGTCAATCTTTATCTTTTGGACATATTTATAATTTTGACTTGTATTAGTTAAGGTTTTTTACCTTCCCTCCCTTGATCAAGATTGACAAGTTCTTCTACACCACCTATCCAAACTTGACTTTTTATGCAAGCCCCCTTCTTAAGCTAATTGTGGTGCTTTTTCTTTAGAAATTATGAAATAATAAAATTTGAATCTTTGGTTCTTTGTTGTCTCTTCTTTACCAAGACCTTCAAAAGTTTTGAAGAATTAATTGTTGTCTATGAAGGAGAGGAATTACATCCCGCGGACCTTAAATCAGCCCTATCAAAAGAAATAAACAAGATACTGAAGGTAAATGTTAAGTTTTCATTTTTTTTTTCTTTTTTTTTGCTTTCGGGGATTTAACCGTTCTGAAGTGCTTGAAGTGTTTGATACTATATTGCGTAATTGTGAACATAATCAGGCCCCTTTTGATTTTATAAAAGTTGAAGCATGCCTTGCATCTGTTGACTTGAACGTAGATCATTCCTGATTTATCCTTTTCTCTTTTTTTCTCTTTGAATAACAATTAAAATACATATCACCCCCATTCACTCGCCAGATGTTAATATTCACTTCTTCTTATAGGTCCAGGACCAAAGATATCAGAGTTTCAAATATGACAATCAGTCAAATGCAAGAACTAACCTAATCTAATTACCACATAAAGAAAAAAAACTCAGTCAAAAATAGATTTTTCATTTCCCCTTATCATGCACAAGACCTACCTCCTTATCCTCCATAAAGATAGATGACGTGGGGTCACTTTTTGACATCATTTCCTACCCTTTTTGTAAACCAGGAAGCATGTCTGAGAGAAACATAAAGGTGAGTCAAGGGTTAAAATATTAAATTAAACCCCCAAAAGTGTAGAGCAATACTTGCACCTCTCTAGACATGAAAATACCACTGTCAGGCAGATAATGGTCGTAAAGTATCATCGATATGCGTATAAATTTACATGTCAAATATCTCGAGGACAAACGCATATCACACTTCTGAATACGATAAAAAATATAAAAATTGGACAGTTAGGAAATTACGATGTGATAAGATAATAGGTTTATTCTTCATCTTTATAACATCGCAGTACTCTCTTGCAAGTACATTAATTTTATGTCGATCCATTCCCAGTTGGCAGATGTCCGCCTGTAAGAACAAATGTACATAAGATGGTTAACATTGTGCTTGCACATATAAATTCCAAATCTATCCATTCAATTATAGAAATATTTACTCCCATCTCAAATGCCAAGTAGTACATAAAAACTAGAGTAAATTTGAGTATACCCCACATATGTGTACACCATATTGACATTGACCCCCACATTCGCCAAAACTAGCTTGTACCCCTTATTCTCGCCTGAGCAGTCAGTCCACCCTTGTTGACTGGCATTGACTCCGATTGACTCAATGAAAATACATTTATACCCTTATACTAAAAACACATTTGAGAAGAGTTGACACGTTTGGCGAGAGTTTTCCCTCTTTAACTCACCTAACTGTCTTCAGACAATATTATTACCTCATTAACTCACGCTTCAGACAACATTTTCTCTCTCTGATGTTTTTTTTCATTCAATGAAGAGGAGTTGAAGAACATTGAAGAAGTGTTACGGCTGCAATGGTGAATGCATCATAGACCAGGTTCGAATCCCTCTCTAAGGCTTTCTTTCTCTCTCTAATATGATGCTTTTCTCTTTCTCTTTCTTTTTCTCTTTCTCTTTCTCTTTCTTTCTTACTCGTGAATTAGGGTTTCTACGAAGGTTCAATTTACGGTTTATCTGTAAATTAGGGTTCAATTAAGCATTTTATATTTAGGGTTTATCTCTAATTTGATACATTCTGTAAATCTTTGATTAATGTCTTACATTCTGTAATTTTTATGTTTATCCAGTGGAGAGATGCATGTTAAAGATGTAACTATACATTTAAATGAGCATTAGTGTACAAAATTGGTTCAGGAGTATTCAACTTTTGATTATATAGGGGGGGAAAGGACACGTTTAAAAGTGTTGATGGGGAATATTTATGCCACCTGGACCTATTAGATTATGTGTCTAATACTATTGATTAAAACATTGGTAGAAAATTTTGTCCTACTGGGTCTGTAATTGATTTAAAATACCTTAGGAATGGTAAACATGTTAATATCAACTCAAATAAAGATTTCTTAGATTTGTGGGTTGAGAGTGATGAAGACCCTAAGGGTACAGTACGCATATTTGTAAGTACTTCAGTGGCAGTTGGACCAACATAATGCTTAGAAGGTACATCTAAGGTTAATGTGAATGTGGCCAAGAAGACTATAAGGAAAACAAGGGCTAAGAAGACAGTATCAAAGGTGACTGTGAATGTGGCACAAACTGTGAGGAATGTGACACAAACCATGGGGAATGTCTATGTGTTACAAGAGGTGGACAAAGTGACACAAGGTAGGGGCAATGTGCATGTATCACAAGAGGTGGACAAAGTGACACAAGGTAGGGGTAATGTGCATGCATCACAAGAGGTGGACAAAGTGACACAAGGTAGGGGTAATATGCATGTGTAACAAGAGGTAGACAAAGTGACACATGTGAGGGTAATGTGAATGTATCCCAAAATGTGGAGAATATCACTCAAACAACTAAGAATAAATCTAGGAAAGCAACTAGGAAATCACCCTCTAAACAGACCAAAAGGAAGAACCCGCAGATGCCTATTAAGCCAAAAAACAAAAGGGTAAGGCCAAGTGAACTTCCCGAGGATAAACTAGATGACTTGTCGGTATTCAAAAAGCAGTTGCTAGAGGATGGCGCTATTTATGGGTGATATCCGACTCTAAAACAGCGATTAGAGCATTTAAAACTGAAAGGATTTTGTGGATGTTTAAGATACAATGGAGTATACTCAAGAAAGACATTTGGCACATCCGATAATACACTTGGAGGGAATGTAATTTTTCCGCTAACCTTATGGCTAGGAGAGGATCCGATAATACAAAACCGTTTGAAGAAGAATATCAAGGACGCCTACCTTTCCTCATAAAAATTGAAGTTCCCTTAACTAAATATTTTTGATTCCAACCTAGTTGATTAAACAAGATGGCCGGAGTTTCTCTCCATATATATATATATAGTATGCTTTTCTTGTAAATTTTCTTTTCCATTTGGGCTTTCCTTGATAAGCAAGGTCCCCTTTGATGTATGTTTATAAGTTCAATAAAGCTTAACTTTTTGCAAAAAAAAAATGATGAAGTTCAAAAAGTAGAGGGGCATGCTAAGGTTCATCTATGGGAAGAAGGGCTACAAGAGTACTTAAATTTATTGGGTAATTATGAAGTATGTCTTAGTGGGGATGACATGGATGGTGATGTTGGGGATGGTGATGTAAGCAATGATACTGAGGATGGGGAACCTATAATTGGTGATGTTATGCAAGGTGATGACATGAATGGTGATGCAAACAATATGGAGATTGATGAAGAAAATGATAATGAAAACATTGTGCAGATGGTTGAGGATTGGATTTAATTTGCTCAATTAAATGTGGACAGCTTAGATGTTGAATCAAGGTATTATAACACTCATAACTCACAGGATGGGAATGACATACCCAGTGTATAAGACTTTAGGAGTTGTGGTGAGTTTGAAGAATTGATCAGAGAATCTGAAAACATATTTCAAGTAGAGGAAGAAAAAGCTTATAAGAAACAATCCCAAAATGGTTATGACAAGTTAGTATTGGGGATGGAGTGGCCCACAATAGATGAAGCTAGAAAGTATCTGAGGAAGTTTACAATTATCAACAAATTCTATTTTCTCTCTGTTAAAAATGAGTCTTACAGATTAAGATTTAAGTATGAAGAAGAAAAATGCAGTTGGTATATGTATGTTAGGAGGACTAATGATGTGCATACTATGATTCTGAGAGGAGTAAATTTTGATCACAGCTGTTCAAGTAAGCTTGATTATGGAAACAGATTGGCTAATGCTCAATGGGTAGCCAATGACTGTGAGGAGATGGTGAGGGATGTGAAGATAGTTATACCAACTAACATTATAACTAGAATAAGGAGGGCATATGAGGTTAACATCAGTTATTATACTGCTTGGAATTCTAAAACAATTTGTATGGAGAGGATAAATGGTTGTTTTGATGAAGGATATAGAATCATGCAAGAACTGTGTAGACAAGTACTCTTATCAAATCTAGGAAGTATAGCAAAATGTGGTTGTGACCCCCACACCAAAATGTGGACTGGTACTTGTATAGCATTTAAGGCATCCCTTGATGGATTTGTGCAAGGGTGAAGACCTATAGTAGGTCTTGATGGATGCTTTCTGAAAGGTAAATATGGTGGATAATGAATAGCAATTGTGAGTCTGGATGGAAATAATGGATTGTTTGCAGTGGCTTTTTACTTCTGTAGATCTGAATGTACTGAGACATGGACTACCTTTTTGGAGATGTTAGCTCCATTTCTAACTATGCATCCAAGCAAGCTAACTTTCATCTTAGGCAGACAGAAGGGATTAGTGGAATCAGTTTCTCAGGTTTGTACTTGTATTATTATTCAAAGTTTGAATTATATTCATTTTTTAAGTTAGGGTTTTCTATCTAATGATTTTACTTCTTCTTCTTCTTTTTGTCAACAGATTTTCCCTTAACAAAACCATAGGTTTTGTTTCAGGCACATGTGGAAGAATTTTAAGAAGGAATTTAAGGGTTTGCATCTTGAAAGGTTATGTTGGGGTACAGCAAAGGCATTTTTAAAAACTAACAAAAAAATCTTTTTAGATTAACTTAAAAGAGATCAGCCTGATGCTGAGGCATGGTTAGATAAGGAACCTGCAGAATATTGGTGCAGGTCATATTTTGACTCAACTACAAAACGTGAGCATATCACCAATAACTTCTCTGAATCTTATAATAACTGGATCATCAAGTTGAGGGATAAACCGCTTCACAATTTTATAGAAGGTATAAACCTGATGATGATGAAGTTAACCTATGATAGAAGGAAACAGGCAGAAAATTGGAATGTAAATTCTGTGATGCTAGCTAAACATACATTGAGGAGATGAAGAAGTGTTGCAATCAATATACACCCCAAGGTGCTGATGCAAACAGGTGGGTGGCAATTTCAAAAGATGGTAAGAAATGGAGAGTTGATTTTGTAGAGAAAACTTGTGATTGTTATGAATGGTAGATTTTAGGTTTACCATGTGTGCATGCCCTGCGTGTCATAATGGAGATAAGAATGGACTGGGTGGGGTAAGTGTATTATTCTTGGGATTGTAATGTTTTTTCCCTATTGATGCAACTTAATTTTCTTTTATTCTCAAACTTGCAAGTTTTGTAGTGAATATCAAATGGTGGCTGCATTTAGAAGATCTTATAAAGGGAGTGTGTTACCTATAAGTGATCCATCACTATGGGAAAAGGTATCATAACTAGTTGCATTCTTGTTTTGAAAGTTTCATAGATACCTCACATATACTTGCGTATTTTGTAGCCCAACAGT
The DNA here is from genome assembly GCA_014058105.1 of Kingdonia uniflora. NCBI lineage: Eukaryota > Viridiplantae > Streptophyta > Magnoliopsida > Ranunculales > Circaeasteraceae > Kingdonia > Kingdonia uniflora. The sequence goes on along the minus strand of JACGCM010000440.1, from coordinate 2,049,600 downwards.
GATATGCTACCCACACCACTGGAAAGAGGAACTGGTAGACCTAGAAAGGTTATAAGGAAGAGTACATACGAGAATACAACTCAACAGCAAAAAAAATGTGGGAAGTGTGGGTTTTTTGGCCATAACAAGAAGGTATGCAAGGGGCCACCAGCTGTACCAAGACCTAGAAATTCACAACCAACTACTAGAACTGATAGAAGAGGAGGTAGACCCAGAGGGTCCAGACCAAGAAACAACCCTCCAACTAGAGTTGGAGTTGGCATTAAAGTTGGAGCTCGAGTTGGAGTTGGTATGAGAGGTAGAGGAACAAGAGGTGGTATTGCAAGAGATAGAGCTGCAATAGGTAGTGTTGCAGGTGGTGGAGCTGCAAGAGCTAGGCAATAAAGTACAAACAATCCTAGAGGTAGGGTCAACAATGCTAGAGGTGGATTAACAGGGGGTGGAGCTGCAAGAGTTCATACTCAAGCTAGTCAACAAAGTACAAACAATGCTAGAGGTGGATTAACAAGGGGTACTGGAACTGCAAGAGGAGCCAACAATCCAAGGCTTAGTCAACCAAGTCAAGGCTCAGGCATCACTCAAGCTTCAAAGAATGTAAACCCTTACAAGAAAGTGTTCAGACCTACAAAGGATAAATGGCTAATATAAGCTAGTAGATTCCACAATCATTTTTAAGAATTCTGTGAGTATGTGTAGATTCAATGTAGGATCTTAGAATTTTATTGATTGTGTAGAGCTATAGTTTTAACTTTTTGAGAATTCTGAGAGAATTCTGGCATATATATGTCCACAAATGTAACTTTTGAGAATATTAACCTATGTAATAATGGATGTTGAGAATTCTGGCATATATATATGCCTTTTTTTGAGAATATATACTATGATATATTGGTAAATCTCTATATTTATGATTTATGTATGTTGAATATGGTCTGGTATAGAAGTGTATATGCACTCTGGTAATATGAATGTGGTCTGGTAATGTGAATGTGTTGCTTATTTTTTAAGATGATAATGGCCACTCTGGTAAAGTCCCCTTCCCCTACTATTTATTTTTCAGGATAATAATGGTCACTTTGGTAAAGTCCTTTTCCCCTACTATTTATTTTTCAGGGTGATAATGGTCACTCTGATAATATGAATGCAGGTATGGACTATAGTACAAATATGTATTCTGATGTATGGAATCCAAGCAGGTATTCAACCCCCAACCACCTTATATTAACTTTTTTGGGGGGAAGATTTAGGAGTTAATGTTTTTTAACCCCCCAAGTAGTAAGCATTTATTTATAACTGCCCCCATTACAACCCTAAACACATTCACCACTACATTCTCAAGATCAAAAGAAAAACTGTAATGGACTCAAATGAGGAAAAGATGTATGGTGAAGGATGTAACTCCCCCAAAGCCACTAGGTTTATAACTAGTGATGAAGAAGAGAAAGAGGATGATGTGTCTGGAGGTGCTGATGATGCTTCTAATGAGTCTGAAAGTGACACTGAGCAGGAGGAGGAAGAGGATGATCCTGAAATGGATGGGGAAAAGAAGGATGCATGGCTCTGATGAGGATGAAGGAAGTAATGATGATGGTGGTGATGGCTGGGAAGCAGGAGATGAAGATGAAGGAAGTGATGATAATGATGATGATGATGATGATGATGGGGGTGATATGGCTGGATGGTGTGCCTGAATAGTTTTCTCAGTTTTCTCAAGGTTACATTATTTCTTTTCTTTTTGTGAATGTGATGCTAATGGTGTATCCAGTTTTCTCTGAAATGTTTTTTGTTCTTCTGTTTGTTCTGTCTTTGTGTGCTTATGCATGGATGTGTAGTTTATTTTCCAGTTAAAAAAAATGTGAGTTTGTTGTTTATGCTGCAGTCCAGTGTTTACCCTAATTCTCCAGTTTAACTCAGACATTATCCAGTTAAATGGTGCAGTGTAGTGCAGTGCTTATAGTACTCAAGTAACTTCTTTTTTCTTTATTGTGCAGGGTTTATCATTAGAGACCATTCAAATATAGAGCACCTTGAGGATTAAAGAGGTAAATAAAGCAAATATTTCACATTATTAGAAAATAACAAACTGCACAAGTCTGCAAGATATACAATCTTTTTGTTAAAGTGATACACAAGCCAATATTACCCTATAGGGTAGTCTTTCCCTTAAAATCCCTAATGAAATCATTTATGTTCATCTCAACTGTAATTTTAACATTTTTTACCACCTTCTTCCTTTCTTCTTCTTTTACCTTCTCATAAGCATCAATAACATCCTTCAACCACATAAACTTCTCACATTGGACATTCTGGCATTTTAAGAACTTCAAACCATATGAACTTGCTTTAGTGGATGTAAATAGCTTCATCACATCATTGCACCCTAACACCTTTTACAATTTGACAGTGTCCATGGGCACTCTCTCACCCAGTGGTTCAACCCCCCACATCCATAGCATCCTACAAGGCTAGATGAACTGGTTGGATTTTCAAACTCATTAATAGCATCAGATAGCCACTAAAATGAATTAGGGTGTGTGAATTGAAATGAGAGAAATTTTCTATTTGGGTTACTCTGGGTTCTAGATGTAAAAAGCCTCCTAATGCCATTGCAATTGTTTACTTTGCACTTTGAATAAATTCATGGGCAAGAACTAACATTATGTCCAGCTTGGTCACACATTAGGCATAGCTGTTAAAAGAAAAAACTAAAAACACTTATTAGCTTAAACCGCCCACATTTACATTTGCAATTTGTCTCCTAACCCCACTATGAAAATTAACCAAAAAACTTATTGCAATAATCAAATTGAAGTGTTTTTCTTTAAATTAACAGATTTTATAGGAGTATTACCTCCACATTGGTAGGAAATTGATGTTTTCCACCTCCCATTTCTCAGTTCTTCGTTAGATGCTTTGGAACCCTAACTTCAAACCAAAACTAAAGGGAAGAATAAGATAATCAATGCGAGCAGAGAGAAGAAGAGTGTTGGAAGATTGAAGAAGTGAAGAAGAAAAGCATAGAGAAGAGACGCAATCGTTCGTTCAATGGCTATATTTCATTAAATGACAAAAGGGTATTACTGAGTTTTTCAAAAAATGACTTAAGTCAATCGGAGTCAATGGCAGTTAACAAGGGTGGACTGACTGCTCAGGCGAGAATAAGAGTAAAGGCTAGATTTAGCGAATGTGAGGGTTAATGTCAATATGGTGTACATGTATGGGGGGTTTACTCAAATTTACTCTAAAAACTACATAAATTATAAAGGAAAAAGTTAAAGATCTCAAAGCACATGTCCTGTATTTCTACTAGATGATATGCTTATTGAGTCTATATACTGCATTGTAGCCAGCTCCACACTCGATCGATGAAATTCTGTTTTACTTTCCAGAAGAAGGAAATCGCCGACTACTGTCAAATGTAGTGAAGCTGCATTCTGATCTTGCAACTTTGCCATACTGTCACCTTTTAAACCAAATGGAGACTTCTTGCTAACAAGGAGAAGTAAAACCCTACTGGAATGACTCTACTCACATTTTCTCTCATAGGGATCAAATCAAAAATACCTTGTAAGATTACTGAAACCTTATTCTCTGCGTCATTTATATTATCCCAAAACTGATGGGTCTTTTTCGAAAGAACCCATTTGTTCGCATAGAAAATGATTATGGGACTAACATATTTTTCCTTCATCCCTTGTCTTCTCAGGGTTCCAAAGGGAAGAGAAATTAAATCCTTGATCCATAAGTCTTGGCTAGCAACTTCTTTCACGGTCTTGCAACTCCAGGCTCGACTAGCTAAATGCTCCCAAGGTAATAATAGATGTTTCACATCTACGTTCTGGATCAAGAAATCTCCATACAAGCCATGAAAGCAAGAGACTCAACACAACGACTCACGATCATAAGTTCTTATGACAAAGGGAGAAGAGTATCATCCCAACTTTGTAATACAACTTGGTTTCGATAAAGATCTGAGTGGTCACAGAGATTTCCTGAACCGTAATCTTTGTTCATCTCTAGAAACTCTGTGGCACATTTGAGCAATGTAACATTGAAAGAGTCAATGAGAGTGAAGGAACCATAAGTAAAGAGAACTACCATTTCAAAAACTTTTGGCCCTCCGGGAAAATTATCTGGTAACTTGATCTCTGTCGAAGTGTGTAGTGCCTTCTTGAAGTATCCGCTCTTGGAAATCAAAGGGTACTATTATAAAAGAGAAACATGGTTATAAACTGTGAAATTAAGAAAACAACCTCTTGTTCTCTATTTCTTCTTACCTTGTTAAGATGAAAGACTCTGCCGCCTACTCGAATACGTACTGCCACAGGTAAACCTGTTTCTTTGCTCCTGAAATAACATATTAGTTTTAGCACAACTAAACTATTATGCGTTAACATATAAAAAAGCTTTGCAAACGTAAATGTTTTATTTACCATGCCATTATTCTGATCTTCAGCAAGGCTGCAACATTTGGAGACGAGTAAGGACTCAATGTCAGAGAACTTGTTTTTGAACTTGAAGCATCCATGGTCAGGAGAACTCTTATAGTCCCTCTTCTTCAAAATATAAATGACAGAGACTTCACTTCAACTGTAAGTACACTATACAGAGTTTTACGCTATCGATACCCGATCTCAAGAACCCGTCTCGAGAATCGAAAGGTACAAAAGGAGCTCCTTCTTGAACTTGATAAAATTAGTAGAAGAATAAGTATGTATTGAAGAGTGTAATGAGGTGGTTTTATTAGTTAGCACACAAGATCAACTGCACACGAGTGGGTTGTGGGCCACAGAATCCAAATTTTAAGGCTTTAAAAGGTTCTTGGATATTGGATAGTTAAAATTTCTTGCTTTTATTCGGCTTCAGAGAGTAGAACAGGGAAGAACTTTCACCTTCATTGTGTTACTCAATACAATTTGTGGCAGGACTTTTTTTCATCAGTTTAGTAACTTTGAATTACTTGCTCTTTGTCATCTGTTATGAGATCATTTACAATCTCAGGTTTGCCTTAGCAAAGCTATTATATTATGAGCATCCCTGGTTCAGTATGATATCCTTGTCTCTATTGTAGTTTCAACTCTTTTTACAAAAGCTGGGAGGTTTAGTAGGGATGGAGCCAGAAAATATATATAGTGGCAATAATGTGTAATGTGCTTGAAATTACTTGTTCGTGTAAATTAGAATATTTTCAAATGTATTTAATGAAAACTATCAGCCAATAGTTTTGATTCCTCCCCGGCTGTAATAAAAATGCGTCTACAAAATTATAAGTTCTAATTACTGTATACACCTTTCAAAGAGGTCTGAACTCTGATGTAGAAAGATCCCCTGATCAGGACCTCAAACTATGATCATGAAAGCAACTCTTAACATTTCCAGGACCCATCTGTCCCTCTTGCGATGTATGTCCTTGAAGGCCTACATTATTTATTTTTATTATGTTAGATTGTTATTCATTCAAGTGAGAATGACCTACAACAAAGCCTCATGTACATTTAAGACTGTAGTACATTTGTGATAATGAGCACCTTCTTAATTCCAAGTTTGATAGCAAGTTGCAATGAAATCTAATATAATTTTTCTCCTTTGAGGAATTAAACAAGTACATATTTACTTCTTTTAAAGAATTGTTCAGTTTCATTTTTAAGGCCTAATTGTAACTTTTGAATACTTGTGTTTCAATGATAAGTTAAACTAAGATTTCAGCCATATATAGCTTTGTCATAGTCGATGCTTGGGTAGCCCTGAAACTCCATTTCAATCTCTATCTGAAGCTTCATCTACCTTTCTCACGCTCTTTCTAGCTACTCTGGTCGCCATGATAAAAGGGGACAAGATAACACCCTCCTTATCAAAGCTAAATAATTAGAATGGCATGAAAACGTTTTCAGATTGAGGAATAGAACTTCTACTGAAAGAGCAATCCTATACTTTAATTCCCAAATAAAACTAAAACGTTACTAGAAGAGTTAATTGGTTTTACTCTTTTAGCATCCAATACATGAATCTGCATCATCAAATCTACAAACCTCAATGGTTCAAGCCACAAATTATTCCTATGATAAAACTTGATGCACATTTAGCTTTGACTCTGTTAAATTGATGAATGCATTTGAAAATGTGACCTTAATGGATGGAAATGAAGTAACCCTTGGTAGATGATCAATTAACATTACTAAGACAACGTCAGCATAATAAGAACCCAATGCACAAATACGTTTTTGGCAAATGATCAATGTTTTGAATTTTCGAGTGTAAATACCAAGTCTCGGACCTCGAGGAATAATAAACCTAAGTGTAACTACATTAGAAGAAATTTTACTATCTTTCTTTTTTCTCACGAGAAATCTTAAAATCGCCGACATATATAACAAAATTTTAAATTATTGTAGCCGATTGCTAGTATCAACACTAATACAGTAGCGTGGATAATTGCAAATCCAATAATCAACATTGGTCCCTAGGCTACTGCAACAATCATTCTTCAATGATATAACATCACGTCGGCGTGTGACATGAAGTTATGGGAGATGAACTATAAAATTATGAGGGTGACAAACCATTTGGGATTGACATCATCATCACCATTACTTTAATAGTTACCCTGCTCAGAATCCTCATGTACCAGAACTGCTCTCTCTCACAGGTACAAACCCTAAAATCCCAAATTCCAATTTACATCTCCTTTAAAGCTATTAATCTCTCCTTACTTGCAGGTACCTTGAGCCCCAGAGCTAACTATGGGTATCATTTACAAAAACATACCCAGGTGATTATTCTATTTTCTGTGGTTTTGTTAATCTTCGTTGCGCGACTGTTGCAATGCTGCATTTTATGATCTATTTTTTCTTGAAAACTTAGTTTTAGTTTTAACTCAGAAGATCAACTTAATTACATGAATTGGATCATCCCATGCAATTTCCATACCCCGAAGAGTAGCTACGAACCAAAGATTTCGCTGTCTTGAGCTATTCCATTTTCGGGTTTATTTATTGTCAGTATTAGTAAGATATGTTAAAGAATTCTATTAGGTGCATTTACCATTTTCACTAGAAAGTGTTAAGTCGCAAGCCCGGAAGCCACAAACTCCAAGTCGATTTGGGTTAGCTATGAACAAACACAAACAAATAAATGCACACAACACCAAGTTTATAGTGGTTCGGCAAATTGCCTATGTCCACTTTCAAGAGAGAGAGAGTTTATTCAAGATCCCAATTACAATCACTCAATACCCATTAGAAGTTCTCACTCAAGAATCCTCTCCAATTTGTTCTCACCAAAGTTGTCTAAAGGATTGAATCAAGGATGGCTTTAACAGAACCTAGGTTTCCCTTTATACACTAGGGAAAACCTTTTACAATCGCTCAAATCTCAAGGCAATCAAGAGGTTCGAAAACCATCAAAAAAATAAAGTTCCCAGATTTCGTTCGAACGAGATAGGGAGTCGTTTGAACGAAATTTGTCTATGGGCCAAAATTCCAGGGGATTGAACATTGGTCGTTCGAACGAAATAGGGAGTCGTTTGAACGACTTGGGCTCCTAGGCCAAAATTCCAGGGAGTTGGAAAAGGGTCATTCGAACGGATTCGAGGGTCGTTCGAATGACCAAGGCCCAAACCCAAAAAGCACAATTCTCCACAGAAAGTAAGTTTGATATTTGTTATTTCTCGTTAACCGTATTTCTCTTCAACATTGAATATAATAATTATAAGTTTTTACCTGGCGAAGGCACGTCATGGGTCACCTAAGGCACTTGCTGGGTGCGTCATTTTTACGGGTAGTAGTCAAGGGAACATGAAAATCTAGTTATGCTAATTAAGAGCAGCACATTATGTGACAAACTATAATATGGCAACTTGCAAGTACAGTTATTGATATTCATCACAAAAGCGTGAAATTAAGAAAAACTTTACAAGAAATTCATTAAGATGACGAACTCGTATGAAGTGCTACTAGGGATGCATAAAGTCCGTCTGGAGTGTTGATTAATGTATCATGTTTTCCTTCCTCTGCAATAACCCCATTTTTAACTACTGCAATCCGATCTACATTCTTAATTGTTGATAACCGGTGTGCTACCACTATTGTAGTCCGGTGCACCATAACTCGGTTTAATGCATCTTGAACCACGCGTTCAGATTCTGCGTCAAGTGCGCTTGTGGCCTCATCCAATAGTAAAATCTTTGGCCCTTTCATAATAGCACGTGCTATTGCCACCCGTTGCTTCTGTCCACCGGAAAGTTGCACCCCACGCTCTCCTACTATTGTATCATACCCCTGCACTCATTTGAGATTTGAAAAGTTATGAAGAGCCATTGCGTTCTAGAGATAATGACAATTGAGAGAGTGTACTGATCCAAATAAGTGAAAATCGATTTAGATGGTTTGATAATGTACGTATTTGTAAAATTTGTGATTGCATCTATGGGCCAGACGAACTTGGAGCGAGAGCTGACTGAGGAGCCTATACGAACAAAGATTGAATTTTGATGGTTTTGATAGAGGATTAAGAACTTCTTTAGCATTATCCGACTTTTTCTTCATTATTGTTGGTATTAATAGGGGGGCAAATTTGTAAAACACGTGTCCATACATAGCTGAATGATTTTGTACGCTTATCTTCTCTAGATCTCTCAGGATCTTTTGATATATATCACATTTAGTTATTTCTGTTTTAATCTCTATAACTATATGAATAAAGGGCTCCTCACATTGTAACCTGGACAGTAATACAATGGTTTCTACTTTCTTCAGGCCATGTTCTATTTCACCAAAAATCATTTTACTAAGCCATTCAGTTAAGTTTTGCCTACCTGTTGCAATCCACTTATGAACTCGTGAGCATTTGCTAACTCTGCTGCGGCTAAAATTTCTGCCTCCGTTGCATTTCCTTCCTTTCCATATGCAATGTTGGCTCGGATTGTGTCATTGAACAATACAGGTTCTTGACTCACTAGGCCCATTTGCTGCCTCAGCCACCTCAACTGGAATTTCTGGAGTTCAATTCCATCTAGTGTTACATGTCCAGAATCAGGGTCATAAAATCTTTGCAACAGTGAGATCACTGTTGATTTGCCGCTCCCACTTTCTCCAACCAGAGCAACCGTCTGTTACATGGAATTAGTGATGATATTTATATATCTTATTGCATAGCTATGGTTTTAAATGAACTCAGTGGAGACTTACCTTGCTAGAATGAATGAGTAAGCAGAGGTCACTGAAGATCTCGACATCAGGCCTCGTTGGGTACTTAAAGTTTACATGGTGAAACTGAATTTCTCCTGTTATGTTTTCTAACGTCGTACCGGACTCATCGCTTGTGTCTATCTTCGACTTTCGGTCTAGAAGTGCAAATATGGAAGCGGTAGATGCTTTGGCTTTAGCTGAATCCGGTGCATATGAGCTTGTTTGAGAAATTCCAATTGCGGCCATAGTGAGAGCAAAGAAAACCTGTGAGGCGAGGGAGGGAAAACAGAATCAATGACAATCAAGCATGTAATAGTGTACATTGTTGTACTGATCGTTGCTTCTTCTTCCCAAGTTTATCATTGGGTCTCTTGGATTTGCAAGAATTTCTTTTTCTTTTTCTTTTCTGTGTTGGTGTTTTCCAATCTTTTCTCTTTTCGTCTTGATTATTGAGATGGGGTTATGCATGTTTAAGATGATTTCCGCAGATTGTTTAATATTTCCCAACAACTTAATAGAGATGGAGATAATACTTACACGAAAAACGTCAGAAAATGATATCTTCCCATCCTGGACGAGTCTCCCGCCAGAATAGAAACTGATTGCATAGACGCAAAACAGCAAAAAGTAAGAGAGACTGTAACCAATCCCACTAACCAATCCTTGTCTTATCCCACTCTTTGCAGGGCCTTCACACTTTTTTTTGTACAGTTCCATCACCTTCTCTTCAGCACAAAAAGAAGCTATTGTCCTTATACTTCCAACTGCATCCTTAGCAACTTGGCTTGCTTCCCCGTACATTGTCTTCAAGCATTAAATAATCAATCTCGTTAAACGTATTTTTTTTTTATAATCTGTGTTTTCTAGTTGATAAAAACATCAGTAGACTTTCAAGGAAAAGTGAAGTACAATATTAACCCCTGAAGTCTTAAAAAAAATGGGAATTCAGTTTCATTGATTTTACCAACTTTAGAGTGTGATCTCTGGTTTTTTTTGTAGAATAATGATCATCAAATTTCCTACCTATGACTCAATTCTCTTGGAAACATTAGTAAGGTCTACCCTTTTGGAGCTTGTGGCCTTGTACTATCATTTGGGGGTATTTGAAAAATGCATTAAGAGTCTAAGATAGCTTTTTAAGAGCATCAGGTGTAGCCTAGCTAAAGTATAGCTAGCAAGATGAGTTGGAAAGTGATATTTGAAAAAGTCAAAAAAATAGACTCCTCAAAAAATACTCCATGTCAAAAGAAAAGTATCATGTGTAATAAAAAAAGGTTAAAAAAAAATAGTTTTAACTTTTCCAAACACTTACTATGTATTGATTTTAATTAAAAAAAAGGTTTTCCACGTAATAAAGTTGTCTAGGTGACTACCCAAAATTTATTTCTCTCTCCTCTCATTGTTGAGGAGAGAGAGTATTGAAACCCAAAATAACTACCCTCTTAGGGAGGCTAAAAACTTGATTTTTAGCATTTTCTCCTCTTTATTTTAGCTATAGGGAGCCTACACTAGATGCTCTAAGATAGAAAGAATCAATGGACAGCAGCGATTAGTAAGGTCTACCTTTTTTCCTACTTGTCATCAGCTGTGTTATTGGGGGTGGTATTTGAATGTCTATATAGACGCTTAAAAGAGAAAATATCTTGTGGAATGTTGTTGTAATGTGTTATCAGGAAAAAGCAATAGACCTGCATTGAGGGTGTAATATACAAGGGATTGGCAAGCTATATTCCTTTGGAGAGCGAAATCTGATTTTCTATTCTTCTACCGTGGTTATAGCCTTTAAGATGAACCATATAAAAATTTGGTTTTATTGTTCGAATGTACTTTTCTCTTTTTTAAGTTGTTTTATTTTTTCTCTTGGTTTCAAATTTAACTTCTTAGCTTTTTTTATCCTGCCTTACTAAATCTCTTATGAAACCTCTTGTTATGCTTTATATTTTGGATGTACTTGTAATAGACACATTATATGTTAAGAGCAAACCTCTGCATCTGCGCTGAATCCTTTCATGAAGTGCATATGAGCCCATCCATTAAGACCTACTAAAGGTAGCAAAAACAGAATTATGAGTGCAAATTGCCAACTTGCTTCGAAAGCAATAGCCAAACCAGCAATTGCTGTTGCTGCATTTTGAACCAGTAGAGCAAGTGCATCCCCAACTAGACAACGCACTGTTGATGCATCTGTAGAGAGCCTCGCTCCAATTGCACCACTCGTATGAGAAGGATCATCAAACCAACCAACCTCCATGTGAACCACTTTGTTGAAGCACATTGACCGGATCCGTCTTATTAACCTACACCCAGCTACTGAAAAGAAATACGTTGTTGCTGGAGATGCCACTAAACTTAATGCACCAAGGGCGAGAAACATTAATGACCAAAACTTTGAGTCTTTCCGAAGTTCACTTGGCGGTTTGTACATTGATTTGATCATACCAGAGAAAAGTAATCCAAAAGCCGGCATTACTACTCCATTGGCTATGCCAGATATAACACCAAGTAATAATATTGGAATCTCTGGTTTGTTGAGATAAGCAAGGCGGCGAAGTGGGACCTTTTGTGTTGGCTCTTGGATGTTGGATTTAGTATATTTGATGTTGGATTTAGTAGGTGCTGTTTCTTGGATTTTGAGTCCTGTAGGTATGGCTGACGAGACTGAGAATGAATGTCGGCTGTTATTTCCAACATCAGAAGATCCTTGACTCGAGGATGCTTCGAATGAAACTTCTTCTGTTTTGTCGTGGTGATTTTCAGATTCTTTGCTTACTTCGTGCAGACGTATGAGTTGGCAGTAAGCTCCATCTGAATCTTTTAGGAGCTCTGTGTGGGAACCTGATAAGTTGAAAAAAACGTCGTGTAACTCAGTATCCAAGCAGACAAGAAGAACAAGAAAATATCATTATCCAGTTGCTTAAAAGAGTAGGTTGATCCCTAAAATCCCTCTATTAAGAAATCCACATTTTTTACAGAAGAAAAATGAGAGGTATATAACTTAAGTTCAAATTTATTTTGTGCTAGAATCATAGGATTGCTCATTTTCATTTGTGATATATATTTACCTTTTTCAACAATTCTCCCTTGCTGCATTACACATATCGTATCAGCATTTCTTATTGTGCTCAATCGATGTGCAACAATGACAGTAGTTCGGTTGACCATGACTCTGTCCAATGCCTCTTGCACAATCCGTTCAGACTCGGCATCAAGTGCACTTGTAGCTTCATCTAGAAGTAGAATTCTTGGGTCTTTTAAAATTGCCCTTGCTATTGCAACTCTCTGTTTCTGTCCTCCAGATAACTGAGTTCCATGCTCACCAACCATTGTTTCTAGTCCCTGAGTAATTGATATATGAGGAAAGCAGGCTTGAGCCAATTACCAAATGAACACGAAGTAAACAATACAAAAATGGAAGAATATAAGATTATTAAAACCCTTGAAAATGTATAGAACCTGAGGCATTTTATCTATAAAGTTTGCTGCATTGGCAAGCTCAGCTGCTGCACTGATTTCTTCAAGAGTCGCACCTTCTTTTCCATATGCGATATTGTCTTTGATGCTCGAAGTAAACAGCACAGGCTCTTGGCTCACGAGCCCAATTTTCTCTCTGATCCATTTTAGCTTAAAGTCCCTTAGATTTAGACCATCTATAAGTATTTCACCAGCTTGTGGGTCATAAAATCTCTCGATCAGACTTATGACTGTTGACTTCCCACTTCCACTCTGTCCAACTAAAGCTGTGGTTGTCCCACTAGCTACAGTGAGAGAAAATTCACTGAGAACTTGTTCATCTGGCCTAGCGGGATAACTAAAGTGAACATCCCTTAACTCGATGTTTCCATGAATGTCATCCAATGTGCATCCTTTGGAGTCATAAGCGTCTATCTCTGTCTTCCTGTTGATTGTCTGGAACATCTTGAATGCTGCAGCTTGTCCAGCGGCAAATGCACTGAAGCATGGAGATGCCTGGCCTAGAGAACTGAAATATTATATAAAAACCATTAAAACATATTTCCATTTCTGTGCAATCATTTATACTTGTGTAGAAGTTAGAGGTGGAGAAGAGATCTAAAGAACTCTCTTATTGTGTGTACCCTTGGATGTTTGGTTGGTTCCGTTTCTTTTCTTGGGGTTCGCGAATTCCCTCTGGTATTGTTTTGTCATTTTTTCGTGCCATTGTTGTAGGGCAGTTGCAACTTTTGACACCTCCCCCCCCCCCCCCCAACCCCACACACACACCACGAATTACAAGTTCTCATTAATTATTTTCTCAAAAAAAAATCTTATCATGAACGAAACAGGGTATGTAGAACTCCAGAAGAAATATCTGACGAAAAAGTAGAGAATAATTGCCTTTACATAGGCTGAAGAAAATTTATAGCAAATTAGTGAAGTAAAGGAAATATAAAATAACCTAAAGTAAATACGCCATTAACAGTTTAATCGCGAGGATGCAAAATTCTTGAAAGACGAGGAAAGAAAGCAGATACTTACTGGGAGCCGGTCAATATAGCAAGAACTACATTAACGACATCAGCACCCGTATAGCCTCTGTGGATTATCAGTATAGCACCACACCATAGAGCCAGTGCGTAAGAACCGTATATGATTAACATTACCGCACCATTTCCTAACCCGGAAGCTACACCTTCATAGATACCAGACTGGTAAGCGTCCGTTATAGATTTATTGTATTTAGCTATTGCATCTTTCTCTCCAGTAAATGATGCTACCTGGGCAGAAATAATGCTTGTTATACCTATAAAAGTGAAAGACGATAAATAATCTTTACTCGTAAATAACGTATTATTTTAGGAATTGTGTCCCTACTTTGTAGGGAATTATGTGCTCTATTCAGTTATCTAACCGAAGGTCTTCTTATGAGTGAAGTTGGATACAAAAATAACTTGTATTTGTGGTCTTTTTTCTTCAAAAAAAAACCCTCTACCGCCTATTGGGAATGCCATTTAATGATAATTATGTGCACATTTTCAATTATTTGGCCGAATGCCTTTTTATGGCGGAGTTGAATACCAAAATAAATTTGATTTAACCCTCTGAGTTCCCCAGTATGTCACTTATTCAAGTGGGACCCCTTATTTGTTGTTTTGACTGAGTTGGTTGCACTTGACTTTTGGTTGACTTGAGCAAAATCATTTGTACCTTTGAGCAAAACATGTGCGATTCACGTGAGAGTTGCCATCAATTAAGAGCACCTGCAACAGCTAGGTGAATTATGATGTGGCGGGGTGGATTGAGAAATCCACCCTCTAAACCCCAAATCCACCCCACAGCAGCTAGATCGTTCTGCCTACGTGGCTTGAGCAAACCCACCTTGAGGGTGGTCTCTCCAGCCTTTGGGTGAATTTTTAGTGGATCAATCTCGCGCAGTTCTGAGCTGTGTGTGAGATTTGGACGCTCCAGATGGAGACACGTGGCCAGATCTTAGCTTTTTGATTGTCCCGCGCAGTTCAGAACTGCGTTGGGTAAAATCCACCTTGATTTTGGGCTGAACTGTTGTGGGTGGATTTTGGGTGGATTGGTTTTTGGGGTGGATTGGTGAAAATCCACCCTCAAACTGCTGCATATGCTCTTAGAAGCATAATTAGAAACTCCTACGTGGCACACATCCGCAGAAAAAACTATCTCTCTTTAGGAATGGTCATCTCTTTCTCTGTTTTGATTTCAGAAGCCACAAAAACTATAAATCATAACAAAGATCCAATTTTGATATATTCTAAAACGATTGAATCTGTATCGGAGAAGAGATCGGTCTTCGTGGATTCTTTGAAAAGATAAGATTTTGCATATTTTATTAACGAGATTTAATAATTGCATTTGAGCCATTAACTCTTTTGAACAGTGTCGCTTTCGAGCTGTTATATAATACAGACAATTATAACAATTGCATTTCCAATAATGATATGAACTTTTTATTTTTCCTGTTATTTCCACAACCTTTTCTTCGTCTCTAAACCTATCTCTTCAACATTGAAAACCCTACCCGCCGATTTGTTAACATATCCCATTATCGTTTTCCTTGCTCCAAAATCTGGTAAGATCTAAATCAATTTCTACTTTCATAATTCCTATTAGTCTTAAAGACACATAGATCCAACAAGCATTTCTCTCTTTCGCATTCAAAACCCTACCCCATAATCTTACGATATCTGGGAATTTCAATCTTGATTACTTCGTTTTTTTTATAATAAAAAAAAATCACCCCCTTTCAATGATCAAACACTCATTCTACTTCAGTAAACTACTTTGGATTGATAAACATTGGGAACTCTCAAAGCATAGGGAGGCAAATTTATCTTTTTCTTTGGTTGTTAGGGTTTACCTCAAATGCATGCTTCATTTTGGGATGCATTTAAGTGTTTGCAAATACGGGTGCAAACAAAAGATTTGATTGTCTTTTATTTATTTATTAATAGTCTTCTTTAATTAGGATTTTTTTATTACTATACTTAATCATGTTAAAATCTTTCTAAATTTCAAAAATCCCTACTACAATCCAAATAATTTTTAAGAAAACCAACTTAATGAAATACTAAACCCTACGGTATCTTTTTATAGGCACAATGAGTCCTTACAATTGAAAACTCTATCCCTAGTCCAATTAGGAAGCACTGTATTCATGCATAATTGTTGTATATGGCCTCAACTGATCTAGAAATAACATTTAGAACCCTGAATTTCGAGAAACTACGGCTAAACCCTGGCGTGAATTTTTTTTAATATTTACTACCCTAATAAAATTAAATACCATATTTACCCTTTCCGTGACTTGATGAACCAGTTGAAGCAGTAACTTTTCTAACAAATCAAAACAGTAGAGAAAATCTCTCAACATCATTGAAACTTGACAAGCAAACTAATCTAATCAAAAATCTCGAGATCCCAATGGACTATGATTAACTAATCTGCAGCCATTTTCGATTTCAAAAGAAATTTCATTAAAAGAATATGTATCCCATTTTTAACTTTGATGGATATTTCATCATCGAGTTCATTGAAGGACTCTTCTTGATGCAACTAGGGTTCTCTCAAGAGGGATATCGACGGAATGACGTTATTCATCGATTTCTTGAGAGTTATAATTCTTACTTTTAAAGAATATCAAACAACAACAACAATAACAATAAAGAAAAAAATCAACCCTATAATTTTAAAACCAACATCGACAATCCCTTTCGGTCATTATTTTAGTAAAAGAAAAGATGGGATTAACATATGTATTGTGTTTGGAGTAACATGGATTGAAAGAGGAAGAATCTCTGTGAGGGCCCCAAAATTTACAAACTCTAGAGTGTTGGGTATGAACTCGAATAGAAAGATTGTCGAAGATTGGGAAATTGTCGAAGTCGTTCGAACTAAGAAGGAAGTCGTTCGAACGAGCTTCAATGTCGCTCGAACGAGCTTCAATGTCGCTCGAACGAAATCTCAGTTTTTTGCGGTTTTGGATTTGGTTCGTCAATCTCGTTCGAACGAGCTTGGATGTCGTTCGAACGAGATGTTATGTTTCTAGGGTTGGAGACCAACTATCGCAAAGTTGTTCGAACGAGCTTGGAGTCGTTCGAACGAGCTTGGCGTAGGTTTTCCTTAGATGTTAGAGTTTTGCCTCGAGATCCGTACTACTTGTATTATTTGATCCTCTAGTATATAAAGAGGACTTAGGCTATTTTGTTAGCAATCTTTTTGTGAGTTTAATCTTAGAGAGGCTAGGGTTTGAAAAAACTTCATTAAAGCTTGAGAAGCTTGAGAGATCATTGTAACCTATTTGATATCATAATGAATTGTTCGTGGGGAGTGGTTTTTCATCCGCAAGGGTTTTCCACTTCCCTCCTCTGGGAAAATTCTTCGTGTTATTTTATATTGTTATTGTTGATTTACTACTTGATTGGCGATTTCCGCGTATCGTTCTTGTAAGGGATGAGAGAGTAGCTACCTCGATTCTCAACATAGAGTCCACGATTTATGTTTCATATGAATGATGAGGAAGTTATGAAAAGAATGAGGTTGTTAACCTGCTTTACCAGGTTTGCAAAATTGAAAATAGGGTAAATTTGGTATTTGGTATAATTAGGGTATTAAAAGCAAACAAATTTCTAATTTAGGGTCGATTAGTAGTTTTCTTAATTTCAGGGTACTAAATGTCATTTTTAAACCACTTAAGGCCCTGTATGGTAATTCTTTCTTTAAAATATCTTCTAAATTCAACAGGATTCTAAAGAGATTCCCGATACTATTGGGGTGACGACCCGTCATATCATGGTCAAACAAAATACTTGTTAGTTTTCATCATGGAAGTTTTTTGTGCCAATCCTGAAATCTATACAATAATTGTATTAAGACAATCAACACCACTCATATTGCTTCCAATCCGTTATTTCCCAAGAGGATGAAACATATCGAATCGGGCGGTCACTTCATTCCAGATAAGGTAGTTTCAGTTTAAATCTGTACGTCTCCAAATTGCTAGTTGTTGCTATAAGAGATTCATTGTTTCCTTAAAAGCATAGTGGTGCAAGGCCTTTACAGGGACATCTGGAGATTATTTAGGACCTCTCTCCTTATGAGATTGGATGGTTTTTTTGGAAGGAACAAAACGTTGAGCACTTTGAAAGATGATATACTTGTAGCAAATCACTGACGTTTTATTTCTAGGTAATACTCTAGGTTATAGCTTACAGTTAGGCACCCAAGTCCTATGTTTATTTTGTTAATTTTGTAAGACATTCTTTTTACATTTGCAGTATAGCTCCCTAATGGTTTCTTATTTGAAGCTATTTTTTTCTTCTAAAATTGGTAGGAACTGATGTCAAATATATGTTGCCACTTGAAAGGAGTACATTTCTCTAATGAATTCCCTGGGAAACTCTATAGTAAATGGAATATACAGAATTGTGATCAATCAAATATTGCAAAGCCCCGACATTTATTATCGTTCAGAATTGGACCATAATGGAATTTCGGTCTATACCGGTACCATAATATCAGATTGGGGAGGAAGATCAGAATTAGAAATTGATAGAAAAACACGGATATGGGCTCGTGTAAGTAGGAAACAAAAAATATCTATTCTAGTTCTATCATCAGCTATGGGTTTGAATCTAAGAGAAATTATAGATAATGTTTGCTACCCCGAAATTTTCTTGTCTTTCCCGAATGATTAGGAGAAAAAAAAATTGGTTCGAAAGAAAATGCCATTTTGGAGTTTTATCAACAATTCGCTTGTGTGGGCGGGGACCCGGTATTTTCTGAGTCCTTATGTAAAGAATTACAAAAGAAATTTTTTCAACAAAGATGTGAATTAGGACGGATTGGTCGACGAAATATGAACCGGAGACGGAATCTTGATATACCTCAGAACAATACATTTTTGTTACCACGAGATGTATTGGCAGCGGCAGATCATTTGATCGGAATGAAATTTGGAATGGGTACACTTGACGATGTGAATCACTTGAAAAATAAACGTATTCGTTCTGTAGCAGCAGATCTATTACAAGATCAATTAGGATTGGCTCTGGTTCGTTTAGAAAATGCGGTTCGAGGAACCATATCTGGACCAATTAGGGATAAATTGATACCGACTCCTCATAATTTGGTAACTTCAACTCCATTAACAACGACTTATGAATCTTTTTTCAGTGGTAGGAACTGATGTCAAATATATGTTGCCACTTGAAAGGAGTACACAATTTGGATGAATACTTTGTTCTTAATAATGTAGTTCTGGACAATGATTAGATCTTCCTGACTTCTAAGTCTTAATGCTGTGCCTGTCAGACTAAGCTCATGATTATGTCTCTTCATTTATATATAAAAAACTGGGGAAGTAAGTACGTACTGTTCTGATTGATCCTATTGTCTGTTCTACTACAATTCCAGCTTTTGAATAGGCAGATTGTGAACGAGATGCCGTCTTGGATAAGGCGAGTGTCACGAGTCCAGCAGACATCACAAGAGGTGGAATTGCAGATAGCATGACTAGTGCAAGAATCCATCCTTTGATGAATGCTATTGTAAAACCTCCAAGAAACGTCGCAGCCAGCTGTATGAACTTGCCAATCTGTATAATAAGAGCAAAGTTTGGGTCATCAATACATGGTGAGTAATTTTTGGGGTGTGGGAGTGTTAGTTAGCTACCTTTTCCCCCATTGCGTCTTGAATGAGAACAGTATCACCAGACAGCCTACCCACAACTTCTCCCGTGTTTGTTTCTTTATCAAAGAATGCTATATCTTGGCGTAAAATAGTTTTCAAATATAAACTCCTTATTCTTGCAGCCTGCCTTGCTCCTGTGACCATCCAGCAAGCAACCTCTGACAAACAACAATCATGAGTACTCTCTATATCAAATAGTTCAAACATCTACTCTATATTAAAATGTCAGAGCAACTAGTTCATGTACATACGGAAGTATCCTGAAATTCCAGCCACCACAGCCAAGTAAACAAACTTTAATGCTACCTGAAGCCATAAAAATATCAACATGTTAAGACCACTCTCGTGTCTATATAAGTGAAATACAGAAAAGAAAATCAAGGTTTCATTAGCGAAGACCAATATAATCTAACAATATATTCGAAGGATCAATGAAACTATGCATCTTAGCAGAATCAAATTACTTAAAACATGAAATATGGCCAGAGAAGGGTATACGTATATTGCGAATGTAATTGAAAACTGTATAATCCAAATTTTCTGTTGGAGGTATAATGCAAATGTAATTACTATTTTTTGGGGTGGTCATAATCTAGCCTCTAGTGGTGTGTTATTCAATAACTTCTATTATTTGGGGAGGATTTAATTTATGTTTATCGCCTTGTTCCACATTTTGAATTCTCTTTTTCTTCTTCTTTTCTAGATTCCCTCTGTGACCCTGGTGGTTTTTCATCGTAAGAAAAAGAAAATGAACTCTTTTTACCCTCTTAACCAAGCTATAAAAACTTATACCTTGTAATTTAGTTTTTCTATAGTGGAGATCTTCTAATCACGGGAATGGGGAAAAAAATTGTCATCCTCTAATTTGTGGAAGATCTCATAGCAGATTATAAAAAACTTTTTTTGCCGCAATTATAACGCTTTGCGAATATTGGTTGCTACCAGGCATGTTTATGGTGCCATATATTCATCTGGACAGGATTATAATAGCCACATCAGATGCACCAAAATCATGTACTACCATTATCAAATTTTATGCTTACCTTTGAAATTTCAGGAACCACATCTTTTCCGGTGCCTACGTTCTGTCCGAAAGAGTTGATCACATCTGAAAGAAAAATTGTCATAAATGGCCAGGACATCCCATTTACAAGAGCGCCTATTGTCCCGACGACCATCAGCATGATATCTTTGTAGTCTACAAAAGAGAAGAGCTTGTGAAGTGAAACAGTATCCACGCTTTCTCCTCCCTTATTCTTTTCAGATTCTTGTTTGTTGTTTTTTTTTTCTGAGATGTTATTCATCTCTACGACAGATGAGTTCGTTACTACCAGTGAGTGGTTTGTCGATGGAGTGGCTTTGTAGACTGACATCTCAACTGAAAGAAAAATATGCTCAAAGTGATCAAGACAGAACTACTCTAAACTTGACAAAAGTAATTATTCAAGGTTTCAGTCTTTGAAAATAGATTAAATCAGGAAATTTAGGGTAGCTAACTTTAAACAACTTATGCGCCTCTAGAATTCTGCTAGAACAATTTTCATAACTTAACCAAATAACCCACAACATATGTTCTCTATTTTTCCAATATAGAGAACTGAACAACCTTTCTGAATGGTCCTTTACTTAAAGCTACCCGGCTCCGGCTGAATTTAAGTTTAAAAGACTGAAGTTCCCATAAGCTGATGAAGCTACAAAAGAACTGGGATAGTTGGAAACAACAAAATCAAGCTGGAGGGCATAGAGAGTCACATAAAAACATGATACTGAAAAAATGTGACAAAATCAAAACTCGTCTAAACTAAAGTTAAGGACGACAGAAAAAAAAAAGGGTGATTTTCATATTTGGTTTGAACTGAAAAGTTTGTAATCAAAAGTGCCATGACACCTACTTTCTGAATGAACAAAACCAAAGAATGATGGAATTAAACAGAAAATAAAAGAAAACTAGACTGTGCTCTAGAAGGAAAGCCTGTTTCGATAGAACAAAAGAAGAATGGTGAAAAATGATGAAAACCTAATGAACTTACGGATTTCAAAAAAGAAGAAGTAGAAGAAAACACCTGAGCAAGGAAACTTACAGTATCAACTGAAAACTCTGCACATACTGCACCATAGTCTTCATAGTTTCATAGGAACCAAGTAATGATTATAATTCAGAAGAATGAATAAAGTTGAAACCCACCAAAAGATCAAAATGTAGATAGTTTTCGCAACTTTGGTATTCATGTTGTGATGATGTTTAACATTTTATATCTAGTAGTTGACAAGTTCACAGTTCTTGTCTTTTATTGCAAGAGATTCCTTATGCAATACAAAAAAAGTAATATTTAGCCGTAGTTCACCAAAATCCAAACTTTAAGCCAATATAGATATACCCTACATTTAGCGAGACATTAGCCATCCGAATGCGAACAAGGGGTGGCAAAATTCAATGTGCATATTACAAGCATAATGCCACCAGTTGAAACTTGAAATTTGTTGTGGTACACTATATAAAATACTGCATATACTCGATAAATATGGATAAATCTATAAATAATAGAGAATGCAAGACATTATATATTAAGAGATCCATATTCAATCCCGTCCGCACAATATATATAGAGAAATCATCAAACAATAGACCACTTATGTAAAGAAAATGCATATAAGCGAAACACAAGGAGATAGACACCGGAAGAAATCAACGGTTTGCTATGAATTCATAATTATAATATAGAGAAGAGGTATTAGGGCAGGATTATTTATTGGAGTTACTGCAATAGCGTAAGGTAGTATTTTGAAGTGAAAAATAGGGTAAGCCTTTTCTGGGGTTCTAGAAAACCCCAAATCTTAACGTTCACTGTCAGTGGTTTTTGTTTTGGTTTGTTACAAAGTTTGCACCAAATGATGCCTTGCAGGTTATATCATATTGCACTGCGTTGCATCGCATTTGTGATTGGGCACGACATGACTTTGGTTTTACGATGCAACCATCAGCGCATTAATAGCTAGTCACAGTTGTGATCACATGTGTGGCAATTGTCTAACTTAATGCACTGTATAAATAAAACGTGTACAATTGCGACCACATGTGTAGCTTCGACCGCAGTGACATTATAAAGCATGTACTGTTTCGACAGGCTTGAATCACACTATAATAGAGACCCTCAATGAGACAGTACAGTCTTCATATGTGTTCTTAGTTTTGTATAACTCTGAGTGATACTATGCATGATCTCGAAGCTATTAACAGTGTTCTCTGTTTTTATACATTTGTATTTTAGACTAATTCTTTGAGAAAATTGATGGTATCCTTTTTCTGAACATAGGGATATACAACTTCGTTTCCAATTCAGTCTGCCGAGTACAATGTGCGGCATCAGGCAAAAAGTGGTAGCTCGTTGCTTGTTTCGGCTTTGTATTATCAGGTACACTAGCTGGAATTGGCTTATGGACAAGTATTAGTGGTTACTAACAATATACAGAAACGAGGATGGAACAACAAGAACAAAAGACGATGATGGAAAGACAAAGATGACATCGAACTTCACTGTCCGGTTGATTTGAAATCATGTACTCCCAAAGATTTGACTAATTGATCATAGCCGGCCGATGTTGATGCCTCTTTATTACTTGTTTTTGTTTTATCGATAACAACAAAATGCATTTTTAAAATACAGATACTAAATCAAATTAATTTAAAATTTGATTATTTTGAAGGATTCGGTCAATTTGATTTGTAGACTATTAATATGATGAGTATATATGCCTATTTTTGTAGAAAGTAAAAAAAAATTCCAATTTGTATTGGAACTGTGATGGTGAGTGAGGCAAGCAAATTTATTTTCTTCATGAGAATCTCTCGCACTTCGAATATTGGTTGTTCCAGTCTGCAGCAACAGTGGAAAAATATTGCGGGCAGGAGAAAAATATTGTATTTACACGCGTACTTTGTGTACGTCTTTAACACTATCATTTCTGCTAACTATATTGATTGTTCACTTTGATATAGTGTCTGTTTTGCGGCCCTGAACCAATATAATAGCTTCATGATGATATTAGAAAAAAGTTAAGCTCATCGGCTCCTTAGCAGGGAAGACCCTCCCAAGGGTCGGCCATCTCCAGATAAAAGCATGCATACTATTCCAGAGGAGCTTAACCAGTCTGTATATTGTAATAACCAAGGCTAATGTTTCCAATGAAACAATGTTTCCAAATGAGAGTTTTTGTGTTAATATAAGACAATGTTTACGTATCTCCAGTATTTTCAATATATCAGAAATGTGGCCTTCAAGTTTTGATACTTTAGAAGAAGAAAAAAAGGTATTTATGTCAAGACAAACTTTCATAAATCAGGAGACAAATATAACAAATTTTGAGGGGAAAAAAATATAAGCAGACGATAATGAATTATGTCATATAGTCCACGGTTTGGTGGGTCCCCCAAGGTGGAGTGGGTTGGGTTAGAGAGAGAAAGTTAGAGTCCCGACTATAAATTCAGGCAGACTCCCTTACTATGTAACTAATGAAGTTTATGATATTTGGCATTTTGAAGCCTTGCAAGAACTTCTCTACTTCTCTCTATATGTTCTCTCATATTGGCTAAATATTATAGACAATTACACGTTATCAGGCACGTTTGTTCTTCCTTCGAGCACAAAATTTTGGTATTGGAGCTTATTTTGGGTAGTAATCTCTTGTTATTCATAGCCTTAGGATCAAGGCAACTAGGGTTGTTTTTGGATCGGAAATGAGGGGCATCGGAAATTTTTCGGGTTTTTTCGGATACCAAAATTCCATTACGATCCGATCCAAAATTTTCGAAATCGAAAATTTTGGATTTTTCGGAATTCCGAATAAATCGAATAAAAAATTCATAAAATTCGGATAAAAACTGGAAATATGGAATTTTTGAGGTTTTCATATGAAAAATCAACCTTAATATTTTCAAATTTTTATATTAATTATTATTCATACTGTGGATTTCATGTTATCATCACCACATTTCAATCTAACAAATATAAACCATTAAACTATAAAGAAAATATTAAGAAAATGAATATGAATATTTAAAAAAATCGAATAAGGAAATGATCGAAAAATCGGAATCACAAAACCATATCCAAAATCGGAAAAAAATCGAATCGGATTTCGGAAAATTCAGAAGTTCGGAAAAAAGTTGTAGCCGTAAAGGGAACCCTAGAAACTCCTCTTTTTCAAGGTTAAAAATCTAGATCTACTATTATGCATATTTTTTCTAATAGTCTCTATTATGCTTATCATGTTTAGATCTAGTATTCGGTATGTTTTTAGTAACGTTATCATTGTTTTCTACAGTTTTTTACATGCTAATGCCTTAAATATGATGCATATACCGAGAACAAAAACATCTAACCAATCACATATCATGCATACAAGTAATATATAACACCATATAGAGAGAGAAGAGAGATAGCCTTTATTATATGAACTTGTTAAGGGTACAGAGAATACCACCACAAAGGCGTATAAATAGGAGGCTGCATAAGGTCTCAAAAACTCACCCCATAGGTTTATGGGTTGGGTTAGGAGTCGTGGGTCACCCCAAACTCAGTTCGGGTTGGACATAACCGAATGATTCCTACCACTTCCCCTTTGGAGTGTCCCATATCTAGACGACTTGCCTTATTAAAACCTCCGCCTAGCAAAACCCTGTGAGCAAAAAGCTATGTAAGGAAAGAGTACAATCCTATGTCACAGATGGGCGGTGACGCGTATAACGTTACCTCATCACAGCCTCTAGCCAGTAAAACCTCTAAGGAAAAAACTGCGCTATCAGGAAAAAGGGTACAATACACATATGCCCATGTCAGGCGAAGACTACTCCCCCTAATATTTATCTCCCAGAGATGTGTTTCCCAGAGACGTCAAAGAATACAAACTTCGCATGTCTATTACGTGTACCAATATCTTGAACGTAGGTGGTGTAAAAGTCTTCATGAATAGATCTTCTAAGTTATCTGCTGAATGGTCTTGAACAAAATCAATTTAATCAGCCTTTTGTAATTCGTGAGTATGGAAGAACTTTGGCAAAATATGTATAGTTCGGTCGTCTTGGAAAAAACCTAATCCGTCTTAAGCAATGCATGCAGCATTGTCTTTATAAAGAATTACAGGTTTCTTCTGGACATAACTTAGTCCGCAAGTTCCGTTGATGTAATTCGTCATGGAGCGTAACCAAAAATATCATGTGCCAGCTTCATGAAATGCAAGAATCTCCATGTGGTTCGAAGATGTAGCGACCGCCGTCTGCTTTACTAATCTCCATGAAATTATAGTATATCCATACATAACATATAACCCATCTGGCAACGACCTATATGTGAGTCTGACGAGTCTTCAGCCTCGGCATACCCTATAATTTTATGTTTACAATTTATCGGGTAGAATAGACCCAAGTTTATTGTGTTGGTTTCAGGTACTGCAGAATGTATTGATCCCATTCCAATGCCTCTGGGAAATAGTAGAATTGTGGCGAGCCAAACAGTTTACAACGAATGAGATATTGAATCTAATACGCTCGGCTAAGTAAAGCAAAGCACTTATTACTCCTAGATAAGGCGCATCGGCCCTAAGAGTTCCTCCCCCTCATCAGAAGGGCAGAAGATGTTATTGTCCACTTCCAGGTGACAGACTATAATAGGCATGCTCAAGCTATGAGTTGTATCCATATCACTTAATGAGCGAGTATGCCACTACCAAGATGTTCGATCTGTAAATCGCCATATTACTTGGTTTCCCAAGGCCTTTCATTTCGAATTACTTTCCCAAAAGTATTCGGCAGCTCTGGTGATCTCCCCTGGAGATTTGATGATATTCAGATCATCTAGTACACTGTTATGATGACTAAGCAAGTATATATGTTCTTAGTGAGAACGCATGGGCAGATAATACTATTTGCAAAGTCCCTAAGCTTCAAATACTCATTCATCTTACTGTGCCACATGATCCCTGATTGCTTCAAGCCAACAATGACTTATCCAGTTTATTACGTACGCATCTCGTGCGTTAGCCTTAATTGCTTCTGGAAATATACACCTCTTGGGTAGCTTCTTGTAGATGTTCATATCTAGTTTCTCATATAGATACGTGCGTACTACCTACATAAGATGCTTGTCTTGGACAATTGACAGACTGATCAAGTACTGGAAAGTAAAAGCGTATATGAATAAAGAATATGTCTCATTGGAATTGATGTCACGTTTCTTGGAGAACACCTGGGCAACTAGTCTTGCCTTGACCTAATAATCTCTTCGAGTTTATTACATTTTTGTACTAATTCTCATTTGTATCCGACAGGTTCTATGGAATCACTTCGCATTTTGCTAGCGAGCTGAGCTCCACCTGGATTTCAGATGCCCACATTGGCCAATATGCAACAACACACAGTCATTTACAATAAGTGGTTCAAAATCCCCATCCTAGATGGCGAGCGCAACAACGAGGGTGAATGCGTTCTCGATGATCATTATTAAACGATTCAACGTTGTACCATTACAGACATAATAGATCGAGATCTCTTTATTAACATGTGCATTTGCCACGCTGGGCATGTCTCATAATGCATTAACTGGTTGCGTAGCTACTATTGCCTTGTCGATGGGTGGTTTCATCCCCGATGAACCGACTACACCATAAGCCATATCTTATCCCTAATTATGTTACTCAACGGTGGAGTGGGTTGGGCTACCACCGAACTACTAACCCCCTAGGGTTTGGTTTAGGGAGAAAGAGAAAGAGAGACTTACGAGTCTTCACTATAAATATAGGGAGACTCCCTTACTATGAAACTAATTGTTTACATCTCTATTGGCCATTTGAAACCTTAATGGAATCTTTCTATCTCTATATATATGTTCTATATTGGTTGATAAATATTAGACGATTACACGTTATCAAGCACGTTTGATCTTCCTTCGAGCACAAATTCTTGGTGATATTGGTGCTTATCTTGGGTAGTAATCTTGTTATTCACAGCTTTGGATCAAGGTAACCCTAGAAACTCCTCTAAATTCAAGGTTTATAATTTTAGATCTCATAATATGCATGTTTAGTGAGATGACTAGGCGTTGGGTGGTCGTTTACACACCTATGTCATGGCCTTTAAACTTGTTTTACTTATTTACCCTTTAGTTGTAGGAGAATAAAACCCAACCTTGTTGTTAGGAAAAGGGGTGGTTATTTTTTTGGGTTATTAGAGTTACTAGTAGCAATGAGCCTGTACTCGCACGGGCGAAAACCACTTCAGGCAAAAGAGATTCGAATCTTAAAGATTATATTTCTTATAGAACCAAGATCCTAATAATAATGAAGATTAGAGTAAACTAAATATTGAATTTAATTGACTGGAAAAAATAACAAAATAATGAATTTATATAATGAATGGTTTCATACCATGTACATCCTTTAAGATATATCCCTGCAAAAAAATTGTTTAGCCCACACTGTTATTTAAGAAATATACCTAATAAACCAGTAAAATCATAATCATTTTTACTAACTCAAATATGAGAATACACGGATTGATCATACTCCGACCGAATCGTCATACATTCTTACTATTCTCAATCACCCCTCATCAATCGTCATAAGTTCTAATATTCTTGATCACCTCCGTCATCTTATTTGTAGCCCAAATATCGCCATCAGCAAAACACAGGTAACTAGAGAACAGACATGTAACTACAGACATGACAACATACAAAAATCTACATCTTTGAAATTCATCTCCAAATTATTATGATTTTGTGGCATCACATATTCATTCTGAAGGGTTTGTAATTTGGTCAACCAACTCTCATATTTACTCCATAAACTTCTAAATATTTTTTGGAGGTTGCTAATATTGTAGTGCGGGGGAGCAGTCTGCAGTATTGAGTAATTTTAATAAAGCTGACATTATGGAAATCACGACAGCCTACATCCAGGGTTACATTCAATCCCTTTACCATTTAACAGTTGTGATTCTGATTTGAAAAGCCAATACCAAAACTCAGCAGTATTTGTTGCACAAAGCGTTGGCTACTCGATATGTATCAAACATTGAATACCTTGCAAATTTGAAGAAACAAGATTAATAAGCTCGTGCATATCGTAAAGGATCAGTAAGAAATTTTCTCCGAAAATTACAATGCCAAATTATAAGTCAAGAATATGTTACAAAGGGATAATAGTACATAATATAAAAAAGAGCTTGAGGGGTGCGTATATGATTGCGACGTGGCAAATGGTGTAGTGGGTGAAATAACATTTGCTCATTATCTTGCTAGTAGCTTGGATAGTGGTTCAAGCTAAGTGCCTCAACTAATCGGCCTTGCTACTTATGTTTTTTGGCTATATATTCCAGTTTGCCCTTTAAACAAAAGTTGTGGATAGATATACTACACAAGTAACAAAGACTAAAAATAAATCTCAAAGTATTACTTGAAGATTATTGAAAAAGACCTTACGTCATCTTCCGAGATTATTTTTTATCTTGACATTATAGAGAAGTCCCTTAATGATTTCAATCAATTCTTCAATTTCTAATAACAGACGAATCATATTTGTTTAAGAATATTGGCATAAATGCCTTATTTTATTTCACTTGTATCACATCTAAAGACTACAGGATCTTGGTGGTTTATAATTTATAACCACCATCTATTGAGTAAAGATTGATGCTTTATATAATATACCCATGGTTCATAATTAACTAAGAATTCGTAGTGGTTAACGTCTCTGCTGACCATCTCATCTTCTTCATAAAATGGCAATAGTATATTTCCCTTAATAAAGCTTTGAAATGGCCCTTGAATGCACCACACATACTAAATATGAGGTGCAAGATATAATTACCAGATAACGCCATCTACGGGTGGAAGGATATTAAAGAGGCCAACTCGCCATGTACCCCAAACACTCTATCACTCTTTCACGCTTTTTTTGCTTTGATATCCAAGTGATCCAGTCTATGTTTGAGTTCCTATATTACACACATATCATGATCACCACTGCCAATACAAAAAAACTTACCATTAGCACAGATGAATAGGTACTAAATGACCATATTAGTAGAAATTCTAATATTAGTATGTGGGCTTAATTTTTTTGGAAATGGCAATAAATATGAAATGTCTTTTTATTGTTATATTGAGAACATAAGAAGCCTCTTATGGGCTTCATGATTTGAATTGCGCTTACTTGCATACACCACTGTAGCCAATTTAGAGTGTACGATTGCACTTGTAGGCGATTAAAAGGCTTTAAGCACATTTTGACATGTCAAATATTTCCTACTTAAATCTCATTTGGCTGTAAACCAAGACATTATTTCAGTATTATGTATCTTAGTACATCATTTCTTTTAATTGCCCAATTACATACCAAAGTTCCATGAAAATTGAGTACACTAAAATAAAGTAAATACTGAGAATCAAAAATCCCTTAATTTGAGATAGTATGAAGGAAAGTCTTCAGAAAATACAGTCATTAAGGCCTACCCGCGAATATGTACTCACGATTTATATAGGATATAACATTGTAGGCCATTTAGAGACCTTTAAGTGTCCCTTCTCTCTTCCTATTCAAGTTACTTTTTTTCTTCTTTGATGCTCAATTATAACCAAGAGTTAAATGAGATAAGTTTTTCTCCTTTCCCAGACCATACCGAACTGAGATTGGGTCAAACCCAACAGATGCGACTGAGTCCCCTTATTATTTTATGCAATGAAAATAGGTACCATAAAATAAAGTAAAGACAAAGTAGAAAACCCGTAAAATTTAACTGGTTCAAAAAATTTGACACTACAAACAACCCAATATAATGCCCCTCATTCTTCTTTTTCTTTCATAAAGACGTTTAAAACCCAAGAAACTCCTCTAAAATCACTCTAGTGAATAAGTGACCATTATCACATTTTATCACCTTATCAAACACCGATATAAAAAAACTAATTATTTCAAACAAATCTTCTTCTACCACCACAAGTTTCATTTTAAACCCCTTTACATAAAAATAAAAATAAATTGCTTCCTCTCTTATAAATTTCTTATATATACTTATCTCAGTTGTTCTCTCAAATCAACTCCTAAGAAACCCAATATTATTATATAAATATGAAAAGAAAAAAAAGATAAATCTGAAAATTTATGTGCTCGTATTTAATGTATTTCGAGAAATTAGGTCAAAACAATTCTTATCAATCAATAATCTATGATTAAATAGAAACAATCAAAAGTAAAGACAAGGAATTAAATGATACAAGCAATTGTTCACCCTGTGGAAACTCCTTACTCAGAAGAAAAACTACAGGTCGTTGTCGATAAACACAACAATAACAACAAAAATCCACTAATCAAAAAAAGTTTAATCTGAATTACACTTAAAGATTCGATAACCTTGTCTCGTGATTATCTCTCTTCGGATCCAAGCATCACACCCTTGTGCTTTCGTTCTCGCAATGACTCTCCTTCGTTCTCGCAACGACTCTCCTTGAACTCACAACAAGGAATACCCTTCTTGAATCACTCTAGAAAACTTTATGGGAAGTAGGATACACTAACTTAATTATCAACCTCAATGTTTTTAAGTTTTGATTAATGTCAAGTTGTGTTTTTGATAAAGGAATTTTATCTCTCTCGAAAATAACTTATTGCCAAAGAAAAGATAAAAAAGAGGGAGATTGAGAAGAGAGGCAAAGTTTCCTTTAAATAGATGTTTAGCTTTTCTCGAGACTCGTTCAAACGGCATCCAAGCCCGTTTGAATGAATTGGACTCCTAGGCCAAAATTCCAGGGAGGTAGAAAATGGTCGTTCGAACGGCATCCAAGCTCGTTCGAACGACTTTTGCGACAATTGATCTTCAACCCTATAAACATGATCATTCGTTTGAACAACATCCAAGCTCGTTCGAACGACTTCGACAATATCAGTCTTCGACAATTCCATTCTTCAGCCCCAGATCCACCTTCTTGGTTCATCCTGTCACTGTCTTCGACTGAGATAACCCCGAACCTTTACATAAACGAAATGAGACAAACCAAAACCTTTCAGAATCGTTTATGGAAAAAATATGATCTTCTCCAAAATTAAGGATATTAAATTACCCCTCACAGTTGACTGGTCCATGTAAATGTTGTTGTTGTTGGGTCAATTATATTTGGGGTGCCATCTCTCACATGGTTTACTAAAGTCCTTTGATTTTCAGCAGAAAGACGAATGTGATTCAAAAAATATATATATCCACGAGTAAGAAATGTGGACACTATTGTCAATGTTTGTTTAAACACATAAACCCACATATATCATTTACGAAGCTACAATATTGTCAACGTCAAATGAATATAAACCAAATGATTTAGATAGTACATAGATACAAATATCAATGGAAGAACCAAATTTAACAACAAAAATCCTAAAAATGGAGAGCCATCATACCTTGAGGTCAAAGCCTTGGTTAATTTCAAGTTATAGTTCTTTCATCCCCGTGAGCGAATACACCACACAATATTTAATGTTTCTTGCTATGACCATGTTACTGAGTCATGCCTATTCTGAGTACCTATCCAATTCGGCATGTTTGTAATCTTTACATTTTTTCATATCCTAAAATATATCCAATGTTGCAAATTAACACAAACTCACCATCTAAAGCAAAGCAGAAAGAAACAAATTAAGAAAAACCGAATATGGTTTACGTACATTCATAATGTTGAGGATAGTTAAAATGAGACATAAGTCTAAACTTAATATAAGAGTTAATAAATGGATGATGATATCTTATGTATAACAAAAATATATATATATATATAAAAATTAGAAAAAAGATCAGGAAAGTTAAAGGAAAAATGAAAGATCCTTAAATAACTATTTTTTTACGGATAAGTACAATACCTAAAGGAAGTGCCAATAAAAATTCAAAAAATAGCTATAGATATTTTCTAATGGGAGAGTATGCCAATTCTGAACACCTTTCGATATTCTATAACTCGGTCCTTATGAATCTCTAAACTCAATGAAACTATTGCAATTGTAATAGACATGAGAAACCTATAAATATAAGCAACAAAAGAGAGAGAGAGAGAGAAGAAAAAAAAAATCTAACATTTGTCCTTCAAAGAAGAGTTTTGGAACCCTGCCCGATGGAGATGGATTGAGTTTAAAAAGTTAAGCGACTTGTAGTTTTGTTTCCCAAACAATGTTTTGAAACAGGTTTAATAGATGGGAATGGAGAAGAATTGCAAAAAAAAGTCCCTCAAATGTATTTCTCCATTAAACATATCTATGGTTAGTCATTAAACAAATATAGAGTATTTCTAAGATACCTTAACTATATCATGTGGATCAATTAGTGAATTGGAGCTTTAATTCCATTGGAATTTAATATGAATATATTTGTGGCACAATGTAGCACGACATTAAAAAGATTATAGATAAAAAATAAGAGAGGACACCACATAACATACCCCTGAAGTTGTATAGTTTTCCGGAGCTTCTAGATCCAACTTCCATAGAGAGAACGACATGAAAGAGAACCCTTCGGTAAACCAATTAAAATCATAGGCAAACAAAGGCTAAATTAGTCATATAATCAACTGACAGTATTAAGATATTTCCATTGCAAAGAATGCAAGAAAAAAAACTTGGTATTCTCTTAATGAAAAATTAATAATCAATCCAAATGCAATTGAGTTTCATCATAAAATTGAATAAGACCCCCCAATTTGCTCTAATTCTATGCTTTTAATTCTCTGTCTCAAAGTCCACAAAAAGAATAGAGACTGATTAAAAATATCAATGAAGAGTTGTGCTTAAACTTCAATTTTACTCTGTTGAGAAATCACTTGCAGTTTGACATATCGAACTACTTGAAGAAGAGTCGCAAACATAGAGAAAAGCAGAGAGAAACCAATTTACAGAAACCTCTCCTAAATGTTATGTGGTGTGCTTTAAGAGAACAAAAAAATCCAACGTGGTAGTAAACAAAAAGACACAACTCAAATTTTGTTTTGCTATTTATATGTACTTCAAAGTTGGAATGAACCCTTAAAATATCCCCCCACCAGAAAAGCCTTGAAGATATGAAAAACTCTTTAGAATCCTAAACCCTGATTGAATTGGTTCCCATCATATGCAATGATTCTTGCAAACATATGATGCACTAAATTAACCTACAATTACCAAGAGAATTTGAGAAATGGTGAACTAAAATTCCTTTCGAAGATGTAGTCCTAACAGATCTCATAAACAAAAGTCAATGAAAACAATTTTTCTCTACTTGTGTTGGACTACTAAAGAACAACTACAAATGACAAAAACCATTAAAATTTGTAAAATAACTTTTTTTAATTTGTATAATGTGATTTTGAATCCATAATCATAATTATGATAACCTTTTGAAGTAACAACAACCCATGTATTTTCCCCCTTTTCATATTAAACTTTTCATCGCTGAAAACATTACTTAAAATCCTTTAATCCTTTCCACTCATATTCCCCAAAAACTTTAAGAAATTATTGTTCTTCTCAACTAATTGAGATAAAGGACTTGAGATACAAACCAAACATCAGACTAAAGAGAAAAGTTTGGGATAATTCAAACCACATATAAAAATTAGATATCATAGGAAAAGAAAACTCGTGCCTAATTTTACTCATAGGAGATGTCCATCCATGGGCAGATCTTGTTTTCTTCTATAGTAAAGACATCACTGGCATAAAGCATTTATCAACACAGTAGAAGAAACTTGTAGAATATATGTTACCCATTATCTCCAGAATCCAAACCCATAATCATCCACAATTTTTTTTTATTTGAATCAAAATAAATCCATCCTCAGTTTACCTTTTTTCCAACTTAAACTAATCCCTACCCATTTTAATTCGATCATTTTTTTATGCTTTCCCCACTTCAACTATTTATTGACATCCCTAACTTTTGTTCCCTCATATAGGTATCCACAATTGCCCAATTGTATTGTTGCGATACTGTGGGTCTTCCCAGTTTTAGGGCCATTAAGATAATAAAGACCAAAATTATAACTAATTCCAACAACAAAAAATAACAAAAGTGCAGATGCTTGGTGTTTCTCAAGTTAGTCGTAATCAGAATAAACAAAAATCTTTTAATTCAGATGATCATAATCCAGGTTACTGTGACGTGGCTTTATCAAGATAACTATCAATTTATGCTGATTCTTTGAGCTAAACCAAACTCCATATTGATCGTATACCGTCCTACAATGTGTTGATACTGTCAAGGATAGACTGTACTTC
The DNA here is from genome assembly GCA_014058105.1 of Kingdonia uniflora. Taxonomy (NCBI): domain Eukaryota; kingdom Viridiplantae; phylum Streptophyta; class Magnoliopsida; order Ranunculales; family Circaeasteraceae; genus Kingdonia; species Kingdonia uniflora. The sequence goes on along the minus strand of JACGCM010000440.1, from coordinate 2,014,963 downwards.
AGTTTTGTGTATTCAAGCTTATAAGTTTTCTAATGGGTTTTAAGATAATAGGTTTATGGTAAACAACAAATTGAATAATGGGTTTTAAACAAAAACACCTAGACCCCTTTAATTAATTAAATAATTCCTAAACTTCTACCAAACTTCAAGAGAGTAAATTTAAAATCAACTCAAACACACAAATCAGGCATGTATGAAACAAACCAAGCAGCAACTCACCGCGGAGTAGACGATGTTGAAGTAGCAACAAAACTGATTAAATTCAGGTTTTAGGGCTTGTTGGTCTTTAGACCTTGCACACCATTAATGGTTGCTTAAGAACTTCTTCAGCCTCCAAATTTTTTCTTTCTTACGCACGATTAAAGACGAATATTCATTAATTCGTCATTTTTAAACTCAACCGCTGAAAACATTACAATTCTAAGGGCACCAAATAAAAATACAGTTGGAAAGTGTAATTGGAGAAATACCTGATAACTGGAAATTCATAGGACTTGAGAGATAGAGAATAATAAAGATGTAAATCTTACAGTGATTAGACTAAAACTTCTGATTTTGTAAGAACACCCGACTCTGATTGTTCGGTTCCTCTTCTTCTTCGACTCTGCTCCTCTTTTCGCAGCTTGCCTCTGTAACGAAGATAAACAAAATTAACCGATATTGGAAAATAAACAAAGCTTCGCAGCGAAAACCATAAAGAATCCAGAAGTTACAGTATGAAATTAGGCAGAGATCTTAGCGGACACAGTAAGTCCGAGAGTCTCCTTCTCCTTGCCTTCACGGCTTCACCTTTGTTTTTCTTCGCTTATCTTCTGGTGTTCTTCTATTTACATTTGTTCTCAAAATCAAACAATGGATGCAATCATAATACTTTATATCAATGCCTATCGTAGAGAGAGAGAGAGCATACCTATTGTCTTCATCATTTCCTTCAAAGTTTAGAGAGAAGATGGAGACGTTTCATGCTGAGAAAACTTTGGGTGAAAGTGAAAAATGAAGAGATACGACTGGACCAAACTCTTTATTGGGCTGAGTTCGAGATACGATAATATGTACTTACGTGGCAGCACCTCATTTACTCAAAAATCTCTCGTGGAAGTCCCACAATCATTTCTACAGATGCGTCTCCAATTATATATTTATATAGATTTGGCTATTAGGAATAAACCTTAGTTTAATTTTATGAAGAGCCCCTAATTTAGTTTACTTAATAATGTTCTAATTAACTTTGATTCTCTCTCTTTTTATATTTCCATCAAGTATATGTATCATAATCATTCCCTAACCGGAATTTGATCGACGACAATGGCGAGATGATAGATAATGCTTGAATTGGCTCGAATCTAACATAATTTTTTTGAATTGGTTATTCTCCAATTGGGAAGAGGTGATGAAGCATCTCAAGACAAGGTAGACAAAGTGACGAATCTCAGCGATTCCCTTATCAAAGTTGACGAAGGTGGGCGGCAACATCTAAGGTTTTAAGTGGAAAAGGTCATACGGTAAGGACCCGAAAGTATTGATAAGATGATCGCAGGTGAAAATGGCAAAAAGATTATTGTCATGATCACTGGGAAGAAGATGAAGGCGTGAGTGGGGACTATCATGCCCTAGTATAGCCGGAATTGATTATGGGTGTTATTTCAAAAGTTAACAAAGGATGTAGTCCTAAAATAAAAGTAGGTACAAAAGAAAAAAAGGCAGACCATGATAAAAAAAATAGAGAAGATGAAGCTTGGTTCCAAAGTGTTTGGGCAAACCTAGGAACCAACGATTGAAGGGTGGATCCAGGTAATCAGTAGTACGTTACCTCAGTACATCTTCCACACATACATCATCTTGAAAAAATAATCGTTTCTTCCAATAGTGATAACTGCAGTCACCGAAAAGGAGGGTCAGCGAACCAACCAGCCAACCATAACCTCAAACCCGGAGAAAGAGACTCAACCTCTATCGGTACCAGTAATGGGGAAGCCATAAAATAAAGATATAGAACCCATCGGTGGGACAAATTACAATATGCTTCCCTCCTAATGTTTCCCTATTTGTGCTTTCGTTAACCGCGTAAGCGCAAATGAAAATGGTAACCCCGAGTTTTGGCTACGGAAAGAGATTTTCAGAACTCGTTGTATTACAAATGGATTCCTTTTTAACGTTATTATTGATGGGGTCTTCAAAAAACTTGATTTCATCCCACATTGTTGAAAAATTGGGCCTAAAATTAACACCTCATCCCACCTTATTTGATATTCATTGGCTGAGTAAGGGGGCGAGAAGAGGACGACACAAGAGTATACTCTTTCTTTAGAGATTGATGGAATGTACTCAGATACGATCACATGCAGAGTGGTTCCTATGGATGCTTGTCATTTGCTTTTGGGTCGACCTTGGCAGTTTGAACACAAGAATAAACATGATGAAGAATTTAATACGTTTACTATTATTTGGAAGGGTAAGGTGATTACACTCAACCTAGTGACACCAGCTGATGTTCTTGTAAGATCTTCATCATCCAGTTTCTTGGCGGATGCTAGGTGACATGGTACTCCTATTGTTTGTAATTTATTATTTGTGATTATAGTGATGTTTGCAAAGAACCAAAGTAAGCAAGTTTTCCACTGCTAAGGGATACTCAGCACGCCATAGATTTGGTCCTTGGGGATCTACTTCCCAACCTCCCATATTACAGGATAACACCTATGGAGCACGCGGAGTTTCAGAGACAGATCAGTGAGCTTTGTGATAAGGGTTTGGTTAGAGAAAATATGTCTCCATGTGCTGTGTCAGCCCTTCTCACCCCAAAAAAAGATAGGAGTTGGCACATGTGCATGGACAGTCGTGTCATTAATAGGATCATGGTTAAGTATTGGCTTCCAATTCCATGCTTGGAGGATATGATTGATGACCTACATGGGGCATAAGTATTCTCCAAGTTGGATTTGCGTGCATGGTACCATCAGATATGCATGCGATCTGGGAATAAGTGGAAGACAACATTTAAGACCAAAGATGGCCGGTTTGAGTGGATGGTTATGCCTTTTGAACTTTCTCACACCCCATCGACTTTTATGCGGTTGATGACAGATGTTCTCCGAAATTGTATTCGCGAAAGGTTTGTTGTGGTTTACTTAGATGAGATTTTGATCTGCAGTTGCTCCAAAGATGAGCATATTCAATATGTTCAAAAGGTATTGTAGGTTCTCGGGGAGCACAAGCTCTTTCCTTAATTGAAGAAATATTCGTTTATGGTTGATGCAATATAATTTTTGGGGTTTCTTGTGTTAGTACAGGGAATTCGAGTAGATAAGGAAAAGGTTGTAGCGATTTGAGATTGGCCTATACCGACAAATAGGAAGTAGGTGAGGAGTATTCATGGGTTGGCGACATTTTATAGAAGTTTCATTTAGGGATTTAGTGTTCCTATGGCCCTTTTGTAGATTTGATGGGGGAGAGAGTACTAAGACATTAGAGTGGACAAAGGAGGCAGCAAAAGCTTTTAAAGAGATTAAGATCTGCATGACTACAGCACCGGTTCTTACTTTCCCAGATTTATGCAGCCGTTTGAGGTTACCACTAATGGCTTACAAGATAGGTATTGTACAGTTTTGTTACAGGGAGGATGCCCAGTCACCTTCTTTAGCAAGAAGTTATATGGAGCTTAGCTGCGATATTCTACATACGATATCGAACTTCTTGTTATATGATGGACACATAAAATGACCACTATTCCCCTATAACTAAGTGTTTATTATCCTTAATTTTATTATTAAACATGACTTATAAAACCAATTTTTATATTTTAGGTCACATGGAGCTCAGTTACCAAATATGTGTGCAATACTGGGATGTATAGCTCAAAAGATAAACTTCTGGAGAAGGATGTAGAGTTGCCAAACACAAGGGTCCCACATGGAGAGGTTGCAATTTTGAAGGATAACTCTTGGAGGTTACAATTTTATATGCATTCATGGTATAGGTTATAAATCTCATATTAAATGTAAGAATCCTCTCCTTCATCTATAAAAGGAGAGGTGGCGAGCTCATAAGAAGCATCCAATTTTGAGAGAATCATTCTGGTAGAGTGTAAGAGAGCATTATTAGAGTAAGTTGGTGCAAGTCTTGTAAGCATTTGGAGCATTTCATTTTGTAAGTCAATAAAATTCCTCTTTTTGTTGTTAGTTTATGTTCATTTCATTCTCATATCATTTAGGTTTTATAGTTGTTATAATGGCCGGCTAAGTCCTCACTAGGGGTGAGGATGGATCCGCCATAAGGGTATGATATCATGCAGTAGAATGTATTTTTTTCCAACACAATATGAGCATATTATCACAAATCCCAAAACTATATTGTTGGAGACATCCATTATCATCCTATGATCTCTTTAAGTAGAGATATAGGAAGAGTTTTGTGATTCTCAAATGACATAGTAAAATTGTATTAATATTGTATTTTTCTAAGGTATGATCCTAATTAACATTTCATAATTAGCATTGCTTTCCTGGAATGTATTTTTAGTACATACTAAGTTCATATGATATATTCTACTTGAGTTATAATCATGGGATTACATCGACAAAAGGTCGAAGTTTGTTATTTTAATTAAGTGGAGAATTTAATATACGATACTATGTTGATATTGTATGTAAAAGGCGGTAAAATTCGAAGCCCCTAGACCTTTATTCTTGATTAAAACCATATTATTGATTTTTACGGTTTTCAACCTTAGATTACTAAAACACAAAGACCAAAACTAATTTCTAGTTCCGTTCAAAAGTGAACGACACTCTAATTTTTACCCATACTAAACACCGAATTTTGGCCGTTATCAAAAATGACCACTATTCCCCTATGACTTAATGTTTATTATCCTTAATTTTATTATTAAACATGACTTATAAAACCAATTTTTATATTTTAGGTCACATGGAGCTCAGTTACTAAATATGTGCAAATACCGGGATGTATAGCCCAAAAGATGAACTACTGAAGAAGGATGATATAGAGGGTTTGGACTTCTTAGAAGAGATGGCTGAAAATTGCAAACCTGACGAAAAATGAGAGAAACTGATATTCATGAAAAGGGGGGTAATACCTTTGAAGTTGGACCTAACTCCAATTCGGAAGCTACGCTGACGACCATCATGCGTAAGATAGAGTCCTTAGAAATAGAGGAAAAAAATGTCTGTTAAAGCACCAATTTTTCATGCTGAGATGCAAGCTTGTTCTGCGTGTGATAATGTTGGACATTATACTCAGGATTGCCCTTTGATTCATGAAATTAGGGAAACCAGGAAGGATCATATCAATATATTTTATCAAAAGCCTTCCTCTTTTTTATATAACCAGTCACATCATCAAGGGAATTCTTCAGGGATGAATAATTCGAATAACTATTCTGGCAGACCGTATTACCAAGGGAGTAATTCAAATCAAAATCAAGGTGGTGCGTCCTTTACTCCCAATCACCAACCTTTTCAGCAAAATACTCCTTACGTTCCTCCTCAGAATAGGAAACCATATTCGGATGATGGCATCCAAACCCTATTGTAATCCAATAACCAGTTGATGCAACAATTCATGCAAATGAATCAGCAATCCATAAATCGAATAGAAACATCAATTGCTCAATTGGCACCTGGGTTAAGTACTATAGACAAAGGTACGTTTCCAAGTCAAACCCAACCCAATCCGAAGGATTAAATCGAAAGTTTACACCGCGATCAGGCGAATGAGGTGATTACACTTAAAAATGGAAAAACTGTAAACAACAAAGTTAGGATGCCTGAGGACGAATCACATGAAAGTCCTAATCCTAGTACTGAGAAAGTTGTAGAAGGAGGCAAACCTATATGTGAAGAAACCCCTTTTGTTGAGGAAGAGACTGAGCAGGTCTCGCAAAGTGGGAAGATTATCAAAAATGATCCGCCCAGAATTCCTAGAGCACCTATTCCCCAACAGTTTTTAGTCAATAGGAAGAACATTCCCGATGAAGAAGTTAAAGAGATGTTCAATAATCTTAAGATCACTATTCCTTTCCTCGATGCGTTACGACAGATTCCTTCCTATGCAAAACATCTCAAGGACCTCTGCACGTTTAAGAAACGCATGAATGTTTCCAAGAAAGCTTTCAATGACCATGATAGCGAAAATGTTATTCAATTGGATGCTCAGGTTAGCTCTGTAATCTTGAACAAAGCACCCATAAAATACAAAGATCCAAGAATGCCAACAATTTCTTGTCACATAGGGACAAATCAAATCGGGAAAGCCTTACTTGATTTAGGTGTCAGTGTCAACTTGATCCCTTATTCGATATATAAGCAGCTAGGTCTAGAAGGACTAAAACCGACACATAGAACCTTGCAACTAGCTGATCGATCCATTAAAATTCCTAGGGGAGTTGTGATAGATGTACTTGTCCAGGTTGACGAGTTTTTCTATCATATCAACTTTGTAGTCCTTGACACAAACCTGGTAGAAGACCCAAATACTGAGATACCTGTAATCCTTGGCCAATCTTTCTTGGCCACTGCTAATGCATTGATCAATTGTCGTAGCGGAGCTATGAAGTTGACTTATGGGAATAAGACCATCGATCTGAATATCTTCAATGCAACTCATACTCCGTTTGATGATGAACCCGATGAGTGTAACATGTTTGGTACTATTGTAAATAATACATTTTATAGTTCCAATCCTAGGGACCCGTTAGAAGCTTGTCTTGCACATTTTGGAGATAATTTAGATGTTGATGACCTTATCAATGAGGTCAATGCCTTATTGGATTTTGTTCCTATTGTGGATAGCAATGATAATGTTGAAATGCTGAAGTCAAAAATCCTGTTCCAGAAGCGGAGGAAGTACCCGTTAGGTTAGAACTTAAAGCTCTTCCTGAAAATCTCAAATATGTCTACCTAGGTCCTAATGAGACTCTTCCTGCTATCATAGCATCCGACCTTGAACCTGAGAATGAAGAGAAATTAATGCGTGTATTAAAGGGAAACACAAAATCTCTTGGATGGAACATTTCAGATATTAAGGGTATTAGTCCTTCTATGTGCATGCACAAGATTAAACTCAAGGATAATGCCAAGATGTCCAGAGAAGGACAACGAAGGCTTAACCCGACTATGGCTAAGGTTGTGAGAAAAGAAATTTTGAAACTGCTTGACGCTGGGATCATTTATCCAATTTCTGACAGCCCATGGGTAAGCCCAATTCATGTTGTTCCTAAAAAGTCTGGAATCACTATTGTGAAGAATGATCACAATGATTTTATCCCCACTCGCATGACCACAGGGTGGCGAGTGTGTATATATATATATTTGCATCATTTAGAGTAATTTTTATGAATATCTATGCTTGGATCTAATACATTAGTGTGATTTTTAGTAGAGTTGTTTTTGATCTCTACAATTTTTACATACTAATGCCTTGAATATAATGCATAGACTAGATTTGGTTAATCTTGAGGCATGATATAGACTATGTGATTAGATCTTTGATTTGGTATATTTTCGTAGAGTTTATTATTGTTTTCTACAATATTTTATATTAATATCTTGATTAATATGCATGTGGTTAGATTTGGTAAAATCTTGATGCATGTTAGTACTACTTCATGTCAGATCTTGTTATATGTAATTTAGGTGTACATGTTACATCTAATTTTTGTACGTCTTAGGGTTTTACTATTTTTTTTACCCTATAATATGTTCAATATGCAATTTTTTCATGTTCACTATGGTTTTTAGCACTATATTCATCATAGATCATATGGTTTGATCCACAATTGTCCTATAAATTATATTTTAACGTGTTTCGAGAAACCCTAATTTTTTCTTAATTATTAGGCTATTTTTGGATTTATTTTATTAAATATTTTAATTAATACTTTTAGAATTAAGGATAAATTTTAGTGAGATAATATCTCCTATTTTTGGGAAGTATAGATATGATAGGTCTTCTAGAAGCATCCTTCTAATTCCAGTCTCTATCACCTTTTTTGAGGAGACTCAATATTTTTGGAAATTCCTTAATATGACCTTCTAAGTGGGTTAACCTGCGGGTCTAGACCTAGTTAGGTTAGATTCACTTGCAAGCTCGTATGCGTATGCGATAGTTGTAGAGAGGTGTACAAACAAATATATTTTTTGATTTTGGTTAGTCTTTGCACTAGTAACATTGACCCCACCACACTTTAGTCGAGCCAAGCTCCTAAGTGGGGGGTCTACACATTTTTGTGTGTATCGACCTTGTGTGAGCAATGCTCCAAGCTGAGCCACCGGTGTGAGTTTCTACTCCCGGTCTAGGCCCAACTGTTATAGCAGGTCAGGCTTATAGAGCTCATGCTCCAAGCCCAACCCGCATCACAGAGTGCGTGCATGTGGAACCCGTGACCGCTAACCGCGTGTGTGTGTGGCAAGAGTCTACCTCAGCATCCCTCGTGTTGTGTACGTATGTATGACCTGTGACCCCTATACAAACCCGAGTGAGGTGCACGTGTCTGTAGCGTGTGAAACCCATGTGACTCAGTCGTGAGTGGCTCGTGGAACTGGTACGTGTTGTGTAGTGGGTGTGTGTTGGTGTGTTTACGCACAACAACACAACATTTATGTATAAGTAGAGTTGGTAAGCCCAAGCCCACCGAGTCCTGCAGACTCTAGGTAGGCCTAAGCCGACCTTGTCTCCACCTCTACCTGGTATATTCAGCAACTGCAAACCCAATCCAAAGTTGACTTTGGTCAATCCGAGCCAAGTCTAGCACATCTTGATGAGACTCGATCCTTACCTGATCCAAACCAGATCCCAATGTTCGACCCTGATCCATGTAAGACCTTTAGTCCAAACCCGATCTAGTCTAACCTAATTTGATACGACCCTGAGTTTGTTTATTAGGCAGTAGCCCTATCCAACTCAAAGGCCGACCTGAGCACACTGGCCTAGGGCTTGATGGCTCTAAGGCCTAACTCGAGCTTCAGCGTACGAGGCCTAGAGGCCGAATCCACGATCTCTGGAGTTCAAACCCTATTTTTAAGAAACTCAAAGGACCAAATCTGAGCGGATCTGAGCAACTTATGCTTGATTATTTGTCGCAAATCATATATTGGGCTAGGGATCAAGTATCATGAACCTCAGCCTGAGCTTAGTACCCCTAGCAAGAATGAGCCGTATCTTAAACTAGGTTCAGACCGAGTTAACATGACTACAGGCCGGAAGCCTAAGTTAACTTTAACTCATTATCATAAATATGCTTCCTAAAGTTATCTTTCTCTAAGCCCTTCCTAAGGTCTTGCGTTTACATAGTCTAAAGACTGATAATGATTTAGCATTTAACGCATGTGATTTCATCTTTAGGAAGCATATTTGTTTGAATATTTATGAACTTATACTCCCAATAGATAGACTTTAACTTATCTGGCTAGAATTGGTTATTCCTTGTATCTTCGCTTGTTCTCCACCTGACGATCTGGGTTACTAATTGAGGACTCGTTACCCTCTTGGATCTAGTCAACATAATTCTTTACATTCAGGAGAATAGTGGGATATGGATACGATTCTGTTCTGAATAGCTTAACCAATCTTTACTAACGTTTAGCTCTCTCAGCACGCGTATCCCATCTCCTTCTTTCAGGACATGTATTGGAGCACTCCTGGGTTGTATCGTGATAACGGTCAAAATCCGGTGTTTAGTATGGGTAAAAATTTGAGTGTCGTTCACTTTCGAACGAAACTAGAAATTAGTTTTGGTCTTGTGTTTTAGTAATCTAAGGTTGTAAAACCATAAAAATTAATGATATGGTTTTAATCAAGAATAAAGGTCTAGGGGCTTCGGATTTCACCACCATTTACATACAATATCAACATAGTATCGTATATTAAATTTTCTACTTAATTGAAATAACAAACTTCGACCTTTTGTCGATGTAATCCCATGATTAATTATAACTCAAGTAGAATATATTGTATGAACTAAGTATGTACTAAAAACACATTCCATGAAAGCTATGCTAACTATGAAATGTTAATTAGGATCATATCTTAGAAAAATGCAATATTAATACAATTTTACTATATCATTTGAGAATCATAAAACTCTTCTTATATCTCTACTTAAAGAGATCATAGGATGATAATGGATGTCTCCAACAATATAGTTTTAGGATTTGTGATAATATGCTCATATTGTGTTGGAGAAAAATACATTCTACTGCATGATATCATACCCTTATGGCAGATCTATCCTCACCCCTAGTGAGGACTTAGCCGGCCATTATAACAACTATAAAACCTAAATGATATGAGAATGAAATGAACATAAACTAACAACAAAAGGAGGAATTTTATTGACTTACAAAATGAAATGCTCCAAATGCTTACCAGACTTGCACCAACTTACTCCAATAATACTCTCTTGCACTCTACAAGAATGATTCTCTCAAAATTGGATAATCTTATGAGCTCACCACCTCTCATTTTATAGATGAAGGAGAAGGTTCTTACATTTAATATTATATTTAAAACTTATGTCATAAATGTACATAAATTTGTAACCTCCAAGAGTTATCCTCCAAAATTGTAACCTCCCCATGTGGGACCCTTGTGTTTGACAACTCTACATCCTTCTCCAACAATTCATCCTTTGAGTTATATATCCCGGTATTTGCACATATTTGGTAAATGAGCTCCATGTGACCTGAAATATAAAAATTGGTTTTATAAGTCATGTTTAATAATAAAATTAAGAATAATAAACATTAAGTCATAGGGGAATAGTGGTCATTTTATGTGTCCATCATATCGTAGCTGCGTCTTTTAGCACCAATTTCTGCAAAGGCTTTTTTTTCTTCCATTTATGGTCGTATAAATCCTGAAGTTATTTATATATTGCTTTTAGCTTATAAATAAAACAACATATTCTTGTTTAAATACTGGTCTATTTTAAAAACTTATAGCATATTAAGATTTAAGTGGTTTAAATTGTGCTATATATTAAGGATTTTGATACATATAACGTGCGTGACTTCAGACTTTGGGGTTACCCTAAGTACTATCGCAGATCACCTAACCTTTATGAAGCCTTCCTTTTATGTATGTATTGGCACCTAGAAGATGGATTTCGTATTTATGATTATTTAGAAAAATGATGTCATTTTTCGATCAAACAATTACGTAAATGCTTCTAGTGTTAGGAAAAATCTTAAATTGGGATCGAAAATAGTTGATGGATATAGTTTATCCCTGAAAATTCCTAGAGTGAATTAAAAACTATAATCCTATTTTCGTATAAACCTAGTTATTGGTATTTTTTCATCTTTTCATGTACAGTTTTGAGCTATATCTCAAAACAGGGGGAGGGATAATATGTATTTTTTCATCTTTTCACATAGGACCTTACCTTCGGTTAACAGTACATGTTAACTCCATGCCTGGATAACTCGCTCATCATGTGTAAGCATTATATCCAGAAGATACAACATCGATATCCTCCAGATATCATATTGAGACTTGAAACAATGGCAGGACGTATAACCTTGTGGCATCATGTCTCAATTCGATCTCCGCACCCTGAACTTTCACATTTTGTATATCCTCAACTTAATATCCAAACCAAAACTTTTGTTAAGATATGATCGCAGAGCATAACGGTTAAACTCCAACAATCTCCATATTCCTATTGGCGCTCCCATAGTAGCAACATAGAATGTGTGATCCTTTATAAGACCTATGAACTAATAATGTGTCTACCGGAAGCAGAACACAATATTACAATTCTTCGGGAGAATCATGACTACGGTCGCACCTAGTACACTTAAAATATAGATGCATGACTTAGTACATATAGCACTTCACCGTGCCAGTATCACACATCCCTATGCCTTGAGCATACGTTATTATGCTTAAACGCATATACATATATTTGGTACATATGCCAGCAATCTATAAATGCATGTGCATGGAGTACTCACCCATACTTTATAAATATGTTTGTGCCCAAAGCCTAATACTATTAGTTCATGTGGTAGAGGTCTTAGATGTGGCTAAAGTCGCATTCAAGGATGAGGCAATATACGTGGTGCCCACCTTCTGTGGAATCCACGAAGAAAGAAAGACAACTCAACATAGCATTTTGTGGTTATCGTTTTACTGTACCTCCATAAAAAATTTAGAGTTTGCTTAGGGTTAAATTTAGGAAATTGTTGTGCATGGAGTCATACTAGAATTAGCCTGTAGCTAATATAACATTCATTGATTATAATCCCTTTATTTTATCATGTCCCACTTTTTCAAGGTTTCAACCGCGTTAGAGTACATCGACCTTTAATATCTTATTTACTTTATCCGATGGCATTTCGCTTTAGCACTTAACTCTGTATGTAGTACATACTATGCTTCATGGAGTAAACTAGCTTGAGTATGTGCCTATGACATCGTTGCTAGATTCTGCTATAGATATTTGCATCATTCTTTGAGTGCACATATACTTATAGCATTCTGGGAGAATCTATAATATGCCTCTTAGAAAATGTCATTTACATGACCTTGTGTTATGATTGCCCACATCTTTGCATAAATGGTTCTTACTACAAATCAAGTGTTTTGATTCATACATGGATATAGATTATTGTCAAGCAAACTATGTCGCTCTCCATTTTATCTTTCGAGAACCGTTTTATCGACCAGACTTAAATGACTTGAACTTTACCTCTATATTTTTAAATATAGTGGAGGGCTCCAGCAGAGCCATAAAACTCTATCTAAATAGACATGATACGCATTTGCCTGACAGTTCGATAGGTCCGAAGTATACCTACTGAATTGTATGAATATCCATAGGATTGGATATCATGTGGGACACACAGAAGCATATGGTAGGTCATACCTATACATTACTTGTTTCCATGTACGTAGGTTCGTTGACGTCTTGGAATGGTATCCAAGATGCTTATTTGGGCTCCCTCGGACATGAGAGATCAAAACCTGATAGTACATCTCCTTGTGAAAGTAAGATATCTATATTATGAAAGACATTCGTGCATCACTTGTTCGAAAGCTCATATATGAGACCTAGGTAGACCAAAGAGGGGATTGGGTCCCTACCAACATCTCATTTGCATCCTTGGAGAACAATTGTGGACTTATCCATCCACAATGTGGCTTTTGGTCATTTTAGACTCATCCTGAAGATGGTCTCACGTTTGCCTATAAACGGTTAGGAACAATGAAATTACATATTTACACATTGATCATTGGATACTGGGTGACATTCCCATATTACCCGACTAGTCCTGTAGACTTGACGGATGCGAAGAACTTGTTTCTTCAATAATTTGATGCTTTTATTTATTGGTTGGGATTGATGTTGGACATCTAGTATCCCCATATACAACCCCTGGATTGTTTGACATAGTCTATAATCTAGAAATTTTTGGTTATATATTAGCCACATAGGCACACAAAACTTCTAAAAATTCTCGGAGACATTTTCATGTCTTACAATTTGATTAGATGAGATCGATTTCATATCATCAAATTATTTCCCAACAACTAGTACTGGCATGCAGCCAGTTATGTCTCCCATCAACCCACCCTAAAGTGTGCAGTACATGTGCTTGAAGCACTTATATATATACAGAGATGGACCCTCATCATTATCGGGGATAGGAATAGTTTATGGTTCACCACTTATCTAATGATAGTTGGAACCTTTGTCAGGTGATGTATCTTAAAAAGTACTCGCAAGTGCACAATTCGTTTGAAACATGTATAGGGCAAGCAAGATCGAACCTACAATGACTTGAATTTTATCGTCTCTTTTAGTTTGGTTTTTGCTTACAAAAATGTTAATTAATGAAAATAAAAAGAATCTAATTTACGAATATCGAATAACAAAGGTAGATATGAAATAATAAAAATGACAATTAGGATTTTGAATTTCAGCACCATTAACATATATTAGTTAATTTAATCTAAAGTTCCCAATTTGAAGAATAGTGTTTTGACGACCTAATCGTTGAATAATTACTCCTTTTAATCAAAAAATTGAGATGCACATATTATGTAACTTGATATGTGATGAAAGCACAACATGTTAAAGCCTTTAACTAAATACAAGATGTTAATCAAAATCATACGACTCACATAATATATGAAAATGTAATCCTAATGATCAAGTTAAAAGCACCTAGAATCTTATAAAACATATATTATATCTCTCCTTAAAGAGAACATAATATATTAATATAAGTACTCTAAAAATAATTTAGGAGAAATTAGCATATAATTACTATGGGAAGCTTAGACTAAATATAGTTAAGTACATATTAATGGGGTTCATCCTCACCCTAATAGGCGGCTTAGTCGACCATGTTAAATAAAACAAGACACGTAATAGAAAATGAGCATTTTATTGATATAATTAAGAATCTAACACTTACAAAAGATGAATGCTCCACAATTAAGCTTAAAAGAACTTGCAACAATTAAACTCTAAGTACTTTTGGTTCTCTTCTCAAGCTTCCTACTCTCAAGCTCTTTTAATGTTCTTCCCCCTCCTCTTCAACATAATATATGTCATCCTTTTATAAGGGAAGGGTAAGGTATCAAAAGTCATACACAAATGTGAAAACATTCCAAATAGTAAGGCTACAAGTAGCATTTAATGCATATATCAATTCCTTCAAGTATTACGGCCTTTGAATTCTTCTTTGATTTTCAATAAATTCGGCCAATGAAAAACACATGTCTTCTAATCCATCCGACCCCACATCACTATTGGAGATGGCTTAACACATCGAGCTTAAGCCGTACTACACTTTAATTATGGTAAACCTGCATTTATCATAAATAGCCTTTAGTTATCACTAATTAAGTAAAATTACAACTTAACTAAATAAAAATCAAAGGGTAATATGGTCAATATTTTGTGCCCATCATTGGGCAATGTATTACTGTGATAGTTGGAATCTATTTTGTAAAACCTATCACTTATTGAGATAATGTTCTCACCGTTAGGGGGAGAATAAACTATATAGCGGTAGTTTATAGTTTACCATCGCTGTCTCATATAATTTCCTACTTTATACAGAAGTGACAGATGAAGACCAACTCCACTTCATGGATTGCTCCTGAGTTGCCTTGAAGCACTCAATGACGTAAATAGCCCACGCGACTTCGGGTTCACCCCCTAAATGCTATCCATGGTTACCTAACTTTAGTATAGACTATATCGCATGAGTAACGCCTGTGTTAAATACAATCTCTAAATAGGGTTGGAAAATTAAAACATGGATGGGATTTAGCCTCGACATTCACAAAGTGAATTTGTTCCTACGGTGGGAACATTGCTATCATTTGAAACAAGTTTGGTTATTTTCTATTGATTATCTTTCCCTGCTTGTATATATCCTCAATTTTGTCTAAAACAGGGGTAGGGATTATGTGTTTTTCTTTTTGTCACATCAACCTACCCGTTACTGGATAATAGATATTATGCATATTGATATATTGATATATCATTAACTCATCGCTTGATTGGAAACATCTTATGTACGTGACCTCACCCCGTTCTTGCATATGATGCATATGTCAGTACTCAACTTTCCATACCTCGTATTTATCAGAGATAATTATATCTCTTGGGCTATCAATGTTTAGACCTTACTCACACAGTTCAACCTCGTTCCAACAATTTGAGTAGGTTCGACCGACTCCCCTGCGAACAAGGCAAAGGCTGAAATCATGATGCTGCACCATCTCACACGTGCCTTGAAGATGGAATATCTAGTTACTTCAGACCTATATTTGCTATGGAGTTAGCTTTTATATGGATTCGAACACCAGAAGGTGCTCGCTCTTCAACTGGCCCGGACGCAGTGGTTGCACATGATAATTATGGACTATAAAGACGTGAGCACTTATAACTCCGATGTCCATCGTATTACTTTGACATTGAGGATTTGTGGAGAACCAGTGACCAATTCTTAAAAGATCAAAAAGATGTAAATTATCTTGCCTTCCAACAATAGCAATTTTCTTGAGCAATGCATCATTCAAGGATTCACCTTTTACATAGTGTTTTAGAACCATGATAGCACCCCGCATTGAGGATCGGTTATGCTTGAAGTGTGTAATTATGTTTATGCTACGAGATGCCGATACATGACTCCGGGAGTGGTTAGCTACGTATTATGATGCCACCACAAGTGGATTTTACCTTTTTATTCCAAACTAGTATTTACTTATTCGTAGTTAGAAGGACTATTGAGTAAGCCTTCTTGGGAGGAAGTGCAACTTGTTTCTTCTTTGAAATTTATTATGGTGAACATCTACTTCTATCTATATATGCATTTCTTGATATTTTCAATGGTTGATTATGTGCATGTCTATTCCCTTATAATAGAATTAATAAATAGATTATAACTAAAATGTTTAATCTTGTGCATTGCTAGAAGTAACAACTGGAATCGAGCATGGACTTGTACACCTATTACTCGAATCTTGATCGAATCTCTGTGGATTCCTATCTCATTGACAGTGGGACAACACATGCGATTCTCCGGGAAAAAAAATTCTTCTCGAAATAGACCATGATTAACTTAAATGTTACAACCATTGCTGGCACAACCAGTATGGTGGAAGGCTCTGGTCGAGCTTCCCTTTTACTTCCTAAAGGCACAATCATAAAGATTGAGAATGCCCTCAATAGTAGTAATTCCGGTCGGAACCTACTTGGCTTCAAGGATGCTCATGCATATGGATATCACCTAAAGACTTAGAATGATGATAGAGGTCCTTTCTTGTGCATGTACGTCTCAAGTAGATGGTTAGAAGCAGGTGTTGGAGCAATGCCCAATATACTCATCAGGTCTGTATATGACCCATAGTCTGATGATATAGACTTATGCCATTACACACATCCCCATGTGTAGTAAAAACATTTTCCAACTCTGCATGATCGACTCGGTCATCCTGGATATGATATGACAAACAAAATAATCAAAAACTCTAGAGGTCATTCCTTAAAGGAACAGAAAGTCCTAATTCTCAAGAACTAGCTGTGTCAAGCATGTTCTCAAAGAAAACTCGTTATGAGACCCAGTCAGACCAAAGTGAGGTTGGAATCCCCTAAATTTATCTAACATATCCATAGAGATATCTATGGTTCTATCCATCCATCTTCAGGCCCATTAAGATATTTTATGGTCATCATCGATGCATCCTCTAGATGGTTGCATGTATGCTTGCTCTCGACTAGGAACATGGCTTACACACATTTGTTGGCACGGATTATAAAGCGAAGACACAGTTCCCTGAGCACTCTATTGAGTCTATCAGACTCGACGGAGCTGATGAGTTCACCTCCTAAACCTTTGATGGTTATTGCTTGTCCATGGGAATTGATGTTGAACATCCAGTACCCCATGTAAATACCTAAAATGGTATGGCTGAAAATCTGATCAAGAGGATCCAAATGATCGCTCGGCTTTTGTTACTGCGAACAAGGCTTTCGGTCAGCGCTTGGGGTCATGCAGTCTTGCACGCCTCTACGCTCATTAGATTATGGCCGACATCATATCATCAGTTTTCCCCATTGCAACTAGTCACTGGACAGCAGCCAGTAGTTCATCATATGCACACTTTTAGCTATGGAGTACAGGTACCCATTGCACCACCTCAATGTACAAAGATGGGTCCCCAGAGATGCCTTGGGATTTATGTAGGATTTGATTCTCCATCTATTATTCGATACTTGGAACCCACGACGGGCGATCTTTTTACTGCAAGGTTTGCAAACTCTCCCTTTGACGAGATAATATTTCAGCTGCTAGAGGGAGACAATAGAAGTTTTGTTTCGAGCAAACGACTTAAAATAACTTGGAATACACCAACTATGTCTCACCACGACCAGCCAAACAGTCATCATGATAGAGAAATTCAAAGGATCCTCCACTTTAAGCAAATTGCTCATGAAATATTAGACGTATTCAATGACGCAACTAAAGTGACGAAGTCACATATCCTAGCAGTGAATGCGCCAACTAGAATCGGGGTCCCAAAAGGGAAAAATGTGGTTGCTCAAGCCAATAAGCCTATAACTCAAAGCCTGTAAGGTCATCCTGAAGGATCTAAGAATAAAGCTTATCAGTAAAGAACTATCAATCCTGTTCCTCAAAAAAGAGCAAGAAAGGTCCAACTAAATCTTGGTGTAGTCGAAACTCATGGAGAATCACCATATGAAAACTTGGCAACAGTAGCTACTCGATCACCCATGTAGATTGTTTCTATGGAGACAAGCCCTGGAGAGGCAGCCACTGGCACGATACTTGACTCGAATATTAAAATATCAGTCAACTATCTCTACACTAGAATTAAGTTTGATCGTTCAAAAGTAGTCGTCGACGAAATATTCATATTCGCCTTCACAAATATTGTCATGGATGGCAATTTTGGTCCACTGTCCATTGACAAATGTCGAGGTAGACAGGATTGGCCAAAGTGGAAACATACAATTCAAACGGGGCTAGATTCTCTATCGAAGCGCCAGGTATTTGGACCGGTAGTCCGATGTGATAATACCATAAGACCAGTTGGATACAAGTGGGTGTTTATACAGAAACGTGATGAATTCGGGAATGTTGTGAGGCATCGATTTTGATGAAGCCTACTCTCCCGTGATGGACGCTATAACGTTTTGCTTCTTAATCAGTCTGTAAGTCTTAGAAAGACTAGATATGCGTCTAATGGATATAGTCACGACTTATCTGTATGAGAAACTAGATATCGAGATATACATGTAGATTCCTAAAGGATTATGTTTTCCATAAGCAACGAATACTTAATAGTCTGCCGGTAAATGGAATACTGTCAATGCCGGTAGTATCTAGCATGTTAGAAGCATGTACACAGTACGATTGGATAAATTGATCTATGGTCAAAAGTAATCAGGACTGATGTGGCACAATCGACTGACTAAATATTTGATGAATAAAGGATTCTCAAATAGCTCGATTAGCCCATGCATCTTCATTAAGAAGTCCACAGCTAAATTTGTTATCACAACTGCATATGTAGATGATTTAAATATCATCAGGACTCTTAAGGAGATAACACGTACTGCCGATTACCTTAAGAAGGAATTTAAGATGAAAGACCTCGGTCAAACTAAGTTTTGTCTAGGTCTCCAGATTGAGCATTTTAGTGGTAGAATTCTAATGCACTAGGTGGCATACACACAGAGAGTGTTGAAGTTGATATCCAGCAGATACCTTCCTCGGGAAATCTAGCAGATTTATTTATTAAGGCACTATTGGCATGCGGAAGTTGAGTCTACTTGTTTCAAAGGGAGAATCTTCTCCAGATGAAGATTACCCATCATCACTCTGAGTGATAGGATATATTCATCCAGTACTCTTTTTCATGAGTTCCGGGTTTGTACCCATTGGGTTTACCGGATAAGATTTTAATGAGGCAGGCTTATGGCGCGTCCAACACCGATATGTAATTTTTTTTTATATTGGTTTTGCCTTCTACTCAAAGTTTTTTTCCATTGGGTTTGGTTGAATCTAGACTGTAAAGACAATCGTCTCATTCACGGTGGATAACCCAAAAAGGGAATGTTATAGTCCGCAGTTTGGTGGGTCCTCCACGGTAGAGTGGGTTGGGCTACCACCAACTTCTAACCCCCTAAGGTTCGGTTTAGGGAGAGAGAGAGAAAGAGACCTATGAGTCTTCACTATACATATAGGGAGACTCCCCTACTATGTAACTAATGAAGCTAATGATATTTGGCCTTTTGGAGCCTTAATAGAATCTCTCTACTTCTCTCTATATGTTATCTCATATTGACTAAGTATTATAAAAGATTATATTATGCAATTTTTGTTAAAGAATACATTAAAGGTACTACTGTTATTGTTACTATTGATGCCTGTGTAAACTACTCTCAAGTGGTAAATCAATGATGATGTTCACGTTGGGTAACAAAATAATGTTAGACCCATCAAACTATGGGACCCTATAACTAATCAAAAATACTTTTGTCACCCGTTATGTGTTAAGGGGTAGGCTTACCCCTTATAAAGTACATGGCACGTGGCATTCTTGAAAACTAGTAATCGGAATTTCCCATCTTAGGAGTCTAGATCATCTTTACCGCGGTTGAGAGAGACCATCTTTAATCCTTTACTAAACTAACGTCACGTGTAGTTAGCAAGTCCACATTTTGGAATCGCACAGGGAATTACTAATATGAACTACCCCGACTATGGGAACCAACATTTTCTTGTTGAACTATGTAGGTTGTGCATTTATATAGGTTTAACTAGAGTTTAAAAAATACCATAGTACACGTCCGACTTCTAATTCGCCTCAGGTCGGGTGTTAGAGCATCTCTAGCAGTCAAGTGTGGGTTCTGACAAAAGGCCCACACGTCAGAAACCTACTCAACCCAACTCAAACTCGTTTCTTCCAGTAGTTGGCTGACATTTATTTTTTCTTCTAAAATTAAAACACCGCGCGGTGTTCTTATTACTACGAGATAATCAAAACACCACCATTAGTTTTATTGAACAAAACAACTCAAACTCGACTCCCTCTCACACTGTTTCCTCCTCCTCCTCTCTCTCTCTCTCTCTCTCATTTTTCCCATAACCTTGAAAAAAATTACCAACATTTTTAAAATAAAATGGATATGCCAGAGGGAGACCCACACCCCAGTACATTCCCTAAGTTTAGAGGGACAATAAATCCAGAACAAGCCGTAACTCGGTCGAGTTCCGAAAAGGAAAAAAAAGGGTTGTATTTGAAGAGGTAAAACAAAATCAAGGTCTACCACACCCAACCCAAGATGAAGTTCCACAGATGCAGTTTATTACCGCACTCCCAGACGGCGTTAGTCATATATATCATACTAGTAAGGATCTCACAGTAAGTTTTTGTTTAATGGTGACTTTGTTATTTTCGTTAATCAAGTATTTGACAAAATGCTCTAATGAGCAGAATCACGATTCGATGCATCCACACGACATATTCACTACTGTTATAAAAGTTTGGAATGAGATTATAGTAGTTTCGACAATTAGGGATCCCGTGGTGAAGATTATTCTGGAGATTTATGGATATCAAATTGGGTAATTCTGATAATCGGCTAATTCAGGCGCTAACAGAGTGTTGGTGGCCGACAACTCACACTTTTTTCTTCCCATGTGCGGAGATAGGGATCACTCCATTAGATTTCATAATGCTAACATCATTGCCAATAAGCAAATTTCCTACACAATTATCGTATGACGATCGATGGAGTATTATATCTGAGGCGAGGTAATTGTTCCCCTACATTGTATCCAATAATATAAAGAGTAAAAGCATCAGCATTGCACATCAGAGAACATACTTGACTATTATAAATGATCGGTCTAATGACAGTACGATGGCTCGTGCTTTTATCATTTTCATGATGGGATATTTATGGTTCCAAACGGCCAACAACACCGTCCCGCTTGGATATCTCGAGGCCGTGGCCAATTTGGATGAAGCTCCCTCATATGACTGGGGTTCTACTATTCTTGCTTCTCTGTACCATGGCATAGATACTGCAGTCACGACCGGTGGTGCCATCACTGGATTTTCATAACTTATTGAGGTACACTAACACTTCTTCCAAAGATACAAATCAAATATCTTGCAATAAACGTCTTAAATGGATTTTCTAAGTATTTCCTATGCTATTCAAAAATGCAATATTGGTTCTTTGAGTATTATGGGGTTGGTCACCCTATTGTCTGTGATACGCAGAAGATGACGTCGTATCCTTGCCTTAAAACATGGGAGAAGGGGAACAAGAAGAAAACAAATGACTAGGCAAGGAACTTGATTACTATAGCCAGATACATCATTGATCACCAGATTATTGAGTTGATCAACTAGCGTCCTTGGGGTACATCTGCGGTTTTAAAGTTAGATGATGTACGTATCGCGTCGGACATGTCCCGTAAGAGGATCGATGCCATTTCAAGTCCCAAATAGAAACTACAAGTATTACTTGGAGAATAGATGTTAGAGGCAGTTAACTGGCTATGCGAGTATTCCGATGGATCTTCTATCTAATATATCGCCACATCTTAGTCCAGTTGATTTGCAGGCTTTAAGAGAGTCAGGCTTCGTTGACTGTGACCAGTTTATGATGGAAGAGGAGCGACAGACTTACGACTCATACTGGCGTAACCAAACTATTGAGGTTGGACACTTGTTAAAAGATTTATAGAGGATGAGGAGTACAGATATGTTCGGACCCAATGTCCTCAAAGCTGGTATAAAACCCATAGTGGCTACATTAGCAGAGGTTCATAACTTATCCCAGGACTTTACTCTACCCGACTTGGAGATGGGGCCAGACCTTAGGTGGGACATGGAGTAGAAAGGGAGGCATGAGGCGATCAACATCTACTGCTTGAGGGAGCCGTCACCCATGTCTGCCTTCTACGACTCATGGTATATGGCGAGTCGCCCTTGCAGAGTCTGCGCGGGACGCCCAGACGATCTAGCAATTGACTGATAAGGTTTCTGCTCTGACGAGGGGTTATGACATTATAGACGACCAACTATATCAGCATGTAAGTAATTTATATATTTATTTAATTATTTATGTTTACTTCTTAAGGTCATATTTATTTTGTCTAAATCTAAATAAATTTTCTTTATCCCGTTCAGAACTTACAACTGCGAAGGACACCGACGATACAGGTGGTGCCGCTACCACTTGGAGGTAGTGCGGGGATGAGGCAAGGGACCCGTAGACATGACGTTCAAACCAGGGGAGCCGGTAGCTAGTATCTGTAAGGGGCGGGGTACTGGAGATCATATTGGCCCATTTCAGTAGATATAGGTGTGAGATGAGTATTCTTGTAGACGTATATTTTTATTGTGTGCATCAGTGTTAAACTATTTCTATTGTAGACTTTTGTTTCTCTATATAAATAACGGGTACGACCTGATATCCCATTTCTTTATATTCAATAAATATTGATAAATTTTTTTTTAAATTTAAACGGAAATGCAATTACAATTCTTAAAATAGTAGTTATACACATGAAATGAAACTCAAAACAGATACAATTAAACTTAATTCATCGTTCACGACTGATTAAGGGTGACAACGGGTTGGGTTCAGGTCGGGTCTTCCTACTTCAGGACCCATAACCATTTAAGTCGGGTATATCCGGTTCGGGTCCTACTCGGGTTCGGGTCCTAACAAGACCATCCGAAACCCGATCCATTTAAATTTCGGGTTTTTAGTCAGGTTCGGGTTCGAGTGTCGGGTCCGACCTTTGACATATCTTACTTCTTGCATCAGTTTGGTAAACACTTAATGGAAAACCTTGTAATTATATATCATATAATAATACTCTGACTTGGCTTCAAAATTTACCTACAAGCTAAAAGAATTTATATACAAATGTACAAGCACATATCTAAAACATAATTTATAAAACATATTCCCAATAAAGCACATATCATATCGACATATCTTGCTTAAGTCGATGAAATTAAATTCACATAAGAAATGATGATTACTTGTTATTTTCCCTCATTCTTACAGCCATCAATTTACTAGTTCCGTTTTTGCCATTGCTAGTATCTTTCTTAAGTAATTTTTGAAAATGCCATAATATCTTGCTTAAGTATCTTAGACTAAAAGTATCTAAAAGTATATGAAATATTGGAGCATCACTTAAGTATCTCAGAAAATATACATATCAAGGTAATTTCATCTTTACTAGCAGGATCTAATATCTTGCTTAAGTAAGCAATGACAAGCACATATCTAAAAGTATGAAACTGCCATAGTGCCATGGGCCCATGCCCCATGGGAAACTAGCATAAAAATAATGTGAATTTACTTCTGAGTTAAACTTGGGTTTTGACTTTTGATTTTTAAATTTGAATCGGGTCGACCCAAATACCGGAAATACCCATCGGGTTTTATACCATCGGGTTCGGGTCCTAAAAGACCCGAATTTAAATGGGTAGTAGAAATGAGGATCCAAACCCGACCTAAATGACTTCGGCTCGGGTAATTGGCTCTACATTGCCACCCCTACGATTGATGTAGGGATTCAACTCGGACCATTCAGTATGGATCAGTGGATCCCATCTATAATTGGAAAGTTTGAAATTTGCAAAAACTTATCAGGCGGGACGTAGTTTTGGTAAAAAATATCGTATGGAGTCTTGAACGGGAGCAGTTAGTTATATTTCTCATACCATTCGTCTCTAGCTTCACGCAAAATATAGGCTAGTAGAACACCTCTGACCCATCCATCAATAATCTTCCGTATCTCATAAAACTCATCACATTTAACCTTAAGAACATTTCACCTATTATATAAATCTATAGGAGGGTATCGAAGTTCCGTGTGGGCCCTAAATTAAACATGAACTCGGTCCCATAATTGATTAAAGTTGAGTTGTCGAAGAGGTGGATTATCAATAAAATATTTCCAGGACGCGGCGAGGGCGCAATCTTTATTCCAGCCAAATACCACTGAAGAATCCTATGTTAGAGGTGAAAAACTTGGCATTATTGAGTTAAACTAGAGGGACTCTTGTTAGAGCATTTCTAACCAACATCTATATATATATATATATAAATAGTCGTTGGGATGCAAAAATGGTTGTTAGAATGCCAAAATTAGCCGTTGGGAAGGACCCATAAAAGGAACTAGCCATTATGGGCTTGTAGCGGTGTTTTGATTACCGCACGGTAATCAAAATGCTGCGTAGTAATCAAAAGACCGCCACTAGCTCTGATTTCTTGCAATGGCTAGTTCTTCTTCCCTTTATCCTTTTATATTTCTCTCTTCTCTCTGTTTGTTCCCCATTCACCTTTAACACCATTCTCTCAACTCCATAGCCTCAAATGTCTTTCTCGTTATCCTTTTCATCCATTGATGATACTCTACGTGTATCGTCCTCCTCTGACTATCTTATGTTTGATTGTGCGACGGCAATGGCCATTATGCACCAAAATGTAATGAACCTAGTAGTACATGATGCAACTTTGAGTCACCGCAGGAGTGTCATGGGCCATAAGGATAAGATAAATAAGTGAACACGAATTGGGGAATTATAGTAATATATGGGACTACTTCAACACGGGGTGCACATATACGCCGGATAAATTTTGACGACGTTTTCGTATGAGTAGAGAAATGTTTATGCGCATATTCGATGCAGTAGTTATGCATGATGATTACTTTGTCTAAAAACCTAACAACGCAAAAACTATGAGGTTATCACCGTACAAAAAGATAATCTCAGCACTACATTTCCTAAGCTACGGTGTCGCGGTAGATCTTTTTGACGAGTATTTGAGAATAGGAGAAAGCACAACGCTGTTAAGTATGGAAAGGTTTTGTGTAGTGGTTAGAGAAATTTTTGGCGAAGAATATCTTCGAGTACCAAACGCAGCCGACGTCGAAAGGTTAAAAGCGATAGGAGAGTCACAGGGTTTTCCTGACATGTTAGGAAGCCTCGATTGTATGCATTGGATATTGAAAAATTGTCCCTTAGTTTGGCGCGGTTAATTTATTGGTTACCCCAAGGCGACTATGATTCTTGATACGGTAGTTTCACACGACCTTTGGTTTTGGCATACTTTTTTTGGGTTACTAGGGGCTGACAATGATATTAATGTTCTGCAACAATCACATCTTTTCACCGACCTGGCCGATGGTATCGCTCTGCCTTGCAATTATATAATTACCGAAAAAGCTTATGATATGGGTTATTACCTAGCGGATGACATATAGCCCAAATGGAGAACATTTGTCCAAACCATATCCAATCCAGTTACAGCAAAATAAAAATTGTTTGCTCAACAACAAGAAAGTTGTCGAAAAGACGTAGAACGGGCGTTTGGGATTTTAGAATCACGGTTCAATATTGTCAAAAATATGGTTAAATTGTGAAAACCCAAGGTTTTAAATAATGTCATGAAGGCGTGCGTAATAATACACAATATGATCATCGAAGAGGAACGTGGTTCAATCCCATCATACTTAGCCTACGATCCAGACGATCCCAAAACTGTCTAAGGAGAACCTATTGTACTCGAATGTAGAACAATAGAAGCATTGATAACGAAAATAAACCGAATTCGAAGTTATGAACTACACTTTGATCTAAAGGATGATCTAATCGAGCATTTGTGGGCCGTAAAGAAAATTTTCATTTCTAGTATCGCAATCAAGTATTATCTGAGTGTTCTTGATGTAATTTAATGTTTATTGTCGTACAAGCTTATTGAACAAGTTTTTGATATTGCATTAATCTTGTATTTGTTTTAACGCAATATTCTCATAAATAAACATGTTTTTAAAAGATTTCATTCTTTAATAGCAAAGTAAATTCTTCAAATGAATACATTATTGGAAAGTAAACTACGTTCTTGAAAAGAAAACTTCTCTCTTCAGCAAAGTTAAATTACATTTAATAACCTGAACCGATACTTGGTCCGTCATTCTTGTTCAAACGTTCCATGACCTCAGCTTGCCTTTGCTAATAGTATTGTAATACATATCCAGAAAGATTACTCAGGTCTTTATCCATAATTTTGCGATCTTCTCTTGCTTGTTCCAAATCCATTTTTACTTGCCATTATTGATTTGCTTCCGTTCTTCTTCTTTTATTTTCTTGTTTCGCTTGTCTCTTCTCCAACCTCATCTTTGTAATCATTATTTGGATACCGCTACTAGATGTAATAGCCTTATCCAAGGCGCCCTCATACAATGAACCATCTAATTAAAAATTTGGGGGAACAGATTGAGGTGTAGGTGGGTCATCGGGATCCTCCGATAGGTTATTTGATTCGATCAAATTCTCCGAAGAAGAATTGTGTGATGTTCTTATGGTGACATTTCTAGGTACATTCCCCGCATGGTTCAACCCATCATTCTTTAGGTTGGCCCAAAGCGGTTCTCGTGCTAAAATATTATACGCTTCACGGTGTTTGAAGTCATTGTCGCCATTCATACCTTGATAGATCTTGTCTGCATCATTTTCATACAATTTGCAAAATTACCAAATACAAATAAATAACGTGTATATCTAAAAAAAATAAACGAAATTGAGTTAAAGCAAATTAGAGCGTACCCGATCTTCATTAGTTTTCCCGCTCTCATGTCAAAATTGTACTTGAGCAACTATCCACGAAGAACGTAACACATTGTGTATTAAGGAGATACTACAGAGATTTGGTCAACCCACATGATCGTCGTGTGGGGTACTCGGGGTCTCTGTTAAAGGTAATATTGACCTTTTAATAGAAAGTAAAACCATTTGTGCGCCCCGTGGTCTGGACAGAAGCCGTTACCCACACTCTTGCGAGACACGTAAAGTCCACATCCATCTAATGAAGTCCAGCATCATCCGTCTCATCCAAAAACTCAGCATCATCTGGTACTTGCACGTTTTGTCTTTGTTTTGCGGGTGCTCTTTTCTTTATTCCTTTTCCTTTTTCTTTCTCGGGCGTCACCGCTTCAACAGGTATTGTCGTATTTGTGGCACTTTGATTATGCTGAGTAGATTCACCATTGAATAGGTAGTTCTGAAAGTAATTTAGAGGTTAAAAACCTTAAGGTTGAGTGATCAGATAGTGTTGATAGTATGGACTAAACGCCTAAGGTTGCAGTTGAAAGAGGGTAAAAGGATTTTGATACTATCCTCCGAAGGTATCCCCTTACGACATGGTAAACGAAAGTAGGGTATGTGATTGGAATTGAGATTGGAATTACGATTAGTTATGGCAGATGTATAAAGTGAATTGTGATGATGGGTGTTGAGAGAATGGTGTTAAAGGTGACATCTGGGAGAATGGGGTCGACGGTGTTATTATTGCTGGTGCTAGAGTTTGCCATTTGGAGACTGCTAGAGGTTCTCTTCTCTTCTCTAAAATTGGGTCAGAGGAGAGAAGAAGTAGCCAAGATAAAGCTCAGCCATCCAAGCGGTAATCAGAACACCGTGTGGTATTTAAAAGTCCGCCAAACTTCTTCTTTTTGTGGAAAGAGCTCACGCCCAGTTGGGTTCTGACAACGCCACATCATCAAACCAAAACCCAATTTTTGGCTGCTGTGAGGCATTTGGGTTTGGGCTGACAAACCCAACCCAAACCCTGCTGAAGATGCTCTTAGCCTCGAGAATCTATAGTGTGTGCGTACAGCCAGTGGAGAGTTGCTGACACACGAGTCTATTGACGGGAATGATTTTATTTTCTAGGGTTCGACTTAAAACCAAATCCAGTTTACCATTTTAGGGGCCGTTCTTTTTTTTGCTTCTAAGTCTGAGTGAGTCTGAATCTGAGTCTGAGTCTAAGTGAGTGTTTGAGTCTGAGTTCACTTAGAAGCGTTCACTAGCTGAGTGGATGCTGAGTGGATGCCTTGGAGTGTTTGTTTTTTGGTCTGAGTCTGAGTCTGAGTCTGGGTGTTTGTTAAAATATGCAAAAGACCAAAATAACCCTATCAGTTTATAAGAAACCACCATTACCACCACCCCTTCGTCAGCGCAGCATCAACACCACATATACATAACAAACACATAGGAAAGAACTTGTATATATAACAAACATAAATACATAGAATAAAAACTCCTTCGTCAGCGCAACATCAACACCACATATACATAACAAACACAGAAAAGAACATGTATATATAGCAAACATAAATACATAGAAAATAACCTGTATATATAACAAACACAAATACATAAATACCTAAAATCAAATAATTTTAACATTGGTCTGAAGTTAATACAAAGAAGGCAAATATCAAAATCTTAAGAGTTATTACAAATACGCAAACATATGGACACAATCAACTTAAAATGGTTTCAAGGAAACTTGCACGCTGCTTTGGCTCAAGCGCCAAAAACATCAACCTGTAGCTGCTTGAGTCTTTTCCTCCCAAGAACTTCAAACTCTTAAAAAATAATGTATTATCTATCTCATATGAACTTACCATATCCTTCAATATGTTCGCAACTTTAGTATTGGGGTCGTCATTGCTAGCAAAAGTAGAACTTGCTCCTTGGGCAGTGAATACAGTTATTAGAGATTGGACCAACTCTGTTGGTTCCAATGGTTGAACTGCCGCAGCTAATCTTCAGGGGAACTTATGTATCGTCAACGTTCATATCATCAGATAGAGGAACGTACTCTAACTGCTGGGTGGAGGAGGGTACAGCCATACCTGAAGACCATGCAAAATCCCCAGTGGCAGATAGACCCTCAAACAATTTCTACGACAAATCTCGATGTTGAAGATGAACAGTCTTATACTTCCTCGCCTCAGAATTCACCTGTAAACAAGAGAGTAAATAGATGTTTAAACATGCATAAATTGTTATATAATAAAATTGCAATGCCATTATTCACATTTATTTACCGCAATGATATTTTCCCAAACTTCTTCAGGTCAATCAAAGGTGCCTGATACAGGATCATATCCATGGCCAGTCCAGTTTATCAACCCTCTCCAGACTTGCTATTGCCTCTTCAAGTAATCCCATTGGTTCTTCAGTTCCTTATGTTATAAAACATGAAAATCTTGCATGTTATTCAGCTCATCTTTCACCGTCTTCCAAGATAGAGTATTTAGAGATGTTCCTGACAGTCTATGCAAGTCTATCTATGCTTGACATTTCATGATAAAGTCAAGTCTGAACTGTGGATATTGCTTGAAAAAGCCTGCTTTCTTTGGTGATATCGTTAGTGGTATCAGCATAACTACACATTTTAAACAAATAGACAAATTAGTTAAACAGAAAGCAAATGGACAAAGCATTGCACTCTATAACAGATGGACATAACAGCATAAGCATTGTACAACATAAGCATAAGCAGATAACAAATGGACAGATGGTATTGCAGATAAGCAAGCATAAACTTGGTCTAGACTATTCAGTCCATCTAATATATGCAGATAACAAAGGTTTAATCCATATATCTAATATATGCAGATAAACCTGGTCCAGATGATATTGCAGATAACAAAGGTTTAGTCCATCTAATATATGCCGTGTATAGAAAACAGACTCAAAACCTGGTCTAGACTGTTCAGAAAATGGACAGAAAAGACATCCCCAAAGCTGTTAAAAAAATGGACAAAAAATGGCAGAAGCTGCAATATGAGTAAAACTACATTTATAAAGAGAAACCTATAGAACCTAGGCATAAAAATGCATCAAGCCAAAAGAAACATTTTAGTGCACACATAAAAACCTATAGAACCTATAGTTTTTGAGTTTCAGATATTGCAGATAAACCTGGTTCGGTCCATCTAATATATGCAGTCCATCTAACAAAGGTTCAGTCCATCTGCAGATATTGTTTATAAGTATATATAGCTTATAAACAAGTATATATAGCAGTTACATAAGTTATAAAATTTATGCAAATAACAGTTAAAATGCCCTCCTGCGAATCATCAGTTACATAAGAATGAAGCTTGCCTTCAAGGATGTTGAGGTTGAGGACACTACACATAATAAATCCTTCATGTGGCAGACTGGAATCTTCAGGACAAACTAATCTATCAGAACCTTTTGTTACTAAAAATGGGAACCTTTTGAGATGGGGATTGTTAACATTAACACTGATAAAAGGTGGATATTGTGCCATGCAATAATTAAGAGCACCCCTCTTGCAACAGGTGATTAAAAAGGGCTAAGACTTGATAACAATAAGATTATAGTAAAGTTCATATATCAAAAGACTCCATGACTTATGCACTAATGCATGTATTGATGAATAACCATGACTGATAAGCATCAAAGGTCTAAATATAGATGCTTCAAGTAATTGCTGACATTCAAAGGTCTAAGTATTAATAAGCATAAAAAAAATACATAGATTAATTGCACATAATAACCATGACTGATAAGCATCAAAATTCTAAGTATAGATGCTTTAAGTAATTGCATAAACAAATAGAGAAGAAACAAATAGATTCCAAACAAATATGAGAAGAAACAAATAGATTCCAAATAAAGATGTGTTTAGCACGTTAATTAATTTGTTTTTAAGTCGATGAGAAAAAACAAATAGAGTTTGTTGGAGGCAATTAAAGACATACACACAGTATTGTAACCATGTAAAGAGAAAGATTCCAAACAAATATGAGTTCATCAAGTTGAAGAGTTTTAGGGAGAAAGAAAGAGGATGTCATCAAACACTGACAAGTTGGAAAGAAAGAAAGAAAGAAAGAAAGAAAGAAAGCAACACCCTTTTTCCCATACTTGCATACCAATTTTATCTTCTTTTTATCACACTCTGACTTCACACAAAAGAAAGAGAGATAACCATTGAGATAAGATACCATTGTTACAAGTTACAGAGAAAAAAAAAATAAGAATTCAATATTTGTTATTGCAACCACATAAATATATATAGAAACCCCAAGAAAAAAGGGCTTCCTTAAGAGAAGACATCATTGTTGCTCTATCAGGAGGGGTTTAGGGTTTAATACAAACCTGATTGGATCTCTTGGACACATATATAGGTACATATGCTACATTTTGATGATGAAGAAGAAGAACTGGGTTCCATACAAACCTTATGGTATGACTCATATATACCCTTGAATGCTAAGATTTCTAACATTATTGCTAATGGGCAGTAGAATATTCCCTAACATATCTCCAACATGATAGGAGATAGTATTGTTTTGCTAATCAGAGCCATCAAATTAAATCAACATGGAAAAAATGAAATCATTTGGACAGTCTCTAAAGATAGTGAATTTTCTCTTGCTGTTACATATGAAATGCTAAGACCTATAAGGACTAAACTCTTTATCATTACCTTCCACTTGCTACAAGCTTTAATTCTTGTCACTTTGCTTCTAGGACTGATTCCCCAATTTATAAGAATTTTCTTGTTACTATGAATTCTCTGGAGTGGAGCTTTCTAGGCTTCAACTTGTTTTTGAATCAAGAACTTAGGCTTCCATATGAGAATATGAGCTTCAAGGTAGAAGTAATATTTTAAGGAAGAGATACATAGTCTCTCACTCTCTTTCTGGCTTTGGGAGTGGGGAGAAGGGAGAAGAGCTTTGGGGAGTGAAGTGAACTCTGGTGTACTCATTCAAAAACAAAAACCAACACACATGCTCCTTTAACACACTGTTATGGAAATCCCATTGTTGAAAGGGATGTATGGGGACTTCTCTGGGAATTTAATGGTACAAATTGTGGTTTTCCAATGTATAATTTGGTATACATTGATGTTGTTTATGTTTGAGTATAGGGGAGCTCACTGAGCAGTTCCCTGATACTGTTGGTTCCATTGTTTCAATCAATGTTGATTATGATGTTATGTCTTTGAATGGAAGAGGGGTTTTAGAGACTGAAGCTGAGATTAAAATGCTTGATCTGATATTATGGCTTAAAAAAGATGGGAAACTTAAATTCAATCAAATGCTTTGTCTGATATCTTCTCTAGGAGATCTCATGGCTTAAATTCAACAACACCCAGACCATCAAATCTTAGTAATGCTAAAATTTATTTGTTACAATCCTCTAAAAACCCAACTCCAAGAGGGTCAATTAAATCTATCAAAAACAAAACAAAAAGTGAAGAAATTCTAAAATGAAAATCAAACCTTGTTCAAATCAGTTCAAGCGTACTCGTACTCGTAGGAGGAGCTGCGTTTGGAGGAGATCGAGGAGAGCAGTTAAGAGATTGGTGGGTTTTCGTTTGGGGAGGAGAAAGTGAGTTTTTTGGTTATTTTTTTATTTTTGTAAGGGTAATTTGGGTAGATAAAATAGACTCATCGTCAGACTCAACAGTAAGCTGACTTATTGGGGCGGACTCTGAGTGACCCAAATCACTGTCACTGACTCTCACTCCACTCGGTGTGCGAGTGAGAAAAAAACAAACGCTTCCAAATCAGTGACTCCACTGAGACTCAGACGATTGAGTGGAGTCAGCCCAAAAAACAAACGCCACCTTAATTTGTGAAGATTGAAGTTAGGTTAATCGACAAAACCAATCTCCACTATTAGAGGAATTGATTTCGATTTCGATTTCACTTTCTAAGCTTTTGATTTCCAGATCGTTTACATGGAGACAGTAATCCAATCAATCAATCTCAATCAAAATGTAAGTTTTTTTAGTTTCAATTTATATCTTCTATGTTAGATCTTAGTTTACCCTAATTATTATAACGTAAGTCCGTAATTTCTCTTGTGTATGTTTGCAAAAATGTCAACATAGTGATTAAAGGGCATTATGTTCAAACATTTAGGATATCGAAAATTTTAATCTTCGATTATAACAGTGGTGACAACATATTTAGCAGTGTTTGTTGCATGAGTCAGTCGAACCCCCCGACTGCCGGGAACTTTATTTTAGTGTAGTGGTCTTGACGTAAAACATTTAATTTAATTGAAATTTGAACCCCCGGGAAATTGTGACAAATGCTTTGTAGCTTAGCTGGTTAAAACTAGCAATCTTAATTGATTAGATCATGGGTTTAAGTCCCAACTCCAGCATCTATTTTTTAAACGTTCTTTGAGTTAACTAACTTTTCTACTAAAAAACCCTTTGAACTGAACACCATGGACCAAACCCCTGATTCTAAGGATGCCCTATAGTTATCCCCTTTACATGATAATAGCAATTAGCTTCGTGGACAAATATGAAAATAAAGATGTTTTCAACGTTGGCGTTGCAGCAAGTACTGGGTATGTAGCTTTAAGTAGTGTCAGTTGTCTTTTTAGCACTTCATGAAATCGGTAAGATCTGTTGGCCACCTGAAAACTAGTTAAAATAGATGGGATTGTTAGTTTGGTATATGCAATCTGCTAGATTAATAATCACACTGTTTTGTATGATATACAACTTTATGTACCAACATTCACCGTTTATGATTTATTCTCCCTCTTGTACTTCTCTTAACTGCATAGATGCTTTGGTCATGCAGGGTGATATTCCATTCTTACACATGAAAGGATTCTCTTCAGCAGGAAAATCGCCTTGCTTATGATTCATGTATGTGCTTTGATGCTTTCATTTGTTATAGTAACAATTTATTACATCCTTAAGAGTACTTTGTTATTTTTTTTTATGCTAGAATTTTGTTAAATTCTCTCCTGGCTCTTAACAAATGTAAAGAATGATACACAGTTACAACTAGCAATACCCCCCCCCCCCCCCCCCCCCCCCCCCCCCCCCAAACTGTTGTAACTGATATATATATATATATATGAATACACCCTTAATATTATTTCAAGAGCAACAGAGATTAGGAATTAAGGGATTGCCATTCTTTTTATTGTCTATTATCTCATCCTTTTTTATCAATACATTCTAAATTTATCCCAAAACGAATTAAGAGATTGTCTCATATGATGTGGTTCCTAGTAGATCCAAATTGGCCACCCGTTTTTATTGTTGTATACCATTTGTCGGTTTAAATTGGTGGTGCTGCATATTGTCTTTCTAGTAGGTCGAGATTACTTGGTTGTATATCATCATGGTTCCTAGCAAGGCAACTACTTGCTACATGTATGACTTGGTACCTACTGATGTTCGTTTTGCACTTGCTGTACATCGTGGTTTGTCGTTGGCCGAGAATATTGCCTGCACTTCAATTGGTTGTTGATTGTGGTTCCTAGTAGGTCTGGACTACTGGCCACATGTTGGATACCTAATTAATTTTGAACTGTAAATCGTGGTTCCTAGTAGAGCCAGCCGATTGGCCGCGCTTTAGCTGATTGTAGCTCATGGTTCCTAATGGCCGCAAGCTTCAATTGTTGCCTACCAAGATACTGGTGTGATATTAGTTATCGAACTGGGTGTACATGGTTCCTAGTAGGTGCAGATTACTGGCAGTGTTTCAACTGGCCGTACATCATTGTTCCTAGTAGATCAAGACTATTGGCCGCACTTTTGTATTTTCATCGACATCAATTACTTTTGGACTGGTTCCACATCGTGGTTCCTAGTAGGTTGAGAGTACTGACCATGCCGTACATTATTGTTCTAGTAGGTCTTGCTTCTGGCAACACGTTGGAATCGTTTTCTACCCATATAGTTTTGAAGTTGCTGCTCACTGTGGTTCCCCCGAGACTACACCGTGTTTTAACTGGTCGTACCCCTTGGATCGTAGAGGTTAACATTGTGCACAATATTATTCCATAGTTGCCTACAATATTAGTTTTGAACTGGTCGAACATCATTGTAGGTGGAGATTATTGGCCTCGCTTTAACTGGTTCAGAGAAAAGTAAGGATGGAAGTGTTATTTGGAAGGCCAGGGTTGGAAAAAGAGGCTAGAGAGAAGGGGGCTGTGAGATAGAAGAAATAAAGTGAAAAATACAATATTACAACGTGATACCAACCTCGTTACTCTTAGATTTTGGATGTATCTGGTAAGTTAACCCACGTAAAATCTCAGTCTCCACAATGCAACCAATATCATAATTGTCAAACTTGGCAAAAATGAGAATTTTAAAGTTCTGTTGGAAATCCTCACTTCCACCCCTACTGGCATATTCTCTAGTGATTAGGTTCCGTGAAGGAGCACCTGCAAAGTTTGACAATTATGCTGAAGCTAGCATAAGCTCATAAACACAGCAAGTCCCTAGCGGCACCTCTGTCAAGTGACAAGTAGGGAGCAGTGACATAAGTCCACAAGGTTACAGTGGAGGGCTACACAACATGATATGCCATGCATCTGCTAGCAAGAGGCACGTCCAATGCCAAAACTAGAAGTTAGTTGAGGAAAATAAATTATGATCTCAGTCATGACAATGATGATATTGGTTGCATTGTGGAGACTGGACCCCATGGTTAATTCACAAACTCCAGTGTGTGGAAACTTCGGTAAGGTTTATATGTACTTCTATGTACCGTACTCACCCGACTCTTTATGGGTGGGTCATTTTCATGGGGAGTGTCATAGGAACAGAGAAATCTAGTTATGCTACATTGTAAATTTTTGGAGCAAAATATTGTGTAACATCTATATTATAAAACAACACCAAGCAAACAATATCATAGTTGTTGATTATAAAAGGATAAAATTAAGAGAAATTACAGTAAATTCCTTACGGTGAACTCATATGAAGTGCTACTAAAGATGCATAAACTCCATCTGAAATATTGATTAATTTATCATGCTTTCCTTTCTCTGTGATAACTCCATCCTTAACTACTGCTATAAGGTCTGCATTCGTAATTGTTGCTAACCGTTGTGCCACCACTATTGTAGTCCGGTGCACCATAACTCGGTTCAGTGCATCTTGAACCACTCGTTCTGATTCAGTGTCAAGTGCACTTGTGGCCTCATCCAGCAGTAATATCTTTGGCTCTTTCACAATAGCACGTGCTATTGCCACACGTTGCTTCTATCCACCGGATAGTTGCACCCCTCGCTCTCCTACTAGTGTATCATATCCCTGCTTCATCCAAGATTTGAGAAGATATTGAGAAATATTGGCAAAAAAATTCAGAGATGGAGACAATTGAGAAAATGTTGTGATATAAATAAGTGAAGGTCGATTGAGGCGGTCTAATACTGCACAATATAAGTGAAAAAACAACTCTCTATTGAGGCAGACCAAGCGAAATTGGATTAAGGTAGCGACAGCCAACATGAAGAGCGTATATTAACAAAGACTCGTGAGCCTCTGCTTCCGTCGCATTTCGTTCCTTTTCATATGCGATATTTGCTCGAATTGTGTCATTGAACAATACAGGTTCTTGACTTACTAGACCCATTTGTTACCTCAGCCACCTAACCTGGAACTTCTGAATTTCAGTTCCATCTAGTGTATTATTTCCAGAATCAGGGTCATAAAATCTTTGCAACATTGAGATCACCGTTGACTTCCCGCTCCCACTTTCTCCAACGAGAGCAACCGTCTGATACATGGGATTGGTGATAATTTTTAAATATCTAGTAGCTTGTGTAACTAACTAACCTTTCTTTATATCAGTTGGATACAGTAAAGACTTACCTTGCTGGAACGAATGACTAAACAGAAGTCACGGAAGATCTGGACTTCAGGCCTTGTTGGGTACTTCAAATTTACATGGTGAAATTGAATTTCACCTTTTATGTTTTATAATGTCGCACAGAGGTCACGGAAGATCTGGACTTCAGGCCTCGTTGGGTACTTAAAATTTACATGGTGAAATTGAATTTCACCTTTTATGTTTTATAATTACGCACCGGACTCATCGCTTGAGTCTATCTTCGACGTTCGGTCTAGAAGTGCAAATATGGAAGTGGTAGAAGCTTTGGCTTTACTGGAATCTGGCGCATAAGAGCTCGATTGGGAAATTGCAATTGCGGCCATAGTGAGAGCAAAGAAAACCTGTGAGGTCGGGGAATGAAAACATAGTTAGTGGCAATCAGGCATGTAGTATATTCATGCATGTAAATAGTGATACTGAGTGATGTTTCTCCATCCTGAGCTTTTTCCCTTTAGTCTGGGTAATTTCCATGTATGTGTTATGTCTGTGTGTCTTATATTCTTTTTTCTTGATTATTGATATGTGGTTATGCGTGGTTTAGATGATTCCTGCTGGTTTTTTAATATCTCCATTAACAACTTCATAAAGACGTAGATATTACTTACACGAAAAACGTCTGAAAAAGTTGCCATCCTCAACGAGTCGTCCTCCAGCATAAAAACTAATTGAGTAGACGACATACAGCAAGAAAAATGAGAGACCGAAACCAATCCCACTAATCAATCCTTGTCTTATCCCACTCTTCATAGGGCCTTCACACTTCTTTCTGTAGAGTTCCATCACCTTCTCTTCAGCACAGAAAGAAGCAATTGTTCTTATACTCCCAACTGCATCACTTGCAACCTGACTTTCTTCCTCATACATTATCTACAAGTATTAAAATGTTTAGTTATAAGCAAAAGAACATGTAATCATCATGTTTTCTAGATGAAGAACACATCACTATCCTCTCAGGGAAATTTAAAAGAAAATAAAACCACTTTAAGTCTTCAATATGTTGGGTTCGGTTGCATCGGATCACAAACTTTAGAGTATTATCTCAAGTTATTTGGTTTAATCAATGATCATTTGATTTTCTCCCCAAGATCTATCTTGGAAACAACAGTAAGGGTCTACAATTTTGGAGCTTGCCGCCCTATGCTATCTCTTGGGAGGTATTTGCGCTTAACTTTTCAAAAAAAGGAAGAATTTATTGATACAGTCATCTTGATTGTGGAGTTATTGATCTATATCTGGTTTAAAGTGGACTAAGATTGACCAATTGTGTGTGGTGTGGGAAGGTATTTGCACCATCATGGATGGTTATTGTAGTATTATCAGGATGCACATAGAAACTCACATTTATTATCACGATAAGCAACACAAAAAACTTTTGATTGATGTGAAGATGAAGAATTGTGTTTGGTTTGCACTATGCAAGTGTTAAAGAAAGGACATAATGATATTAAAAAATATTAGCTTGTTCTACCCAAATAAGAAATCATGTTGGTTATGTTGAACCAACTTGTGAACTTGTCATAGAGGCAGACTTTCATCATGGAGAAATTCATGCATGTTTATCCTACCTAAAATTAGGCCATATTATATGTATTGATTTTAGTGCATGGGTGTGTAAAAATTCATACTTGTAGCCCTGATTGTTTTGAACTGAAATTCAAGTTTTTGTTCTTATACTGTGTAAGTAGCCATTATGGTGAACCATGTAAAAAGTTTGTTCTGTTCTGTTTTCTTAAATACAATTTGCCTACTCTTGTTTTTTATTTATCGTTTTTTTTCGAATTTTACTTGGTAGGTTTCTTATATACCTTAGCCAGGTTCTTATGTAGTCTCATGATGTCCTTTTCCTTATCGATTTATTCGTAAAAGGTAAAAAATATTATGTGTTAGAACAAACCTGTGCATCTGCACTGAATCCTTTCATGAACTTCATTTGAGCCCATCCATTAACACCTACTAAAGGTAACAAAATAAGAATTATGAGTGCCAATTGCCAACTTGCTGTAAAGGCAATAACTAATTCAGCAATTGCTGTTGCTGCATTTTGAACTAGTAGAAAAAGTGCATCCCCAGTTAGACTACGCACAGTTGATGCATCTGCAGACAGCCTCGCTCCAATTGCACCGCTCGTATGAGCAGAATCATCAAACCAACCAACCTCCATGTGAACCACTTTTTCAAAGCACATAGATCTGATCCGTCTTATTAACCTACACCCGGCCATTGAAAAGAAGTATGTTGTTGCTGGAGCTGCCACTAGGCATAATACGCCAAGGGCAAGAAACATTAATGACCAAAACTTGATGTCCTTCCGAAGCTCACTATGCGGCTCGTATAATGTTTTGATCATACCAGTGAAAAGTATAGCAAAAGTTGGAAATACTACTCCATTAACCACGCCAGATATAACACCAAGGAATAATATTGGGATTTCTGGCTTGTTGAGATAAGCAAGATGGCGAAGTGGAACTTCTTCTAGTTTATCTTCAATGTTGGATTTAGTATATTGGATGTCATATTCATTAGGTGTAGTTTCTTGGATGTTGAGTTCCGTAGGTACACCAAACGAGACTGAGAAGGAGTGCCGGCTACTATTTCTGTCCCCTGAAATCTGGGATCGTCTGAAGGAAAGTCTTTCGCTTGAATGCTTGCCAGATTCTACTGTTATTTCTGTTTTGTCTTGCTGATTTTCTGATTCTTTTCTTAATTCTTGCAGATGTGTAAGTTGATAGTATGCTCCATCTGAATCTTTGAGGAGCTCCACGTGTGAACCTGATCAATTAAAGAAGACATGCATTCACTCAGTCAGTTTTAAGCGCGCAAGGGTAACAAGAAACTATCAATTTCCAGGTTCCAGGAGTGGATGAAGCTTAATCCATCTACCAGATAATCCTGATCTTTATATAGCAAAATTAGAGGTATGTAACTTAAGCTTTATTGTAGGCCGTATCTTTACCTTTTTCGACAATTCTCCCTCGATGAATGACAGTTATCATATCGGCATTTCTTACTGTGCTCAAGCGATGTGCAACAATGACAGTAGTTCGGTTAACCATGACTCTGTCAAGTGCCTCTTGCACTATCCTCTCAGACTCGGTATTAAGTGCACTTGTAGCTTCATCTAGAAGTAAAATTCTAGGGTCTTTCAGGATTGCCCTTGCTATTGCAACTCTCTGTTTCTGATCCCTGGACAACTGAGTTCCATGCTCACCAACTGTGGTGTCTAGCCCCTGATTCATTGACATATGAACACATGATTAAATTAATTATGAAATAAACACAAATTTCACAAAACAATAAAGCTAAAATCATTGTAAGATAATCTAAATGCTTGTATTAGTACCTGAGGCATTTTATCTATACAATTTGCTGCATTGGCAAGCTCAGCTGCAGCTCTGATTTCTTCTAGTGTTGCGCCATCTTTCTCATAGGCAATATTGTCTTTGATGCTTGAAGCAAACAACACAGGTTCTTGGCTCACGAGTCCAATTTTCTCTCTAATCCAGCTTAGCTGAAATTCCTTGAGATTTACACCATCTATTAGTACTTCACCAGCTTGTGGGTCATAAAATCTCTCTATCAGACTTATCACTGTTGACTTCCCGCTTCCACTCTGTCCAACTAAAGCTGTGGTTGTACCACAAGCTATGGTGAGAGAAAATCCACTGAAAATATGTTCATCTGGCCTAGCAGGGTAAGTAAAGTACACATCCCTTAACTCAATGTCTCTGCGAATGTCATCCAATGCATATCCATCGGAGTGATAAACATCTATCTCTGGCTTCCGGTTGATTGTCTGGAACATTTTGAAGGCTGCAGCTTGTCCAGCAGCAAATGCGCTGAAGCATAGTGATGCTTGGCCTAGGGAACTGAAATGTCATATATGATAATTGGTTATACTCTTCTAAATGTTGAAGTCGGAGGAGTGTTGAAGAAATGTCTTCTTGTGTGCATCCCTGACCATTTGGCTGGTTATTATTTTTTTTGTTCATCTATTTGGGTGTCATGATCTCCTTCTGTTATTCTTATGTTAGTTTCTCTTACGTTTCGTGCAGAGGGCTGTTTGAGTCATGTTTTGGGCCGTCATTTATATCTCTTAGAAAGCCTTCTTATGGCCATTGTAGCTTTATGCTGTTACCTGGCCGACAAACTCTCATAGATTATATTCTCAAGGAGAAAAACAATAGCTCTTCATCGTCAAAAAGTGTTGGAGTCTAAAAGAATTATAACTAGAGGTAGAAGGTATGGCAAAAAAGTAGAGGCAAGTTGCCTTATATAGGCTTAAGAGAGTCCTAAAGTGAATTAGTAACAAAGTAAATAAAAGGGTAAATAAGCTAAAGGTGAGGATGATAGAAGTGAAAACTTACAAGGAACTTGTCAATATAGCAAAAATTACAGTAACAATGTTGCCGCCATTGTAGCCTTTGTCAATTATCAGCCTTGCACCAAACCATATAGCCAACAAGTAACCACTGAATACAAGATACATAACCGCACCATGACCTAATTCCAAAGCTACACCTTCGTAAATACCAGACTTGTAAGTCTCCGTTAGAGATTTGTTGTATTTAGCTATTGCATGTTTCTCCCCAGTAAAAGATGCAACCTGAACAGAAACATATTGGTATACATAAAAAAAAGGGGATAGAGAGTCATGAGAAAGAGTCGTAAGAGCTATATAGAGTCGTGAAAGGGAGTGTGGCAGTAAGGGTTGCTAGGGAGGTGCAAATTTGATTTTATGTCTTTTTTGTCTTTCTAAATTAAGTATGTAATGTTGAGTTAGGAGACAAAAGTATTACTAATAATTTAAATTTTGTGTAGTATTTTCCTTATGTAATTTTAAAATACCACAAATTTGTAAAAGCACATCTTGCCCACCCATCTACATCCTAGCGGCCATCTAGATGCCAAATACATCACCTTAACCGTTTTTGTCTTATGTTAAGTGTCTCTCTTCCCTAGATTATAGTGTAGATGGAGCTGCTACAGAGTTCCTTGGAAAGAAATGATGATGAAAACCTCATTAATGAAATTGCAACTAGGAGGATTGAGCTTAACCACCTGAGATCTATTATGGACTCTATAAAGAGACATAGAGCTAGATGTAAATGGCTCAAAATGGAAATAATAATGCTCGGCCATTAGAATACATTAAAAAGAGATAGAACGGAATCTGGTCACCAAACTTGTAAAAGAGATGAAGTGACAATTAAAGATCAGGACATAAACAAACATATTGATGTTAGTCACTACAAGGAGAAGTTTAATAACATAGATACGATAATGCATAAAGACCTGCTCAGCCTTATTCCCAAGGTTATAAATAATGAAGAGAGTGAACTGGAGAAAGAACTTCCTTGTAGGGAAGTTGGTTTTGAGCTTAATAGTAATAGTTTATATTGATCATATGGCTTCACTGTGTTCTTTTTTCACCATTAATGGGACATTGTTGGGAGTGCTGCGTGTTTGGTTGTATTCTGCTTTTGCAGAGAGACTAAGTTCCCTGGGGTATTCAACTGCAATCTGGTTGTCTTGACTCCTAAAGCTTGAAAGCGAATTCGAAAAAATGAATTGGTTTAAACTTATATGCATCAGTAATTTGGCCTTCAAGGTGCTAACAAAGATTCTTGATTCTAGAATGGTCTGGTGGCGGTTGGATTTTGGTCACCTTGGCAGTGTGCCTTTATTCGTATATATCTAGGATAAAATTAGCCTTGTTTAATATGATGAAAACTGAGATGAAGAAGAGATAAAGATTTTTAATATACGTTAAGTTTATGATGTTCTAAGTTGGTCTCCTTTTTGAAGTGCTAAAAGGGTTTGTTTTCGTGATAGGCAATGCAGGTGAATTTGGCTCATTCTTGAAAGTGTTAGGGTCTCAATGATGGTTAATGGAGAATGATGTGCTTCAAGGTGGAGAGAGGTTTGAGATTAAGTGGCCCTCTCCCTTTTATTCTTTTTGCTTTTGTTGAGGATGTCCTAAATAGAAGGTTGATCTAGTTCAGAGAAATGCGGGCTATAAAAATTGTTTTTGTATTGTCAATGTGACACCCTGGTGTACTGGAAAGACGCCTAACCCAAGTGT
Organism: Kingdonia uniflora; assembly: GCA_014058105.1. Taxonomy (NCBI): domain Eukaryota; kingdom Viridiplantae; phylum Streptophyta; class Magnoliopsida; order Ranunculales; family Circaeasteraceae; genus Kingdonia; species Kingdonia uniflora. The sequence goes on along the minus strand of JACGCM010000440.1, from coordinate 1,971,844 downwards.
GGTGATGGTCACCAGTGGTTTAGTCTCATATCACTTAAGATTTTGTCGGATGGTCCGTTAGTTTAAATCTCACTCTATTGTCATCGAAGCCTTTTGAGGGAAACCGAACCTCACAGCTGTGCTCGGGGTGGTCAAGTGAGGACAATATTAGAGGTACGTAGAGTGGGTCATAGCAAAATGCTATTAGGACTGGGGATTAAAGGTGGGGTGGGGGTACTATGACACCCCGCCAGAACGAGTATACTGGAAAGACGCCTAACTCGAGTGTGTTGATGGTTACACCAGTGGTTTAGACTCAAATCGCTTATGATCAAGCCGGGTGTATGGTCCTTAAGTTAAAATTTCACTCTACTTGGTCAAAGCATTTTGAAGGAAACAATACCTCACACCTCTACTGGAGGTGGTCAAGTGAGGATAATATCGATGGTACGTTGAGTGGGGTTGTGACAGTCAAGGTGTTGTCTATCTCATTTGTTGTTTGCCGGTAACATTTTCATTTTTGCTAATGGAGGCATCAGGATCCTAAACGTAATTGTCTCATTGAACTGCATCAATTTTCAGCAAGTCAGTGGATGAGTACTAATAGGAGTAAAATATTCTTCACAGTTGGGGTGAAATCTAGAAAAGAAACCTTGATTGGTACTTTGGTACTTTGACTTTCAAGAAGGACAATTCCCTGAGCAATATTTAAGAATTTCCCAAAGGCGAGTAATTCAAAGTACCATTTATCCTCTTTTGAAGAAAATCAAAAGAAGAGCTAGTTGATGAGTGGCTGATGTCTTTCCAAGGTAGAGTGTTTAATTCCTGAATAATTTCTATATTTTTAACATGGCTGGCGAGTGAGCTTAGGCAAGGACAGATAAGGAATTTTCTTTGGACACTATGTGACCCAACTAAGAGAAAATTGATTATATTGAGATGAAAAATACTTTGTAAGCCTGTTGAGGAAGGTGGCTTGAATATAACAAAGCTGAAAGACATAAATTTGGCATTACTAATAAAGCTGGCTTGGAGATTTCCTGGAAGAGATAGCGAGTGGGATGCCTTTATGAGAGTGAAATTCATTAGATAGTGAGTTGATTGACTATTACGTATCTTCACATCTTTGTCTTGTACCAAATGGGCTTTGAAAGAGATGGATTGCCATGTTGGATGGATTATAATGATTGTCATTTGGAGAAATTCTTGGGCTGACTATGCTTTGAAAGGTATGAGGAATATCCCTGATTCTTTTGGGGTCAAACTTTGCAGTATCATTAAAAACAGTAGTAGGATGTCCCTATGGAAGTTGAAGTAGTGCCTCAAGATTGTAATATAAATGATGAGACATTTGGTTTTGATCCACTGAATAAAAACAAAAGATATGGAAAAATGATTATTGGAGTAGATTCTCAGCTTCAGTCAGTTGCCTACTGAGACACAAGGAAGAGAAGTACTAAGTGTGATGAACAAAGTCATCATCAAAAGCTCTGTTCATCATTGAGTTGCAGTTTTGCTTGGAGAATTTACTCTAAAGTTATATCTACTGAAGAAGTGATCTTGAAAATGAGGATTTCAAAGAGCAATAAGATGTATCTTTTGCAAAATGCAATAAGAGACCACAAATAACCTGTTTTTTATATGTGAAAAGATTATCCACCCTTGGCAGTGGTTCATGCAGCTGTTTATCACTGAGTACACAAAGCTCCTCTCGAAAGAGATGATGAATCCCTTTCAGCCATTCAATATTTGTGGGTGTGAACACTGTACACTTGAAAGTCAAGAAATTGTCTTCTTAACATGTTCAGGAGATTTGGTGAGAATTAAAATGAAGATTCTGATGGAGATTAAAGAAGCATGCAATCTATCTAAGAGTACTATGGTCAGCAACCAAAATGAGATCTCGATTGTTGCTATCATTGGGACATGAGCTAAAGTAAACCTAGCTCAAAGATTAAGAGGTTGTAGATGACTTTTGCCATCCATAGAAAAAGTTAAGATCAACTGTGATGGATCTAGCTTTGTAAACTCATAGTTGCGATTGGATTGGTTGCTAGAAAAATTGAAGAAGAGGTGTGCAATTTTCTTGTGCAAGGATTGGGGTAACTACCTGTTACTTTGCACTGTGCAAAGCTATTATTGCAGTTTTGAGATGGGCAGTTCAAAACTGTTGACGACACGTGTGCATTGAGTCTAACTCAGATGCATCTATTCAAGCTTTTATCGAAGACAACTTAGACAAGGTGCACTGGAAAGTGAAAGCTGAATGGGAAAGATCAAAAAGTAATATCCCATACTAGCCAGTAAAACCTAGGTGTTAGTGCTGCTATTTTATGGTCTTAAGTCAAGGATCCTAACATATGGAGGGAGAAAAACTTACTAGCTATTCAGGCAGCAGCAGAAGGCAACCAGCTTCTTTTTAAAATCGAGAGTTTCTTTATTAGAGACCTATCTTCTTGGGAATCATAGCTCACTAGGGGTTGTGAAGTGATGGGAGTTTGGTGATTATTATGTTTTGAACTTTGGAGTTCTGGACACTGATTGGGTCATTCTGTCCAATCCTTCTATCTGTAGTCTCTGGTCCTATTGGACTCAGCTCTTGAATAATGGAGTTTCTTCATATATATATATAGCCAAAAAATAAAAGAGAAATAGTTACGTACTGTTCTGATTGATCCTATTGTCTGGTCTACTGCAATTGTGGCTTCTGAATAGGCAGATTGTCCACGAGATGCCACCTTGGCTAAGTCAAATGCCATAAGTGCACCAGAAAGCACAAGAGGTGGAAGCATGGATAGCATGACAAGAGAAAGAAGCCATCCTTTGATGAAAGCTATTGTATAACCTCCAATAAATTGCGCTATTAGCTGTATAAACTTGCCAATCTGTAAACGAAGAACGAAGTTATGGTCATCAAAACCTGTGAGTTAATGTTTGGATTATAGTAGACAAAGTTAACTACCTTTTCCCCCATGGCGTCTTGAATGATAACAGTCTCATCAGACATCCTACCAATTACTTCTCCAGTGTTTGTTTCTTTATCAAAAAAAGTAATATCTTGCCGGAGTATAGCTTTCAAATACAAACTCCTTATTCTTGCAGCCTGCCTCTCTCGAGTAACCATCCAACAAGTGACCTCCAACAAACAACACTCATTGTTATTGATGTAACACATCCCTAGATGGGTCGTTTCCCATAGTAGTTGGCCTTTATCTCTTTAGTTATATAAAGAGGGGCTCTCTTTTGTTTTCCTGTAGTTAGTTTTGTTTTAAGAAAGTTCTAATAAAGTAAAATTAGGGTTCCTCAAAAACCTAATTTCTTCTCCCAATTGAATGTACTAGTGTTCTTCGTGATTATTTGGCTTCTACGTAATCAGTTTACACTAAAGTGGTATCGGAGCGACCTTTCAATCCTTCGATTCGGCGAGATGAAAGCGTGTTCAAACCGAGTTGCTCCAAACAATCATACGAACTTGCGGAGATGAAGATCGGTACGATCTACCCCATTCACCCCACGTCGTCGAGGAGTTCTGCAGCGTCCCAAGCATTACGGATCGATGCAAACCACTTAAGCATGTTACGGCCACGAAGGTTAAAAATTTGAGCAAATTACCGCCGCTATACGGCCTAATCAACCCCTCGGTTAAACCCAATACGACCAACGAAGTAGACGTTTTGAAATCAGCGGCAGAGATCGTCACGTCGGTAGAGGTCGCAGTTACAACAGCAGGGTGTAAGGAAGTGAAGGGAGGGCGACTCTCTCCTGGGTTCCTTTTGACCCATATGGGCTGGCCCAAAGGCTAACAAAACCAAGCCCGACCCAGACCCAGCTAACCAAATCCGAGTTCGGGCTCATGATAACCAACCCACCCAAGCATGTGTGTTCGCCAAGTTTGAAAACCGAAGCCCAAACTTTCTTTCACACCTAGGCCCCACCGTTATCTCTTCCCAACCCACAACGTCACCCCAACGATTATTCCCCTCGACCTCTGATCCACCCACCCCGTCAAAATCAATCCCCGCAACCCCGAAAACGTTACCCCGACCTGCAGAGGCATACAAAAAACACACCGCCTACCTCTCTAACACCATTCACACTCTACCCCTATGCGCCTCAGTTAACTGCAGCTTGAAATTTGACCCGGAAAACCCCAATTGTTGGCTCTGTAACAGCATATTCCGTACACGCTGCATAGCGAAGGGAAGCCTTTGTGAAGTAATCCTTGATTGTGGGTCTACAGAGAATTTAGTGGCCAAGGAGCTAGTGGAGAAGCTAAAGTTAGAGACTTTCCCAAGTATTGAACCGTTTGATCTCACTGGCTCTTTCCAGGACAAGGAAAGCGTTTTGAAGATGAGTGCGTGTTGACATTCATGATGGGTGACACTTATGAGGATACTATCCACGCTTCGGTAGTTGATATGGATATTTGCCATATCCTACTTGGGAGACTTAAGATGTTTGACAGGAAAATATGTTATGATGGGGAGACAAATACCTTTAGTTTCCTATGGGGGAATGGGAAGGTCGCCCTAGAGCCGATGCCTCTTCCGACACTTATCGTATCTATGTGACGGGAGCGTGCCAGTTTCATCGCCGATGCTCGATCTCACGGTAGGGCATATGCCCTTGTCAACACGTATTCTTCACCCCCTACACCTGTCCCTTCTTATTTATAATCCATTATTGCAAAGCTCAGTGACGTATGTGAGGAACATCTAGACAATGAATTACCTCCCCTACGTGATATACAACATGCTATTGATTTTGTTTCGGGATCCCCACTCCTAAATTTACCTTACTACCGGATGGCACCAGGTCTCTGAGTTATGTAACAAGGGTTTAGTTAGAGAGAGCATGTCACCATGTGCAGTGCCAGCCCTTCTGGCTCCTAAGAAGGATTGCAGCTGGCGGATGTGTGTTGATAGTAGAGCTATCAACAAGATAAAGGTTAAGAACCGTTTCCCGATCCCGCGATTAGAGGATATGATTGACAGCTTGCACGGAGCCCGGGTGTTCTCCAAACTCGACATTCGCAGTGGGTATTACCAGATTTGTATAAGGCTAGGTGATGAGTGGAAGACAACGTTCAGAACAAAGGATGGTTTATTCGAGTGGATGGTTATGTCTTTCGGCCTACTTAATGCCCCGTCGACGTTTATGAGGTTGATGACAGAAGCATTGCACAAGTACATCAACAAGTTTGTTGTTGTGTACTTCGATGATATTTTGATCTACAGTAAGACAGAGGCAGAGCACTTAGAGTACATCACCACTATTCTTGGAGTCCTCCGGGACAACTAGTTATTCTTTCAGCTAAATAAGTGTTCTTTCATTGTTGACTCAGTGCAGTTTTTGGGATTTGTGGTGTCAGCTGACGTTATACGGGTTGACGACAACAAAGCTCAAGCTATCAGGGATTGGCCGGTTCTTGCATCGACTTCACAAGCCATAGGTTAGCTATGTTTTACAGGAGGGTTATTCAGGGTTTTAGTACGATCATAACACCATTGACTGATTTGATAAGAAACGTCCTATTCATCTGGGGTCAGAGGCAGCTGCTTCTTTTGCAATGATCAAGGATAGGTTGACGTCCGCTCTCGTTCTTGCGCTACCAGACTTTACACAGTCGTTCCATGTACACATAGATACGTGCAAGACTGGTATTGGGGTAGTTCTTTCCCAAGGGGGGAAGCCAATTGTGTATTTCGCTCAGAAGCTCTCAGGTCCACAGTTGCGTTATTCCACTTATGATATTGAGCTTCTAGCAGCTGTCCGCTCACTAACTCATTGGAGGCACTATTTGGTACACAGGGAGTTTATTCTCCACACAGATCATGATGCGCTATGCCATATGCACAATCAGCAGTGGGTCACTTCTGACAGACAGGCGAAGTGGTTCAACTTTCTCCAAGACTATAATTTCAGTACTCAACATGTCAAGGGGAAGGAGAACACGGTCGTAGATGGTTTAAGTAGACGCATGGAGGTTCTGGTCGGTATGTGTGTTTGAGACATTACGTGATCTATATGTTATAGATGAGTTCTTCGGTCCTGTTTTTAGCGAATGACTCACACATGAGGGAGTGAGTGGTGAATACTTTATACAGGATGGGTATTTGTTCCGTGAGTCTACTCTATGCATCCCTACGTTGTCAGTTCAAGATTTTGTCATAGCTGAGATACATAGCGGGGACTTGGTGGTCATTTTGGGGTAGCCAAGACAATGTCGTCTATGCGAGACATATTTTTGGCCTAGCATGCGGTGTGATGCCAACCAGTTCATTCAGCGGTGTTATACTTGTCAGACAACTAAGGGGACTCAGCAAAACACCGGCCTATACACACCCTTACCCATTCCTGAGGCCCCATGGCAAGACGTCTCTATGGATTTCGTGACAGGGTTACCAATGACAACGGATGACTTTGATTTAGTTTTTGTTGTCATTGACAGGTTCTCCAAGATGGGACATTTCATTCCCTGTTCTCGGACAAATGACGCCTCTCATGTTGCTTACCTGTATTTCGGGAAATTACATGGTATTCCCCAGTTAATCACGTCGGATAAGGACGTCCGATTCACGGGTCATTTCTGGCGGTCATTGTGGGGCTATCTCTGCTGCAAGTTACAGTTTTTCACAGCATTTCATCCTCAGACTGATGGACAGACAAAGGTAGTTAACAAAAGCTTGGGTAACCTATTACGAGCCACGATTGGGGATAGTCCAGAGGATTGGGTGTTCGCCCTTACTCAAGCAGAGTTCGCTTTTAACAATTCTGTCAACAGATCCACGGGATTGTCTCCATTTATGATTGTTCAGGGTCGCCGGATACAGTTCTAGATTTGGCACCTAGACCTCTGACGGTCCCAGTTTCGTTCTCTGCTGCAGAATTGCTATTTCGATACAGCGTATCTATGAGAGCGTTCGCACACGTTTAACATAGACATGCTTCCTATAAGGCACAGGCAGATACACGCCGTCGACAAATCAGTTTTCAGTCGGGAGATTTGGTTATGTTGTATATTGAGAAAGAGCGTTGTTCCGGCATGGGTTCCAAATTATCCCTTCGACGAACGGGTACTTTTCATATTATCCAGCGTATTGGGGAGAATGCTTACGAGCTTGACCTCCTACGGCATATGCGACGCTCTCACGTTGTTAATGTGAGTCTCCTTACTCCTTTTGTTGGAGATCATGTGCCGCCTATTACTTTACCGATTCCTCTTCCACAGCAACACGAGTTTGACCATATTGACACGGTCTTAGAGAGGAGTACAAATGAGACGCCAAAGAGAGGTGTTTATCATATGTACAAGGTGCATTGGTTGGGCAAGCCAGATTCAGAGGATTTGTGGATATCGGAGGCATATTTTCAGCTAAGGGATCCGGTTCTATTTTCCGAGTACACCGACCGGTTGAATTCGTGGTCGAATTCTTCCGTAGAGGGGGGGTTTGATGTAGCACATCCCTAGATGGGTCGTTTCTCACAATAGTTGGCCTCTCTCTCTTTAGTTCTATAAAGAAGGGGCTCTCTTTTGTTTTCCAGTAGTTAGTTTTGTTTTAAAAAAGTTCTAATAAAGTAAAATTAGGGTTCCTCAAGAACCTAATTTTTTCCCACAATTGAATGTACTAGTGTTCTATGTGATTATTTGGCTTCCGCGTAATCAGTTTACATTAGTTAATGTAAACTCTCAGTATCAAATAATCCAAAAATGTTAAAAAGTTCAAATGTCAGTTCGATGAGTTCATGTACTTATGGAAGAATCATGCAACTCTGGCCACCACAGCCAAGTAAACAAAATTTAGTGCCACCTGAAGCCATAAAAGTACTAACTTGTTAAGACCACTCATGTTTTTATACCGGCAAATAAAAACGATAACAGAGGTTGCACTAGAAAAGACCAATAAAATCAAAAACTTTATTGAACGAACTATACAGTTTTTTTTTCTTCCTGATTCAGGTACAAACACAAAATAAGATCAGCAAATAGAGAACTATGTATATATTATTTCTATATATAATGACCTACATATTGACACGTGCTCAATACGCTCACCAAATGACCCACTTTGACACACTTTAGTGAACCATTTCGGTGCCAGATCGCTCGATCTAACTAGGGATCGGCCGGTCCAACTCGAAATCAGCTGTGTGCACGATACAGGTCCGGAGTCCGAGTTCTTGAACCATGATCCCACCAAACCTCTTGCATCAATTAATTTTCTTTATCACTTGACGCATGTACACATGATATATCATATCCAAAAGTTTTTTCTCTAAACTATTATACGTAAAAAGAGTGTCTAAACAGATATGGATGTATGTGCGATGATGCATTTCATGAACAACATATGAAGAAAAGGTTATTATATGGATAAGATTGGTCAGAGTAGGAAATTCTTTCCTCCTGGGTGTAGAGGATATATACGCATATTTGAAAAGCCTTGTTTTGCCCTGGTTTTTATTTCTTTGCAGCTGTTGCCTCCTGATATAGAAGGCCACAGTGTTTTGAATTTAACTGGACATGGTTATGACTGTCATTAAAGACGGCAAAATTATTTACTAACCATTTTATATTTGTGAAACTTGTACCTTTGAAACTTCAGGAACGAATTCTTTGGTGCCTGCATTTTCCCCTAAGGAGTGGATCACATCTGCAAGAAGAATGGTCATAAAGGGTGTGGTTAGCCCATTTGCAAGAGCACCTATTGCCCATAAGACCATCAGCATGACATCTTTGGAGTCCGCAAAGGAGAACAGCTTGTAAAGTGGGACGGTATTCAGATTTTCTTCTGCCTTGATCTTCTCTGATTCTTGTTTGTTATCATCTATATTTCCTGATGTTTTATCTGTCTCTGTGACAGGTAAGTTCTCTACTGTATGGCTTGTCGATGCAATGGCCTCTTGTGTGCTTGTTTCAACTCTCAATCCGTTCTCTTCCATGTGTTGGTATCTTATTGGAACTTTGAGCTCTTCTAGACTTAAAACTCAACTGATAGAGGATCAGAAAGTATTAATTTATGTGAATATGAAAGAAGTAAATGTCAAATCTTTATGGGATTTAAATGTATGTGCGCTTCTGAGTTGGTACTTTTATGATTTAACTTGTACAAGTTACTTTTCTCCATCTCTATAATTCTGGGAAAATAGCTTCCAGAAACTAAAAATGAAGAACTTTTAAGGTCCAATTCAAAAATGTGAAAATATTGTCGGAGCAACATCTCTATAGAGATTTTGTACTTTAGGCTCTAAAAAAATTGAAAAGAACCCAGAAGGTAGTGAAGCTAAAAACTGGGAATGGCTGGAAAAAACAAAAACCAAGCTGAAGTTTCCACTGGAGCATAATAGAGATGATCACATAAAAGTATGAAACTACAATTGGACAAGATGTTATAGATAAAAGGTAGTTTAAACGGAAATAGAAAAAATAGAAGAAAAAAAAGATCTCCTGATATGGTTTCAACTGAAAAGTTTGAATTGGAAACCATAATACTGCCTTTCTTAAGAAAATATTAAAACAAGACACTAGGAGGAGTTTGCATTCTCAACTGAGAACTCTGCACTTATGCAGACTAAATATGTATTTATAATTTCAATAAGAAACAAATATTTATTATAACTCAGGAAAGCGGAAAAAGTTTGAAACTCACCAAAAGATCAATTATGGTATTTTGATTTCATAAATTTGGTATCTGGGGTTCTGAAGATTTTAAATCTCTGGCACTCTCCTTTGATTGATCCAAGTATACTCTTTTCATTAATCGTAAGGTCAGTAGACTAAATATGTATTTATAAGTTGATTGGGGATACACTAAAACCTCGTCAGATGGACTGGAATAAATATTTTCTCTCTCCAAGTTCTATTTCTCAACTGGTTGTTGAAGTTCTTGTTCTTGGTAGAAAATCTTCAATCCTGTGACAAATAGAACCAAATATCCATTGTTGGCTAAAAAACGAAACCTTTAAAGAAATATAAAATACCAAACATCTTGAGGTGCCAATAATCTGGTTACAGTAGAGACCTTACTGTACACCAAGCCAAAAGCCGTTAGTAGACAGTAGTTTCAATTATAATAGTTTAGTATAAATCAAATTGAAACTACTGCCTACTAATATTAGTGTAGCGTTTCAGAATTAGTATAGATCAAATTAAAACCGTACAGACATTAGTCTAAGCAGAAATCGAAATGGCAAAATCTTTCGAAATGGTAAACATTAGTTTTTAATTTTATTTATACAATGTAATCTTAGAACTAATTCACACTTTAGCTTCTCTGGGAAGAGTGTTCTGCACCTCCTAATATGAAATGCGACTCTGCATCAGTGATGAACCTGTTAAACTCTGCTACTTTTGTTTTCAGTAGTAAATTATATTTCATTTATTGTAAGTAAATAATGATCCGTGCAGAACGGTGGGTATCTATCACTCCTCCTTTCTAACACGTCTACTATTTGGGCACACTTGAAATTACACTATAATAAGACTATCAATGAGACAACGGTCTTCATATTTAAGCTGATTGGCTTTGTTAGTACTTTATTTAGGGATAACGTATTAGAGCATCTCCTAAAGTGCCTCACTCACTTAATTTTTTGAGGTGTCACATATGATTTTCTCAATCCAATAGTACCTCACTCACTTGGTTTTCATCCTCAGAAAGCAAGGTTGAGCCTTCAGGTTTAAAAGCAACCAATTAGAAAGCGACACATAGTAACTTCTGGAGATACTCTTCGAAGTTGCCAAACAATTTAGAAAAAGAATCAGAATTAAGCAGTAGTAGACAGTCACTATATGCATGCTTTATGTAGAGACAAGATAAATAAGTTGGACAGATAAAAATAACATTGAAATTTCCTGTCATTGGTTTCAAATGATTTCCTTGAAAAGACTAATTGATTATCGTTATGTCTTAATCTTATTAATTTAATTTAAACACCCTAAGAACAATTAAAGCATATTTGTTCAAAACAATCGTCATCATCCACATGACCATTGGTGTCTTAAAACGTTTTTTATTTTATTTTTTATAATGGTTGTCCTAAAGCGTATACCTAGTGATTATTAGTTTATAAATTTAAAATATATATTTTTGCCTAATTGCCTGTATTGAACCCTGTAAGCTTACGTCTTTACGATCGTGGTACAGGACAAAATCCTTATTAGTAAACAGGGTATTGCAAGAAAAAACTTTCAAAGCCTTTTTCTGAATGCTAGAAAAATGAACCACAAGCTTAAGAACATCTCTAGCAGCTAGTTTGAGTTTGGGTGTGGGCTCTGACAAGGGGCCCACAAAAAACCCAACCCACACCCGGCCCGGCCTCTCCCAACAAGTTTGAGTTGCACACATGTATTTTTTTATTTTTTTTATTTGGAAGAGTTCCTTTTACCGCGAATTGGTCTAAAACCCTAGAAATTTGACAACTCGTTCGAACGAGCTTGGATGCCGTTAGAACAAGTTGTCAAGTTTATAGGGTTTTAGACCATTCTCGGTAAAAGAAACACCGCGCGGTAATCCAAACACCGCCAAACTCATTTTATTTGGGTGTGAGCTCCTCACACTCGGTTGAGTTACTGTTTGGCTACGTAGGAGAACTCACACTGGATTTGTAGTTGTTGGGAGACTCAAAGTGTGAGTTTGAGTTTGGGTTTGCAAACCCAACTCAAACCCACACCCTGCCGACTTTGCTCTAAGTCTTAAGGCACTGAAACTGGAGCCCTGCACTTAACAACTTTTCGATGTACCGCAATAATACACATGAATCGAATGCAGGGGGAGGATAAAATTTTGTTACCTTCAGAGACTTCAGACTTTTCTGTTAGAGATAGTCAAATCTGAAATTACCAACCGGAGAAACGAATTAACATAGGTTTGTTTGTTTGTTTTCCCTTGATGCACTTCAAATCTTGTTTGTCCAAAAAATGCTAGGGACTCGGAGGGTGGCAAGACCTTTTACCAGGGTTGACAAAATCAGATAGCCCAATATAACTTCCACCCCGGCGGCTGGGTTTTCTCCCCTAGTTAAGCCCTCCTTGTGAACCTTGTGTCATTGTGTTGTGTATTTGATTTTTTTATTTTGCGCTTTTGTTTTAACTTATTACTTGCAATTGCATCTAGCTATCTTATAGTTATATCAACTAAAAATCTAAGCCTTCTTTTGGTGAAGGCGCCATTAATTGTACAGTACAGCAAGAAATGGAAAACCAAAAGAAAAAAGGAACTATGGGGTGGCAGTTGTCCCCATGTTTCTAACTACTTGTATCGATTTCTACAACTCTTTGTAAATCACTGGAGACATTCCTTTTAGGTTGGAGAACTTTACGTCCATCAGGACATGCTTAGGACCATCATGGGTCCATGACTCCATGATAATACTTTGCGTACAAAAAACACGACGGTGTCAGTTTGAAGGCTTTTATTTTTCTGTTTAAGAGATGTCCCACCAAAATAACATTACGTCCGCCACTATATGTTGCCGATCTGTGGTGGTGGTGAACGATAAAGGACAGTTTACCATTATTATCTTTCTTCTTTTAAGGGACATTGGCCTTCACTTGTTGGCAGAACCACCTTTAGGACTTGTTTCCAACCTCTCCTTACTTTTCACAAGTAATTTTTCTTTGGAACCTGATATTTAGATGAATGCAAGACTTACGCCTCGAGTTTTATTCTAACCTGTCATTTTAACAAACCAAGTCTAAGAAGGGTATCATAGTTCTGGTGTACATAAAAGTCTTGCACTCCATCAAGATCCTTACTAACAACATAATTAGAAGCAAATGTGATCTCTGCCTTTAACGTAGTCCTGAACTGGATGCATATGCGTTTGCCACACTATAGGTTGTTGAGCAATGTTTTCTAATACATTGCCCTTCTACTGTCCTACCTACGTTAATAACGACTATATATATTTGTCTAGTGTGGCCGTGTGGTGTAGTAGAAACGAGACCGCCACAGATGAAAAAAATAACCGAGAACACTATCCTGATACGTCATTTATATCAGGATTATAAGGACAGTAGAGGCGAGGGCGTAAAATTCATAGGAAACTCCAAGGTGTATTAAAACCGCCCATTTATTAGGCTTACCATTTGGCTCTTATTTTACAATCATCCAAAAAAATTCGATTAAAAAACAAAATGGAAACTCCAACAAACACCAGTTGGTACCTAAAACCTGGAACTTTCATTGTCCTACAATTTTCACAAAAAGTCGTGTTGTTTTTTATAATAATTATTCACATAACACCCTCTTTTCAACTCCCATTTTTATGCCCCCCCCCCCCCCCCCCCCCCCCCAAACCCCAAAATCTCCATGAAAACAACAATGGGGTCTCACCATCTTGTGTTGTTTCTCACTACAATAGTCCTTCTTGTGGTTGATTGTTTCAACACTGCTTTTGCCAACTTTTCTGCATTGGGTGACCCTCGAATGAAAAGAGATGAACTTAGAGTAGCCTTTGAAGGTTGGAACTTTTGTAATGAAGTTGGGAAAGAAGCTCCTGGTATGGGCAGCCCAAGAGCTGCTGATTGTTTTGATTTCTCAAGTAAACACAAGAAAAAAGGTTGGTTTTTTTTTTTTTTTTTTTTGAGGTACATTGTTTTTTTAGTCATGATTTTAATACCCAGAGAGGAAAATTTTGTTTTTTTAACCAAACCATTTATTACCAACATTGTGATGCTCTCTCTGTGATAGGTCCTGTATTGAAGCATAGAGTGAGTGAAGCTGATAACAAGCTTGGGGTGGGGAAACCATTTCATGGTTTGAGTAGAAAAGGTTTAAATAATGTAGACCTTTATGCAGTAGAGAAAGAGTTATATTTGGGTTCTTTGTGTGAAGATAGAGGAAGCCGAAATCCATGGCAGTTTTGGATGGTGATGTTGAAAAATGGTAATTATGATACAAATTCTGGTTTGTGTCCTGAGAATGGGAAAAGGGTTGGACCCTTTAAGCCAGGGAGGTTTCCTTGCTTTGGGAAGGGATGTATGAATCAGCCAACATTGTATCATCTAAAGACAAGTTTGGTTGGGGTGAATCAATTGAGAGGGGGGTTTAGTGGGACTTATGATCTTGGTGCTGATGTTAGAGGTGGAATTGATGGGATTTCTTATTATGAGGTTGTTTGGGAGAAGAAAATTGGAGTTGGAAGTTGGGTTTTCAGTCATAAGCTTAAAACATCTAAGAAATATCCATGGCTAATGCTTTATCTCAGAGCTGATGCAACCAAAGGGTTCTCTGGTGGATACCATTATGATACAAGAGGAATGATGGAGATTGTAAGTAATACTCCTCTGTGTTTATTTTAAATGTTACCTGAAAATCATTCTAGTTTACTGTATGTATGGTTTAGAAGATCAATAATTTCCCCTCCTGAAATTCATTAAACTTATACTTGGAACTGTCAATCACAATTCCAATTGCTGGAACCAAATTGATTTTACCAGAACGAAAGAAAAATCCTCTGTGTATTTTTATTTTTTTTAGTTAGTGGAGAATCCCTCGTTACAGTATGTGAAAATTTCCTAGAATTTGATTGCTGAGTGAATTTAATTAAGCTACAATGAGTCCACATATTAGTTGAGCTCTCAAAGCAAATTAAGTGAAAGAAATGGTTTTATTTCGACTAGCTACTGTGGCTCCTAACTTGTAAATGTATTTTCTTGTAACGTTAATCCTTGTAGGGTTTGTATATTATAGTCTCTTGTTGGGTGATCGGTAGGTAGGGGATAGCTGAAACCTAGCCAAGGGCGAGATCAGTGAGAAAAGGGGTTTTCATCAGTGATATGTGATTCTTTGTGATAGAAGAAATCCAGTCCTTTGCCCATGGTCCGTGAACATAGTCAATAGGGTGAAGCCCACAAAAAAAAATCCCATTCGTTATTACACGTTTTGTTATAGTTGTTTACTTTAGTATTATTGTTCTTGTTGAAGAATCACTAATTCTAAAAACAAAAATTCGTGATTTTAACTCCAAAGGGTTCTTCACAATATACATCATTTTTACTAACTAGCAAACTCTTTTCATTTAACAGCTTCCAGAATCACCCAACTTCAAAGTCAGAGTGACCTTAGACGTAAAACAAGGGGGGGTCCTAAGAGCCAGTTTTACTTGATAGATATTGGTAGCTGCTAGAAGAACAATGGTGCCCCGTGTGATGGAGATGTTCTGACTGATGTAACCAGATACAGTGAAATGATCATTAACCCTCAAACAAGAGTTTGGTGTAGCCCTAATAGTCTGATAAGCTGTCCACCTTTCCACATCACCCCAAATAATAAAAAGATTTACAGGAACAATACGGCCAGCTTCCCCTATGGAGCCTACCATTACTACTGTGCTCCTGGGAATGCCAAGCACTTAGAGCAGCCTGTTAGTATATGTGATCCTTACAGTAATCCTCAAGCACAAGAGCTGGTCCAGTTATTGCCCCATCCAATTTGGGCTAGATACGGCTACCCAACTAAGCCAGGGGATGGGTGGGTTGGAGACCCAAGAACTTGGGAACTTGATGTTGGTCGACTTTCAAGTAGACTCTACTTCTACCAGGTTAGTAGTCAGTAACTATAAGTACAGATATACAGTTCTTCGAGATTTTCATTTCCATCATTGTATGCTTTTAATTTCCATATGCAGAGTAGTCATAGAATTACTAATCACATTTCGCAGCTTTCTTGAATTTCGCAGCTTTGTTTTACATGTTTTAGTATTATGAATGGCATTACATTATTTTCCTCATGTACACAAGTCAATCTATATTTGTAATGAGTGATTGGCAAGCATTTGTCTAAAGTCTTAACTCTTACTTTTATGTTTTGATTCCTTAGTCGTTATTCCCTTCGTTCTCTTTGAGTTACTTTGTCTGTATATCTCTCTAGATCTAGATCCTTTTGAGATTCATTGCGCCTTTGATGTGGGGTATTCTGGTACATGTTATCATGTTAGATTTATAGTTTTATGTGCTGCCAAATTTAGCGACTTTCCCCGTTTTATTAGTGAAGTTGTTAGGCATATTACGAAACTGTGGAACAACGTGCTATATCTTAAATTGCTCTACTTGACATATTGTTGCATGGCTTCAGATAGAGCCCTCCCTGCATTTCACATCTGACTCTGACCATGGTTACTTCAGAAATGGAAGCAACTGTCTGATGTGGTACATTTTGCATTGCAGGATCCGGGTACCTCTCCTGCAAAAAGAATATGGACTTCCATTGATATGGGAACTGAAGTATTTGTGAGTGATAAAGATGAGATGGCTGAATGGACTCTAAGTGATTTTGATGTGATTCTTACCACCTCAACTTCTGAATGAACTTTACATATTTTTTCTTAGTGTAACTGGGGTATGTCTAAGCCCTAAAGTTATGCAAGAGAGTTTGCCTCCATATTTCTTGTATTCACAGATTCATGTTATACATATGAATATCGAGATGATGAAGTTATGATATTAAGAAGGTATCCAAAGGGATCGCCATAATTCTTGAATTTGTCGTAATCTTACAAGTGAAAGTCTATTTATTTATTCGACTTGTTTAGTTCCACATTGGGCATATCAAGCCTTGCCAATTGGTTTTGAGATGGAACCTCCGATTCTAATATGGTATCACAACGGGTGTTTTCTTTCACGTGTTGTACCCAACGACCCATATGCTCCTTTGCGCCACCCAAGATGTGTGTCCACGTGTTGAGCTCAAAATTACGCCACACGTGAGGGGTCGTGTTGTGCTACTCCCATTGCCAATTGATTTTGAGATGAACCTCCAATGAATCTACAAAATGATAATAGTACCACCACATTTTGTTTGGTACACAAAAAATGTCAGTATTATAAATGTGTATGATGATGTGTATGATGATCCGGGAGTTGTTAACCATTACATTCAATTACAGATTATAACGGTTGGATTCATACGGTGTACGTAGCAATTCAACCAAAAAATACTCTATAAAATTCATAATAGATGATGCCGTACAAAAATTAGATTAGAGAGAAAATCGTACTGATTCTTTTCTGTTCAATTCGAATTAGTAATAAACTATATAAACAAGCTTCAAGGTCCCTATTCATACACCATTCGACCGGCGAGTCACAACCCTTCACATCTGAGTCACCGTGGTGATAACCGGTAGCAACTTATAGTGTTATTCTCCAATCTACACAATCATACTTTTCTACTAGTTTTTCTCTCTCCCTCTCTCAACTTCACACGTGCGAGACTCTCTATCTGAATTAAAATTAAGGCGAAGAGAAGATGAAGAAAACCTAAGGGACTTAGATTTAAAATTAAACAAAACCTAAGGAGCGGACGGAGAAGAAGAGAAGAAACTCTCATTTTTTGAATCAAACCCTCAAAGGTAAAATAAAATAAAAATTCTTTCCCCCCAAAATAATTTCTAGGGTTTCTCAATTATGTAAGTTTTATCACTGTTTCTCTTTGATAAATCGTCTCTGCATGAACTATTGCTTCCAAATTTCTGTGATTTAGAGTTGTTTTATTATGAATTTAGTGTTGATTTGAGTGAATTTGATGTTGTTTAATATGAATTGTTGCTATTTTGTGGGAAAGATTAGATTTTTAACAATGGGTTTTTTACTGATTAGGTCATGGTTGGGAGAAAAATTATTGCGATTTGTCAGTCGGGCGGCGAGTTTGTGACGAATAAGGATGGTTCGTTGACGTATAATGGTGGGGATGCCCATGCATTGGATGTCAGTGATGAAACTTGTTTCGATGTGTTTAGGTCGGAGGTTGCGGAAATGTGGAATTGTGGGGTTGGGGGTTTGTCTATTAAGTATTTCCTCCCTGGGAATAGAAGAACTCTTATATCGATTTCTAGTGATAAAGACTTGAAGCGCATGATTTCGTTCCATGCAAGTTCGGTAACAGTAGATGTATATGTTATACCAGCAGAAAACGTCGCTCATGGCATTTCAGAAATGCCCGCCAGTAGGTAACTACTTTTTGGTGCAAACTTGTACATATTTTTCAGGGTTTGTGTTGAATCTTAGGTAGTAGTTTTTGTTTTTGTAGGTCGAGTAGAACAGCGGTATCGGAAGCGGTAGCCCCAGTGGATACACCTGTTGATATGCATATAGCCGTAGACAAGACCCCAGTTGCTATTAGTATGTCTTATGAGATTAAGAATCATAATGCTGCGAGGCAATGGGATAATCTTATCACGGGTGTGAACCAACGGTTTAATAGCGCTCACGAATTCCGAGAAACATTGCGTAAATATTCAATTGCGCATGGGTTTGCTTACAGACTTAAGAAGAATGACCCTCTTCGTGTAACTGCCAAATGCAAATCAGAAGGTTGTCCATGGAGGGTACACGCATCAAGGTTGTCAACGACCCCGTTTTTCTGCATAAAGAAAATGAACTCAACTCATACATGTGAAGGATCCGTGGTAACAAGTGGGTATCAAGCAACAACGAGTTGGGTGGCAGGCATCATAAAGGAGAAGTTGCGTGAATTCCCGAATTATAAGCCAAAAGATATCGTCGAAGACTTAAAACGAGATTATGGGATTGAACTTAAGTATGCGCAGGCGTGGCGTGGAAAAGAGATTGCAAGGGAGCAACTTCAGGGTTCTTATGAGGAAGCATATAGTCAATTGCCATTGTTCTGTGAGAAGATAATGGAGTCAAATCCAGGTAGCTTGGCTACATTCACCACTAAAGACGATTCAAGCTTTCATCGTCTTTTTGTTTCTTTCTATGCTTCAATACGCGGGTTCAATCAAGGATGCCGCCCACTCCTTTTTCTTGATAGTACACCCTTGAACTCAAAATATCAGGGGACACTTTTGGCTGCAACAGCAGCTGATGGGAACGATGACGTTTTTCCCGTTGCATTTGCTGTAGTAGATGCCGAGACTGACGAAAATTGGCATTGGTTTCTAATACAGTTACGAGCTGCAGTAACGACTTCTCGGCCCATAACATTTGTGGCAGACATAAAGAAGGGTTTACGGGAGTCTCTAGCTGAGGTGTTTGAAAATGGATTCCATGGCTATTGTCTGCGCTATCTTACGGAGAACTTTAAGAAAGTCTCACACGAAGTGAAGCGTCTTCTAGTAGCTGAGTTTTATCATGCGGCTTCTAATCCATCACCGGATGGATTCCAGAGGAGTATGGATGGCATTAAAAGCATTTCACCCGAAGCTTATCATTGGGTCTTGGAACTCCAGCCAGAGCATTGGGCAAATGCATACTTTGAGGGTACCAGGTATAATCACATGACATCAAACTTTGGTGAATTGTTTTATAGTTGGGTATCAGAGGCACATGAGCTACCGATTACGCAGTTGGTTGATGTGATACGTGGTAAGATAACAGATTTAATTTATGCAAGAAGGATGGATTGTGATCAATGGTTAACTAGAATTACTCCTACAATGGAAGATAAACTACACAAGGATACTATGAGAGCACGCTCTTTTGAGATTATATTTTCAACTGGTAGCATATTTCAAGTTCGTGATGGTCCCACCACCACTTATGCTGTTGATATTGATCGCTGGGAATGTACTTGTAAAGAATGGCAGATCTTTGGCTTGCCTTGCTGTCATGCAATTGCTGTTTTGGAATGTACGCCGAGGAACCCATATGAATTTTGCTCCAGATACTATTCAATTGAAAGTTATCGATTGACATATTTTGAGTCGATAAATCCAGTGCCAAATTTGGAAAGGCCCGCGGAGATGGATCCATCACAATCAATAACAAAAGTAACCCCTCCTCCTACACGTCGTGCACCAGGCCGGCCAAAGATGAAACGGGTTGGATCGCAAACTGTCATTAAACGGCAACTCCAGTGCAGTAAATGCAAGTGTCTTGGGCACAATAAGACAACTTGCAAAGAGTCTTTCTTGGAAGGTTAAAATTTGTAAGTATGCAGTCACCCACTCATATTCTGGCTATATTCACTTCTAATTGTTTGGAATTATTTTAATATATTGTTTACCTTTATGGTCTACTCAGACCTTGCTTGGTAGTAGTGCAAATAGGCGGAAAGTGGTAGAGATATCCATGAGAAACTGTAATTATGCTCAGTCCAATCCTCTTTTTGCAGTGATATCAACCACATTTCATCTATTTGGATTGTACTGAGCAGGGCCTCAATGCAATGTTAGTCAGTCTCTTACATATTAATTTGTATAATGCTTATTTATTCTGTTTGAACATTTTCATTGTTTCCAATCTGTCTAATGTAGAACATGTTTATGCTCATTCTACATCTTTGTGTGTCTGATGTTCCATGATATTCATTGATATTTTTCCCATCAATCTTTAAATATGCAGTATGAAATTAGAAATTAAAGCACTTCTATTGGACACAGATCTAATATCATGTATAGCTTATCTCTGCAAGAACACGTGGGAGATTTTTAGTGAGGTATTTGAGGAAATTTAGAAATATGTCAAAATGTTAAGAGGGAAGCTTATGGTATTGTTGAAATTGAGGTTTTAAATGAAACTTGAGATGATATTTTCTAATATTATGGGAGTTGAGGGGACTTCGGGCCTTTGGGGGAAATCAAAGAAAACATGAGGGTGCAAACATTTTGACTGATACATTTACAATTTGCAATGAGGTTTAAAATGTTTGGTCTAACTTCTAAGATCAAGAGCTGTCTCATGTTAATACAATTACTTGGCCATTTGGGTTTCTTTTGACCTGAAATATGTGAATTGATTTTGTAACCTTAAGCAATCATAACTCCATCTTTCTATCATATCTCTTTGTCTATGTAAACATTGACACAGCGGCGCATGTCAGTGTTTGGTACAGATACAGGGTATCCCTCACGGCAAAAAAAGAAAAAAAAAGTACCTTGTATATAGTATTGGACACGCGTGTTTCTGTGTCCGAGTGTCGGTATCGAATACGTGTTGACATGTATTTAAAAAAATATATATGCCCTGTCCGTGTTAGATAGCTCTTCGTATAGCTATAGTAACATGGAGAGTTGTTATTTCAGCCAATATTCCCTTACTTACTTCATCTTCTTATAAACATACATTTGGATTTTCTTGAGATTTTTGGCGTTGTTGGAGTTGAAGGATATTTTCTTGTGAGGCCAAACTGGAAGTGTTACTGAAGGGGCCTTTAAGACTTACCCTTGTTGTATTGCTAGAGCAATACCATAGGGAGGCTCTTTGAGAGGTCAGCCACGAAGTAGTGGTAATGCCTATGGAAAGTGCCCCCAACCGGGTCCTAAGAGAATGCGGGTCATGAAGGGCGATTGCTTCAGTCGACACTATTTTCTTGGAATTGGTTACTTGTTTGTGGTGAGAGCTTATTCACTCTCCATCCCTTATCAAAGAGGTAGGTTTACAAACCAGCATAGAATTATGGCTCTAGGGCACTTTTAAATTTTGAACTAGCATTAAAGTTTTTCGATGTGGCTGAAATGAGAGATATCTAAAATACCCCTTCCAACCTCTCACTACCAATTTAACTTTCAACGTCTTTTCAAACAACCTATCACGTTCAACTAAGTTGGAGAGCACCCCCTTCATCATTTAGACTAGACTTAAAGAGAGGGAAAAAAATGTTTCTTACGCCCCCATTAAATAAACCTACCCGTTTGAATCTCTTAAAGGCCCGAAGTTCTAGGACCATATCCACTTCATTTATGGACCCATTTGCTGACACTTCTTTTATAGACCCCAAAAATAGGGTCGGCAATGGGGCGAGTTTGGGGCAAGTTAGCCTATACCATCCCCATCCCCATCCCCGTTTATATTCACCATACCAATCCCGCCCCATTAACCCATTTATCCTAATTGAGGATTCCCCACGCCTGCCCCTCCAAATTTTATTGATACCAAACCCTCTCCGTTAACCCATTTAACTTTCGAAGATTCGCAAACACGCCTCATTAAAGTATAAATTGTTAGGAATAGTTTGGCGGTGACCCACCTACTCCTAACCCAACCTATAAACCTCCATAAACCCTAGGTTTATGTGGAGAGTTTTAGAGACCTGTTGTAGCCTCCTATATATATAACCTTAGGGTTGTATTCTCTGTAACCTAACAAGTTCATCTAAAAAGTTTATCTCTCTTATCTCTCTATATTGTGCTCTATCTAATATGTGTGTGCTTGATATGTGATTGATAGTGTAGATTGCTTTTGTTCTCAACACGTTATCAGTGCTTTTGGATTAATTATTGGATATTTCTCTCTTATTAGGAGTAATTTGGCATTGCGGAGAGGTACGATTTCGACGATTTGGTATTAATTTGCCGTTTTGTACATGATTGATATCCTAGATCTGTTAATATGCATGTTTTAGGTCTTTGGCAAAAAAATGAGGCCTTTTCTGCGTTTTTACTTATTTTTACCATTTTCTAAGGGCTTCACAGGTAATTTAGGGTATTTTTTCGACAATATTAGATTACGGTAGTATTTTTGTTGTGTAGTTTGCGTTACCACGATCGCGTGGGTATATTATGTTCACCATGGAAGTGCCCGATTTGCTGTGAAAGCAGTGAAAAATCACGCCGGACTCCAAAATTAAAATACCAACAACGGCTAACCTAGGGATAACGTCATCCTAGGGTTTTTTAGCTCACTGGCGTCAGTCACTAGGGTTGATGATGTCATATGGTTGATTCACAGTGATGACGTGGCACTTTCAAATTAGCCGAGGTGGCGGTCCCCATGTGCTGACGTGGCAAGGGGTAGGGCCCACCAAGTTGACGTATCAGGGACACGTGTCAGTCATGGCGTGGCACCGAGGGTCCCACTGAGCTGATGTGGCATGCCATGTGTCAGTGTTGACGTGGCAACGGAGATCCCACTGAGCTGACGTGGCACTTTTGTGTCACGATGACTTGCCAGGCCACGTGTCACAACGACATTTCGTCACGTGTTGTTACAACGTGTTGCCATGTGTCAACAGTGAAACACGTCACCAGACTTGAACCGTGTTCAGTCCGGTCTAGATCCGGATCAGACCCAGGTCCAAACCAAATCCAGTCCAAGTCCCAAACTTGACTAGACCCGGTCCATATCAAGTTTAACTCGGTTCAGACTTGGTTTGATCATAGATTCAGACCTAGATCTCAGATCTGAACGCGGTTCAGACCATCTATCTAGATCAGGACGGACCAAAAAAAATTTGGAGGAAAAAGGAAAGAAAAATAATTTAGAATTTTTTTATTTTTTCTATTCCTGTTTTAACCTCTAGAAGGACCTTGTTTTTGATTTTTGAAAAAATAACACTATAGGGTTAGCATACTATAGTTTTTAATTATGACCCTTTTTATATTAGATATAAATAAATGTTTTAATCTACCTAGTATCTTACATGAGATAGTAGAGTTTTAAAACACAGTATGCCCCCCCTAGATACGGGTTAGATATAACATGAAACGATAACTAATTCAACTTAAAGTCATTCCTAAATACACTCTAATGTCTAGGATATTATTGAGCACTCTATCGCTGATTGACCTAGTCTTGTTCCTAAAAATGTGGCTTCCTAGGAACCAGTTTTTTGCATCTAGGTGCAATTAAATGTTAACCTAATAACAACTAGAAATATGTAGGCCATTATAGCAACCTGTTATACTCCTAGGATGTTAGTTTCAAGATAGGATTAATCTACCTACCTTGAAAACTCAGCAAAATTCGGGGATAAGACCACTCATCTGCTAAACATCTAATATCTTCACATATTTGTAGCAAATAGATCATTTGGCTAGAATATATATTTCTTATACAAAACCTTGGGGCTTAGGGCACCCTCAGTGGTTAGATAAGGATCCCAGCATCGGGTGGTTTTGAATAGCTGTCTTGGCTAAGATTTTATTAAAACGCACTTTAAGGTTAAAATCACCTATTTATGGGGTAAATGTGGGATTTGACTCTTAATATGATATTATGAGTATAAAGCCATGTTCATTTACAAGTAATGATTGGGAATCATTTACTTCATTGCGTTATATACTATGAACCGTAAGTAATGGTTCAAAATCATGTACTTAATAGGATTTCATAAGTAATAGGACATGAACGAGGTTCACCTACAAGTAATGAGTGTGAATCATTACCTTAAATACTCTGAAATGCCTTTATGCGAGAGATGTTTATCAATAACTAATACTAGTATTGATCTACATGCATAGCAGATGTTTGGGGTCACTCAGAACATTGAGAACCTCCCATACTACAACTCTGTTTGGTACCAACAAACTTGACCTGTATGGATACTGAGATCCATCTGCCTGTGCAGAATCTAGACAAAACTATTGTTGAGAACAATGAGTCTTTAGTCAACAAAGCCAACGCTTTGATTACACTCTCGCCCTATATTTAGGAGAGCCTGATAATGAATTACCCTCAAATTCTAGTATTATATCACTACGCGTCAGTAGTGCAACTCCACTATGATGTTATTTGGAGAAATAGTTGAGGAAGAATAGAGATATTCAACATATTTTATTAACTTTTCACGCTTCTAATATTGTGATTTTGAGCAAATATTTGATAGCTCGCAACCTTATTTCAGTTTTACTCATTCTTGAGCAAAACGATAGTTGTTGGTTGAAAACCATAAGCTCATGCTTTCTAAGCATACGCATGTGCATGTGCCGATGTCGCACAATGTCAGGTTCGGTGACAAAGAAGCTGCAAATTAGATCGCAGCTGTGGACATGCGAGAGGTGATAACATTGGCAAGATTTATATTCCAGCCACCAGTAACCAGGCAAGGGTAACACGAAGTTCACCTATGAACCAAAATGGACAAGGAAGAATTAGAAGCTGGACATGGAAGAGTCGGGCACTGGGCACGGGACTGTAAGGTACCCCCGATGATCGAAAGAAATTAGTCCCGACCTTATCACGTGACCACGGCTGGGATAGACATTGCAACTATAGAGTTTAAAGCCACATTTCTTCCAAGATACCTACGCAGTTTTGGATCATGCTCAAGAGTGATCAGTAGCAGCAGCAGTAACAGCAATGTCACTTAAAAGAGCATTACCAAGTAGTAACTTTGCTTGTTGCGAGTAATAGTTTTACTTCATTAGTACTACCCTTAGAACTATCTTTGATTGAGTTGAAACTCGTCACTGGTTAGCTTCTTGAAATGCTCGTGACATCTACATAGTGGCCCTTTGAGTATTTATGGTCATAATAGGCGAATAATGGAGATGGTCTTACGTTTGCCTATTATTAGCAATTAGGAATGCAACGTTAGCACGACTTCTCACTAAGATCATTAGATTGCAGGCTCAGTTCCTGGATCGACCGATCAAATCGATTTGACTTGACGGAGTTGGTGAGTTTGCATCCCGCACTTGATGATTATTGTACCGCTAATGAGATAGATGATTGAGCATGGAGAGTACTCCATTTCCATACCCAATTTGGGTTGGCGGATAACCTAATCCAGCGATTAGATCTAATCGTTAGGCCATTGTTATTGCAGTCGCTGCTTCCGCCTAGTGTGTGGGTTATGCATTCTTGCTCCCCACAACACTGATTAGAGTTCATTCGTTAGCGAATCATCAGCTTTTCCCAAAGTAACTGGTTTGGAACCCAGTGTCGCCTTTCTGTGCACATCTTAATGTATCGTGCAGGTGTCGAAGACACCTCCATAATACACGAAATTAGGTCCCTAATATTGGCCTGGTATTTATGTGGGTTACGATTCGTCATCCATCTTTAGATATTTGAAACTCACTTGCAACATATATACTACACAACAGATTGTCACTTTGATGAGACGATGTTTCTCAGTATTTGGAGGAGATATGAAAATTAATACCTTGGAAGAGTTTGAAGATTTCTTGAGAGACACCATTGTTGTCACATCTGGATCCCTTTACATAATTGAATGACAATAAAGTCCAACGGATTCTTCACTTAGAAAAGGACGCAGATGAATTGTTTAGATGCATTCAGCGACACTGCTAAAGTGACCAAGGTGCATGTACCTGCATAGCTGGACATTATGAGGAACTGGCGTGCCTCCCGCAAACGAATCTATGACTCGCGTTACGTGCAGAGTACCGTTGGAAGAAAGTATTTTGAGCCAATGAGTAACAGAATAATAGACAAAATATGGCTTATGGTGTAGCCGGTTCATCGAGGATGGAACCACCCATCGACACGGCAATAGTACCTACGCGACCAATTGATGCATTACAAGACAATTCCGGCGTAGCACATGTACATGTTAATAAAGAGATCTTGATCTATTATGTATGTAATGGTGCAACGTAGGATCCTTCAATAGTGATCGTCGACAGTGCATTCACCCTCGCTGCTGCGCTCGCCATCTAGGATGAGGATTCTGAATTACATATTGTAAATGACTGTGTATTGTTGTACATTGGCCAAAGTGGGCGTCTGGAATCCAGGCTGAGCCCAACTCGCTAGCAAAACGCGAAGTAATGCCATAGAGCCTGTCGGATACAAATGGGAATTCATACGGAAATGTAATGAACTCGAAGAGATCATTAAGTCAAGGCAAGACTAGTTGCCTAGGTGTTCTCTAAGAGACATGGTATCGATTACGATGAGACCTATTCTCTATTCATAAACGCTTTAACGTTCCAGTACTTGATCAGTCTGTCAGTTGTCCAGGACAAGCTAGACATGCATCTTATGTAGGTAATGTGTATCTATACGGGAAACTAGATACAAACATCTATAAGAAGCTACCCGAGCGGTGTAAGCTTCCGGAAGCAATTAAACCCAACGTTCGAGATGTGTACGTAATAAAAATGGATAAGTCACTGTTGGCTTGAAGCAATCAGGGCTCATGTGGCATAGTAAGCTAACTGAGGATTTGAAGGTCTGGGACTTTGCAAATAGTCTTATCTGTCCATGCGTACTCATTAAAAACACAGATACTAGCTTAATCATCATAACAATATTCTAGATGATCTGGATATCATCAGAACTCCGGAGGAAATCACGAGAGCCGCCGAATACTTTCGGGAAAGGAATTCGAAATGAAAGACCTTTGGAAACCAAGTAATGTGACGATACTAGCTTAGTCATCATAACAGTATTCTAGATGATCTGGATATCATCAGAACTCCAGAGGAGATCACGAGAGCAGCTGAATACTTTTGGGAAAGGAATTCGAAATGAAAGACCTTAGGAAACCAAGTAATGTTACGATATGCATATCGAACATCTTGGTAGTGGCATACTCGTTCAATAGGCGATATGGATGTAGCTCATAGCTTGAGCACGCCTACGATAGTCTTTCAAATGGAGGTGGACAATGACATCTTTCGCCCTCCTAATGAGGGGAAGGAACTCCTAGGGCCGATGCACCTTATCTAGGAGCAATTAGTGCTTTGCTTTATTTAGCCGGGTGTGCTAGACCCGATATCTCATTCGTAGTGAACTATTTGGCTCGCCACAGATCCGCTCCTACCCTAAGGCACTGGAATGGGATTAAGCACATTCTGCAATACCTGAAATCGGCACAATAGACTTGGGTCTATTTTTTACCCGAAAAGTGGTAAACGTAAAATTATATGTTACGCTGAGGCTAGATACTTGTCAGAATCACATAGAGGCCGTAGGCCGTTGTCAGACGGGCTATATGTTTATGTATGGACATACGACGATTTCATGGAGATTTGTGAAGCAGGCGGCGGTCGCTACATCCTCGACCCACACGAAGATTCTTGCTCTTCATGAAGCTAGCAGAGAATATTTTTGGTTACGCTCCATGACGAATTACATCAACAGAACTTGTGAACTAAGTTCTGTCCAGAAGAAATCCATGACTCTCTATGAAGACAATGCTGCATGTATCACTCAATTTAGAGAAGGTTTTATCCAAGACGATAAAACCAAACATGTTTCACCAAAGCTCTGCCATACTCACGAATTACACCATACTCACGAATTACAGAAGGCGAATGAAATTGATTTTGTTCAAGACCATTCACAAAAACCTCTTATACCACCTACGTTCAAGATATTGGTATACGGAATAAACATGCGAAGTTTGTAATCTTTGACGTCTCTAGGAGACACATCTCTGCGAGATAGATTTGACGTGCACATTTGCGTGCGGAGGTTTCAATGAGGCAATTTATACGCGTCCTCCACCCATTTGAGACATAGCATTATACTCTTTCCTTGCATAGCTTTTTGTCTAAAGGGTTTCGTTATGTGGAAGTTTCAATGAGGCAAGTCGTTTAGATGTGGGACACCCTAAGGGGGAGTATTAGGAATAGTTTGGTTTGGGTCCTACCTGAATTGGGTTTGGGGTGACCCACCAACTCCTAACACCCCAATCCCAACCTATAAACCTCCATAAACCCTAGGTTTATGGAGAGAGTTTTAGAGACCTGTTGTAGCCTCCTATATATATAACCTTAGGGTTGTATTCTCTGTAACCTAACATTTTCATCTAATAAAGACTATCTTTCTTCTCTCTATATATTGTGTTTTATCTAATATGTGTGCGCATGATATGTGATTGATAGTGTAGATTGCTTTTGTTCTCAACATAAATCAAATACC
The DNA here is from genome assembly GCA_014058105.1 of Kingdonia uniflora. Lineage (NCBI taxonomy): Eukaryota > Viridiplantae > Streptophyta > Magnoliopsida > Ranunculales > Circaeasteraceae > Kingdonia > Kingdonia uniflora. The sequence continues at coordinate 1,943,346 of JACGCM010000440.1, read as the reverse complement.
ATAGTCTCAATTCAATTAAGTGGAAGGATATTAAAGTGAAGAACATTATAAACAGGGTGTGTATCGGGGCCCCCGTTTACAAAACACAAATACTATACCTACCCCAATTATAAACCGGTTTCTTTTACTTGTACCGTAGCCGCCCCATACCCGGTTATACTCCTTCCAAATTCGCCCCACTAGGGTCTCCGGTAGGGCGGGTTAAATTGCCAGCCCTACCCAAAAAGATGGTAACGGAGACCGCTAGCCTATCAATAGCGAGTAAGTGCGCCATCGATGCTTACTTGCAGCCCAAATGTTACTCGCGACAAGCGACCTTTTAGCTTATCGAATAACCAACATTGATATATTCGTCAATGTACATGTGTCAGTATACACATCGACTAAACCCAACAAGATAAGAAAACGTGTGTGCATAGTGAAGTGGAAGTGAGTTAGCAAGCTGTTAATACCTAGTGAGTGTAGAACAGCTCCTGCCGTGAGACCGAAGGTTCTCTCCAGTATGTTCTTCTTTGCGACCTAATGTTTCTTGCATTTATTCCTCTTCACTAACACTTCCGCCTCGTAGGTTTTCCCTAACTAGCCTAATGCGAAGAATAGTCGGGTGGTGAGATAGTGCCGCTCCAGACACGAAATGCTAGCTCTCTGTTAATAAGCCTCAAAGCAAAGAATAACATTCTGGTTTCTTCGCGGCTAGTAAGAAGACCGTGTTTTTTCTGTCTGCAAAACCTTAGATTTTTGGTTTTTGCTTAGACAGGGAGTGCCAGCTTGCTATGAATAAGCTTCAAAGTCAGGAACCCTTGGCTATTGCGGCAGGAGAGGTTTTGAATATGAGACTTGGGAGGGAAAAGAAAGGCCAAAAAAATCAAATTAGAAGCCGAATATTTTACGTGGCACATCGTTGTTGTGCACTCATGGCGGTGAGAGATTTAAGAAACAGTTTTCACTTTCTACATGTGTGATAGTATCAGAGAAAATGGAGTTGAGCATCAAAGGTACCTTAAGCAAAGACAAAAGAGTGAGATACTCAAGGCTCCTCTTTGGAGAGGATAATTTAATGAATTAATGGTGTTAAGCGATTATCTTTCTGTGGAAGTAGTGCTTAGAGACAAAGGTATGTAGAATGGAGTGCCAAAGGCATCCGTTTAGTCAAAAACTCAATATAATTCAGCTGATGGTGCAGATAGAAGCAATGATTTAATACTAAGGCAGTGTCTACAATTACAGGCATTTGAGAATGTTTCAAACCACTTCACTTTATTATTGAACTTTGCTGTGCCATTTTATTTCTGTGGTTCCATGGTCATATATTTGTCAGATTGTACTTGTTTTATGCTGTAAACTAAAAAGGAAAACAAGGAACTCCTATTGCAGAATCCAGTTTTTTGGATTGCGCTGCTTGGGGGACCTCAAGGCTCTTTAGGTTAGTGACCATGGTTTTTATTGCAACATGTGTACTATCTTTCCGGCAAGGTTTACGGGTCTCTGAAGAAGGGGAGATGCCTCATCTTCCTTAGGATCTCTTCATAGGAAGCATTCAACTTTGTGAATAACTTTCCAGCTCTTATCTCTTCTTTATTCTCTTGGTTTGGAGATTCTTCAGCTCCTCTCTTCCTTCATCTCCGAGGAGAAGGTTGAGCGTTCTACTTTGCCTCTGGCCTATAGACTAAGGCTGCCGTCTTCTGAACTTAGAGGTTGAGATTCTCAAAGTTTGCTTAGAGTATGTTTAGCCAAAGAAGAGGACAATGGTGTGTGTTGTAGTAGGGCTGTTGGAAGTATACAGTCATGCTCCTCTGCACTAAGTGGGTTTCGAACCTGGCGAGGAAGTATATAAGTGGTTCTGAATGCTTGAGTAAAAAGAGGTGCCATTTCAATAGTCCTTTTCCTGTCATGGATGAAATGAGTCACAAAAGCATTCTCTAGTTCATCAAAGCTTGAGAGGATTTTTGGTAGGATTTTGTTAAACTAGGTGAGTGCTGATCCCTTGAGGCTTGGGGGAAAGACAGGCTTCATATCTTAGATTCCATGTGGACCATTTTTTTCCCGTAATACATTATATGCTCTCGTACATATCGAACTTGGGAGTCCTGATTTTTTTTATTTTTTTTTGTAATCCAGAAGTTCGTCGGATTCATCATTTTTCACCATTCTCCTAACTAGGTCTCCCGGGGCTCGCCACGGTACCTCCGCAAGCCACACGCTCCATTTAAGTCAAGATAAATCTTGGCGGATGACCCCCCGGTGATGGGTTTCGAACTCGTGACCTCTCTCTCATCTCTCCAAGAGGTGGTCCCAAACCACTAGCCCAACACCAAAGAGGTGGGAGTCCTGAAGTTCATTAGGAGTGGTGTCCAAGATGAACTCTTCAAAAGGGGACTGATCTTTTTGAAAGCTTCCTAGGCAAGGCAAGACGACTTGTGGTCTTTTTCTCTAGCCTCTATTTCTTCTTTGATTTATTTCAGCTCACCTTTCATTTCATCAAACTCCTTCTATTTCAGACGACTTGTTACCATATGCTCTGTTGCGTACTTTACGGTTCCTCCTGTGTTACATCAGGACTCTTTTGAGGTGGAGTCTCAGCAGTTTTCTCATTAAATTACTGTATGAGATCCTCGAGTTTCCCCTCACCTTTGGCTCAGCAGCTTCCGCTCTTTTCCATCTCCTTGGTGAGCTTTGTTGGGCGTGTGCATGTTGATGCTGCTGCTTCTACACCTACATTCTGATCTGGTTTATGGTAAGTTTCTTCACCTACATTTCCGGGGACGTTGTCTTCTTTGTGTTAATTTTCTCTCCTTCCTCAGGTGATGCATTAAGACTTTCGTCTTCAACACGTTCTTCATGTAGTGGGGGACTTTTGGTGTGACAAAACTTCCTTCAATTGTGGGGCTTTTATTCCCACAAGCAACGCCAAATTGTGGACTAGTTTAGTTGGACCTCGAAGTCTTCTATTTCAAACTTGCACAGTCAAATAATCTACTCTAAGTTAGTGGTGGATCCATGCGGGCCATTCGGAGATTGTTACAAGAAAGATGGCTGAAAAGAATGTGATCACTGTTTTTATTAATATGCTAAAATGGAAGTTGTGGAGACTCACAGTCCTACTTAGAGGGATGAACTACTAAACTAAAGTAGATTCTACGCTAAGCTCTAGCTCTGCTGAAGAAGAAAATGTATTTATCTATGGTAAAAGTACCCAAGTGACAAATAGTATTAACATACTGCCCAAATAAGTCGTAAAGTATACCAAGTATGCGATTCTCTTTATACAGGTATATGTTAGGTGTAGTTATTATAAGCATTTATAGTGTTTACATTAACTGTTCCCTTAAGTTCTGCAATTCTGCCACTTCGGCCAAAGAATACTTATGTATCCATGCCCTGCGCGGCTGCACCACTATCTTCAATAAACAGTTCCGTTTATGTCTGGGTTATCCAACGGGTTTTTTTTTTTTTTTTTGACGTGTAAATGAGTTTGTTGGACGTGCAAGGCTTCTATGCTTCTACATGCAAATGAGTTTTTTTGTTATTTATGTCTTGGTCATCAGAAAAATATTTTGTTTGTTGTATGGGCTTTTGTTTGTTTTTTCAATTCAAAATATGGAGTTCGGTTACAGTATTTGATGTATTTTATTTGTTTTTTTAACAGATCATAGAAACTGAATAAGCCACCAATATCAGTACTTGTGACAAGCTCTGAAGGTTCATATGAAAAGGCTAAAGATTATATTAAAGCCGTTTGTTCCCAATCTTTATAAGCGTGAAGCAGGTTATATTATCTCCCTTCTTGTTTTTAACTGTGTAGATATTTATAGGAATGACATTTAGGAAGTTGTTAAGTTGTCTTCCATTCTCAGACATGGGATATTGCTATCCGTAGGGTATGAAACAGTGCATAATTTTATGTCAAGCAACTTTGGCACCCACTTGGGAACCTCAATTCTGGAACCCATGGAACCATAATGTTACCATGCCAACTATCAATCAGGTCTCTTCATGCTACACCTATTTGTAGATTGCGTTATGCTATTATCAGAGAAAAGATTTTTATAAAACTAAAATAATAAAATTGCATATTTTACTTTAAGTTGTTATGCTACAGATTTTAATTCTGTAGTTCTTTTCTCTATTTAGCACTCAAATTAAAGTAAAGTGAAAGAGAATCAACACTCGCATACTTCTTTGGGGCCTTCTTTGTCCACAGACAATTGGTTTGCTTCAAGCGATTTATTTGCACTAGCTTGGATCATTTTATTGTGGCAGACTTTAAGGGGGAAAATCTATCTATGGTCATTTGTCTCGTATGATACCTCACTCCACTCCTGAAGGCGTCTGCATAGGCGTGCCAAGGGGCAGATGTGATTAATATGCCCCCGGCAGAAAGCAATAATTTCATTAAAGTTACACCTTAGGCTCTGTATTATTATTTACTTAAAACCATCCAAGACAGTATCCTCTGGTACAAAACGATAAAAACATCCCCAACATTTAGGGTCGTTGTCGACCATCTCTGAAGTTAACCGTGTAATTTATCTCTTTACCAGTTAATTTCCTGTAAGAATAGATTTATTGCACCTAGCTCCTAGTAAGAGGTCGAGAGGATGAATATTTCAATCACTAACCCAATGTTTTTGGGTTTACTTTAAAAAGGGGGTTATGCATGATTATAATGATATCTCAAGTTAGAGGTATCATTGGACTATTTACTGATGATAATATGAGGGTCTTATTAATGATGTAGAAGTTATCATGTTAAGGAATAAACTTATCTGAGGGCTTGAAATTTGTGCAGTATTATTATGCCATTAGATAACATTTGATAGGTATCTTTCATAATCAATATGACAGTACGCCTTTCTTGATTCTATTTGGGCTTTTTTATCTTTGCAATTTCACCTGGAAATACAATGTAAATTAGTAACAAAGATGCGAAAAGGGGTTCTACCATTGGAGTTTTCAGAAAAGGGAGAGGGGTATTGCAAGCACACTCGTAGGCTAGATAAGTACCCATACACTTTCCTACTCTAAGTAATTTGGTGGTAAGGACACTGATAATTAGGTTACCAAATACAAGAAGCTGTGTGCAGTGAAAGACTCGGAGGTATCAGAGGTCTTTGTCGTTGTTGGCTCCGTAACTATATGGAATTACCCTCTTTTCTGTCCCGTCCGTGGCTATATATGACTTTAGGATTATGAAAGACATTTTTAAGGGTGTACCCTCTTCATAAGTCGAAATGATTAATAACATAGTGCAGTTTTTCTGCTTTTGCCTTCATCTAAATGGGTATTACATGAAGTTGGCCTGTTCTGTAATCGCGTGCGAGTAGCCTGCACGCGTTGCACTTGTCACATGCATGTCAGAACCGAGAACGCATGTAGGATCATGATGAACATATGAGTCCCCATCACATGGCAGGCTACCTGACCTGAGGTGATCCCATGGTGTTATCAAACTTAACCCGAGTGTACATAGGAACAGGGCCGGGGCAAGATTTTTGGGGTCCAAGGTGAACTCCTAATATGTGTCCCTCAATAGGAGTATTTTGTCCAGTTTCTCAAAAAATATACGCCCTATGTATTTCTACTTTAGTACTTCTTGTGTAGGGGGGTATATATTGTTTAGAGTCCCCTTTCAAGGCCTTGTTCGACTACCCTCAGGACTAATCCTGTGTAGGGGCCCAACCTGCTGGGTGTGAAAGTATCTTATGTGATGCCCAAAACGCTCATTCTCTGCCTGAGTGACTAGTACTCCTACTTCTGGCGTTAATACTTGCTCGGGCATTCTGATTCCATCTAGCTCCCATACTTTTGGTTGAGTTCTGATTCCGTCTGGCTTCCTTGCTTCTGGTACTTTCTTTCTCGGCAATATCTTTGCTTCTGGCACTAGTTTTTTCTCAGGTGCTCCGATTCCATCTACCATTCTTACTTCAAAGCTTGAGTTTTGATTCCGTCTAACTTCCTTGCTTTTGAAAACTTTTTTTTTCCTGCAATATACTTGCTACAGGCAGAAATTTTTGCTCAGGTGCTCTGATTGTCTCTCTTTCTTACCTCAAGTACTAATTTTTGTGTCAGAGCTCGAGGTCTTATTTCATCTAGCTTCCTTGATATGGTACTAATTCTTGCTCAAGTGCTCTGATTTTGTCTGCCTTGTACTTATTCATGCTCAACTGCTCCGCTGCGGCCTTCGAACATATTGACAACCTGCCTGCATGAACTATAGATCTTGCTTTCCTTTCACAAACTTCCTCATCTACCAAACGTCTCTTATCGGTCAGTTTTACAATTTTTCTTTGTGCTAACTTTTACCAGAAAAATTTATAAAAGTTTGAAGTTTTCTGTTAGCATATCCCCACCGCTATTATCATTACGACTGCCGTTGTCATTTAAACAAATGCTTCTCTGGCAAAATAAAAATCTAACAGTACTTTAACATTACTGTAGATATCACATTTTTCTGAGATCCCATGATCCAAGATTCAATCAGAGGCCATGTACAGCTGTCCCTCGAGATATTGTAAAACTCTACTCTGGTTATTCATCAACTTATATAGCCCAAAATCAGACACAGCTTCTTGGATATTTTCATCCGGTAGTATGTTTTCAGGTTTGATATCAAGATGTAATATTCGTGGGCGCAATCATGATGAAGGAATACACGGGCTTTAGCAACATCGACTGCAACTTTGTATCTTAATTTCCATGATAAACATTGGTCATTCTGTCGGTCCGTCCTCGGGATGATCCAATTGTCCAGCGAGCCATTGGGGAAAAGATTGTAGACAATGAGGAAAGCTCTCCCATATTTTGTCACCTGACTACAATATCCGCAAAGACATACAAGATGAACATGTTGTACACTTGCAATTGCAGAGATTTCTTCTTGGAATTTCCGCTCCCCATATAACGCTCGTTCAACTCTTTTCACTGCCACCGGTGTTCCATCATTCAAGAAGCCCTGAACACTAAACCTGAACCGGCACTACCAAGAACCACTTTGAAGTTGCTGGTTACCATTTCAAGGTCTTTGTAACGAAATTTCTTGGGAAGTCTTTCTAAAATTCAGAGGTTTTTGTATCCATATTGAGTCAACATGTTTCTCAAACGTTTTTATCCCGTCTTGAACTTGCATCCTCAATTCTGATACTGATCACTGCTCAATCAGTTTTAGGCCGTCACAGACGAAGTGGAGAAACACGCATGTAAGAATAGAAAGAAACCCTACAATATCAAATGCATGGATGAAGAGGATGAAGAAGAAGCTTTTTGAGAGTCCAATGATCGGAGACGCTAAGAAGTGTGACGATGTTACGACTGTGGCTACAAGGGCGAAGATCTTCCATGGTTCAGAGTCTAATAAAGGTAAATCATTGACCAACTACCTTGTGCTCTAATGGAGATGGTGTGTAAACCACCATTAGGAGGTCAAGGATTTGATTCTCACCTCCGTGTGGGCTTCAAGGTTGGTATGAGCCTGTCGGCCTAGTGTGTCGGCTTGCCCGGTTATTGCACGAGCCTTAGAGGATCTAGTCGGGAATTGACGGTCCCGCAGGCCATTGGCCCGGATACCTCTAGTTACAAAAAAAAATTCATATTCATCTGAATTCCAACTATACATTATTGGGATTGCATGGGACCTGATCCCATCTTCTTCACGACCAACCTACATCCTGGCTTCACATTTGGGGTCATCAGAAATTTCAAACTATGTCTGATTAATGGCAAATGTGACCAAATTTCTGCAAAATCCAGTGAAGGCTAGTTCTTGGGAAGCTGCCATTTTTTGAATAAAACTGTTGTCAATGTACAAAACTTGAGCCTGTGAAGTTTGCTCATGTTTCCAGGCTGTTTAACTTTGTTGCTCGTGAGTTTGCCGCTGTTGGCAAACAGTCTTCGTTTCTTTTCTTTGATCAGGGTGTACCTGATTGTCTGTAATATGATTAATACTGCCAATTTTGAATGAAATTATTGTCGAATGTACAAAACTTAAGCATGTGAAGTTTGCTCATGTTTCAGGCTGTTTAACTTTGTTGCTCATGAGTTTGCCGTTGTTGGCAAACAGTCTCCGTTTCTTTTCTTTGATTAGGGTGTACCTGATTGTCTATACTAGGTTAATGCTCCCTTTTGTACGGTTGTCTATAGATATGTATTTTGTGTCTGTTTAAAATGAGTCTATAATCCTTTATTTATTTCCTTGAATTGAAGTGTCATATGTATATGCTTCAAAGGGCAGGTTTCAGAAGAAAAAATTACAGCAATGAATGGTTATCACGGATTTACGGGGTAGCTAGCTAGCTCTTGGAATGGTTATCTTCTTCTTCTTCTTCTTCTTAGAGGAGGGATCGGTTGACTCCCTGCTTTATACTCCCCACATAACTCTAAACTCCCTTCTTGAACCGTTAGATATATATAATCAACTGACTAGGCAGACGAAATATTGTTTTTCTCATTCTCTCAATTCCCTTTATCTCATCTCTTTTTTTTTTTCTTCCCTCTTCTCTCTCCTTCTTCCCCGCTTCTATCCTATGTGAGGAAGAAAACCAATAGAGTTTGAGAGAAAAATAAATGAAATTCCAATAGAACTCCATTTCGATACCATCTGGGAATAAGGGAATTAATGGACCTTGCAGGATTATAAGATTGAAAATTTCAATTTTTTTGAGATTAACAATCGATGTTGTGAATAGAGGGATAACAAATCTAGAACTTCATTAGGTGGCCATCAACAATATAGCTTATATACAAAAGTTGGTGATTTGAAATGGAGTTTGAGAGAAGAAAGAGAAGTCCTTGTCTTGTTTTATCATCTTCAAAAACCACATTAATTAATTAGTTTTTTTTACTCATGATTCCAAGAAAGATTTTTGTAATGGGTTTTTTCATTTTTTAGATAAATGGGGGTAAATACAACTTAGAGAAGAGAGAAAGTGGTATTAATTTTTCTAGAGCTTTCATGGAGTTTTCGGTGGGGGTGGGGTGGGGGCAAGGAGAAGAGAAGTGAGAGAATAAGGAGAGATGAGATGAAGGGGAGAAAATGAAAAATATGAGATTTTAGTTTATCTCCTCTGCCTTGTCAGCAATAAACACAATCATAAATAATTGACATCCAGCGGCTCAAGAAGTGAGTTATTTGGGGAGTATAAGATGGGGAAGTCAACGGATCCTCCCTCAAAAACCTAAACCTGAATATCAATACTACCCTAAGATTAAGGTTCATATCATAGGGTCATGAACATAATTCTTGTAGCATTGATTATAAGAAAGTGGAGCCTAAGAAGACAGTTCCATATTGGAGGAAAAAAGAGGTTCAAAATCGTGAACAAGAAATTGGGAAGAATCAGAGGAAAGATAAGGTAGAGGAGGAGATTCCAATATCAGATGTGAACAAAGCAGAATCCTCAAAGAGATATAATAATGCAGAGGATCAGACTTGGGAAACATACCAACCAAAGAGTTCAAAGAAGAATGAAAAAAGAAGTAACAAGGGGTTTGATAGTGTATCAACAGGGACTGAGCCTATGGTTAATTAAGTGTTACATATTCCAAATTCCCCACAGACACCAGTCCCTTATACGCCATCAGCAAATACACCTCAAAGCCACAACACTATGAGCCCTTCTTTGAACATAAAAAAGCTTAAAGCTGATATACAGATTGAAAAGAAAGACTGGTTGAGGAACAGCAGCAGATTGAAAAAACCGCCAAATATTTTAGATGTCTAAAATTTTAGTATAGAATGTTAGGGGGTTAAATAAAATACAGATACAGAAAGAAATACGGACAAAAATAAAGATACAGGGGTTGTCTATGTTGCTTTAGTAGAGACAAAAGTGAAAGAGGATAAAATTTAGAATGTGAAGAACAATATTGGGGCAGCATGGGGTAGTTTACATAATTTACTGGAGGCTCCAAATGGCAGAATCTTGGTTGTGGGATCAGAAGGTTTATGAGGTGAATCTTGTAGAGAAAGACAGTCAATACATCCATATTAAAGTTACTATAAGAGAAAATTCACAAGAGCTAATGTTTACTTTTATCTATGCTTCAAACAGTTATAGAGAGAGATTACAGCTTTGGGAGAAGCTGAATTTATTGGCTAATGGGATTCAATTGCTTTGGATAATTTCACTGGCCTATGTTGATGAAAAAAGGGTGGTGATACATTACTTGAATCTGAGATGATACCTCTTAGAAACTGCATTGAGTCACTCAATTTGTGTGATCTGAAATGGTCTGGTCTGTAGCACACCGGGACAAATTATCAGAAGCCATCAACTAAAATTTATTCCAAGTTTGATAGAACCTTAATGAATGACAAATGGCTAGACTTCTTTCCACCCTCTGAAGTTAAATTTCAAAGTTTTGGTTTATCTGATCACTCTCCAATGTTTATTAGTATAATGGAAGCTGGAAGCTGGAAGAAGGAAGCAGGAAGCAGGAAGAAAACACCATTTAGGTTTACTCATGTCTGGGCCATGCATCCTGATTACTAATCATTTGTGAAGGAAACTTGGGAACAGCATATGCAGGGCACTCTTATGTATGTAGTAGTACATAAATTTAAACTTTTGAGAAATGCTCTTACAGTTTCGAGGAAGAATGTATATGGGGAGATAGCAGTTCAGATTGAGAATACGAGGAAGACAATTCAGGATATTCAAGATAGAATGGAAACTAAATTGAAAGGGGAAAGGTACTTCATAATCAGAAAAAAGAACATATAGGAATATTAAGCTGATTTTTGTATCAAGAAGAGTGACTCTTAGACAGAAGTCTAGAAGAGATTGGTTACCTCTTGGTGACTCAAACACAAAGTATTTTCGATGTTCAATGAAGGAGTGAATTACTATTAACCAGATTAATCAAGTTGTCTGCGAGGATGGGACAATTGTTGATAAGCCAGACTTAATTCGAAAAGCAGTGAGTTTCTACTCTAAACTTTTTACAGAGCAGTATTCAGGGAACAATGAAAGGGTCTCTTTTGCAATATCAAAGAAGATAACTAATGATCAAACATAAGAGTTAATCAAAGATTTCACTGATGCAAAAATTAGAGAAATGGTGCTTGAGGAAAAAAATGATAAAGCTCCTGGTATATATGGTTTCAATATGTTTTTCATTAATGCAAAAATTAGAGAAATGGTGGTTGAGGAAAAAGATGATAAAGCTCCTGGTATAGATGGTTTCAATGTGTTTTCTTACAAGCACTGCTGGGATATAGTGTGAAAAGATGTTACAATAGCTATAAAAAGTTTATTCAGGCAGCAGAGAATGTTTGGGGAAGAGAACATTACAATTTTGAAGCTGCTTCCTAAAGTTCCAAATCCAGTATCCTTCGCTGATTTAGGCCCATATCTTTATGCAATGTGTTTTACAAGTTCATAACAAAGCTTATGGCCTTAAGAATGAAGAAATAATTGAATAATATTGTGGATCCTTATCAATCCGCATTCATAAAATGGAGGTTTATACATGATAATATCCTTCTAGCTCATGAACTAGTTAGGGATTTTGACATGAAAGTGGGTGCTCACAAGATGATCCTTAAAGTCGACATTCACAAAGCTTCAACTGGGATTATCTATTTGAGGTGATGTAAATGGAGAGATTATGGGTATCTTCTCTAGTACTAAAGGGGTAAGGCAGGGAGATCCACTTTCCCCATACCTTTTCACCTTAGCAATGCAACCTCTATCTGAGATGTTCAATCAAGTCACAAAAACAGGAAGACTGCAGGCATTTCAAAGTTGCAAAAATCACAATATTTCCCACATCATGTTTGCAGATGACTTACTTTTGTGCATTAAAACAAATACACAATCAGCTGTAGTCAGTAGTGAGATTCTTCAAAGGTTCAAAAACATGTCAGGGCTGGGGGTCAATTCTTCTAAGAGCTCAGTTTTTTTTCGCAGGTTTTACTCCAAGTAGTGTTAAAGGGGAAATCTGCAATATTCTGCAGTTCATTGAAGATAAGCTTCCTTTAATTTCTTTTAAACTATCAAAGCAAGATTGTCTTCCCTTGGTGGGCAAAATTCAGAAGAGAGTTCAAAACTGGAAGCATAAATTTCTTTCTTTCGGGGGAAGACTGAACTTCTTACTAGTGTCCTTAACTCTTTTTCTGCTTATTGGATTGGGTGTTTTGGTTTGCCTAAAGCAGCAATTACAGAGATTGAAAGAATATTCAAGGATTTCCTTTGATCGGGAAACTTGGACTCTAAAGTTATATCATGTGTAGCCTGGTGTGATGTCTGTACTCTCAAAAAGGAGGGAGGTTTAGGCATAAAGAGTCTGAAATTTTTCTCAAATTCTGTGATATCTATAACCATTAGAACCTCATTTCTAGGAAGATTAATATGTGGACTATGTGGATAAAAGAGAAGACTTAAAGCACTGCAGTTTTTGGACCTTTAAAGATTCCAGAGGACTGTTCATGGGGTTTCAGATCTATGTTAAACAGAAGATACTTTATGTTAACTCACTATAAGTACATTGTGGGAAATGGCAACACCTTCCTTTTTTGGCATGATCCTTAGTTTGATGGAAATGCTCTTCTGCAGAGGTTCAATACCACAAATATTATGCTTTCAGGGATCATAAATGAAGACAAAGTGAATAGATTAATTGCAGACAACAATTGGCAATCCCCCATTACAAGAATGAGATCGGTTGAGTTGAACCAGATTTGGAGAAGTATACAAGATTCTGATTTACCAGCACTGGATTGGGAGGATAAAGTTGTTTGGACTGCAAACAAAGATGGCAGATTTTTTTCCAAATCTGCTTGGGAAAAATTAAGATCCTCCAGGAATAAAGTTAACTGGCATAATCTGGTTTGGAATAGAACTACAATCCCAAGACATTCTTTTTTTACTTGGTTAACTATAAATAACAGATTCCCGGGATTTTCTTGTTCATCAAGTTCCCTACTGCTCTCTTTGTAATGCAAATGAGGAAAAAAGAAATCATTTGTTCTTTGATTGTCCTTTCTCTAAGTTTATATGGTCCAAAATACTACAGAGACTAGGTTTTACAAGAGATGTTTTGAGCTGGGAAGATGAATTGAGATTTGTAATGGATGCTGGTATTGACAAGAGCATTAAGGAACTGCTAAGAGCTGCTTTTAACACTACAATTTAGTTCATCTGGGAGGAGAATAATCGGAGACAATTCAAGTATATTATGAGTTCTAAGGATCAAGTTCTGGGCCTTCTGGCAAAAATTATTCTTATTGTTCATCAGAAAGCTCAAGTCTCTCCCTTCAAGTTCTGGTACTGTCAGCAGAATTCAGTTATTCTCCAAAATTGGGGCCTGAATCCATTGATCAAGCATTCTAAAAATCCAGTAAGCAATCAGTGGTATTCACAAACTAAAAGATAAATTATTTTGGACATCGCTTGTGACCCTCATCTTCATTCTTCTGGAGGTATTTTTAGGTTACCTAATGATAAAGGGACTTATGATAGGCAAGAAATAAATGGAGACATTTTTTATTATTTTTGATGCTGTTATAAAGGGACTTATGATAGCTTTCAAGTTGGGGTGGAAAGACTTGGAGATCACTGTAGAATCCCAGACTATTATCAACTCTCTAAAGTCTGACTGGGTTTCAAATTGGAGAATGGCTAAAACTTGCAGGGAGATTGATAAATGGAAGGGGGGAAAAAAGAAAAAGATTTAGTGACTTTCAAATCTTTAAACAGAACCTCAAATAGAGCTGCAAGGTTTATAGTGCCTAATTGTACAAAATTTTCTTTCCTTTTTCCTGATAATTAGGAAGATATCTGTGTTGTTAATGTGATTCCTGGTGGGGGTCTTGCCTTAACCCCAGCTTCCATCCTAAAAAAATTATAATTCTTCCATCATAAAAAAAATCATAGTTCTTGTTGGCAACTTATCTTGGTGAACCGAACATAAGACATTAGGAAAATACCTTTGAGTCGAAGAGAAAAACTTTCGATGGGTATAGAAAGTTGAAGAGGGAGGAACGTTTGATGTGTTAGAGAGAGAAGAAACCTAGATGAGGGTTTCGATGGACCAAATCATTTCAAGTGACAAAACCCACTTAAACTCTATCAGGACCATCCAAACTCGCCTCGCGTACGGCTATTATCCAACCAATATGTTAAGAGTCTCTTTTTTCTTATTATAGATAGATTATTTATTTAGCGAAAGCATCAATATGTAACGAATTGCGGGAAATAATGGGACACATGTCATATATCGCAAAAGTTGAATATATTCTGATTTAATCACCTCGTTACAATACAACAAACATTATCATCGTGTGTTATTTGAGATAAATGAGAGACTAAAATCATACATGGACGGTGTGGAACTATGTGATTGACGCCATTTGACTGGGTGCATCAAAGTTTCCTGGTGCCCTGATGGGAGCTCCCCTGTCTGTAAAATCGTTGCATCGGACTTCTGAAAAAATTGCTGAAGTTTTGGTATCAAAAACTGGCAAGAAGCCAGTCGTGGAAAGCGCTATAACACTTGTAAGAGATAACAAATTGTAAATCACATATTGGAAAGCCGTATAACACTTTTAAGAGATGGCATGTAAATCATATAGTAGGCAGCAAATATTCGCCAAAATTTTGAAACGATCAAAGCACAGTATCGACCACACTAATGTTCATCATAAAAAGCTCGAATCCTGGTTAATACTCTACCACAATTTGGTATCCTGGTACAAAAACAATAAATGTTAATAGTGACTTCCTACAAATACCCTAGTACCATGTCGGGTGTCCGACTACTAAAGGATTTCATGTTTTAAGCAAGGAGGAACGCACGACGAACATGACCACCAACATGAAAAGCATGGAAAACATGCCAACTTTACCTTTATTTTATTTTAGATCTCAACAAACTACTGCTGCCACAATTGATGAGACCAAACTAGAAAAAATTAAAGTGAACATTACGGCCGTGGTAAAGGCAAAGGCGTTGCTTATTTTATTTTGGCTAATTACATAGTCGCTGGTACGTCTGGCGAGAGGGCCATACATGATTGAAATATGGGCAACTTTTGTGGTCCTACTTTTGTTGTGCTCATGATTAAGGGTATCTATATAAAAGGTTGAAGTGCAGATACATGATCGAATAGTCGTATTCTTTTTAATTCAAGCTCAATTTAAAAATAAATAAAAAAAAAGGTTATGTGGTTTCGAGTTGCATCACCCGGACCATGATCAAGTCATGTATTTGGATATATTTTCTGATTTTAACCATCAAGGTTAAACATTAGTTCTATAACTTAAGAAAATATTTAAACCCCGATTACCCATTGTAAAAAGAGCTCTTAATCTGGCATAAGCATTACCGCAGTGCCCCGAAGACTTGACATCAGCGAAGTGGAATGTGCTAGAAAGAAACCTTTCACAAAAAGCTACCAGTCAGGTATTTCCCTAAGCATATAAAAGCCATATTGCTTAAAGTCATATTTATCGGTCAAGTTTGTCAACCAACAATCTTTCTCACATCTCCACGATCCGATCCACGACAAAGTCAGACCTACCAATCTTCATAATTATGGCTATACACATTTTTATTTTTTATCTTCAATAATGTGCAATATCTATCGGTGTTACGTTCTTGCGAGGTTGATATATATTAATGGTCGATGATATCTCCTCAGTCAAGTGGGTGAGCTAAGGCAAGCAAAACTGGTCACAATTAATAAAGCATGTTATGGCATTGTGGGCATGACCATTGCCTAAGCAATTAAATTTTCTACAACCACTCAGCATCAACAATTGATTAGTGTCATTCGGAAAAGTATAAAATTTTCGGATACGCTTCTTTTCTCTCTTTGAAAAAGTATAAAATGAGGTTTGCTCACGTATAGCTAAAGTATATCATATGCAATAGAAGGACAAGGAAGGAAGGAAGGATCCGTTAATGTTAAGTAAGAGGTTTCTTTCAAGGTTGATAGTTGATTCCGAGGTTAGCAAAACTGTCACTCTTCCAACTTGTTTTTGTTTAGATTTATCAGTTACTTGTTCTTAAAGAATTTGTGTTTTAGATCTGAGTTTGCTTAGAGTCATGGTTGCGGGAATTTACGGTATCCCATAGGGTCTAACATTGAATTGGGATTGTGTTGTCGCATAATAATTATCTGAAAGTTGATTTTTTTTTTTTTTTTATTTCCTGAATCGTGCTCCATGACTTACTAAAACCGGGTTTAATACTAATTTCTTTAGACATTTCCTGAAGCATGCTCCATGACTTACTAAAACAGATAATATTAATTTTGTTAAACATGTTCTGATTCTAGGTGTGCACAAAGTTGCATGTTCCGGGTGGCTAGGAGCGATACTCGCCTACTTCAAACAATCAAAATGTTTTTAGTTTTCTTAATTGAGTATACTCAGATATAAAAAAATGAGTGACAGTCTGTTGTTAAACTCTTACCAACATGCCACTCGCCAGGATTTAGACACGGTATGTGGGTGTGCGACGTGTCCCAGTGATTAGTCAAGCAAATGGTGGTAAATTATGAACTTGGATCACCCTGAGTTGCCAAGAAAACAAATGTTAAACAAGCATAATTGGAATCATATTAGTTCGAAAACTAAGATGAGGATGAAGTCGCGTGCAATTTCTATGACTAAGATTAGTGCATGAAAGTAGTTACACCGTTTCAAAAGGCAAAGTTCTAGAACTAATACCCCTTAGATTTTTTTTTCTTCTAATCAATGTGATGTGATTTATAAGTAAACGGGAGCATTAGCTAGATTATATATATATATATATTGTCCTAACAGATGCAATTGGAGTATAGGAAACGAATACAACTCCCGCCCTGCTGAGATGCTCTTAACAAGAATATTTACGGTTATGAAAAATGCAAATAACATAAATTTATAGGAAACTGTTATGGGCATCAATGTTCTTAATGGGACGCTTAAAAAATGTGTTCTTAATGGAGCTAAAAAAATTAAAAAATAGTACTTATTTTAAATCCGCCTCTTTCTTTTCCAATAATTTCATTTTAGCTCATTCGCCATTAAAATTCTCCATCAAACTCCTCATTGAAGTATCTATTTTCTTTTTTCAACATCAAGAGTGCAATTAACTCTATTTCCCACTTTCTTACCTTAATCACATATTTTTATTGTAAAAATAGAATTTGTTATACCGATTTCATGAAGTAGGACTTACGTTAATTTTTTTTAAATGTAAACGTATTTGTGAAATCCGTAAGAGATGCAATAAAGATGGGAGAAAGAAATATAAAGTTTATTGTTCTCTTGATGTGGAGACCGTAAGAGATGTTTTAATGAAGTATTTTAATGGGGAAAGAGGCAAAAATAAATTATTAAAGGAGAAATGAGGGTTTTTGAAATAATTACATTTTAATATTAAACTGTGCCGGCTTTTCAAATTGATAAGATCCAGTATCTCAAATAATGTGAACACCGTGATCTCCATCCACAAACATACAAACATTTCCCAAATCTTTATCTGGTTTTCGGTACAAAAAAAATAACAACAGAGAAATCAAATAAAGTTCCTTCTTTCTGAGAGGTGTCTGCATATCATAAGAGCATCAACAGTAGACTGTCTAAGTTAGCGAGCCACGTGGCTTAAAATCAGAATAAAAAAAATAAAAAAAATGACATGTAGCCAGGGGTAGAAAAATCATCTTCCTCAGGGTGGGGATGGATGTCTGATTATTTTATATAAAATAAATAAATAAACAATGTTGTGTGCCAATTCAATTGGCGCCAACATTTTTTTAAAATAATAATAAAAATATATACTACGCCAATTCAAATTAAATATTAAAAAAATAAATAAAACAATTTTTTAATAAGTCACACGTAAGAAAAAAAAATGTTTTAATAATTCATACGTAATCAATTACGCTGGCCCACTGACAACTTAAATTAAACTGACTCGAATTTTCTCGATATTAACGCGATTTGAGCGATAGCGATCATAGAAAAATGATTTTTGATAAATTTGGATTGCTTAGAGCATGGCCTGCTAACCATGCTCTAAGCACCATTCGCAAATTTTATTATTATTTAAATTTGTACATTTTGTCTTACATGTCCTCTACCAAGTACTAGTATTACTATCCCCATCCCGATCCCCAATTTGTTATTAGCTTAGACTTTAGACAATCTTCAACAAGTCTAAGAGTTGAATTTTGAGTTTGCGAACAGGCACCTAAAGCTTGCCTGGTGGTTTTTGTGAGAAGGCATTATAGGAGATAGTAGTTATAATCTTAAAAATTAGTGTTTATCCAGAGAAAGAAAGTGCCACCTATCTTATTATAATAAGAATACGCCAATCTCGACTCTTTCTTCGCAATTATATTAAACCCACGAGCCTCATGTTTGTGTGTATAAAAACGAAGAAGTCGTCGTTGTTGTTGTTGTGGTCCTCGTCGTATTTGTCTCCAACTTGAACTCAAAACAAAACGTATTCTACAATCTGAAAAGATATACGGGGTAGTGATTTGATGGTGTTCTTTGCGTCGGTGAAGACAACGGGAATGCGACTAGGAAAGTACGAGCTGGGAAGGACTCTAGGCGAGGGTAATTTTGGGAAAGTAAAGTACGCGAAGAATCTAGAGACTGGACAAGGATTTGCTGTTAAGATATTGGAGAAGAAGAGGATTTTGGACCTTAATACTAGTGATCAGGTATAATCTTTTTTCTTTTTTTCTTTTTTTTTTTTTGTCTTCGTGATCCTGATCCTGATCGTGGGCATTACTGGTTTTGCAGATAAAGAGAGAGATTGGAACATTGAAACTGTTGAAGCATCCAAATGTGGTTAGACTATATGAGGTAATTATTATAGAAAAGTTTTCCCAATAACTCAATGTGTTTCTTCCAATTTTTCCATGTCAACCTCTTGATTTCTGTCTTTAAAAACTTGTTTTATGTAAGTTTTTCGATAAACAATCATTTGCACCTAATTTTTAATAATAGTAAACATAATTTATTTGTTTGACAAGAGGGACTTAAGTTCCACAAAATAAAAAAACTACTTATGTATATTAATCAAAACAGATTTGTTTACAGAAAACCCCCAACTTGTAGATTATGTAATTATCATCGAATGATGTTGTTGCGTCTATGATGAGTCCTGACTAGGAGAAAATGATATTAATGGTTTTTAAATAGAGTTTCTATTTGTTGGGGTCATCTAATGTTGATGTTGGGTGTAAAATCCTAAAATGGTGGGTCATCTCATCTCTATATTATCTAATGTGTAAAATGACCTTTTACTAATAGAATCCAATTAAGGGAGGGTTTGCTTTGGTCAAGCTGATCTTAGATATCAAGTGGATCAGGTTTGGATGTTTCCAAATGATGATATCATTGCTTTGAAGGTTCACTTTAATTAACTTCCCAGAAGGAGACTGAAAGGTTTGACAAGTCAAAGAATGACTCATTTGGCCAACCTTTTTTTACTGTAGATCATCTCCCTTCTTTGATCAAACTTGGATCTGCGGTTTTCTTCGGCCACTATGTCACCGGCTACAAAACCAGTTACCAAAGCCGCCCGATGACCAAAAAAGTATCAATATAAATATGAAAAAAATAAATCAATATCTTACTAAGAATGTACTTTTTTGTTGATAACAACACTTACATAATTGATAATTAATGATCATAATTCATCACCATTTTCCATGGCAAATCCCCAGGGGCCCATGCAGTAATCCTCTTTTCAATCGTGAAAAGTACCTTTGTAAAGTTTAGTTTGCTCTAATGATTGAGGAAAATGGAATTTGGGACATAAACCTGCGGTTGTCTCAAATATCTTGTTGACAACTCAAGTAGAGATTTCTCTATAAGCGAAAATATATGTGGTACTATGAAATGACATAAATCGAGGAGTATAGCTAATTAAGACAAAGATATAAAAACCCTTTTCAATGAATAACTTTGCTGATCATTACCTTTTTTTCTTGGGTACCTATTTGATGATATTGCAGGTGTTAGCAAGTAAAACCAAAATTTTCATGGTTCTTGAATATGTAACTGGTGGTGAATTGTTTGATAGAATTGTAAGGAGATTTCTTCACATTTGTAGCTTTTCTTTCATTTCAAATTGCTTTTGTCAATCTCACTAGTTATTTTCTTTCATGACATCTATAGTTTTATTGTAGGCATCTAAAGGGAGGCTCTTAGAAGCTGAAGGCCGGAAGCTCTTCCAACAGTTAATTGACGGTGTAAGCTGCTGTCACGACAAAGGCGTCTATCATAGAGATCTAAAGGTAATTTAGTGTCATGTAAGGATAAGAAACTATGTTTGCTGTAAAGACCTGCTTTGTATGCAGGAAATTAAACACTTGCGATTCCCTCAATTTAATGTTCCCAGCTAAAGTTCGCAATGATTTTTATTGAAGTGCTTAGTATGTTTTCTGTTTTTTTTATTTAAGCCTTTCAAAAAAAAAATGTTTTCTGTTTTTACTAATATTTCCAAACATGGCCTTTTTATGAATTGTCTTATTTTCACGTTGGTTTTGAAAGGGTTTTATGTGTGATCAGTTTTATTCACGAGTTTATGTATTTGTGAAACTGTGCTACTCATTAACAAAATTCAGAGATAAAGATGATTCACGTTCATGAAAAACCAAGCAGGGTTAACAATGTTAATTTTATGACTTCTTCAGGCTCACCATAACAAACAAATTTTGTTTTTAATATCTCAGCCGGAGAACGTTCTTGTTGATTCAAAAGGGAATATAAAGATCTCTGATTTTGGACTCAGCGCTTTACCCCAACATTTAAGGGTTTGTGCAACATGATTTCTCAATATTCAACTTATATTAGTTTGTGAAATAAATTACTTAGTCTTTTTGTTTCCTTACTTTTATCTCGAAAATCAGGATGACGGCTTACTGCACACGACCTGCGGAAGTCCTCACTATGTCGCACCTGAGGTGCTTATGATCTTCAAATTATACGTTCTTACGCATTAGTTAATGTGGATTTTCTAGTTTTTCTGATACTTGGATTGTGTAACATGTCTATATATAGGTTCTTGCTAATAAAGGATATGACGGTGCCATGTCTGATCTCTGGTCGTGCGGTGTTATATTGTATGTAGTTCTCACAGGCCATCTCCCTTTTGATGACCGAAATCTTGCGGTTCTCTATCAGAAGGTAGATAAGAGTTATACCATAAAATTTGACATTCATTCGCCTTCAACTATGAAGTCAATTAATGCTTGTAGGATATTGATGATCTACTGATTTTTCAGATTTTCAAAGGAGATACAAATATTCCTAAATGGCTTTCCTCCGGTGCCCAAAATATGATAAAGAGAATGCTTGATCCCTGTCCGAAAACTCGGATCACAGTGGCGGAGATCAGGGAGGAAGAGTGGTTCAAGCAAGATTATATGCCCGCTAATGTTGAAGATGAAGATGAAGACATTTATATCGATGATGATGCGTTTTCAATACAAGAAATGGTATGGAGTTCAAAGCACAGCTGGTCTAGTTATTTCTAATTTTTTTTTTTTTTTGCATAGTCTTACTTAAGACTAAAACACATTTATTTTGTTGTTGTAGACAGCAGAGAAAGAAAAACAGCCAGGTTTGCCCACCCTAATTAACGCCTTTGAGCTAATTGGAATGTCTTCAAGCCTTGATCTTTCAGGCTTTTTCGAAAAAGAGGTGAGAGCGTGTGTTTTGTTTATCTATTTATGTCCACATTTGGAATTAGGTTAATCGGGTTGGTGTGGGACTCAATTTTTTTGTTAAATTGAACACAAACTTAAACCTGGCATTAGTGCCTATAACCAACCAAATACATCCTGGATGAGGCAGATTTTGGCATTTCTAGACCTGACACAATCAGGCTATCCTACATCGAAAAGTCACTAAAACATGTATTTTGTGTAACTTGATTAATTGCAGGATGTTTCCGAGAGAAAAATCAGGTTCACATCTAATCATTCCCCTAAAGATTTACTTGAGAAGATTGAAGATATTGTTACAAAAATGGGATTCCGGGCAGAACAAAGAAATGGAAAGGTTAGTCTTTATTCCCTTCCAAGTGGGATGATAATTTGATGTTTGACCAAAGTTTTTATTTGAAACTATCGATTTCTTGTGGGTTTACAGCTAAGGGTGAAACAAGAACATAAGAATGAGAAGAGTCTGGGTAGCCTTTCCGTTGCAACCGAGGTAAGCATAAATGTTCATCGATCTTCTTATGCATACATAAGAGACAATTCCGGCAAACCTGGAGGGTGTTTTCTGTTTATGGAGATGTCGTTATTTTATGACCCCCGAAATTGTTACAAATTGCTTTTTTACTGCGTCGCTGAAGCTATTTCATATTTGAACTCTTTCAGGTTTTCGAGATCAGTCCATCTCTTTACGTAGTGGAATTAAGAAAATCTTACGGAGATCCATTATTATACAGAAAGGTACCACCATATTACACATTTCGAAATATAAAATGTTTCTATTGTATTTGTAACATTTAAGCTGTGACTTGCACCATAAAAACCACGATCTCATTTATAATTGTTGTTGCAGCTGTGTTCGAAACTATCAACCGACCTTGGAGTTTGCAGCAGTCAACCGGACTTGATTACAGAAGTATTAGTGCCCGGAGTTTCGTTAGAGCCCGAGTTGTTAGGACAAACTTTGATAACAGAACAACTTCTGTCAATAGATTGAAGTAATTGAAAAAAGTTCAAATATATTTTTATACATTCATATAGAATAGAAGATAAAAGAAAAAAGCATCAACAACTATTAACGGGGTAATAATAATTTTGCTGTCCCGCTCATTTTTTTTCTTTTGGACTTTTTGTGTTAGGGGGTTTTTGTTAGGAAGCTAAAGGGTTAATCAAACGTGGAACCACAAGAGATAATAAGCACGAAATTGAAGATCACTAACTTTAACTTTAGAAAGTTCAAACCACAAGAATAACGCACATACGATTTAAACGGATGTGGAAACCCAAAAGGATCAATACCCCTGACAAGCACAACGAATTTTATTATCAATCTCCCAAAAGGTTACAATGAGTTACAAAGATCTCTCAACCTTACCTACTCCCCTTACAAACTAATAATCCCCACAACAAGAAACCCTAAGAAATCCCAAGAGAAAACCAAAAAAACTCACCGAAAACCAATAGCTTTCAATCTCTTCTTCTCTACCTTTCTTAGATCTCACAAATGGACGCTTTCTTCAAGCATAACCCAAGGCTTAACAGGGCCCTAGCTTTATAAGACTTTCCATCAGATTGATCACGAAATATGCATCACGATGCACTTTCCACGGCTCACAAGGCAAGTTATCCCGTATTCAGTTCGAACTGGGCAAGTTCCAGTTCGAACTAAAAAACTAAAATCAAGGCAGCCACTTTCTGTTCATATTTTTCAATCTCAGCTCGAATTCGAAATCAAAAAACCGACAACACGTTGTTTTCTTCACGTATTTGAGCCGCAACCCCAATAATCTCCACCTCGACGAAAATTCCATTTATTCCGTTGCATTCGTCATGTATCCTTGTCGCGTTGCCTATATTGGCAACTTCTCAATTAAGAAAATTACGCGAGTCTAGGTTTTTCCTAAACTTGCCAACTGGAACTCACTTTCTGATCAACTTTGTAGACCGTATAATTGCTTCACCTTGAACTAAAATCCCCTTTGAGAAATCTCCATAGCTCTTTCGGTAGACGCAACCTTCACATCTCCACCCACTCATTTACGAACCAATACATATAAATTCTCACTGAGAACTCCATTCATGATCAAAGTAAACTTCTAATAAACTTTTATTACTCAACCTCGCCCGAAATAATTGTAACCAACATTATCTAATTTGGAAAGTGAAATTAGATTATGAATCATATTCGGTACATGTCGAACATCATGAAGATTTACGATGCATTCATCAACATCCTCATGCGAATATCACTAACTCCCAAAGTTGGCCTTTGAGAGTCATCACTCGTCGACACAAACTTGCTACTCTCACACATTTTTCATAGTTGTTGAATCATGCTTTGTGTGCGCACACATGGAATGTAGCCCCATTATTAAAGACCCATCCTCTATCGTGGCAAGAACCATCGGCCATCACTAGGAGCGACTCGTTAACAACATCACTAATAACCGTCGTCAGTTCGTTAGCGGCACCTTCAGAGCCCTTTGTCGAATTTGTTTATTTACCTTTCCCAGCTTTGCAATCCGATCTATAATAACCCGATTGACCATAACCCCAACAAGTCCATTTTCTGATCTTATTCGAGTTTCTCTTTTCACTAACCACCATCGCCGAGTTTACCGCAGATTATTCGCTACCTTTAAGCATTCTCCTCGAAAAGAAGCGTATTTGTAACCTCTTCAAAACTCAAGGTTTCCTTCCCGTACATTAACGTAGGTTGAAGATGCTTGAAGGAAGAAGGAAGAAACTATATGAGTTGACGCGCCTTATCTTCATCCTCAACTTTAACTCCAATCGATTCCAATTCCGAAACAATTATGTTCAAATAGCCTAGGTGATCACCGATGCTCATACCCTCATCTATCCGAAGCGTATGAAGTTTCTCCTTGAGGTATAAGCGATTCAAAAGACTCTTCATTTGGTACAAATTTTTTAGCTTTTCCCAAAGACCCTTCGTGGTCTTCTCTCCAGCCACGTTTGCCAAAACATTTTTAGCTAGACAAAAGCGAATCCCGCTTGCAGCCCTTGAATCCAGATCTACCCAATCTTATTTATCATCATTCGCCTTTTGGGCTACTACACCTTTAACCGGTGGTTTAGGTATATGCTTCCCCTTCAACTTATCCACATCAAATTTGATGTGGACTTAAATCAAGATATCATGGACTTGAATTTGCCACAATCCAAAATTAATCTTCCCATCGAACTTCTCCACATCAAATTTAATTGTGTTAGAGTACTTAGATCCTCCCATCTTGCTTCTCTACTTGCTCCAAACCTCGCTCTGATGCCAGTTGTTAGAAACCTAAAGGGGTAAATCAAATGCTGAAACACAAAAGATAATAAGAAGATCACTGTAGGGACCAATCTCTCGACCTATTCCAAATTTAAACTACCTAAGTATCAGACTCACGCATTTCACACGTGACATGAATAGTCGGCATTGACACCTAGGCCACGAACTGATAAAGAACGTGGATCGAGCACAACAGAAGAATATGAACAAGTCAAAAACATCTGTCTCCCATGGACTAAACAGTTACACAGTCAACCACCACTTACCTCGTGATTCGGAGAACGTGCTTCAACACGATAACGAACTGCGGGTAAGGTCTATATGAAGAAAAAGTTCTAGAGGAGATAGGAACTACGAAAAACTAGATTTTCTAGACTCTGACACAGGGATTTGTAGATTCTGAACACCATAAAATTTCTTATTTACAGGATCAAGCATTTCTAGTTCGAGAGATCACTTGTAATAAGATATCAGCCTCAAAGAATAAAAGTTATTGTTACTAAAACCCTCAACTCGAGGTCGTGGTTTCTTACTTATTCAAAGGTTTTTCACGCTAAATCACCTGTGTCATTTCTTGTTTTATATTAATTTTTGTCACATATAAGTTTGGTGTATGAGCTAATTTCGAGCTACGGAATTAGGTCATTACAATTACTAATCTTAGCCCTACAAAGTTCAAACCACAAGAATAACACACACACGATTTGAATGGAAGTAGAAACCCAAATGGATCAACCCCCCCCCCCCCAACACAACAATTTTTAATCTTAATCTCTCAAAGCGATAAAATGAGTTACAAAGATCTCTCAACTTTACTCCACTCCCCTTATAAACGAATAATCCCCACAACAAGAAACCCTAAGAAATCTAAAGAGAAAACCAAAGAAACTCACCGAAAACCAATAACTTTTAATCTCTTCTTCTCTGTCTTTCTTAGATTTTAGCAATGAGGGCTTTCTTCAAGCATAACCTAAGGTTTAACAGAGCCCTAGCTTTATAATAGACTTTTCATGAAGTTGATCGCAAAATATGCATCACGATGCACTTTCCATAACTCACAAAAATTATCTCATATTCAGTTCGAACTGAAAAGTTAAAATCAAGGCAGGCACTTTATGTTCATATTTTTCAATCTTAGTTCGAGCTGAAACATCTCAGTTCGAACTGGAAATCAAAAAATCAGCAACACCTTGTTTTCTTCACGCATTTGAGTCGTAACCCCAACAGTTTTGTGGATTATAGATCCAAATCAAGGTTTCATAATTGCCAAGCAATATTTATGGATTCAAAGTTTATCTAATTGGTTATACCCATCATTTGTACCCTAAACTCCAAAAGGCACAATCTTTATCTAAAATTTACCTTTTTCTCTTCTTCTCTTAATCATGGTTATTGTTATCCAAAACTCATTATTTATAATTCCATTTTTGATTTTTTAGCGATACAAAAAATACATTAGGCCATAGGGGCATTTGAAAGAGCTAGGGAGTTCACGAGTTGGGAGCCCTTACTTGCAATATTACAGATAAAATGTATTGATAGAGGTGTGATCATATTTCATTTCCAGATATGAGTGTTAAATGCAAATAGTCATAACAAAGTCTTTGGCATGATACATTTTGTACAAGTTGTTTGCTCAAAGTATGTCTAATTTTTTTGATAATCCTCCAGAAGAGATTAGCAAGTATAGCTTGATAGTGGAAGGCTACTTGTATCGTACCGAGACCTCTTCTTTTGGAAGATTTACATATCCTTTTATAGTTACTAAGACACGTGGGCTTTGTCAATCCCTTCCATCATTACTAGATCCCCAAAGGTATATGCCATTGAGGGAGCCCAACTTGTTATAGTTTTGATCGGGAAAAGGAAAACATACATGATATAGGAAGTAATTGGCGTGTTAATAAGTATTAGACGTGGGCTTTGTCAATCCCTTCCATCATTGCTAGATCCCCAAAGGTATATGCCATTGAGGGAGCCCAACTTGTTATAGTTTTGATCGGGAAAAGGAAAACATACATGATATAGGAAGTAATTGGCGTGTTAATAAGTATTAGACGTTGCTCGCATTGGACAAACTTTAGACTACCCCTCCCTACATTTGGAAACTTCAGAAAATAAAATTTGAAAGCCCTAGCTCTTGGAGTGGCTTAAAAGAGGTGTGGCTTCAAGGTATTTTCTTCCCACCGAGTCCTCTTTGGCGTACAAGATCATCTTGATCATCTTATGGTGCTTTGTGGACTGTGGTGGTAGTTATTGCTGAAATGTTTTTGTTTTTTTTACTGAAGAGAATGCAAGATTTGTCAAGTTTGAATCTTAGCCATGTACATACTTTAAGGTGTCGAGATCGCACAAACTTCCTCAAGATTAACCGTAGAAAACAAAACTATCATCAACAAAAAATATGTAGGATATAGATAAACACCTTTAAGCTTTAGATATCTTGACTCCATGAAGGTTACCTTTGATCTCATCATTGTGCATAGGGGCAGAACCAAGATTTCTGATTTAAGGGACTAAGATATTACGGGGGGCTTGCTTCTGGATATTTACTAACATTATTGATTAATTACGTAATTTCTTTACGTATACTAAGCAAGTTATTGACATATTTCAAACATAACCTTTCATGATAGAAATAATTAATTCTATATATATATATATATATGACCCTAAGGTCCCTCTAATGGTACTTAGACACCCTCAGGGGTGTGTGTGCAGAGATTGTGAATACTTATCAAGGATAATATAAACAAACTTTTATTTATTATGAAATACTTACAGAGGAATAGTAGACACAAATGATAGGAGATGCGTTTACAGAGGAGTTATGGGGAGAAATGATAAACTTGAAAAGAAAAACTTGCCTTACAAATAGGCTCTGAGACCCTTTTTATACTAGTAGCTGGTAGGAGGCCAAATCCTATTCTTTTTATCTTATCTTCTAATAAAGTAAAGATTCTCTTTAACTTCATGCGTCGGTGCCTTTGTCCTTATGCGTCGGCAGACAAAGTCATTGCTGTTTGATTTAAAAATCTTTTCTAAAAAGATGTTGCTTTTGGCTTTATGCGTCGGCAGGTAAAGACAAATTATTGTATTAAAATCACTGTAGTAAATTACTGTAGCTTTTATATTCGGTACCGAATGCTAAGGTTCCGTAGCTTTCCCTTTCGTTGTGGCTTTGATCTTCTGTCTTGGACTTCAATCATAGTATCCCAATAGTCTTCCAAAGTGGCGTCTGCAGATTTCAAGGATGCCATATCCTCATCCTCATAAGGGTCTTGACCCTCTCCTGCTAGGCAGTATTGCTGGTCTTAGCTTCCACTACCTTTTTGAATGTTGGATATATGTGGTGAGGCCTGTGTGGTAGCTTCCACAAATTGTTTTTTCAAAGTCTGTATGACTTTGGCTTGCTATTCTTCAGATAATAAATGAGGGTACCAGTCTTGAATGGAAGCCATTAGCAGTTGGAAGACATTTGTCGAGGAGACTAATGTTCCTACTGCTTTCTGTTTGTCTGTCTTAGAAGACAAAACATACTCTTCGGTTATTTTGTTGATTATTTTAGCAACTATTTCAGTTTCAAACCCATCCCACCATCTGTAGAAGAAGGTTTTCTTTAGAATGGGTAGTTTCAGGTTATTAAAGCAAAGTTCAAGATCCCATTTCCAAATCCATGTGATCTGAAATTCTGTGAAATACCATAGAGTATTTCTTCCGAAAGGTGGATTCTGTACAGTTTTCCTTAAGCTTCGGGTGAAAATCGTACCATATGGTAAATGGCTCTTGAATGGACTTTGGTAAAATATCAAAGTCAGGTCCCATTTTTTCCCACCAATTAAGGAACCAAGTGGGGAAACCTAATCGTTTGATGATGTCCGGATTAATGCAGAAAAGCCAAGTATGTTTTCTGATGGGATTCTGATAATAAAAAGTATAGTGCCATGCTTGGATATAATCCCAATAATTATATTGATGGCCATTAAGTTTTAGTGATCGAGATTTGCTATGATTAAATCCCCATTCGGATATATGCATAACCCTTGTAATATAACACTTGGAGTGTGTTATAGAACTTTTTATGTTCTTCGGATTGACATGATGATGCTCAATTTGAGCTGATGTTGTTTCGATTAACATGGCCTCATAGACATATCGATAGTGACTATCTTGAACCTTATAATTTTGACTTGCAAAATATCGTTCTTTAAGACCCTAAGCATCTTGATTGGGTTTAAGATCATCAAAAGAAAGGGTTAAGATATTTTCCTTAATCAATGTTTTATGTTGATAGATGATATCTTATTTAAGGGCATCTTTAGTAGTTTTCTTCGGTTTCTGCCTAGGGACATCCTTAGCAGGTTTCTTCTGGTCCTTTTTTCTACGGTTTTGACTCTAACATGGATAAGGAGGTTGCATGTTCCTGTAAAAATTCTCTAGTTAGAAAATCAGGAAGAAAGTTCTGATTTCTATTAATTTATTCGATGGAGAAATCAAAGGCAGATAGTTTAGATTGCCATCTGGCAAATATCTGTTTAGGCACAAGATTTTTGACATCTTTTTGTAGGATGTCTTTAGCCGAACTGCAATCATTGCGAAACAAAAAGGGTTGATTTAACAAATTATCTTGAAATTTTGAAATGCATTTAACAATGGAAAGTATTTCTTTTTTGATTGTGGAATAATTGTTTTGAGCAGTTTTCCACTTTCTGAATGTAAAATGAAGTAATTCTTTTTTTTGCGGAGAAGGATTTCTTTGTTTTAATATTCCTTCAAAACCTAAGTCAGAAACATCTGTTTCAACAATCTTTTGCCATTGAGGATTAACTAATCCTAAGCAAGGGAGTTGTTTAACTCTTAATTTGATTTGTTAAACAACTTTGGTGTGTGCAGAGGTCCAGGGGGTAGGATTCTTTGTGAGTCTATTATATAAAATATTACTATCCTAGGCCAAATTCTGGTAGTAGTCTGCAATATAATTGAGACTGCCAAGGAATCTTTGTAATTAAGTTTTCTCTTTAATTTCATTTGGAAATTTTGAGGCAAACTCAATACTCCTGTTTATAGAAATAATTTGTCCTTTAGTAATGTTATGTCATAAAAACCAAACTGTTAATTGAAACAGTTTTATTTTAGGAGTAGAAACAACCATACCATTTCTGCGGATAACATCCTTAAGGATCTTCAGATGTCTAAAGTGTTGATAAATAGAATTAGAGAATAAAAGGATGCCATCAATGTAAACAATACAAAAGTCCGAATAAGGAATGAAAATATCATTCATAATATTCTAAATTTCAGATAGAACATTTTTTAAACCAAAGGGCATGACATTCCATTTATAGTGACCAAATGGAACTGTAAATGCAGTTTTATATTTATCTTTCTCGGTAATTTGGATTTACCAATATCTGGATTTTAAGTCAAATTTAGAGAAGATAATCGCATTATAAAGACGATTTAAAAAATCTTTTTTATTCGGAATTTGATAACAAATCCATTTGAGGGTGTCGTTAAGAGGTTTATAATTGACAAGTCTAGGAGCACCTCATTCCTTTTCAGCATCCTTGTTAATATAGAAGGCTGTACAACTCCAGGGAGAGTAACTCTTTCTGATAAGGTTTTTGTTAAGAAGATCCTAAATCTCCTTTTTGCAGAGTTTGAGATATTCATAATTCACCTGGCTAGGCCGAGCCTTAGTAAGAATTTGGATTTTCTCATCAAAATCCTATTTGTAGGGTAGGGAAACAACATGTTGTTTTTGTTCCCAAAAAGCATTAGGAATATCACTACAAACCTCAGTAATAAATTTTTTTTCCAGTTCATTAATTCTTATATTCATCTCAGAGGATTGAAGTTTATGAGAAATGTCCATGATCTAGAATTCTTCTTTGAGAAAATTTATATGATTTTTCTTAAAGCCAAGTATGGTTTTTAGTTCATTAATGATTATGGTTTCAGGATCTCTAATAAATTTAAAAATAATTTCTTGACCTTGGAATGTACAAAATATCCCTTTCTGATCAATCTTATATAGAGGTATAAGAAGATTTAGAAATGGGGTGCTCAGTATGACTTGTTGTTGTAGATTTCTGACTAAAAGAAAGGTAGATGGAATACATGTACCTTAATTATAGATAAAAACTTTTGAAAGTTTGTACTGAATATTTATCCTGTTACCACTAGTAGAGGTAAGAGATTGGATTATTTTTTTGAAATACTTGGTATGAACCAAACTTTCTTGAATACAGTTTAGGTCAGCTCTACTATCTACTAGGGCTATGGCATCTTTAATGATATATTCATTTTTTATTACTAGGGTAACTTTGATATACCATTTCTGAGAAGTAATTTTTTGGAGAAGATGAAGATAGGGGTTATCTTTCTTCTCAGGGCTTTCATCATTAAATTCACTATCTTGAATCTTGTGTTTGTTCTTTTGGCAAAGCTGCAGATGATTGATTTTATCATCCTGTGCCTGAAGAGAGGTTTTTAATTGTTTAATTTTAGATTTTAAAAGATTAATTTACTTACGAAGGTCTTGGATAGTGATAGGTTTATCATATTTCGTGCGTTTTAGGACATCCTGGAAATTATAGTACATATTTGGTACTTCCAACGGTTCTAGTTCTATTTTAGGCTTTGAGATATCTTGAAGAATTTGTTGAAGATAAATGCTGATAAATTTAGCTCTTGCTTCTGGGTCAGGAATTTTATCCACAATAGATAAAATTTTACTTTGATTAGTAGTTAGAGTATTAATGTTTAAGCCATTCATTTTAGCAATGGCTTTCTAGTAATCCTGAGGATTGGATTCTGAACACTTGTTATAAGGAGTTCCTTCTCCAGCAGTGGAGGGGTCACTTTGGTCGATTTCATTGACTTCATCGTTACTGTTAGAAGAACTTGTTTGCCAAGTGCCCCTTTTTACCGCACTTGTAATAGGTCTGGGTTTCAGATTTTTTGGAAGAGTTGGTATAAAATTTATCTCTCATATGTCTTTTTCTTTTTTTATGTTGATAATAAGAATCATCTGGATCCTTATATCTCTTTTTACTTCTTTTTTGGAAGTAAGAAGAATGTTTTGTACTCTTCTTATGCTTTTTAGGATAAGTGACAGGAAGATCGTAGGCAAACTAGTGACAAAACTCACCAATCTCCTTTTGCCTGTTAAATTTTGTTTTTAAGTTGGTACTGTAATTTCATATCATTACAGATACTAAGACCAACCTGAGTACAAATACTGATAAGATGGCCATAAGTATGCTCATAGTAAGGTATAGAATTGCCATCGTGCTGGTCTTTAAGCTTTTGACAAACATTTTGGCAAATAAAGGTGGAAGACCATCAATGAATTTGGCTTTCCAATGTTTCGCATTGGCGTTACTCCTTTGCATCACTTTGCAAATATAAACATCCTTGTACCATCTTAAATGGGTTAGAGAAGGACATCTAAGATTCTGTAAAAGTTCTCTACTTCTCTCTTGTCTTGGGGTGAGAACCCTACAAAGTGTATAATTATGGTTTGAGCAAGAGTGTAGACAACATCCTTAATAGGAGTATTACTAATTCCTTCAATTTTAACTGCCGTAAGAATATATCGTTTTTGATAAGAAGTGATAACATTATCCCACCAGCCTTTAAGACTTTATGTGAAACTGTTAGCAATAAATTTTGCCACGTTGTCATCATCATTACCAGCAACCTTACAGATATAGGAATACATAAGCATTTTATGAATAACTTCATAAATTTGATATTCAGATAATCCATCTATATTCCATTCATAGATGGTTCTTCTGTTATAGGAATTTTGATTCTGGAAATAATCTTCTTCAATTAAAAGATCCTGAGGGGTAGGTCTTTTATAATAAGTTTTTAATTGGTATGGTTCATATTTTATTTTATAAAGGCTAGCCTTAATGGCTTGGATTTGATTTTCTGATTCGCTATCAAAGAACTCAAAGGTGCTTTCTGATGTAGAGTTTTTATCCAGAGTGTTGACACTAAGCTTTTTGAGACGTTCAACAAGAAGGTCAGCAAATTCAAAATCCTGAGAATCGAAAGGCTTAAAGTCATTGACAAGAAGGGCTGGTTCAATATCAGTTTTGTACATGCTAGAGGATGTACTTGGTATATTGTCAGAAGAATTTTGACTACTGTTTTTTTGGACCTTGTCTTCGATACGATTTAACTGATTACCAATCGTTTGAAGACTCAGTTTTTTCCAATTATTCTGTTTGATAACTGGATTAACATCAGTTATTTGGTTGTTAGGATGGGTAAAGGTGTTGGTCTCTAAAGCCTTGGATCCAAGGTTCCCTTTGCATAACTAGAGAGATTCAGGGGGAGGGTGAACAGATTGGTCTTCTGTACCATCTATTTTTACCCATTTCTTAATAAAATCTTCCATATTACTGATAAGGTACTGTTGCTGAGGGTACCATCATGTGAACCATTTACAAAATAATATTGCCTTTTGGCTTTTCTCAATCTCTAGGTAGTATAATTCCTTGATTATAGCTAATTCTTCCCTACTAAATATTTAGAAATACCATGTCCTAAACTCTTCATGACTGGAAGACATGAAATTCCTACTGATAAGATGGCGAATAAATAAATTAGGGCTTAAATCCATAAATACCTAAACATAAAAGCTTGCCTCAGATGCAGGAGAAGTAGGTCTTTCTCTTTTTACTTCTGGTCTGGTGCTGGTGGAGTGATCAATATAGACTCCATGGAGAATCTGCTGATCAAACACCCTAATACCTTTAAGGATAGGTTCAGATTTAGAGTTTCTAGACACAGAAGGCCGAGAAGAAGGGCAATAAACCTGGTAAGGAATATTTTCTTCTCTTGCCATTCTGCAAGACATACTCCTATCAAGAAAGAGTTTGATTGGAGTAAAAACAAATGTTACTTCAACATCTCCATCAGGAGTTTGGATGATTTGACTAACTTGGTTGTTAAACCTAGGTCGTAGAACTACTGCCTTAGACAGTGTCCATTATGTTAGAATAGTAAGCTCATCCCAGTTTATAAGCCTGCTGACAATAATATTAGTCGTTAAACAGTTACTGTGTACAACTACAGTTTTACCTGGTTCACTTTTGAGGATAGCTCTAGGGCATAAAATATTCATAATCTTATAATAAATCCGGTAAATAACTGTTATAACTTCTGCTCCAGGGATAAAATTGTATCACTGTGTTTGAATTCGTAGACTCACAACATCAAATATAGACTTATCCGTGAATGATAAAGTTAAATTGGGATAAACAGCAAAATAAATTAATCCATAAAATAAACTAGTTTGAACAATTCTCATAAAAGATGATTTAAACTCTCTACTACTCTCATCCCTGAGGTATGCAAGAATACTATAATTAATTCATATGAGAGTTAAAGGTTTGAATGCAACTTGAATACATCCAATATGCAGATAATTATATTTTTTAAAATACATTTCCACATCTGTAAGGTTAAATAATTTTAAGGTATGACATTCAATGTCAAAAGCTATTGACTGCTCCATAATTTTGATATTATTTTGACTGATAAAGTCAAACATATTTTTTTTGTAAATTAATTTGGACTTGATAGATGGTATAATCCATTGATTCAGTTGTTGAGTTTGTTCAAACCCAACTAATTCTGAGTTTTTTTTACAGATGATTGGTCTTCATGAGACCTATTCATTTCTTCCATATGTAAAAGATGGATCACATAGATATGGAAATGTCATATAAGGATGTCGGTATGATTACTATTTATCATCTTCCTTGATAAATATGCTTAAAAAATATAATCTGATTCAAAGTGCCAGGTACACGTGTATCAACGATTTATCGGCAAAAAATCCACTGTCAGGACAATCACGTCATACGCGACTTGGGTGACGTCCCATACCTTCATCTCCAGATCAGACATACTGTGAAACATGTTTGTCAAAAGAAAAGAAGATAAACAGTATGCCTACTTAGTTCTTATATAAAATCAAACATATCTATGTGACCTAAATGTTTAGCTACACATGGCTCTGATACCAATGAAAACAATCTTCTATGTTAAGCAATGAAAGGCTAAGATCGATATAAACAATGAAAAGCTAAGCATTGGTCATGACCAATTTAGATCGATATTTAAACAAGTACCTGGTAAATCTAAGGATTCCTGAGAGGTCCATAACCAATTTAGCAAATGCTACCATGAATAATTGTATCATCTGAAAATTAAAAACTAAATCCATTAGTTCATCAACAAATCTTTTTATATAAGCTTACAAGAGGCTTCCATAAGTTTAATATTCATTCAGTAAAAGTATAAAACTTTACGTATTTGCAAATTCATAAAAAACTTTATATATAGATCAATATTCGAAAATGCACAAAAGTAATTGTCCTCGCCTTTTTATAAAAAATCTAGCCAAGAGTGACATAGACATGTACAAAAATATCAATATACAGGATACTACTAAAAATTTTCCCTACGGTCAACCGCTAAATAAAACGCTTCTATTATCGAATCTGAATAAATACTTTGAGCAAATTACATTTTAATGTTGACAACCATGCAATCTGTGAGGTACTCATCTTACATCTTTATACAAAGTACTATCTTAATTAAACTTATAGCTAAAAATGCACGTTCTTTGGTTGATGTAGAAACTGGAAGTGTCAACACAATATGAATTAAAATCGATGTTAAATGATTTAAAACCATTATTTGGATCCAGAGTAACACTTTGAATAAGAAGTTCCATCCTCTCCTTCGTGAATTTATCATCTAACTCTATCAACTGATAATCTATTGCGGGATAAAATATGTTCACGCGGTAATAATGTTAAACTGTAATGTGATCTTTTTATTTGTGGAATGACATTTGCCCATCATATGATGAGTACTCATATCTGGTTCAACAACATCATGTGTTTTGCAAAATGATTCTACACTTGTAAAAAAAAATATCACAATTACCATTTTCTCTCAACTTTCGAAGAAGCTTTTTTATACTTGAAACCAAACCCATTGCCCTCATGATGTCTACAGATTTTTTTTGCAAAGCTTGACAAAGCATGTCAGTAATACCCATGGTTTTATTCATTAAAAGTAAGCTAAAGATAAACTCGTAGGACATAAGTGCGTCATAAGCACCCCTAGCTTTGCCATGTATCTTACTAGTCCTCCTTTTCGTAATCAAGTTGTTAAGATACTCACTTACAACACCAAACTTATCAATCAAGCTACTCACGAAAACAAAATGAGAACCCCAACGAGTAGCCTCCGCTTATTGCAAACAACCAATCTAATTAGGCCCTTTACTATCTTTAGCTTACCAATAGTTAATTTTCTTCTTATTTCTTTTGCGTGAGCAGATCGTAACTCATTGCTTCGCTTAGGAGAAGCTTTAAAGATATTGACAATGAAATTCAATTTTGAAAAGAATTACCAAATCTCAGGAGGCATTTTTAGCTACCGCTACTAATGCTAATTATAATCTATGTGCAAAGCAATGCACATAATATGCTGATGGGCAATATCTGAGAAACAATGCTTGTAGCCCATTTAATCCAGGAGGATCTAGGTAAGTCCTATTTGAACTAGGAACTTGTAACCAAGTCCTATTGTAACTAGAAAGTTATAACCCTTATAAAAAAGGTAAGGCTAGGCAAGTCCTATTGGGACTAGTAACTTGTAACCCAGTCATATTAGAACTAGGAACTTGTAACCCTTATAAAAAGGGGCAAGACTAGACATTGTTTTCTTATGTTAGATCTAGAAAGAGTTCTGAGGAAGAAAATTAAGAATTTTTGAGTAATTATTCATTTTTTAAGCAATTGAAGCTTTATTTTTCCCAATCAATTAGTGTTCTTCATACTTTTTAGCTAACTAGAGCTTCTCAATCGTATTGTGGATTAAGTGGTATCAGTTTTCCAGTTACGATTTTTGGGGGTTGATTGTGGTTTATGGTCTCTACACGCGACCGCCTCAAGCAAACGAAGGAGAAGCTAGTGAGTCCGTTGAAGATCCATCACAAACCTAATTCGAAGAAGAATGATGATTTGGATATGGGCAATTCCAACGATCGAATCACAACTTTGGAAATGATAGTTTCTGACTTAACTTCTACTGTAGGGGAGTTAGTAAAACAATTACGTCTCACGAACCTTGTGAAGGCTTTCGCTTCGGTGAAACAGTGATGTCGCTCTCAACGCCGAGGCCGCTCGAGGAAGAAAGGGGTAATGGAGGTGGATGGAGACGATAATTTTGTGGAGATTGATAGTGATTCTAGTGACGCCGAATCCAACAAGGAGAGATCGGATATTGGTAAGTCATCGAATCCTATACGTAATCTTCATATCAATTTTAAGATTGAAATTCTGGTATTCAACGGTTTAATCGATGTCGAGAAGTTGGATAATAAGTTAGATAGGCTAGAAACTTATTTTTCCGTTTACAAATACTCCAATGCTCAGTAAATATGCTTTGCTGTGTTGAAATTCGTAAGTCATGCACTCACGTGGTAGAAATCTTATCAGAAACACCACGATGTAGAAAGTTTGAGTTGGAAAGAATTCAAGGTATTAGCGTGAAAATAGTTTTATCCGATTGGGTATGAGCAAGAGAAATGGTATAAAAGACACAATTTGTGCCAAAAGTT
This sequence comes from Kingdonia uniflora, assembly GCA_014058105.1. Taxonomy (NCBI): domain Eukaryota; kingdom Viridiplantae; phylum Streptophyta; class Magnoliopsida; order Ranunculales; family Circaeasteraceae; genus Kingdonia; species Kingdonia uniflora. Next base: position 1,905,726 of record JACGCM010000440.1, on the reverse strand, counting down.
TAAGCAATCCGTACAGGAGTACACTACGACTTTTCATAACTAAGCTTTGGTTTTAGACATTGATGTGGACGAGTATGAGATGTTCATAAAGTACACAGGGGGTTTGTCAGGGTCTATTAGAAGAGAGTTTATGCTCTTTACTGTGGCCAATATCGTGGACACTACCGTGAAGGCAATTGCTATTGAAGGTAATTACTTCGTCCAAGGAGTTTCATTGCAATCATTGTAAAGTGAGTGGGCATATTTCCGATTATTGTTGGAAACTTTACCCGGAGCTTAGACCGAAGGATGAGAAGAGCAAGAAAGATAAATATGTACTAGCCACAAAGGTTGTTGACCTCTCAGATTTAGATAAACCGAATCCTAAGCTTACACTTATGTTTCAGCAGACTTTGGCTACTAAGGAGGAGAGTCGGGAATTTTTTGTTCATGTCAGTATTCAGGTGAAGCAGAGTTTGGTCAAGGCCATTGTGAATCCGGGTAGTCAGAAAATTTTGATTTCTAAGGCCTTGGTGAAGAAGATGGATTTGACGACTACAACTCATCCTAAGCCGTATGGTTTGGGGTATATTTATAAAGATGCAGATTTGATGATCACGAAGCAGTGTACATTCAAGTTTGTAATTACTAAAAGGTTTATTGATGAGGTGACGTATTTCCTTTGAACGTGTGTTAGGTCATCTTGGGTAACCCTCATCTTTGGGACCGAAATGCGATTTATTGCCGTAGAGCTCGCAAGTATCATCTTGTGAAGAAGGGAAATGAGTTCCATATCAATGCTTGTAAGGAGCATGTCACTACGTCTAATTTAGTAACAACTACTCAGGTGAAGTGGTTGGTTAAAGTGCGCGGTAAGTTTATGTTATTAGTTCCACCGGTTCAAGAGGTTACATCGGCTAGAGTGTTGTCTACATTGATAACGTCTTATAAGCAACAAACCGATATGGGGAAGTTGCAAGAAGAGGTTGTGGTAAATGCTGATCACAAACTGTTCCAGTTTTTCGCTACACAATCCAACCTACAACAAGTTTGCCAGATGAAGGGGTTGTCGTATCTCCAACAATTTCTCTTGATTATACAGTATAAGAAGGGAATGGACAACAAATTGGTTGATAGGTTATCTCGACCCCCATTACCAACTACTTTCGCTATGTTGGTTTCTATGTAGATACAACCTTTTGTTACGTCAGGATATGTTGTAGGATATGATGATCTTATGGGGCATAGTGTATTTTGCCGAAAGTTGCTACTACAAGACGGGGTGGTATTGAGTCATTCCGAGTTGGGAAGAAGGGTCATCTACCTAGTAAGTCAAAGTGGTACAACAGGGAATTGGGCATTACCGCATTCCCACATCTCTAGTTCTAGCTTGAGCAGGAGCTAAAGGCTCCTAAAGGGGGGAGCCATGATCCAGGAGGATCTAGGCAAGTCCTATTGGGACTGGGACTAGGAACTTGTAACCAAGTCCTATTGTAACTAGGAACTTGTAACCCAGTCTTATTAGAACTAGAAACTTGTAACCCTTATAAAAAGGGGCAAGGCTAGACATTGTTTTCTTATGTTAGATCTAGAAAGAGGTATGAGGAAGAAACCTAGGGTTTTTGAGTGATTTTCTTGTAATTACTTCGTTTTTTAAGCAATTGAAGCTTTATTTTTCTTAATCAATTGGTGTTCTTCATACTTTTTTAGCTAACTAGAGCTTCTCAATCGTATTGTGGATTACCATTCTATGAACCACACATGTTACTAGCACCATCGTACCCTTGATCCCACATATTCTCAAGTAGGAGGTTATTTTGAGTAAGAATATCAGTTATCTTCTTTTGAATAGTTTTTGCGGTCGTGTCTTTTAGACTTACAACTTCAAAAAATTGTTATTGCATACAACCAACATTCTAAGCAAATCTTAGAATAAAGGGCTATTTGTTCTTTATTGGATTTATCTTTTGCTTCATCAACAAGAATGTAATACTTCACATCTCCAATTTCCTTGCAAATATTTTCTCTCACTTTTCCTGTAAGAATATTTAGAATTTGTTTTTGAATCAATGGCGAGTTGTATTTGACATTTCCAGGGGCATTTTCCAATATAGTATCATCAATCTTCTTATCCAATTTTCTTGTATAACTTAGCAATTCAATAAAGTTACCACAATTTTTTGAATGTATGGATTTATCGTGGCCTCTAAAAGCACAAGATTGAAGTGCTAGCCAACATACACACTTAATTGTAGCCTTGAGCCAAAGTCGAATCCTCAAAGTCTCATCCTCAGACTATATATTGATCATTTTATCAACGTGTCTAGACGGCTTCTTTAAATCTTCCATAGAATGTAGTGCAGCCATATGCATAGAACTATGACCTCCTATTTATTGTAAAAGGGCGCACTTTGCACCATTATTTACCCTCTTCCAACTATTAAACCCCTCAATAGTAAATAAGACAAAATGTTCTATCTTTATGGGGAGAGTATCTTCTAACCAAGAAAATTGTACGAATCAAGAAGCTTTAAATCTGTAATTTTGTCTTCCAGATTATTTTGGTGGATATACTTTGCATTTAGGCTGAAACGACCCTTTTCCAATGTATGCTCGTCGAACCTCATCACGTTGGTTAAAATTATGTTTCCAAATTGGAACACGTAATCCATGATCACGTTTAAGAGAAATAACATCAACTTCTGGTTCAACTGCAATAACTACAACTTATTCCTCTTCTTCATGAACAATTATTTCTTCTACTTCGAGAGAAGCACCAGCAACCGGTTCAATAGGAGAAATAATTTCTTCTAATTTAATAGGAGCAACAATAACTTCTACCGATTCAATAGGAGAAACAATTTCATCCAATTCTATAGGAGCAACAACAACTTCTAATGGTTCAACGTGTTATTCAGGTTCAGCAAGATGAACAAATTCTAGTTCAAGTCTTTGCAATTTAAAAGGGTGTTGCTCAGAACTGTCAAATGCAGAAGATGTATTATCTTTCGATTGATTGCCATTTGGTCTCTTAAAAAATAATAAAAAATTTCTCTGTATTCTAGCCTACAATAATAAGATACAAGCCCAAAAGGTGTAAAGAACATTAGAAGTTGAAATACATTTCAAATCCCAATTCAAATCAGAAAGAGATAAACCCAAACCCAAACCCAAACCCCAATTCAATCAGTTAGAGATAAACCCTAATTGATATCAGTAAGAGTCAAGAATTAAACCCCAATTCAAATCACTAAAAATATAAACCCCCAATTCAAATAAGTAAGAGATAAACCCAAACCCCAATTCAATTAGTTGGATATAAACCCTAATTGATATTAGTAAGAGTCAAGATATATACCCCATTTCCAATCACAAAGAGATAAACCCCCAATTCAAATCAGTAAAATTGGGGAAAAGCTTACAAGTTGAGCCTGCGAGGATACCAAAGATAGATAATAACGAGTTGGTGAACCAATATCCGAGGCATGATACAAGAAGTCGATCCCAGTTGGACCTAGATCAAGAGGAACTTGGAGAGAACAAAGGGAGAAATAAACCACCAAAAAGAACTTAGAGAGAGATGGATTTCATCAGTAACATGGCCACATGGGTTTGCTTCGACTTTAGAGAGAGAAATTCATCAGTAGACATCATGGTTTGTTTGTGGAGGAAGAGAGGTTGGCTTTTGTGTGAGAGAGGTTTGAGGAGGAAAGGCAGAGAAAAAGAGGTTCAAACGATTTTTATTTTAATTTTAATTTTTATATTTATTTTATCAACTATAACTCGAGTGAGTCTTCTAGTAGTTTTGCCCCTGATTGTGCATGATGCGAGAAAATCTCCAAACAAAATAACAAAGAGGAAGGAAGATACTCCTCACAAAAAATTTCTCATGTTTGAAAGACAAACATTTAAAATTAAAAGATAATGCTGTAGTAAAAAAATGCATTAGCATATCCAGTTGCACCATTTGTCACAAATACTCATATTAGAATTGGAGGTTCTATCTCAAAACCATTTGGAAATGAGAAGAGTAGCCCCATGATCTTATATTTTGAGGTGCAATGCTCTATGTGCCTCGATGTGGGACTATATCTATATTACATTCAATAATGGTGTTTTTGACAAGGGACAAGTTTTCCCACAAGAGAGGAGGTTTATCTTGAGACAAAGAGAGGTTGGGATAAACTTTTAAATCATTGGGATTGAAGACATAAAAAATGGATCTAGATGGGTGGAGGAGATTTAATCTTACTAATGGTGTTTTGTGGATTCTCTCAAGTCTTAAGGGTATTTTAGTCTAAATGAAAACTTTAAGATTTACTCTTCTAACTCTTTTCTTTCCCATCCCGATTCTCTCTCAATCTCTTATTTGTAAGGAGTAGGACTGCTAGATATGGATGATGCTTTGATTGGATACTCTGAAAATCTCTTCCAAGTTCCAACGTTAGCTAACGTCTTCCTATCTTTCCTTGGGATTGCAATTCAAGCCTCTCTCCGTGGATCTGCAATTTCAGAGTTGTTATGTAGATTGCAAACTCAGGTTTACAAAACAATATGGGTTTTACGAAACTGAGAAAGCCGTGCTAGCTTAAACTGAAACCACGTTTAAACTTATTTGATCTAATGCCTAATCCGTCTTTGGTTTATCGAAATTGCCCATGGAGATCATCGTTAGTGGAAAACAATATGGGTTTCCATAATAATTCATTGCCATATACACCAAGATCTTCATGTTATGGAAACTTTCCTTAAAATTATGGTTTTAATGTGTTAGGTTTGGTGGCGTGGAGTTTATGTTGTTCAGTGATCGTAATGGATTTACAGTATTAAGGCATGAATAAAAAGAGTGATGATGAGACATAGAAAACCAAGTCCATATCTAATGTTGGTTTTATGCTTATAGGCGAAAACTAATTGACGAAGCAACACAGTCTTTTCCAAGGGCCATAACCTGCCAACATCATATTCATCAATCACATATCTAATACATGTTAGGTCTATAGAGCAAGTGTTAGGATTATAACAATGGATCTTTAATAGTTTTTCATCAATGTCCTTTGAAAGATAATGGCTTTTGTTTCATTATTGTAGAATATATGCCAAGTTTCAATTCCCCAAAATTGCAATAGATTAATTATGGACGAAAACACATATCACGAGAATGTAGTGTTTCAGACACATAAATAGATCAAAGGTGCGTCAACATACTCATAGTTGAAGAACTAATAGAGTACTTATCATAAATGTCATAAAATTAACATAACAATCAAATGTCTATGGAGTGTATAGTTTGTCTATATGCAACTCTCCCACTATCATTCATGTACTATTTTTTCTCTCTCTCTCATGCACATTCTGTGCGCATAATTGGTATTGATGGGTATTCAAAAGTCGTGTTGGCTTAAGGTAAGGCACGTCTACGTTGTTGCAGTGGCGTGCGAGCCACGAGTAGTACTAGTATCTCAACATTACTTGTTGTAGCTAGGGCTGGAAATTGGTCGGGTAGAGTAATACCATCCCCATACCCGCCAAATTACCCTACCCCCAAACCCGCCCCAATACCATTTAACTTAAATGAGGAATACCCAAACCCGCCCCGTTTAAATTTGCCTATACTAAACCCGCCCCAACACCTGTTTAACACCCGTTTAAAAATCCATATGTTTGATACAGTGTTATTTAATGTTGTCAACAGAATCTAAGTTTTTCAAGACTCTAAAGAAACATATGCATTATTAATACACCAAAGATGGAATGCGATTCAGATGAGAAAAAAGAAAGCGGTTGACAACATAAGATTGGTGTGAGGTTTAATGAAAGCCATTTTCCAAGAAAATTGTTGAAAATGAAAGTTAGTTTAGTGAAGAATGCTGTTTTGGGTCTGAAATTGTATTGAGTCTCATACCGATTGTAATGATGGAGTATATAGATGGAGATGAATACTGGTACATAGAAAATCAAAATTGGTAATAAATGAAATGAGTCACCAGTTGAGTAAAAAAGAGAAATAGGGTTTGAAGAATTTTAAATAAAAACTAAAAATTTACAATCTTTTGAATGAAAGCAAGTAGTAGTAGTAGTAATCAAAAGAGATGAGAATACCAATTGATTCAGAAATAGATAATGAATACCTTTTAAATAAAGATTTCTTCTTTTACTTTTTCTTCTCTTCTTTGTTTTGATCTCTGAGGAAAGAAAGAAAGAGATATTCAAAATCTTCTTATTAGAAGAAAAATGTGAGTTTCGTTATAGATCCATTACAATCAGAACACTCACTTGACTTGAGCCACAAATGAAAGTTAGTTTGGTGAAGAATGTTGTTTTGAGGTTTAAATGAAGATAAGCTGATGACAGAACACAGGAGGCTGGAGGTTGAAATGAAGACAGGAGAGGAGACAGGAGGCTGGACTTAACCAATGTCTTTAATATTAGGTTCAACTTAATGGTATTAAAGTCATATCCTTTATAACTGGGTCGGGTGACGGAACCCCATTTATTTGAGCCTAAAACCAAACCCGCCCCAATAAATAAATAATTTTTTTTAAAAACCAAAACCGCCCCATGTCTGCTTTAGTCATACCATACCCGCCTCATTAAGGGCGGGGTGGGGCAGGGCTCCAATGGGGCAGGTTAAATTGCCAGCCCTAGCTCTAGCAGGGGCTTGAGACAATTTGCCAAAAATTTGAAGCCATTTTAGGTCAGGCAAATAACTCTCTCACACACATTCTGTGTGCATGATTGGTATTGATGGGTATTCGGAAGTCGTGTTGGCTTAAGGTAAGACGCGTCTACGTTGTTGCAGTGGCGAGCGAGTGAGGCAAATAAATTTGCCCGGTTCAATGTTTAACTTTAACACGGTCACCGTTTTCACAGAATGTTAAACTTAAACCCTACTACAGTCTCAGAAACCCTTCTTCTTCGTCTTCTTCAATTCGCGAACTCTGTTAAGTGAGAGTTTTGTTTAACTATCTAACATGCGCACCTGAAGCTTCTTAACCTACGCCAACAATGCCTACACTCGTCTCTTCTCACCTCTAAGCGAACAAGTCGCCATGGCAGTAGCATCGAGAGGTCTGATTTCTCATCTCAGATATCTCTCGATTGGTTCTTCAAGGTCGATCAACCAATCGAGGAGATTCACCGCAGAGTCTCTGATCAATGATGATGATGATGAAGATGTGATTGATTCGAGGATTGTTGGAGCGAAGCAGAGAGTAATGACATCCAAATCGGTTAGAACTGGAGTGATTGGTATGAAATGTGGAATGACTGGTGTTTGGGACAAATGGGGAGCTAGGGTTCCAATTACTGTCCTTTGGTTGGAAGATAATTTGGTATCGCAAGTAAAGACATTTGAGAAAGAGGGGTTTTACTCTCTTCAGGTACGATTGAATTGAATTGGGTTTTGAGAAATGGGGTTTGTTTTGTATGTTTCAATTCATTTGGGTATTTTTTTAGTTTGAGCATCTCTATTGGTAGGGCAAAAATTGACCCTTTTAGTGAATTGTTGATAAAATGGCAATTCCATTGCCGAATTTATAAGCGACCCTTTTAGTAAATTGTCGACAAAGTGGCGATTACATTATCAAATTTATAACTGACCTTTTCGAATTCCCCATATGGAGTTTTTGATAAAAATTTGGAGTTTGATTCAAATGCTATCACGCTGATACCTCACTGTGGCAGACTAAGGCAGAAGCAACCCCTTGTAAGAATAAGCAAATTTGACTGCCAGGAACATTGAGATGCTCTTTAGTATATTGCTTTTAATGCTCAATAGACAAATTGTACAGGGTGTTTGGGTATATTTGGAGTTGTTGTGTTAATTTATTTATTTCTGGTGTTAGTTAGATTGGATGCGGGAATAAAAGGGCGAACAATATGCGGAAGACTGAAATAGGTCATTTTAGAGTGCATGGTGTTCCGTTGAAGAGGAAATTGAAGGAGTTTCCTGTTACAGAGGATGCAGTTCTTCCTGTTGGTACACCTATTGGCGTTCGTCATTTTGTTCCGGGCCAATTTGTAGACATTCAGGGAATCACGAAGGGGAAAGGATTCCAGGTAACCAAGTTTCACTAAAAGGATATTCTTATGTGTTTCTTAGTATATACCATTCTAATGTTATTTGATGTTGTGGTATTGTCTGCTGCTATATGTTTTCCTTTGAGTTTCATTAATGCTATTACGAGGCATTTCTTTTGCTATGTTAGTTGATTTGATATAATGGCTTTCACATATATTTGCATCCCGAAGTGTTGACATAGAAAGAGAAATTTGAGACCAATGACTTGACAACCATCTATCCTGTAATATGGGGACACATTTTGATCAATAGTTAACTTTGTGACCTAATAGTTGCGGTGCATTCATGATCTCAAAGAGTCGACTTAATGATTTCTAGAAAACATAATTGCTTGAGCACGAAACATTCACTTACAACCTCATGTGCTTAGAAGTAAGGCTTCTATGAATTTAAGCCTGGACATTGTTTACGCATCTCCACCTGTAGTGGTGAGGTGATATTTACTATGTATTTAATGTCAAATGGCATAGTCATTCACTGGAAGGATGTATGCACTCTATCCTTTGGAAGAAGAAACTAGCTTAGCAATTGGAAGCTATCAGTGGTCCAAGTTGTATTCTGATAACAAAGGTCTTATGTTTGACCAGACATTTTTTTATTTTTAGGCTCTTGCTCTAAGCAACTTACTTTGCACGTTTATTTTTCTTATTATATGGGAGGCTCTAGAAGGGGAGTTTTTCTCGACTGTTATCTTATAGTCATCCACATTGTTCTTATATAGTGCATCTTTGTCAATTTACTTAAGTTTTATCAGTAAAGCATCCGTTTCATTTTTTCGTTGCTTAAATCATTGTCATGATTTAATTGCATGATTCCATGGTCGATGAATTAAGTAAGAAACACCTTTATCTCATTATTTATCTATAAAATAAAGTAAGAAACACAACAGTAGTTTTTGAAAATTGAAGGGTGTAGCATGTATAAATTTCTTTTTTCGTAAATCTATTTCCTGTAGAGAGGTCAAGGGTCCTGGTACTATGATTCAGAAAATCATTTCAGTTACAATGCGGGTGGGAGAAGACAAATGAAAATGGAAGTGGGCCGAAAATATAAAATCACGTTGAGATTCACGTGTGGGCATTAAGTTGTTGTTAGGAGCATAAGAGGTGGTTAGCGTAGCATAGACATTTCTGTTACATGTCCTATTTGTCCAAAATTATGAGGGTGTGAGGTTTGAAAATCCTGTAGGGAGATGTAAGGATTTAGTTATCTCGGATTCGATGCTATGTTGAGTGATCTTGTTGGTTTTCTTTCCCCGGTGCCTTATGGCAATTCTTTTCTTTTATCATCTATAAATTATTTGATCTTTTAAAAGAAAGAACAAAAGAGAATTGAACAAAAGGTGCACCAGACCAAGTCTCGGAGAAAACAAAATAACCAATGGGCTTTCATGATGAATTTGGGCTGCAAGGTGATAATTCATTCCATACTGTCCGATCTATCTGTAGATTATTCAGCCTCTTGAGCCTTAATATGGGTCACCTCACGACTGAGGTTCAGGTTCATCAGAAAATAGACCCGGTCAATTAGTCGACCTTCATTCTAGAGATTTTTTTAGGAACAAGCTCACAACGGTAGAGAGGTCTGTTTTGATCTGGTCGTTCGTTTAGGGTTTTTTTTTCTTTTTTTTTTCTTTCTGCTTGTGGCGTCATCAGCGAGATTCGCTTCCAGCTTTTGGATACATTGTGAATCACTAGATAGCCTACTTATTTGGTCTCTGCATTCGGTAAGCATAGATTCATGTTGTTGCAACTCAAGCTTTAGTTTTTCAATCTCTGTGTTATTCTCGTTAAGAGAACTTTTCAGGCCTTCCCTTTATTGAACCAAACCCTTGCCTTTTTTCCGTAAGTAAGGCGCATCTTTCATCTGAACGTTCAAGGTCTTTTCGCATGGAATCTCTTTCATCTGTCAATGTTATTACTTTTAGAGACACTCGCTTTAATTCATTCGACAAGTCCAACACCTTTGCTCTCTCAATAGTAGCCTCTTCCAGTAATTCATTACATAATGTTAATTCTTGATTCTGCACCTATAATGAAGTTTGGATTCTTTCAAACTGTTCTGTGCCCAAGTGAGAAATTGGCAAAGATGCACTAGTTTGTTCTTTGATATTTAAAATACACTTCTCTACTAGTGTGTCCATGTTAGAGAAAGGCTCGTGAAGTTCTCCGTCATCCATCCCAGACGCTTCCAGAATCCTTCTCATCATCTGGCCCTTTTCAGATGAGACCCGAAACTCATTAGTTTGCTGCATGGTCCTTTTTCCATGTTTTTCTCATGCTTGCAGTTTCCTTGCTGATGTCTCTCCTCGTTTTTTTTTCTTTCATTCATTTAGTCTTCACTTGTGTGAAAAAGAGTCCAAACAAGAAAGGTGACTGCGGTAAGTATACTTTCTAGAATTGCTCTAGCCTTATGTTTTTAGGAAAAAAGATGGACTTACTAGACACCCGATTATATGGAGACAAGTTCATTCTAAGCTTTCTTAAGCCGGAACTTGGGTTGAAGCCAGTTGGACTCTCTTACTCGATCATATTTATATCATTGAGCATTAGATGGGTTGGTGTTAGAGCAATGAGGGCAATAGGTAAAAAAGATGGTTATGGATGGCTACGTTGTGTCTGAGGATAAACGGATGACCAAATTTGCTGGCCGAAGAGTTTATAGGTAGAGTACAAGACTCTCAACGCCCTGCTAGTTGGAAATGGTCCCAAACCTGGATTATGTATAGTTTTATGAATTGGTAAATGATCCCATCAACTTGCCCTCAACCCTTGCACATATCAGCACAATAATCCTATTTCTAGCTAAAAAATCATATTTCTAGTAAGGATTTTTTCAAGAACTATGGTCCAAGTGAATGGCGGTTTTTATGGGATATCTGAAGACTGGGCCCTAAGATGATGGGAAAAATATGTGAGAAATGTCATCAAGATAGAGGTAGACTACCTATCCTGTCTTACTGCCATATTATATAGTTTGTGTAAACTCTAGTCATAACCACACCCCACATCTCCAAAAGTTGAACACCCTATTCTCAACCTTGTAGCATTGTTGTTAAATTGTAAGAGTTAAGATTTGAATAAAAATTAAAGAAAACGAGAAGAATCAACTTATAAATCCTTAATTACCATAAATCGAGTGAATTGATGATTCAAATCGTAAATCATGTAATTCAGTGAATCGCACGAGTTGGGGCGTCTACAAATTTAAACTTTTTGGCGGAAAAATAAAACTCATGAAAACTGGTTTTCTTTTTTTTCATTGATTTCCTATTTAATCGATTTTTTCTTAGGAATCTCTATTCCCAATCAATCTAAAGCACCAATTATATTTCAAAGCAATCTAAATAAGTCTATTCTCCCAACTAGTCCATATACTCAACTAGTCCATATACTGATGTACATTTACTAAGAGGAAAAAGAAACGAAAACTACTTGGTTGTTAAGATTTTTTCGTTCTCGATATTTGAAAATTTAAAGGAAGAATGATACATGTTATACATATAAATGTAAATGATGAATCATATGATTCACGATTCACCAATTTAAAAGAAAACTACTTTACGATTCATGATTTGACAGCAATGCTTATCAGATACTAACACAACAATTGAATGCCTCTTAATAATCCCCTACCAATTTTTACTATATATTTATATTATGTTCTCAATCTCCAACTCTCTCAACCTGACGATTTCGTGCTGTATTTGACTTAATTATTGCCATCCACATGTTATCCTCTTCCCCAAATCCTTAGATCATTTTCCCTAGTGTTCCCTTTCTCTCAACCCAATCTTTCCCATTTATTAAAAGTTGTTTCTCAACTTATTTAATTACCTATATCTTTTCCAACTTGACAAAAAAACTCCCTTCTCACAACTTTTTTAGCACGTTTTTACAGGGGGAACATGAACTCTTATTAACTTATACTATTATTCTTGAAAAAGTACTTGTCAAGATAACTTCTTTCTTATAACTTATATCAGGTGTTTATTTGGACCTTCCCTATACAAAAAACTCTTTACTTTGAAAATTTTACCTTTAACCTGGAATGTACTATAAAGCAACACAAGGTTCTCAAGAATCCAGCTACCTTCCGTGATCCCCAAGATGTCCAGATGATGATCAATACTAACCATGAAGCAATTTTCTTCCTTGACCCTAATATCACCAAGAAATGATCCATAATAACAAGTCTTCATTTTCTATAAGGAAATTTGTCAAAGCTCATCCGCGACCTCTCATAACCAGCTACTCAAGGCTTCACTGGTTAAGATTTTGGTGACATGTTGATCAGAATAGTTGAATATAGTGGGCTTTGGAACCTTATTCTAGCAACAATTTTGTATTTTTTTCTTATCCAAAGGTGTCTCTGTGTAGATTTTGATTGAGCCCAATGCCTTAGGGAAAAAATCACTATGAAAGTTCAGTTAAACTGTACTTCTGAAAGATGATATTCTGATAGCTCTTTTGTCACGTTTAGAAAGTGTTCTCTTAACATCACTCCACCAGGCCTTGGGGCCTTATCACCGTCAACCATGTTAATAGGTTTCTTGGGGAGTAGATCTGTGGAGGTGCACTTGGGGTTGTACTTCAAGAGCTGATTTTCTAAAAGCTCTTTAGTCACCTTTATAACACCATTATGACATCCTAACACGCCTTATAGAAAGCTATTCTGACTCCACTGCGTAAAGCCTTGTCCATGTCAATCGCCTTGATCCTTCTTTTAGTGCTTTACTATCACATATTTCCTTCTCCCTCATCCTAATGTTTATATTTTTCACTATTATTGTCATTTTTTTACTCTGTTTGTTACAATTTATTATATATGGAAGGATTTTGCGTGCTTGTCAGTTACCCTTTACTTTTGTTTCTACCCGGTTTCTATTTTCACGCAATACTCATATTTCCCTTTAAGTTCTTTTGTTTTGATTTTTACTTCAGTATGGTACTACTACTAGCTTCTTCCTCCTTAATATGTGTGCCTCTTCACAGGCCAAGTTCACCCTCCTTTTTTTGGATTTGGAGAGGGAACGACCTATCGTTTTCCAGATGAAAGGTACAAACCTATGGTCATTCCCGCTAGATATCTCTTCTCTTCACACTTTAAAACCAAATCAAAGAAATAAACATTTTGAAACAAAATCTGCCAAATTAATCGTGATGATAATTAATATCTCAATCTCGAACCAAATTAGACACCTCTATTTCAATCCGTAAATTCCTTAGAGTCGAATACAACCGAGTCGTAAATTTTAACATTAATTATACAAAATAATCTCAATCATTGACTAACTCGTATTTTTAAAATCCAGAACTTCGATTCGAAGCCCTCTAACTCAAATTTTAGAGCTCCTCGTTTCGATTGAGAAAAGTGAGTATAAAGAGAGGAACGGTAGAGAGAGATAGAAGAGAGAGAAATTGTATACCTTTTTTACCTTGTTATGAGAGAACCAGGGTGTTAGGGAGGGAGAGGCTAGGAGAAAAAATGGAGGCGCAGGGTTTTGAGAGAGAGAGAGAAAGGCGCTCATAGGGTTTTGAAAGAGTGAGATTGAAAGGGGTTAAAATGCGATTTGGACAAAATGATCGTGATTTTTTATATTTTGCTCAAACTGCAATAAATTTCATCTCTCCATCCTAGCTTCTCTTTCTCTTAAGATAAATGACCTCCCTTGCTCCATTATCAGAGATACTTCTACCTTTAACGAAAGCTGTCTGGTTATCAGTTATCACTTACGTGGTAGGCATAACCAATATTTCAATCCCATAATCACCAAGAGAATAATCACCTGGAGATAGGTTTGTAATCTCCAAAGTTTGGCTTGGAAACTTTGGAACAAAAACTGTATTGGTGACGTTTAGCTACCAAACATCCTTCCTTTAGAAAATAAATTCTTCATCTGCTACCAAATCATCCTAGACACTTTCTCAATTGTGCTTGTATAAATGAACATTAAATCCATATGACATGGATGCTTTGGAGTCACCAATATCAAATAAGGTAATGTAGATCTCCATAATTTCCACTTCTCTCTAAAGATAAGCATTTTCACTATTCTGCACTGTAGCCTTTACACCTTTGACCTTGATAAGTTTATATTTCACATTGACATGCTCAGTCCCTATAATACCAGTAAAATGATCAATGGCAGCTGTAAAAGTAGTTTCATGGTCATTAACTCTATGCTTATACTCATCTCTTAGTGATAGGAGGGGAGTAGCCGTTGTTTTTGACCTTAAAAGAAAGAGGCATTAATATCATCCAAGGTTAACCACCCTGCCCTTGGCCTCGGGGTAGGAAGTGACTTCTTTTTGAACCCAGAGACCCAGAGGGTACTGTTCTTTAGCTTTCCTTGTCTCTTCAGTAAACAGGGTACTATTCAGGGGCGGACCTATTGTTTTAAAGTAGGGGGGGTTGTAGTAAAGAAAATGTTTTGGATTATAGTGGGGGTTCGGGGGCGGAGCCCCCGAAAAAAAAGGGGGTGTTTAAGGGTATTTAAGTAATTTCATGTCATAATAATACATACAAGTGAGAATTTTGAGATTAAGTTCTTCCTTTCATGATTTCATCCTTTGTTGATGAAAACCCTAGAAAATAATTCTATGATCCTATAGCAATTGAGTATTGATTATGAGCTAGGGGCGGAGTCCCCTTCTAAGCCTATAAATCCGCCCCTGGTACTATTGGGAAAGTCTGCCTGAATAGTTGATAGGCTGCAAATATCGGTTTAGGATAACTTTTTTTCTTTTCTCAGTAAATGATTTCTGCTGTGTTATGTTTTTATAAGAAAACATCACCTCATATTTGATGGAACAATTACCTCTTTCCCTGCTGTAGGATATTAAAGCTTATAGCGGTTGCATAAAATAATAACAATGTAGTATTATATTGAACTTGGATCCTTGATGCCACTTGTAGGTAACTTATCATGGCATTAAGTGCGCCAGCTTATGATGTACCTTATTTTTTAATTAGTTTTACTTTTATATTTTTTACTCTGTGATGCAAATCAGTATGATCGATTTTGAGTAACTTATCTGGCCCTGGGTTTGGTTGATCAAAGGCAGTAATTAGGTAATAGTTGATATGTGTAGCTGCATGATGCGCTACAAACAAAATGGACTTAACGCTCAGTAACTACTAACTACTCTCTATTCAAGGATCCACTGAATATCCCTCATTTTTATGCAGCCTTTATTTAAGGTCTCTTCCTAATAATCCTCATTTTCGTAGACTACATACTCAAGCATGAATTAGGCCAAAAGATTCAAAGTCTCCTCTTGGTTAAGTCTTGTCATTACATCAAAAGATCGTTCTCTATGCGGAAACACCTAGTATGAAGCATAAATATGCATCTGTTGTCTGGTTGTGTTTAGTGAGCAAACAAAACGACACTAAAGTTGTTCTGTAATATGTGACGTGTTTCATCCTTTATTCAACTGTTTCGCCTGACTATAAGATACAAATGGAACTGTGGTCTGAATAAAGGGATCAAGATTAGAGGAATGCTATTATATGTGTTGAAACATAAGTGAGGACCAGCCATAAAAAAAAAAAAAAATCTTTCATTATGCATAACCATACTATGTAAACTTCATTGAAAAACTCGAACCGGATTTTTTTTTCAAACACTTGATTGATTGTAAATAATTAAGCACTGATAAATTTATGTTATTAGTCAATAGAGATACTCTGTGCACATCCGTACATGCTTTTTTATGTCATTGGTATGTCCCATGGTCAAATTGGTGCATAGCACCACGCACTGCAAATGTTTTTAAAGATCCATGAACGGAATAGATGCTCTAGTTTAAAAACTATTCAGTTTTTGTTTTTTTCTTTATTATCAAAAGCTGGTTTATTGAGCTCTCACAGGCCAACTAACCTTGAGTATTCAGATAAAGTCACTTTTTTTTCAAGCACTGATAAAGTCACTTTTTTATATGAGCTTTCGTAAGCTGAGAGTATTCAGATATGATCACGTGGATTCTTGAAATTGACGTAGGCTTTACAAAGTGATACTACAACAAAACTCTCATAGATATATATAGGATAATATCTGAGATATAGCATTATTTGGAATTTCTCCTTAGAAGAGACTCTTATGGCACGTATTGTTCTGGTTTATACTTCAACATTCTGGTTATCTGATTTTCAGAACTAATTACGAACTTGGTTTTAGACATCCCCCCCCCCCCCCCCCCCCCCCCCTCTTATGTTTTTATGAATTGTCCTCTGTTGCCTGATGCTGTTAAGTTTAGTGGATGATAGTTTTTAAATGTTTTTTTATGTGAAATAAAGAATAAACAATTTAATTCTGGATACATACATGATTGTAAGTTGTATTCTCAGTTGAATTGTTCTGTCGACAGGGTGGCATGAAAAGACATGGATTTAAAGGTGGTCCTGCATCTCATGGTGCATCAAAATCACATCGAAGTATTGGTTCTACGGGTCAAAGAGATGATCCTGGAAAGGTAGTCCTTACTTTCACTATGTAGGTTTCGTCGTATATCTGTTGATTAGAAATGCAGTCACATCATCTTAGTTTTTTTCGTAACTTTCCTTTTGTTCAAATATAAGTTGTTCCTGTTTTGATTTGTGGAGCAGCTTAAAGGATTTCAATAAGTTAGTAAATTAAGTTATCTAATATACTAAGAGGCTGTAAATGACAGCTAATCCTATAATCTTCGACGAGGCTAAATCAGTATCATCAATAATAACTGGTCTGATTTATGAAAGTCCGTTTGGCGTTTGACAATCATTTTGCATATGAAATCGTGCGAGAATGAGTAACTATATCTGTTTTTCTTTTCATGAAGAAAGTGTTAGTACTTGAAAGAAACTGAAAAATGCCAAATTCGTAGGATGTCAAATCGTCCTTTATGGCAGATTATAAGTTTCTTCTTTTTTGTTCTGCATCTGCTTGCTGGATGCATTCTCTTCCTATTGGATCTTGTTGTATGTCCGTCTTCAGGCCTTGTGGTCTGAAGGTGTTCTTTTTCCTATGAAATCTCTTAATTTCATAATGAAAATTTTATTGATAACTAAATTTATGGAGAAACATTGACATTTCATTGAGCTCTTGAAAAAGGCATTGCCTCTGATGTATAGTGGGAGTAACAGATTTATTGATTCTTAAACAGGTATTTAAAAATACTAAAATGCCTGGCCGCATGGGTGGGAAGCCGAACACGACAAAATGTATATGGGTATACAAGATAGATCCGGCAAGGAACTTGATGTGGGTGAAAGGCCAGGTTTAACTCATGACCCTTTTAACTTTTATATGTTTATAATCTGTGGATATGTAGTTTGAATTCTCCTGTTATTTTTATTTTGTTTTCTAAATGATTCTACACCATCACGTTTTTGGTTTTATAGGTTCCGGGTGCAGAGGGAAATTTCGTGTTCATCAAAGATTCTATCTACAAGAAACCTGATATCTCCTTGCTTCCTTTTCCTACTCACTTTCCCCAGGAAGACGAGGAAGCTTTAGAGTTAGAACCAATTGTTGCCGATCTTGGGGATTTAGACCCATTCAGGGAAGCAGATTAAACAACATAAGCTGCTCTTTTTTGTGTGTGCTAAATCAGATAGAATTTTGATTCTTGAATTGTGGACAGTGAGTGAAGTCATCCATTAAAGAGTGTTCCGGAGAGTTAGCGATTGTATTTTATCGAGTTCACAAAAAGTGTCTGGGAGAGAGTTAGAGATTGTATTTTATGAGTTCACTCAACTTGAACTAGGTAGCCAAACTTGATGTAAGAATTTTGTTTAAAATAATTTGGCATGTTTTCTATTTAACACGATTCATCCGAATTATTTTTTGAGACATGTCAAATGTAATTGTCTTCAGGAAATATTGTAGAGAATTAGTGGATTATTCAAATGTTTTCTCTCCGACCATTGGGTAGGTATTAGTAGCGGGGAATTTGCTGATGCAGGGACTCCTTTCCTTTCTCTTTGCCATTGCTTATGCGGTAAAACATAAACATAAAAATGTCATGTTCATGAACGCCTTGGCATGCTCTTTGTGCTAAGATACATGACTTTCACAGGTGAAAACTTCAATCAAGGTAGCGATGAGAGTGATAATGACCCTGAAAGCAAGAAAGATATCCAAGTTAAATCTAATTTGCTATATAGTTATTTATTAGTTCCACATTCAATTTGCAAATTCTAATGACCATGGAAAGATCACCTAGCCAGAGTTTTCATGTACTTGAAAACTTGGGCTCTCAGACCCCAAAACGGATGAATACCCAAAAGAACTTGAGGGTGATTCTGTTATCAAACAGATTCAATGAATTATTCGCAAGGGTTCACATCATATATTCCTAGTTCACAAGATAGACCATTCAGTACTGTCAATTATACTTGAATGCGCAGCAGCTACTAGAACAGCAGCAGCAACAATCATAACCACAGCAACAGCAATAGCAACAATCACAATAACTAGTCTCTGCGAAAGAAAAGAAGACGATCTGGGTTGGTGTTCTTCAGTACTGAATGGTCAAGAATAATTCTCTTCACGTGCAGCAGCCAAAAAGTTTGTAGTTACAATGGCACTGCAATGCTCAAGACTGTGCAGCCCTTCAGCCTGAACTGGGCATTATTTAATACAGGTGAAAGACGATCAGAAGATGCCCAAAACCACACTATATTTGTTGTAAGAGATTTGGCTTCACTATATGTTGCAAGAAACTTTTAGCAGTAGATTTCCATCTGTATAAGGGGCAGAAGCTGTTATTGCTAACCAACACTGCTCACGGGAACTCTGACAACCGTAGCCTCTAGCCTTTCCCATTTGGTTAATTGCAGTATTAGTCTTAGAGCATAACGAGCAGGGGGCAAGGGCATTGTAAGTTTTTTTTTTTTGTTGCCTAATGCCACCCAAAAACCGGTTTTGCCCAACCTAGCAGGGGGCAAGGGCATGCATAATACCCTTTTTTTCAACCTAATTTTTGCTCTTGGGTGGCACAATACAGACCGACGAAGACAGACAGACTGCTGCCGTTACTAATCTTACAGCTAAGATCAAAACATGATTTCATCAATCTTGTACAATTTTTTGTGTGGTTTTTTCACCTACATTGCCCATATTCTGCCAAAAAACAAGGCTGTGCTTGGTAAACGGAGAATGGTTACCGTTGGATTCATGTGTGAGAGTAAAGCCTAGGTGATCCAATGGTTAGGAGTTTACGGTTGTACCAAGCAAAGCCTTAAAACAGTGAGAGTGCATGCAACAAAACTAACACTTCTCTGTCTCTCCAGAGTCAAGAGACTCCAAATTTCTGAAACAAAGAAAAGTGAAAACCATCAACCCTTATCTACCAACCTTGAGCAATGAATCAAGAAAGTCCCATTAAGCGTAACGATGATCACAACTGCAACAGTTGCGGCATTGAAGAACCATGGCTGCTCCATAACGTTGGTACAAATTTTCGTCTCTGTACTTCTTGTGTCTTAATATCACACAATGGATCATTTTGCCCAATCTGTTACCACATTTTCGAGGGAACCCCACGTAACAACGATGACCGCGTTACTTGTTCCAAATGTCCCTCGGTGATGCATACTTCATGTGTTACTAGGGGTTCAAGCCCCCTTTATGTTTGCCCGCCTTGTAGAAACCCTAATTTTGTGTTTTTTGACATTGGGGTTAACCGTGGTACCAATATGAGAAATGGGGGTGGGAGTAAATTGGGTGATGGAAGGATTATTGATGTTGGTTCGGCCAAGGTTCTTGTTGCTGCGGCAAAAATTGCTTCAGTTTTGACGAGTAAAGCTGCTTCTTTGGCTAGGGTAAATGCAGAGGAGAAGATAAAGAAGTTGGCCTTGGCAAGGAAAAGTGTTTCGGAAGCGTTGGAGACAGTTGCTTCTCTTGAAAGAGAATATAATGAGAAGATGGGAATTGCTGCATTGCCTGTAACATACCCTGTTGAATTGGAAGAGTCGATTAATAAGTATTTGAGATACCCTGATTTGGCTGCGGGGATTACTACTAGGGTGGATGGAGATAAGAGGCTAGAAGAAGAAGCTTCATTGGTTAGGAAGAATGGTAGAGAAGCAATGGAAGTTGATTATGTGGCGTTAACAAACACCGGTGAATTGATCGATTTAAATAAGATGCCTACAACAGATACTGGCTTGGATGCGGTAAATACTACTCAGTCTCAATTTAGGAAAGAGGGAAATGTGAAATCAGGGTTTGTATGATAATTTTAGCAATGATAAGAAATCTGTAGCTTGGTCTGCTTCAGTTATGAGTCATAATCGAAAGGGGATATCCAGCTATTTAATTCGTTCAACAATTCATGCTGCATGTTTGCGAAAGGAGAAGAATGGGTTAGTTTTAGAACCCGTTACAGAAGATTTTTCAATGTTCATTTACAGCTAGTATGTTCACTTGGGATGTGTACCCGATCGCCCCAAACAAATTAAGGTAATTACTCCGTTCTGTTCTTATCGTCTTGCAATTGTGTCATATTATGCATATATACAGAGATATCCACTTTCAATCTGATGTTTTAACATAATGATTTGGAACTGCAGATGCATTGGTATCCTAGACAAGTTCAAGAGGAGGCTTTTGGGGTCATCAAATAGTGCATCTTTTATTGCCAGACTAAGTTGATTTTTCATAGTGCATCTTTTTTCCGTTCTTGATAAGTACTCTACACCTATTTGTATCTGTGTTCCTTTATCCTGGTTCAAACTTCAAACATAAATCAAGAATTAATATGACATTTATTGTAGAATGTGAATTAAATTGGTTCTTCAGCATGGGATAGTAAAATGAAAAAAAAACACAAACTTCTAAAGCGACAGAATTTTTCTGCTGACTCTATACTTTTCCTAAGCTTAAGATACTTGTGAGAGAAAAGTGAAACAGAGGAGATATGCCTGTCACAAGAGACTCTGGTTGTATTATACTTGCAATCTTCTTTATTATAGAAGATTCTTCCTAAAATATACTTACAAGCTACCACCACTGCATTGAGGCATGTTATTTGTATGCCTTGAGGTGAGGACTAGGTTGTGCTTGAGGCTTAACCCTCACTTGGCTTAAGGATGGCTTATATCTGCTATGAGGATTAAGTTTTAGGATGCGAGGCACAGATAAGGGTTACATTGGTTCTTACTTTCTTCTTGAAGCTTCACAATTCTGACATATTTTTGTGCATATCTGACCTTCAGGTTCGGTTTATAAAATAATTTTTAGTCTCTTGTGTTTTCTATGAGATGTTGTATGAGAATTGTTTTTGTTTTAACTTTAGTTGATAATCTCATATTACTAGGACTTGAGTTGTCTCAATTCGAGATTTGGGTATTACTGCACTTGTTTTTCTTCATATTAGCAACTTATGCTGCAGCAGTTATTGCTGTTGCAGTCAATCTTCAGATTTACTCTAAACTGAATGGCCAGTACCTAGAATTTGTCTGGACCATTTTCCTGTTGCTATCCTAGTGTCTTTGGGCATTTCTTCTCTTCGATTTTTCCTCCCTGAGCTTCTTTAGAAGTGGTATTAGGTTCACAATGCGAAAGTTCTAGTGATGGTTAAGAAGGTGGCAAATTTCAGTCAGCTTAAGTATGTTAATGGTATTTCTTTTCTTCCATTTCAAGCTTGTTTTTCCCTTCTAGCAGCTAGTACTTATCTTGGCCATCTCAGTCTGTATTATTTTCTATCTTCTTTCTTATTACTTCAATCTAAGTACAAAGGCACCCCCACCTCAGTAGGTAACATAATAAGTCCCTTATCTGATGGAAGGTAATTTCTTACTACCTCCAGAACTTAATTCCAGATGATACCATCAGTTCAGCCAACTCCCTATCCGCCAAATCAAATTTTCACCTTCCTTCTCCTTCAGTTACTTTCTCTCCCAATTTGTAGCCGCTGTGACCATCGTCTAGTAGGAAACCAACATGGATTTATGTCTTTTTTCCCCAAATGATGTAACTTTGCAACTGACTGCATAATGCAATTAGACAAAGTTTTGAAATCAAGCGAGAACCCGAGCTTTCAGATATTAGAGTTATAGATTCCGATTTTCAGACACCCGGATGGTCCTCTTATTTTCCTCCTTAAACCAATCATATAAATATGTATGTATATATAAATCAAACCAATAAATCTGAATTAACTTGTAGAGTTTGCATCCTTCCCTTCTTGACATCAAATATGCAACAATTTATTTATTTAAACTTTCTACAAGCAGAACTGAAATGAATAAAAATCTTTAATCTCTCTTTGAGGAATAGTTTCTATTTATAGGTTTTTCTCTGGCTTTCTGAATCTTTCTCTCACACTGTTTCATCAACACAATAACTCTATCTCTTCAGCCCGGGGAGATATGGTACGCCTGCATACTTCAACCACAAGTTTCCTTGGATGAAAGGAGCAACTGTGAACTGCTGAGCTTCCCTTTTGTTAGTAATCACCTTGTATCCTTTCCATTGGACTCTTCGGGTAGTGACCGCTCCTTGTCCCCTGTTAGCATACTCGGCATAGAACAATGTGTCCAATGCAAAGTTTCCAGCCCATGGTAACCACCCTTTGGGATTGATGAAATCACCCAATGTTGATTCCATGACCACGGTCCTTGAGTATTCCTTCCATGGTCTGCCCAAGTACGTGGGGGTCTTGAATCTGGCAGCGAAGAGTTTTTGCTCGGGAACAATGCGGCAGTTGTGGATGATTAAACCAGTTGTTTCGTGCCTCTCGGATCTTCCGTGGGCGGTCACCGTGTTTTTTTGATTGTCCATTGGTTTCCTGGCAATGATCAAAGAATTTTGGATAACAACGGAAGCATCACCGAAGATGAAGTCAACTGTTCCGGAGATAACACAGTTGCGGTAGAACTGACGATGAGCTTGGGTGTATAGTGTGTCTTGGTACCCGTCCATCCTACAGTTGAAGAAGACGGCCATATCGGACTGGACTCGAAGAGCGACTGCTTGGTGTCCCTCTGGACCAGCCGTGTTTTGGAATCCCATTGACTTGCAGATGAACCCGGCTGCGATTGCCGCTGCACGTAATCAATAAAGGAATGAATTAGCACCATTTCAAAAAGTTCTAGTTTTTCTTCAAATACAAGACGAGTTATAATATGGTGAATGGACTTACAAAATGTGGCAGTTCTGAAGGTGGAATAGCCGCCGGCATTGCTCTTACGCCCAGTAACAATTGTCTTCCTTGGGCCGTCTCCGTACATGAAGATGTTAACCTTTTCCTTGGTGATAATAATGTACTCGTCATAGACCCCAGCTTTAACATAGATTACATATCTTCCCCTATGGTTCTTAGGGTAGGCCTCAATAGCAGCACTAATAGTCTTAAATTGTCCGCTCCCGTCCTTTGCCACAACAGCATTAGGCCTGGCGCGGTTGTTGCTTGATGCCAAAAGTCTACGATCACCAGCCGAAAGCCAGTTCGGGTACCCTTTGTTATCGACATTTGTCTCAAGAAGTCTTCGGGAGTGAATGGAGTTAGTAATAGAGCTAGTGTTCAGCGGGAGTGGGATATTGAATGTTTTAAGGAAATCGGTGATCTCACCAACAACTGCAAGAGCATTGCTTGTGAACTGTGTCGCGTTCAAGAGCCCGTTTGTCATTGCAGATTTCAACTCGGGGTTGGTGATACCATCAAGACAAGTTTGTTGGTAAGAAATGACGGCGCTCAACCAGTTCTGAAACTCTGCAGCACGGTCACTAATTGTGTGCATGTCATTATCGCCAACCATAGAGATGGATGCTTGGAGTTCATCGATTGCAAACTTCAACAACTCGTCGCAATCTTCCATTGCCATCTTTTGAATGGCATCATTACTATAACCTTTACCAATTGATCCCGATTTATCCAACGCCTTGTTAACTTCAGTCATGGTGGCCTCGAATGCGGCCTGCAAGAGGACCTTTGGGGTAACGTTAGTACCATTTTGTGCAACGGGAGTAAGACTACTAATACAAGCTTCTTTGTAATCTGTAGGAGCACAAATCGTTTGCACAGCTTTCATGCCAGCGGAAAGACCACTACTACTGGTTGATGCAGCTGGGGCACCGTTACCAGAGTTATTATGGCTTACACTTGCAATAACACCGACTATAACACCTACGACGAGGATGAGAGACACCCCCACCGCAGCCACTTTCCCCATCATCTTTACTAAGGTTTATTGGACAATGTAGACAAGGTCGATCTCACTGTCCCGCCGGGAATGTTAAGGCGGAACGTGAGAAGATGACTTATTAGAAAGAGAGAATTCCGATTAGCTAATGACCTCGGAATATGTTCTTATACGATGTAAGGCATCCATATATAGGGTTAAGGAACATTGTTTGCATGAGGTGTTGCTTAAATTTAGATTATTTAGATAGTTATTTAGGTTCAAACATGAGGTTGAGAGAATGAGAAACGTTGAAAGACAGTTTGTATTTAGTCATTAACATGAATTCTCCTACAATGACTCCTCTCGCTAATCCTTTGCTAATTTTAGTCAATCCCCAAGTAGTGTCTGATAGCCACATTGTACGAGATATATATCGTAAAACCTTGTGTAGGTGATGGTTGTATATTCGTACATCATTATTTCAGATGACCTAGTAATCTAGCTTTATCTGCATCTAGTCAGTCTGGCCTATTAACCGTTGCTTGCTATTCAATGCGCCATAACTTGAGCTTGCTGATGCTTGGTCCTAGCTTTTTTAAATGTAGATTACGAGCTAGGATTTGAAATTGCACATTTTAGAGCCCTCATATGAAATTTATCCAACGCCTATTCGCATTTGTGTGCGTCTGTTACTTCATCTTTCTACTCTTTTCTTGTTCTTCTTACAGAACAAAGGATCACAGTGGTATAGTAGTTCTATCGCTTCGCAGGAAAATTATGAAAAATTATGAAAATAACAATTATTATATAACCTTGATGATGAAACGTGGGACATAATTCGAGGTATGACCAAAAAGTTCAGAAATGTTTAAATTTTGAACGTAAACGATGTTCCATGGACATAGACAAAAAAACCCTAGCTAAGAAGAAAAACCGGAGGGATTATCTCTCTTAGTTGATATCAGCTCCTTACACTTGAACCCTATCTCATAAGAAAGAAAAGTGCCTAGAGTAAGATACTTTTCGGTATCGGTATCTTGGTCGGAGCTCTCCAATCCATGTTCTTTGGTTTTGTAAAATCCATCTCGGCTCCTAAAACCAACTTAGACAATTTCTCCAAACTGTACCGTCTCAGGTCGTTCCTACCCAAGGCCTCCTCTGCCAAAGTAGTCAGCTCCTAACTTCTCTCCACACACAACTTATTGTCCTTCTCTAGCTGTTTTACCAAACGGTCTATACCCAAGGCCTTCTCTGCCAAAGTAGATTCGTTCTACCTCACGGATCCAATCAAGAGGGTACCCATTGCAGAATGATAATTCACAACACGATTGAGAAACTTTTAGTTAGTAGAAAAAACATGAAGAACACTAATTGGGAAAAATAAAGCTTCAATTGCTTAATAAAAATGAAGTAGATTACAATGAATCGCCCTAAAACCTTGGCTTATCTCAGAACTCTTTCAGATTTAACATCTCCTATAAAATAACCTACGTTCCCTTTATATATTAGGGAACTCGAAAATCATTAAAAAAAAATGGATTTCGAGACAAAATAACGTCTGAGAATCAAAATAGCGCCAAAGTCGTTCGAACGAACTAGGGAGTCGTTCGAACGACCTTATGACTAATTGGTCTAAAACCCTAGAAACTTGCTTGGTCGTTCGAACGAAATCCCAACTCGTTCGAACGAAATATGGTTATGGGCAAAAATTCCAGTGGCATGAAAATAACTCGTTCGAACGAAAATACATGTCGTTTGAGCGAAAAATGGCTCAGGGCCAAAATTCCAGTAGGATGGAATTTGGTCGTTCGAACGACACTCAACCTTGTTCGAACGACTTTGACAAATCTTCAAATAACTCTAGATCCTCCTGGATCAAAGGATGTGATAACCTTGCTTCCGATGGTCACGGTGCCTTCACCCACATTGATCTCCATTACTTAATTACTTCAAAGTCGAACCCTTTTTTGGACTTATTTTGAGACTTAGAGGCTAGAAATAGAATTATGAAAACCCTAACGTAGAGCCTTAGTCATAATATGAATAGTAATAAAAAAATTAAGATTAGTAATCTAACGTCCTAATGATCCTATGTGCTTAAGTAAGACTTCTTAGATGGGGACTCACAATTTATTTGATCCTGCTTCTCAAAGTTAGAAGCACCAGACTATCCGAAGGTAAAAAGTCGTGTCAAATGCAATTCTTATGTGTTTCACTGTGCTATTCGCCTCATTATCTGACTATATGACATAGTTTTGAGATAGAACAATTAGTATTCCCCATATTGAAAGCTATGTAAATCGAAGTGCCTTCGAATTATCCAACCCAAGTTAATCGTCCTCCCTAGAATAGTCGAACGGCTATCAATAACCGGGCAATAGTGCATAGCGTTTGAATATTCACAAATATGTAACGGGAGATAATTTCCTTATTCTTTGCAAAGTCTGGCTGTTAATTACATAATTATGTACGCATTTTGAGAACGTGACTTGCGATAAACATGGATATTTTGTATAATGTGAAATCATTTGGGAAAGTAAACTGCCAGTGTCTCCAAAACGGACATCCCCAAACTGAAGCGTTCCTTTTGTTCACGCGGAATAATGTCAATGAGACTAGTTAACAAGCAGCTTACGGTACATCACCCTCCTAGGTGAAAAAAGAAATAATCTGTGCATATTTTCGACATGCTATATAGCTTGAGAATGTAAACCGAGGAGTTGCTTTGGCATGATACCTTAATAGGCATTGTCATTATCTCCAATCAGAAGCAAATTCTGAAATTTTGCATTACAATATTAAACTAAATAATCCTATCAATTTAGCCAGAAACAAATAATATTGTTATCAACTTATATTAAAACCTTGAAAAATTACAAACAATGTGGCATGATCGTTAGTAAGTATTTTGCCAGTAAACGTAAAAACCTTTTGACGAAGCAGATATATTATTTCTCTTACTTGATATAATCTCCTTACACTTACTCCCGATTTCGTAGGGAAAAAATAAGCATCTAAAGTAAGATACTTTATTCGTATCTTTGTCCGAGTCTCTCCAATCCATGTTCTTTGGCTTTTCAAAATTCATGTCGTCTCCTAAAACCAACTTCGCCAATTTCTCCAAACTGTACCGACTTAGATTGTCTCTATCCAATGCCTCCTCTACCTAAGTATGTAGCTCCGCACAACTGGTCACATACAACTTATTGTCCCTCTCAATCTTTTTCACCAGACGCTCCGTACAAAGGTGTTGTTAAGATTTGAGAGAAAATCTTTAAATACCTTTGAGAAGCGAGGACTATTACTGCGCCATGTACATGTGATCCAGGAGGACCTAAACATTAAACTTCTTAAAAAGACACCAAATGTGAGTTCTGCTCGAACAAAGAAATGTTCTGTTCGAACAAAGGCTATTATGAATCTTCTGTTAGAATAAAGAAATGTTATGTTCGAACAGAGCCTATTCCGAGTCTTCGATTCGATCAGAGAAATGTTCTGCTCGAACAGAGTATGTTCTGAGTCTTCTGTTCGAACAGAGAAATATTTTGTTCAAAACAGAGCCTATTATGAATCTTCTGTTCGAATAGAGCATGTTATGAGTCTTCAGTTCGAACAGAGAAATGTTCTATTTGAACATAGGATGTTCTGAGTCTTATGTTCGAATATAGAGATTTTATGTTTGAACAGAGCCTATTATGAATGTTCTGTTCGAACAAAGCCGCGACTACTTCTACTTTTAGGTCGTTTAAAGGGCAATTTAGTCCTAAATTGTAACTAGGAAACCTGTAACATATTTAAGGGCAATGGTAGGCAATGGGAAGGGGACATCAAGAGAGATCTAGAGATTCAAGTTGTAATCTAAAACTTAGGGTTTTGGAAAAGTAATTCATTGTAATAAATTAATTGAGCAATAAGAGTTCTTCTTGAGATATTTAACCCACCAAATATTGTGTTATTCGTTAATTCTTCATTTAAGGTAGTCTCTAATTCTATTATTAGATTAATCTAGGCTCTTTTGGTAGTAAGAAGAGGTACTAGATACTGTAAGAAATCAATAAAATTACTATGATCAATAATTGGATATGAAAAATAAATCATACTAACCTCTTCTCCTTCTTTTGTAAAATCCTCTTATTCTTGAATGAAGTCTTCCCTTAGATTGGCTGCAGACCTTAATGTGAGGGCTTGTGTGTGTGTGTGTGTGTATATGTTTTAGCATCCAAGAGGGATTTCCCCTATTTAACCTAATAGGGTTTGAGTGGTCTTCCCATTATACCCTTAAGCTCTAATAAAAGTAATACTAGGTTCCACCAACCTTAACTTGGTGTAACAATTGGGCACAACCAATAACACCTATACGACCTATTAACATATATTTTTAGCCTGATTCATGATTTTATGAAAAGCGGTTGGCCATCCTTTGTTTTTAAAACCACACATGATAATTTGTTAAATGTAATGTTACATCGAATTTGACTATCACTCTATGACTAAAAAAATGGCTAATACAGTTCACGAACAAATTTTGGTCAGGCCTTTGAAGAATTTCTTTATTGGTGGAGTGTAGCATGTGAATGACAAATGCACACCTTAATGATGTGTCGATACATTTCCATTAGCGTTCTGTAACATGTGTTTACCAGACACATGTCATTTAAATACTTAGACAAACTGTCATGCGATGACCATCATTCATACTAAAATGAAGGCTAAAAGATGTGGAGACCACCTATATCCAGCCCAAGAAACTTGAAAAACCTTTTAGTATTCTCTATAGGCACTTGATACTTAGACAACCATCATGTGATGAAATCACTTGTATTTAAAACTTTATTACAATTGCATAATTAAAACTTAATATGTGTACATATAATAACGGATCCAAATATAATAGTAGCTGAATAATCAAAATCAAAAACTGAATGTTGACCAAGATAATAACTGGGAATAATTCCCACATGGATAAATAATCCTAGTACAGCAATAATAAATAAATTAAAACAATAACTACTCCCACGTAAAAGAGCAATTCTTAAAGATACTCCAACTATCCCATACGCGTAACATGTCCCCTGAAGGTTAGTATTAGAAGTCCCTTAGTAAGCGGATCATCAATCATCTCCAGTGTCGACAAATGAGGAATATCGATAATCTATTTCTGTACTTTATTAATGACAACATGATACTTAATGTCAATATACCTATTATCCATAGTCATGTTAGCATTCTTAATATATTTGACGACTGCCTCATTATCGTAAAATACTTTCAACGGTCTAGAAATTGAATTAACAACCTTCAGTTTAGAAATAAACTGCTTGAGCCATGCATACAGCCTATTGGGAAGCCCCAAAATAAGCCACATATTTTGCTTCTATAGTCGAGGAAGCTACAAGAGACTGTTTAACACTTCTCCAAGGGATAGTGCCATGAACAAGCATAAAAACATAACCAGAAGTAAACTTCTTGTCATCTTTGTCCCATACAAAATCTAAGTCAGAGTAGTCCAAAACCATGAGTTCATCCGATCTCCTATAAACCAATCTGTAATCTTTACTCCTCTTCAAATAATGATGAACCTTCTTGGCTGCCTGCCAGTGAATAATAAAAGGGTTCTGTTTCTACCTTCCTAACATCCCAATAGAAAAATTGATGTTGGGTCTTATATATATCATGACATACATGAGGCTACCAACAACTGAAGCATATTCCTTAGCGATGTCTGAAGAAACTATTTCTTGCGCCATCGTCTTCCTGAAGATATTTCCCTTGACAATAGGGACTTCACCTGCTTTGTAATTCTACATGCCATACCTCTTCAAAACTTTATCGATATATGCACTCTGAGATATGCCAAGTACACCCCTGGTCCTGTCTCGCTCAATCTTGATGCTAAGAACATAACTGACATCTCCCATATCCTTTATATCAAAATGCTAAGATTAAAAGGCTTTCATCTCCTAAAGAAATTGGACGTTACTATTAGTGAGTAAAAATATCGTAGACGTACAAAACTATAAATGTAAAACATCTCCCACTTTGTTTGACGTATATACAACGATCCATTTTGTACTCAATAAAACTGTGGTTTGAAACCACCTCAAGAAACTGCAGGTACCACTTCCTATACACATGTTTAAGACCGTAGATTGGCGATTAAGTTTACAAAATAGTCGAACCTTATCTTCGGTCTTAAAACCTCCGGGTTGGTGCATATAAATCTCATCGTTGAGATGCCCATTAAGAAAAGCTGTATTGACATTCATCTGATAAAGCTCTAAGTTAAAATGTACCGTAAGAGATAAAATTATTCGTAGTAAATAGTTTTTCAAAACTGGTGAGAAAATCTCATCAAAGTCAATTGCTGAACGCTGCTTGAAACCCTTTGCAACAAGTCTCGTTCTGAAACTCTCAATCTTCCCTTTAGAATCACGTATGGTTTTAAAAATTCATTTACATTTAATTTCCTTAGATTCTTTGGGTAAAAGTATCAACTCCCACACAGAGTTGTGAGACATAAAATCCAAATCCTCTGCCATAGTTTTGCACTATTGATTTGGAAAACTACTAGCCATAATCGTACTAAAAGATACTGGATCCTTAAAATCAAATAAATCCCCTTCTACTAAATAAAGATGATAATATGAAGAAATAGCTGAATGCCTTTCACTAGAGGATCTTCGAGTAGGAGCAAGAGGCTGGGATGGAGGTGGAACGAATGGAAGCTGGACGGGAGTGGGTAGAGGAAAAATTTATGGGAGAACTGGTGCAACGACGGGGTCTGGAAATGGGTCTGGAATAATAGATGGGCCTGAAACTGTACTTGTCACAGTGTCAATATTAGATAAATATAGAAGCATAATAACACTGATCAGAATAGCAGTTGGACTTCGAGTTTCAGAACCCTCCTCAAAAACAACCTCTTTATAAATAGTACTGGTAAAGTGATCTCACTCTTCTATGAAATGAGCCTAAGTACATTCAACAATCTCTATTGGTCGATAAGGACAATAACACTTGAATCTTTTCGATCTCTATGCGAAATCAACTAAGAAACAACTAACAGTTCTCGAATCTCACTTTTTAATATTCGGGTTAAACAATTTTGCCTATGCAGGACAACCCCAAACACGTAAGTGATTAAGACTATGATTTCTCCCAGTCTATAGTTGATAAGGATTAACTGGAATATAATGAGAAGAAACTCAATTCTGAATATATACTGAATAACGTAAGCACTCTCCCCACAAATTCACAAGTAGATCAGTATGACATAACATGCTACGAACCATGTTCTGATAAGTTTAATTATGGTGTTCATAAACACCGTTCTGCTCTGGTGATCCAGGGGTAGTGTACTGGGCTACAATACCCTAATCCTTTAAATACTGATAGAATGGCCCCGAATGTTGACCGTCTTAATTGATCTTACCATAATACTCGTGTCCTCGATATGATCGGATAACCTTGATCTTTCGATCTAACTATTTCTCAACCTCTAACTAGAAAGTCTTAAATACATAAAGTGATTCAGACTTCTGATGGATACGAAAAATGTAGATATAATGAGAAAAATGGTTAATAAAGGTGATAAAATATCGATGACCACCGCAGAATAGAGTAGGAAAAGGTCCACATATATCTGTATGTATCAGCTATAAAATGTCTGTGCTATGAGTAGATTCAAATTTCCCGATCTTGGTCAATTTTCCACGAATACAATCGACGCAAGTCTAAAAATTAGAGAAGTCTAAAACCCCGAGAACCCCATCTAGAACCATAATCTCTAACCTGTTCTAGAAATATATCTTAGTCGTTTGTGCCATAACATCAAAAATTGCTCAGAAACTCTAGAACGTGTAGAAGTAGATGAAATACTAGTCTCAGTAGATAAATATAATAGAGAAGTCTCAAATGAATGATTAAGAGATAGACGATATAACCCATCAACTAGTAAACAAGAACCAATAATAGAATCATGATGAATAATGTCAAAACCACCTTGTCTAAAATTGAAAAAATAACTGAAAGTACTACAAGAAAATAGGGCAGTTGCCACAGAGGTCTTTTAGTTTTTACCACAACTTTATCAGTCTTAAATTACCACAGTTAACACCGTGGCTAATAGATTAAAGCAGTGGCTAAATTTTTTTTTTCAAAAAAACAAAATGACTTATTCTGGGTTTGGAGAAGAAACGGTGTTAAAAGCAAGTTTGGATAAATGGCTCGACGAAGATGGCAAACATAATCAGGATTCCTTGAATCTAGAAATCCGGGCGGTTGCTCCATATAAAATTCTTCTTTTAAATGCCCATGCAAGAACGCGTTCTTAACTTCCAACTGTCGAAGCGGCCATTGAAACATTGTAGCCAATGATAAAACCAAACGGATGGTTGTGGCTTTTACAACTGGACTAAATGTTAAATCGTAATCGACTCCGTGGATTTGAGAGTAACCTTTCGCTACGAGGCGAGCTTTATATCTTTCAATTGACCCATCTGGTTAAAATTTTGTTTGAAAGACCCAACGAGAACCAACGACATTCATATTTGGTGTTCGTCGTGTGAGACTTCATGAATGATTTTGGTGCAAGGCAGAGAGTTCTTCCTCAATGGTAGCTTTCCAATGTGGTATTTTAAGTGTTGTACGATAGGACTTTGGTTTAGAAGATGCATCTAAGGCGGCAAACAAACTGACAATTTGAGGTGATAGACCTGTGACCACACGAATAACAACCGGGTGAAGTGTCGAGAGCAACCCCTTATTCGTAGAGGAATGGGATTGACTTGGGGTAATCATCACATGTTTAGGATAATATTTTTGGCGTCAGATCGATTTGTTTAACGTCTGAACAGGTGGGTCATTTGGTAGAGCGAGAGGCAAATCAACGGAAAGTATACCACCTTTTATATTTGGAGGAGCCAAAGGTAGTTGGTCTGCTGTACTTATATTATTAAGAGATGAATCCCCCCTTGAATCAGATGCCTCTTGAGATATATCATAAGTTGGAGAAGGCATGCCATGGGATATGATAATGGGTAGATCACCTGAGCTTGTTTTTGGATGTGGAGCTTCATTGTAACTTGGTTATGGAGAAGGTACAAGAGATGACTTCAAGTTTGAAGGTTCAGGGAATGGAGGTGAAGTATCACGAGATGTAGGATTTGGTGTTAATGGTTCATTGGAGGTATCGACTTCATCGTGAAAAGAAACAAAATCATCCAAAGGCATACTCGATAGAGAATCATTGGTTACACAAGGAAATGTAGTTTCATCAAATATTACATGGCGTGATACATAAAGTCGGCCGGTTGGACGATGCAAACAATGAAAACCCTTATGAATGGCACTGTAACCTAAAAAAAATGCAAGGGAGGCTTTTTGGAGAAAGTTTGTTATCAGCATAATCATGCAAGTAGGGAAAGCAAAAACATCCAAAAGACTGCAAAAACTGTTGATAATTGATGTAGCTACTCTCTCTTCCCTACGAAGAACGAAACGCGGAAATCGCTAACACAAGAAGTAAATCAAACAAAGACAATAAAGAACACAAGAAATTTACCCGGAGGAGGGAAGTGGAAAACCCTTACGGATGAAAAACCACTCCCCACGAACAATTCACTATGATATCAAACAGGTTACAATGATCTCTCAAGCTTTAATGGAGTCTCTCAAGCCCTAACCTCTCTAAGGTTAAACTCACCAAAAGATGGATTAACAAAAATAACCTAAGTCCTCTTAATATACTAGAGGACCAAAAATACAAGTAGTACGGATCTCGAGGTATAACTCTAACATCTAAGGCAAACCTACGCGAAGCTCATTCGAACGACTCCAAGCTCGTTCAAACGACTTTGCGATAGTTGGTCTCCAACCCTAGAAACATAACATCTCGTTCAAACGACATCCAAGCTCGTTCGAACGAGATTAACTGTTGGGCCAAAATTCCAGGGAGTATGAAAACGCTCGTTCGAACGGCTATGAAGCTCGTTCGAACGGCTATGAAGCTCGTTTGAACGACTTCGACAATTTTCCAATTTTGACAATTTCTCCAATTCGAGTTCATACCCAACAATCTCCCACTTGAAATCGAATCCCGTAACCCATCTCCAGATCTCCCAATGAATTGCTCATACTACCCGGACCTTCAATCTTGAAGACCCACAGAAGTTGTACATGCCGTCAACTTTTAAAAAGTCACCACCTTCGTAAACATATTGGCCGGATTCACATCAGTACGAATCTTTACAAGCTTCAACACACCGTCATCGAGGAGCGAGCGAATATAGTGATACCGAATATCAATGTGCTTGGTCCTAGAGTGAAAAGTCGAATTCTTTGCTAAGTGTATAACGCTTTGACTATCACTATACAACTTAGGAGAAAATTGTTCTCTACTAAGCTCTTTCATCAACCCTTTGAGCCAAACCATATCTTTGCACGCTTCTGTAGCTGTAACATATTCCGCCTCCGTCGTAGACAAAGCTACAATCTTCTGTAGCCTAGAAACCCATGTAACTGCACTATTTCCCAATGTAAAAATGAAACCACTAGTGCTCTTTCGCCTATTCATGTCAGCCGCCATATTAGAATCAACAAAACCCTATAAGCATATCTGAGAACCCCCATAACATAATGCCATATCTTGAGTCCCCTTTAGATACCTCAGTATCTATTTCATAGCTCTCCAATGCTCCTTGCCTGGATTGCTCATATACCTACTCACAACTCCAACTGCTTGGGCAATGTCTGGTCTTGTACAAATCATAACATACATTAGGCTACCAACCAGGGATTGATAAGGAACTTTCCGCATCTTTTCGCGATCCTTCTGCGTCTTCGGACAACAATCCTTTGATAATTTGAAGTAACCTTCCAATGGTGTACTAACAACTTTAGAACCATCCATATTAAACCGTTTAAGTACTTTGCCAATGTAATTATCTTGAGACAACTTCAATTCTCGCCATTTTCTGTCCCTTATAACACGCATACCAAGAACTTGTCTCGCCATACCCAAGTCCTTCATAGAAAACTCTCAGGATAACAGTTCCTTCAACTTAACTATTTCTCTCATGTCAGCACTTGCTACCAACATATCATCTACATACAGAAGTAGAATAATATATGAGTTCCCTGTATTCTTGATAAAATAATAGTGATCTGCATTGCTCTTCGAATAGCCATTTCTGGATATGACCTGTTCAAACTTCAAATACCACTGTCTTGACGCTTGTTTCAAACTGTATAAACTCTTTGTGAGCCTACACACAAGATCTTCTTTCCCTTTAACCAAATACCCTTCTGGCTGCTTCATATAAATCTCTTCATCAAGGTTACCGTTAAGAAAAACAGTCTTGACATCAAGTTGTTTAAGATACAAGTCTTCAACAACAACTATATTCATCACAGCCCGAATAGTAAACATCTTCACAATAGGAGCAAAAATCTCACCGAAATCAATGCCCTCTTTATGTTGAAAGCCCTTCACCACAAGTTTAGCCTTGAATCTCCTTGAACCATCAGATTCCTGTTTTAGTCTGTATACCCACTTGTTGTGCAATACTCTCTTCCCCTTCTGTAACCGAACTAAATCCCAAGTTTGATTAACTGACAATGACTGCATCTCATCATCCATAGCAAGCTCCCACTTGCTCTTGGCTTCCACATCTAAAGCCTCCTTGTAACTTTCAGGTTCACCACCATCTGTAAGTAACAAGTGATTTAAAGAATTTATGTACCTTGCCAGAATTCTTGTAACTCTCGGCTCCTTTCGAAGTGCTATTGGAATGTCTAGATTATTAGGTTCCTCATTTTGATTCGGTGCAACGAACTCAACAATGACTTCTACATCATCCTCTCGAGAGGGTTTATCATCTTCAATGTCGACACTTTCCGCTACTTCACCTCAAATCCTTTCCACAGGTACTTTGAAGTCTTTATACAAAACTTCATCATTAAATGTAAGATTACGGTTCTGGATAACTTTCTGATTCTTTGCATCCCAAAACCGGTACCCAAACTCATCACCACCGTATCCAATGAAAATGCACTTCGTCGACTTTGCATCTAACTTGGTCCTTGTATCTGAATTATCAAGCACATATGAGATACAACTGAAAATATGCAAGTGATTAAGGTTTACCTCTTTACTGATCCATGCTTCTTCAGGAATTCCAAAGTCCAAAGCCGTCGAAGGCCCTCTGTTAATCAAGTACGCTGCCGTACTAACCGTATCCGCCCAAAAACACTTTGGCAATCCAGCGTTGAGTCTCATACTCCTTGTTCTTTAGTTTATTGTTTGGTTCATGCGTTCTACAACACCATTTTGTTTCAGTGTTCTAAGAATAGTCTTCTATCTTCTAATCCCGTTTGATGCGCAAAAGTCTTCAAACTCATCTCTACAGTATTCACCCCCGTTATCCGACTTGAGACACTTCAGTTTTAAACCGGTTTTCATTTTCAACCAGGGCCCTCCACCTCTTGAATTTATCGAACACATCTGACTTGTTCTTCACGAAGTAGACCCACAGTTTACGAGTAACATCATCGATAAAAATAACATAGTAATGAGAACCACCGAGAGAAGACACCTTAGTTGGCCCCCAAACATCCGTATGTACAAGATCCAATTTCCAGGTTTCCTTGATCTTCCAGATAATTTGAAACTGACCTTTTTCTGCTTCGCAAGAACACACTCTTCGCAAAACTTGAGATCAACCTCAGCAAGACCCTCTAGCTTTCCCTATGTTGCCATTATCTTCATCCCCTTCTCACTCATGTGACAGAGCCGTTTGTGCCACGTACTTGTATCAATCCCTGGAGTAGCCACACAAATAGTAGAAATTATTCTTTGCGTTGTATACAATGTTCCTTGTCGCAAGCCTCGAGCTACCAGCATAGCTCCTTTTGTAACCTTCCAGAAGGTTGTACCATAGGTACACTCGTATCTGGCTTCATCCGCCAATTTGCTAACCGATATAAGGTTATTCCCCAGTTTAGGTACAAGTCGCACATTCTGTAAAACTAATATTTCCCCTGAAGACAACAAAAACCTAGCGTTTCCCTTTTCAGTAATATTGCGTGCACTCTTATCTGCAAGAAAGACCGTATCGAAGTCGCCTTTAACAATATTGGTAAGAAAACCTACGTTTGCAGTAGCATGGATGGAAGCGCCCGAATCAACAATCCAAGATTCGTTAACATCGTCACACAATAGTAGTAGAGCCTCGTCAGAACTAACCTCTTCAGTAAGGTTCATTGTATCTTTTTCTTCATCCTCAATCTTTTTAGACGAAGAAGAGTTGCAATCTCGCCTGAAGTGACCCTTCTTTCCACAAGTCCAGCACGCACCGGGCGGCTTAGACTTCCCACTTGACTGTGATCGACCCCTTCTAAATTTTTTCCCTTTTCTGTAGGACCTCCCTCTTTCCTCGACGTTCAACATACTGCCGTTTGAACTCGAAGAGGGTTAAGATGTTTTACGCCTATTCTCTTCACTCATAATCAACAAGACTATAATGTCAAATTTGATGTCTTTCTTCCTAGATGAGTTGCTCACTGCTGTAATAAATCCTTCCCAGCTTTCTGACATCTTCTCTAGAAGGGCCCACGCTCTCACCTCCTCGGTAAAAGTGATTTTCACGGATTCCAGTTGAGCATGTATGATATTAAACTCACTGATATGAGCTTGTACATTAGCATTTTCCTTCAACTTCAAAGTAAACAAGTGGCATAAAAGGTGAACATTATTTTCCCCAGACGGTTCCGAGTACATAGCGGACAACGTCTCCATTAAACTCTTCGTTGTCGTAACTTTAGAGATCATATATAGAATTTGAGATGACAGCGTTAACCTAACGGTTCCAAACGCGCCCACTTAGCAACATCAAAATCTACTGGCTTCATCTCAGTTCCACCCAGTGGTAAATCAAGATCCTTCTGATAAATGTAATCTTCTATCTGCATCTTCCATACTCCAAAATTCGACCCATTGAACTTCATGATCTTCAACTTCTCCTGATTGGCCATCGCTCTTCACCACACAAGCCCTAACACTTGCTCTGATACCAATTGTTAAGAATTGAGGTAGCTACTCTCTCTTCCCTACGAAGAACAAAACGCGGAAATCGCCAACACAAGAAGTAAATCAAACAAAGACAATAAAAACACAAGGAATTTACCCAGAGGAGGGAAGTGGAAAACCCTTGCGGATGAAAAACCACTCCTCACGAACAATTCACTATGATATCAAGTAGGTTACAACGATCTCTCAAGCTTCTCAAGCTTTAATGGAGTCTCTCAAACCCTAGCCTCTCTAAGGTTAAACTCACCAAAAGATGGATTAACAAAAATAACCTAAGTCCTCTTTATATACTAATGGACCAAAAATACAAGTAGTACGGATCTCGAGGCATAACTCTAACATCTAAGGTAAACCTACGCGAAGCTCATTCGAACGACTCCAAGCTCGTTCAAACGACTTTGCGATAGTTGGTCTCCAACCCTAGAAGCATAACATCTCGTTCGAGCGACATCCAAGCTCGTTCGAACGAGATTAACTCTTGGGCCAAAATTCCAGGGAGTATGAAAATGCTCGTTCGAACGGCTATGAAACTCGTTCGAACGACTTCGACAATTTCCCAATTTTGACAATTTCTCCAATTCAAGTTCATACCCAACAAAAATGAATAATCGGGTATCTTACCAAACATAACTTCAAAAGGAGATGAGTTTTGAAGTACCTTTGTAGGCAATCGGTTGATAAGGTGAACGGCCGTGGAGAATGCTTCAACCTAGAGGTTGGTGGGGACTTTGCTATGAAACATAAGGCTAAGCCCTGTCTCAGTTATATGACGATGCTTCCGTTCGGCTCTACCATTTTGGGCTTGTGTGTAAGGACATGAAAGTTGCTTATGAATTCCACACGAAGCGAGATGGTGAAGAAACTCAGATTTATTAAACTCGGTACCACCGTCGCATTGAAATATTTTTATTTTGGAATCAAATTGATTTTTAACAAACTTCTGAAACTTGAGAAACCAAGGATAAAAATCAGATTTGTGTCTCATTGGGAAGAACCAAGTAAAACGACTGAAATCCTTAATAAAAATGACATAGTATTGATATTTTGAAATAGATAACACTGGTGAGGGACCCCAAAGATCACAATGGATTTTTATTAATGGCGATGTGCACCACTTTTCATTCAGATTAAAAGGGATTTTATGAATTTTTCCCAATTGACAAGCACTACATAATGGCAAGGAAGAACAATCGGGGTTAGGCGGACTAACAAGTTCAATTTCACCACTTTTATTGAGAAGTCCGACTATCCTTAACGAGGGATGTCCCAATCTATGGTGCCAACGATTTGAAGATTCCTTGAGCGAAGATAGTTGAACGGGTAGCATAACGTCTTTATTATGACTGAGAGCACAAAGATTATGTTTCCTATCACCAGTCCCCAGCATTCTCTCGCTCATTCAATCCTTAATAACAAAACCAGTTGGTAAGAATTCAAAAATAAAATCAGAATCGGTGGTAAATTGACTCACGGAAAGTAAA
Organism: Kingdonia uniflora; assembly: GCA_014058105.1. Classification (NCBI taxonomy): domain Eukaryota; kingdom Viridiplantae; phylum Streptophyta; class Magnoliopsida; order Ranunculales; family Circaeasteraceae; genus Kingdonia; species Kingdonia uniflora. The sequence continues at coordinate 1,865,984 of JACGCM010000440.1, read as the reverse complement.
TTCTTTTGAATTTCAGGAACAAGTAAAACTCCACGTAAATGGATATTACCTGTAGGAGTAGGAATATTTGTTGAACCAACATGCAAAATTGAAAGGGCTGCGCCATTACCAACGATAATTTTATCACTACCAAAATATGGATGTGCATGAGTAAGGTTACCTGGGTTGTTAGTCATATGAACTATTGCACCAGTGTCCGGATACCATGATGAATCACGGCGATCATTGATAGTCATCGATGCTAAAGCTTGAGGAGTACTAGAATTTTAATAGGCAGGATCATGTTGGTGGTAGCAGTCAGATGTTGCATGGTTATGACGACCACATATCTTACAACTCAGTCGGGTATCATTTGAAAGATTTTGTGGGCGTGCATGATTATAACTCCCTTGTTGTTGATTTGAATAATTCACCCATCGATTAGATCGTCCTCCTCGAAAGCGTCCTCCTCGAGATCGTCCCCCTCGAAAGCGTCCTCCACGAAAGTTGTTGTTTGAACTATTGCGTTGCATAAAAAATGCAATATCGCTTCCTGATGGTTTATTCCAGGGCTGTCCCTTGGGGTGTGCAAGGTGTGCGACGACACAGGGCCTAAGGGCAAAAGGGCCCATAATTTTTTTTTTTGCTTCAGGCTTCAGCCCTTAAAAGATTTTTTTTTAATACAAAGTTAACTTTCAATTTGGGCTATAGGGCATTGGGCTATGCCAACTAAAGTAAACTGTAAACCAACCCAAACTATTAGACTAGTCTTTCCGTCTTACTCTTACTCTCTCTCTCATTTTCTGTCTCTGTCTTGACTTTGAAGAAAAAAAAAATCATCTCCGGCAATAACGGCTAGTTTCTTCATTTCTTGGTTACTTACTTAATTGGTTAATTTGGTTTTGTTTACTCAATTGCTCTATCTCTCTCTCTCGGTTTAGAGGTCTCCGATTGTGTGTTTCTAAGTTCCAACTTCCAAAATCAAGGGTTCATTCAAGAATTCAATCGTCATTACAAAATCAAGTTAATCGCAAAATTTGTGCGCAAAATCAAGGGTTTGATATTCACATGCTCATCAACTCATGTCAATTACGTATTATAGCGCAAATTTGGGGGTTTCGTATTCTAAAATCAAGGGTTGATTGTCTTCTAAGTTCCAAAGTCAAGAAACTCGGCTCTCCTCAATCTCAATTCACAATTGCTCTCTTTAGTGATCTCTATATATTATTATTTACTAATTTGCTATTTTATTAATCTATTTACTTGATTTAGTATTTAATTTTTAGATTTTACCATAAAATACCTCCTAAACAATTAAGCGGAAATGATAAGAGAAAAATGATGAGAATAGATGCTAAATTTTTACAAAGTTAACGAGGAGCGATGGAAAAATTTATTTATAAAGCCCCAGACAATGTAAAAAGCTTAGGTCATGTAAATGTAGGATTGAATGATAATATAAATGTTGGTTTGTATTGTAATAAAAGTGAAAATGTTGATATCGGTTTGAGTAACAATGTAAATATTGGTTTGAATTGTAATGAAAGCGAAAATGTGGATATTGGATTGAATAGTAATGTAAATGTTGGTTTAAATAATAATGAACAACCAAATACTATAGACATTTATGACCCAAGGAATTGGGATAATCTTACCCAAAACTTTATAGATGAATTAGTAATAAATGAATATACACGAGATATAAGATTTGAAAAAGACCCTAAAGATGGAACTGAAAGGCGTTTCTCTTCAACACATTATACTCGTTATCTACCGAACGGCGAAAAACATGATAGAAAGTGGCTTGTTTATTCACAAGATACGAATATAGTTTATTATTTTTGTTGTATGTTATTTTCTAAAGGACTACGATTAGGTAATTTAGTAAATGGAGGATTTAATGATTGAATACATCTCAGCGTTAGGCTTAAATAACATGAGTTGAGTAATGAACATATTATGTGCATGCCTTATTGGATTGAATTAAGAACGAGATTAGAATCATATCAAACAATTGACAAAGATCTTCAGAACCAAATCAACAAAGAAAAAGAATATTGTAAGGCGGTAATGCATATAATAGTTTCTATAGTAAAATATCTTGGTAAGCAAAACTTGGCATTTCGTGGAAAAAATGAAAAAAATTATAAAGAAAATAGTGGAAATTTTTTAAGCTTAATAGAAATGATTGGAGAATGGGATCAACTAATAAAGGAATATATTCATCATTTTCAATCAAGTAAGAATCCGCATAACAAATCTATAAAAACAATTCATAATTATTATTTGAGTTATAGAATTTAAAATAAATTGATTATTATTTTATCGTCCGAAATGAAGAGTGTGATTATTCAAACTATTAAAAAAGCAAAATATTTTTCGATAATTCTAGATTGTACTCCGGATTCAAGCCATAAAGAACAAATGTCTTTGATATTACGATGCGCAGACGTGTCGACGAGTCCCGTAAGAATAGTAGAGTATTTATTTGATTTTTTACAAGTACATGATACATCAGGAAAATGACTTTTTGAAGAGTTAGAAGATGTACTTAAGATGCTTGATCTTATTATTTACGATGTTAGATGGCAAGGGTATGATAATGGTTCTAATATGAAAGGAAAACACCAAGGTGTTCAAAAACGATTACTAAAATAAATTCTAGAGCTTTATATGTTCCATGTGGTTGTCATAGTCTAAACTTGTTACTTTGTGATATTGCAGATTGTTCTAATAAAGCAAAATATTTTTTTGGAGTGGTACAACGTATTTATACCATATTTTCTTTTTCGATAAAGTAATGAGACATTTTGAAAAATAATATCGGATCCGGTTTAACTCTCAAATCTCATTCGGCTATATGTTGGGAAAGTCGCATAGCTAGCGTAAAAGTAATACATTATCAAACTCATGAAATTAGAGATACTTTACTTGATTTAGCTAAAGATAAAGACTAAAAAATAAGTAGTGAAGCCAATTCATTAGCGAGACATGGACTAGACAATTTTGAGTTTTTAGTAAGTATGATTATTTGGTATGATATATTATATGTTGTTAACTTAGTTAGCAAAAAGTTACAAGCTAAAGACATGCCTTTGGACATTGCTATTAAGCAAATAAAATGGTTGCGAGAATATATTCTAACTTATAAAACAACGGGGTTTGGAGATGCCATAGCTACTACTAAAGAAAATGCTAATAAAATGGATATTAATCCTATATTTGTTGAAAAATGTATTATTCGTAGAAAAAATTATTTTGATGAGAATATAAATCATGAAACACCAACACTAGTTTCGGATTCACCTAAAGATTTATTTAAAAAACATTATTATAATTTTATCATTGATCAATTTCTTGGTTCATTGGATATTAAGTTTGAACAATATCAAGAATATGAGAATATCTTTAGATTTTTGTTTACTTTTGATAAGTTAAATTCATTAGATGATAGTCATTTAAGTACACATTGTGATAATCTTGAAAAAATTTTAAAGCATGAGAGTTTAACTGATGTTGATGGAGAAGATTTGTTCCATGAAATAAATGCCTTGCGCACGATGTTACTAAAAGAAACAAAGACCGCTTTAGAGATATTGGCTTTCTTGAATAAAATTGATTCTTTTCCAAATGCTTATATTGCTTATAAAATATTATTAACGATACCGGTTACAGTCGCATCTGGAGAAAGAAGTTTTTCAAAACTAAAAATACTAAAATCTTACTTGCGGTCAACCATGTTACAAGAAAGACTAAATGGATTAGTAATGATGTCTATATAAAAAGATTTGTTACAAAATCTTGATTATAAGAGTATAATTAGCGAATTTGCATCTAGAAAGGCTTGTAGACAAATTTTTGAATGATATTTTGTTGTTGATTTTAGTTAATGCCTCATATTTGTATGAATTTGGCATCTTTATTTCGTAAAATAATAATTAATGTATAGTACTTTTTTTTGAGGTTTGCATTCGAGGAATTGATCGAAGATATTGGTGATTTCGAAAATGCTAAAGGTGTTTTGCTTGAGTTTTGCAATATTAAAAAGGTATTTTCATAAATGTACTATGAAAACTATTATTTAGTATACTCAAATTTGTGCTTACTTTAAGAGTCAATATTATACATTAAGATGCATGTAATTTTTTATATTGTAAAAGGCCCATTTTTTCCTTTCGTACAGGGCCTTATAAAGGGTAGGGCCGGCCCTGGTTTATTCATTTCAGCAGCTTGAAGACGTAATTTATGGCTTAGGAGGTGAGGATCAATCTGAGGATATGAAGGGAGAGAATCCTTTGTGAGCATACTTGTCGCAAAAACATCGCACTCCGGACCAAGACCTTGAAGCAACCAATACACCTTTTCATCTTCATCTGGACTTTGGTCCATTGCCACGAGAGAATCCGATATTCCCTTGAATTTTCAAAGAAAATCCTTTATGGATTCTGAACCGCACTGAATGATTTGCAGCTCGTGTCGTAGTTCCAAGGCTCGAGGCTTTGAAGGTCTTGCATAAGTCTCGAGCAACACGTCCCATACTTCTTTTGATTTTGCAAATCCGATCGTCTCGCCAAGAACTTCTTCAGAAAAAATGTTGTTAATCAGCTCATCACCATTTGATTAGTAGTTTCCCATTTTGGGAACTCAGGATTGATCTCTTCTTTACCATCTTGGGAGGTGATCATCCTTTGGGGAGGAGGAGTTGTACCGTCAACATACCCCAATAAGTTGTGGCTTCCTAGAATAGGTACAGCTTATTTCTTCCACAATAAATAGTTGTGTGAAGAAAGCTTTACAGATACCATGCTTTCGAGCTGTGAAATTGAAGAAGCGGGGTTGAGAGATGGATAAGCAATAAAAGCTAGTTGATTGGCCATTTCCAAAATTTCTAGAGAATTTTAAGTTGCAAAATAACCCTAGCTATCTGATACCATGAAAGAGATTTAAGTTGAGGGTTTCACTTTCAATAGTTTACTAACTAGAGTTAAGTTTAATTTATAATACAAAGAGTCTGTGTTTTCTAAAACACTTCAACAAAATGTAATCTTATCTAGCTGCTGTTAGGATTGAGATCAGACAGTCTTTAGCTTTACTAGATCTTCAGTTGGTTGATCCTTCTCTTTAACAATAGGGTGAAGTACTATTCGCCTTAATTACTTCAAAGTCGAATCCTTTTTAGCACTTATTTGAGACTTAGAGGCTAAAAATAGAATTATGAAAACCCTAACGTAGAGCCTTAGTCATAATATGAATAGTAATAAATAAATATTAAGATTAGTAATCTAACGTCCTAATGATCCTATGTGCTTAAGTAAGACTTCTTAGATGGGGACTCACAATTTATTTGATCCTGCTTCGCAAAGTTAGAAACACCAGACTATCCGAAGGTAAAAAGTCGTGTCAAATGCAATTCTTATGTGTTTCACTGTGCTATTTGCCTCATTATCTGACTATATGACATAGTTTTGAGATAGATAAATTAGTATTCCCCATATTGAAAGCTATGTAAATCAAAGTGCCTTCGAATTATCCAACTCAAGTTAATCGTCCTCCCTAAAATAGTCGAACGGCTATCAATAACCGGGCAATAGTGCATACCGTTTGAATATTCGCAAATATGTAACACGAGATAATATCCTTATTCTTTGCAAAGTCTGGTTGTTAATTACATAATTATGTACGCATTTTGAGAACGGGACTTGCGATAAACATGGATATTTTGTGTAATGTGAAATTATTTGTGAAAGTAAACTATTAGTGTCTCCAAAATGGACGTCCCTAAACTGATGTGTTCCTTATGTTCATGCAGAATACTGCCAATGAGACTAGTTAACAAGCAGCTTACGGTACATCATCCTCCTAGGAGAAAAAAGAAATAATTTGTGCATATTTTTGACATGCTATATAGCTTGAGAATGTAAACCGAGGAGTTGCTTTGGCATGACACCTAAAAAAGCATTGTCATTATCTCCAATTAGAAGCAAATTCTAAAATTTTGCATTACAATATCATACTAAATAATCCTATCAATTTAACCAGAAACAAATAATATTGTTATCAACTTATATTAAAACCTTGAAAAATTACAAACAATGTCGCATGATCATTAGTAAGTATTTTGCAAGTAAACGTAAAAACCTTTTGACGAAGCAGATACATAATTTCTCTTACTTGATATAATCTCCATACACTTACGCCCGATCTTGTAAGAAAAAAAAGCATCTAAACTCTAAAGTAAAATACTTTTTTGTATCTTTGTCCGAGTCTCTCCAATCCATGTTCTTTGGCTTCCCAAAATCCATGTCGTCTCCTAAAACCTACTTTGCCAATTTCTTCAAACTGTTCCGACTTAGATCGTCTCTATCGAATGCCTCCTCTGTCAAAGTATGCAGCTCCACACAATTGGTCACATACAACTTATTGTCCCTCTCAATCTTTTTCACCAGATGCTCCATACCTGTGCCATATACCTGTGATCCAGGAGGATCTCAATACTAAACCTCTTATAATGACACCAAAGGTAAGGTTTGCTCGAACAGAGAAATGTAATGTTCGAATAGAGCCTATTATGAGTCTTCTGTTAGAATAAAGAAATGTTATGTTTGAACAGATCCTATTTCGAGTCTTCTATTCGATCAGAGAAATGTTTTGCCCGAACAGAGTTTTTTATGAGTCTTTTGTTCCAGCAGAGAAATGTTTTGTTCAAAACAGAGCGTATTATGAATCTTCTGTTCGAATAGAGCATGTTATGAGTCTTCAGTTCAAACAGAGAAATGTTTTGTTTGAACATAGGATGTTATGAGTCTTATGTTCGAATATAAATATTTTATGTTCGAACAGAGCCTATTATGAATGTATTGTTCGAATAGAACCGCGATTATTTTTGCTTTTAGGTCGTTTAAAGAGCAATTTAGTCCTACATTGTAACTAGGAAACATGTAACATTTTTAAAGACAAAATGTGAAGGGGAGATCACGAGAGATCTAGAGATCCAAGTTCTAATCTAGAACTTAGGGTTTTGAAAAAGTAATTCATTGTAATAAATCAATTGAGCAATAGAAGTTCTTCTTGAGAGATTTAACCCACCAAACAATATACCGAAATTATAAGTTTGTCACATTATATATTTTATTTTACCACGGACTTCTACCGTGATAACCTTAACATGGAGCGAATCGTAACAAGTTCTAGTTTAGTCCGTGACAATTTTAACTTTATTCTTTATTCCTTTTTTTTCATCTCTTTCCCTCCAATTTTCCATTTTGACTCTTCAAAACCAAAACTCAACCAAAAACCTAATTTGAATTCAACATGTACACACAGAAGTATATAATTTTATCGATGATCGATTCCGAATGTGATTCGTTCGAAGGTTGGAATATCACTCTAAGATTCTCAATTTTCAGTTGAAATCAGTTCGGGAGATGAAATCGAGGTTTAAGGTGACTTTTTTCTCCCTCTTTCTCTATTTCAATTTTGGCATAATTTAGATTCGAAGAGTTAATGATCTAATTTGGATTATTAGTTTTTTTCCTTTCCCGAAATATTGGGAGATGGTAGGGTTTGCATCGATTTCTCCTCCTAATTTTAAAGAATTTCCCTTGGGAAACTTGGGGGTTTTGTTCAATTTGGATTGTGGAGTTTTAAGGATATTAACAATTTTTCAAATTTTAGTTTTTGTTATAACTTAGGTTTTGTGATTGAATACTAAAAGATGTTTGCGTAATGAAATTGAGGTGATTGGGGATTTTGTTGATTTATTTTATACTATTTGCAAATTTATTCTTATGCAAGGTGTTCCTATTACAAAAAAAATTCCTTTTTATCTAATTCAGCAAGAATTGAGGGCTTCATTGCTATATTTACTACGATTTATTGGGTGGGAGATAGAACCATTAAATTATCCGCAGTGGGTCTACTATCAGATGCACTCCACGTATGTTTTATCATTTTTTTAGTGATGGGCGCTCTGAGGTATATATATTTTTTCAATTTCAGCACTTAGGTTACTTCTATCAATCACATCACATTCAAGAAATTAATAATGGAAAAATACCTACCGAGGAAAGGGTTATTGCACACAAAAGTGAATTTCCTTTTATCATAGCAAACTTAAGACCCTAATTAAAATGTTCATAGATTTGCCAAAGATGACCTTTATCGATTGATTCCCCAACTTATCATCAATATTTAGCTGTGCATATGCATGTGCCAATTATTTTAGCGTTAGTCTTGCTATAAAGAAATATATGCGTCAAGTGATAATGTTTGGGTGGTGAATGTTTGGCCTAAAAGTGTGAAGTTAGGGGTTTTAGCACCATACCCATGATGGCACAATGGCTAAAATCTTTGTCCTTTTCTTTTATTTATCTAGTTTATGCAATCTAGTTAGCGGATTAACCTAGCAGGATCTGCTTTTTAGATGGGTTGGGTATTTCCCCCAAAGTTCGGGCATTGTAATTTTTTTTCCATTATCACTGTTAAGAAATATGTCGTGTGATGCATGTCGCATGGTGTCCAGTGTTATGACAGTAGCATACCAGATTTGCAGTCACAACTTAGCCCTTTAAAAAAATTTAATACGATGCTATCCTTGTTCACAACAAATGGGACACAACTCTCAATCTTTCCTTTTTTTCTTTGATAAATAAAGATGCTTTTAAAATAATTAGGAAGAGAGTGATTGTTAACAATGATATGACTCTGAGAACCGCATATGCGAACAAGGTTATTGCTTGTAGGCAGAACAAATAGAGTCTGTTGAAAGCAGCTGACCTGATCAGCCGTAAACTTATCAAGGGAAAAATCATCATTGTGTATTTTGTTGTTGTAGCAGTAATATCTAAGAACTACTACTCCATCCAATTTCTGAACTAAGCAAGGCACAGGAGAAACAAAAAGACTGCCTTGCTAAAGTATTTTTCATCCATTATTTACAAACTAAAACTTGTTGGAAGGTAGATCAAACTGTTGCTGCTCTGCCCATGAAAGTGTATTCCCATTTTCTGACCTGAAGCCAGACAACCAATGTCTATTCATCCATTTTCTAGAAGGAACTGAATTCCATCCCGTAAACTGGAGAATTTTCATCCATTCTAAACAATGAAACAGCTGACAGGCACTTCATCTGTAGCTGCATCTGCCCATGAAGGAGCTTCCTCAATCAATTTCAGAACAGAAACCATAATGCCAATATCTTTTCCATCCATCTGGACAGATCTGCTTTCCATCCAGAAACTATAATTGTATCTATTTGGAAGGCAAGTCTTCTGCTGTATCTTCAGCCTCTAAAGGTGAATTGTGTGATTCCCAACCATATTGTAGAGTAATTGTAGTTTAATAAGGTTTATTCCAGTTCTCCAGGCTTGAATGTAACTGATGTTTACAAAATGTTAATTAGGTCCTTGAACTTTCATATTATGCCATATCCTACTTCCCGGGAGAAACCTAAGTTTTAGCATTCATTTCGAGCTCGATGACAAGCAATTAATATGCTCTTATATTTTTATTGAGTTCTTAACCATAAAACATCACATTAAGATAGTAAAATTAATAACGAACATATATGCAAAGGGTTGGACGAGATAAAAGGAAACGTGACAAGTATGCCTTTGTTGTGATCTATCTAATGAGGCTAAATATATAAATTTTATTTTCCCTGCAGGTACTGATAATAAAAATTTTGAGCCACCCCAATATAGTCAATCTTATTGAGGTGATTGGCGACCTCAATACTGATCACTTCTACATGGGTAATTGATACTATCTTTTCTCTATACTATTTTGTTATTTTTATAACTATTTCCTTTTTCGCTTTTGTCAAAATAGTATAAGATCGAATACTAAAGGCGAAGGAGGATATTAGTTGGTTTGTTCTAACATCTAAAGTTTTCCTTTATTAGCCTTGGAATTTGTGGAAGGCAAATCGATTTGTGAGGATTCTGGTCCATCGGGTAGCTTAGAGGAAAAAACTACTAGAAAATACCTTCGTGACATTGTTACAGGTCTCATGTATCTCTATGCTCATGTAAGTACAAGTGAAGTGTGTTTTTAGTCGTTGCTTTATTTTTTAAAACTATGTTTTTTTGCTGCCATCCTTTTGTGTATTATTTGCTGTTTTATAATGTTTTTAGTTGGTGCATCAGTATATAATAAATATGTAGAAAAAAACATGCTCTTTTTATTTTGCTATCTCTCGAAGGAGTTAAATGATGTGAAAATTGGAAGTATGAACCAACTTAGTAACTTTAACTGTTCTCATGTTAAACCGTAAGGAGGATGCATGCATATATCTTGCAAAGAAAATATATGAATATATTTATAGGAGAACTGGATACCTAATGATAACTTTGCTTATCAGACCTTTAGTTATCCTTTAGTTATTCATGTTTTCTGCTTATTTAAGTAGTGTAAGAAGTGTTTGTAGTCTGTATTATTTGGTATTCCATGTTAATGACAAGGCCAGCTAAAAATCTTGTAATCTTAGTCAGGGGAGGAACCAGTAGAAGGCTATATATATCGTTTGTACATAAAATGTATCAAGGTGAAATACTTTTAATAAGGAAAATTTATATATCGTCTAGGTTGTCTTAGATATGGTGCTATAAACATTTAATTGTATATTTAAAGGAGATGTAAGAAAGTGTTGGAAATATTTTATAGAATACCTTGAAAGAGACCATATTAAACGCATACATTATTTTTAGTGGTTGTTGCTACCAATTTCGCATTAAGTATCCCACGTTAAGTTGGTTTCTCTCCACACATATGAGAATTTTATGTTTTTAATCTATTTCTGTAGATTATTCCAATTCCTGATGGTCTTGGATTGTTGATAGATGATATATTGCAACACACCTTTACTTCTTCAGCTTCTGGTAATTTCCATTTACAGCTGTTTATGTTTTGTCTATTTCTTTGCTTGCAGCTAATTCTTGAGTTCTTTTATGATTCTCGGGTTATGGATGTTGTTGTTCATGCTGCCTTTGGAAAGTATTGTTATCTTCAATGGAAAAAAGAAGAAGAGGGAAATACTTTGTACATCATAGGTATGTAGATGCTCTATATCTTCTCAAATATTGTAGCCTCTTAATATATGCATAAAAGTTTACATAGTTTAACAAGAATTTGTTATTTGGCATTGCAGTTCAGATTATCAACTTACGTGCATCAGTTAATTCATTGGCTATTCCAGGGTATCATTGATTCAACCTCTATTCCAGGGTATCATTGATTCAGTTAATTCATCAGTTAAATGATTTTTTTAGCCGTTAGTTATAGCCTAATTAGAGAAAGAGAATATGATACAATCTTCTCCATTAATTGTTGTATGAAGGTTTTGAGATAATGAGCATGTGCAATTGTTAGTGTTTAAAATAATGAGCAGGTGCAATTTCTATATTTCTATTTTTTTTTTTAAAATTTAAAAAATTAGCCACGGACTTACTCTGTGCTAAATATATAACCACGGATTGAGTTTGTGACTTATCTTGTCTCATAATACAGATTAAATCCGTGGTAAAATAGTACATTAAGCTCGGAGGAAGTCTGGCAAAAAAATTGCCACACCCATTTTACTACAGACCTTACCACAACTTTAGTATGTGGCAAATAACGTTTTACCACAGATCAAGTCCGTGATATTTTGTTAAAATTAGTATAGTGAAACATTGTGTTATTTGTTAATTCTTCATTTAAGGTAGTCTCTAATTCGATTGTTGGATTAACCTGTGCTCTTTTGGTAGTGAGAAGAGGTACTAGATATTGTAAGAAATCAATAAAATTACTATGATCAATAATTAGATATGAAAAGCAGATCATACTAGCCTCTTCTCCTATTTTTGTAAAATCTTCTTATTCTTGGGTGGAGTCTTCCCTTAGATTGGCTGTAGACCTTAATAAGATTTATTTATTTATTATTTTTGTGTGTGTTTTAGCCTCCAAGAGGGACTTCCCCTCTATTTAACCTAATAGGGCTTGAGTGGTCTTCCTATTATACCATCAAGCCCTAATAAAGAGTAATACTAGGTCCCACCAACCTTAACTTGGTGTAACAATTGGGCACAAGCAATAACTCTTATACGACCTATTAATATGTATGCCCATAAGCTGAAAGATAAAATATTGAGTAGTGCCGGTATAGATGGAAAAATTCAATAATCTCCTACCCAGAACTAACTTAATATTTCTAAGAAAAATATTTTTAGCCTGATTCACAATTTTATGAAAAGCGGATGGCCCTCCTTTATTTTTAAAACCGCACATGATAATTTTTCGAAGGCCATGTTACATCAAACTTGAATGTCACTCTACGACTTAAAAGATGGCTAACACGGTTCACGGATAAATTTTGGTCAGGCCTTTGAGCAATTTCTTTACTGGTGGAATGTAGCATGTGAATAGTATTTGTACACCTTAATGATATGCCGGTACATTTCCATTAGCATCCTGTAACATGTGTTTACCAGATACATGTCATTTTAATACTTAGACAAACTGTCATGCGAAGACCATCATTCATACTAAAATAAAGGACAAAAGATGTGGAGCCTACCCATATCCAGCCCAAACAAACTTGAGAAACCTTTTAGTATTCTCTATAGGCACTTAATACTTAGACAACCATCATGTGATGAAATGCACTCGTATCTAAAACTTTATTATAATTACATAATTGAAACTTAATATGTGCACATATAATAACATATCTAAATATAATAGCAGCCGAATTATCAAAATCAAAAACTCAATGTCGACCAAGATAATAATCGGGAATAACTCCTATATGGATAAATAATCCTAGTACAGTAATAATAAATAAATTAAAATAATAACTACTCCCACGTAAAAGAGCAATTCTCAAAATGACTCCAGCTATCACATATGCATAACATGTCCCCTGAAGGCTGGTATCGGAAGTCCCTTAGTAAGCGGATCATCAATCATCTCCAGTGACAACAAATGAGGAATATCGATAATCTATTTCTATACTTTATTAATGACAACGTGATATTTAATTTCAATGTACCTGTTATCCATAGTCATTTTAACATTCTTAACATATTTGACGACTGCCTCATTGTCGTGAAATACTCGTAATGGTCTAGAAATTGAATCAACAACCTTCAGTTTAGAAATAAACTGTTTGAGTCATACAGCCTGTCGGGAAGCCTCAAAACAAGCCACATACTCTACTTCTATAGTCGAGGAAGCTACAAGGGACTGTTTGGCACTTCTCCATGAGATAACGCCATGAGCAAGCATAAAAACATAACCAGAAGTAGACTTCTTGTATTCTATGTCCCCTGTAAAATCTGAGTTAAAGTAGCCCAAAACCATGAGCTCATCTGATCTCCTATAAACCAATATGTAATCTCTAGTCCTCTTCAAATAGTGAAGAACCTTCTTGGTTGCCTGTCAGTGAATAATTGAAGGGTTCTATTACTACCTTCCTAACATCCTAACAACAAAACTGATTTCGGGTCTCATACATATCACGATCATGAGGCTACCAATAACTGAAGCATACTCTTTAGTGATGTCTGAAGAAACTATTTCGTATGGCATCGTCTTCCTGAAGATATCTCCCTTGACAATATGGACTTTACCTGCTTTATAATCCTATATGCCATACCTCTTTAAAATTGTATCAATATGCGCACTCTGAGATATGCCAAGTATCCCTCTAGTCCTGTCTCCCATATCATTTACATCAAAATACTGAGATTTGAAGGCTTTCATCTCATGAAGAAATTGGATGTCACTACTAGCGAGTAAAATATCATTGATGTACAAAATTATAAATGTAAAACGTCTCCCACTTTGTTTGATGTATATACAACGATCCATTTTGCAATCGACAAAACCGTGGCTTGAAACCACCTCATGAAACTATAGGTACCAATGCCTAGGCCCCTGCTTAAGACCGTAGATAAAGCGATTAAGTTTACAAAATAGTTAAACCTTATCTTCGGTCTCAAAACCTTCGGGTTGGTACATATAAATCTCCTCGCTAAGATGCCCATTAAGAAATGCTATCTTGACGTCCATATGATGAAGCTCCAAGTCAAGATGCTCCGCAAGAGCCAAAATTATCCATAGTGAATCGTTATTCAAAACTTGTGAGAAAGTCTCATCAAAGTTAATTCTTGGACGCTGCTTGAAACCCTTCGCAACAAGTTTTGCTCTGAAGCGCTCAACCTTCCCTTCAGAATCACTTTTGGTTTTAAAAATTGATTTACATTTAACTACCTTAGATCCTTCAGGTAAAGGTGTCAACTCCCATTCAGAGTTGTGAGACATAGAATCCATCTCCTCTGTCATGGCATTACGTCATTGATATGCAAAGCTACTGGCCATAGCCGTACTAAAAGATACTGGATCCTCGAAGTTAAATAAAACCCCTTCAGCTAAATAAAGATGGTAATATGAAGAAATAGTTGAACGCCTCTCTCTAAAGGATCTCTGAGTAGGAACAAGGGGCTGGGCTAGAGGTAGAACGATAGGAAGCTGTACAGGAGTAGGTGGAGGAAAAAACTAATGGAGAACTGGAGCTACAACAGGGTCTGGAGTTGGGACTGGAATAATAGATGGGTCTGGAACCTTACTCGTCACAACGTCAATATTAGATAAACACGGAAGTACAACAACACTGATCGAAATAGTAGATGGACTCCGAGTTTTGGAACCCTCCTCAAAGTCAACCTCTCTATGATTAGTACTAGTAAAGTGATCTTCCTCCTCTATGAAATAAGCCTGAGCATACTCAAAAATATTTATGGGTCGAGAAGGATATTAAAACTTGAATCCTTTCGATCTCTCTAGGAAACCAATGAAGAAACAAATAGTAGTCCTCAAATCTAACTTTTCAATATTCGGGTTAAACAATTTGGCCTCTGCGGGACAACCCCAAACACGCAAGGGATTAAGACTAGGATTTCTCCCAGTCCATAGATGATATGGATTAATTGGAACAAAACAAGAAGGAACTCAATTCTGAATATAGACTGAATAATGTAAGAACTCCCCCTTAAATCCATAGGTAAATCAGTATGACATAACATGCTACAACCATATTTTGATAAATTCGATTACGGCGTTCACAACCATCGTTCTGCTCTGATGATCCAGGGGGTAGTATACAAGGCTACAATACCCTGATCCTTTAAATACTAATAGAATGGTCTCCAATGTTGATTGCCTTGATCAATCTTACCATAATCCTCGCCTCCTCGATCTGGCCGGATAACCTTGATCTTTTGATCTAACTATTTCTCAACCTCTAACTAGAAAGCCTTAAATACATTAAGTGATTCAGATGACCATTGCGGGATGGAATAGGAAATAGTCCACATATATTTGTATGAATCAACTGTCAAAGGTCTATGCTATGAGTATATTCAATTTTCCTGATCTTAGTCAACTTTCCACGAATACAATCGCCCCAAGTCCAAAAATTAGAGAATTCTAAAACCCCGAGTACCCCATTTCGAACCATAATCTCTAACCTATTTATAAAAATATGTCATAGTCATTTGTGCCATAACATTGAAGATTGCACAGAAACTCTAGAACGTTTAGAAGTAGATAAAATACTAGCCGCAATAGATAAACATAATAGAGATGTCTCAAATGAATGATTAAGAAATAGATGATATAACCCATCAAATAGTAAATAATAACCAATAATAGGATCATGATGAATAATGTCAAAACTACCATGTCTAAAGTTAAAAAAATAACTGAAAGAGTACAACTGAGAAACTAAAATTAGAAATTGTCTCATCGATGGAATATAAAAGGTACCTGCCAAATCTAAAGTAATTTTTATGCCTAAAACCAAGTAAAAAATGCCAACGAATTCAATGGGAAGGCTTGTAGCATCTCCTGAGAAAACCTGCTCCTCAGGCCTAGCTGCCTGCCTAATGATGAACCCTTGTAGAGAATTCGAAATGTGAACAATTATCCTAGAATCTAACCTCCACGAGTTGGTGGGAACATTAACCAAATTGAATCCAAAGCAAACATAAATAAAACTAATACCTCTTTTCTTAGTCAACTAGTTTTTGTCAGAATGACAGTCCTGCTTCACATGACTGATGAGCACGTAATTATAACATTTTAAATATACCCAAACATGTATTTTAATTGTCCATTATATTTAATTTTGGCTACTTATGCACGCTTATTTTATTGTAGCTATTGGAGATGGATATTTGAAGCCAAGCTCTTAAAGTCAAATTAAAGTGTCTCCAACTGTTCATAGCACAAAAAAGTTAAAGACACAATATATTTGGTCTCAAGATTAAAGAAATATATACACAAATATTCTTGGAGAATAAGATCAAAAAAGATATTGCATTCAAGATCCTTGAAGATATTTTATATTGAAGATATATGCAAGAGTTTCCATGAAGAAAGATCTCTACGTCACTTTAAGGGAATTATATGCAAGAATCTTAGGTGATTGGTTATAATATTAAAAGAAATTATTGTGAAAATATTATTTAGAATTTAATGTATAGTTTCTAGATTTGGGTGTCTTCCCCTATAAAAGGAACCCTCCCCCATTATAATTGGGAATCTCATATTGGAAGGTAATAATGAATAAAGTTAATCTTCTTCTTCTTCTTCTTCTTCTTCTTCTTCTTCTTCTTCTTCTTCTTCTCTTTAGTTTAATTTTTGTTAATGTCTTTATTAGTTATTAATGTGATGAAGTCTGAGATGAGCGACTAATCTCTTAACTAAGGCTAAGATGAGGTATCTTCTTGGATGAGCAATAGTTGGTATTAATTAGGCCTTAATTAGTTTTTCTTTTAATAATTTATGATTAATAAGTTAGTGCATCATATAGAAGGCTTATCCATAGCTTCAGTTTGGTGTATGATAAATTTGGATACAAACAAGCGCTACTAACTGTAGACTTGATTTTAAGATCTAAAAAAGAGAAACACTAAAGATCTTACTCAAGCCTAACCATTGCTGAGTTGATAATTCTCTAAAGAAACATTTTATAACTGATGAAGTAGTTGCTGACGGAGTCACATTCTGCTTCCCATTCCCATTCCCTGAATGAGAATTCTGCCCTAGACTGGACTTAAATTTTTTTCTTCTTCGTAGAACCTGGATTTTTGAACTTCTTTTTCCCTTGAGGATTGATGGACAACCTCTTTATGGAAGTAGTCAGATGAGCCAATTTTGTTTAACCTTTCTTCTGTAGTTCTTCCTTACAAACTAATGGTGCGATCAAGTTATCATTTCCCAAGTCTTTTCCTAATTATGGCAGTGAACCTGGAACATCTCAAAACTTTTTGGAAGAGACCAAACTGCTAAGTGATCTATCAACACATCATTAATGGTGAGACTGAGTTCTTTCAATGTAAGAACTATCTTGGAGATCTTAAGAATGTGCGAGCACACATTTCCACTACCATCATACTTCAACGATAAAAGATAAGATAAGTTAATATACTTCCTTCCCTTAATAGAGCCCTCAAACTATTTTTTAATGACATCTAACAATTTATATGCGGTACCTTTGCCAGCGATACCGCCTTACATAATAGGATTGATGGAAGAACAAATGATAAGATTTGCCATTTTATTGGCTTTGACCCATTTAACATGGGCCACTTTCCCAATATTATAAGAGGTATCTATGAGATTCACGGGCTTGGCTTCGGTGAGAACAAAATTAAAATCAAGGTGGCCTAGTACAATCTAGATTTTGGGCTTCCACTTGGAGTAGTTAGAGTCTGTCAAGGTTTTAATATTAGTCAGTTAGTTCTGGATTATGGGTTATATAGCTGCATGAACCAAATACTTATATTATGACATGTATAAATTTTAAAAATTTATGTACATTTAACTTGATATGTAAAAGATCTATAACTTGATGTCTTTAATCTCGATCCTACTTGGGGTTAGGATGGTCGAGTCAGAGTGTATATTATATTTGATGTATTGACTTTTTACTCTGCGGGTACGGTGATGTATCATCGAAGCCCTCCTTTGGGTGGTAATTTGATATACGTTGCCCCCAAGTTGGTGACCTCTCATGCTCAAGACTAGACTGGCCACTTACAGTTTGACTAGAGATACTTCCTCACCTTTGGGTTGAGGGTTATCCTCATCTCCCCGTACCGTATAGCCTATCTTGACCCACTAATTTATTAGAAGTTTCTTAGCCTCCTTTGGGTGGTCTAATTATTCCAAGTTTAATTGGTGTAAAGTAGCCTTAATGAGATTTTACTAGAGAGTTTCAAAATTAGGAGAAACGTTCAACTCCATGGAAAAACTTCCTTTAGGCGTATTGACCCATTTTATATCCCGCCTTCCTAATGACTACTTGATCTCACATAAACTCCATTGGAGATTCTTGGGCATTAAATCCCTATATCATGAATGATATATTATAGCTTAGGCCAAATATTATTATTTAATTAATAGCAAATATCAAAGATTTGTTGCTTAAATTTCTCACTAAGGGAGTCGCCTTATTATGAAGTATACCTGGGCCTGGAGCTTTATTAAATTTGGTAATATTCACAAACTCAGGTAATGTCCAGCTAGCCAACATATAACAATAAACCAGATATTCAACATGATCATAATCACAACATGTATACAATTTACACTCGACAAAACCCCCTCATGTATGAAGTGTTGAAATATTTTTGTTGCTACAAAAAGAAATACTATAGTATAAAGTTTATCAGGGGGAGCTTAAACTTTTTATTAGTGTGGGAGTGATTGTATCTTTGTGAGGGACTATCTATTTATTCTCTTATTATCATCCACCTTGATACAAACATGTTCGTATCAACGTGAGGGGGAGTGTTGGAGTATATAGTGCGTTTACACATATACTCCTTCTTTAGTCCCACATTGGTTAATAATAGAGATAGTTTTGTAACCCCTAGTTATATAAAGAACAATAAAGCTTATAATAATTAGAATCTTGGAATATTAATATTTTCCTCCCCTTCTTATTTATAATACATGGTATCAGAGCCCCTATTATATAAAGGGAATCCAAGATGTACTCTAATTATTAAATTAAGAGCGAATAAACTTTCTCCTCTTTTTAATTTCAACAGTGAGCTCTTGGTGTTCTGTTTATTTCTTAGTTTTCTTTGGTGTTTAGGCTTTCTATCTTCCCTTGTGCTCATGTGGAAGAAGAGTTGTCCCCACCTTTGTACATAATTGTTTGTTTCTTTTATTTTAAAGCTCATCTTCCAAAAAGAAATAAAAAAAATAAGATGTATATTTTTTCCCATATATAATAACCTTATAGGGCTTTCATGATATATTATCACAAATAACTATATTTTGATCGAATATTGTGCATAATATCAAGGCATATGTTTCTAAGAGGGGTTATCGTTTTCCATAATGTTTATGTATTCCGTATTTTTCTCCTATTTATGAAAATTTAGGTATTATTATTTTGTATTACATGCGAAAACTACCCTTATTTTTCTTTTATAGAGCTTTTCAAATGGTTATTTTCTTTAGGCCACATTACCCTATTTTTATCTATCGTGCATAATTTTTTTTGGGACATATGAGGTTGCATATTTAGGGATTTGATATGACTCGTTTTGTGACTCCGTAGTAAGGGTAAAATTTTAAAACATATCATTTTTGAAGGATATAATTGTTTTTTTTTAAGGAAAACCATATTTGTTTCAAGTTCCAACTCAAATAAGCATATTGTTTTATTACTCTATATGGTTTATTGTGTTCCAAAAAAGTTTTGTGGAAAAGACATGTTACTCTAGACCACTTTAGGCACAGGAAAACAAGGAGCTTAGGGACCAAAAGGTGTTATAGAATGACTAGTATTGTTGTTGCCTGCCCGAACCCCCCTTTTCGAGTCAACATGTGATCAAACCTCTCTTAATATTTCTAATGCTTTTATATGGCTATTCAAAGTTTGGATTGGGTTGTTGACACAAACAAACTCACTATGGTGTTATTTATCTAAAGTATATTGGGAAAACTTTATATTACCTCCACATATTATCTTCTCTCTTTGCAGGTAAAGATGTAAGATTTGAGGTACAATTATCTAATTGTAAGAGGGTGCATCTGTTGTACGGTGGGTCTTTGATATTACTTATAATGACCATTTGTGGGACCTATTCAAAGAATGGCTAGGGCAGGCTCTATTTCCAATTGTCTTTTCACGTGGGAGTTTTGAAAATGGAGAATCACATTTTGACATGTGTCTTATCTTCTTAAGCTTGTGTACTTTGCAATTATAGTTAATTATCACGGGTCAACTTCTTTCTGTTTGTTAATGGTATTTGATGGTTTTGAGGGGTAGTATAAGATGTAAAATTGTGGGTTTGGGTGAGCTGGTACTATTGGCTCACCCTCGTCTCTATCAACTAGTGTCTAACGTACCTCGGTTAGCCTACAATGCCAGCTCCGAGCTGGTAATGGTCGATAAACAGTTTCGGCTCGAGCTGGCTACCCAAGTCGCATAATATTCACCAATGATCTCTTTGTGATTAACGAGTAAAATGGAACCATGTAGGTAGGTACTGTGTGCTGATGTAAGCGTGATATCGTCTATTCCCAAAGTCAACAATAATAGCTACATCTAAAAGACTATTATACCCTCAATTCTTGCTATCAATGACATATTATTCCATGTGTGGAAAAATTACAGAAAATAGTTATGGCCTCAACAGTATCCCACCTTGATTTTTATACAACAATGCCAAACCGACCCAGGGTCATCTGAACCTAACGCAGTTCAGAACTACGTTGCAATTATTAGCCGTTGCCACCTTTTGAATATGAGCCATACACATGGCAACATCGCAGTAGTTGGTCTGCTGTGCAGTTTTGAACTGCGTGACATATTCAACTAATCAGAACATGACAAGTGGCGTCCCCTTATTGGCTGCCTTGTGCCGTACAATTTAGAACTGTGTAACATGATTATTTTAACAACCTACCCTGTGAGTCTCTGAACCGACCCTCAGAGTAGGTTCTTTTTTTAAAAAGTTATGAGCCAGGCGAGATGACCCAACTGCTGGGTGATCAATTGGCAAAAAGCAAGGTCGGTAGCCTCTACCTAAGCAACCGACCTTACTGCTGTCGATGCTCTAAGAAAGTTGTGAGGGGTTAAATATCAATTTATGAAATTGCCATTTTGAGTCTTTTCGCGTGTGCAAGGATGACTAGTAAAGAAGCAAGATGTAGTAGTCCTTCGGGACTATGCATACCATGGGCTATATTTGGTTAAATGAATAGGTAAACTTACATAATGTTCTTGCAATCCTATACTTAAACCTTCCAATAATAAATATAGTGTTGACCAAAAATCAAATTGAACATACCAATTTGACCAGAGGTTAAACGGTTAATTAGGCATTTTTGACGACGTTTTGGGTCCTATTTCACTAAATAAACCCATTTAAATAGTATTAAGGCAGATCATATATCTTACTCTATTTTAATTATGGGAATTTTGAATTTAATTATTATTTAATGTATAAAACACATATCAAATGGGTTTGAATGTGTCCTTCGAAACATTTCTACCCATTTTTTTTCGTGTCTATTATCATAATCTACTTAGGGTAATAGATTGAGGATTCACTAGATAAGATACTATAGAGTTATATTGCTACATTAAACCCAAATGACTTTTGTAATTTTACATTGGCTAGTAATTTTTAGGGTAAGTAAATTTTGATATCCCTAAAAAACTAATTTGATTGCTATTTTTAATTTCAAATAGGTAAATTCTTTAAGAATATTTTCATAGATATAAAAATAACTTTTCTTTCTACATGATCACCTTATTTAAAAGTTTTCATATTATAGATGCTTCCGACAAGAACTATATTATATTTTGATCGTTTGATATTCATACTGAGTATAATCGAAATTTCATAACATATTCATGTATTCAATATTCACTTTAATAGCCTGCATCTTGCATTTTGTGGATCGTGAGAGGTTTACATTTCATATTCAGAACTAAGAACATCCATCTTTGACTCTTGAACATAATAAGGCCTTCACGAACATCTTGGATCGTAACGATGGCCTCAATGTATCTAAAAAACTTTGGTTCTTGAAGATGGTCCTGCAAGATACATGTCAGATCCAAAGTTAGTTAGATAGAGCAAGACCATCTTCAGGAACCAAAATGTTCACGAAGGCCTCATTTAGTACCAAAGTCAAAGCTGAATGTCATGGGTTCTGAATAGAAAAGAAAAACCTCCTGTGACCTGAAGGGACTTATCCCCCAACCTCACTCTTAATCGAGCTCACACAGTTTGATTTACCTCCATCTCAGGCTCACACAATTTTAGAACTTAACACTCCAGTCAAACATTCTAACCAGCCCCACGAACTACTCAAGAACATGGATCGAGCTTAACCTGGAAAATGTTACTCAGTCAAAGACACCTGTCTCCCACAAACTCATCAATTATTCAGTCAACCACCACTAACCACATTATTCAGAAAACGTATTCCAGCACGATGAAGAGCTATGGAGAAGCCTATATAAAGGAAAAATTCTAGAAGAGACAGGGACCAGAAAAATCACTAAAAACTTATTATTTACGAGATTAAAGGTATTTATATATTCTAGAGATCACTTGCAATGAAGATATCCACTCAAAGCAATAAAGATACTTTTTCAAAAATTCTCCATACGAGGTCGTAGTTTTTTACCTATTTAGAGGTTTTCCACGCTGAAAACACCTGTTTTCATTTCTTACTTTATCGTAGAGTATTGTTACAGGTTTATTGGTGTGATAGCTAATTCCTAATCAAATGGATCTTAAGGAATTTGGCCATTACATTTGGTACCGTCTGTGGGAAAGAATGTATTTCTACGATACCCTAAGGCAGTCTATCATTACAATTTTCAAATATGGTTTCTTCCAGATGACAGGCCACTGGAACTCAGCTCAAATTTTTGTAGATTCGGGATAACTTATTGAGTTACAGGCGAATCTCCACGCTGAGACAGAGAAACGTGCCGAGCTTGAACTTTAATTGACAAAGGATCGCGAGCTTTGAGAGAAAGAGCTCGATGCAGAGCGACAAGCTCCTTTAACTGCGCTTAAACAGCATGAAGATCAGATGACGATGATGCAGATTGTAATCAAGGCTCTGCAAAATACTCAGCAGGCCCCTCCAGCCAGAGGTCGTGATCAACTTCCAGAGACCTCCCGCGTTTCAGCAAGGGAAAGGTTGGGACCTCAGGGAGTCGCCAGTAAAGCCATTTCTAGAAATCTACCATATGGACCGCAACCCTCCATCCTTTTTTTTTTGGGGGGGGGGGGGAAGGGAAGTCCAATCAAAAGTCAGTCAAGGTCACCAGATTCCCACCCCTCAGGAGGAGGACTAACGACTTCTACACCAAATTCTAGTATGGGATCGCTTGAGTGAAGGTACGGAGACTCATCATCCCTTACCAGCGCGTCCAGCAATTCAACCAACACGTCTTTTCGTCATGAAAGAACACATGAACCAACGAATTAAGGAGCTGACTGAGGCATAAGTTCTGGGTACTACCGGCGATTCCTTAAAATTACAAGGGAGTCCGATTGCTAAAGAACTATTTGATATGGAGATACCGAAAGGTTTCCATACTCCCAAAATTCACAAATACAAAGTTATTAACCCAAAGAGCATATTCAGCAATACCGCGATTCATTAGGGTTGTACTCCAATCTCAGCCATGTTCTCTGCCGTCTGTTTGCTACAAGTTTAAAGGAGGAGCCACTCCGATGGCTCCATTCTCTTCCTAAGGAATCTGTCTACACGTTTGATCAGCTGCAGAAGTAGTTTATCAAGACATATGTTCACAACAGAGACAAAGAGGAGAACTTGTATTCTCTTATCGGTCTTAAACAATCACATGGAGAAAAGCTTGAAGATTTCTCAAAGAAATTCCCAGAGCTCGCGGGAAAAGTGGATAATCTAGACCAAAAAAGAGTCGTTACCGCTTTCACCAATGCTCTCCAGCTCGATTGCGAAGCTAAAGAATACCTCTTCCTTAATAAGCTTGCGACGTTAGAGATGATGATCACCAAGGTCAATGGTTACGTCGACATGGAAAGGATGATGTCTGAGCGACAAAAGTTTACCAAGTCTGTTCTCTCTACCAAATCCCCACCTGCAGATCGAACCAGTGAGCTAAAGGACGAACAGGGAGATCAAAAATGCACTAAGGGAAACGCCGAATAACCGCGGAGAAGCAGTCCGCAAAACAAGCCCGTCCTCCCAAAGCTAAACATCCGAATCTCCATACTCTTTTAACTGCTGCTGAGAGACCCACTCTACCGTGCCTCTCAACCACTGGAACCCATCAAGAATTGACCATTATGCCTACACCATAAGGTAAATCATCATTCTACTGACAATTTCTATGCTCTACAGTGGACGCTCGAGCAAATTTTTAAGGAAGGACGGATGCCCAAATACATTGTTGGCCTGAAGTCATATCAAGATGGTAACTACAATAAATAACTCGAAGTTGTTCAGGTCAACGACAAAGCTGAGGAGAAGCATATCTACTATATGTACCTCAACAACATGATTGAAATCAACCAGATCAAAGCGTCGGAGGCTCTCGGAATGCTATGATCTTACACCTCAAGATAAAGAAGCCAAACTTCTTCCTGAGTCAAGCAATCGCCGACTTGGAACCTCTTTCGAGGATTGCGATACTACTCATGTCAAATTTCCACATCACGATGTGTTAGTCATAATGCTCAAAATGAAATAGTTTGTCATACACACAATGATGATCGATACTGGAAGCGGTATTGAAATTCTTTTTCAAAGTACGATCGACCAAATGGGTTTAGCCGACCAAGTCATTCAGAGGGACACAAACATCAGTGGGTTTAATGGCTCTAAGGAGGAGAGAGTAGGCAAGATTATCTTACCTATTACCGCAGGACCAACCACTATCGACATCGTTTTCTACGTCATCAATGCCAGGTATTGCTATCTTAAGATTATGGGCTGCTGCTGGATACACAATATGGAAGCAATCGCTTCTACCTATCATCGAGTACTTCGATTAAAATAGAAAAATGGTATTTATGAAATCAGAGGTAGTCAAAAACTTTTGTGAGCTTGTGAAAATACTGTCTTTGCTATCCTAGATACTCAGAAAGGTTGGCCGCATAACAATCACTGAAGATTGGTCACCCCGACGATCAATCACCTACAGAGGAGCCCATAGAATATGTCAACATTAATGGACTTAGTAGAGGCACATTCATCAGAACCAAGCTAGTTCAGTGCGAGAAAGGCACTCTCATTCATTTCCTACAACTCAATCGAGACATTTTTGCATGGTCTTTCGAAGAAATGCCCGGAGTCGATCTAGTTATGGCTTGTCACAAGTTAGCCATCAACGTGAATACCACAGCGGTCAAAAACAAATAATGACAACTTTCACCTCGTCTTCGAGATGAAGTTAACACCGAGATCGAAAAATTGATCAAAGTGGGATCCATTCGAGATGCCAAGTATCCAGACTGGATATCCAACATTGTCACTGTCCCAAAGAAGAACAAAAAAGTTTACGTTTGTGTAGATTTCACAGATCTAAAAAAAATACACCAAAGAACAGTTTCCCTCTTCCCAACATTCATTAGATCCTCGATTCTACGGCAGGCCATGATCTCCTATCAATGATGGACGCTGCTTCAGGATACAATCAGATCCCACTTCTTGAAGAAGATCAAAAAAGGAAACATCCATCACCGAAAGTGGCCTTTACTGTTACAAAGTCATGCCCTTCAGGCTCAAGAACGCAGGGGCAACATATCAACGATTGATGACTACTATATTCAAACCACACCTGGGAAATATTGTTGAAGTCTACATCGATGATCTCCTATGCAATAGCATACAGTCAGATAATCACATCTCAGATCTCAGCACAATGTTCAACATCCTTCAATCTTACAGAATACGTCTCAACCCTGATAAGTGTAATTTTGGGGTACATTCTGGCCGCTTTCTAGGCCACTTCATCAGCAAGAAAGGGATTGAGGCCGATCCAGATCAGATTCGGGCTTTCCTCGACATGTTTTCTCCAAAGACAATAAAAGACGTTCAAAAACTTGTCGGCAAGATTGCCGCGATCAACTATTTCATCTGTATATCTTCTGATGCTGCCGTTGGCTATTCTTGTTACTCCACGAATGTACCAAACGAGGAAAGGTCCAGCCAACTGTGAAAGTCACCTAGACAGCCGAATGCGAAGCAGCTTTTCAAGATCTTAAAATTTATTTGGGGAAGTCTCCCATAATGAGCACCCCAGTAGGTAATGAGGAACTGATAATCTGCCTAGAAGTCACATATACTTCTCTCAACTCGGTTCTTATTCACCTGGAAGGGAAAATAGAGAAACCAGTTTTCCTCATCAACAAAACACTCTCACTAGCAGAAACAAGGTACTCTAAAATTGAGAAACTTCATCTCACCCTTGTTTACACTTCGCAGGAACTCAAGTACTACTTCCAAGCACATTCTGTCAAAGTTATGACGAACTACCCACTTTGGGAAGTTCTATCCAAAAAAGAGAAGTTACGAAGAGTACAACAATGGTCAGTCAGTTTTGGCAAACATGATATCAAGTTTGAACAACGTCATTCCATAAAAGGTAAGGCCGTTGCCGATTTTCTTGCGGATTTTCTAGTGGAGGAACCTGAGTGAGAAGAGCACGACCCGGACCTCACCGAAAACACTCCAGAGAATCCAACCCCCAGGTCATTCAATGAATGAGCTGAGTGGATTACTACGCCAGGGTGGAGGCTTCTCACAGATGGATCAGCAGGTCTTGCAGGGTTAGGAATCGAGATCGTTTTGATTACCCCTTCCAATGACAGAATTGAGAAATCAATCTGCTTGGATTTTGAGGCCTTAAATAATGTCACCGAGTATGAAACTCTCATTCACGGACTCGACCTTGCTCTTGAGCTTGATGTCCCCGAACTCTTAGTTTACACAGATTCATTACTCACCGTTCATCATTATTTAGAGCAGTACAAGAAAAATGGGAAGATGATAGAATAAGCAGCCCTCATTGCAGATAGGATGAGTAAGTTCGTGAAAGAAACTCTCGAATATCTTTTTCAAGGGGAAAACAGACACTCTGATTCCTTGGCATATCTATCCAGGGTCTTGGGAACGGAAGCTTGATATCTTTAGATCGAAATCATTTCAGCCCCCAGCATTGATCGCATATCTGTATGTACGATCAACACTGGGGGCGATAAAGGGGGAGACGACGATTAGCGAAAGCCTTTCTTAGACTACCTTGGTGTTGACAACAAGTACAACATATGGTAGCCTAATCACAGCCTTCGACCTCCTCATTCGAAGTCTACTTCGTATCCTATTCGAACATATCAAAGACTATTTCGACTTAGAATCAAGCCCCTCAAGGAACTCTTGTAGTCGAAGCCTCGACAGCAGATAAACCTTCAAGAACGGATCAGCACATAACAGCAGATAAACCTTCGAGAACGGATCAACACATAACAATAGATAAACCTTCGAGAATGGATCAACACATAATAGAAGATACCCTTCGACTGAACGTTCGAATAACAGAAGTGTGATGAGACTAGCAGTCAGCTCAAACGGATTGGATGACGTATTAATTGGTCTCTCAGCTACAGTGACAGGGATGTCTGTAATAAATGCCGCCGTCAGGAAACTCGGGCAGTAATCATGTAACCTGGCCCACTCTTGGTGACTCAGCCTCTTATGTCTCTATAAATAAGAGAGAGGGGAAACCAAGAAGGGGTTAGAAAATTTCTCTCCAAACCCTATGCTTTTCACCTTCGACCACTTACAAACTGCATTCGATCTTTATTATTACTCATAGTAATAGAATCACAGTTTAAAATCCTCATCAGAGGTTGTAGAGAGTCACATTCGGGCCTTTACGCAAGTATTTGTCTCTAATTAGTCTCTTTTTAGGCAATATACTTGTACATCTTTGATGAGAGGTTGACCTCCGTGTTGTAAGAGACATCTTCACATCTCAACGAAGATCAGGCCCCTACAATTGGCACCGTCTGTGCTTCCCACACTATCAGATACCTTATCTTTGTTAGCCTCCTTTCTTCCCTACCATTTACCGCTCCTAATCAATGGCCCCTTCCCGCCGTGCCAACTCAACTCAGGCAGGCAACTCTATTGACGGAGTCGCCGCTCAAGTCGCTTTACTATCTCAGCAAATTGCTCAAGCAGAAGGGTACCATCAGCATCAACTCACCCAGGAACGAGAAAACCACCGCCAGGAGTTGGAAACCAAACGGAATCGCCGAGTAGATGACGAAAATAGACAGAATCGAGCAATCGATTAGCTACGCAACACAGTCTGAGAACTTTAAAGGTTAGAGCCCTTGGAACCAGCCCGTTAGTCCCAGGTACCGGATCAATCGCGCGTATCTGCCCGCACCCGCCTTGGACCCTCAACAAACCTTGAGTTACCCCCAGCTCCCATCGGTGTCGAAGGTATTCCCCGTACTATTCCCCCCACTGGCTCTATCCACCTCGAAATCCACCCCATAGAATACTCTTTTGACTCCACCCTCCATTCATCTACATTCTCGAAGTTACCTCTCACTATCAACAAATCTTTATTCCACCCTCGACCCGTCGAGCATAGATTAAAGAACCAAGGTTTCTCAGGGTAACATTGGATGTGATAGGTCCCTCGGTTCTGACTCGCCTTCTTCGTGTTAAAGGTAACAATATCAAACTACTTAATCAAATTTCGGCCCTCACCAGCCAATTTTACATTCATCCCCTCTATCACCTTCATCATCTCATAAAAATTCCCGTTCATTTGCACTGGAGCCACCTCCCCAAAATTTAGCATTTCTTTCACCAGCCTTCAGATCGGTAACACCATCCCCAATCAAATCTTGTCTCAGGATTCTATTTAACGGTCAATCATGCCCCTGCAGCACTCAAAAATATCCCCACCTTCGACAGTTCTAACTTAGCGGCAAACCGCTCTAGCCTAATCCTATCCTTCGCTGCAACGAGACCCCCAATGCCATCCGACTAAGTTGAATCCCTGCTATCGTTACAATGCCCTTTATCTCCCTGCCTCTCACCCGAGGGCCCTATATCATCCCTTTCCCCCACACTTTTTCCTCCTCCTCACTATCCTCAGTTACTATCGTCCTTCGACGCCTCGAAACCACAACCTCCTCAGTAGGCAGTACCATTGATAATGAGGCCTCGATTACTACATCTAAAACTTCTACATCACTACCATCACCCATTGGGGCACGACCAGAAATACTAGCTTCGATTTCTTCGATCTCTTCATCTATCAGTGACTGTCTCGAAGCCGGACGGTTATCCATTTTTTGCCTACAGAAGAAAAGGCACGCAATTAGATCGACAAACTCGATAAATTCCGTGACCATCCTATCTATCCCCTCCAAAAAAAACCACAAACCGGGTCATAACCCAGACTTTTCCCCTCTTCGACCTCTCGAGTGCCATTTCTAAGCCACAAACACAAATTGTTCCGCCTCTACTATCTAAACCAAAAAAACAAACAAACAGCAGAACCAAGTTCACAGAGATCAAATGCCATACCTGAAATTAGCAGAACTACCCCAAAATTAGAAAGATCACAGCCTCAGATGCCCTAACAGCTTCCACGTTCGCAATGGCGCTTGTCCTTCTCCTTCTCACTCTCTATGGTTTTCACAGCAAACTAGCACAGTAATTCCTCAATTCTCACTTATATATATTTTGAAAACCCGAAAACACCTCGATTTATTAACCGCTATCATTACCACGTCCCCACCTCCCCGACTTTTTGGCTAATAGTGTACTTTGACTAATATACCCTTAACATTTCCCACGTGCGAACAACCCGTTTACCTAAAATTACATGTACTGCCGAAGCTTCTCAAACCTTATTCTCCCAGATCAAAACTAAACAGTCAGAACCCAATAGTCACATCACCACCTTTTTCGTCAAATAAGTAAAACATAATCATTGCTTCCCGGCACACTGCCCTAAATGCATGTACCACTCTGACAGACCAGCCGTTTAGATTGTCAGATCAGCCAGTCAAATCAAACTTCACCTTCGATACACTATCAAACGTCACCTTCGATACACTATCAAACTTCATCGACGTTACACTTCTGAGGTCGAACATTTGACCAGTCTACACCGCGATGAATCTTCAATAAATTACCTCAGATTTATTAAATCTCTCATACAAACAAACCCCCCATTCGACCAGTCAAAACTTCATGCCTTCAGACAAAATTTTCAGTTTCGACAAAGTATTTTTTTTTATCCCAACAATTTCAGTTTTATATTCCAAATATTCATTCAATACCGTTATACTATCGACCTCATACCAAATAGTATAATATTTGGAATTTAGATTCTACTACCATATCCCATAGTTCACAACAATTTCTATTAGTACTATCAACAAAAACACTTTTCATTCCGACAACGGGGACAATACTACAAAAGTCATGCAAAAAATAAACGGAAAGAAGAGAGAAATAGAACACATTAACGCAGCAACATGAGAATCTACACAAGGGAATCCTATATAATTAGCAGGTTGCTCCTCTGCAACAGTGGCCACCACAACACCTTCATCCTCCTGATCTACTATATCTTCCGCGAAGAAGCGACAACCGATGGTCGGGTAGCGGCCCCATCATTTGCACTATTCCTCACTAGTATGCGAAGGGCATATCATAGAGAGGTGCTCCAGGTTCTGCTTTAAAAAGATCTGGCATTTCAGCATTAATGTCGTCCTCTATCCCGAACCTTCGTTGAAGACCTAGCAGGGCCTCTTGAATCCTCCTCGCCCTCACGGCTGTTTGATCTTCAGCAACCGGTACGTTCTCAGCCATATTGATAAAACGGAAGTACTTAGCTAGAAGAGAAGAATGCTGTAAGACAGATAAAGAAATCTCTCCCTCCATGCCCCTTTTTATACCTCCAAACTCACCAGAACTTTCCCTCTTCCCTAACCGAATTAATGGTAACCTTCAATTCCTAATAACGAAAAGTCAACATGTAACCTCTCCAACTTCCAAGATGTAACTGATTCATCTATACCTGTATTCAAACATCCTCCCCAATGACTCCCAGTCGAGCACATCTCCAACATCGAACATTCGACCATTGTAAGGCTCGATCTTTACAGCAGCCCATCATCAACCTTCGATCATAATTTCCTTCGAGCATATTTTTATACCTTGCGCCTAGAAGAGTAGTCGTTTGCATTCGTCTACATTATCTAACCAAATAACAGGAATGCAGACACGAGCAAAATATTATGTCCATTTCAATTACTGAATCCAGAAAAACAAATTACATTTTTTCCCTACCACCCCAAACTCAAAACAACTTCCACCCACAAAACAAAATAGAAACTACACAAAATAATACCAAAACATTCACAACATCAACCCAGCGCCCTACTTCTGGAAGAACCAGCTCCGCTCACTGCATATTCCTCCTCGATGATCTCCTCTGCACAGACAGGGCTTTCAGCTAATGCCATCAAGGAAGATAGCATTTCTGCTTGGTCGTAAAGTACGACCTTAATTGCTCCCAGAGATAGGCGTACGGTTCGCCATTGATGAACTCCTCTAGCCTCTCATCCGCAAGATCCGGCATGTCCCAATTCAGATCATGTTGTCCGAAAAACCTCAGGTGCAACTCCGCCATTTTCCGCCCCACACGACGATCACGGGGAAACCCCATCCTCTTCTGATAACGGGTATTGGGCGGGCTATCCATTCAGATATTTAGAATGAAGAACAGAGCAATGTTGAAGATGGAAGAAGATACATAATCCCCGCACAAGAACCAATTTTTATAGCCTTCACCCCATTTATTACCTTTTACCCACCTACACCTCTTAATTACCCCCCCCCCCACTTTATTATTTTCCCTGAAACAAACGGTCAAACAAGAGCAGGTTCCAAGACAACCGTTTTCTCAGCAAATGCCTCTCCATTGGGCTTCGAGACCCTTGTCGAGAGGGGGCGAATGTGGTAGCCTACTCGCAACCTTCGACCTCCTCACTCGAAGTCTACTTCGTATCCTACTCGAACATATCGAAGACTATTTCAACTCAGAATCAAGCCCTTCGAGAACGGATCAACACATTATAGCAGATCAACCTTCGAAAATGGATCAGCATATAACAGTAGATAAACCTTCGAGAATGGATCAAAACATAATAGCAGATACCCTTCGACTGGATGTTTGAATAGCAGAACTGTGATGAGATTAACAGTCTGCTCAAACGGATTGGACGGCGCATTAATTGGTCTCTCAGCTACAGTGACAGGGATGTCTGTAATAAATGCCGCCGCCGAAAAACCTGGACAGTAATCATGTAGCCTGGCCCACTCTTGGTGACTCAGCCTCTTATGTCTCTATAAATATGAGAGAGGGGAAACCAAGAAGGGGTTAAAAAAATCCTCTCCAAACCCTATGCTTTTCACCTTCAACCACTTACAAACTGTATTTTATCTTTATTATTACTCATCAGTAATAGAATCACAGTTTAAAAGTCCTCATCAGAGGTTGTAGAGAGTCACATTCGGGCCTCTACGCAAGTATTTGTCTATAATTAGTCTCTTTTTAGGCCATATACTTGTACATCTTTGATGAGAGGTTAACCTCTGTGTTGTAAGAGCCATCTTCGCTTCCCAACGAAGATCAAACCCCTACACAATAGACTACTCCCAGCAGATCCAAAAGTATGCCGACAGCTAATCAAAAAATCGAGGCATTACATTACTCAAAACGGTATACTTTACCGCCATTCTGTTACAGGGACTTACCTTAAGTGCCTCTAAAAGTTAAAATCAGACGAACTGCTCTGCAAATTACACGAAGGACCTTGTGGCTCCCAAAGAGTATTCTAGCCTGGCATGCACAAGCAAGCAGAAGAGTATTCCTGCAGGTGTGATACCTTCCAGAGACATGGAAATATGATACTCGCCCCTGCGCTCGAGCTCCATGCAAGCAAGGTTTTCTGGCCATTCAAAAGATGGGCATTAGACTTCGTTGGTAAATTCCCTAACTCTCCGCGTAATCGCCATCACCTACTCATAGCTACCGATTACTTTACAAAATGGGTAGAAGCAATTCCATAATGTCAAACCAGAGAAGAAGGGGTCATCTCTTTTATCTGGAACCACATAATTACTTCATTCGGGTGCCCCCACCAAATTTGTTTTGATAACGGGCCCTAGTTAGTAGGAGATAAGGTCGTCACCTTCCTAAATTACCACAATATCATCCACTCACCATCAAATCCATACTACCCTCAAGGCAATGGCCAAGCCGAAATTGCCAACAAAACCATTGTGGATGGACTCAAGAAATGGCTTCACTCACAGAAAAAAGGAAATTGGGTTCACGAACTACCTCACGTCCTGTGGGCGTATCGAACCACTCCCCGACAATCCACTGGCTGTACCCCATTCCTCCTTGCTTATGGCACTGAGGCAATCATTCCTTCTAAATATCATCATCCAGTTCGTGATCAGGAGTTAACTGACGAGGGGAATGAGTTCGAGTTGGCTTACAACCTCAATAAGATAGATGAGACCAGGGAACGCGCCATCGCTAACCTTGGTCGATATCATCATATGCTTGCCAGGTCGTACAATAGCCGAGTCAAGAGCTGTACTTTTTAAATTAGAGATCTTGTCCTTAGAGAAATTCCTCAGCATCGCAAAGAGCCTCACGCTGGAAAATTAACCAACAATTGGGAGGGTCCATTCATTATCACAGGTCTTTCAGGCCTAGGATCATACTATCTCATGACAGAAGAGGGAATCCCTATTTCAAATCCTTAGAACAATAGACGACTGAAATAGTACTATCATTAGGCGTCTTACTACTCCATTTCCATTATTCTCTATTTGTTTTTCAATTCCAAAAGCGAGATTCTTATCTCTATCCAATGTACATTATGAACTTATCAATGAAAGTTTTTTTTGAACAATGTCATTCTCTTCACGAACATTCGTCTACATTATACAGATTTAAGCATAGGTAATACTAACTTACAATAGATCTTTTCCAAGTTCAATCAAGGATATTACTAGAAGGACTCCTTTTACTATATCTCTGGAATTATAACAAGTGTAACGGCTTGTTTTACATCAAAGACTCAATAGGCTGATCAAGGATAATACTTGATTTAGCTAAATATTTACATCTCTATGATTGTAACAATTATAACAACTTGTTTTACATCAAAGACTCAGTAGGTTGATCAAGAATAACACTTGATTCAGCTGAATCTTTACATCTCTGCGATTATAACAAGTATAATAACTTGTTTTACATCAAAGGCTCAATAGGCTGATCAAGGATAGTACTTGATTCAGCTGAATCTTTACATCTTTGCGATTGTAACAAGTGTAATAACTTTTTTTATATCAAAGACTTAGTAGGCTGATCAAGGATAACACTTAATTCAGCTTAATCTTTACATCTCTGCGATTGTAACAAGTATAACAACTTGTTTTACATCAAAGACTCAGTAGGCTGATCAAGGATAACACTTGATTTAGCTGAATCTTTACATCTCTGCGATTGTAACAAGTGTAATAACTTATTTTACATCAAAGACTCAGTAGGCTGATCAAGGCTAACACTTGATTCATCTGAATCTTTACATCTCTGCGATTGTAACAAGTGTAATAACTTATTTTACATCAAAGACTCAGTAGGCTGATCAAGGATAACACTTGATTCATTTAAATCTTTACATCTCTGCGATTGTGACAAGTGTAATAACTTATTTTACATCAAAGTCTCAGTAGGCTGATCAAGGATAACACTTGATTCAGCTGAATCTTTACATCTCTGCTATAGTGGCAAGTGTAAAAACTTGGTTCACATCAAAGACTCAGCTAGGCATAAGATAAAGCAAAGGTCATACTAGCTTTCATCTCTTTCAATATGCATGTGAAATTTCTATAGTTCAAATCAAGTTTCAACTTGGTTTAACTCAACTCATTTCTGTGATTAAAACGAATGTGAATAGCTTGTTTTATATCAAAGACCACCACCAGATACAAGATAAAGCAATGGTCATATTTGATTTCATCTATTTTTAAATGTGTCTTCGACAGATACTATTTATTTTTCAGGTGAAATTCATATTGCAGAGGATTCTTTTCTGCTGAGGTATTGTCAGCTGCGATTCCCCACACATCAAGAGGCTGCGATTTCAGTTTGCGAGCCACATCAGCTCTACCTTGTTCTATTGATTCATCAGTTCGAGGGCCCAATTGGGTCTCCATGACGTTCAGACAGTTTTAACAAGGTATCTCGTTCTTAGCTCCACAGATGCATCCCTTATCCGATAGCATTTTTAACAAGGTATCTCGTTCTGACTCTTGTCTTTTTACTTCCTCCACAAAATATGCAACGATCACCCTGAATAGGTCAGATCGAGATACATCAGGTATTACCGTCGTTGTAAATCTCGCCTTCAATCTCTCGTGGTGTGACTTTAACCTAGCGTAATCATTATTCCTTTCAAGTATATCCGTATCGACCCTATCATGGTAGATTGCATCTTCTTTCAATTTGGCAATGTACTTCGCCGACTCTGCTTGGTTTATGGCTTCTAAGTCTACTACCCAAGCACGAAGTGTCCAAATTTTAGCGTTCAACTCTTCCCTAGCCGGCATATTTTTCAACAATTCTTCTTTCTTCTTCACCTGCTATTTCTTTGTTTTGATCTCCCTTTCCAAAACTTTCTCCCTGATAAAAGCAGTATCCAACTTATGCTGGCATTCGCTCAAATTCGTATTTCCCTTCTGAGCATGCCCCTAAATTTGAGATACGTCACTTTCTAGCTCTTTAATACGACCTGAGAGATTAACTACATCCCCTCGAACTAAAGAAGCCTTAACCTCAGTTCTACTTCCCCCAGAATGCTCTCTAGCCTCGGCCTTTTTGGTACGAGCAACAACTTGGTCCTTTTTGGCTTTAAGCCGAGCAACTCTCTCTTTTAAGTCATCGCACCTGCGTTGCATTTCTCAGAATTCCATATCATTGGTGGGAAGGGTTGTTTGCAAATGTTCAACTGCAGCCTCTGAAGCTGATAGATTTTATCGAGCTAACCTCAGCTCATTATCTTTTTCGATGAATTTCCGTCTCATTCGCTCCAGCTCGTTCCTACAGTTCTGAAGATCAGATCGAAATCGTTCCTCTGTTTGTTCTAGAGCCTGAATACGGTATTGAGCCGTGTCGGCCTACATAGCCTTCGTAGCCAATACGTCGACCTGACGCTGAAGTTTCTCGACACGTTCTGTTGTCTCGAATAGCTCTTCTAATCCCTTCTTAATTTCAAAATCTTTTTCTTCGACCTGAAGAGTCAGGTCAAAAATGGCCACATTCAACTTCTCAAGTCTGAAATGCACTTTTACGTATTAATCCTCACTGTTCTCGTTCGCCTCCTTCATCCTATCAAACTGCTCTACAAATTCCCAATTGTACATGAGTACGTGGTCCTTACGTACGCGAAATGAATCAGATTCAACGTAAGAAATATAACAAGTTTTAGTACAATTCGATTCAGGAAATCTAATTCCTAATATATACATACTACATTTCTAAGAGACTATGTGATTTCTAAACATTTGCTTCCAAGTACTTTTAGACTCCATTATCAGATGAACCCATCATGAATCTTCTAACGGCGTACAAGGTACACATTTTTGATATATTTTTCCATATTAATAGCGTCAGATTTTTTTGTGCATTTATCTCCTGTTGACTTGATAACTTAACATTGGTTTAACATGCAAGTCAAAAAACCTATTCCGATCTAACTTGCAGCTCCGCTTTCGCAGACAACAAGGCTTTAGAGGTCTCTATTTTACTGGCAAGTCCAGACTCTAGGTTATTTATTTTGAGACTCATCTCTCTAACTACCTACAAGACGTTTATAAATAAAGTCAATCTACAGAAGTTTGATCCTCATACACAATTCAAATAATTTACAAATACTTATACTAAAACACGTATCTACCCTACCTTCTCACTTCCACCTTCGGGGAGCTCGACGTCATCCCCTTAATTGTTGAGCACCGTCTGGTAGGAGACACCATCTAGACCATCCATAATCCCCACTATTTCAGCTTCCCCCTTATCCTCTACCTCAACGTAGGTGTCCTCCTTAATGGCGTTTACCTCCTCCTCAGAATAGCCTTTCAGCATCAAATGCCGCTTTAGCCTATCACGCTACTCAACCATCTCGTCTAGATTGGCCTTTACCTCGACTTTTAGCTGGCTGATCGCCACAACGTGAGAGGCCTTCAGCTGCCTAACTTCCTTCATGGCTTCAGTATTGGTTCGAGCTAAGTCTTTCTCCAGCTCACTCTTGACCTTCTTTAGCTCACTTTTTTCTTCCTCTATACCGAGCCACATCCCCTTGACAAGATGAGGAACCTGCAAAAATTATATCGATCTCAGTTATTAGCTCGAAGTATATTAAACATTTATTTTTGATAATATAAACTTACCATCTTGCTCGTATCTTCTTCTCCTTGGAGAATCGCCAACCTTGCCCTTTCCTCGACCTCTTTAAGGTCGTCCACTAAAGCAGATCGCCTCTCGACGAACTTCTCTCCTGGATTCCCTGAGGGTTTGACCCTCCACCTCTTATCTTTCACGACCTCACCACTTCCAGTGGTACCAGGGGCCGGTAGAGTCTTTAGCATCCGTTTCTTCAAAAATAGCTGAGCTACTTTGCTCGGCCTGATAGGATTCGGCTGAGCCGAACTTTCAGCTCCAGGAGTCTTAGAAAAATTAGTTTGAACCCTCTCACCGCTGACTTTCCTTTTTCCTTCATCGACCCCTGCCATCGACATAGTAGCCTGAGCTTTTTGAACCTTGTTCGACCTACTTTCAACTCTCTTTTGTCTACTCAGGCTGAGTCCCTCTAAAATGAGTTTGAGTTTAGTCTCCTCCTCCGCAACTTCATCCAGCAGGAATTCTTTCCTTTCCACTGTAAACTTCACACCTGCAATAATAACATTTTTTACTATCAACTACAGTTGTCAACAAAGCATAGCAATAATTCTATCTATACATGTCTATACTTACTTTGCTTTATAGATCTAAATTGAAGGTCCAAAGGTTCTTTATCATCTCTTTGAAGGAAATTACCCTTCACCCATATGATGTTGTCATTCTAGGTTAGACCTGCTGAATTCAGATCAAAAAAGTGACGCCGAGTTACGCTCGCACATAAATATGACCCCCACTGGCCTTAAAATTCTTCACCCCATAAAACTGCAGAACGTCCTCAAGGGTTATTCTCCTCACTTTTCCTCCCGTTCCTACCTTTCATTTAGATGGTCATACACAGTTATTACCTCCCACATATTCCCGTTCATTTGAACAGGACATGCCCCAAATTGTATTCATAATCCCCTTCGCCAAATTGGTGAGGGGAAGGCTCAACCCATACTTTAATTGAGATAGGTAACACAGAAAACCCTCTAAGAGTTCACCCCTGACATCCCCATCAAATACTCTAACGAGATCGATTCATTTATACCCCTATCTCATTTTTCTACTTCCAAATCTGCCAACAGATAAAAGTACTCTTCCCCCCTCCGCTACCATATAACCCCTAAACTGCCTACCGGCAAACTCTGTACATTTGCCCCACTTCCCTCCTACCGCCGCCTTGGCTTTACAAAACTCTTTAAAGGCATCAGAACCCAGATGATAAGATACCAACTGGCCAGGGAAACACGAGAATTGTTCCAATCCTCCTTCCCCTTCGTTATCAGACTCATTCGTCCGACCAGAGGTCGAAACCTCATTAACAGACGAACTACCCATCTTAAAAATAGATTCTGCGACCACATTTTCGACCTACACAGATGCCTCTCACGGTTGACCTACATACAGGTTATGTTATTTATCATTCTTCTATCTAAGTATGCACATATATATATCCAACATATATCTTTGATCAATCATTCACGTATAACATATATCTTTAACCTATAGAAATACATCTCTATTAAACTTCAGTATCCGAATGAGAATCGGCAGTAGAGTCAAGCTTTCCCCTCACAGTGCTGCTGTATTGCCACCTACGAAATCCCAAATCTTTTACCCTCTTCAACCGTTTATCGCCTTCGGATAACTCTTTATCGAATCCCCTAATTTTTTGTCTTTCTCTCTGAGTGCTCTCCAAGTTTTTTATGATAAAATGTTTGTTTGAGGACGAAGAAGAACTATTTATCCTTTTTCTCTCATACGGTTGGCATTTATTGCTCCTTGCACAAAACGTCCACGAGTCCAGAACTGAGGCATCCTTTCTACTCTCCATGTTAGATGCCTTGTACCTTTTCGATAAAACTACCTTTCCATCATTACAACTACCCTTATTTTTTAACATATTTTTTCTCCTAATTTCCATATCTTTTCCTGGCCATCCCGCACTCATGATGACTCACACTGTACGATATCAGAGCTCTATTTTCTTTTACATACAAAATAAAGCTAGAAACTTCTGCATTTTTATATTTTTGTTTCTCAGTCCTTGATTATCATACTTAGAGTGATTGTCGTCATTTTCCAAATTGTACAAATATTCAAATTTATTCCAAATGTTTGCTAAAATAGTCTCAAAGCAGATTCGCCCCTATAGAGGATCCGATTGACTTATATTATTTCTGTTACATTCACAACATTTATATTATCCATAAGACACACTTAACGTATCCTCTAATCACATTATTCGTCGGTCCACAGATCGTCAAATTTAATCTTAACTTCAGCAGTTTTTACAAACAATCATCCTTCTACGCAGCACAAATCCTCTGAGATCGAGCCGTACCATCCTAAATCTCTCATCCATTTTTCTTTCATCCTACCCATATTTACACGTTTCTCACTAACTTTCTCCTCAAAACATGTGATTTTTATCTTTTATCTCGTAACTGAATTCCCAAATCTTAGGATCAATTATTATAACTTATCCCCTCACCAATATACAAAATAGTCACTGTATTCGACCTTACGCTACCATGGGTATTCCCCCTTTCGATCTGTAACAACTCGAGTTTATAGATTTCCTATAATTTTTATCCCTCACCTGTTAAACATAAATCATTTATATCAGCACAAAATTGGCAGCACATATTAATCTCAGTTCGAACAGCGTTGCAACACTATTTTATCACTTGCCAACAGTTATTCAACTAACACCGAACACAATTCAGGTCGATTCAAGAAGTTTTTGTATACACAGTTTCATAAAAATCAACTTTTATTCATATCAAAGATATTATATCGATTTATAGATAACAAGTTTTCCCATAGGAATACAGTAGAATGTTATCCGTCTAGCACCAAACTCCAGGTATTTTACAGATAATAACTTTTCCCTATTTGCTAAAAGCTACAGGTCAGTCAGGCATGACGAGGTATCATGTTTTCCAGTTCTTCTTACTTCAGTGAATCTTCACCCTGATGTAAAAAAGATATTAGAACCAACAAAGATCTTCCCTCACATGGCTCGGTTGAAGCCCAGTCGAACTCCAAGTGAGAACTATGCAAGCAATGGAATCAGTGTTGATACCCACAAAACAAGAAGAAAGGTTTTCTGAGTGCAAAAACACAATGGAAATGCGTTAGCAAAATCCCCCATCCCATTCTCCTCCACTACTACTATCACTGCCTCTTCTATAACCACCACCACCAACGAGTTGGTAGAGATGAAGAAGGC
Source organism: Kingdonia uniflora (assembly GCA_014058105.1). Taxonomy (NCBI): domain Eukaryota; kingdom Viridiplantae; phylum Streptophyta; class Magnoliopsida; order Ranunculales; family Circaeasteraceae; genus Kingdonia; species Kingdonia uniflora. The sequence continues at coordinate 1,825,188 of JACGCM010000440.1, read as the reverse complement.
CCAACCTTAGAATCCAAGGCGATACAAAAAATCATTATATCTGCCCCGCGGATACACCTTTCCCTGTATATGAAGCTCTAATCCTATCTTCCGCAAGAGTGCGGAGACAGGCCTGACGTTCCTTGCCTATCAAGACGATGACATAAAATCTCTACTTATAGTAAAAATATTCCTCAGCTTGAGCTGCTTCCTCTCCTGACAAGCCTGGGTACGTCGGAGGAACAGGGGCGGGGATCGCCATTTCCAAGGAACAATCACCAAAGTAATTCAACTTCAACCTCTGTGCTTCCGGCCCAATCCTCTCTTCAAGAGCCATACTCCGCATTTTCACCATCTCAGAGAAAGTTACGTATGCAAGAATTGTTCCAAGGAGTTGATAAATATACTCTTTATATAACCCTAACTATATTGTGTAGGTACATTTTCCCAAGCGTCATCATTCATTATGGATGTGACTATTCAAACCAACCATCACGTACATCCGTATCACTATTTAATACCCATCACATCTTAATATCACGTAACTACCACCCAGTCAAACGCCATCATTGCTCCGTCTCAAAATTTAAACTCTTAACATATTCTTTCTCAACCAAAGCCACTCGTGACTTCAGTGGCAAGGGGATGATTGTAAGGACTTATCCCTCGACCTCACTCTTAATCGAGCTCACACAGTTTAATTTACCTCCATCTCAGGCTCACACAATTTTAACACTTAATACTCCAGTCAAACATTCCAACCGGCCCCACAAACTACTCAAGAACATGGGTTGAGCTTAACCCGGAAAACGTTAATCAGTCAAAGATACCTGTCTCCCACGAACTCATCAATTATTTAGTCAACCACCACTAAACACATTATTTGGAAAATGTGTTCTAGCACGATGAAGAGCTGTGGAAAACCTATTTAAAGGAAAAATTCTAGAAGAGAGAAGGACCAGAAAAATCACTCAAAACATCTTATTTATAAGATTAAAAACATTTATGTATTCTAGAGATTACTTGTAATAAAGATATCCACTCAAAGTAATAAAGATATTTTTACAAAAATCCTCCATACGAGGTCGTGGTTTTCTACCTATTAAGAGGTTTTCCACGCAAAAAACACATGTTTTTCATTTCCTACTTTCTTGTAGATTATTATTACAGGTTCATTGGTGTGATAGCTAATTCCTAATCAAATCGAACTTACGGAATTTGGCCATTACATGACCCATGAGATATAGGCTATCAAAGTCAATGTTGAACACCTGCTTCGTTTATGCAATTACAATTATAATCAGTATCAACATCAAAAAATCCAAATATAATCCAATTCATGATAGAAGCTTCCATAATAAATAAAGTATTAAATATGGTGATCTTGTGAGTAGAATGACTAAAGCACATATCACATAAGAAAAACTATTTTCTATATTTATGAAAATTAGCAGCAATTGGCCCGTGCTCGCACAGGCTAAACAACAATGTGAAGAATATAATTTGATATATATATTAAGATGCATTTAACAATGCCGCAGTAGTACCTATTGTTGGACCTAAATAAGAACTATAAACAATTGGGTAATTTTAACTTTGTTTTCGCTTGTTTGGCCATTTCTACAACCTCTGACAGACTTTGGGTAGTGGATAGGGTCAGTTCATCCTGTAACCGCTTTATCAACCCAAGTTTGAACTGACTAATGCGCTGTAGTTTTTGATAATACAACTCTGGACAAAAATAGATAAAATTCACTCGCATAATCATCAGCCTATTGATTCTGGGTTTAATACAGATTTTGAAATTTAACCAAACTTTCTTCCTCATAATTTCTGGAATATATCGAGCTATCAACTCACATATCATCGTATCCCAATCTATAATATAATCACCCCCAGCTATTACCCACAATTATTGTACCCCTTCCCACCAATTGAGAGCATACCCAGTCAGTTTTGTTTCCATTAAGGTAACTACAAGATGATCTCCACAATGCTTGAATGCTAAAATTCTGTCAACCCTATTTAACCAGTCAATAAAACCATCTCCATCCATCTTACCATCAAACTTGGGGACATTAGTTTTAACATCCTGATTCATATTCTGAAAAGTAAAAATAATAGTATTTGTGTAATCCTGTGATTCATCTCAGGGACAGTAATGAGTGTATATTAATTTTGGGCTTGATACTTTATGCTGGAGGAGGGCACCATTCGACTCTCTCTGGGTTTCTCTTCTTCTCCTTGACTTAGGTAGTTGTCTCTAGAAGAGGAGAGGTTGTACCAGAAGAAGAAAATTATATTAGGTTACCTCAACACCTCTACTTATAGGGAGGGTTTGACCTATGAGTGCCCCTGCTCACGTACTTTATGTAATTACTAAGATGTCCTTTCAGGGTCGTAAGCTTCTACAATTCCACATGAGTAGAGGGGCTAATGGATGGCTCATCATTGGTTGTGCTCGCAACGACTCTATGGCCGTTTAGGCAAGTCCATGCCTAAGACCTGCTTATCATTTGGTAGGGGCTTTCGGGATGACCTGGCTGGATTGTTCCCCTCATGGCTAGCAGGAGCGTACTCCTACAATCGCCCCCCTCAGGTCTTGCTCGTAGTAAGGGAGAGCTGAGGTGGTATGGTCATGTATTCGTCGGTTGTTGTATTGGGAGGTGTTTGATATCATGCCTGTCAGCGTCTTAGGAAGGGAGAAGAGTAATTATTGTTTAGAAAATCGTGTAGCATGCGTTAGCTGCTACTGCAGGTGACGTATCACGTCATTGTGGTGTGCCCAGTCATTAATGATAATTGCCTCTCCGTGTACCCCTATATAGGGGGATCTACTGTAGAGTGATGAAAACTTTGGCCATTCAGTATTTACAATTGCAGTGAGTTTAAACTCTCTTCTTTCTTGCTGTGTTCTTGGAGTGCTGTCTTGCCAGAGATTGCTATTCAGCGTGATGATTTGCTTGGGCCGTGAGCTATCCCGCATTGCACGTTGGTATTACCGGTGAGTTCCCTAGTTGATTGGCTTGATTTATAGTGATGCATATTTTTTTTGTTTGTCGTACGTGTAGTTAGCGACCAATAAGTTTGTGGGCACTGAATGTTAGGTGCTTGTCTAAGTTTGGTTAGTCCTTGTGGGATGAGGTACCATAATCGTGGGAATGTCTTTCTGCGTAGACAGCAGTTGGTACGAGTACTGTGGTCAGTTTTACGACTGGCATCTCAGACTTAGCTCAGATACACTCCCTTCGAAAGGGTGGACAAGTCATCAGTGGACTAGGGATCATGGTCATGGAGCTGCCCATCCCTGGAAGTACGGGTGGCCCAATTTTGACGTAGCTGATGTGCCATGGGAGTCATAAATACTAAGTGAGAGTTCCAAAAAATGGTGACAGTGTGTGGGGCCACCTGGGAGAAGTGTAGCAGTCTTTAAGGGGCATAATAAGTAGGCAAGAGGCTATTGGTTTTCCCATAAAAATTAATTAGGCACCTTCTCTTGGGGCCTATAAGAGGGGCTAGAAGTGTTCAAAATATAACCACTATTTGGAGCTTCACTTTGAGTATCAGACTTTCACATAAGAAGATGCAGAACCGATCGCAAATGCATTTCAAAGTACGGGTAACCACGTGGGTAGAGTTATATACCAAGATGTATTTTGGTCATCAGGGGCTGGCGGGGAAACTACTGGAGCGGGCGTACGTCGACCCTTATTCTCTACCAGAGGGGGAGGGGAAAATGTAGGAAAAATGTTAGTTCTGGTATCTCATTTTGTGCGGCCAAGTGAAGACCTGGTCCAACCGTGAAGTGGTTCTGAGGGTCATGGCCCTTGAGGATGTGAAGGAGGCCAGCTGTGAAGGACCAATCTATAGGATTTGGGAGAGGTCATTCCCCTGCTGTATGTAATTTATTACTAGTAGTGTCGTATATTGCCTGTTTCTCGTTTATAATTGTTACTGTGGAAATGGATGTGAAATTTGTGATTATGTGTAATTATGTGTAGTAATCCTCGTAGGAGTAAAGTATGTTATCGTTTGTGCGATCCTATATAGACAGTTAGGCGCGAGGTGTCCAAAAACTTTTTTAGTGGTCCTTGTAAAACTATGTACTCGTTGTCGTCTTAAGGACCTTAGAGGGGCAGTTAGGCGCAAAGTGTCCAACAACTTTTTTGGCAGTCCTCGTAGGACTATGAACACTTTGTCATCTTAGCGACCTTAGATAATCTGTTTGGCGCGAGGTGCCCAACAACTTTTTTAGTAGTCCTCGTAGGACTATGTACGCTTTCTCACCTTAACCACCTTAGAAAGGCAGTTAGGCGCGAAGTACCTAACAACCTTTTTAGTTGTCCTAGTTGGACTATGCATGTTTTGTCGTCGTATCGAGTTTAGAGAGGCAGTTAGGCGCAAAGTGCTTAACAACTTTTTGAGTAGTCCTCATAAGACTATGCATTCTTTGTCATTGCAATGACTTTAAAGAGGCAGTTAGGCGTGAAGTGTCCAACAACTTTATTAGTAGTCCTCGTAGGACTGCATTTTTTTATCGTCGTAACAACTTTAGAGATGCAGTTAGGTGCAAAGTGCTGAACAACTTTATTAGTAGTCCTCATAGGACTATGCATTATTTTTCATCGTAATGAATTTAGAGAGGTAGGTAGGCGCGAAGTGCCCAACAACTTTATTAGTAGTCCTCGTAGGACTATGCATTCTTTATCATCGTAATAAATTTAGAGAGGCAGGTAGGCGCAAAGTGCCCAACAACATTATTAGTAGTCCTCGTAGGACTATGCATTATTTGTCATCGTAACGACTTTAGGGAGGCAGTTAGGTGCGAAGTGCCCAACAACTTTTTTACTAGTCCTCGTAGGACAATGCATTTTTTATCGTCATAATAACTTTAAAAGGGCAGTTAGGGGCGAAGTGCCCGACAACTTTATTAGTAGTCCTCGTAGGACTATGTACACTTTCACGTCTTAACGACCTTAATCGCTATGAGGACGCCCGACTTCAAAGGCGCCCTCTGTATGGTGAGTACGTTGTTACTTCAAAAAACGACGCTCGTCTTTGCGAGGACATCCTACTTTGAGGATTCCCCTGGTATGGTGAGTGCGCTTTTATTTCAAAAAGTGACTCTCATAGTTATGAGGACGTCTGTAACCGTACATTAATAAGACCTGAGAAACTTGAAAAACAAGTATAAGATTAGCATAAAGTGTAATAGACATTATAACCAGTAAAGAATGAAACTCCCATTGGGAATGGGCATTATGACCAGTAATAGTACTACTTCAATAATACCCCCGGTATGGTAAGTGCACTTTTACTTCAAAAAATGACTCTCGTAGTTGCGAAGGCGCCCTACTGCAAGGACACCCCAAGTATGGTGAGTGCGCTTTTACTTCAAAAAGCAACTCTCGTCTTTGGGAGGACGTCCTACCTCAAGGACGTCCCCAGTATTGTGAGTGCACTTTTACTTTAAAAAATAACTTTTGTCTTTGCGAGGACGTCCTACTTCAAGGATGCCCTTAGTATGTTGAGTGCACTTTTATTTTAAAAAGTGACTTTCCTCTTTATGAGGACATCCTACTTCAAGGACTCCCCAGTATGGTGAGTGCGCTTTTACCTTAAAAAATGATTCTCGTCTTTGCGAGGACGTCCTACTTCACGGACGCCTCCAGTATGGTGAGTGCGCTTTTACTTCAAAAAGTAACTCTCGTCTTTGTGAGGATGTCCTACTTCAAGGATGCCCCCAGTATGGTGAGTGCACTTTTACTTTCAAAGGCGACTCCCATCTTTGCGAGGAAAATACATTCGTTTAAAAAAAAAAAATCTTTGCGAGGACGTCCTACTTCAAGGACGTCCCCAGTATGGTAAGAAGAGTGTAGAGCTGAAATTGAAGACATATATTTTGGTGAGCTATATACATGTATCGTATTGCTACTAATTCTATTTACGAAGGTTCATTGCGTTCCAGGGGGATTTGAGCTCCTCTTCGTCACTATTTAGTAGGTAGTAGGCATTGTTGTTGACCATACAGGAAATGAGGTACGGGCATTCCCAATTAGGTTGGAGTTTACGCTTGTATGATTGTGAGTTATAGGGAAGACTTTCTTCATGACGTAGTCCCCTTCGCGGAACTGCCAAAGGATCACCCGTTTGTTATAGCTTCTCTTTAGTGTCTCCTGATACCTGAGCATGCGGGAGGATGCTTCTTCTCTAGTTTCATCTATCAGGCTGAGGTTCTTGGCAATGAGTCTGTCGTTGATCTTACTGCCAATAATCAGGGATCTCGTAGTATTGGTGATGACCTCGGTAGGGAGTACTGCATCAGAGCCATAAGTAGGCATAAACGAGGTGAAGCCTGTACTTTTATGCAGTGTTATGCGGTAGGACCACAAGACGTGGGACAGTTTATCGACCCATCGGCCTTTGGTCATGCCCAAGCATTTACTGATTCCATCAATTATTGTTTTTCATGTGGCCCCGGCCTGTCCATTTTCCTGGGGGTTTCAGGGGTGGAGGGCAGGATTTTGATGTTGTAAGGGTGAACGAATTCAATGAATTTGTTGCCCACGAATTGTGTACCATTGTTGGTTATCAGGACTGCGGGGACACCAAACCGTGTGATGATGTGTTTCCATAAGAAGGTGATTACCTCTTCCTCCCTAATGTGAGTGAGGGGTATCACTTTGACTCGTTTGGTAAAGTAGTCCTTCGCAACCGGCATCCATTGGTGCCGCCCGCTCACCATGAGGAGTGTTCCAACTATGTCTAATCCCCATTTTGGGAATGGCCAAGGGCTAGAGACTGTGTGGAAGGTAATGGTAAGGGCGTGGATAAGGTACCCGTGGAACTGACATTTATCGCACTTTTGCGCATACGTTATGAAGTCTTGTCGCATTGTAGGCCAGTACAAACCTTATGTTCGAGCTCGATCAACCATGGATTGACTCGTTGTGTGTGCTCCGCAGATGCCTTCGTGGATTTCTGCAATGACCCTTTTTCCCCAGTGATACAGGTAAGGTGTGGAGCGTACGGGATCGTCCGATAAAGTTCATCATTAATGACTGTGTATTTTTTGGCTTTGTTACGAAGGCTCTCAGTAGCCGATCGGTCCGCGAGGAGGATGTGGTATACCCCGAGGAAGTCAAGAAATGGTTGGCGCTAATCGGTATCTGCGGGGGCGACTGAGCTATCCGTTTGCATGGCCGTTATCATATGCTCAAGCACGCTAGGCTTGTCAAGGATCTCTACCTAAATAACCCAGAGTCTGGCACTAATGATTCCTGCTAAGTACGCGAGGACGTCAGAGTGCCTATTCTCACCGCGGTGAATGTGCTTGAGGTTGACCTTTTTTGAATTTTCCTAGTCGCTATTTCAAGATTTCCATATAGTCAGACATATTTCTATTGGCCTGGAATGGCCTGCTATGCTGGTTAACAACTAGCTACGAGTCGGTAATGATGGAAATTTCTTCCACGCACAGGGCCGACGCTGAATCTACCCCATATAATAATAACTCATATTCTGCTTTGTTGTTTCTGAGGGGAAAGTTAACCTGTATAGTTTTCTCAATGTTGTCATCGATAGGAGTAACCAGCACTATCCCTAAACTTGAGCCACCCACGATAGCAGTTTTATCCATGTATAGTCGCCACCCCTTAGTGTAGGTCAGCTCGTTATCATCTAGATAGGAGTCTTGGACGTCATCCTCCTCGTTGTGCCAGTTGTCATCATCAATGGGAAGGTTGGCGAGGAGGTTGGCGACCGCCTGTCTTTTAACAACGACCCTCGGCTCAAAGCGTATGTTAAATTCCCCTAGAGTGATTATCAATTTTGCGATGCGGTAAGTTTTATCTCTCTTGGCGAATATCTCTTGTAATGGTTGGGTGGTGATGACCTTGATTTTATTGGCTTGGAAGTACGGTCGTAACTTCTGTGAGGCGTATACCAGGGTGAGGGCTTGCTTTTCCACTGTAGAGTATCGCAGTCCCATTCTTAGGAGGGTTTTACTGACGAAGTAGACCAGTTTCTCGGTTTTGTTATCAACACAGATAAGGACTACACTGATAGATTCATTTGTATTCCCGAGGTACAGGCCCAGCAGCTCGTGTTCTTTTGGTACACTGAGGATAGGCGGGGTGGCTAAGTATCACAACATGTCATGGAAAGCTGCCTCGCATTTGTTGTGCCATTGACACTCTTTGTTCTCACGGATGCATTGGAATAATGGATGACATTTGTAGAAGGCTTTGCAGATAAAGCGACCGAGTGTGGCGATTTTTCCCACGAGAGCTTGAACTTGCCTCAGTGTTTATGGTGATGGCATACAGGCAAGAACACGGATCTGATCAGGGTCGGCCTCAGTTCCTTGTTGAGTGACTAGGTGTCCGAGGAACTTCCACGAGGAGACTCCAAAGCTGCATTTCTTAAGGTTTAGTCATATCTTATAGGATCGCAGCTTTGTGAAGATGGTCTTGAGGTCGGTGAGATGTTTGCCACTCAGCCTACTCTTTACGAGAATGTCATTAATGTAGACTTCAATTATTTTCCCCAATTGTTCCTCAAACATGATAGTGACGTGACACTGGTAAGTAGATCCCGTATTCTTCAGGCCAAAAGGAATGACGGTATAACAGTACAGGTTTTTCTCAGTGGTAAAGAAAGTGCACTCTTGGTCTTTGGCTGCCAATGGTATTTGGTTATACCCAAAGTAACCGTCCATGAAGGACAACCGCTCGTGTCCAGCCATGGAATCGACCGGTCTGGTGATGAGGGGTATGGGGAAGCTATAATTTGGACACTATCTATTGAGGTCGGTAAAATCGATACAGACTCGCATTTTCCCATTCTTCTTAGGGATGACCACCACATTGGCTACCCAGCGTGGGCAGTCCATGGGTCTAATAAGCCCTGCCTATAATAACTTTTGAATCTCCTCGTTTATGGCTCCTCATAACCTTGAGGCTGTTCGGTACCATTTTTTCTTGACAGGGGTAACTTTCTCATTAACGTACAAGTGATGATAGACCACTTCGGGGTTTATACCCAGCATTTCGTCGAACGACCATGCGAAGATGCCTTTGTACTACTGGAGGAGGGTGATAGGGTCTGAGCACTCATCACCTGTCAACAAGGAACCAATATACGTTATTCTCGTAGGGCCGTTAAGGTTAATCTTATCGACCAGCTCCACAAGAGGCAATGCCCAATCTCTGCTGAACGTGTTAATAGCTGTATCATTCTAATAAGAGGGTGGTGCATCTATTTTCATTGGCATATTTGGGTATGCAAGGAACGGGGGACAAGTCCACTGCCATGGGCTGATAAGGTGGCCAATGAATTTCCCTGAATAAACATTGAACTGGCACTTATCAGGGTTTTACTTCATTTTGTATGATCGAAGGTTTGAAAAGACTTTGGTCAGGTCTTGGATAAGGGTATTTTTGTGGAAACTTTTGCATAGCATATCATCAATATAGTCTTTGACTAACTTGCCTAATAATGGTCTGAACATTGAGGTAACTTGACGCTGACAGGTTGTGCCCATATTTTTAACCCCAAGGGGAATGACGTAGAAATAATATAGTCCTTGTTCTGTAATAAAAGATGTTTTGATTTGATCATTGGGCAAAAGGGGTACCTAATTATAACCTGAGGTGGTATCTATCATCGAGAGGTGCTCAAATCCAGGTATTGTATCAAGGAGTACTATGATAATGGAGAGGGGAAAGCTATCTTTCGGGGTATGTTTGTTGAGGACAGTGAAGTTAACGCAGACTCTGATTATGCCATTCTTTTTAGGAACAATTACTATATTCGAGATCCAGTCTGCGTACTTAACCTCACAGATGAAACCGGTGGCTAGAAGTTTATCGACTTCGAGATTAACCGTGTCTTAAATCCTTGGGACTAAGGTGTGTTTCTTTTGTTTGGCTGCTGAACACTTGGGTATTAGATCGAGTCGATAATTGATGAGGGTAGGGCCAACTCCTGACATTTCATGAAAATTCCATGCGAAGATGTCTTTATTGGATCGATGAAACAAGAAGCTATTATTTTTCGTCGTCGGCCGAGGAACTTCTAATAAATATTAATCGTCCGGGGCCGTCGAGTTTGATATATACAGTGGGCACGATGGTTGGTGTTTCATGGGGGTAGTTGAAGGTGTGCTGTGGAAAATTTGTTATGATTACTATGGTTTGACCAACTTTTAGGTAGGTCAATCTCTGGGTGTTCGCATGACCGTGCTAGCCGTTGGGACCCATTAATGTCTCAGGTTCTGCTAGGGGTGGTGAATAACAATACTTTGTAGTAGGTTGAGGGTATTACTTTTATGGCATGCAACCAGTCACAACCCAAGATGCCGAGGTATTCAGACTTCTTATCGATGACCAAGAAACTGGTTTGTAACACCATTAGGCAGGTGGTGACAGGGAGGCTAATTCGTCCGACTGCTACCTCCGTGGACCTGTTAAAACCTTTTAGTTTGATATTGGTTGGGGTTATTCAGTTTCTCATTTGAATTCCTTTTACTATTTGGAGAAAGAGTACATCAGATGCGCTTCCAGTGTCGATAAGCATCATGTGAAGGAGTATGTGTTCCACCTTTACCATGATGACCAACGAATCAAAGTGAGGAAATCTGGCATGGGAGATGTCACAGTCGATGAAGGATATACCTTCGAGTCTGGAATACATACTAGTTTTGGGTAAGAGGACTAGTAATTTTTACTGGTAGATGAGCTTGCAATAATCTTTGACCCTTTTCCTCTTACTTTGAGTATGACCGCTGTTAATGTTATTGACTTCGATAATGTTAGCTTGGAAGATATGCACTTCATTTCTTCCATTGTTCAGAGCTGTGTGGGGTTTGAGGTATGACCCATCGAGGTAGTTGGGGAGGTCGGCAATATACTGGTATAGTAATCCTGTTTTGAGTATCATCTCAAGTAGCCGTTGCAAAGCATAACAATTATCTGTAGGATGGCAATTACACTTGTGGTTCTAACAATATGGCTCGTACTTTCTAACTTCGATAGGGTATGGAGTTTGCCATATTAGGTTGGTTTGGATGATTGGTTGAATAGTGCTGATGGAGACATTGAGTTTGGGTAGGACTAGCATCGGGCATTTCTTTCGAGGCCTATTGGATTGTTCTTCTTGGTTGCCACACTTTCGGTTATCAGTCTCGTTATAAACGGGAGGGACCATGGTTGACCTCGGCTGTCAAGGTTTGCTGTGATTACTAGTTTGAGTTGTCCCTGTCGATTGTTTTTGCGAAGACATTCAAGGTCGATGTAACTATTGACTTTTGACAGCATTTCTTCAAGGATTTTGGGTTTCTGGAGTCCGACTGCTTTCTAGTAGGGCGTTGGAGTATGCTAAAATGGCATTGGGGCAATCCAGGTTCTCGATTTTGTGAGATTCGTCTAAAAATCCTTTGGTAAAGCTCTCGAGTGTTTCATTTTACGTCTATTGAAAGTTGAAAAGGGCATCGACTCTGACTTTGCGATCTTTATTAAAGGCAAAGTGACATATGAACAAACTAGATAGTCCCTTGAAGCTTTGGATAGAAGCATTGGGTATACTAAGGTACTACTTTAGTGGGCTGTTTGTGAGGTTGGTAGGGAATACTTGGCAAAGGATGTGATCTCCCGATTGGCAGAGGCTTACCGATCCCTGGAACTTGTGGACATGAGATTGTGGTCTTTGTTTCGATATTTACAAATTTTTAGGATATGGAAATTTAGAAGGACCTTGATGGCCAGAAGCTCCAGACATAGTAGATTATTGAGTCTTCTCAAAGAGTTTAGGATTGGGATTGAACTGATATGGATGGCAGCTTTGATTTACTGGTCAAGCTCTTGTTATGTGAGGTAAGCTGCTCGAGGGGGAAAACGAGGTGTTCGCGATCGATGAGGTTTCGGCTCCAGGGTATGTTTGGCACTGCGTTTACCTAGACGTTCTCCGGCTGGTCGCAAAATAGAAGGTCTGGATGTTCGCAGTGTGTAGTCGCTCGAATCTTCCAAAATAGGGACACCTTGGTGAATCGAACCAGGTATGGGATCGGGAACACCTTTGGCACCTAGGTAGACCGGGGGTGCCTCAGTGTGAGGTTGAGGACCTAAGTGTGCGCGAGTAGATATGCGCAAAAGTATCGGGGCACTAGACAGCACATGGGAATCTTAAGTTTGTGCCTCCTGCAGACCCCGAACAGAGTTGTATAGCTCATCGAAGTCATGATGATGTCTGTTTGTTTCTTCAGCCTCGCGTTGTCATTCATTTTCAAGTTCCTAGCATCGAGCTTCGCGCTCATGGAGAAATTGGTTTATATGGCGCTCTTCAGCATAAGCAAACTGCTCATGTATCAGGGACAATTGAATGGTGATATCATCTGCAGCGGCTCTGACTATAGAGGAGGTGGAGCGGAGGGTAGGAGCCATTAGGGGCCTGATGGCTGGTAAAGTTGTGAAAAATAGGGGGTATAACACAAACGACACCAAATGTAAGGGCTTAATCTCGTAGAAGGGAGAGTAAACTCTTACACCTCGAGATTTATGCTCGACTAGGAGTCTAACAACTATATTTAATAAAAATAGGAAAAACTTTACATAAACGCATTTGTGTGAAGTCCTAGAATGGGATTCCTCCACGACTCTAGCGAGGATTTTTAAGATGAGGATGTATATTGCAGATTTAGGTTAAGAGTAGACTGAATTCTCAAGCTTCTGAAGGTATTCGAAGGTTGTCAGAGCTTCTCTGGGTTGTGTGTGGGAAAAATCTTTCCCCCTCTATGGTAGTTCTCCTTTCCTATTTATAGAGGATAGGAAAGGTAACGTCACCATAGAGTGGTCAAATTACAAGTATATCCTTACTGATAGCTATTTCATACTGAAGTTGGCTCTGCCAGAGTTGTCTACTTAGTTGTCTACCTTCGACCATAAGCTGAGCTGGACTGAAGCATGGTCGAAGTTTTATTGGACTCAAATGTAGGTTTATTGTGGGCTCTGGCAGGTTAGTAAATATGGTAAACTTCGAGTCACTCGGTAGTCTTCGGGGGATGTGAGTAGTCTATTACACTTTTCAGGGGGGACAATAAGTGGTTCCTAGTTTGGGGATTGACACGTCTCACCAGAGGAGGGCACCACTCAACTCTCTCTGGGTCTCTTCTCTCTTTTTCTCTAGAGCTACTAGGGTTTAGTAGATGGAGGAGGAGGTTCTGAAAAAAGGTCCCTTCTTAGGTCCCCTCCCTTCCCAATATATAGGGAGGGTTTTAAACCTAGAGGTGCTCGGTCTTACGCGACCTATGTAAAGTCTGAATCACCCCTGCGGGGTTTTAGGCATTACCTCTCCACGTGGGCCTAACAAAAAGTATTTTTGTCTGTATAACTGCTTTTGACGTGGCTTATGGGTCATTAAAGGAGCTCTCTCTTAAGATGCTCTCATCCAGGGACGGGGGAGCCTTGTAGGGGCCTAACTTTACAAGGAGGGGAAGTCGACTCTTACACCACGGGGATTACCTTATATCAAAGGGGTTCAAGCATATGATAAATAATATGACTAAGCTATTGGAAATATACTTGCGTGGAGGCCTAAAATGGGACACTCCACGACCTCTTATGAGGGTTTTTAAGAGTACTGATATTACTGTCGAGTAGTGGAAGGCTCGAGCACGGGGTAATTTGCAGAGAGATCAAAGGTAAACTACAAGGGTTATGGGAAAGATTTTGTAACCTCTCCTTGATTCCCCTTCCCTCCTATTTATAGAATATAGGTAAGGATGAGTCACCATGGGAGGTCACATTACAAGTGTACCCTCCGAATATCTGGCGGGAATCTCGGAGTTGGTGTTGACACCAGAAATGTTGGATCTGGCACTGTGCTCTGACACTGTAGCTGTTGTTGGTTCTGTCACTGTAGCTGTAAGGACCAACAACGTCGCCATTCTTGTCTGGTGAGCTGGCTGCCTGACATGTCCGCCTTCAACCACATATGAATATGGTCGAAGTGCTTATGATGCTGATGTGGAGTTCGTGCGCTAACGGATCTGTCTTCATCTTCGAGGTTTGTTCATAGTCGAGGCTTCGTCTTCGGGGCTTCATCTTCTTGTAGCCTTGGAAGGCTTGTTTACGGATTGAATGGGCTTCGAGGTATTTATGTAGGTTTCGATGTAGCCTTTGAGTGTTTGACTGGAGCTAGAAGGCTGCGAGTAGGCTACTACATTTGCCCCTTCTCAGCAAGGGTCTCGGAAATAGGTGTAGAGGCGCTTGCTGAGAAAAACTATTGGTTGTTGGAAGTCGAACTGTTGATTAAGACATATTTGATTTTTGAGGAAGGTAATAAAGATGGGTAATTACGAAGTTGTGGTGATTACGGATTAATAAATGATGTTAATGAAGCTATAAATAGGGCTTTTGAGGGGTACCACTGTATGCTCTTCATCTTCATTTTCTTTCCCTGTTTTCCGCAAAAACAAATTGAATACCACTCCCAACACACGCTATCATAGAAGGATGGGTTTCGCCAGAGACCGTCGCGAAAGACGAAAAATGGTTAATCTTAAACTAAAGTTCTTTGGGGACAAGGAACTCGACTGTGATATGCCAGACCTGGTGGAGGTAGAGCCTGGGGAGTCGATCAGTGGGCACTCCTGTGCGTACTTGTGGGGAATGTTGTGATGGAGGTTCACAGCTGCTGAAGAATGTTACCTCTTCCTGTCGGGTTTAGCCGAACGTCTTGTTCAGGAAGAAGATCAGTTGGTGGAGGGGCAAGACTCGACAGGAGGATTTGTCCCATCTGAAAATAGGGCAGGTTTTTCATAAGGTGGTGGAAGGGTGGTGGTGGTGATAGGTTTTGTTATTTTTTGTATTACTGTGTTTGAAGGCTTTTGTTTATGCTGTTGTTTATGCAGATTTTCCTCTTCTTCCTTTGTCTTCTCTTTGTTGTAATCAACGTAATGGAATGAGAGCAACATTTCACTAAAAATGTGTTATTTTGTATCTGGAAAATATGGTAGACGAATATATTGTAGGCGCGGAATCAAACATCCAACTTCGAAGGGTAATTAATAGAAAAAGTTATCTTCGAGGGGAAAAATGCTTCGACATGACATGTAAGTATCGAAGACAATGGTTAATATTCGACCTGGAATGAGTAATTGACTCTGAATTCTTGAAGTTTGATGTATGTATTGAAAGAGTTGTAGGGGGAGGCATAGAGGGATCGAGGGTTCAAAACTGCGGATGTGGCGACTGTAAAACCTCGAAAATAGGTGTTAGATGCGCCTGCTGATGAAACGGTTGAGTCTGGAAAGTTGAAAAGATTTAACTGTTGAGATTCCGAGGGAAACATTTGAAGACTGCAATAAATGTGGTTTTGGTTCAGGAGGGTTTAAATGTACCTATTTTCAAGTATAAGTAGGATTTTTTTAGGAGAACTTCACACATCTGTTCCTTCTTCTCTGGGCAAAATATTTGCGTCTTCGTCTCAAAGCAACGGAAATGCTCCTAACACCAAGTACTAAAAGTGGGTGGCGGCAAGGGTCCTTCGTATACGGGAGAAGACACTCGAACTAAAACAAAGGTATTTTAGTGATCGAGGACTGGATTGGGCTATGCCAGATTTGTTTAAAGTGGAGTCAGGGAAACCTATTAGTGGGATACCCTATGCGTACTGGTGGGGGGTGCTACAAATGATGGGCCCACTTTTCGGCGACCGGCTGGCCTTCCTGGAGTCTTTGGCTAAGGAGGTGGTGGACAAAGAAGATGCTGAGGCTGTGTCTTCAAAGAATTATCCCTTCTGTAAATAGGGGTTGCTTTATTGTGGTAAAATAGGATGGTAGGAGTGTTTGTAGTTTCTTTTGATTGTTGATTATTTTCTCATGTATTTCGGTGTACGGGTGTCTTCTCGAATGAACTTGATAATTTATGAGTTGACTTTCAAAGTGAGATACTGAACTGTCTTTGCGTAAGTAGGACAAATATAATACTCGAAGGTAATTTAGGCGCAAAAATAGTTTGCTCGAGACACGCATTATTGGCATATTTTGAATTTGAATATCAGGTTATCTAAAGACGAGTGTTCGAGAGGTGATGTCAGAAACTGTACGGAGCCTAGGGTAGAGTGTCTTGCAGGCATCATAATGCTTCCTTGGATTACGGAAAAAAAGGTTGATTTGATGTAAGGAGATGATTTGACAGTTTCAAGTAGGGATCAGAATTTTCGAGTTGTTTTATGTATAAAAAATTATGGAAATGTGTGCGCGAGATGCGCACGTGGGGTAATGGAGGGTAACTTTGACAAAACACATCGTAGCCGAAAAGTAGGGGTAGTGGGGTAGTGGTAATGATAGCGGTTTTTGGTATTCCGAGGAGGTATATATAGTGTAAGGGCATTGCTGTTGTTCCTGGTTACCCACTTTTAGAAAAACTAGAGAGTGAGAGAAAGAGAAACGTATGCCATTGTTCCATAGAGCTCGGTAGTTGCTCTGGGATCGTCTGAATTGCGGAAAGGAAGGAGAGATACTTTGCTCAAACAGGTATGTCCTTCTTACTTCTGTCTTGTTGCTTAGTCTTCTGTTTCTGTATGTTGAGTACACAGTAGTGTAGAGTCTGTTAGGGTTTATAGTCGTGATGTATAACCAAGGACTGGGGTAAAACATGTATCCGTGGGTCAAGTCTTTTGGGGTTCTGAGGGTATTGACGGTATGACAGGGATTATGGTCGAGAATTCGACTATGATGGTCTAAGTTGGAGAGGGTAGGTAAAAATAGGTTATTGACACAGAATAGTCAAATATATCGATCTAATTACTTGCCTCTTCTTCTGTAGGATAAGATGCGTACCCGTCGATCTTCGAGACTGATGCTAATAGACGAGGAGATCGAAGAAAATGAGGCTAGTGTGTCTGGTCGTGCTCCGATGGGTGAGGGCAGCGATGTAGAAGATTTAGATATTGTGAAAGATGCCCTATTAACAATGGTGTTTCCTGAATTTGGGGCTTCAAGTAGTAAACATCGTAAGACAGTAGTGACCGAGGAGAGTGATGAGGAAGAGATAAAGGGAGGAGAAAGAGGGAGATGCGAAGGTAGTGTTGAGCCCTCAGGTGATGAAAGGGGAGAGGGGGAGCAAAGTGAGCATAGTGAGGAATCGACTGATTCGGATGAAGCCATTAGTTCTGTCTTGGCTAGAGAGAAGCAGAGACTAGATCGATTTGTGGCTAAATTTGAGTTGTCGAAGGTAGGGGTGATATTATATGGTGCGGGGTCAGGGTACAGCTTCCAGTCGAAACCTCGAGAGGGTATTATGGCGTATAGAGACCAAATTCGATTAGGAATGTAGTTACCCCTTCGAAGGCTGGTGAAGGAGGTGCTAAACTTTTGGGATGTAGCCCCGTGCCAGATAAATGAGAACTTTTATGAAATAATGATGGAAATTGAGGGTATGAATGTAAAAATGTGAGGTGAGGGGAGGGGCTTAATTGAGTGGTACGATATTGTCTCGTTCAACTCCAAGAAAGAAAACCAGAAAGGGCGGCACCTATCACATCCAGTGTCACACGGATAAGCCTTGGCTGTTTGATCTATTCTCGACGAGTCGAGGGTGGGATAAAGATTTGGTTGTAGTACAGGGTAACTATGAGAATGTCGAAGGAGAGGATCCTTATAAGTTACAATAAAAGGTCTATAATCCAAGTAAGTTGTTTGTCAAAGATTTTTTTGACGTATTGATCGAATAGACTGATAGTCGTGTTTCTATTTATTCTGCAGGTCCTAAAACCCAGACTTGGGAAAATCTATGGGATTATATTGACGTGTTAATCGACTCGGATGAGGAGTGGGTAAACTCTGTGTTCAAGGGGCTTGGTATTAAGAGGAAAAGGCAGAAGAAGATAGATTCCCTACTTCAAAATGTGCCCATTACGCCAAAGCCATCAAGGAATAGAGGTGTCGAAGGAATGGAGAAAGTGAAATTGTCGAGGAAGGTAAATTATGTGTCGAAGGGGCAGCAGGCGTCGAGGCAGGCAGCGCCAGTGCCCAAAGTAGTTTGTGATGTTTCAGGGTAGGCATCGAAGCAGGCGTTGACGCAGGCTGACAAAGGGAAAGGGAAGGTCTTTCCCGAATCTCCAAAGGTACAACAACCAAAGGGACCTCAGCGGAAGAGGCGTAGAGCACTGGGGGAGGATGATACAGAGGATATGGATGAAGAACTAACCGCGTCCGAACGGGAGGAGCAGGATCAAGCTAAGGCTACTTAGATGGCAAAACTCTGTGGCACTAATCCAAACAAAGCTTCGAGGCGAATAAAGAAGAGTATGTATCAGGTAACTGCTTATTTTTTGTGGAATTCTAAAATTTTCTTAAGTGCAATATGCTTCGAGAGATACTTATGGCTCAAATATTCTAGCAAACAGATGCTTGGGTGCAGGCTTTCAACAAGGCGTAGCAATAAGGAAGTTAAAGTAGGCGGTTGACAATCTATAGCTTGCTCGAGGGACTGAAGCATCGCAAATTTTAGAAATAGGCATTTTGAAGCGAGATCAGGGCACTATCAGAGATGAATGCAAGAGGAGGCTCGAAGCTCAACGATACAACCATACGCAAGTGCTTGAGTCGAAGCTGGCTGAGAAGGATAGGGTTATAGCAGATCAGAGGGAGACATTCCAAGGGCATTTCGATGATGAATGTGAAGTTACTGTCAGGCTGAAAACGTTCATGGCAAATTTGGGGTATGATCCTAAAACTTTAAAATTCTTTCCTAGAACCAATGATTATGTTGTTGAAGATGTTATTCAGACGGAGGGGGTAGAAGTAGATGTTGCTGGTATGGGTGTGGGAGGTAGCGTTAATGCTCTTGCAGTCAAAGGGCTACAGCTGGGGCTATGACTACTGGGTCGAACCCTTCTGCTGAGGGTATTGAAAGTGTTGGTGTTGAAGAACCAGACAGGGGAGATGATGTGGCCACACCTATATAAAGTACTGTGTTGGGCGTGACAAACTATTTTTTCTGATCTTTCTGCTGTGTTTCAATATTTGAACGATGTTGAGCTTGCTTTGTACTTGAACTGTGAACTTGTGATTGATTGGACTTGCTGATGCATGCTGAACTTGATTTGTATTGGTTTGTTGATTTGCGTTGAACTTGATTCTCTGATATATGCTGTACTGAAACTTCTTGTATGTAGTAGCGTTGTTGATATTCTGGTATACTTGTATCTGCATATGCTGTAAGTACAGAATGGTTGTAGAATTATCGAACCTTGAAGAGCTTCAAGATGGTTCCCCAAGTATCAGTTGAGAGATGGTCGGGGCACTTAGGTGAGACTAGAAAAATTACTGGACTTCGAAGGCCTAAGCCTGATCAAAGTAGAATGGGTTCGCCCCAATGCATTCTCGAGGGTCCGGTCTCTCGACCATTCGTGCCCCTCGAGTTTGCTCAAATATGGGAGACTTGAAAATTTTCAAGGTCGCCCCCAAGTATCAGTCGGGTCGAAGGGTTTACCTGATACTTAGGGTAAACTAAGAAATTCACTGGAAAATAGGAGACGAAGTTCTGAGGAAAAGATGTTCATTGATTTATAGTGTATTTACATCAGTAGAACAAGGTAAAGGCCGTGGCCTGTTGTATGACACTAACTGTATTGTATTCCATGGATTTGATAGAGGCTCTTCATCTTCTTTCATCAAGTAATATGAACCCTTGTCAGTTTTATCGTAAACGACATAAGGTCCTTCCTAGGATTCGGCCAGCTTGCTGGCATTTCGAGGCTTCGAATATTGTGTGACACATCAAAGTACAAGATCTCCAATGTTGAAACTTCGTGGCCGAACTCATTTGTTATATGACTTCTGGAGGGATAGATGGTAACGGCCGAGGTTTGCGATGGCTCGGTCTTTGGTTTCGTCGATCCATAGCATATTGCATCCGATTTTAAATTCATTATCTTCGTTTGGGAGGTTGGGATCTCGTGTGGGTACTACAAATTGAGTAGGGAGTACTGCTTCAGTACCATAGGCTAGAAGGAAAGGAGTGCAGCCCGTTGCTTTTCTTGGGCGCCAAATGTAGGGGCCTAACCTCGCAAGGAGGGGAAGTCGGCTTTTACACCACGGGGTTTATCTTCTATCAAAGGGGTTCAAGCATATGATCAATAATATGATTAAGCTATTGGCAATATACTTGTGTGGAGGCCCAGAATGGGACACTCCAAGAACTCTGATGAGGATTTTTAAGAGTACTGATATTACTGTCGAGTAGTCGAAGGTTCGAGCACGGGGTAATTTACAGAGAGATCAAAGGTAAACTACAAGGGTTCTGGGAGAGATTTCGTAACCTCTCTTTGGTTTCCCTTCCCTCCTATTTATAGAATATAGGTAGGGATGAATCACCATGGGAGGTCACATTACAAGTGTACCCTCCGGGTATCAGGCGGGTATCCCAGAGTTGGTGTTGACGCCGGAAATGTCGGGTCTGACACTGTAGCTGTTGTTGGTTCTGTCACTGTAGCTATAAGGACCAACAACGCCGCCGTTCTTATCTGGTGAGCTGGCTGTCTGACATGTCTGCCTTCGACCACGTATGAATATTGTCGAAGTGTTTCTGATACTGATGTGGAGTTCGTGTGCTGACGGATCTGTCTTTATCTTCGAGGCTTGTTCATAGTCGGGGCTTCGTCTTCGGGGCTTCATCTTCTTGTAGACTTGGAAGGCTTGTTTACGGATTGAATGGGCTTCGAGGTATTCATGTAGGCTTCGATGTAGCCTTCAAGTGTTCGACTGGAGCTAGAAGGTTTCGAGTAGGCTACTACAAGCCTTCCTCGATCCATTGGCTCAAAGATAGCGGAAGCGTGCTCCTACATTTTAAATTGTACACTTGGGGTGTGTAGTAGTCGTAGAAAGGTGAGATCTTTATCGGCTATGTCACAGATAAATGAGCAGAACAGACATGGAAATGTACTTTATATATATATATATTTTAGGTTTAATAATTTCACAATCAAGGATTAGATAAGCTTCTAGAGACTAGAGAATAATGCTACCTTGCCAATACAAAGATATGCTAATGCTGCTTAAAGTGGTCACACCACACAGCAACTGCTAATCTGTTATCCTGTTTAGATGTGAGGTGGGACATAGAAAGAAATCAAATAACCTTCGCCTCTTCAGCCACATATTGGATCAAATCCATAAGTTCTTCATGAGTAATGGCTTGAAATTATAGCTACAATATGGATTTGATAGTGAGATAGATATACATGCAGACTAAATAGTGGCTAGAAACTCGCAGAACCCAAATTATACATACCTTTTGAAAGTGAGTGGTAAACTATGATTGTGAGGTACTCAGCATAAAAGTGATAGTGATAGTGATAGGGGAACTTCTCAAGCCATAAAAACAACAAAGTATCAAAAACAACAGATGATGTAGCAAGTGGAGTTGTTGATGTCTTCTTGCATCTCTGATCTCAACATCACCCCACTTCAAGAGGGGACACACTGAGAAACAACTTCCATGGATATGATTTATTCGGTGTCCCTGTTCGGATTCATTCTTCGTTACGCACATGCAAATGATTGCCGTATTTACAACGTCCTAAAGTCGTCTGAATGTTTATCACCTCTAACCTCACTCAGCAGAAGTAAATCTCTGCATTTCACACAAATCTTTTGTGTTTTGGTCTAAAATGGCGATCAGAACTTGATTAGCATTATTAGAGATGTCCTGAATTGCAAACCTCGAATAACATGTCTTGTAACAAGAGAAGTTGTTTATGTACATTTACTTCAGATTTTCGAAGCATAACCAAGCAAAAATTCAGAAGGTATTTTAGCCAAATATTGGCGTGCAAGCATACAACTAATACCAAAATCATACAATGTCATCCAAATGAATGGATTGTCCTTATCTGACTAGCAAAAAAAATATAGACAAAATTACGGCCGACTCAAAGAACCTTTGAATCTGACAGTATTACCTTCTATAGACAAGAATCTAAACTTCACACTACAGATTGTTCCGATTCCAAATCAACTGATACACTTTATTCATGGAAGTGGCTCTTGTGAGTCTCCCAAGCGAGACAAGTGAAGGTACGCATCAGTTCCTGTAAAGACAGCACAAAGAGACAAAGAATATTTTAGCTAGTGGATCAAACTAAGATGGATAGTATAGCAGGATATGTTTTTCATGAACTAGTCAAGGCAAGCCTCCTAATTGAGTACACATGCAAGAGATGTCGCAGTCAGTTTTAAGCAACACGGAATCCTTAAGGAATTGTAAAAACGGAAAACTCAAAATTTAGCACTAAGTGAACTTGACAACTAAGTAGCTTTAAATAACATTAACCAAAATAGCACGCAAACCAAGATACAACTTGGCACGAGCTATTAATAAATTGAGACTTTGTAAGAAGAGGTAAACCGGGATTTAAGACTTCAAAGGGGTTTATGTTGTTGAAGAAGATTTACATCATACTAAATCACAATTCAGCTTACTAGAATACCTGGTTTAACTAGAGATCATGGTTCTATATTTCTCTAGTTTAAGGATCAGGATAAAGACCAAACAACGTTGGAGAGGTCACCAAATTATTGCTATTATATTATTATCTAGTCTAAGATTATATATTTCTTATATGTTATCTACAGATTCATACACTGTTAGACAAATTAAGAAATATATCATTGCTATCTGATCATATTCTAATATAACCAAGGTGGCAAGATATGTACCTAGGCTAGGTTAGGCTAGGTTCAGAGCATAGTCCATAGTACTTAATTAATACAGTGATCCTTAATTTATTTCAAGTGCAACTAAGAATGAAGAGATCTAACTCACCATAACCCTCCATGGAAATAATTTGTATGTCACCTCCAAAATATCGAGCATATAAGCGACTTATTGGAAGCCCATATCCATACCCAGCCATTGTTACTCCATCAGCTGATCCAAGATCTGACTGCTCAGCCAATGGATCTTTGGCGGTACTATACAGATAGGTAAAGATCTTTGGAAGGCCACTTCTCGCTATGCCACCACCTTCGTCTGAGATCTGTGACATAAATACAACCAGTTTATTACACACTGGATAGACTCATTTTAGTAACACATGCTGAAAATAAACCATTTAAATGATTTTGAGTTTTTTTATGCATATCGGATTGGGAGGAATCATATATTAACACTTATTTCAAAACTGCTTCATGGGGTCCAAATGGCCATGAGCAAATCTCGAATTAAGTACTTGACTTGAACCTTTGACCTTGAGGTTGAGGTCCATGCACTCTAACATATTGAACTACTACAAAAAGATGAAATTTGGGGGCCCATTTTATATCTAGTTTTGGTATTCTAGGGGGGCCATAGGCCTTGCTCGCCTATGCCTAGGGTCAACCATGCTCCCTATATAGATCAGCACTCAAATCGGGTTTTCTTTTTCCTAAATTTATTTAAGAATAAAATGTAGTAGATAAAACTGCCAGGCTAAGAAAATTTCAGTGTCTGCAATCTCTTTCAATGTTGTTATCTATAAAAGAGTTGATACTATATATGAGGATGTTCCCCGTGTTGAGGAGATCATGTTCAGCACAAATCAGCATATAAATCACTTTATAAATAGGAGTTTCTGTCCAAATTAGAATGAAAATAAGGCTCTTATGTCCAAAGAAGAATTCCCCAGATCATATCATAACCATAGGCCTAGCTATATGCAAATTACATACATATACACAAACTAATACATATTATATGTGCGTGTGTCCGTGTTTATGGGTGGGTACTAGTTAGTAGAATCTTCATTCTTCAACATCCATAACAGAGGTGAAAAACCACTAACTGAAGTACGGATGCTTGGCATTATTTATCACATATATCCAGAGTAGAACTTTACTAAATGGCATATAGCTTTAAAAACGCTTGGCAAATACCTTTATAGTCACATCCTCTATGCCATCAGCAACTATTATTCTAACAGGAGGTGAAACTTTGTCAGAGTCCATATACCGCTCTTGGACTGCACGCAAGGAGTTCTTCACCAGCTCAAAAACCATAAGGTGCAAATGTGTTGGAACATACCTATTATAAATTTAAGCAAGATGATACGAAACACAGTCAAACTACAAATATTCTTTCATCAAAACTCGGTGGCATCTGAATAAAACATGCATGAAAGAAGCAATATAGTGAACCTGACCACCAACTAGGACAAAAGAACTTACGGGAATGTGAAACTGGGGTCCCCGTAGATATTAATTTCTGGTGCACTACCATACTCCCGCAAGCAAATACAGCGGGCATCCTCGCTTGCGTTCCTTGCTATATCCACAGGGGACATTTTAGTATGTATGTAACCAATGCAATCAGGTTGTGGATTGGGATCATGTAAAGCCACATGCTGCCCTGAGATACCAAAAAAAAAAAAAAAAAAACGCTTGGTCATCGACATAGTTTATCGTAAATAAAAAAACTTTAAGCATCTTCAAACTTGAAGGTAGAAGATGTGAGTAATAGTTTGCAATAAGGGATGAAATTTTACCAATGAGCATTCGAACCCCAATTCTTGACATGTAAAAACGATCGAGAAACTGGTGGATCTCATCAAGATTTGCAGATGAAGGCTTTGGATTCAAGTCTTTCTTCAGCTGTTGAACACCCAAAGCCATCATGGGAACCACGTTGTTATGTCTAACTTTGATCATCTTAATCATTTGTGTGAAAGATAACTCATCACTTGTGTCCTTGATGTCTGGGAAGATTCGAAGATCACGGAATGAATCCAAATACCAATCTCGCACCTGAAAAAACACAAATATTTGAAGTGATTCAAAACTCAAAATGTTGTTTGACCCTACAGCTTTCTCATAAATGTAACACGAACTCAAATATGAAACCCCCGCAACTAGTAAAGAATAGTTTGAGCCGTGAAGGAGCTATTTTGAAGCCAAAATCTTTCCTTTACTTTTGTTACACTCTGAGTTCATCAGAATAAGGAATAGCAACAATCATATTCCAAAATGTCAAAAAACCCCAAATAATTATCAAATTACTTCACAATAGACTGTTAAATTATATACCGCCTAACTGATATTCTTTTTTTTCCATAGACTTTTCGGTGCATCTTGTGTTTATATGTATTTCGTGTGTCAGAGTCACACACAAATAAAATGAAATTATATGTATTTCGCGTGTCGGAGTCACGCACCATATAATTTCATTTTATTTTATACATATTTAAGCTACAATAATAGAGAAGATCCTTTCATATTATTTTTCTTCTTTATGCTAGAATTGAGATATTAGCTTACATTTTAATTGAGAATGTCCCTTTTATGTCTCAACTTCCACTAATGACTCCCAATAAATGAGCTTCTCAAATTTAAGAGAAATTGACGTATATCTAATCCAACTAGCCCCATGCTGAATTATAGCTTAGCAGTAGCCAGGATTTGTCACTACACTATCTAAGTAAATAAGAGTGCTGAGCAAAACTGTGCATCAATGTAAACCTTTCTACAAAAAGTTTATGCTGAATCCACTGTCTTCTATTACATCTAACTCTTAAATACTTTGTGCAAAAACATTCTAGAAACTCTCCAGCATTCAAACTACTGCAATCAGACATAAAACCCTTCCGCAGAAAATCAAAATAATTAACCCAATCCTCTAAGATATACCAACCTAGTATAATAATCCTCAAAGAAATAAGAAACCATACCCATAACCGAAAATCCCTTGCTTTAATGAAATTCTATAGAACTAAAAAGTAAGAGAACAAATATCATAACCCAGATACCAAATTCATATAATATATGCTCAAACAATGAAACCCCATATTGCAGAATCAATCAACTAATACAAACAACAAAACCAAATAAGATAAAAAAAAAACAAACTAATCATGATCCAAATACCAAATTCACATAACAAGCTCAAACAATCAAATTCCATTTGCAGAAAATATAGACACAAAATACAAAATTCACATAATATACTCAAACAATCAAACCCCATTTCAGAATCAACAAATAAATACTGACCCAAATACAAATTTAACATGACCCAAATATCACATTTACATAATATGCTCAAACAATCAAACCCAATTTGCATAATCAACCAAAAAATACAACCCCAAACACAAAACTCACATAATATGCTCAAACAATCAAATTTCATTTTATATCATCACCCAAAAAACACAAATAAAAAAATAAAACAATCACAACCCAATTACACATACCTTTAAAACAGCAGGTTTGTCAGACAAGCCATGAGGCAAATCCTCAAGCTCAATAGCTCTCCTTGCAATCCTAATAGCAAGTTCCTTATGAAGAAACTGAGATGAAATAAGTAAATTCCTCTCAGTTGGTTTAGACCCAAACTCCATCATATATCTCAAACTCACACCTGTTTGTTTCATCCCACCCCATCTCTGTACCTCCTCAATCAACTCCTTTGAGAATGACTCTGCTAGTTTCTTCACCGCCATCAATGATGAATGATTCAACCAAAACAAAGCACACAACACAATTGAGAGAACAACATGCAAACAATGCTACAATGGAGCAACAAAGGGTATGTGTGTGTGTTTGGGGAGGTGATTACAAAGCAAAGCTTACATTTGTAATATTAGCAGTTATAGAGAGAGAGAGAGAGAGAGAGGGTCGTTTAACCGGGGACCGTGGTATCGTATTTCTGCCTTTGAGGGTGCCACGTGGCATGGATCCACTATAAGCATGATAAGGTTGTTTTGGCAATTGGCATGACACGTGTTGTTACTATTTAGCATATTTATGGTGGAACCGGGTGCAGATGATAGTTTTTTCTTTTTGCAGGTGTTCAATGGTCCTGTTGTTTCGAGAAAATAAGGTTTATTGTGGATTCGAGTCAGTGTAAGAACTAAGCTGAGAAACTGGGTGACGGCGTTTTTTCTTTTGTTAGAATGTGAATCTAAAAGGGAAGCCTTTATGTATAGTTTTTTTTTTTTTTTGGAGGGGCGGTATATATAGGGCAAAGAATACCACCACCCGAGAAGCCTATAATTCTGGCCGTGACCCTAACTCAGGCCCGGCCATGAGGGTGTGCGATATGCAACGGCACAGGGCCCAAATTTTTTTTGCCTATAGCCCAAAGAAAAATAAAATAAAAATTTAACCCAACCCAACCCAACCCAACCCATTATGTAAGTTACAAACTTATAATATACGAGTTACAAGGCCCAAACAACCAAACCCATTAATCTTTTATCTTTCTCCAAACAATTTTTTGTTTGTTTGTAAAAAAAGCCCATTTTAATTTTTGGCACAGGGCCTTCAAAATGCCAGGGCCAGCCCTGCCTCAACTCGACCCAGTGGATCGAGCACGATAAATTATACTTTCAGCACTCCACAAGATGCCACATGCCTCAGTCCCAAACCTTAAAAAGTGTTGTTGCAAACAATATGTCGTGGCATAGTCATCCTATCTTCTCTAGTATTATAGTTCTTCTAGTGTTTGGTACTAGTACTATCTTTAAAGCATTAGTAAAGGCATTATTCCATATTCCAAAGAAGAATTCAATTTTTGGCATCTCTCTCTCTCCATCCGTTTTTCAACCCAAGCATGACAAAGAAAATTCTTTTATCCATCCTTTGATCTCTCCCTCAACAGATCAAGCATGTGGTCTCATTGTTTCAAGCCTTAAGAGAACATAGCAAAGAAGGAAGGGCGTGGGAGGAATGCATCGCGCCCTTTCACCAATGATATTGGCAGTACATCCAAATTGGGTTGTGTTCTTCACAATATATGAGCAACTGAAGGACCTTATTCATACACATTGAGGAGAATAATTGAGCTTTCGATTCTATATAAGATTATAGTTGTTTCACGTGCTGGAATGTTGTTGTAGCCACAAACCCATTGTGGGTCGTTAAAACACGACCCAAACCCAAGGAATGATGTCAGGAGTTGTTCCAAATAAGAGTGTATATTCTGCTTTGGTGCGGATTGTGTACGAAGAGGGTATAAGTAATATAGTGCCTTACTTTCTTCACTTGCTGGGGTAAAAACAACCAATCAAATATTTACTCCCTGTATAATCTTAAAATCATTTTGAATGCCCGAAATTACCCTTCGATCCCTTAGATTCCTTTACCAAAATCTCTCTCTCTTCATCCCACAATTTTTGCATTTTGTTAGGAGTTGGGTCCGGCCCAAGGTGGGAACCCAACTGGGTTGGGTTGTCATATTGGGCTCCTAACAAACCCATGTAAGCTAGGGCTTATGGAGAGAGTTTATAAATAGTATTTAACACCCAAAAGGGTTCAGTATTGTACTACAGGAGAATAACATATCTAATAAAACAAGCTTTCTCTTTTATCTCATGTTTAGTATTCATCTATTGTATATGATTGCTTAAGTAGATTAGTTTGATATCCAACACGTTATTAGCATTGTAAAGAGCTAGTGGCTCAAAATACGAAAATGTTCTTCAATGAACATTTTTCTGGATTTTTTGCGTTGCTGAGAAGTAATATTTTTTTTTAATTTTTTTTTTGAGTATTAATTACATGATCTAATGTATAGGATATGTAGATATGAGTTTAATTTTTTTTTTTTTTTTTTTTTCAGAATATTTAGACCTATTTTTAGTGTTTTCTCACCCTTGCAAATGGTTGTTTTCAACCTAAAATATGGACTGTTCTAGTAATTAGATTAAGGCGTTTATAATTTTATTGCGTAGCCTACTTTATGATGATCACGTTCATACATTACACTCCATCGGGAGATGTCCCTGTCGCCGAGAAATTGGCGATGAACATGGGTAATTCACGACCAAAACCTAAGTTTTGGCGACAAATTTGTTCAGGGTGACGTTACCAAACATTTAGGGTTTATTTATTTATTATTTTTAATGTCATACTGACATCAACTAGGTTAAGATCTCATTCAGACCTATTTTAAGAAAATTTAACCTAGATCAGACCTAATCTACCAAAATCAGATTGAATGAGGTTTGGTGACGTGGCAGGGAACTGGGCCCATAGTGACATGTGGAAAGGCCACGTTGTAGCTGACGTGGCATGATATTTGTCATGCAGGACCCATACGTACTAATCCATATGGGACCCACACCTGCACTGTAGTAGTGATACGTGGTACACTGTAGTAGTGACGCGTGTTTCACTGTAGTAGTGACACGTGGTGTACTGTAGCAATGACGCATAGCGTACTGCAGCAATAACATGTGTTAGTCAGTTTGACCCAAGTCAAACTGATCCAGATCGGTCAACCCTGTCCAGGCCTTGGCCCAGACCGATTCAGACCGGTCCAAACACTAAAATTGGCTTTAAAAACACAACTTTTTTTTTTTTTCAAATTTAGTCTAATATTTTTTTTAAAAGTCCTATTGACTGAACCTACCCTGGGGGACCTATTTTTTAAAAAAAATTGTGAAAAATATTTTTAAATTTTTTTTAGGAACGGGTGCCTTATAGAATTATTGACTAACTTATATGTGATATAAGAATATAAATTAATATCTACTTATGTATCTTACGATAGCTTATAAGATATTAACGGTATGCCCGAGTGACACTAATTATTCTTACCAGGGATCAAAGATAATACAAAAAACATGACTAATTTAGAATATGATTGAGAGCCATATCTAAACCACGGTTAAATGTCAAGAACAATAATTAGAGATCAATTGGGAATTGACTTAGTCTCATTTTCTAACAACATGGTGTTTGAGGAACCAATTTTACCTAGGTACAATTAAATGTTACTTGATAACATTTAGAAGTATATATGCGCTAATAACAACCTATAATACCCTAGAATGTTAGTTCAAAGACAATACTAATCTACCTATCTTGTGAACTCAATAGACTTTGGGGTGAGACCACTTATCAGCTAATCTACCCGCTAATATTCATAGTAAATAAGGCCATTTGGCTAGAATATACAAACCTTATAGAACTTTAGGGATTATAACAACACCCTCGTTGTTAGAAAAAAATTACAACATTTAGTTGTTTTGAATAGTTGTCTTAGCTAAGACTTTATTAACACGTACTTTAAGGTTAAGATCATCACTTTACGGGGTAAAGTTAGGATTTGACGCTTAATAGGATCTCATAAGAATAAAGCTATGAACATGGTTCACTTACAAGCAATAATTGGGAATCATGTATTTCATTGCGTTATATACTATAAATCATAAGTAATTATTGAAAATCATGTACTTAATAGGATTTCATGAGTAATAGAACATGAACAAGGTTTACCTACAAGTACTGATTGGGAATCATTGACTTTAATACTATGAATTACCTTTATGTAAGAAATGTTTATCAAGTACTACTACCGGCATTGATTTACATGCATAATAGATGTTGGCGACACTAAGAACATTGAGTACCTCCCATACTGTAACTCTATTTCGGTACCTATAAACTTGGCCTGTATGAATACTGAAATCCATCTGCTATTACAGAATCTAGAAAAGACTATTGTTGAGAATAATGAGTCTCTAAAATTACAAAGTAGGAGCTTTGGTTTTACCCTCGTCTCCATATTCATGAAGATCTGATAATGGATTACCCTATACTATTATAGTATTGTATGACTGCGGCAATTTTTTTATTTGGCAGTACAAGTTCACTATAATGTTACGTGGATAAATAGTTGAGATAAATATAGATATTGGGAATATTCTATTAAACTTTTTGTACTTCAAATATTGTACTTTTGAGCCAATATTTGATAGATCACTACTGTGCACACAAACCTGATTTAAGTTTTTCCAATTTTTGAGTGAAACAATAAGCTATTGGTTAAGAACCTTAAGCTCATAGCTACTAAGAGTAAGCATGTGCCAGGGTTGTACAATTTTGGGTCTAGTGACAGGGAAAGTTGTAAACAGGGTCGTAACCGTAGATAGACAAGATGTAGTAACAACGACAGTATTAAAATTCCTTCCATTAGTAACCTGAGGCAAGGGGAACAAGAAATTTACCAATGGACCAAAATAGAATAGGAAGAATTCGTAAATGGATATGAGATAGTCGGGCGAGGGATTGGAAGGCACCCCAAACGATCTAAAGAGATCAGCCCCAAATATATCACATCATCACACCTGACCTAGACCTCACCGCAGCAGAGTCTGTAGGCTTTAATTTCTCCCATGATGCCAATGCAACTTTGGATTAAGTTCTAAGAATGAATAGTAGCAAATTCTCAGTAGATGAATAATATCACCTAGAGAGCATTGCCAAGTAGTAATTTTACTTAGTGTATAGTAATTGTTTTGCTTTATTATTACTATCATTAACTGAGTTGGGAACTTCACTGGTTAGTTTAATAAAATGCTCGTGACATGCACTGGTTCGGTATCACATCTATGAGATTGTTTTTTTATTATGAGAATTTATTGTTTGGGAGTAGTTAGATTTCATGTATGATAGTTGATCTACTATATACAACTCGCTTATGGATCTATCTACTTATTGAGCATTACCGATAATCAGATGAGTGACGACACATGTCTAAGAGATATTAGTACCACACACTCGATCCTCTTGACATATGGACATATTTTTTATCCCTAACTTTGTGTATCAGGGATGTTATGAATATTATTGGCACAACCAACATGATAGAATGTACTCAGTACGTCACGCTATTACTCTTTAACGGTACAATACGAGGTATCTAGTTTACCTTATACACTAGTAAATCCAGCTGGATTTTACTGAGTTTTAGGGAGATACATGATAATTCTTATTACGTAAAGACTATCAAAGAAAATAACAGACAAGGTTCTATGCATTCCCTCTATGTCTAAATGTTAAAACACGTTGTTGGAACGGTTTCCAATACACTCTTCCAGGCTAGGATAATGAGGAGAATTATCGGGAATGTATTTCTACTTTCCTTAAAAGGAGAGAAGATCCAGAGAGTGTACGTGTAACGATTGCTTTTAAGGAAAGTCTATTATTCGTCCTAGTATATATGACTATGGTGGAGTGAGATCTCTAGCCTTTGCTCCAAAAGTATCCATGGGGACACATCTGGACCTATCCATCCACGTAGTGGCCCACTTGAGTATTTATGGTCATAATAAACCATCTTGGAGATGTTCTTACATTTTTCCGTTATTAACAACTAGGAATACAACGTTAGCATGACTTCTCACTTAGATTATTCGATTGCAGGTTCAGTTTCTGGATTAACCGATTAAGTTAATCGATGCGACTTGACAGGACTTTGCGAGTTTGACTTACATGCTTTTGATGATTATTTTACCGCTAATAAGATAAATGATTGGGTATCATGAGTATCCCATACCATATTCAACTCAGGATTAGTGGAAATTCTAATCAATTAATTTAAGTTAATCATTAGGCCACTATTATTATGATCACAACTTTCGACTAATGTGTAGGCTATGCAATTTTGCTCCTACAACACTGATTAAGATTTATCCCATAGAAAATCATCAAATCTTTCCCAAAACAACTTGTAACTGGGTCGGAGCACGGTGTTACCCATTGACAAACATTTGGATGTTTCGTATAGGTGCCAATCGTACCACCACACATATGAAGATGGGACCCCTAACACTAGCCTGGTATTATATGGGTTATGATTCACATCTATTGCTATATATTTAAAGTCTACTGGTAACGTATATAATGCAGGGTAGATTGTCACTTTGATGAGATGATATTCCCAGTATTGGGGGAAAATATGACAGTCAATACTGAGGATGTTTCCAAGATTTGCTGGAAAACACCATCGTTATCTCATCTAAATCCCTTTAGATAAGTTAAATGACAATAAAGTTCAATAGATTATAAACTTGTAATAGGTCACAATTGAATTACCAGACACATTCATAGACACTGTTGAAGTATCGTAGGTATAATCTCCTTAACTTGTTTATGATACTGCTAATTTTGAACAGAGACTAACAACAATCTTGAGCAAGGGTGGCATAGTCAACCATCTTGCCATTCCTTTTTTATTGCTCGGGGTAGTGGTAGACTATCAACAAAGAATCTGTGTAGAGCGATTGCTCATGAATTCCGATTTCTAGTGTTAAATCATGCCCATGGATAAAAGCTTCGTACTCTGTAACATGATTGAGGCTTTAAAATCCCAGCGTATTAATTTCTTGATCCTATCATTTGATGGTGTTATCAGCGGGTCCAGCTGGTCCATCAATGAGGAGTCTCCAATCTGTCCGTGTAATCCAAGCATCTCATTTGGCAAAAGGTTTGGAAGGTGGATGATCATCCTCTTTCTCTTCTGTGAGATCTGGACCGTGTTCTTCCCAATTTGGATCTTCTACTAGGAAGTTGGCTTGAAAATCAGCTACTACTTGACCTTTTTCTGAAGTTCTCTATTTAAATTTGATATCGTGTTCACCCAAACTGGCTGACCACTGTTGCACTCTTCTGAACTTCTTCTTCGATAAAATTTCCCGAAGTGGGTAGTAGTTTGCCATGACTTTGACTGAATGAGCATAAAAACAGTGCTTGAGCTTCTGTAATGTTTAAATAAGGGTCAAGAGGAGCCTCTCAATCTTAGAATATCTTGTTTCTGTTGGAGTGAGGGTCTTGTTGATAAAATATATTGGTTTCTTAATCTTTCCTTCGAGTCGAATGAGAACCGAGCTGAAAAAGTTATCTGTTACTGCAAGGTAGATAATTAATTTTTCATTTCCTATTAGGGTACTCATTATGGGAGACTTCCCCAAATAGGTTTTGAGTTCTTGAAAAGTTACTTTGCATTCTTCTGTCCAATCGATCTCTTTATTTTGTCAACTTTTGCCTATCTTGGTGGATTCACGTAGTAACATTCATGTAGTAACATGAATAACTATCGGCATCGGTTTAAAGATTTTAAGATAAATTGGTTGATAGCTACAATCTTGCCAGCAAGCTTCTGTACATCTTTCTTTGTTTGAGGAAAGGGCATGTTGATTAAACATCGTCTCTGATCTAGATTTTCTTAAATTCCCTTCTTGTTGATGAGGTGTCTGAGGAATTTTCTAGAATATGCCACGAACTGTTATTTATCTGGATTGAGCTTCATTCTGTATGATCGTAATATCTTGTCGAGATGTTTAATATGATCCTCCTTATTCAAGCTTTTGTAGAGCATATCATCAATATATACTTGTACGGTTTTCCCCAAGTGATCCTTGAACATATTTGTTACTAAACTTTGATAAGTCACTCCAGCATTCTTCAGTCTGAAAGGCATGACTTTGTAGCAATATTGACCACTTTCAATAATGAAAGTGGTCTTCTCTTGATCTTCCTTTAAAAGAGGTATCTGATTGTACCCTGATGCAGCGTCCATCATAGATAACAGCTCGTGACCAACTATAAAATCTAGGATTTTATGAATTATAGGAAGAGGGAAGTTGTCCTTCAGCGTGTATTTCTTTAGATCTGTAAAATCTACGCAAACTCAATCTTTCCTATTCTTCTTTGGAATTACTGCAATCTTAAAGATCCAATCTGGATATTCGGCTTCCCGAATGAACCTGACCTTGATCAGTTTATCAATTTCCCTATTGACTTCATCTTTAAGATGAGGTAAAAATATTTTTTGCTTTTGTTCAACTGCCGTAGCTTTATCTCTAATGCTCAACTTGTGACATGCCTTCGTTAGGTCGACTCTTGACATTTCTTGAAAAGTCCATGCAAATACATCTTTGTTAAGTTGTAAGAACTATATTAGAACTTCTATTTCTTGTTTAACAAGCTTGGTACCAATATAGGTACCTCTGCTATGCCCATCAATCTCAATGTACTCTGTATGTTCGACTTTGAAAGGTCGGTCATCGGTGTGATCAAATTTCTGTAATTGCTACGCGGCAAATCTATTTGAAGTATCCTGTATAGTAGATACCGTATTCTCGCAAGTTCTAGAGTTTTTGGCTTCCTTTGATTTCGTAGATGCCACCATTATGTATGAAACGTAGTTCTTGATGGTATGTAGAGGTGATCGCTTCCATGTTGTGTATCTAGCACCGACCCATTATTCCCAAATATTTAGATTTCATGTTGATGATGTAGAGTTTAGCGTCGAGAGTTGTTGACCTAGTAGTGATTGGTAGTTTTCTACTCGCTCTTCTTTGGATCCATTAAAGCTACTGATATCAATATCGCTAGGCAGAATATTGTCTTCCTGTCCCATCTTTTTGATTGTACTCTGAAAAATAATTTTGATTCCACTTCCTATATCTATCATCATAGTATGCATGACAAAGTTTGTCATCTTGAACATGATAGTCAGTGCGTCATGATGTGGGAATTTGAAATGACCTATGTCGTAATCTTTAAATGAGATTCTAGTTCGTCGATTGCTTGAGCTAGGAAGGAGCTTGGTTTCTTTATCTTATACTGCAAGGTGTAGCATTTAGTTAACCTTCTTCTCTTGACTCAGGACGGAGCTTGATAATATACTCGTGTATTATGCCATCTTTCAAAATATATTTCAGCAGTCTCTATAAAGTGTAGCAGTTGTCAATTTCATGATGTGTTACTTTATGGTGCATACAGTATGGTTTGCCTTCAATTTTCTCCAGTGGTTGAGCGACACGGTAGAACTTGTCTTGCTCTAGTATATGGAAGATTGTTAAAATTATGATATTCATCTTTGGAAGGACTGGCTTGGGTAGTTGGTTTCCTTTACGTGATTTACCTTTTTCTGTCTTGATTTGCTTCTTATTACCCTAGTCATCCTTTTGCTTACTGTCTCTTTCTGTGTTTTGACTATTTATGGTTAGGACGGATTTAGTAGATTTAGGCCTTTCAGACATCATCCTTTCCAGGTCAATATACCCATTGACAGTAGAAATCATATCTTCCGAGCTCGTAGGTTTGTTAAGGAATAGATGTTCTTTTGCTTTGCAATCGATCCGTAATACATTGGGAAACGCTGAGGTGAATGTCTTCTAGTCGAGATTATCAACTTTTCGTACAAGTTCAAGAAATTTCTTTGCAAAGACCTCTAACTTCTCCCCTTACAAATATTTAAGACTAATAAGAGTGTAAAGATTCTCATCTTTGCCTTTGTTATGAGCGTATGTCTTGACAAAGATCTTCTGTAGTTGGTCAAAAGTAAGGATTGAGCTTTCTGGTAGAGAATGGAACTATCAGAGCGGTTCTTCCTGTAGACTTGTAGCAAATAGGTGACAGAGAATGTGGTTTAAGTTCGAATATAATCCTAACGAGTCTCTGAATTGCTAGACGTACTCCTTTGGATTGGTGCCTTTGTATTTACGTATCTTCAGAGTATGGAAACCTGTCGATACTTGTATATCAAACAACTCTTTAGTGACAGACTACCCTATAATTTAGTTAAATTATCCTTATTTTTGAGAGCTTGAGCTTTAATTAACTCCTTGATGCGTTGATCCATGTGCTTCTGTGTGATGTACTGACGTGGTACTAAAATGGCTTGACGTGCGGGTCGGGGGTTATGTGTACTACTTCCCTCACTTAAACATTCTCGAACTGGCACCAAAGGTTAGGGTCGCAGCTCCTCTTCTTGATGCATGGAGGACCTGCGTCCTCTGCTAATTTCTGATTGTTTTACCTATCCCAGGTGAATTGAGGCCTCTGGAACATATGTATCATCGTGTTGTTGCCTAGAAGCTTCTCTGCTAGTTACTCCTTGAGGTCCCAACCTATTTTGTACTAAAACTCTAGAAGCTGTTGGTGCGGCATCCTGTTCCCTAGGAGCCTGAACTTGCTGAATGTTTTATAGAGCTTTAAAGCTAGTTTGTAATGTGGTCATCAGTTCTTCCTGTCGTTTGAGCTCTGTTTGTCGAGCTTTATGTTCATCTTTGAGTTATTTATCGTGAAGCTCACGGTCATATGATAATTGACGTTCGAGCTCGCTCTGTTTTACTGTTTTGGTGTTGAGGTTCGCCCTTAATTCTGCTAACTAATCAGGTTCAATAGATAGTTCATACTGAGCTCCTGTGGTTGGTCGCTTAGAAGTCACCATGATTGAAAACTAATTGTGAGTAACTGTATGCCTTAAGATTTTGTGGAAATGTCTTATTTCCCATAGACGGCGCCAACTGTAATGGCTTAATTTCGTAGTAGCTTGAGGTAGCTCAAAATAGTCCTTACACCAAATGTATCTGTAACAAGAATTAGTATAACCCAATATAGAAATAACACATGTAATTAGTGTGAAAACCTTTGAATAGGTAAAAACCACGACTACGGCTTGATGATTAAGTAACTGTAACTTTTATTGCTTGAGGCTGATGTTTGAATATTACAAGTTTTGTGATCTCTTGAACTAAAAAAAACTTATCCTTTATCCTTTGGAACTCCCCCATTTTATAGACCTCACCCTCAGTTCGTTATTGTGCAGAGGCACATTCTCCTAAAAATGGGGATAGGTGGTAGTTGGATGTGTAACTGCTTGTTCGTGGGAGACAAGTGTTTTTGACATGTTCTATTTTATCTGTAGTGCTCGATCCACGTTCTTTTTTAGTTCGTGGTCCTGGTGTCATTGCTGATTGTGTATGTCATGTGTATAATGTGTGAGTCTAGTATTAGGGTAGTTCGAGTTTGGCATAGCCGAAGGGACAGGTCTTTACAGGCCCCTATCTTCTATGCTATAACGATCAGACATGAGTAGAAGAAAGTACTTCAATCTACCCATTAATCGAATCTTGATTATGAATATTATTTGTTGGATGAAAAAGACTCAAAGAAACTGTAAAACCCTCTTTTAAACAATAGAAACAAAGTTAGGTTACATTGAGTATTGGGTACTAATAATACACCAATAGATTTGTAAGTGCGGTAATATCAGTATAAAGGGGTAGGAGGGAAATTTTCTCAACCTCCCTATGATAGTTCTCCTATCTTATTTATAGATGATAGGAAAGGTAATATCACTATAAAGGGGTTAATTTACAAGTGTATCCTTCTTTACAACTATCTTGTACTGATATTGGTTATGGCAGAGTTGTCTGGCTTCGACCAGGTGTTGAGCTAGATCGAAGCAGTGGTCGAAGCTTTAGTTGACTCGAGGGTAGGCTTGATGTGGTTCTGATAGATTTGTAAGTGCGGTAGCTTTGAGCTTCCCGAGAGTCTTCAAGTATCATGTTTGTCTTCAAAGGCTTCGAGTAGGCTACTACAAAAATAAAGTCTACGGTGAAAAGAGGGTACCCTATACTTCTCTCCTTCTTTATTTTATAAGCTAACAAAAAGAATCTCACAATTCTCAACTACTTGATTTTGTAGAGATCTTTTAGCAAAATCTTGACTACCAAGCAACATCCCAATTCTTCCAACAACTTTTGCCACATGTTTCTTCCTTGTTGGTCTAGAGTCTACCATTACTAGGTCATCTCCAGTAGTAGTCTTTAGCACCTAACAGTTGGGCTTTAAGAAGAGCTTGGTAACTAATGTCTCATTACCTGCAATAGTAAAAACATATTTCAATTAGGCCCAGTAAAACATTAAATGAGGTTCTAGATCATGTAAATTTAAGGACAAAAAAAAAAGAATTTTTCATGCCTATCACTACTCTTATTATTCAGGCTTACAAATTTCTTACCATCTCAGGTTCAACTTTCTTTTGATTCCAAAAAACCTTTAACCCTAAATCAAAGCAAAACAAGAAGATATCAACTAGATTTTCTCATTTTCTCCTACATCCAGAAGATCTTTAAGAAATTTAGACGAGTTGCAGTGAAACCAGCTTCACATTACAACTATCTCTCCCTCTCTTAACGAATTATTTAAGTTGTAGCCATACATTAAGGTAAGATTTGTTAGAAAAAAAACCTTATTGTTTTATCCTTAGTTTAAATGGTTGATATCTAAGTGGTTTATTTTGTACCACATTAGGTATGTAGGTTACACAACTCTAGATTATAAGTAAGAGTTTACTTATGAGTTGTAATGTGCGTGAGTTGAGTTGTCTCCAGCAGACACATCTTTAGGTGTGTCTTATGATGTGACCTTCGGCAAAAATACACCAACTTAAGGTGAGTATTGGCAAAGTTAGGTTACATTGAGATGGTAAAAAATTTGTAAGCCTGAATAATAAGGGTACTAATAGGCATGAAAAATTCTTTTTTTTGTCCTTAAATTTACATGACTAAAACCTTATTTAATG
Organism: Kingdonia uniflora; assembly: GCA_014058105.1. Taxonomy (NCBI): domain Eukaryota; kingdom Viridiplantae; phylum Streptophyta; class Magnoliopsida; order Ranunculales; family Circaeasteraceae; genus Kingdonia; species Kingdonia uniflora. Next base: position 1,786,066 of record JACGCM010000440.1, on the reverse strand, counting down.
TTTTACTGGGCCTAATTGAAATATGTTTTTACTATTGCAGGTAATGAGACAATAGTTACCAAGCTTTTCTTAAAGCCTAACTGTTACATGCTAAAGACTACTACTGGAGATGACCTAGTAAAGATAGACTCTAGACTAACAAGGAAGAAACATGTGGCAAAAGTTGTTGGAAGAATTGGGATGTTGCTTGGTAGTCAAGATTTTGCTAAAAAATCTCTGTAAAATCAAGCAGTTGAGAATTGTGAGATTCTTTTTGTTAGCTAGGAGAGAAGTATAGGGTAGCCTCTTTTCACCGTAGACTTTATTTTTCTAGTAGCCTACTCGAAGCCTTTGAAGACAGACATGATACTCAAAGATTCTGGGGAAGCTCAAAGCTACCGCACTTACAAATCTATCAGAACCACATCAAGCCTACCCTCGAGTCAACTAAAGCTTCGACCACCGCTTCGATCTAGCTCAACACCAGGTCGAAGTAGACAACTCAGCAAACAACTCAGCCATAACCAATATCAGTACAAGATAGCTGTAAAGAAGGATACACTTGTAGATTAGCCCCTTTATAGTGATATTACCTTTCCGATCATCTATAAATAAGATAGGAGAACTATCATAGGGAGGTGGAGAAAATTTCCCTCCCACACACCATAGAGAAGCTCTTAAAACCTTCGAGCATCTTCCAACGCTTGAAGATTCAGTTTAATGGAACCTTTATTGGTAATCTAATCCATTATTACAGTCTCATCTTAAAAATCCTCACTAGAGGTCGTTGAGGAATTCCATTCTGGGACTCCACGCAAATGTGTCTATTAGAAGCTTACTCCATTTCTGATAAACATGCTTGTTAGAAACCCTAGGCAAGTATTAATCCAATGGTGTAAGAGTTTAATCTCACCTTGCATGAGATTAAACACGTATAATTTTTACTTTTGAGGAGAGAGAGAAAAGAAGTAAGTTTCCATGTTACTTTATGAATTTGCTTTACTTTTGGTGAATCAATGTAAGTTGTTTTTCAATTAATAATCAAGTTTTATATATTTTTTTCTTTAATTTAATATATGATTCAACAATTTAATCGATGCAACCCTAATTGTGAATGACAACCCTCCTAATACTACCATACCTAATTTGATACGGCCTATCAGGTACTAAAAGATTTTGAAAAAACTTCATTTGATACGGCCTATGGGGTTTCTAAAAGATTTTAAAAGATTTGTGGGAAAGACTACTTGATGGGTTGTCATTTGTCAAGTGACATTATTTGAGAGGGGTCACAGGTAGAGAAGGGTACTTACGTAATGTTCCTATGAACGAGAACTCGATGTACTAGTTGTCAAGAAGAGGTGAAACTATAGTTGATAAGATCATCTATGAACAAGTTGACTGCAATGCTCAACTCGTCTATATACTCCTTACTCCTTTACTTTTGTTTTTAAATACTAATAAGAATCATTTCTATTCTTTTCTTTTGTTCGTTGTCTTTTCCAGTTCCTTTGGAATCTTTTAATATTTTTTATCTTTCATAACATGTGATTTTGGTTTGTTGGTTTCTAGGAGACAAAAGTAGATGGTTTAATTAAAGATGAAGTAAGGAAAAGAAGAGGTATCACCGAAGTAAGGAGTAAAGCAAATAAATTATGGCAAAATATATTACTGAGATGCGGCGTACATAGGATTAAAGCAGAATATTTCATTCAAATCTTCTTTTAGCTTTTTACTATTTTAGTAAAGTCCTGTATCAAAGGCTCAAAGACTTAGTTTTTCTTATAATTTTTTTTGTTTTATTTTGAGTGTACGTGAGGATTGAGAAGAGCCTTTATGAGGAATTTTATGAGCGACGCTTTGTCAGGTGAGGAAATTATACTTTTCTGCAGGTATAGCATTGAAACCCTCATTCGGGCCAGAAATCGTTTCAGCACATACTTTGCCGACGATCCCAGGTTGACCTTCTGAACGGTTTCATCCGGGTAACGAAGCATTCTCCTAAAAAGGCTGCCCTGCAGGTAATCATCTTTTCATCGCACTCTCCCTGTCATGGTCTATCGTTGTTCACTAATTGATTTGTTGGCTTAGTGTTTAATTTTTTTTACAACAAAGTCTACATAAAGGTGAACCTAAATGAGATTTCACCACCTGTGCTTGCCCACGCACTACCCTGAGATTTTATCACCCTGTCTTAATCATTTTCGAATCGACAACCCCAACCTATTTAAAAGATTTTTCGATAAGAAACCATAAAATACATAGTTAATCAAAAGGCTTCACTTGGACAAAGAGTAACACACTCAATAAGAAAACTCAATAATTGGCTACGTTTGTTAGAGGAAGTATGTTCAATAACGTAGCTAGTGTGGATAGGTGATTCTAAGCGGTTGGCCTCGCCTTCTAGCATAGGTGCTTCTAGGTGACTAGAACTGCACGTGAGCTATCACCAAAGCGAGTACAAATAACTCAAGCATGAACCGATCTAATGTCGGGAGTAGGAACATTGAACCTTTAGACCAGGTTCACAGCTTGATTTAAAAAATAAGACTAGTAAAAAGTGTTGTGTACTAGCATCACTCTTAGGTCTTTTAGTGTGCTTGCTTCTATTGATTGACTTGTATGCTTAATTGTTAAAGCCAAGATGAGCGGAGTTAGTGGGAATGATCTCGAACCTGCCACAGGTATGGAGAGAATCACTCTCCATAATTAAATACATCCTACATTGGTTAGTAAACCTTCGTGTATCGTGATTCCTTGAAATGTAGGAAACTTTGAGTTAAAACTGGAATTCCTGTCTATGCTCCCCAAATTCTATAGTAGTCCTACTGAAAACCCATATAGCCATCTTAGGGACTTTAGGGATAAAATGTTTATATTAAACTTTGAACGTATTACAGAGGATTCTCTAAAATTACGAGTGTTTCCTTTTTCTCTTATGGGAAACATACGTTATTGGTTGTATACTCTTGAGGAGAACTTTGTAAACACATTTGAACAACTTGTTAAGGAGTTTTTGAAGAAGAATTTCCCTAAGCATATAACTACTAACGTATGACAGAGTATTTATAGATTCACACAAAACTGAGAAGAATCATTATATGACTATGTACAACAGTTTAGGGATTTAGAGCAAGGATGCCCACATCTTGGGATTCAGCTGATGGATATAGTTTAAACTCTCTATGAAGGTTTATAATATGATACTTTTTGTGGTTTGTGAGAGTTTGGACCATCTGGTTCAAGATTGCCCTGACGTGCTTAGTTTAAGAGAGGGTAGAAAAGACCAGGCCAATGCCATGTATCAACGTCCCAATAGCCAACCTTTCAACGGTGGATGGAGTAATAATTCTAACAACTCCAATTCCTGGGGAAGTAGAAATTACCACCAAGGAGGCTCTTCTGATAACGCTCTTTATCAACCGCACAACCAAGTGAATCATCACTAGTCTAGTTCCTTGTGGTAACCCAATCCGTCATACCAAGCTCCCCTTAGTACACCTTATGTTCCTCCACACAATAGAAATATGCATACTCCAACCACGTCCTTAGAAGATACTCTTAATTAAGGTTTTTATGCAAGTAACCCAGTCGTCTATTGCTAAACTTGATGGTCAAATTGGTTAAATGGTAACAGGGATAAGCACGAGAGACAAAGGATCGTGATGGATTCAACGCCATTATTTCTCTTAGGAGTGGTAAGAAAGTAGATAATCTTGTAAACAAGCCTAAGGATCCTGAGAAGGAAATTCATAGTAAACCCATAAAAGAACTTGCGAGTGAGGAAGAAGCCACAATAACATATGTTCATATGATTTTTAAGCATTGCGTGATTAGCATTTCGATCCTTACAGCCATAAAACACATTCTTCAGTACGCTAAATTCCTCAAGGATCTTTATACTTTAAAGCGGTACATACATGTCCAGAAAAAGGTTTTTTTATGTTCACGAGAGCAATACGTCTATTCTTTTAGATGCACATATTAGTTTGATCCTTTTTTATCAATTCCCTCCCAAGTACAAGGATCTAACATGCCTTTCCATTTCATATACAATTAGGACACATAAGATAAGAAGAACTTTACTTGATTTAGGTGCCGTCGTGAAACTCATTCCTTACTCTGTCTATGAGCAATTAGATATCGGAGTACATAAACCCATAAATAGGACCCTGCAGCTTACAGACCAATTTATTAGGATTCCTAGGGGAGTGGTTGAAGATGTGCAGATCTAGATTGAGCAGTTTGTTTATCCAATAGACTTTGTTGTATTAGACAGTGAGCCAGTAGCCAACCCTAAGGATGAGATCCCTGTGATTCTTGTCACCCCTTTTTGGCAATAGCTAATACGGTAATTAACTACAGCAATGGAATTATGATGTTGATTTTCGAAAACATGACAGTAGAATTAAATATCAATGTGTCTTATTCCCCGTTTAATTCTGAGGCACTTGAGTGTAATATGATCCAGAGTCTTGTGAGTAACACTTGAGATGTCAAGTACCTCAGATCCTTTAGGGTAATTCTTGGCCGACTTTGATAGAGACTGTGAGGACAATTTGTACATCCACGAGGTAAAAGCCTTATTGGATTCAACTTTAGAGATTTCAGAGTTGGAAGGTGAGCGTAAAATCCTAGATGTTAAGAAACCCATTTCAGAGGCTTAAATAACCTCCCCAGAGTTAGAAGGTGAACTTAAATCCTAGATGTTTTCTAGGTCCAGACAAAACTATTCCCGTTAATATTATCACTAACCTCGAACCCCTTTAGGAAGTGAAGTTGATTCACGTTCTTAAGAGAAATGCAAAAATCATTGGCTGGAGTATAAAGTATATTAAGGGAATTAGTCCCTCTGTTTGACCGCATAAAATCAAATTGAAAGATAATGCAAAAAAATCCAGGGAAGGACAACGAAGATTCAACCCGACAATGGCTATAGTAGTTCTGAAAGAGATTTTAAAACTCCTTGATGCTGGGTTCATCTATCCCATTTCTAATAGTTTGTGGGTTAGCCCGATCCATGTTGTCCCAAAAAAATCAGGAATCACCGTTGTAAAGAACGAGAATAGCGATCTCAAACCCACTATAACGACCACTGGATGAAGAGTCTGCATAGACTATAGGAAGCTTAATTCGGTAATTAGAAAAGATCACTTCACTAGACCCTTCGTTGACCAAATGCTCAAGTGACTCGCTGGAAACAAATTTTATTACTTTTTTGATGGCTAATAAATGTACAATCAAATACCCATCACACCTGAGGACCAAGAGAAAACAACTTTTACATGTCCTTTCGGCACATTTACCTACTGTCACATGCCTTTTGGCTTATGCAATGTTCCTGCGACATTTTAGCGTTGCATGTTAAGCCTTTTTTCTGACATGGTAGTGCGATTCCTTGAAGTTTTCATGGATGACTACTCATTGTTTGGTGACTCATTTGACCAGTACCTTTACCATCTTTGCTTAGTATTACTCAGATGATAATAAAATGGCCTTATTTTAAATTAGGAGTAATATCACTTTATAGTAATAAAGGGGATAGTTCTGGGGCATATTGTCTCTAAAATAGGAATAGAAGTTGACTAGGCCAAAATAAATGTCATTTTTAACCTTCCCCCACAACGAAATGTTAAGGGCGTCCATCCCTTTCTTGGACATGCAGGTTTCTACCATCGTTTTATCTAAGATTTTAATAAGATCGCTCGTCCATTAAGCAACCTTTTGAGCAAAGATGTAGCCTATGAGTTTGATGCACCTTGTCATATAGTTATTGAGAAGCTTAAGATCCATCTCACAACCATACCCATTAGTAGACCACCTATTTGGAGTGAGCAATTTGAGTTAATGTGTAATGTCTTAAATTACTTTGTAGGCGCTGTTTTGGGACAATGGATTGGTAAACGCCCCTATGCCATCTACTGCATAAGTAAAAGGTTAAATGATGCCCAATTTAATTTCATGACCACCGAAAAAAAACTCCTAGCCATTGTTTATGCGCTTGAAAATTTTAGATCATATCTTATAGGATCTAAAGTGATTGTTTACGTGGATTATGCTGTGCTTCGACATCTTTTGTCAAAGAAGGATGCTAAGACATAACTAATCCGATAGATATTACTTTTACAGGAGTTTGACCATGAGATTCAAGACAAAATGGGGTCAAAAAATGTAATAGCCAACCATATTTCTTGCATAGTGACTGAGTATGCTGACGAGTCCTTACGAATTAGGGAATCCTTCCTAAATGAACAACTTATGGCTGCGAATTCCAATTCTGAGTTATCGTAGCTTATAAACATTGTTAATTATTTAGCAACAGACACCATTCCCAATAATTGGACTAAACCTGACAACGATCAATTCTTTAGTTAAGTGAAGTACTTCCTTTGCGATAATCAATATTTGTATAAGTATTGTACTGACCAAATCTTTAGGAGATGTGTCCTCTAATTTGAGTTCACCAACATTTTATCATTTTTCTATACCTAAGCATGTGGAGGTCAGTTTAGCTCTAAGAAGACTGTGGTAAAGATTTTAAAGTGCGGCATCTATTGGCCTACCTTATTTCACAATGTGCATGTATTTTGCAAAGCGTGTGAGAAATGCCAGAAAATGGGAGCCCTTTCTCGACAAAATATGATGCCCTTATCCCTTAGTTTGGTTATTAAACCCTTTGATATTTGGGGCATTGATTTTATATGCCCTTTTCCCAAGTCTTTTGGATATGAGTAGATCCTAGTTGGAGTAAACTATGTTTCGAAATGGGTTGAAACCATCCCATCGAAAACGAATAATTGTTATGCTATTCTTAATTTCTTAAAAGAAAATATTTTTTCTCAATTTGGAACTCCGAGGGCTATCATTAGCGATGGGGGTCACATTTTAACAACACAAATTTTGCTGCCCCTGTCAAAATGTATGATGTCACCCATAAGGTAGCAACATCTTATCATCTGCTAACTAGTGGGCAAGTAAAAGTTTCTAATAAGGAGATCAAAAATATTTTCCAAAAGACGGTTAACCAAAATCACAAAGATTGGTCTGTAAAACTATATTATAAACTATGGACTTATCGCCCTACATATAAAACTCGATTGGAATATCTCCTTATTGACTCGTTTATGACAAGATATGTCACCTTCCTGTCCAAACTTGAGCATAGATCTTATTGGGCAATAAGAATGCTTAACTTTGACACTTCAACAGCTGAGTCCCACCATAAGCTACAGCTCAATGTGTTGGATAAGCTCCCAAAATATGCATATAAATCTGTAATGATATACAAAGAAAGAGCCAAGGTTTTTTATGATCTAAATATCTTGCGAAAGACCTTTAAAGTTGATCAAAAAGTTTTATCGTATTCTCTGCGTCTTCATTTGTTTCCCAATTTTTTTTAATCCCATTGAACCGAGCCGCTCATTGTCAAAATAGTTTTCTCCCATAGAGTTATTAAAATTTTCGACCCTCGTATTGGTAATATGAATAAGGTAAATGGGCAGAGACTTAAACTATTTTAGGAGTACTTTACTGGTTTGAGCGAGGATATGAATCTTTGGGACCGATTAGATGCAATATAGGTACCTTTATACATACCTATAATCTTCTATAGTTTGGGGATACCTACCATCGTCTGCTGAAGACGTTAAACTTAGAGCTTGCTTCCCCTTATTGTGTTCATGTAATAATTCTAAATTTTTACCCATTTTAATCATTTTTGGTTACTCTGAGGGCACATGTTGATTCAGTTTGAGGGTGGGGAAAATAAGATTTTAATAACTTTTTCCTAGAAAAGTTGTTATTTAAGGGAATTCTAGCATTGTAGACTCATCTTTTGTATATTCTGATCTTTGGATATTTTTAGAATCCTAGAGTAGCACATGGGATACAATTTTAAGTTTTTGGTACTACCATCTTATTAGATGTGTATTAGAAGAAAAATACCCTTATATTTGTACTTCACATAGCTATGTTATTACGGTTTTTGTTAAAACTATCTGTCACTTTATGATTAATCAGTAGTTTGAGTTTGGAAGAATCTGTAACAAGGGAGACAACTGCCTAGAAATATTTTTTTATCATAAAATCAAACTAAAGGCTTGTATGTATTTTTAAAAGTTATTGGCGCCGTTACGAAGTTGGCATACTAAAAAAAGACTTCACAATTCAAGGCCCCTCAAAAAGTTAGAACTAAAATAGGAATAGATTTCCCCAATCTTGAGGAAATCCATGAATCAATATGAAAGAAAGAGACCAAAAAGTAAAATATGAGTCTCTACGAGTATAGTTAAGAACTATGTGAAGGAGGGAAAGTTAAAAGTATAAAAGAGCAAATGAAAACTCAAATGCAGCGTCTTACCTTGAAAAGCTCGTGTGGATATATATTTTCCCTAAAAGATCAATAAAAGAGAGTGAACGAACTATGATACTTGCCGAACTAACTTCTAAATTTATTCCACCATACTCGAGTAAAGGCTTAGGTTATTTGGAAGGATTAACAAATACCCTGATTCCATTAACTAAATTCACTACATAAAAGGATACAATTTTGAAACTTGATATAATCTGATGGTAGTAAAATTGAATTGACAAATTCAAATGTATCTAATGGTTAACTCATGTTTAAGTGCTATATATTTGAGATGAATATAATCCATTTTAGAGGTACTAGGGGCAACAATTATAAGTTGTTTGTAAAGCCAGAATGTCTTTGGTAGAATTTGGTGGGTATATCCAATAAAAACCCTCATGAGACACAACTCATCCTATAGGAGTAACCTATATAAGATTAATGGTTTGTTGCATACGCTAAATGCAATCGTAAGAAACTGTGAAAGAGTTTAATTTTCTTTTCTTTAACTAATAGACTAGCAATATGTTAGTCTGGGGTAATATACATGAAGAATGCCTATTTTTGTCCTTAAATTTACATGATATAGAACCATTTTTAATGTTTTACTGGGCCTAATTGAAATATATTTTTACTATTACAGGTAATGATACATTTTTTGTTTGGAATTAGGGTAGTTAATCCTAATCCCTCGCCCAAGAACGATACATGGAAACGTCAATTCAGAAATTAAATGAAATCAAACCACAACGATTTACCCTGGGAAAGGAAGTGGAAAACCCTTTCGGATAAAAAAAACTACTTTAGCATGAACAATCTACTAATCAAAGATCAAAGATTATAATCACACAAGATTTTTCAAAGCTTTAATGGAGTCTTTCAAACCTTAACTTTTACACTAGGATTACACTCCCCTTAGGTTATCATCAGCACCAAAGAAATACTTTAAGTGTCCCTTATATACTTTAGAGGACATTACAAGAGATAGGGCTCAAAGTACGAATCATGAGGCAAGTAGACGGTCACAAAAATAACATAAAAAGGCTAAAATACGAGGTTTTTTCGAACAGTGACTAAAATCACTTAGAACAGACCTCTGTTTGAGACTTTTATTCGAATAGAGACAAAGTCTATTTGAATAGAGAGGTCTCTGACTCTTATGTTCAAACAAAATAAAGTTTTGTTTGAAAAGAAGCACTAAAAAATAACCTGAATGACCTTTTCATCATCGTCTTTACCCTCATTTGTCCTACAAACATAATAAATTTCCACGAACATGAAATTCTAATTCATTACTCAATAATCTTCTACTTGAAATCAAATTTACCGTAACCTATTTCCAGATCTTCATAATTACTTGTGCTACCCGAACCTTTATCCAACTTCAAAATAGCCTTTGCAAACTCTTAAAGCCACACCGTACTTATGCCTTAGCAATCAATGATGCAATTAACCATTGTCATCTTGATACCCAAGTAGCTTTGATATAACACCTCAAAACTATAGCCCTTTCCATGTCACTAGCGTACTCTACTATCACAAGTATACACAACCTTGCAAGCCGAGCAAGAATCACTCCATAGCTATGAGCTGCATATGTGTCTTCTTCGAATATATAATATTCATGGTCAACATCTCATGGCTCTTACTTTATGGGAAATCTCTAATCTCATGTAAACCATGACATACATTAGTAAACAAATCATCAAATGAGTTAGACATACCTCGATCAAAACTCATATCGCATTCCATAGCCAAAGAAATACGTGTTTCAAGCTCAAAGTAAATAACAAATGGTGTGTTACCAAATAACACTTTAACCAATCTCAATGTACTATGTCAATAACAACTTTTGCTTCACGTTCTTCCTATTTGCACTATGCCATATGTCAAGGATTAGCCAATCCATCGGTCCAACTCTTTATTAAGATAACTGTTCCCATGGCTCTTCAATCTCACCTATGCTAGAACTTGCATATACAACTAGCATTTCGTCAATATTCTAAGTCTAATGGCCTAATTTCGTAGCTCAAAATGGCTCGGAGTTAGCTCTTACACCAAATATACCTATGACAAAAACTACTGTAAAGCAAGAGATGATACAAATGATTTAGTGTGGAAAGCCTTTGAATAGGTAAAAAACCACAACCTCGAGTTGAGGGTTTTAGTAACAATAACTTTAATTACTTGAGGCTGATATCTTATAATAAGTGATCTCTCGAACTTGAAATACTTGATCTTGTAAATATTAAGTTTTTTGATAGAGTAAAGAAAATCTAGTTTTTCTTGGTCCCTGTCTCTTCTGGAACCTTTTCTTTATATAGACCTTACCCGTAGCTCATTTTCGTGCTGAAGCACGTTATCTAAATAATAAGGTAGGTGGTGGTTGACTGAATAACTGTTGTGTTCGAGGGAGACATGTATCTTTGACTTGTTTATGTTCTTATGTTGTGCTTGATCCATGTTATTTATCAGCTCGTGGACTACTTGGTAATGTTGATTATTTATATCACGTGCAAAATGCGTGAGTATGATATGAAGGTAGTTTAAGTTGGGTTAGGTCAAGGGATAGGTCCCTACAATCGCCCCTTCGCAACTGAAAGTTCGAGTGGTTTTTCTTGAGAAAAAGCCTGTCTATTGGTGGTGTTGGAAGTTAAAATGAAATGATGTATTAATGGTAATTTGACTGGATTGGTACTCGGTATTTTTTTATGGAGGGATGTATCTGGCATTTATGGTGATGGAAAGGGTTAACGTACGTGACTCTTGGGGTCCGAGAGTGGCTCTATTTTAAATGGTAACTACTTTAGAAACATACCTACGCATTAAATATGATTCTTATATAAATAGTACCCACACAGTGGATTCTGGTAAAGTACGTTTTGTTTATAAAATTCTTTAGAGTTTCTGAAGTTCAATGGTAAAGACCCAGAGAATGGTGTATGAAGATAGGGTTTCTGTTAAATTGCAGAGGTTTAAGTTGAGATACTTTGAAGATCAACCTTTGGAGCTGCCCACCCCAATTCATCTTCCACCGACGTATCACGGTATGTCGGAAGACGGAGCGCGACTGAAGCTGAGGAGGATTATTACAATATGTGGAGATTTCATTACATGGTCTTGGAAGATGAGGCATGTTGAAGGTATCTCTACATCCTTACGGAGGACAAGGTTGAGGAGATAGATAAGGGGGCCAGTGTATCTGTGAGGCAGTTTCGCCTGTATCCTACGAAGGACAAGATTCAAAGGTAGGACTCCTTTTAATCTCTACCAACTCTTCATTGGTAGGGGTTATGGAGGAAGTGGCGGTGATGGTGGAGAAGGTAGATGGAGAATGGAAATCTTACCCCTGGACAATCATCATTTATTAGCGCTAAGAGGGCCTTCTGTTTGAAGAGTTACTTCAAGCAATGACACCCTTACTTCCAAATCTAGACTTCGACCAAACTCAGTTTCTTGTTAAGATTAATTGTGTAAAGAAAGAAAGATGCTCAGTGATTTCTAGTTCCAACTTTGCTTTAGAAGATTCTTGGAGTGAAACATCACTGAAAAGTGATATGGCTTTGAGAATAAATTGAAAGAGTTGTTATCTGTAAAGTACCTGAAAGACTTGTTATCTGTAAAGCATTTGTTATCTAAATTGATATTCGAGCTTAATAAAAATGTTTTTTTCAAACTTTGTGTTGATAGATAGTATTAACTCTTGTGATTAAAATTGAGTTATAAGAAATACAGATACGTATGATTAGAGGATGAAATGTAATATTTTAGATTAAACTAGGAAATATTTTTTAGCAATCGAACAATGATGTGTGTAAAATTTGTTTTGAGCTGAAGAAATTATAGAATTACGGGGAAGAATATCTTAGAAGATATAAAATTTGCAGAATTTGAAAATCCGAGCTCAGGGAGATCTCTCTTAAAATGTTAAATTTGGGGGATAAATTGGGATAAATAGGTCAAAATGAGGTAGGACGAATCCAAAGAGGTTGATGTCGACAAATAAGTTTAAATACCTTTTTATCAAGATTTTAAGGTTTCCTGTTAGGGAAAAATAGAATAAATATATGTTCAGAATTTGGGGGATTGAAGTGATCATGAAATAAGTATAAATATGGGGAGACATTAATTTAAAAAAGGAGGAAGAAAAAGAATATGGTATGGACTCGCTCTGAGAGAATTCATTATGCTGTTGAGGGTTGATTGGCGATGAAGATAGCTGAAGTTCCAGAGAGGATTTTTGGGTTATTAGACTATGATTCTGATTTTCCTGAATCAGAACTACATTTCAAAGGGTTTGATTTTAGGGCGAGGGAACTTGTGATTGGGCACCATTTTTACTCGGAGATATTCTGTGAAGTGATTCGGGAGCCTGCAGCTTAAAGAGAGGTAGTGAGGCAAATTGTTAAGGAAGAGGTCAAAGAAGAGAATGCGAGGGTTCTTGGGGGTGAACTGATTAGGTGTGGCTCCCTATGACATTTGGGATGTTTTATGTGAGATTGAACTATATGAGGTCGAATAACTGTGATTGAAATGTACTTAGAATGCTATTTTTGATCTGTCCTCTTTTGTTGCAAATGTTGTTTGTGACTGTTGTGAATAAAGAATTTGAATTTGAAATATGATAGCTTTGGAAATGACGTCAGCAGTCTTATAAGTAGTAGAAGTAAATATAGAAAAGCAGGTAGCTTTGATTTTTGTTTATTGTGTAATTGTACGAAAAGCTCAATTGCGCGTGTGTGTTGAGTCATCATAACTGTAGGGGGGTCAGAGGGAGATTTGGGTAGGAGAGATAAGAATATATTAAAATATTGGACCGAGAGCAATGATGGGAAGGTATTTTTACCGAAAGGGTACAAAACATCTCACATTAATTGTGGAAGGGATGCTTCGGTTCCAAAAGTGAGGGCGGCTCGTGTGAGGCCCAATAGCTGCCAATTGTTAGGGAGAGAAACTATAAATAATACTTCATCTTCCTCATTCAAATGTTTGTCAACTTCTGAAAAATTGAAGAACTGTGGGAGAAAAAAGAAAAAAAAATAACAGAGATTCTCGTGAGAGCCTAGACAAGAGTGATCGATACGCCAGGCGAGATAAAGTTGCGAAGACAGAGTCAAGACGATGACTGTATAACAACATTGTGAAGGATGGATTTATCGCTAGTTCAGATTTGTACTCAGACGTTAAAGGTTAGTAGACCGTTTATGATATTGTGAATGAGTGTTTGAAAGATCTTTTTGTTTTTTCAAATTTTGAAAAATTACTATTTATAGTAACTTATAAAAATCTGTTCGATATGTGTGAATGAGAGATAGGATATGATATACGCATATGTATGATGAATGTATGGTAAATGTGTGCATGAATTTGTAAAAGATAATGATAGAATACCTGGACCTGTATGTAGGTTGAGTGTGAGGAATATATGTGTAAAATCAAACCTCATCCTTAGACTTGTAATTGAGATGGAGACTTCAATGGTGACGTCGATCTCTGGTCGTACTATGGAATCTGATAATGTAGAATCTAATAGGAAAGATGGAGTAGTAGTTTTTCAATTTCTTGATTTTCCTTGACAATTGGTATCATACACTTTGAATTTTGATGTGTTTAGAGAGTTTTGTAAATCCAAAGCTCTTATAGGGGGAATACAGGGAAACTTTGTAGAACATGCTGGTAGGCAGTTTAGAGGTTGTAATGTGGTATCTGGGGTAGAACATTTCTTATTGTTGTCTGATTTAAAGAAGGAGAAATCAGAGAGGGGAGTGAACGAATCGATCTTCTTGGAGTATTTTGATGGAAATGTCCAGGGCGACCTAGATGAGGGTTTTCTATGTTAATTATCAATCTCAATTAGAGTATGGATTGAATTTACCCCTAAGAAATCTCGCTAAAGGTATAATGAATATCATAGGAGCTTATCCTACCCAACTGAATGGAAACATGTGGGAGGTGATCAATGTTTGTGAGAATTTGAATAGGTTGTGGGAGTAGAATGAGGTAGAGAGGAAAATATCTCCTAAAGATATTTTACAGTTTTATGGTGTGAAAAATTATTCTACAACTGGAGGAACATATTTTTGTTCGAGCTCGTCTCGACCGCTTTTCTTCAATCCAAACTCTACAGGCCGAATATGGAATGATAATATGATATGGGTGAAAGGTGATTGCCTCGAGAGAGAAGATGATGAACCCATAAAACTTCTATATAGAATTATGAAGAAAAGTAAGTAATAGTGTATAATAACAAACTATTGTTATTGAAGGTTATTCTATTGTTGTTAATGTGCTGTTTTGTTTTACAGGTCCCAAGTCAAAGGTGATAAAGAAGGAGTCCCTGTTAGATACTGTTACTCGAGAAGGGTTGAGCATGAGGCTGTTCTGAAGGACCTCGATATTAATAAAAATAAACAAGCTAACAGTATGTCTAAGAAAGTTCAAAAGTTCCAAGCTAAGTGACTAATGACGGGGGTAGGAGCCAGTAAGAAAAAAGGGGCAGATGGAGAGAAGCGAGTGGCTTTGCCAAAGGCTACTGAATTGGATTTTGCGAATGTGCCAAAATCTACTACTTCGACCAAGTTAGCTCAGAAGTTTCCTAAGAAGAGGGTTGTGAAGCGTGGCTCGGCCTCTGGAACCACGAGGAGTGGTAAGGTCCAGGTAAATACAAAAAAGAGGAAGGTAGATATTCCTGCTGAAGTAAGTGGGGCAAAGCTCGCGGAAGATCGACCTAATAAGGAAGACGAGCTAAGAGCTATGGAGGACAGAGTGAGGCTTGCAGCTCGCAAGGGTGTTGAGGAGATGAACACAATGGCAAGTTTTAATGACTTGTTTGTTTCTGAACTTTCTATTATGATTCGAGCTAAAAATATGCTTGATTTATTGTAGGCTGCCCGTTTGCTGAATGGTATATGCCTTAGGATCAAGGAGGGAAAAGCCGAGCTCGAGAATGGCAAGGTAAAACTCGAGAAGAAGTTGGCTAGATTGAAGTCTGACCTTGCTTTGGAGGGGAAGCGATTGGTTGCTGCGGAGGTTGTGGAGGAGGTGTAGATTAACGAGTTGACATAAGAAGTGCTGAAGAACCTGAACGAGGTGGTAGTTCAACGAGATAAACTCAGGCGCCATTTCCTCAAAGTGGGGTACTTTAAAGTTGAGGTTTTTAGCTATTATGGAGGATACCTATGTCGATGAGGGCGAGGTAGAAGATGATGCTACTGGTGTGGTGGGAGGGTTGGATGGTGTATCTCTCCAAACTGAGCTAGGGAACTAAGGGGATGATAATAAGAATCCAGATAATGATAATGAGAAGGTAGAGTAAAATTATTAAATTTTTGGCTGTGTGGTTATGTGGGTTGTGAGAACAATAAATGTATGGGATATTATTTTGTAGAATAAATTTATGTAGGCTAAGAGATGTTTGTAAAAATTGTTTGTAGGAACTTAAGGATATGCGCTTCAAAATTAAGAAGTTAGAGAATGAGTTTGCTAAGGAGAAAAATGCCCCAGCTTCCCTGTTAACTTCGCAAGCGGAGCTACAAGTTAGAAAAGAGCAAGAAATATTTAACTTGTATGTTGCATTACTTTAGAGCAATAAAGTAAAAATTTGAGTATAGAGATAAACCAAAAATGTGTTAGCAATTTAGGGGCAATGGTAATCCAATGTATCCAGATAATACCAAAGTGTTGAGAAGGATAAAATATAGAAAATGTGTACCTTGAAATTGGATGTAAGCGTGCTTGCCATCGAACTGGGATCATACTTCGACCTTAAGTTTAGAAGTAGTCTCACAACAGTAGAATGTCAAAAATTAAAAATTTGTTAGAAATCAGATTCATGTATTATTATTAAATGTCTTTGTTGAGTGTTCTTGAATTGAAATTGATGTATTGTTTCTGTGATATAGGTCGAATGGGAGTCAGTTTGCTTGAGTGAAGAAGAGACACTCTAATATAATCAAGAGTATAAGGTGGAGTTTACAAGGATGAGAGAGACAACTGAAGATAGGAAGGATCAATACGTCAAAATACATTTCAAGCTTTTTACTGCAATATAAACTGTTGATAAATTGACTTTGAAGATCGAGGGAAAAGATGTCAAAACTGAAAGATGGCAAAAAGTGCTTGCGGAGGTGAAGGAGGAGTCAGCGAAGCTTAAAAGAAGTATTAATGTGTTGATGATGAAGAGTAAAGAGGTGAATATAGGGCGATACCGTATCCAGTTGTTAAAAATGATAGAGAAAGAGTTACAGGGTTTTATGGACAGTCTGAAGGCCTAAATGAATAGAAAAATAAATGAACAAGTACAAACACAAGCTGATCTACAAAGTTCCAGAAGTGAACTAGATCGACTTAAGAATAAAATAATTGAGAAGGATAGTAAGCTAAAGAGAGTTTGAGATGATCTATCCAAATATGAAATTGCAGTCGAGCAGTTGAGTGAGGATTTACCCGCTAAAGATATTGATTTCCGAATGGTTCAAAGACGATGTAATGAATTGAATGAGAGGGTGGCCCAACAGATGGCAGATTTGGCTGCGGCCAATTCGTGCGTTAAGAAGGCCGAGGCTAGAGAGTGGCTGAGGAAGAATAAAGGTGATGCCAGGGCCTCTATTGTAAAAGGGGATTTGGTGGACGTATCATCTCGTATTAGGGAGCTAGAGGGTGATGTAGCTCGTATTCAAGCTCACATACAAAGAGGAAATAAGGGTTTGAGGGAGAGACAAGGTAAGTTGGATATTGCTCATAACAAAGAGTGGGAGTTAGAGCTGGTGATCAGGGGTAATGATCAACTTATATGGAAAAAGACAAATTACTAAAGAAGTCTCCTATTGGGGGAAGTATAGGTAAAGACAAGGAGCTTGAGGAACTTCATGCTCTAGTGGCAGAATTGAGGATGACTAACCTAGAAGAGTTAGATAAAGCAGCCGAGAAGGCAAAGGAGCATAATGATCTTATGTCCTGCACAGATAGACACATGGAATGACAAGATGGACGGTATAAAAAGTTGTAAGAGCATCATCAGAAAGTAAGAGAGAATTTTTCTAGGGCAGTTGTTCCTGAAGCAACGCGCTCACAGATGCTAATGGTTGTTATTGCCTATTTTGTGGAGGAAGTGAGAAGACTTAAGTTAGAGTGGGATACCTTGTATGACTAGCTGCTGGGAAGAGGATGTATTTGTAGAGCCGATGTTGATCGAGGAAACTATATGAATGCCATGGAAATGGAGTTAGGTTCTCAACCTACTAAATTGGCAGAGCATGGCAGGATTACTTTACCTGCTCGAGCTCAAGATTTTATGGCTGAACGTCCTCCTATTATAGGGGAAAGCGTAGCTGACCTCCCATCAGCAAAGAAGAATCCTTAGAAGTGGCTTGCAGATGTAACCTATAGAAGTATCTGTTGCATGCATATTGAGAGATGAAAACTAGTTTTACCTTTGCTTTATTTTATGTCTGACGGAGTTCTTTAATTGAAAACTAGTATTACTTTTGTTTTAATCGCAGATTTTGTATAGATGGGTGATTGAAAGCTAGTTTGACCTTTGCTTTAATCTGTAGAAGACATATTGAGAGATGAAAGCTAGTTTTACCTTTGTTTTATCTTATGTCTGGTTGAGTTCTTGGATTGAAAACTAGTATTATCTTTCTTTTAATTGCAAATTTTGTGTAAAATCTACTTAAGTAGAGAGTAATGTGGTAAAAAACTTGGAAGTTTTCATTGAATAGATCAGAATGTACACTGTATGGAGATGGAAATATCACTTTTGGAATGGAAAGAACGCGAATTTTGAAGTGAAAATACGAGGGACTTAACGATAGTACCGTTTCAGTCGCCTAGTTTTTCATGGATTTGAAATTTGAACTCCTTGCTATGTCATGAGATAATATGATCCGAGACCAGTGTGACCAATGATGAGGAATGCACCTTTCCAATTTTTTGCCAGTTTCTCGGTATGTGCCTCTTTTCTGTGTTGAGGGATTTTTTTGAGGATGGGATCGTCAATTTGGAATGTACGGCTTTTGACTCTTCTGTTGTACGAGCTAGCCAGCATATGGTAATATTATTAGGGTCCTACCCTTTGATCTTACCTAAATCGAGCTATCTCCAGCTTGAATTACCTCCATGCTAGATCCACCCATTCTTCACATGACTCCTCCAGTCAGCATTGCCACCTACTCCACGAACTGATGAAAAATATGGGTCAAGCTCAAACAAAAAAACCTTAACAAATCAAAGCCACCTATCTCTTACAACTTAACAGTTACTCAGTCAACTGCCACTAACCACATTATTCAAAGATTGTGCCTCAACAGGATGAAGAACTGTAGAGAAGGCCTATATAAAGAAGAAGTTCTAGAAGAGACAAGGACCAGAAAAATATATGAGAAATTACCAAGAAAACTATATTTTCTAGATTTTAAAAACTTCCAACTTCTTATTCACAAGATCAAGCATTTCTAAGTCAAGAGATCACTTGTAATAAGATATCAACCTCAAGAAATAAATGTTACTATCACAAAAATCCTCAACCTGAAGTTGTGGTTTTTTTACCTATTCATAGGTTTTCCACGTAAAACACCTATTCTATTAGATTTTGTCACAGGTATATTGGTGTAAGAGCTAATTCTAAGCCACTTCGAGCTTACAAAATTAGGTTATTATATTTGGCACCGCCTGTGGGATATAAATCATTTCCACGATATCCTAAGGCATTCATTCACTCTACTACAAATTCCAATCATGGTCACATCCATGCGACCAGTAACAAGAATCTAGCTCGATCTTTCTATTGAGCCAGAACAACTTACAGAGCTACTGGAGAATCTCAATACCGAGACAGAAAAATGCAATGAGCTTGAACGTCAATTAACTCTCGATTGTGAACTTCGTGAGAAGGAGCTCGACGCCGTACGATAACCTAATTTGACAGTTCTCAAACAATATAAAGATCAAATGGCAATAATACAGACTGCCTTACAAGCTCTGCAGAATACTCAACAGGCTCCTTCAATATGAGATTGTGATTAGGTGCCAGAAGCCTCCAGGGTTTCTAAGTGAGAAAGATTTGGGCCTCAAGGAGTCACTAACAAAGCTATCTCCAGAAATATTTAGAATGAACCCCAACCTTCCATTCATTTGAGCAGTGAAGTTCAATCTGATATCAGCCGAGGTCAGTGATGTTCCATAGCTCAAGAAGAAGAATAGTGACCTCAAGAGTAAGGGTACTGGTACTCACAATCCACAAACTCCTCGTCAAACCACTCAACCGGCCCGTCATTATGTCACACAAGAACATATAGACCACCATATTAAGGAGTTGATCGAAGCACAAGTTCTGGGCACTACCGACGACCTTACCAAGTAGCAAGGAAGTCCAATTGCCAAAGAACTATTCGTTATGGAAGTGCCAAAAGGTTTCCATACTCCAAATATTTATAAATACAAGGGTACCAATCCGAATGGGAACATTCAACAATTCCATGATTCATTGGGGTTGTACTCCAATCTTAACCACATTCTCTACCGTCTGTTCGCCACAAGCCTGCAGAAGGAACCACTCTGATGGTTCTACTATCTACTTGAAGATTCCATATACACATTCGACCAGCTGCAGAAACAATTCATCAAAACATATTCTTACAACAGAGATAATAAAAAAAAATTATATTATCTTATCAGTCTTAAACAATCACACAGAGAAAAGCTCGAGGCCTTTGCGATGAAGTTTTTGGAGCTCGTGCGTAAAGTAGACAATGTTACTATTTTCACCAACGCACTCTAGCTCGACTGTAAAGCCAAAGAGGACCTCTTCCTCAATAAACCTGTTACCTTAGAGGATATTATCACCAAGGTAAATAGTTACGTCGACCTGGAAAGGGTGATGTTCGAAAGGCATAAATCTAATAAATCCACTGAACCGAAGAAGGATCAGGGTGACCAAAAGCGCACCAAGGGAAACACTGGTAAGCCTCGGAAAGGTAGTTTACGAGTCAAACTGGTTCTCCCAAAGATAAATGCTTGAATCTCCATAATTTTTCCAATCCACTCAAAGGATAAGCTCCACCGTCTCTCCCAATAATTAAAACCAATCGAGAACCGACCGTACTGCATGCATCAGAAGGTAAACCATTATTCTACTGATAATTTCTATGCTTTGCAAATGTTACTCGAATATATTTTTAAGGAGGGATGGATGTTTGAATATATTGTCGACCTGGAATCATACAAGGATGGTCACTAAAAGAAGCAAATTGAAGTTGTCCAGGTCAAATATCAAGCTGAGGAGAAGCATCTCTACCATATGCGCTATAGTGACATGATCGTTATAAATCAGATCACCAACTCTAACAAATTTAAGCGCAGGAGACTGTCAAAATGCTGCGATCTTACACCTCAAGACAAAGAAGCCAAACTTCTGCATGAGTCAAGTAATCGTCGGCTCAGGATCTCATTCGAAGATTGCAATACTAGCCATGTCAAGTTTCCACATCATAATGCATTATTTATAATGCTCAAGATGAAGAAATTTGTCATGTACACAATGATGATCGATACTAGTAACGGAATTGAGATTCTCTTTCAGAGTACTATTGACCAAATGGGATTGGCCGATCAAGTTATTCAAAGCACCGATATTAGTGGATTTAATGGTTCTAAAGAAGAGGGAGCGCAAAAGATCATCTTACCTTTTACCGTAGGACCAACCACAATTGACGTCATCTTCTATGTGATCAATGCCAAATCTCATTATTTCGGGATTATGGGTCATTGCTGGATTCCTAACATGGAGGCAATCGCTTCTACCTACCATTAAATACTCTGTTTCAAACACAACGATGGAATCTATGAGATCAAGGGTAGTCAAAAGCTTTCTCGAGCTCGCAAAAATTCCGTCTTTGCTATTCTAGATACCTCTAATAGGAATGCTGCATAGCAATTACAGAAAGCTGATTGCCCCGATGATCAAATTTCCATGGAGGAGCCCACAAAATACATTAACATTGATAGACCTAGTAGAGGTACTTTCCTCGGTACTAAGCTGGTTCAGTACGAAAGAGACGCTCTCATTTAATTCTTATGACTAAATCGAAACATTTTTGCGTCGTCCTTCGAAGAGATGCCTGGGGTCGATCCGGCCAAGGCATATCACAAATTGGCCATCAACATCAATGCCACGGCGGTCAAACATAAATAATGATGACTATCACCATGACTTCGAGATGAAGTTTACATGGAGATCGGGAAATTGATCAAAGTGGGATTCATTTGAGAAGCCAAATATCCAGATTAGATATCCAACATCGTCGCTGTCCCAAAGAAGAATGGAAAAGTCCGAGTTTTTGTAGATTTCACCGATCTAAGCAAATATACTCCAAAAGATAGTTTCTCTCTTTCCAACATTTATCAGATCCATGATTCCATAGCAGGTCACGAACTCCAATCTATGATGGATGTTGTTTCTGGATACAATCAGATTCTACTCTTGGAGGAAGATCAAGAAAAGACCACTATCATTACTGAAAGAGGACTTTGCTACTACAAAGTCATGCCCTTCAAACTCAAGAATGCAGGTGCCAGTTATCAAAGGTTGATGACTACTATGTTCAATGAACATCTTGGGAAAGTCGCAGAAGTTTACATTGACGATCTCTTATGAAAAAACATATGGTCCATCAACCACATTTCAGATCTTAACATAATATTTAATATTTTTCAATCTTGCAGGATGCGTCTCAATCTTAATAAGTGTCAATTCGGAGTACATTCAGCTCGATTCCTAGGCCACCTCATTAGAAAGAATGGGATTGAGGCTAATCCATTTCAAAAATGACGAAAGACATTGAGAAACTTGCCAACAAGATTGCCACTATCAACCGTTTCATTTCAAAATCTTCAGACCGCTATCGTTGACTGCTCCTATTACTCCACGGTTGCACCAAACAAGGAAAAGTTTAGCCAAATACAGAGGTTTAATGGACATCAGAATGCAAAATAGCTTTTCTAGATTTAAAACCTATTTAGGGAGGTCTCCCATCATGAGCACCCTAATAGATAATGAGGAACTGATTATCTACCTAGCAGTTACATATACTTCACTCAGCTCAGTTCTCATTCGACTTGAAGGGAAAATCAAGAAACTAGTCTACTTCATTAGTAAATCCCGCACTCCAGCAGAAATGAGGTACTTTAAAATTGAGTTAGTCCTTACACCAAATGTACCTGTGACAAAAACTAGTATAAATGAAGAGATGACACAGGTTAGTTAGCGTGGAAAACCTTTGAATAGGTAAAAATTCACGACTTTGAGTTGAGGGTTTTAGTGGTAGTAACTTTTATTGTTTGAGGTTTGATATCTTATTACACGTAATCTCTCAAACTAAAAATACTTGATCTTATAAATAAGAAGTTTTTGTTAGAGTAAAGAAAATCTTATTTTTCTTGGTCCCTGTCTCTTTTAGAACTTTTTCTTTATATAGACCTTACCCACAACTCGTTATCATGCTGAAGCACGTACTCTAAATAATGAGGTAGGTGGTGGTTGACTGAATAACTGTTGAGTTCGTGGGAGATAGGTGTCTTTGATTTATTCATGTTCTTCTATTGTGCACATTCCATATTCTTTATCAGTTCATGGTCTGACTGGTAATACTGACTGTTTATATCATATGTGAAATACGTGAGTCTGATTTGGAGGTAGTTCAAATTGGGTTAGGTCAAGGGATAGGTCTATATACTAAAATTGGACGATTCATGAGTTCTTAAAACTAATAACATCAACAATGGTCTTCGTGGTGCTTCCAAGACCCACCAAGGATATAAACATATCTGACATCGAGCCTCATGGTTTCGGTGTTTATCTCCAGCATGCATATGATCTCTCATGTATGAGCCTCCATAATACAACTTTACCCGGTAACTATGTATCCATGCAGCCGACTTACATCCCTAACTTTAATATAAGATCAATCATGAAGAATTTTTCATTCCGTTTCAAAAATTACTCAATCCAAAAACCAAAGCCACCACAATACAACTAGCTTCACAATCGGTGAACCAAGACATCTTGACATAAACACCCTCTTCTTCTTAAAAGCACTTTACCACCAATTCCATCTTGAACTGCCTTGAATAAACTTGTTCTTGCTTAACTTGTAAACCAACTTATGAAGTAATTTTTTTTACCATTGGTAATAGGATTACATCCCATACCCGATATTATGATTGATAACTCATCTTATCATCATCCATGACAAGCTGCCACTTGCCCATGACCTCACCTTGTAGTTATCACCATTATCGGCTAGCCACAAACAATGTCAAGAGTAATGATAACGTGTCGCAGGTCTCGAAACCTTGGTCCTTCTTTTTATAACAATCAGAGGATTATATGATTATCATTAGACATTTTGAACCAATGGTTCCAAGACCATATCTGCAGAGATTTTAACATACTCACATGACCCCGATACATCCACTTTTCCGATCTATTTAACCATATCTTTGTATAAGACATCATCATTAGATATCACATCAATAAATTAGATAATTTTCTGATTCTTTGCATCACAAGATCGGTCATCAAAATTATTACAAAAATATCTAATGAACATGCATAAACAAGGCGTATTATCTAGTAATAATCTACTGCTAAAATAGACAAAAGAAGTATAAATAATTACATTCTTTTTTCGTCCAAGTGATCTCTTCTAATTGTGCATGATCAAATGCATACCAAAGCTTTATATCAACTACTGAAACTACCTAATCCGTTCAAAACTATTTTGACAACTAGCTAGTACACATTTGATCATGCACAAGGTTAAACTTGAGAAGATCCTAATGATACCACAATGGGTTGGTATGGCTGAAAGTGTGGTCTATTAGATTACTAACATGCACAAATGTGAACATCTCCATTATCTACTATGTGATAATACTCATTATAGCTAGACATTTTACACTTAACGATGTAATTTATAATGAAGCATCCAAGTCTAACCTTGAATTTTTACAAATACCATAAGGCAACCAACATGACTCATCCCGAGTACAATGAATCATATCACAAAAATCATTAAAAATAATATATGAGGTACTATTAAAATGTTTACCTTCCCCGGAAAAAGTCATCGAACGTCTCTTTACAGATCTAATCTTCTTCGTCAATCTACAATCTACCTTCTTATAAGAAAATTTACTGCAATTCTAATAAATATCTTGTTGATCACAATTCCATGCCTTTATGAGCCTTAACTCTCTTTCCTCTAGCTTCAACTTCTGAGTAATCACCCGATATTAACAATAAAGCTCCAAAAGGTATTACGTGACAATCTACATAAAAAATTTATACTATATCACTGAAAGTAACCCACTTACAAGAATTTGAAACACTCGTAACATACTTCTGAGATTTTAAATCACACGAAGCTGATTCAAATATCTTCGACAGTTTGTTCATTATCTCTAACACCAAACTCACTTTAGGCAACTAAGAAAAAATAGAACATAAGAGTGTTGAATGAACTTTACCTAGAATATCTCAATCTTGGAGCTTACACTCCAAACGATCTATTTTAATCGGTATCGTCGAAATCCCTCCTAGAAGAAAATAACAATCCTCTATTTATAGGAAATCCTCCACTTGCATCTTCAAAATCTCAAGGTTCAATCCATTGAATTCCTGGATTTCTAATTTTTTTCTCATTGGCCATCACTTATCACACAAGCCCTAACCTTATGATCTGATACCAGTTGTTAGGAATTAGGGTAGCAAATCCTAATCTTTCGCCAAAGAATGATACACGGAAACTCCAATTGAGAAATTAAACGAAATCAAAATATAATGATTTACCCAGAGGAAGGAAGTAGAAAACCCTTTCGGATAAAAAACTACTCCCTCATGAACAATCTACTAATGAAAGATCAAATGTTAAAATCACTCAAGCTTTCTCAAAGTTCTTTAATCGTACATGGTACATGGCAGATGACAAGAGATGTAAATATATGAACATTAACCTTTTGGCAGTTTGGGTAGGATTTTTTTTTCTCTTCTTAAATTGGATGATTGTATATTGCTAATTATATTTATGACTGGACTTGTGATTGCGATGCCAGTCATAAGCACTTCCATGCATGACAACACTCTATTAAGGATACGTATGAGTCAATACACAGTCAGTAACATAAAGCTGAGTCAACACCTGTACAATCAACAATGCTGAGTCAGCACAACTGCTATAACAGAATTAGTTAAAATCTATTTCAACTACTCTAGTAAGCTGTCTATAAATACACCTGTAATAATTTGAGAATAAAGGAATAAAGAATTCTTTCTCTCCCAATTGTGTATAGTTTTTATTATGGTATCAAAGCCAATTAGCCGTACGGTTCTAAGATCTAATTAGGGCTTTTTTATGCCTAAATATATCGTTTTCTTTGAAGTTTCTCTTGTTTAAGCTGAAACCAGCTTCAATTTCTTTTGTTTTAGCTTAATCCAGCTTTAATTCTTTAGTTTTTCATCGATTTTAGATCTCATTTTTGATAATTCGATCTCAATTTGGTGTTTGGGATGTGCAAATTAGTTTCAATTTCAACTTTATTCGGTACAATTATGTCTTCAAAAATAGATCTTGATCATGGCAGGTAAATAACAATCAATTCAAGCTCCATCAATGGTGATCCAAAATATCTCAAATCTAATCCCAATCAAGCTAAACAAGGATAACTATGTGGTCTGGAGGTCCTGGTTATTAACCATTCTTCAGCGATACTCTATTCTTGGCTATGTGGATGGTACAAATCTTTGACCACCAGAGAATCTGTCCTTCACTAAAGAATTAGGTCAGACAACGATTTCTCCAAATCAAGATTTTCATCGATGTGTTAAAAATGACCAAACACTACTAATCTGGATCAATGCAACCCTCTCTGAATATCATTTGCCTTGCATGGTGAATTCTACCACATCTCATGCATTGTGGTCAACCTTAGAATGAAGATTTTCACCGATTTCACGTTCTCCTATTATGCAATTGAAATCCAAACTTTAATCCCTCAAAAAAGATTCATCCATAATTTTTATTACTTGCAATTAATCAAACATATCTCAAACAATCTAGCTGCAGTAGGTTCTCCAATCTCACATGATGATCTTACTGTTCTTGTTTTTAATGGTTTGCCCCCATAATTTGACCCTTTCTCAACATCAATTAGAGTCAGATGTGAAGGAATCAAAATTGATAATTTGCATAGTCATTTGTTAAGTGAGGAATTAACAATTGAAGAGTAAATAAGATATCTCAATTCCCCATCACAAGGCACACAAGTATTTGCAACAACAAGATTAACTTCTTATCCTCCAAATAGATTCACATATAGGGGACCAAACAACAATAGCTACAATGGCAGAGGTTCCAATTCTCAATAACAAAGACATCGAATGTATCAAAATAGTAATCAAGGCAGAAGAAATGGTTCGACTCAGGGAAATTCTTATCAAAATAACAATGGGAGAAGTTTCTTTAATAATAGTCATTTGGAGTATGGTCAGGGATTGATAGACACGTAATATTTTCGTGTACAACTCCTAAATTTATATCTACCTAGTCATTTATTAAATAAATGTGTTACTAATAGTATTTTTGCTTGTATTTACAGAAATCGGACACATGATATACAAGTCATACATTTTTTCAGTTTTCAACAAAGAACAAGGGTGATACACTCCAACAATGATCCTCATTTGAAGTTGTCAACCCAAGGCCCATGAAAGACCATTGAAGAGAATTTAATGTACATATTATTCTCATTAGTTGTAATATTTATGCATGGTCTAAGGCATTGTTTAAGGGATTTTATATTAATGGTGATGTTTTGAAACCCCTCTTATACTCTATAAATAGAAGGGGAATCCTACCTATGAGAGACATCTTGGAGAGTGTAAATCAAAGTTCATAGCAATAAGGTTCTTCTTTATCTATTTCTCTTGTCATTTTCTTTAACCAAGTAATATGGCAATAATTAAAGGGATCAGTAGCTAATCCTCTTAGCCAAGGCTAGAGGAAGCTCCACCCAATATAGCCTTAGTATAGAATAACATAGTATAGCTAGAGTAGTTACTTTCTCTTCTTTCATTTTAATGCATATTCTTCTTCCTACAATCCTAGTTTGACCAGAGCTTGGATTCAAGGGAGTAAAGAATTTACAAAAACCATCTTGTTTGACAATTACAAGATGGTTTGGAACATGGAGAAGTGGACATAACCCGTTTTTATCAACTGGATCATGATTGAATAAGGTGGCTTATCGGTAGTTCCCATAATAGCCTAATTTTGTATTTCGAACTTAGCCTTTTCACAAAGGATATTCAGAGCGTCTAGATGAATAATAACGAATGCTAGCACAAAGTTTAGCGTAGAAATCCTATAAATAGGTTAAAAACCACGACCTCTCTTGAAGATTTAGAAAGAGAGAAGTTTATTGATAGCTGCTAGATATTACAAGAGATGCTCTGAGTATTTTTGTATAGAGTTTGAGTGAGCATTCATCCGTCCTTCATATGGAATTCTCTAGTTTTATTTATAGGTCTTATAATATGACCGTTTGATGACCATTATTATTCTTAATAATGGACGTTACAATTTGTATTTGATTATCTTTGAACGGACTGTGTAATGGTCTGATCTTACTTTTTGGTAACGGCTTCATTGATGACGGTACATTTGCTTAACTCAGACTGTTAATATTGAGGTCAAAAGTGATGACTAAAACTTTGTAACTGTAATTTGTCTTTAATAGTGCCACGTATTATATTAATAAGGTTGAATGATCACATTATGGTCAAAGATGAAGCATGAGTCTGAGATGCGAAATAAACAGCTACAACCGCCCCCTTTTAACCAACAATATGAGAAACATTAGGGCGAGTGATGTTGGTTGGGAAGCTTCATTAATACTACAATTGATACCTGGGAATCATTTCCAAAGCGTCTTTTTGAATATATGTTTGTGGCTTTTGGGTTTTCTAGAACCAATGTTTCTGGTCAATTTTGCTGCATGGGAAATCCATATAATATTGGGAATTTGGGGAGTCAGCTTTAATGCAGACCATAGTATAAAGAGTACTCTGATTCATGTGTGATGAACCAAGTCTTATTCCCTAAACCGTTTCATCTATGTTATTTTTTCTGTACTTGAAACCTTTTGACGGTTGAGAGTATGGTAATGATAAGGCAACAATCTTGGGAGGCTCGGATTCGAAGGAAGAAGGAAGAATTCTATGTAAGATACATTGGTCATCAACTTTTGCACTTTCTGATGCCAATTCTGGTGTCTTCTGCATTTTGTGGGATGTCCTATGAGGAGGTGGTAGAGGCAGAGGATGACCACTTCTAGATGGTACATCTTCATTATCGGCTGACATCGGAGAGTAAGCACTAAAATGGATTGCTGCTACCGGCGAAGGAAGCTATTACAGCGGAAGATGAAGTGGCAGGCATTCGTCCGAGGGAGTATCATTAGTACCCTGCTGGTGAGTTGGTTATGTCTAAGAAATATGACCTTTCTTCAATCTTTGTCATGCGGGGTGGTGGGGGTTAAGATGGAGGAAGTTTTTCTTTCAGGGACCATAAATATTGGCCATGAAGAAGATCCTTCTGTCGGTGTCGTAACTCTTTCGGTGAATTCCAGTTCCACTATTTCCTGGCCCATTTATGCAGGGGATCAGAGTTTGGAAGTTGCTTCAATTTTTCATCTTCTTCCTCAGTGGCTGCTGAGAAGTGTTTCGAACTGTAAATTGATGTTGTTTGTAAAGTAATTTATGACTTGTCTGGAGCATCTTTTATCAGTAAAGTAGTCTGTAAGAAATATTCGAACTAATGAAATACCTTCGTTCTGTCATGTTGATGCTATGTTTCAAACTTTTCAATTTATATGTTTAGCTTTCTGTGCCAAAATAAAATTCTATAAATATGTAGGTAAGAAGAACGTTAGTAAGGATTTCAGTATGTATATATGTAAAGGGTAGTGGAAGCTGAGGTTTGTAAAATAGAGGAGTTCGAGAATGTAAAGAGGTTTTATAGTGAAAGGAAGTAAACAATTGGCTTAAGATGATTGGGTGGTTATAAGGGTTTTTGGATGTCTACGAGCTACTGATGCGAACTGACTAAAAAATCTCTCACTATATGGAAGTCACTGATATCTGCATGTTGGTGCTACCACTGGTCATGCTTGATTTGTATGTTACGATCTCCATATATGTGCGCATAAAATCTGAGAAGATATTTCATGGCATGGAAAGTATGACCTGCCATAAAATTTTACAGAATATATCTTTATGCAAAATCTGTGGGGCGACTTAGATTTTTAGAGATTTTCATTTTGTCTATATAAAGAAGTGATTCGTGGTTGCAATGTCTTGTATCTTCTGTCAGAGACAATTGTGTTGTTCAGGCAGATTGAGTTACCATGGTAAGGATACGTTCTCATCTTGTGCGTCATGCAGTAGAAGGTAGGATCCATATAAAGGTTATTTAACTTTGTGAGCTATACTATCGTCATTTACCATATGATACTGTGCTACCGAGGTAGGCATTTTAAGTAAATGGTTTAGATGATGATGATAGGCGTTTAGTGGTTGATCAATTTTTTTGGTGTGATGTGATTCGTGAGTTACTGTTGGATGTAACTTTATGAGAAGAGGCTGTTCAAGAGATTTCACGTGAGAAGCTTTTTGAAGAAGATGAGAGAACAGCCAGAGGGGAGATAATACCATGTGGTGTGGTGAATCATCCAAGCTATTTTAAATGTAACTATATGTGACTGTAATTTTTAACTGTGAAAAGTCAAAAATGAATAAGTAATCCGCTTTCAGTATTCTATTTTGGTACTCTGTTAAATGTAGAACGAGGCAGGTTGATGCTGCTAACTAAAATGAATAAGAATAAAGTGTTATGTTTTACTATGTCTGTGGAAAATATTATGGATGGCCGTTGTTCGATTTTAGCAACTGTATAGATAGTTTTGAATTTTGAATAATGAGCTATTAGGAATATCATGCGAACTTGGTGAATTATTAAAGTAAGGTAATTGGTCATGTATACTACTTTAGGAAAGACAATAGAGACAGACATGATGATAGTAGGCATTATCACAGAAGTCATAATTATGCTATAAGACAAAAAGATGTGTCTGTTGAGACAGTAGGGGTGACTGACACGTGCTTGATGGAGCAATCGTTTCGTAAACTGAAGGAGAGTATAAAAACTCGTATTTCTCTTCCTCATAAATTTTCTATAGTTATAGAGAGCGAAAAAATTGGTGTAACCTATATCTCTAGAGAGAGGAAACGTTTGAGTTCCGAGGGTGTTTAGTTAGGGAAGGCTGTATCTGCTGAGAAAAAATGTTGGATAATCGATAGGAGCGATCAATCTCTGTGAAACGTTCGGGAAAAGCAGAAGATTACGGTTCTTCAAGTACAGGTTAGTAATTTGTTCTTCTATATTATTTTAGTATGTTGTAATTTGTATATTAATTTGATTGTATATTGTTGTGTTATGAGAGTAATATTAGGAAATCCAAAGGTTGAGAATATAGGGTATAGGAGTTTTAAGGAATTTCCTGTAGTTTTTTGTATATACAAGTTTTGGGAATGGGCATAGGCTGTAGAGTGAAAAAATGTTTTTTTGGTGAAGAAGAGGTAAAGTTCAAAATAATTTACTATTGTGGCTGGAAAGTTTTGAAAGCAAATGTGTTGAATGGGTAAAAAGTTTGGGTGGGGTTGTTTTTACTGTGTGTAAGGTGTAGCAAGTAACATAGAGATAATGATAAAATATTTTTTTGTATCTTTAGGTTCAGTATGCATTCAAAACCTATAAATCCCCTAAGTATATTTGTAGTAGCATCAAGTTCAGAGGAAGCGTCATTGTCAGGGAGGGAGGATGATTGTAATGTAATGGAAGAGACTATAGATAAGATAGAAGTTACTATAGGTGTAGAAGTTGGGGTAAATGTAGTAGAGAAATAGGATACAAAAGGGAAAGATAAATTGTTCTTCATATATCCTGAGGGAATAGATGTAGGAAAGGAAATCTAAAAAATAAGAAGAAATTACAAGGAGAATGGGAAAATTATATGATAGACCAAGGTCGCTGGTTTAGGGCCTATATCCCAGGAAAAAGGGGAGGAGGCGGTATACTATCAAGTCCCCTGTTTGGATAAGTGGAAAAGAGATAAAAGGATTAGTGAGGATTCTAAAATCTCGTACTATAATGGTGCTGGGCAGGCAGACCCAAATGGTGGGTTGTTACGTTATCTGAATCAGGTCGTTTATGGCCTTAGAATTCCTCTAACCTTCTTTTAGAAAGGGGTTATGAATGTATTGCAGTACTGCCCTGCCAAACTAAATAGGAATATATATGAGATGATGAGGGTGTGCGAGGCTCTGAATGAGAAATGGAGAAGGGAAGGGACTACCAAGTAGTTTGAAGCTGATGATGTGTTAAAATATTATAAACTAAAATACGTCAACGGTTATAATAGTGGTTACCTGTATAGTGATTTATCGAGGCCAAATTTTTTGACTTTGAATCTGCGGGTAGACCATAAAATGACCACCTTGTATGGGTAGGGGGCAACTGTATGTACGTTCCAGATGAACCAACGCTCGTCCTGAACCATAAATATTATAATCCGAGTAAGTAACATTTGTCAACTTTGACCAACCATCAGTATGTCTTCGAGCTGCCAAACATTGTCTTGTTTATTGTTTATCAGGTCCCAATCCCACATCGCTGCATGATAATACCAGCTTGTTTGACTGTGTTTCTCTTGATCAGGTCGAGCTAAAGCAAGTACTTGGTGAGTTAGGTATCCGGAGGAACAAGAAGGTAGATTCCATAATGACCTAAGTTCAGCGAGCTCACGAGAATTGAGCTATGGCTGAAAAGAAGAAGGCCCGTTTGTCTGTTGATGATTTCACTAGTCTTCCTCCACCTGCGCTGGAAAATATGAATGCTATTGAGGTGGTGATCCCAGACAAAGAGATTGTTAAGCCTGCTGCTGGAGATATGGTGGAGAGGCAAGAGGTGAGTGAAGTTACTCCTTCGATGGCGAGAAGAGTTTGTTGAAAATAAAATGGCACGAGGATGAGGGTAGTGTTCGTACGAATGCTAAGGCTACGACCAAGATGAGAGAGCTGAAGCAACAATATTACACGATGGCGGAGACTAATTCACAGCAGCTCGATGAGGTGTATCAAGAACATACTTTTACGGGTATTTAAATCTTTGATGTACTATATTTGGAATATGATATGGTGTTCTAAACTTGTGTTTTTGTACTGACAGCTCTCAATGCTGATGAAGGGGGCGATTAAGTTCATTTATAAGATGAGCCAAGAGTTCAAAGATCTTACTCTGAGGTTGGATTCTTAAATGGCTTGGGTAAAGGAGCTCAAAAATGAGCTCGAGATAAAGAAAAAGAAGAGGGTTAAAGATGCAAAGGCTACTGAAGCGCGGTACATAGAGCTGTCCGAGTATAATGAGGTTATGTCACGAACCTGTGATGCATTGTGGGTGGAAAGAAATTGCTTTGTCCAATCTTTTTATAGCTTTGGCTTAACTATTGCTGATGTAGAGCTGGGCTGAATTGGCAGATATAATGAGATAGTCTTTCCTTCAGATATAGAGAACAAAGTGGTGGCTGATGTTGCTGGTCTAGCAAATGTATCTACTTCACCCACTAAACCAGTTCTAGCTACTGATAAGACATTGGATCCTCCACCTGAGGTAGAGATCAATAAGAATATTTAATCACTCTGTGGTATTATGTTTTGAACTATTATGGTCATTTGACTTTGATGAGATTGTACTTTGTATGGTAGTAAAACTGTTAAGTTTGATAGACGCATTTTAATATGTTATGCTTGAACGTTTGTATGATGACAAGATATTTACAATTTATGTATGAGGTAGAACGATTGAGAAAAACTATTTCTGACCTGGAAAGATCGTTGGGTAGAGCGAGGGATTCAGTGGCTTATGTTCAATAGGCATTAAATTAAATTGTGTATGAGATAAGGCAATTTAACTAAAATTCAGAGAAATTCATTAAAGAATTATATGATCTTCAGTATAGATATGCTAAAATAAAAATAGACAGGGATGAGATTTTAAGAAAGGAAGAGGAAAGGGGTGCTAGTACGAAAACTGAATGAGTTGACCTGTTTTGGTGACCCGAGTGATAAAGCTAGGTGTTAAAAACTGTTGGTAGCTCTAACATTATATTTTGAGGTCGAAGTAGATAGTGAGCATGGTTTAAAAGAACTTATGTAGAACTCTTGAAGGAAAGAGGTATAGTACCTGACCCAACTCGAGTAATGTTTCTGGCTCAAGAAGTACGTAATCGTCATAGTCTAGAGGTGAAAAAATGTTGAGCTCGAGCTGTGGTGTCCGTTGTATGGGGTGATGTAGAACCTTTACATGATGTTTTTGGCTTTATGTAGGATCGGAGGGCAATGAGGATTGTGTTTTTTAGGATAAGGATAGAGCAAATAGAGGTTCAACAGAAGTTAGAGGGTGAGTTAAAGGAGTTGCAAGATGTACTGTCGCAACATATGGAGCAAAATATGTCTTTAGCAACGCAATTGTCAAAATAAGTAACTGTTTGAAATAAGGTAGAAGGTTCTACATCACCCCATACAACAGATACCCCAGCTCGGGCTGAACATTTTTTCACCTCTATACTATGACGATTACGTGCATCTTGAGCTAGAAACATTACTCGAGCTGGGTCAGGTACTACACCTCTTTCCTTCAAGAGTTCTACATAAGCTTTTTTTAAACCCCGCTCACTATCTACTTTGACCTCAAAATACAATGTCAGAGCATTCGTTATTATTCATCTAAGCACTCTGAATATCCTTGGTGTAAAGGCTAAGTTCAAGATACAAAATTAGGCTATTATATTTGGCGCCGTCTGTGGGAACAAAGTTCTCAAACTCATCATCTCAGAAAACAATTAATTATCTCTCAATGGAAGGACGCTTCCAGAACAAAGTACGTCGATTTCTCTATAAGGTAAAAATGTTGTACTACTAGAAATGAAAACTTTAAAACTAAAAGGCAATCTTTTCTGGAGTAACAGCTGGCAGGCTTTGCAAAGTCAATAGGTCACAACCCAGAATAATAATGGTGTATTGCCAGTAGCTTCACGGGTTTCTGCTCTCAACAGAATAGGACCTCACACGAATAATCTGGGAGTCAAAGTTCATAAGAAACATGGGGCCGAGCCTGCTTTAGTACAAAAAGTCAACCAAGTGGTTGATGGAGGACTTGTTGGTGTTAGACTAGCAGATGATCCACCACGAGGAAGAGTTTGTATTCCAGTACTTGATCGACTAAATGAAGGAAGTGGTGACTACAACCCTCATGAAGGACGCGTCCCATGACCAACTGCCACAGCTCATCAATATGTGACTCAGGAACATGTTGAAATGTACATCAAAAAATTGCTCGATGCTCAAGTTCAGACCACTAAAGGAATCTATAACATGTTACAGAAGAGCTCGATCGCACAAGAGCTACTGGATGGTGAAGTTCCTATTGGTTTCCACACTCCAAAAATACAAGGGGACTGATCCAGTGAAATACGTTTAAGAATTCCAGGATGTTTTAGGTCTAGATTCTACATCCAACCACATTCTATGCCGGCTCTTTCCTACTAGTTTACAAGGCAAACCTTTGCGATAGTTCCACACACTACCAGAAGGATCCATTACAACTTTTGGGCAATTAAGGTAACTCTTCGTCAAGAATTACTCGCACAATAAAGATAAAGAGGAGAATCTAAATTCTCTATTCAATCTTAAACAGGTACCAGGAGAAAGCTCGAGACATTTATTAAGAAATTCTAGGAGTTGGCCCGAAAGGTAGATCGACTTGATCAGAAGATTACAATTTCAGCCTTCACAAATGCTTTGATCGTTGATGGAAGGGCGAAGGAATATCTTATTCTAAACAAAGCCACAACTATGGAGGACATGATCAAAAAGTCAACGGGTATATCGATCTCAAAAGAATGGTGTCCGGCAGACAAAAAACTCAAATATTAACCTTGACAGTTAGAAATCAATCTACAGGCAAAGATTTCAATCGCGCTGCTGATCATGGAAGAGATAGGAAGAGAAAGAAATCTAATGAAGATCGACCACGGAAAGGCAGCAATATGGAAAAACCCTGTCTTTCCAAGATGATTGCTACCATAACCAGTATTTATCATATTCTTCAAAAGGATAAGTCTTTTCATAATACACAGTATCTCCAACCCATTGAGAGCAAACAATATTGCATTCACCACAAAGTTTGACATCATGAGACGGAGCATTGCTTCGCTTCTCAGTGACTGTTGGAGTATATTTTTACGGATGGATGAATGCATGAATATATCATGGACATTGAAAGTTACAAGAATGGGAGTTACAGACTTCTAATAGAGGTCGTATAGGTGGAAGAAATAGCAGAGGAGAAACATTTATACCATATCTCCCTCTGCAACTTCATTGAGACTTATACCATTAACAAATCGAACAGGTGGAAAAGATGAGGTATCGGCTAATGCCACGACTTGTCCATGGACGATAAAGAAGCTCGGTTACTTTCTGTATTTAGCTCCCAATGCATAAGGATCTCTTTTGACGATTATGATATTCGACACGTCAACTTTCCTCACCACGATGCATTGGTGATCATGTTAAAAATGGGAAATGTCATACTATATACAATGATGGTAGATACTGGTAGTAGCATCGAACTACTTATTCAAAACACGATTGATCAAATGAGGCTGGCTGAGAAAGTAGAGCCCAGTGATATTGATATATGTGGATTCAATGGCTCGCGTGTAGGAAAGATCATACTTCCTATTACTAAAGGTCCAGCAATAGTCGACGTAATATTCTATGTTATCAATGTAAGATTGCGCTATCTAGGGATCATGGGACGCTGCTGGTTGAATAACATGCGAGCTAACCCATCAACCTATCATTTAGCGGTACGATTCAAGTAGAATGGCAGCATTTACGAGATCAAAGGTAGTCAAAAGTTAGCCCAAGCCAATAAGAATTTTGTTTCAACTATGAAAGAAGCATCCATACCACATCTCTCATAGCAATTACAGAAAACCACAGGGAACATTGCAGAAAACTTTACAGAACACGAACTGCCATGCGCAGAAGTTACAGAATACATCGAGATCAGTGGGGATAATAGAGGCACCTACATCAGAACTATTTTGCCCACCATAGAGCACAATGCTCTTATTCAAAATTTTAAAGACAACAGTGATGTATTTTCTCAGGCATTTCACGAAATGCCAGGCGTTGATCCAAATTTGGCTTGCCATAAGCTTAGTTTAAAAGATAAAGCTGAGGCAGTCAAACAAAAATAGTAAACTTTAGCATCGAGACTCTGAGAAGAAGTCAACAAAGAGATCGATAAGCTTATTGTAGTTGGTTTTATCTAAAAAGCCAATTACCCAGAATGAATCTCGAACATTGTCGCAATACAGAAGAAAAATGAAAAAATTAGAGTTTGCGTGGAATTCATTGACCTCAATAAACATACTTTGAAAGACAGTTTTCCACTTTCTATCATTAATCATCTGCTCGATTCGACTACAGGGCATGAACTCTTATCCATTATGGATGCCGCATCAAGGTACAACTAGATACCTCTCTTAACCGAAGATCAAGAAAAAATAGCTTTCATTACAGAGCGTTGTCTATATTGCTACAAGATCATGTCTTTCGAACTCAAGAATGCAGGAGCCACTTACCAAGATTGATGACACAGATGTTCAAAGACCATCTCGGGAAAATGATGGAAGTTTACATTGATGATATGTTATTCAAAAGTCTTAAGAATGAAAGTCATCTCGCAGATTTACATACGATTTTCAAAATTCTTCAATCTTACAGAATCAGACTCAATCCTGACAAGTTCCAGTTCGAAGTCCAATCTGGTAATTTCTTGGGACATTTGATCGGCAAGCAAGGCATAGTGGTTGACCCAGATCATATTCGTGTACTATTATCTATGCCTTCTCCCAAGATGAAGAAAGATATGCAGAAGCTAGCCGGTAAGATAGAGGCCGTCAATCATTTTGTTTCCAAATCTTCATATCGGTGTCAATGGTTGCTCGACCTACTGCGTGAAGGGACAAAATAAAAAAAAAACTTAAAAAAGATCTTGGGATCGAGTGGACTGCAGAATGTGAAGCAATTTTTCAGGAACTCAAGCACTATTTGGGAAAGCCACCAATAATAAGTACACCCAAGGAAGGAAAAAAGCTCACCATATATCTTGCCATTACAGACGAATCATTGAGTTCTGTCCTTATTCGACTTAATGAGAAGATGGAGAAACTTGTTTACTTCATCATCAAAACTCTCACTCCAATAGAATCACGTTATAACAAGATCGAGAAACTACTGTTAGCTCTTGTTTACATATTGCAGAAATTAAAATAGTATTTCCAGACTCACTCTGTTCGTGTAATGACAAATTATCCTTTGCGCAAAATCTTGTCCAAGCGAGATAAATCCAGACTATTCCAGCAATGGTCGGTAACTCTTGGCGAACATGACATATGTTTCGAGCCACAACATTCTGAAAAATATCAAGCAGTAGCAGATTTTCTTGCTGGCTTCCATGTAGAAGATCCATACTGGAAAGATGATAGTACAGAAATCAATGCAGAATAGTTCAAAATAAAGTCAGACTGGATATCTAAAAAAGGTTAGCGTCTTCTAACTGATGGTTCTGCCAGACCTGCGGGGTCAGGTATCGGTATTATCCTAATTGTGCTTTCCAATAACATAATTAAAAAATCAATCAGACTCAATTTCAAAGATACCAATAATGAGACCGAATATGAGGCATTGATTCACGGTCTAGATATGGCTCTAGAGATTGGAGTTTTTAAGTTATCTGTATACATGGATTCTTTACTCATAGTAAATCATTATACAGAAAAGTTTCAGAAAAGTAGAAAAATGATTGATTACGCTGCAGTAGTAGTCGACAGAATGAGCAGATTTAAGAAGGCTACCTTCAAACATTTGCCTCGTTGAGTAAATAGGCATTTTGATTCCCTTACCTATTTGGTGGGAGTCTTCGAAACGGAAGCTCGATATCTCAAGATCGAAGTAATATCCACCCCCAGCATTAACATCATAACCTCAAATTTTGTTAATACTGGGGGAGTTGAAGAGGATGATGATGATTGGCAACGACCTTTTCTCACATATATCATATCCGAAAACAAGTTTGACGGTGAACTCCCCAAAGACCATACTGAAAGAGGACGTGCGTTTGATAATGCTAAGTGATACGTCATGGCCGATAACTTCCTTTATAAAATATCAGTCATAGAACCCTATCTCTAATGTTTATCAGGCTAAAGGGCTCAAAAATTCTTGTATGAACTTCACGAAGGTACTTGTGGATTCCATGCAGCAGGATGATCTTTGGCAAATCGAGCTCTTACTCAAAGAGTCTTTTGTCCTAAAATAAAAGCCCAAGCCATCGAATATGAGAGCAAATGTGATGCCTGCCAACAACATGGACCCATAATTTGAGCTCCAGCCTTGGAACTCCATTCTAGCAAAGTTGTTTAGCCATTTAATAGATGGGCCCTCGACCTCGTAGATGAGTTCCCCACTGTACCAGGCAAAAGGAAGTACCTCTTAGTAGCAACAGATTACTTCACCAAATGGGTGGAAGCAGTTCCATTGTGTCGTATACGTGAAGATGAAGTCATCAAGTTTATATGGGAAACCACCATAATACGGTTTAGCTACAGCCATCTTATCAGAATCGACAATGGACCTCAATTCGTTGGTTCCAGAGTAGTTGAGTTCCTGAACCAGCACAACATCATCCATTTTCCTTCCAATCCATATTGCCCACAAGGAGATGGTCAGGCCAAAATCACTAATAGCACTATCGTCGACGGAATCAAAAATTATTTAACGGAGATGAAGGGTAATTGGGTGCAAGAATTACCACATGTGTTATGGGTATATCGCACAATGCCTCGGGTATCGACTGGATGCACGCCGTTCCTATTTGCATAAGGTACTAAAGCAATAATCTCCACTCAATATCATCGCCCATTACACAACCATACCATGACAGACGAAGAAAACATATTCCAGTTGGCATATAATATGAATTGGATCAACGAAACTAGAGACAGAGAAATCATGAACTTGGAAAGATACCACCAAGCTTTAGCCAGATCTTATAACAAATGAGTTCATCATAGAAAGTTCAAAATTATAGATCTAGTCCTCTGAGAAGTCCCCAAGCACAAAAAAGAAGTCAATGCTGGAAAACTCACCAAAAATTGGGAAGGTCATTTCATCATTATTGGGAAAATTGGACTTGGCTCTTACAACCTCACCACAAAACTTTGGGAACGAGTGCTTAATCCTTGGAGCACAAGGAGATTGAAGCTATATCAAAGATAATAATCTGTCACAGTGTATTTTTATAATAAATTTATAATCTTGTACGTCAGTCTTACATCAATAAAATACTTATGCTTGATCGCCCTACATCAGTGTACTTTATACTATTTTATACAGTACTATATCTAACATTCTTTGTACGCCAATCTTACAACAATGCAAAATTTGTGTTTGACTGCCTTATTTTACGGTACTTTTCTAATATATCATACAAGTACTTCTATTTATAGATTACATGTCTAAACATTATAGATTACCAGTGGGTTCACCCCATTCTAATACATTACAGATCATCTGTTGCTTCAGTCAAATTGATCTTATATTATATTACAGATCGTTTGTTGCTTCAGCCAAATTAATCTTCTATTACATTACAGATCGTTTATTGCTTCAGCCGAATTCATCTTCTATTATATTATAGATGCTTTGTTGCTTTGGCCCAATTGATCTTCTATTATATTACAGATTGTTTGTTGCTTTAGCCAAATTGATCTTCTATTACAGATCGTTTGTTGCTTTAGCCAAATTGATCTTCTATTATATTACAGATCGTTTGTTACTTCATCCAAATTGATCTTCTATTACATTAGAGATCATTTGTTGCTTTAGCCAAACCGATCATCTATTTTACATTTTATAGATTGTTTGTTGCTTCAGCCAAACCGATCTTCTATTATATTAAGTATTTGTTTCTTTAGCCAAACCAACCCTCTATTATACGACAGAATAGTTAGTAGCTTTACAAAATGGCAGCTAGGCTTATACATTACAATTGATTCATCACAAGGTTAGTATAACTCTGTACATATCATTAATTTTATCAACAGTCTCACCTTACTACACTCTATCTACCATAACTTCATTGGTCTTGAACGCATAATTCCTTCTTACAGTCATCGCCTTATTAATCACTCGAGCTATCACTCAAGCTATCTCTTGAACTATCAGGTCGTACAACACCACAGGAACTTTCCTGATGAAGTCGCAGACACATGAACTCTTGCATCCTCCCAGTCACAATTTACTTTCCTTCGTTAACCTTACTGTTTGTAAGAGCACCAATTTGTGACATCATGCGATCCAAGTAATTAGATTGTATCAACCGTATCTCACATTGCACACCATTGACAGCTAGCTTGTCATATACAGTTTTGCTTTCCGCTTCCAATCTCTTGAACTCGGATACAAAGAAGAAGAACACTTCCGTCATTTCTCTCTCATGCGCATAACTTGCCTCACATTTCACTTTATTAGGAAGAACAAACTCTACAAGTTTTCCTTTAGCCTCCTTCAGCATAGCTTCCAAACTTTTGCAGCGCTTTTCCGACGCTCATTTTTCACTCAGCGTCGTATCATTACGACCTTCCATTATCAACATAAACTTATCCATATTTTCCACCAAGCCTGCTGAATCTTCTGTACAAACTTTATTATGCTCCCTCTCTAACACTTTTGCCTCAAGACATATTTCAGCCTTGAAAAGATCCACCTCCAATTTGGCCTTCGCATCACGTAGTTCCCCCTTTTCCGATTTATACTCTAAAATGTCAAACCCCAACGTTTGAATGATATGCTCTAAAATACTTATTGTGATCCAATCCTTATTTATTATTTTATTATACTCACTACAGATCTCTTCTATCTCTTTTACCATCATGTTAGTAGCATACCATAATACTTCAAATTTGTGAGCACGATCATTTACTTCTTCGATAGTTGCTCGCGCACCAACTCTCTTCGCTTCGAGCATATTTATCTAAAATTACCAGTCTTTCACATTATTTTCTTCCTTCTATAACACCGCCAACAACTCTATAATTTGAAAAGACCCACCTCCAATTTGGTCTTTGGTTCACCCAGTTCCCCATTTTCCGATTTATACTCTGAAATGTCTAACTCCAGTGTTTGAATACTATGCTTTAAAGTATAGATTGTGATCCAATCCTTATTTATT
Source organism: Kingdonia uniflora (assembly GCA_014058105.1). NCBI lineage: Eukaryota > Viridiplantae > Streptophyta > Magnoliopsida > Ranunculales > Circaeasteraceae > Kingdonia > Kingdonia uniflora. The sequence continues at coordinate 1,744,258 of JACGCM010000440.1, read as the reverse complement.
ATTTCGTTTTGCTCACTACGGATCTTTTCTATCTCTTTTACCAATGCTCATTTTTCACTCAAAGTCACATCATTATGACCTTCTATTATTGACATAAACTTATCCATATTTGCCACCAAGCCTGCTGAATCTTTTGTACAAAATTTATTATGCCCTCTCTCTAACACTTCTACCTCAAGAGTTATTTCATCCTTGAAAAGATCCACCTCCAATTTGGCCTTCGCATTACGTTGTTCCCCATTTTCCGATTTATACTCTAAAATGTCAAACCCCAACGTTTGAATGTTATGCCCTAAAATACTTATTGTGATCCAATACTTTTATTATTTCATTATGCTCACTACAGATCTCTTCTATCTCTTTTACCATCATGTTAGTAGCATACCATAATACTTCAAATTTGTGAGCACGGTCATTTACTTCTTCGATAGTTGCTCGCGCACCAACTTTCTTTGCTTCGAGCATATTTATATGAAATTACCAGTCTTTCACATTATTTTCTTCCTTCTTTAAGACCGCCAACAACTCTGTAATTTGAAAAGACCCACCTCCAATTTGGTCTTTGGATCACCCAGTTCCCCAATTTCCGATTTATACTCCGAAATGTCTAACTCCAACGTTTGAATGCTATGCTCTAAAGTATAGATTGTGATCCAATCCTTATTTATTATTTCGTTCTGCTCACTACGGATCTTTTCTATCTCTTTTACCAATGCTCATTTTTTACTCAAAGTCGCATCGTTATGACCTTCTATTATTGACATAAACTTATCCATATTTGCCACCAAGCCTGCTAATTCTTTTGTATGATCTTTACAATGCTCCCTCTCTAACACTTCTGCCTTAAGACTTATTTCATCCTTGAAATGATTCGCCTCCAATTTGGTCTTCACATCACGTAGTTACCCATTTTCTGATTTATACTCTAAAATGTCTAACCCCAACGTTTGAACGTTATGCTCTAAAACACAGATTGTGGTCCAATCCTTATTTATTATTTCGTTCTGCTCACTACAAATCTCTTTTATCTCTTTTACCATCATGCTAGTAATATACCATAATACTTCAAATTTATGAGCACGATCATTTACTTCATCAATAGCTGCTCGCGCACCAAGTCTCTTCGCTTCTAGTATATTTATCTGAAATTGCAAGTCTTTCACATTATTTTCTTCCTTCTCTAACACCGCCAGCAGCTCTGCAATTTGAGTTTGCACGGATGTCAATTCGGCCCCTTGTTGCTTCAGTACCGTATGCCAATAGGAACAACGTGCATCCAGTCGATACCCAAGGCATTATGTGATATTCCCATGGTGGTGACCTTTATAGCTCCTATAGATGTTCAAGTAAAGAATTTAAAAAATTTGAGAGACAAGGGGCAGTCCTCTCATAGCTCAAAGAAGCAAAAGTAGGGTAGTCCAGTTTTTTATCGATCCTCCAGATGCGTTAAATCTTTGTATCCTATGTTGATGATAAATTAAATTTGTTCCCTATAATGATTTATAAATGGAACGATGTATCAATATTACTCAAATATTATATTCTTGAGTAAACTTGTTAACTGTGACATGTAATCTATTTGGATATACGACCTAGTATAAGTGTTAACTATTACAGCAGGTTGAATAGATAGCGGTTCAAAGCCAATGTGACACATTAGGTGCCCAAAATAAACAGCTGAACACTGAACTAACTTTGTGCCAGGGGGCACTAAAGTGTGCTACTGAGTTAGAAGAAAAAATGAAGGTAAAAATATCAAAAGAGCAAAGTACAGTGGTTCGTTTGACCGATAAATTGGAAGATAAATAGGCTGAACTAGCCGATGAGGTAATAAAGATGAGGTCGTGGTTTTTAACCTATTCAAAGGTTTTATATGCTAAACTTTGTGCTACCGTTCGTTATTATTCATCTAGGCACTCTGAATATCCATGGTGTAAAGGCTAAGTTTGAGATACAAAATTAGGCTATTACAATTCCCATTCCCATTCACAAATCTCTTTTATCTTTTGGTGTAATGCATATGCCTGACCAAGGATACGTGATACGGGAACTTCTAATTTACTTTAATTATTTATTTTATCTCACGGTTACAAAGGGTAGAGTAGAATCTAAGCCTTGGTTCTCACTTCGACACATACAACACATATTTTATAATATTTTATTTTCTTTACTTGAAAACTAACAAAACAAATACATTTTTATTGGATAAAATTAGTAGCTCAAAGTATAATTCACACCACAAGTCTCTTGGGATACAACCCCGCTATCATTTATACTCAACGGTATACCATGCGCTTGTGGGTCTTTAAGACATTAGTTTTTATATTGATCAAGTTTTTGGCGCCGTTGCCGGGGACTTTTGAATGTGTTTTAAATTTAAGTTATTTTTTTTAAGCCAATATTTTTATTTATTTTTCTTCTTTATCTTTAATATTTTTCTTTTAATCTCGGAACATTGGAGTACAAATAGTAACTATTCCTTTGTGCTTATGTGGTGAGTGATATTCGAGTTGGTGGTGAATGTCTCTCACGCCCCAAAATCTGGTAATTGTTAACTTGACCAATTACTAGATCTGAAGCTGTGCAGGTCGGGTAATCCACAGATTCGCCCCACGAACAACCGAGCCGAAGAGAAATTCTGGCCCTGTCATTCACAATAGTATCACAACAGAGCAAAAAGGAAAACAGAAACAGCGGAAGACTAAGATAACATAATCTAAATGTACAATTTTGCAAACCTCTACGCAGCAAGCCCAACTGCAATAACTGGAGATTGAGCCTCCAGCCCAGCTCCCCAAAGATTACCACAGCAGCAACTAAACCTGAAACCACCTGCCACTGAAAGGGGGATGCGAGAGTGAGCAAACAACGAGCCCACTACTCCCAAGAATAACTAAACGATTATACTAACCAATGAGATGGGTATAAATATAATGATAATATGATATAATAATATCTAACGATAAACAATATATATATATAAATATATATAGAATAACAAATAGGATAAGCATATATACTAACTCTAATAAGTCTATCTATAAATATACCTCATGCAAAAGAGTGTTAACCTACACTCTAGTCACAAAGACCACTAACTACACTCTAATCACAATCGTGGCTCTCAACGCCATAAACAACTAATCACCTCCGAAACATAATAACACACGAGGGTAAACCATCCTCGGCCAACCACAAACCAATCGGCTTATCCAAACCCCAACCAGGCATAATCCCGAAGCTATTACAAGCTGAACAAGATCGCCCACAACCAAATACCAGCCTAGAGCTCAATGCAACCAACCGGACTAATCAACCTAATAACTTAAATATACGCAGAAGATAGAGGAATAGATGCAAAGAGGAGAGGAAATAGATAAAGGAGATGAATCTAATTACACTAAAATCAATTAGGAGAAGAGGAATTGAGATAAGAGTAGAGGAATATGATGAACTAGGATAATTTCATAATTATCGCAAGGTAATGATATGTTATGAATTTTATGATGATGATATGATGGAGTGAGATAATCCCATAATTATCTCAAGTGCAGAAGATTCTATATTAAACGTAATGCAAAAAGGGTTAAGGATTTCTATCAGAAGAACCTACTAATTAAGGACGTGTGCAGAGATGCAATGATTGCTTGATGATGATGATGATGATGATGATGATATGATGATGATGATATGATGATGCAGAATGATTTAGCGATGTTAACCCAAGGGCTATCCCCCATGACTAAAGTTGGCTGACAAACGCTGAAAAAGGATTTACCTTACCGGATATAGTTGGATACAAGGGTACGATGTACTGCACTAGCTCGACCAGACTATAGGATAATTCACACCGGAGCCAACGTCCGAAACAGTGATGTAATTCTGAGGCATTTCAACCACCAGGATAATCCCTGTACCGGATCGCAAATACTGTCACATACTATCCCACACTCCCAAATGGACGACTAGGTATAATAGTATCCACCCTGGACCCACCTTCTATTTTAACCCGATTAAGGAATCCCTAATCCTCTCGGGGGTCAGCCGATGCGGAGTTATTTATGTATTTGATCGCAGTAAGATAAGGAGAATATACTATCTATGGATGCGAGCATGATCCTAGAGACTGAAGCACAACTACCGTCAACCCGGCAGTACACACAAGATAACCACCTACGTGAGAGCGTGGCAACCAAAACTAACACAGATGTCCTCCTGTGACTCAGTCGCACCATCTAAGCCTAGATGAAACAACAACTTAACCGTCACGATACCTAAACAACATCAGTCTCTAAGATTCCTCAAAGCAATATGATTACCATCACGCACAACAGTACTATAACTGTCAACACAAACTAGTACTCATGGGGTGACCTATAAGTATCCAGCGAGTAGTCAACAATCCCCAATAACAGAACTGCCTCACAATCCTCCTAATCATGCACATAAGTCTCTAACGCGGATGTACAGGAACCGGATTCAACAGGAGGTTTCAGCCGTATTCCAACATCTCGGGTGACGTAACACTTCATAAACGACCTGGCTCAGCCGTGGATCATACTGAGCCATACTGTCTCACATACCTCCTAGATGACGGAAGGGAACATAACCCTAACGGCCTCATCCTGGGGAAAGAAGGCTTACGGGTAAGCTCTATCAGCTCTAAGAATCATGTGGACAATAAGTGTCACAACACGATAAGTAAACAATCCTAAGGCAAACTATCAGAAGTTCAACATCCACAACAACCCACCACAGACAAGCCGTCTGCTCACCACTAGCCAATAACAGTCCAGGAGGTCGCACTTCCACATGGAATCCAACATTCTAAACACCCACCAATCACAATGACAGTGCCAAGGACCAGGCCTCAAGAACACAGAGTACACCTAGACTAGTCCTAAGACTAATCAAAATAAAGGCAGGCAAGAGGACGAGCTCCGAATCGAAGGTCATGTCTTACTGAAGCTATGTCTCCCCAAGACTACCCTGGAACCAAGTCCAGCAATCCAAACTAAACAAGGTGCTAAACGAAAAGCTAAGAACTATGGTCTCAGAACTACACTATCTCAGAGAAATGACGGCTAACCACATGCCGTCCATAAGTCTTTACTAATTGCCAAACCTAGTTACTAGTGCCCTGAAACAAGCTGGGCACCCTAATAACTAACCAACAATACCATATTCAATATATTATATACATATATAAATATATAGTGACGCTGAGGCATCGCAACATACTGAGAAATGCCTTTGTTCTCAAACTCGATGAAGAAAAGACTCGTGATAACCACCCTCAATGAAATTGGTCTAAGAGGAACCTCGGGAGTCATCGTCACATCGACGACAACAGAGAATAACCTCAACTGGCTAATCACAGTCCACGGTCTCTATCTAGTAACTAAACTCACATTATAGCGGGTTTTACTAACTTATCAAACCCTTAAATATTCTCGTCTAAGGTATGCTAACGGATAATCAGTAAAGTGCCCTAGGCAAATAACGATATCCTAACCTAATCATATATATAGTATACTACACTAGGAATTTCTATAACTCATGAATCAGCATAATAATCAAGTTATTTTGGAAGATAAAACTCGCCTGACGATAATCCAAGTCCGGCGGAAAATCCAACTCGGAACCCAACTCGGAAACCTAACCCGAAATCCACGAAAATGCCACGGAGCGCCTGAAAACCTAACACCAACCAAGGAGAACAACAAACAGCCCATTAATTTAAGAAAACAACACTAAACCCAAACCCTAAAAATCAGACCTAGGCCGAATCCGAGCGAGACGAACGAAAAAAGGAATCCGGAAAACTTACCGAGGATAGGTGAGGAGATCGCGGCGAAGCTCGGCAAGGATCCTCGCGAGAAGGGGAGGGTTGGATGAAGAGTTTGAAGGAGGGAGGAATGAGTGGGAGAGAGGAGAGAGAGAGAGAGAGAGAGGAAAGGGAAGTGAAGAAAAGAGAGGAAAAAGGCCCAAATATAGCTGCAGACGCGCCTCTGTTCGAACAGAACAAAGCGGCTCGAAAAAAAGAATTGTGCAGAAAACACTGTTCATCCTATTCGAACAGAAATGACCCTGTTCGAACAGAACTATTTCTGCACTAAAAAAAGAGGCCTCGGGGATGCCCCGGACCACCCAGGACACCCCGGAAACACCACGGACAACCACCACAACCACACAAACACTTCTACAAGCCTAACCAAAGTTTCTAAAGGTACAAACACCACCTCCACCTCCTCACGGCCACCGAAACGCCTAAGCCCCCAAAAAGGAATCTTTTCCTCGGGCAAACCAAGAAATCCACCGGCCACTCCAACGGCTCATCGGAACCACCCCAAATCGCACACACAATACACAAACATCATTGTAAAACTTTCTAGGGTTTCCCACAACTCATAACACCGCCCTATCGCCTAAACCACTGGAATGCCAAAAAAAGAATATTTGCCCGGCGAACTCCGAAAACCTATCGGCCAATCCAACGTCTCACTAGAACCACACCAAACTATAGACACACTATTAAAATACCACTACCAAACTATCTATGGGTTCCCAAGGCCACAATGCCACCCCTACCTCTGAATCACCTCCGAACTGCCAAAACCGCAAAAAGGGAATCTAAGGACAAAACCACCTAAAGGAAATAAATGGATGCAATCTGGATGAAAGAGTATAAGCGGAATATATATGGATTATAAGTGCGGAACTTATCGTGAGGTAATAATAGTAATAATACTAAACAAAAAAAATGACCCGAAAATCTGGGGCATTACAGAATGTTTAAAGGGGAAATTATGATAATAAATACTACTTTTTGCCATCTTTAAAAAATCAAACCCAGGGAACAATAAATTCTAAAATTGATACTAGCAAGAGGAAAAACCATATTTGCCCTTACAAAATTTCTAATATTACAGCAGACAACCACCTATTTTTGGGATCCACAAGTTCGAATGTCACATCCGGCATAATAAAAAATTGTAAAAAACTATTTAACTCATTTAAGACTATTATATCAAGCCACGTGTACTTGGAAGGCTGACATTGTCACCATCTCCTAAAATTCTTATCATTTGTTTTAGTATATTTTGTCCTACCTTTTACCAGATTTCTTATTTATAAGAAGGCAGACTCTTTCACCAATTCTGTTACTATTTCTCATCGTTTATGGTTAGGTATCACCTACGATTCACATGAGTTCTTCTGGTTTTTGGCATAGAAAGAGATCCTGAGTCATCGAACAATTTCTTCTTCTTACTCAACTGCAAAAACTATCCCAATTATTTATCACAAACCGTCTGTATGACTACTGCCTACCAAGTGTTTGATTAAAGACTGGTACTCTACACATTGGGCATGGAGGAAATGATTATACTCGTAATTCCTGTAGATGGTACTCTACTCTACTCAACGCATGGAACAAATAATGGCAAATCGTTTGCGCGACTACTGCCAACCAAACTATGTTATTTATTTTGTTAAACTCTCGCATTGTTTCAGACAACTATTTTATTTGGTAACAGCTAGTTATCATATTCAATATTGAATTTCCCATTTGTTCAACCTACTTTGTCATTTGTTTTATAAAACTTTGCCATTCGAAAATTATCAGCAGCTTGAATATTATAGTAGGTTTCTAGGCCGTGGGCACCATAGGTAAGGCAGTGGGCTCCACTAGTACCAATGCCACTTCCTAAATATTAATAATAAAAAATTAAATCATTTAAAAATATATTATCATGCCACGTGTCCCCAATTTAATTCCTCGATGTACACGTGTTATTAATATTTTGAGACGTGTAAGGCAGACCCTGTCACTATTTTATGTATTTGTTATCATTTTTTGATGCCAATTTGTCACGCTTTTAAACATAAGTTATATTGAATCATGCAGACTTTGTCACCATCAGTTAAATTATTTGGCATTTGGTTAGAGTTGTTTAAGGTTAGGCAACATGTACGATTCACACGAGTTTGTCTAGCTTTTGGCACCAAAAACCATCCCCATTTCTCAAACGCCTTCTTCTTATATGACCATCACAAAAACCGTCTCGTTTCTACAAATCGTGTGTGTGATTGACAACGAAAAAAACCATCCCAGTCGCACAAACCATTTTTTCAAAAAATTATCATGATTCTACCCTTCGTATATGTGTGTGTGTGATTTTAATGTTATATCAGTGGTAAATAATCTATGTGACAACTGCCTACCAGGTGTTTGATTAAAGTCTAATTTTTCTTCTTCTTCCACAATAAAGTCTGATAAAGAAGTGATTGAACAAGCTGACAAGGAGAACCAAACACAGGAGGGTGGAGCCAAGAATGGTACCTCCAATACCAAAAATTATACCTCTCGGTGTATAAGTATGAGACTTCACAAAATGTTTGCAGCCCTGTCTAAAGAGGAGAAGGGTGCTCTTTATACCACCTACTTTTCTCCCTTACTACTGATTGATCCAATAGCGACGATGTCAACGTTGTATGTAGAAATATTTGATAGTCATCTCGGTGATATAAAGTTCCAATTTGGGGGGATAATAATTCAGATGAAACCCATTCATGTTTGCCTGATTTTGGGGCTACGTGTCTCTCCTATCGCAAATAAGTTCTTATTTATTGATTCTGAGCATATGACAAATTTTAGAATGAGGCAATTCCCCAAGAAGAAAAGTACATATGGGCTGAAGGAAATTAATGATGCTTTAAAAAAAGCAAAATAGGAAAGACATCATGGTAAGGTTCTAATTGGTCATTTGTTTTACCTGCTTTATCATCCTTCCTCATTGTATTTGTATTGTATTTGCAGTTTTTAGGTCATTATTTGCTGAGGTTCTTATCATTATATTGTGTATTAGTTGGCATTTTTTACCTTCTTATTTTTCGTCGTATGTGATTTTGTTTTGCTGACGATGTTCTTTGATTAAATTTGTTAAAAATTATACCCTTTCTTCTCCCGAATAAGGCAAGAAACGTTAGGGTAAAGTATGCTGATCTGGAAGATAATCTAGTTCAGTTCAATAGATTCCCCTGGGGTGAGCAAGCCTATAAATTCTTGTGGAGCCAAATAGTGGAGTTTGTTGATTATCGATCGGGCGGTGGTAACAAATCGGATAAAGCTTTATCACTGCACGGATGTACATGGGTGTTGATGATACGGACTTTCCTTTCTATTCCTAGCCTGAAGTTTCCATGAATTGAGGAATCCATATATTTATTCCCAAAGCTACAGGGATGGAGGATGACATCTTTTAAGCGTCACCAAATTGTGACGTTTAAAAAGTTTTTTGCTAACCCCAAATTACTGGCAATAGCTATGAAGCCGTCTGAGACTAACATACAACAAAAACTTACACAAGAAGCCATGGTAATCTTCCATTCTTTGTATAATTTTGATTCATTTATTGCTTCCTTGCCATTTAATTTAGGTTTCGAATCATTTCATTTGCTTAGTTTTGGCATTTTTTATCCTCTACTTGTCATTTGTTTGATTTTTCTCTATCATTGTTAAGTTGTCTATTATCATTGTTAGACTTTTTTCTGTCATTTATAATTTTCCCTTTGTCATCGTCATCTATTTGAATATTTCTGAGAAATCACATCGAAGCACCTGCAATCAAACCACCGACAGTCGGTGCACCCGCGGTCCTTATACCTGCAGTCGGTACACCTGTAATAGGTAGCAGTTCTACTGCCACAGAGATTGGAGATGTAGTGGTTAGGGTATGCTCCCAGTTTGAGGAGCATGGAAAAATGTTACTGAAGTTGGATGACCATGGTAAAATTTTGCATTACCATGGTAAAATCTTGGAACGACTTTCGATGTCTTCAGCTTGAGATAGTACTCTACCACTTGGAGATACTCCACTTATTGGGCAGTACCAGTTCTCTACTCCTGAGAAAACCATAAAACATAAGTGAGAAGAAGAAGGTAATAAAAAGAAAATGGGAAAATGATGAAGGTGGAGCCGAGAACCTAGCAAAGAGACCTCCAACAAAAAAATCTAAAGATTGAAGAGAAGAAAAAAGGTAAGGGAGAAAGGCAAAAGAAAACGAATGCAACCAAGAAGAACAAGAAGGCAAAAAAAGCCAATGTACCCCTGAAGAGAGAAGATCTCACTGATGATCAATTTTTTCATGTCCCACTGATCCAATTGAAAACCTTAATCTCCATGATCCCCAAGAAGGGCTTGGCTAATAGAGTGCCAAGGAAGAGACGGGCAAAATTCCTAGAAGTTGATGGATTTTAATCAACTACAGAAATTTGCTTCAGCAAGTTGTACCTGGAGAGGGATTTGACGTGGTAAAAGATTTAGTAGTAGATGATGATGCTGAAGTTAGGATAGAAGATAATTTATATGCGATATCGTCTGAATATGGTGGTGGTCTTCTAGAGGTATCATCCGTTTACTACATCTTATCATTTATATGATTTTATTTAACATTTGTTTTTCAAAATATTGGCATTTACCTTATGAAAATTGTCATTTGCTCAGAAGTCTGTAATTTGTTCCAAATATTTTAGCATTTGTTAGGATGTCTTTGTCATTCTCTTTTCCAGAACTTTCATTTCATTTGAAGTCTTTGTTCATTTCATTTATTGTATGTGAAGTGGAAGAGGGGTGATAAAAAGGATGATGAAGATGAGAAAGATGTCGAGGAAAAAGTTAAATCTGTTGAACATGAGCAACCTCGAGTTGCTAAAGAAGAGGAAGTTCAAAAAGTATTTATTTATCTAACATTTTTTTTAACCTATCTATTATATTTGTTGCTACCCTCCTATTTGAATCATGCAGACTCTGTCACCATCAGTTATATTATTTGGCATTTGATTACTGCTATTTAGGGTTAGGCAACACGTACGATTCACAAGAGTTTGTCTGGCTTATGGCGCCAAAAACCATCCCCATTCCTCAAACTCTTTCTACTTACACACACTACCATAAAAGCCGTCATGTTTCTCCAAATCGTGTGTATGATTGACAACCGTAAAAACTGTCCTGGTCGCACAAGCCGTTTTTTTAAAAATAATCGTGATTCTACCCATAGTGTGTGTGCGTGTGTGTGTAATTTCAGTGTTATATTAGTAGAAATTTATATGTGTGGCAACTTCCTACCTGGTGTTTGATTAAAGTCTATTTTTTCCTTTATCGTCCACAATGATGTCTGATAAAGAAGTGATTAAACAAGTTGACGAGGGGAACCAAACACAGGAGGGTGATGCCAAGAGAGGCACCTCCAATACTAAAAATTATACTTCTCGATGTACAGGGGTGGGACTTCACAAAATGTTCGTAGCTCTGACTGAAGAGGAGAATGTTGCTCTTTGTACCACCTGTTTTGGACCCTTACTACTGATTGATCCAATAGCGACGATGCCGATGTTGGTTGTAGAAATATTCGATCGTCATCTCAGTGATATGAAGTTTCAATTTTGGGGGATAATAATTCAGATGAAACCCATTCAACTTTGCCTTATTTTGGGGCTACGTGACTCTCATATTACAAATGACTTCTTATTTATTGATCCTGAGCATATGACGAATTTCAGAATGAGGCGATTCCCCAAGAAGATTAATACATTTGTGTTGAAGGAAATTGATGATGCTCTAAAACAGGCAAAATTGGAAAGATATCATGGTAAGGTTTTAATTTGTCATTTGTTTTGTCTACTTTATCATCGCTCTTAATTGTATTTGTATTGTATTTGTAGTTTTTGGGTCATTATTTGTTGAGGTTCTTATCATTATATTGTGTATTAGTTGGTATTTTTTACCTTCATATTTTTACCCGTATCTGATTTTGTCTTGCAGACGATGTTATTCAATTAAATTTGTTGAAATTATACTATCTTTTCTCCTCCCGAATAAGGGGAGAAACGTTGGGGTAAAGTACGTTGATCTGGTAGATAATCTAGTTCAACTCAACAGAATCCCCTAGGGTGAGCAAGTCTATAAATTCTTGGGGAGTCAAATAGTGGAGTTTGTCGATTATCGATCAGCCGTTGGTAAAAAATTGGATAGAGTTTTATCCCTGCATGGATGTACCTAGGTGTTGATGATACAGACTTTCCTCTCTATTCCTAGCTTGAGATTTCCAATAATTGAGGAATCCATACATTTTTTCCCTAAGCTACAGGGATGGAGGATGACATCCTTTAAGCGTCACCAAATTATGACATTTAAAAAGTTTTTTGCTAACCCCTAATTGCTGGTAATAGCTATAAAGCCGTCTGAGACTGACATTTAGAAAGAACTTGTACAAGAAGCCATGGTAATCTTCCATTCTTTGTATAATTTCTATTCATTTATTTCTTCCTTATCATTTAATTTTGGTTTCGCATCATTTTATTTGTTTAGTTTTGCTATTTTTTATCCTCTGCTTGTCATTTGTTTGATTTTTCTCTGTCATTGTTAAGTTGTCTATTATCATTGTTAGACTTTTTTCTATCATTTCTAAGTTGCCCTTTGTCATCGCCATCTGTTTGAATATTTCAGAAAAATCATATCGAAGTACATGTAATCGAACCACCGGCAGTCGGTGTACATGCAGTCGGTGCACCTATAATAGGTTGCAGTTCTACTGCCACTGAGATCGGAGCTGTAGTGGTTAGGGTATGCTCCCAGTTGGAAGTGCATGGTAAAATGTTGCTGAAGTTGGATAACCATGGTAAAATATTGCAGAGCAATACCTTTCACTTCCCTTGCGTGGTACTGGGTTTCACACCGTTAGATTTCATCATGCTAACGGGCATATCTTTTGGGAGGGGTCACGAACTCCCATACGATAAGAGGTACTCCAAGTTAGAGGAAGCAGAAAAAATGTTCTCGGGAATCACAAGCTCTGACATCTGGTACGGTAACATCACTCTCGCCTATTTAAAAAAGTGGAAAGAGCCTTTAAATCCACGTCTCTACAATTATGACCCACATATGGATATCGTGTATGCGAGGGCATTTATTACCTATATGATGGGTAATCTATTCTTCTCAAATGGTAGCACATCTCTTTGGGCGGGTTATCTTGCAGCTTTGATAGACTATAATATTCTTGGTGCGTCGGGTTTTGACTGGGGCACGCCAATTATGGCGGTCTTGTATCGAGGGCTTGACGAAGTCTTAGTTCTGAGGGACGGGAAGGTGAAGAAATCGATCACCAGATTCTATGTGATGTTAGAGTTTTGGTTCTTCGAGTACTGTCGGGTTGGAATGTATCTAGTTAAGGTACAAAACTTTAACCATATTTATACCCGCATGGGTGCGTGGAGATATGAAAGGGCTAGTACGGGGTCTAAAATCCATTACTCTTTTATTGTGATCAGAGATATGATAGAATGGAAGGATAGAACCAGAACAGATTGGCAACCATGTCACAGGTCTAGGCAATTAATTCTTCAGCGCTGAGCTTCTAGAGGGTTCCATTGGTGTCAGTCCCATACGGCCACGGTATACTTTAGTATTTAGAAGACCGGTGTATGCGTCAGATGACCGGGCATGATAGTGTGCTCTATGACCCCCCTCAAGAGATTATGGAATTACCAAGTTACGATCGACAGTTATATCAGGGTCTGAAGGATGTGGACTTCTAGGATGGTCGCGATTATCTTGTTCACGGCATAGATTATATGACATATAGGCATGCCGTTCATATAAATCCCAAGATTGGTTGCAATTTAGTAAAGAGGGCAAGACATTTTTGGATCATTGGGCGTGATCTAGGGAGGCTCAATGTACACTTGCCACCTACGTCGAGTTTAGCTACGTCTTCACAGGTCTAAGACTATGGTGTTCAGGCGACTGACAATCTACGTGATATAGGATGGTTCATGGATGTGGCGGGACTGAAAGATCGACGTCGACGGATATCAATCCCGGTGATATATGTATCATACCCATGTCTACCTACGTATAGTACGGATCAGTTGTGGCATCAAAACCAAGGATTACGGTATGCGGCATATGAAGACTCAAGGCAATACATTGAACGCACGACTGAGTTAGAGGAACAACTGAGGTGGAAGGATTAGATCATCCGAGAAATATTCGAGAGACTAGCTGAGATGTCCATTTCCTACCAGACATAGCAGGTTGTGCAATATACCTATGACGAGAGTCTCGCATGTAGCAGACGCGCCCGCCAAACGAAGAGAGGTCATCCCAGTTAGGCTATGTTTTATTTAGAACTTTTATTTATGTTTTGTTTAAACTATGTTGCGTATTAATATTGTTTAAACTATGTTTTGCTTAAACGATGTTTTATTTAAACTATGTTTTGCTTAAACTATGCTGTGTTTTAATATTATTTTTTTTAAAGATTTTTCTTTTGGAAACTTGTTGTCCAAGTAACTCAATCATCAGCGACTAACATTAATATTCCTTGATTAATATGAGACTGAAGTGAAGTGAAGAGTGTCAAGTCTGGTTGACCTCACTCTTATTGGAGCCGCCCAACCAATGTTTCAGTATGTTAAACCTTAGGCTAGTTATTTTATGGAAACTTGTTGTCCAAGTTACTCAACGGCCATATTAGCGGCTAGTTTTTTTATGGAAACTTGTTGTACAAGTTACTCAACGACCATATTAAGGGCTAGTTTTTTTTGGACACTTGTTAATGACTATATTAGCTGCTAGCTTTTTTTTATCTATAAGTTCCATTCATCTCCTACACTTTCCTCCCTCCTTACCTTACAAACAAAGCCACTATCTCTATCTTCTTCAAGCTCTCAATCTAATTTTCAAAACCACTATCAATCCTATAATACGAACCAACAAGGAAACGTCTTTCCTCATCAATTCGGCACATTTGATTTGTCGCAAATGCCTAACACTTCCCAATATCGAAATCACCATGTTCGCCAACAATTCCCGCCACTCGACAATCAATTTCAATCTCAAACCCATGGATATTACCCTTATTAACCAAATCAAGGATATTGCCCTCAATTTGATGGGTATACGAGCTCGTACCCTCAATCGGGGAATCCATATTATTCATCTCAAATCGGTTTCACTGGTAAAAGTTCGAGTACTACACCGATGCAAGGTACATGGGGTTTAAAATGATTTAAATCTTAATACATCGCCGATTGCATCTCCGGTTGTCTCTCCGGTCATCGTCAAGGGACTCAATCCAGTTCTCACGAGAAGTAATACGCGCGGGAAGGCAAAGTCTGCAAGAAAGATGACATCGACACCTATTATAGTTGAGGATGTAGTTGAGGCTGAGGAACTCAATCCGATTCTCACGATAAGTAATACGCATGGGAAGGAAAAGTCAAAAAGAAAGACGGCATCGACACCTATTGCAGTTGAGGATGCACTTGAGGCTTCGGAGGAAGTTTATGACGACATAAAACAATACTCCAACTCTAAAAATTGGTCGTCCGATGACTTCGTGAATCTTGAATGCGCTTGGTCCCAAGTGTCTCAAAACCTCATTACCACGAACAACCAAAAAGCCGCTATATTTTGGTTCAAGGTGTGTAATCAATTCAACTCCTTCTATGTTAACCAATCGATGTGGCGATCGTATAACGGTGTCAATTGTGCGTATAAGGGGCAGCTCAATAAGGAATGCTCAATTTTTAAAGGTATCATTCAAGACCTTGAGAGCCGACATCATACCGGTATAAGAACAGATGACTTTGTAAATATTTCATTTATTTTTCTCATTTCATTAATGTTCAAAGGTGAATCATGCTCTAAAGAATCTTTTAACTTGATTTCTTGGAACGTATGGCATACGATACATTTTTTCAACTACAGCGCAAAACATTTACACTTGGGAAAGCGTACAAAGTGTTGGAAACTTGCCCAAGATGGTCACAAATTTATAATATCGGCCAACCCGGCCGCAACGTCGCTAAGAAGTCAAATTTTAACGATAGCCCGGGTAACTCTACAAATACCGATCCTGAAACACCTACATCCGGCACTGAAAATATCATAATTCTGGATGATTCTATCGACGTGGATACACTACTACATTCTTGTAGCGATGTACGGTCGGGTGGCAAAATAAAAGGCAGAGGAAGCGACAAAGTCAAGTATAGGTTTTTGGGGAAAGACGATGCTTGAGACAACGTTTAATATGATGAAGTCATGGAATGAGAGAGATGAGCAGAAAGTGGAAATGGAAGCTAAACTAGAGTACGATAGGAACTATAGTTGGGTAGAGAGGCTAAGATTCAAAGGAGGCGTAAAACGGAGCTAACTCGAATACAAGCCATCGACAATGCGCATATGTTTAAGGTGATGACAACGGACCCAAGTAACCTACTATCGGCACAAATGCGTTAGATGAAGAAGCAGATTAAAGAATATTTTAAGAAGTTGAAGGAGCAGTGTCCAAGTGATGACGACGTTTCTAGCGATGAAGATTGCTTTAATCTTTAGCGTTAATAGTAGTTATTAAGTTCTATGTAATTTCATTATTTCAATAAAATTATTATTAATGGTTCGTAATCCTTAAAATTTTATGGTTTCAATAAAATTGTTACAAAATCAAAAAGTAGAAGCAGTAAACCATGTTTTCTTGTATTGTTACAATGATGAAGACTTGGAAGTAAAATATATTACAACTTCAACATTAAACTTGGAAACAAAATACATTACTTTAGAAAATAAACAAACAATGATGATGACTACAATTACTCTGCCCTTTTTCAATTCCACAAATGCGCGATAAGTTTATCTCGTAATTGGAAATGAGCTCCCTTATTTCAAATTTCATGAACCTTCTGGATGTACTCTGCTATAGTGTTGATCGCGTGTCTTGGATTTAAGTCCTTCTTCCTAGTATTTACAGATTTTTTAAACTTAGGATCAATGTCCATTTGCCAGATGTAAGTATGAGGTTTATCTTCGACGATCATATTGTGCAGGATTATACATGTGTGCATAACATTTCCTAGATCACTAGGTTTCCAAAATTACGCACTGTGTGCCAATATTTGAAACCTAGCTTGTAATACCCAAAAACATGCTCTATGTCTTTTCGGCATGCCTCTTGCATCTTCAAAAAATGTCTTTCGACATCGTAAAATGGATTTCTTATAGATTGTAAATGTATTTGCCATTTTGGATAGACTTCATCTGCTAAGAAATACCCCATAGTGTGCGGTACTATGCCTATATTATAATTGTATGGCGGCGTAACTCCATTAGACAAGTTATTGAAAAGCCATCCTTGATGCATGACGCTCACGTCATTGTTAGAATCAGGCACCCCAAAGAATGCGTGTCATATCCAAAGATCTTTGGATAGAACCACTTCTAAAATCACCGTCAAGATTTTCTTATATCTGGTATATTGTCCTGCCCACCCGGTAGGATAATTCTTCTATTTCCAATGCATACAATCTAAACTACTTAACATCCCCGGGAAGCCTCGCGATTCATTCACTTCTAACAAGTGTAATGTACTGTCTTCATTGGAAAATCTAAGGTATTGAGCTTTGAATTGTGTTATAATAGTTTTATAAAATTTATTCAAGTACAAAATAGTCCTAGACTCCCCAATTCGAAGGTATTCTTCTTGGGCGTCTGCGCTCATAACGTAACATAACATGCGAAGTGCGCACATTATCTTTTAGTGCGAGGATAAGCCCATAGTCTTTGCAGCATTTAATTTTAAATAAAATTGGGGTTCCAGAAATTATTTGTTCATAAATACGTTGATACACACCTTTGCTCATACGGAATCGACGACAAAATAAGATTCCTTTGAATCTTGGGTTGTCACTAAAGTAATCCCGGTTAAGGCTAACCTCCCCAAATTTATGCTCATGGATTTTCCATTTGTCAATCCTTTCCCTTTTACAACCTCCCCGCCTCTGTGATGATGTCGCCTATTGTTTTTTTTCTTCTGCTTCTCCCATCTTAATCATAATATTGCTATACACGTGCATTAACTTAATTTAACATCAGAATAGCTCTTCGTCACCAGACGATGATGAAGTCGATAAATCCTAAGATGAAAGTAATGTGTCAGGCTTGAGTAGGTCAGCAATAATTTCGTCAGACATGATTCGGCACAATTGATAAGAAATGAAGAAAGTTAAGTTTTGAGATATAAGATGAATGAATTGATTGTAGAAGAGTAAGAGAGTGGAAGATGAATGAGGTTTATAAATAGAGAAAAAACTAGCCGTTTATAGCTGTTGAGCATCTTCTTGAAGAAGTTTAATCAGGGAAAAACTAAGAAATAAAGGGGAAATTGAGTTTTTTTATGCAGACTTTTGCCGCGCACTTCTGAACCACGTTGCAAAGCTAGCCATTTGAAATTCTTTCAATCTCAGTTGTCCACATGATTTTTCTTGAATGTTGAAGCTATGCACAGTTCTGAAGTGCGCATAATGGGAGCTACTGGATTGTTGACATGTGTTCAAATCGTACTGTCTTATTTACTACATGCCCTTCTAAACCGCGCGACATGAATTTACCAAAATTCCACCTACAGGGTGGAGATTCCACCCTCGTGGTAGATTGTTTTAGGCCACATTACCGATACACATTTCTGCTGGGAAGCATTTGGGGTGGATTTAAGGGTGGAAAAAAATTAACCCTGCCACGTCAGAATCTATCTAGCTGCTGTGGATGCTCTTATGAACTTTGTCATTTGTTCAGAAGTCTATCATTTGTTCTGAATATTTTGGCATTTGTTAGGATGTCTTTGTCATTCTCTTTTCCAGGACTATCATTTCTTCTGAAGTCTTGGTTCATTTCATTTACGGTATGTGAAGTGGAAGAAGGGTGAAAGAAAAGATGATGAAGATGAGAAGGATGTTGAAGAGAAAGTTAAATCAGTTGAAAAAGAGCAACCCCAAGATGCTAAAGAAGAGGAAGTTCAGGAGGTATTTATTTATCTAACATTTTTTTTGAGTTATCTATCATATTTGCTGCTA
The DNA here is from genome assembly GCA_014058105.1 of Kingdonia uniflora. Classification (NCBI taxonomy): domain Eukaryota; kingdom Viridiplantae; phylum Streptophyta; class Magnoliopsida; order Ranunculales; family Circaeasteraceae; genus Kingdonia; species Kingdonia uniflora. The sequence continues at coordinate 1,725,342 of JACGCM010000440.1, read as the reverse complement.
CCTTATTATTTTTTCATTTAATTTTACCATTCATAGTACTTATACCCTATTTTACAGATGGAAGAATCAAAAAATGTTGATGAGAAAGTTGATGATGTCGAGAAAAATGGCGAGGAGAAAGAATTTGAAGAAGAGTAACCTCAAGTTGCTGAAGAAGAGGATTCATAACCAACTGTAGTGGTGTACTATACTGGAAGAAAAGATGTACAACATGACTATGGGGTATTTGCTGAAGAAGAGGACTCATAACCTCAAGTTACCCGACTACAACTAATATTTATTTATATTGAGCTATCCATAATATTAACATTACCTATCCATACCATTTCTTATTATTTGTTTCTTCTTTAACCTTTGTTCTACAGACTATGGTGGCTACAGAGATAGTAAAAACTAATATAGTATTCTTCAACCAGGAGGAAGTTGTTAGTGAAGCTTATCAGGTAAGTTATTATTTGTTTGTAGGTGATTTCTCATTTTCTACTTTTATTTTACCATATCTTGTCTCACTCTTAACATTTGTAGTATGTTTATTTACAGACTAAAGAGAATAAAGAGGAGGTGGAACAAAGTAAAGAGGAGGAAGATGTTAATAAAGGTAGTCAGGTAACTTATCATTTCTTTACTGGTAACTTCTCATTTTCTTGTATTTATTTTCCTATATCTTGTATCACTCTTATCATTTGTAGTCTATTTATTTATAGACTAAAGAGAGTAAAGAGGAGGTGGAGAAGAGTAAAGAGGTGGTAGTTGAAGGTAAGGATGATGATGATGGAAATTCACAGAAAAAGCCTGACCCTGTGTAAGTAATAAAAGAAATGGTTGTTGACCAGACCAATGAATAAAGTATTTTTAAACCAAACAACTAGTTTATTACTCATTCTCATGTAATATGCACATTTATATTTTATTTTCTTATTTTGACATATCTGTTTCATCTTGTTTTAATGGAGTCAGAAGTGGATATTATATTAAAGAAGAGGCATGCAATAACTGACGTAGAAATAAATGAAAGAGCCTTCAAAACGGCTTATCGAATGAACCAATTGCATGCTCACCTTGACGAGCTTCTTTTGGGAGTGTTATTAGAATCTTTTATTCAAAGACCCATCTTCCAGGATGAGAAAAACCAGGTGGACCAAGTCTGGTTACTGAGGAAAGATAAATTATCTCCTGAAGCTTTAAAGGACAGCACGACTACCTATAGGACGATAGGTGAAGAAATTATTTACCTTAACGCTCTCTACACATTATATCTAAAGAAATTGTTGGACAATGAGGTATTTATATCATTTATTACTTTTCCTCTGTCATTTGTACAAGTGTCTCTACCATTTTTTTTTTAAATTATCCGTCCTTTATTCGTTTGTACTTTATCATTTATTTTGTCTTTGCTGTCATTTGTATTATTGAACTTTATCATTTTTATTATCTAATTTGTCATTTTCTTTTTCCATTCTGGTCATTGATGTGTACAATAAATCCCTAATTAAATATATTGATACATAACATCGTGCCTGCCTAGATAAAGAAAAGATTATGCTAGCGGATGTCTTTGCCTGTCAATATATTGGCAGGGATTTTAATGTCTGGACTCATAATATCTCCTCTCATGAAGGTGTGGAATTGAATAACAAATTAATTTGGGAACAATTTACATCTACGCAATGGGATCGCACAATTTCTAATTGCATTCATCGAGGAGATTTGAAAGTGGTCAATTCAAAATTAATACTCAATCCCTGGAATCTCAATGACAATTACTGGGTCCTTTGTGATGTGTCCTTTAAGGGAAGAAAAATATGCACCTGCGATTCAATGGTGGATGCGAAAATTGTAAATGCACAGAAGAAGAAGTTATCCCCTGGATACAAGCTTATTGAATATCAGATATCACCGATCCTCCCAAAAATGAAGATATGGAGAGATTTTGCCGATCGTAGTAGTCCACCTACTGGCAAAAAGGTAAAGGATTATGGTCTAAAATCTTAATGGATAACTCATTTTGGGAAATATCCAATGCAACCAAATGGTTATGATTGTGGGGTCTATATGATTGTCTTTATGGATAATCTCCTAAGGGGAATAAAATTTCAAGATCTGATAGACGGTAATGAATGTCGTTACATAATTTCTTATGACATATTGAGGCTGGGAGTTGAGCCGTAGGAGATTTTTAAAAACTTTGACCTGCATTTTGTTGTAATGTATAATCTAATTTTTGTAATTTTGTAAAGTTATAAACAGTTAATATCATTCATTTATATGATATTTCTCATTTTTTATATCTTCTTTGTCATTCGTATATATAATATTTGTTAGAATTGAGTCAAAATCTAGTCTGTAAAGTTGGATTATTATTAATTTGTTATTCGTTTCATATGATTTGGCATTTGTTATGATAGATTTATCATTTCTTATGTATGATTTGTCATTTGTTTCTTATGATTTGGCATTTTGTTTCCTAAATTTGTCATTTGTACTCTATGATTTGTCATTCGTTATATATTACTTATCATTTGGTATCTTCAAAAAATTAATCTATTTATCTTATTGATAGACAATATTTGATGTAAGTCAATGGTCTATTTGGTAAATTGATTTAATAAATTGTGTTTGTTTATAAGTAGACAACAATTGTTCTTAAAAACACGATTATTCATTTGCTAACTATAATTTGTCATTTGTTATATATGATTTGGTATTTATTATCTGAGATTTATCATTTGTTACCAATAATTTGTAATTCCTCATATATTAGTTGTTATTCGTCATCTATGAGTTGTCATTCGTTATATATGATTTGTTATTTAGTATTTACGAAAAATTGATATATTTTTTTTTGTAGATTGACAACATTTGATGTAAGTCAATGGTCTATTTGGTTAATTGATATAATAAATTATGTTTGTTTGTAAGTAGACAATATTTGTACTTAAAAACATGATTATTTATGTGCTATACAGGATTTGTCATTTGTTACTAATAATTAGCCATTTGTTAACTATCAATGGTCTATTTGGCTATTTGATATAATAAATTGTATTTCTTTATTAGTAGACATCATTTGTACTTAAAAAAACGATTTGTCATTTGTTAACTATGATTTGTCATTTGTTACTAATAATTTGTCATTTGTTAATAATCAATGGTCTATTTGGTTCTTTAATATAATGAATTGTGCTTATTTGTTAGTAGACATCATTTGAACTTAAAAAATTAGTTATTTATAATTTGTCATTTGTTGACTATGATTTGTCATTTGTTAAATATCAAGGTCTATTTGGTTCTTTGATATAATAAATTGTGTTTGTTTGTTAGTAGACATCATTTGTACTTAAAAAAATTAGTTATCAATAATTTGTCATTTGCTGACTATGATTTGATATTTGCTACCAATAATTTGCCATTTGTTAGATATAATCATTTTTTGTATATATGATTTGTGAAGGTTCAAGTAATCTATTTGTTTTGTAGATAGACATCATTGGATGTAATTCATATTGTCTATCTATAAAACAAATAGAGTGGAGTTAACCTTTACATCTTCACAAATGATAAATCATAGTTAACAAATAATAAATTATTAGTAATAAATGACAAATCATAAAAAATATATGACAAACCATAGTAAAATTATATTCTTAAGTACAAATGATGTCTACTAACAAACAAGCATAATTCATTATATCAAAGAACCAAATAGACCATTGATAGTTAACAAGTGGCAAATTATTGGTAACAAATAATAAATCATAGTCAACAAATAACAAATTATAGATAACTAACTTTTTAAGTTCAAATGATGTCTACTAACAAACAAATAAAATTCATTATATCAAATAACCAAATAGACTAATGGTAGTTAACAAATGACAAATTATAGATAACTAATTTTTTAAGTTTAAATGATGTCTACTAACAAACAAACACGATTTATTATATCAAAGAACCAAATAGACCATTGATATCTAACAAATGACAAATTATTGGTAACAAATGACAAATTATAGTAAAAAAATAACCAATTATAGATAACTAATTTTTTAAGTACAAATAATGTCTAGTTACAAACAAATACAATTCATTATATTAAATAACCAAATAAACAATTGATATCTATCAAATGATAAATTATTGGTAATAAATGATAAATTAATGATGTCTATCAACATTTATTATATGAGATTTATCATTTGTTATATATGGTTTGTCATTCGCCATATATGATTTGTCATTTGTCATCTATGATTTGGCATTATTGATGTATGATTTGTTATTTTCTATATATTATTTGCCATCCTTCATCTATGATGTGGCATTCGTTATATATTTGTAAACTATTTGTTAACTATGATTTCACATTTATTATATAAGATTTGTCATTTGCTACATATGATTTGCCATTTGTAATATGAGATTTGTCACTTGTTATATAAGATTGATCATTTGTTATCTATTATTTGTCATCATCCTAAGGTTATAATTCTTTAGTCTGAAATTGCAATACTCATTCATTAGGCTCAAAAAAAGAAAATTTTATTAGCTCAGATATTATTACAGATTACAGTTTACATTACATCAACTTACATTAGTTTACGCACTTGGAGGTGGTGGTGGTGGTCGGTCTCCCCTACCATTGCTAGCGCCTCTTCTTCTAATTCTACTCTGGGTGCCGGCTAGACATCATTAGACGTATACCAGCTGCTTTATTTACCGTTATAATAGCATCCTCTGCCAGAAGATGTAGACCAATTCTCTGACCCTGCTCTGACATTACCATATAGTAAAAGCGAAGTATTTGATAATAATCGTCATCTACCTCTTCCACCTCTTCATACGTCATCCCATAAAAGGTAGGACGTACTGGAATAGAAGTTGAAAGTTCAAGGGACTAGGTCCGTCCCAAAGTATTGAAGCCGCAGCTCTTGCATCTTGGCAAGAACCCTAGCCTCATACTCTTGGCGTCTGGTGGTCACCATCTTCTTCACAGGGCAGTTACAGAGAAAATAGTTATAGAGGAAGTATGACAGTATTTATACCATACCATAGCAATATTTAATGTTGAGTTCCAAATCCCAATGTCATAATTAATTCAAGCACAGTAGTATTTAATGCTGACCAAACCCATTGGAAATGAAAGAACCTTAAAAATGATCCTCGGATGCTGAATATATTTGTTATTATTTTAAGAAATATATGTCATCCATCAGGTAGTGGTCTATCATATGTTTGACATTAATTATCATACGTTATGGTATTATTAACATGTTATCATGTGTTATGTATCATTTATCATTTATCATTCAGCATCTATCATTTTATTGAGTTCTTTATGAAGCTTCAATCAATTGTGGAAAAACATAGTTGAATCGCTAGAGGAGAGGTTGTCCGGTCCTGAACAATATATTTGCCTATCTTCTGTAATATCGTTGTTCAGTTGAATTTGTAGTTCTATTATCATTATTTATCATATCTATTGCAGCTTTAAACATTTGTTCCTTAAGAGTTTAACATTCTAAAGAAAGAAATTAACGTCACTAAAGATCATGAATATTACACTTCTCCCCTACATATTTCTCTACTTTTTAAGATCTAGTGATTTTAACTTGGATAAAGAATCTTGCAGCATCTCCGTTCTGACCTCGGAGATCTTTAGTTGAGTGCAAGTTTCATTTTGCAATAGTGTCGAGGATCTGAAATCTCCCTTGACCAGAATTTGTGATGTCTTCTGCCGTTGAGGATTATGGACTTTTAGAATTATCGGGCGTAGAGAATTCTCGAAACCAAGTTTTGAACTGACAATAGTATTGTGGGCAATGGTAGAATCTCCTACCAGGCAGTTTAGAGACTCTGCAAATAAGATCATAATCATACTTTTTCACCTCATCTACCCATGCCCATAAACCATACACACCAATTTTGTGAGCACATTGACAGAACCAGCGGTTAGGGTTGAGGCTTGTGCGTGAGAGACGAAGAACACAATTTTCACTGTACCAATAAATAAGGGAATGCATCATTGGTAAGGAAGTATGTAATACTTGAGAACTTGTAGGAAAGTATGTGACAATTCAATCTTATCTTTATTACATAATTTTGTCAACCAAGCATAAAGTCAACTTTGATTACGTTTACAACAAGCTATCTATCCAAAACATCCACATTGGTAAGGAAGTACGTAATGTTTGTTAATTCATAATAGAATAATGACAATGATATCATAAAGGAATGATAAATACTAATGGGAGGATGATATTTAATTTGCATGATAGTTAACAACACCAAAATGATACTCTTTGTTAAAACAAATGACAAATAAGCCATTTAAATTCCAGGAGCTTCTTTCCTATGCAGTCGGTGTAACAAGTCAATCTTTATTACTTGATTAGACAACTTAGCTTAAAGTCAACTTTGATTACGTTTAGAACAAGCTATCTATCTAAAACATCTACGTGGTTCCCGTAACTCTAAACCTAATCCTTAAACACTGCCCACGCGTGATTCAAAGTCCCAATTCTCCCAAATATAAATATCCCTAATCTCTTTTGAGTTAAATATTCTAGAGACTCAACTATTCAAACCCTTAACTCTTTATAACTTCACAAGAAATGTCGCACTCCCACTCTACTCGATTTAGTCGTGCCTCTTCCTGTACCCTTTAAGATTGGTTTGAGGTGGTAGGGATTGTGGAAGATAAGGTGGATGCACGTTGCTTTACGTTGAATAAAATTTGTATGATAGAGAAGGATGTCTCCAGTAAGAAGGTGCAACTGCTGAAAGAGCATTACAAAGAGTTCAGGGAAAAATTATGAGAGCTCGATGAAATAGAGGACGAACTGGATAAAGTTATAAAAAATAAAAGAGTGCATTCTGAAGAGTTCAAGTTCTATATCTGCTTCTTGATAGATCAACTATGAGCCGTAAAGTTGGACCGGGATAAGCGCAAGAAACTGTGGGAGGAGTCGGCCTGTAAAATTAGCTATCTTGAGCAGAAGATCATGGCTATGGAACGTGATCAGAATTCCTCAAGTGAAGAGTTGTGAACATTTGTGTTGTTTTGTTTTTAGTTTTTGCTGTTGTTGTTATTATTGTTTCTCTAGTATGAACATTTATTTTATTTCATTTCACTTTTTTATTTTCAAATAGTGATTTCGATCTGATATGGGAGAAACAAATGAACAACTGAAAAGTTCTATCCAAAATAAATGATATAGGGGAAATAAACAACTGAAAAGTTCCATCTGAAATAAATGATATAAGGGAACTAAACAAATGATAAAGACTACATGAGCAAACGTAGATAAATTTTAAACTGAAAGAAACTGGTTTCAGCAGACAAATGATAAATTAGTGTTAAACCATGTTAGTTCTGGCAAGAAACAAATGATATATAGCATACAAACAAATGCAAAATTCTCTTTAACATATTACAAGTCAATGTGACAAGTAATGATGCTTGATTAGGCAACTCAGCTTAAATACTCAAATAACTTACATGTACAACAAGAAACGACGGCGCCGAATCAAAGTAATAATAACTTTTACCCTAAACATCGTGTAATCCCTGACACGCATCCTTTCCCAATACATTTAACTCCCCTTATAAAAACCCTAATCTCAAATTAACTATTCTCAACTCTTCAAGTCTTTAACTATTCAAAATTTCAAACCCTAACCCTAAACTCTAAACTCTTTTCAACTTCTCAAAAATAATGTCGCACTCCACTCGAGTCATCCATGTCTCTTCAAACATTCCATACGATTGGTTTGATTCAGTAGGGATGCAGGAAGATCAGTGTGACCAACGTCTCTACAAATTAAATAGACTATGTCTAATGGAGAAGGATGTCTCTGCTAAGAAGACCCAAATGTTGAAAGAGCATTACAAAGACTTCAGGGAGAAATTCGGAGTGTTCGATTAAATCCAGGATGAACTGTCTCAAGTTATAGAAAAGAGAGATCAACATTTTGAAGAGTTTAAGTTCCATATGCGCTTCGTGGAAGATCAGCTCTACGCCATAAAGTTGGACCGGGATGAGCGTAAAAAACTATGGGAGGAGTCGACATCAAAGATTAGTTGTCTCCAGTAGAAGATCCAGGATTTGGAGAATGATTTGCAATGCCCAGATGGTGATCAGGAGTTATGAACATTTTTTCTAGCTTTTTTGGTGTTTAGTTTATTAGTTTTTTTTGTGGTAACTAGAAGTTTCCCTATGTATGAATGAACATCTGTTTTGATTTGTTTTGTGCTATTTCTTTTGCTTTTTGATATTAAATAGTGGTTTTCGTATCATATGTTGTAAACAAAATACTCACAGTTCTGCAAGGAAATAATGATGATATAAGGGGGGGGGGGGGGTAGTTTAATGATCAACCTAACAAAACTGATGATAAAAATTCTACAGACTTCTTCGCGTACAAATGACAGTACACAAACAAACAATGATATTAAACAAACCAACATATGCGAAATTCTCAATAACAAATGACAATTCTGGGGAACACAATGATATCATGGAAACAAACAAATGAGAAATTATTTATGCATAAATGACAGTTTAGAAGTAAATAATGATATCATAGAAACAAACAAATGAGTAATTCTCTGTGTACAAATAAAAGTTCAAAAGCAAATAATGATATAATTGAAGCAAACAAATGACATTTATATATTTAAACAAATGATAATTTTAATAACACATATGTTAAAGATCATACAAAGAAATGATACATAGAGTACCCAAAATACTCAGTGCAAACTGATTGAACCACTTTCATCTGGGATGACAGGTGGCTCAGTGCTCATCCAAAAGGACAGTGCCATTGTCGGACGTGTATTGTCGTCGGATGGGATTAGCAGAAGCTTACAAGAATGACGATTGTGTCTATTTTTTTGACAGCTACTGCAAAATGTTAGTTTGGTCACAGGACCAGGCATTTTTCCCATCTCTTCTTTTGCGTGCGAGGACGACTGGTTCGAACTATTGGAATAGGAGCACGAATACGTGGATTTGTTTTTAAAATTTTCCACTGCTCAATTCCTTTTATAGGAATCCATATAGGTTCATAAACAACCTTGTATGTATCATTTGTGAAGTACTTAAAGACACATGTAGCTGGATCAACATTAGCAAGACCGAGAGCACGTACTCCATGTACATAAGGTATACCCATCGTTTTCCACCAATGACAAGAACAAGTACCATCTTCAATATTTACAAAATCGGTTCTACCATAATTAGTCATCTGAAAATTGTGACGTGATGTACGAACCTTGCAGGTTAGTGAATCTGCCACAAACTTTCTACTCTCACAGTGATCCATAGCCCATGGCTTTATGCGAGCTTGACTCTTCTCAGCTTCCTTTATATACGTGTAGGACATTTCAGAATAAATTTTATGCAATTTCTCAATAAACACATGGATAGGGAGATATCTTACTTTCAATATAACGTTATTTCAACTCTCGACATGATTTGTGTAAGCCACTCCGTATCTAAACAAATGACAAACAACAAAAATCAAATGCCAAATGAGCATAAATAGATAACAAATGGGCTCATACAACTGCAAATGGAATAATAAAGAAATGATGAGAAATAATTGGAAAAAAATGACAAATAAAAATACAAATGGAGTAATAATGACTATTCCTCATATAACAAATGAGAAGTTGATCAATAGTGAGCGACAACGTACCTACTCATTAGAATGTATAGATTATACCATATTTCCTTGGGAATACCTAGTATGTATTGGAGATCCACTGGATCTGTATTCCGGATAACATTCATGTGTTTATCGAAATTAATAAAGGTTAGTGCCTCCGCTGCCATCCTAAATGCCATCCTCGTGCTTTCGAGGGTAGTTTTAATGTTGTTCGATATGTGGATGGCACATAACGTATGGATTGAAAATGGAAACACATGGGGTACAACTTTAATAATTCTGGGGTTCCTGTTAGAGATGACGGCGAATCTAATGTCATAACCGTAGAAATTAGACCCAAACATCTTCAGGAAGTATGTCCAACTTTCGGTGGTCTCCATGTCTATTATCGAAAATGTAAGTGGAAAAATATGATTGTTTGGGTCAATGACGATGGCTGTTAGTAGAGTCCCACGATATCTCCATTTTAAATAAGCTTCGTCAACTAGAACTGTAATATCATATTCCCCAAATTTGATAAAGCCAGTAGTACTATGTAGTCAAACACAGTTTAGCCTTAGGACGTCGAAGCTACCTTGGTACTCTATAGTCAAAAACATCTCAGCATTCTAGAAGATTTCATGAGTCTTTAACTTACCAAAAGTAACCGTTGTAGCCCGGTCAAGAAATAACTGTTAGAGATCCGCAAAGTTTGCCCACTACCTCTGGAATAGGAGACTCTTTCTTTTTGTAAAACTGCTTGTATATACTATAAATACAGGCAAAAAATAGGTTCTAAGGGACCAAATTTTGGACGTCTCTCTATCCTCAACATACACAACCCTTAAACTTGTAATAACTAGCATCCACAAAAATTTACACAAAATCTTCCTCAAAGTTGTGGTCTTTCTCAGTTTTTGCTAAGTTTTCTACATAAAATCTTAGTTGATTCTTCTTTATTGCAAAGTTCTTGCAAACGAGTATTGACGAAGGTTTTCCTCCTGGAAAATACACCATTACAATTGGAGCCATCTATTGGAAGATATTCCATACTTTTCTCTATCATTTCTGACCTAAGTACCCTCCAAATGACCAACATGAATTTAAGAAGCCATTCTAGTATCGTAAGAGATCAAGACATTTCAGGAGCTCTTGATCTGCACGGTGCAGTTCTTGAACTTGAAAAACAAATGGCTTTAGAAAAAAATCAGAGACTAGAAGATTAACGTGTACACGCACAAGCTCTGTAAATAGAGAGAGATGAGCGATGGAAAGCCCTAGATCAGCAGAGTTAAACCCATCAAATGGAGATAAAAAGATTGCAAAAAATGCAGGATCGATTAACAGCTCGCCAAATATCGCCACCACTGGCTCGAAGTGAACATCGATCAAGAGCAGTTCAACACAATGATCACCCTAGGGAAGACGACCAACGAATGTCTCGATCCAAATCTGGAAATCTTAATAGGGCCTCTCGATACTTTGGTTTAACTTCTTCAGCCTCGACAACTCAAGGAAGTCGACGCACACGTCACCAGACCCCTCCGCCGGAAAGAAGGCCCATTAGAGATCGGTTAGGACCAGAGGGAGAGGGCAATTTTGTTCCTCAGGTTGTAGCCTTGCCTCTTCCCCCACAACAATTCGTCACCCTGGATGACCTCAACAACAAAATTTAAGCTTTCAACTATGATATCCCAGGTCAATGATCTGCACTCAACAGGATCGAAATAATCCCCATATCTCCATATCTTAAGAATATGCCTATTCCAGACAACTTCAATATGCTCAAATTCATCCAGTATACAGGCCTTACTGATCTACTTACATAAGTTTGACATTTCACAACCGCAGTTGGGTTGTACTCCAAACTCGACCACATACTTTGTCGACTGCTTAACATGAGCTTAAGGGAGGAACCATTCTGATGGTTCCATACTATACAAGAAGCTTCCATTACCTCTTTCATCCAATTACAGAATCTATTCGAGTCCAGCTACGCTCACGCTAGGGAACGCGAGATCACAGTAGAATCTTTATTTTACTTGGAGCAAGGGGCGAAAGAAACCTTGGCATGTTCTTATAAACGTTTCCTGCTGAAAACACAAAAGATTGGAAATTCAGATCCCAAAATTGTAGTTTTAGCATTTACTTCCGCCCTGCACATCGACTCCAAAGTTCGCAAAAAACTTACTCTACATAAACCACAAACGGCTACTAAAATGATTGGCGTGGTAAACAATTACATCGAGCTGGAGCGCTCAAAGAAAGATAAGATGAAAAACTCATCTGTCATACATTCTCAAAAAGTATCTTCGACCCCTTCTCAAAGAGAAATTACCACGACAACACCAAAACCTCTTGCTAAAAATACTGATAACCTTCGAAGAAGAGAGGGCAAGCTAGATAGGCCTGTCCCAATTCTACCACCCATGGCAACAACTCTCTCCGCTATCTTGCCAACAATAAAGGGAGACGAGTGTTATCGCACACCACAGGCTATTGCAGATCTTCCAAATAGACCCTTATGTCAATATCATAATATGCATAGTCATAAGACTAATAGCTACTATTCCCTCATTCGTATCTTTTATCGTATCCTCTTGGCCGGCAGACTCTATTATTATGTTGTCGACATTCAGAAATTTCTAGATGAACGAGCAAAAACTATTGAAGTTGAGCAGAATCATATCCAGGGCCCAGCTCAACATTTATACATGATCGAGATCGAGAAAGGGAAGAAAAGAAAGCAAGACGACTGTATTACGTCTTGCTGTAAAATGACCTCCTCAGATAAATCAGCAAAACTTCTTCCCAGCACCTGCATATCTAAACGCCCTTACCAGATAACATTCGAGGACTGTGACACCAGCCATGTACAATACCCACATGATGACCCACTTATTATTATGCTTAAAGTGGGGCAGGATTACTTATATACCCTCCTCATTGATATCGGCAGTGCCACAAATGTCTTATTTCGAAGAACAATAAAGGTATTAGGACTTACAAATTCTGTCAAAGGTTCGACAACAACAATCACATCTTCAATGGTTCCGAGGAATCAGCCACAGGAGAAATTACTCTCCCCGTCCTAGCAAGCTCCGAAACCACCTTCGTTAAATTTCTTATAATTGATGCAGAGTCCAAGTATTTAGGCATTCTGGGATGCAAATGGCTACATTCGATTAAAGCAATACCATCGACCTATCATTTAGTACTACGTTTTCCTCCAGATCACAAAGTCTAAGAAATCAAGGGTAGCCAAGCAGTCACACGCATGTGCGAAAATACCACCGTCAACCCTCATACAACAAAACTTCTCAAGGCATAGCAACTACAGTCTACCATACCATCCACATTTGAACAACATGATGCTGAAGTGGTAGACACTGTTGAACTCGATGGACCCGGGTGGACAACTTTCATTGGATCTAAGCTGTCACTCAACAAAAAAGAAGCCATGATACAACTCCTAAAGAAAAACATTGACGTCTTCGCCTAGACTTTTCAAGAAATGCCCAGAATTGATCCATCTATCGCTTGCCACTACCTCAACCTCCTTCCAGACAGCAAGGCAGTCATACAAAAATAGCGAAGCTTGGCTCCCAGACTTCTGGAAGCAGTAAATAATGAAATTAAAAATCTCCTTCGTGTCGGCTTTATTAGAAAAGCTAAATATCTGAAGTGGGTTTCCAATATCGTTGTCGTGCCAAAGAAAAATGCTAAAATAAGGTTTTGTGCTAATTTCACTGAACCTATAAAATTCATACCGAAAGACAGTTTTCTGCTACCTTTGATTCTACAGCTTCTCAACTCAGTTGCAGGACATGAACTTCTTTCTATGATGGATACTGCTTCCGGATACAACCAAGTTCCACTCGCCGAGGAAGATCAAGAAAAAACTACTTTTATAATCGAAAGAGGACTTTAATATTTCACAGTGATGCCTTTTGGGTTAAAAAATGCTGGTGCCACTTACCAATGATTGGTCACTCAAATGTTCAAAGAACAGCTTGGCCAAATCATGGAAGTATATATGGATGATATGATTTACAAAAGCCAGAAAAGAGTAGATCATCTCCAATACCTCCAAACTATCTTCGATATCCTTCGACAATACCAGATGAAGCTCAACCCAGAAAATTCTCGGGCCATCTAGTCCGCAAACGAGGAATCAAAATCGATCTAGCTCAAATCAAAGCACTCATGGCAATGCCATCTCCTCGAACAAAAAAAAATGTTTAAAAATTTATAGGCAAGATAGCCGCTCTTCACAGATTTATTTCCAAGTCCTCTAATCGATGCAAACTTCTTTACCTTCATCATCGTGGCAACCCCACTACTCTTTTAAATAAACAAAAAGAAGTTATGTGGCCTCCTGATTGTGAACTAGCATTTTAAGATCTTAAACGATACTTGGGGAGTCCTCCTATAATGAGTACTCCCATTGATGGGGAATTACTCACCATGTATTTATCCACAACTAATGATTCCATCAGCTCCGTCCTTATTCGTGAATATATAGGCATCGAGAAACCCATTTACTTTATTTGTAAAACTCTTATGCCTGCTAAAAAGCGATATACTACAATAGAAAAGCAATTGCTTACCTTGGTTTACAGCTCTCAAAAACTTCGTCCATACTTCCAAGCTCACCCCATCAAATTCATTATAAAATACCTTCTCAAACTCGTACTCTCCAAAAAAGAAAAATCTCGACGAGTTCAGCAGTGGTCTGTTTTCCTTGGTGAATATGGCATCTCTTTTGAACCTCAAATATCAATCAAAGGGCAAACAGTGGCCGACTTTAGGCAGATTTTTCGGTCGAAGACCCCGACTGGGAAGAACTCGAAGAAATCTTTACTGACGACTTAATTGCCAAACCAGACGCATGGTCTAAAAGATCTGGTTGGCGACTTTTTACGGACGGATCAGCAGGACCACAAGGTTTTGGAATTGGCATCGTACTCGTTACACCTTCTAATCATTACATAGAAAAATCTCTTAAACTCAAATTCTATGTAACCAATAATAAAATAGAGTATGAAGGCATCTTGCACGGCCTTGATCTCGCACTTACTCTTGGAGCTGAAGAATTAGCAGTTTATGTCGACTCCTTACTCGTCGCCAATCACTACGACAAAATTTTCAAAATAACAGGCAAGATGGTTGATTATGCTGCCCTAGTCAAAGACAAAATGAAGAAATTCAAGCATGCCACCATTTCATATTTACCTCGGCAAGAAAATCGACATGCCGATGCCTTAGCTTACATTGCTGCCATGCTGGGAGACAGTGAAAAAAGATCTTTGGATATCGATATCCTCGAAAACTCTAGCCTCGATATCTTGTCCATACTCTAGTTGACCGCTACTGAAGATGACGACCCTGAAGACTGGAGAAAACAATTTTCTGCATACCTCAGCTCTAACATCCTACCCGGTAACAAAGAAGAAGATCGATCCCCGTTTGCCAAGTGCCCACGATTCATAGTTCATAATGGTATCTTATATCGATTCACTGGAGGAGGGCCACATATCGAATGTACATCACAGAAACAGGTTCAGATCACGATCTGAAAACTTTATGAATATATTTGTGGCATACACATTTCGGGTAGATCACTAGCTCAACACGCAATCACACAGGGACTCTGTTAGCCCAAAATGAGATAAAATTGTAAAGATTTTGTTCGCAAATGCTACAAATGCTAAATTCATGCTCAAGACATCAAGAGACCCACCCTCGACTTACACGTTAGTAATGTCCTTTGGCCATTTAAACGATGGGGAATCGATTTCATTGGCCCTTTCCATCCAGCTCTGGGAAATAGAAGATTCTTTTAGTTGCCACTGATTACATCTCCATGTAGGTCAAAGCAGTTCCCTTATGCCAAAATGATGAGATTAAGATCACCAAATTCCTTTGGGAGCACATCATTACCCGGTTTGGTTGTCCACAGATGATACGTTCTGATAATGGTAAACAATTCATCAGTACTAAAGTTCTCGCTTTCCTTTCATAAATACAAGATTCAGCTCACAACCTCACACCGTATTGCCCTCAAGGAAATGGACAAGCTAAAGCCATTAATAAGAGCATTAAGCCTGGTTTAGACAAGCGCCACAATGATAAGAAAGGCAGATGGGTCGACGAACTCCTCAGTGTATTATGGGCATACCGTACCACTCCTCGAGTTTCCACAGGGTGTACGCCTTTCATGATGGCTTTCGACACTAAAGCCGTCATGCCCTCAGATCTTAATCTCCCCAGTACACGATGAAAAATTATTGATGAAGGTAATGAGCTCGGACTCCTTTCCAACCTTAATTGGATTGAAGAAACCAGGGACAAAGCCATAGCCAATTTGGGTCATTACCATGATAAATTAAAGAAATCTTACAATAAAAGAGTTTGAGAATGGAAATTTGGCATTGGAGACCTCATCTTACGATGGATACAAGACCATACCCGACCTAAAAACTTAGGAAAATGAACAGAAAACTGGGAGGGACTGTATATTGTGTGCAGCAAGACAGATAGTGGAACTTATTGGCTTATGACTGAAGATGAAGTTCAGCTTAAGTACCTATGGAATACTGTTAAGCTTAAACTGCTTTACAGATGATACACTATAATCATTTACTTCAAATCAAATAAAACACTTCGTTATACAAAAACTCTTTACTACTTCGACTTGTTCTTAATATATACTTTACGGGTATTTATCTGACAAAGTCTCTTTACTACTTCAACTTATTCTTGATATAGAATTTACGAGTATTTATCTAACAAAGTCTCTTTCCTACTTTGACTTGTCTTCGATACATACTTTACAAGTATTTATCTGATAGTCCCTTTACTACTTCGACTTGTTTTTGATATATACTTTACGGGTATTTATCTTAAGAAGTCTATTTACTACTTCGACTTGTCGTCGATATATACTTTACAAGTATTTATCGGACATAGTCTCTTTACTACTTCGACTTGTCTTCGATACATACTTTACAAGTATTTATCTGACAAAGTCTCTTTACTACTTCGACTTGTTTTCAATATATAATTTATGAGTATTTATCTGGAAAAGTCCTATTACTACTTTGACCTGTCTTCGATATATACTTCACAAGTATTTATCTGACAAAGTCTCTTTACTACTTCGACTTTTCTACGATATATACTTTTCATGTATTTATTTGACAAAGTCTCTTTACTACTTTAGCTTGACTTCGATATATACTTTACAAGTATTTATTTGACAAATTCTCTTTACTACATTGACTTGTCACATATATACTTTACAAGTATTTATCTACGATAGATCTCTTTACTTATCTACTGCAACTTATTTTCCAAACAAAATCAATATTTATCACAATGTTAAACAAACACACATCATTCACACAAAATTTAAACTGTTTTCGGTCCCACTGACCATTTGTTACAAACTTTAAAACATTAATGTTCCTTACTCCAAAATTGACATCTCCGAAGGAGATTTCTCTTCATTTACAGGACCTTCGGGAACTTGCACATCTGCTACTTCCCCAACAAGCTGACCTTCGACCTCCATCATCTTAACATCATCAACAACTTCAACTCCTTTACGCACATTTGGCGTTTGTGGCACCCCATCATCAGAACTATCCTCACATGGCAGCCCACCAGCCTTCACAACTCCTTTATAATATTTCTTTCTCTCTTCAGATTCATCAAACTGATCTTTAAAATGCTACCTCACTTCATGGCATTTTTACAGTTTTTCTTCATTCATTCGAGTTTTCAATTCCTCTAGCATTTTCTTCTTCTCCAGCTCCATTGCTTTTTGAGCATCATCAACTTCCTTCTTAAACTCAGATTTCTGCTTTACCAAAGCTTCTTTCTTTTCCTTCTCTGACACTTTCTTCGCCAAAGCCAATGCTGCCTCCTTCGCCTTATTCGCTTCCAGTTTGTACCTGTTTAGCGTTGCATTTAATTCCACGTTCTTGGCAATCAATTCATTCTCAATGTTTCTGTACGCAACCAACCGGTTTGCCAGATCACTGCTACCCTCTACATGTCCTATTGCCAGACTCATCACCAACTTAATCTGTATGAAAGTCATATAATAATTATTTTATTAAATTTACCGAACTTTTCTTTCGAGCATAGGCTTTGAAATTTCTCACCTTGGACAAGTTACCACGTGCTTCATCTTAAAAAGTATCCAAACTATCAATACCCACCATATATTCTGCCATATCTTTCTTCAAATCCTCAGCCCCACAAGTAAAAGTTTCCATCGTCTCTACCATCTCCTTCTCAAATTCCTCCACTAACCTTTTCTTCGCAGTCCCAGCAGTGATCTTCTTAGGAATGACACTGCTTGTACTTCATAGAGGTAACCCACTCCCCATAGCAGGTTTATCAGAAACTTTGACAGCTTCAGACGATGATTGTCGAGTAGTTCTCTTCGGATTCAACCACGAAGGTTTCTCCATATTTACCTTCCATTTCCTCTTATTTTTTACAAAAGACTCCCCCAACATAGCATCAATATCAGTATCTGTGTTAAAACCGATTAACAACGGGTTATTCAAAGGCAAACATGCATCTGCAGCTCTTTTATTCTTTGCTGACATCTTTCCCCCATTAATTGAAACTTTGGCACCTGTGGTTCTCGACCTTTTTAATCCTGCTTCTTGGAAAATCTCACTTAACTGATCTTGATTCATTGTTAAATTATCAATTCTGCCAAAAAATCCTATCCTTACCTTATACAACTTCTCGTTTACAATAGTTATCTTCTCGATCTCCTTCAGTGCTGCAAACACATAATAGACAAAAAAAATTCTTTATATCCAAATCCATATCATATGATAAATCATAAACTTACACATTTAAGTTACCTAACCACAGACCTAGATGAAACACTTTTCGTTTAAGCGGCTACCGTGGATCTTTAGGATCAAACTTATAATTTCCAGATACTAGTAATCGGTCTTCTGTATATTGACCTCCAGTGGATACCATATCATTAAACATCGATCTCTTCAAAAACCTCGCCAAATAACGATACCCTTTTAACTTTGGGTTCGCTTTCATCGTATAGTATACACACAAATCATCTACTGTTATTAACCCCTCCCCTCTAGATTTTAGTCTGCCATTTATTGCACCACATACCCTAAATAGGTCATATATATTCGGATTGAATTGACCTGGGGCTACATCGATGAAATTCATTAACTTTTTTTAATCATCCCTGAGGGGTAAGTTTAGTCCTTTCTTTATTTATTCTTGATAAACAAGAATACCATCTAGAGGTATATCCTCGTCGATCATTTCATATTGATACTTCTCTAATCTAACATTGTCAGGGATACCATATTTCTTTTTAAAACTTACAATTTCCTTCGTTTCTAAACCCTCTCCATAATAGGCTTCTTCATCCTCTTCGACATCTTCTTCCCCATTCCCACTCCCTTCACGATCACTCGCTTGAGGCTCATGATCTACTCCAGTATCTCTCACCTCCTTCTCAAGTGCTTCACGCATACTTGGATTTACCCTAAACTCTTCCCCACCCCCTATATCTACACTGCTCGAACCTACCCTATAACTCCCCCCAACTGTTGCACACACGATCTCACGTCGATCATCAAAGGCACTACATATTTGAGACTCTCAAAAATATCTTTATCATCATTTAAATTAGATTTAGATATTTAAGAACCTGTAAATCAGATTCCATATTTTCAACACAGTGATACATATATACATATTCTTACGTTAACTATTTATAATAAATATCGTTATTGAGATCACTCCCCAACACTTTATTTACTTTCCCCTCTGTTATAATCGTTAAAATTTATACTTTTTATAGTTCCCGATCAAATATATATCCATTTTTTACACAACATTTTAAAGTATTCATACACAATATCCTAAGTTCTCGATGTTTTCTCTTATTTAATTAAGTAATTTTGATGAACTCGTTAATTATTATTTTATCCTTGAATTTTAAAGAAGTTGAATAGCTTCTCAAAGATGTTATCACTCTTTCCGCCAAAAACAAGTTATTTCCATTTATATGAATTCTCATTCTCCCGCGTGAAATCCGGCGATCAAATTACAAAATCCAAACCTCTCCCTGTATCTCCCTCCTTAAAATCATCTCCCCTCACAGCGCTGTACTTATAACATCCCATTTTACATCCCTTCCAACTCTCCCCTCCTATTTAATGAGACTCAAAATCACCGCCACAAAAAAGTCAACATTACATCCCCAGAAACACCTCTGTCGTCATTTATCCTGCCCCTCTCTTTTATTTCCACTTCGTTAGATGTTATTGATCACCTTTTCATACAATTAACCTACTCATGAAGCAAATTGAATACAAACAAAACCAAAAACATAAAAACAAATTTACTAACCTTGTTGTCGTGTAGCTTCCGTATCCCTCTCCTTTGCTCGCTTTGCCCTTTCAATCAACACGCAAATTTCCTCCTTCGTAATCATATCTAACAACTACAATAACGAAAAATCACAATTCTCTCCCTCAATTTTTTTTTGATTTACAAGTGATCTGAACAGTCACCTACCTCTGACATATTTATAGCCTTCACATGAGTGTTTGTTGCACTACGTAATGATGGTCCAGTTCGTAGAGTACAATGCCTCATACATTTTTTCTCGACATCTTTGGCTCTTAATCTTCTACCTTTTAATAAATTTTTACATTCACCTTTTAGACCTTCCAATTCTCGAAGAATGTCCACAGCCACAAACATCATTTTCTTTATACTTCATACCATCACCTAATAGAAAACATCTTGCCATATTCATTTTCAATCAACGTTCCCTTATTATATCATGTTTTTGCAAAATACATATATTTAAGGGATCATTTTCGACATCAATTGATTTATTTTTGATTATTCACACTTCGTTTAAACACATTTTTATTTACCTACATTAGACAGTTACATCACATGTTCGACATAAATTTACACATTCGACTTTGTATACTTGCCAATATTCAACCAACTTCTTTCACACATTGTAATCATATTGAATAGTTGACAACAAAAACACATACAATAAATTAAACCACATTTATTTATTTGCAACTTATTTCTTACATTCGATTACAATAATTTCTTACATTCGATATCAATCTCTTTCGAGTACATTAACTTCTACTAATTACAATTGTCTTCTATTACAATTTCACTATTCTTGCTAATTTCTTCGACATGTCAATATTTACTTTGTCTATTTTCACCAGAATCAGACATTAAAGCCTCTTTCCGGTCCTCGAAATTCAATGACTCTCAAGTCACTGAACTTCTAACGAGATACTTCAATAGGAAAAGGCAACAAAAAATTGCAAGCAAACCACACGTTCGACATGATCATTGGACGCCCATCCCATCTTCGTATCTTCATCCCAATAAAAATAACTACCTCTTCACCCCAAAAATTGACTCCAATCATCACCTTCACATACAAATGATGCTCTCGTCATCTCCAACAGAAACATCTCATTCCCATTTTCTCTTTGTTTCCACTTTGCTGATCTACTCCGATCACATAACCCATTTTCATCTTTTCTTCTACGCCAGCTTTTACCCGACAAATCACCGTCTTCAACCCCAGACTTCTTCAACAACCATACTTGGGGCGACCTCATCCCTCAAAAACCATTATCCTCCTTCAGTACAACCCCTATTTTTACACAACATCCTTAAATTACATTCAATGCACACATTAATTCCACGTCGCAATTAACATGACCAGATACAACTCACCTTGACCTCGGTAACGATATCTGTTAACTTCTGCACAGTTCGGCAATCTCTTCGTATTCCAGTTTTTCTTCTCGACATAACTACAAGTACTTCTGTCGAGAATGGGGCGATTGTAGTATCATATTCCCAAAATTTGATAAAGCCTGCACTATGTAGTCAAACATAGCTCAGCCTTAGGACGTCGAAGCTAGCTCGATACTCTATAGTCAAAAACAGGTTAACATTCTAGAAGATTCCATGACTCCTCGACTTACCAAAAGTAACCGTTGCAACCCGGTCAAGAAGGAACTATTAGAGATCCGCAAAGTTTGCCCACTGCCTCTGGAATAGGAGACTCTTTTTTTTTGAAAAATTGCATGTATATGCTATAAATACAGGCAGAGAATAGGTTCTAAGGAACAAAATTTTAGACGCCTCTCTATCCTAAACATACACAACCCTCAGAAACTTGTAATAACTAGTATCTACTAGATTTTACGCAAAATCTACCTCGAGGTCATGGTTTTCTCGGTTTCTGCTGAGTTATCCACGTAAAATCTTAGTTGATTCTTCTTTATTGCACAGTTCTTACAAAAGAGTATTAGCGAAGGTTTTCCTCTCGGAAAAGATAGTATTACAAGAGTAACTGGTTTTAATAATTTATAAGTTTTTTTGGGAGGACCAAAATACCAAAAACACCTTGTGAATCTCTTATCCTTACAACTCGTAGTTTGTACGTCAAATACAAAATCCGGGTCAACCAACCTCACTTCTGCAAAGTAGCTTAAAATTAGTTGGTATGCATGCTCAAAGCTGCCTTACATCTGAAATAATTACTTAGATCAAATGAAATATTGTAACAGATAAATGATAAACATCATAGTACAAATGACACAGTGAGTCAGCAAAATGATATGCAATAAAATGATAAACATTATAGTACAAATGACTTGTATAGGGAAACAAATAACATATAAAGTGATGATACCTCAACGTAAGCTTTTTCTTTTGCACGCCAGGCAAGATTATATGTTACATCAATATTATGATGAATTTTCATATCATCAATAATTCTGGAAGGTTTATAGTTTGGGTCTTTTCGTAGTTTTTGCTCAATTATAGAAGCAGCCCATCTACTAGACGCTACCTTATACGTGTTCCTACCTTTAGTTTCTACTCGGATGCATGTATGCACAGAGCAATAAGTACTTACTCTAAATAGGGACAAACCGAGCAACCTTGTCGCATAAATCTGCCAAGAATATTTATGACCTTTGCAACGTACTATGATTTTATATTCATTGCTCAGAACGTGTTCGAGATTAAACTTGTTTATAACTGCATAAGCTCTATCTGATTCTTGAGTTCAATCCTATCTTTATATAGATCACCAATGTTAAACTTTTTACTAAAGTCATAGGGATCTTCTGTGTATGTAGTAGATTTGAACTGAAAATCTACGAGATCTTTCATCTGTTCTGACTGTAACACAAACCGCAATTTAGCTAAACAAATGAGAAATATGCTTTTCTGGATGATACTAATTTGATAAGAAATGTTAAAACACACCTCACAAATGATAAATTTTGTGAGCTTACCTGAAGGTTCAGTTTCTCCAATGATAGGTTCGGGTTCATTTGAAAGAGGATCATTAGTTAATACAGGTTCATTTGAGAGATGAATATTTAATTGAGAAATACAAGGTTCATTTGAGAGAGAAACATCAGTACGGACAATTTAAGAAGGTTTATTTGATTGATAATATTAGTTAACACAGGTTCATTTGATAGATGAATATTTGATTGAGGAATACTAGGTTCATTTGAGGGAGGAACATCAATACGGATAATGTCAAAAGAATAATTTGATTGAGGAATATCATCATCGTCCACTAAAGGTCCAAACCTATGTGGATCAAGCCCTCTATCGTTTGTTTCAGGGTAACCTTTGTATTCAGGTTCAGGATCAGGAAATGAGTCATGAGGCAAAGGTCCCCCTTGTATTGGTGGTAGACAAGCATTTACCTAAACCAGTATCTTTGGTTCTGGACAACCCATTACCCGAAGAACATAATTCAAAAATAAATTTCTGGAAGTTCTGGGAAGGTACCCTAAGCTCATTAACAATCTATATGTGAAAGGGTATGCCGGGATTGGTTTTATGCATATTAATTATTACGGTAAAGTCCTGGACTAATGAAATTGCGCATGCACAATCAGGAACAAAGTTGTATAGCTTACAGTCTTCACGACGGATTTTGCTTGTTTTTTCAAAGAGTGTAACGAAATCTTCGTATAACGAGTGCACTCTTAGTGAGGTAAGTTTTATTCTTCCTCCAACATAACTAATGATTGATCTGATCTTTAGAGGAACGATATCCACACAAAAATGAATAATGTTATAAAGCTAAACTCCATTCATCCCTGAAACAAATGATATAAATAAACAATTCCAGTGATAAAGTAGCGAACACAAATGAGAAAAATGATATAAAACTTAACTTCAGTAATCCCTAAAACAAATTATAAGAATCCCAAAATAAATAATATCAACGAACAATTTTGGTGAAATAGTAGCAGATAATGAATGTTAAAAATGACACAAGAAAAATGACAAATGATAAAGCAGTAGAAGACAAATGATTAAAAAGGTAAATAAAAATGATTATGTACAAATTGTATCATCTTGTATAGCATTTTTCTTAAGAAGAAAGGTTTCAACTCATGATGCGGATATACAGTGAGAGATGATGGATACAGAGTTAGAGATGATATTTACTGTACCGATTACTTTAATGGTCGAAGTGGAGGATAACAACGGTCTTTGCCAGCGAGAATAACCTATGATAACAGCGATCTTTTCCTCCCTAATGACCTCTGTGTGAGGTCTTTAGCGAATATAAAGTGATAGTTGGAAGATTTGACACATGAAGGACACAAATAGTACATCAAGGAGAATCTGCTTTGATTTTTGCAGAAGCTTTATTGTAGTCTTATAGAAGAAGAAGAAGAAGAAACAACTTTGATTTTTAAGGTTTATAGTATATTTAGGGGGAGTCTTCCCTCTTATTACTGTTCTTATTACTGTAGCAGATTAGACTACTCAACAACTCCAGTGGGATAGTGTGAAGGCTTATTTCTAATCCTCATACTAAGTCTGATATTCGAGCTCAAATAGTTCAAAGTTAACACACGGGTAACTAACCAAGAGCAGAAGGCAAGCAGTTCACAATACAGACTTCCTCATCTACAGTTCGGGGATGTCGAAGCGTCCAATAACATCATACTACAAAAAATACTCAAATGTCTATCAAGCAGTTCGAATACATACAAGTACTATTAGAAATTGTATACCCACCTACAGTTCGGAGATATTGAAGGTTCATGTGACTCCGCACTACAGAAGATACTCCCCCACTTATCAATAGGTCGTATGCACGCGAACATCATAAGAGATCGTATCTTCCCAACAGTCTGAAGTTACAGCTAAAGAATATTAATAGATCTATTACAGATCAACAAATATCAAAACGTTACAGAAGACCATTATGAAGACTCATCAATACCTGTTATTGTAACGCTCCTCATCAATGTAACCAACGGTCATATTATAAGACCTATAAAAAGAGACCTGGAGATCAGAATGATGGATGCC
Organism: Kingdonia uniflora; assembly: GCA_014058105.1. NCBI lineage: Eukaryota > Viridiplantae > Streptophyta > Magnoliopsida > Ranunculales > Circaeasteraceae > Kingdonia > Kingdonia uniflora. The sequence continues at coordinate 1,700,259 of JACGCM010000440.1, read as the reverse complement.
TATTTGTCACCCAGAGAACTCTGAGAGAAAGTCATCCCTACCAAAATTTAGATACCCAGTCTTTTTTCGTTGTAATAGCTAGCATCTATATAAAGATCATACTTTCATAAATCCTCAGGATAGGTCATGGTTTTCTACCCATTCAAGGGTTTTCTATGCTAAAAATTGTGTCTATTACTTTTAGCTACCAGCCATAGTTCTATATTTCAAAGGCGTAAAATACTATTTTCAATCTCTACGAAAATAGGATATTACATTTGGCATCGTCTGTAGGAATCGAAGCATATACTCAGTGTACTCAGATCTATTTTTTACTGCATTCACTTTTCAAAGATGGAAAATCAAGACAAATCACTTCACGCCCTGCTAGACGCTGCTGAAGGAGTAACAAATTTGCGAACAACTATGCAAGTAGAAGCCGAACGACGAATAGATCTAGAGAAACAGCTAGCCAGCATGCAGAACGCACTCAGAGCACTTCAAGATCAAATAATAGCAAATCGGAGACCATGGATCGCTCTGCCTATAACCTCGAGGATATCAGTCCATGATCGCTTGGGAATCTGATACTTCTTTAGATTTAGTAAAAACCATTCTTACCACGGAGTCACATCAATCCACCATTACCTGCTAGAGCAATAATAGATCTGCAGCAAGACCAAGAAAAAAATAGAGAAAACCCTCAAGTTTCGGTCTATGACCGCATGAGAAAAGCAACAGGAGAGCATAATCCTGCGGAAGGACTAGCAACAAGATAAGTTGTCATGTTTCCCCTACATCTCACACCGGAATAGGTGGACATGAGCATCAAGGTGTTGTTAGACGCTCAAATATACACTACAAAAAATAGCTTTCCTAAACTACAGAAGAGCGCACTCGCACAAGATTTGCTTGATGAGGAAGTGCCTGCCAGTTTTCATACTCCAAAGATCCTAAAATATAAGGGGGGAGATCCTGTGGAACACGTCCAAGAATTCCAGGATTCTTTGGGACTACATTCAGTATCTAACCACATCCTCTGCCGCCACTTTCCAACCAGTTTAAAAGGAGAACCTCTGCGATGTTCCACACACTCAATGACGGATCTATCTTCACTTTCGAACAAATTCGCGAACTGTTTGTCAAAAACTATTCACATAATAAAGACATAGAGGAAAGTCTTTACTCTTTGTTTAGCCTCAAGCAGGCACCAGATGAAAAATTAGAAATGTTTACCAGGATATTTGACAACCTCGACTAGAAAATTACAATCTCCGCTTTCACCAACGCTCTACTCTCGGATGGACGAGTCAAGGAACACCTGGTTCTCAACAAACCACTGACGTTGAAGGTCAGCAACTTCATCGACCTTGAACGGCTGACGACTGAGAAGCCAAGACCTCAACGCACCACCCTACCAACAAAAGGCCATCCCGACGAACGAGCCCATAACAACAATAAAGACTCTGGGGGTGATAAGAAGCGATTCAAATCTAATTACAATCAAGGATGCCATGGGCGGAAGAAGCCGATACCATGTATGCCATAGTTAACAACTACTCAGGCAGACCTATATCCACTGATACAAAAAGATGAGTGCTTCAGAATTGCCTATACTCTTTCGCCCAGGCCAGGAAAGCCTTACTGCATTCACCACTAGATATAACATCATGATACGGAGCGGTGTTTTGCACTGATATATTTTCTCCAGACTATATTTGCACAAGGAAGAATGCTGGAGTACATTGTCGACATCGAAAGTTATAACGATGGCAGCTACAAGACTGACGCCAAGATCGTCCAAGTTGGCGAAGTAAATAAAGAAAGGCATTTGTATTTCATTGAGACTCAGACAATCAGCAACTCCAACAGAGCCAAGCGTAGGCACATCGGACAATGCCATGATCTGACAATGGGAGACAAAGATGCCCGTTTGCTGCCAGAATCCAGTAATCGGCGAGCCGGGATTTCTTTTGAAGACTATGACGTTTGTCACGTCAATATTCTGTACCACGATGCTCTCGTCATCATGTTAAAAATGAGGAACATAGTTCTACATACGATGATGATAGATACCGGCAGCAGCATCGAACTAATTTTTCAGAGCACAATCGACCAAATGGGTTTAGCAGACAAGGTTAAACCAAGTGGCATTAATGTCTCTGGATTCAACGGCTCTATGGAAGAACACGTGAGGAAAATCAAACTTCCCATCACAGCTGGGCCAGTCACACTTGACGTAGCTTTCTACGTCATCAAAGCCAAATCCCATTACCTGGGCATCATGGGGTGACCATGGTTACATGACATGAAATATATTCTTTCCACATATCATCAGGCATTATGATTCGATTGAAAAGGAGGGATCTATGAAATCAAAGGAGGCCAAAAATTAGCCCAAGCCTGTGATAATACTATTGAAACTAAACCAGCTGCAAAAACTCCTGCTCAGAAATTATAGTATACAATTCTAGCAGAACCTCAGTTGCCATACGTCGAACCAATAAAGTACATAGAGATCAGTGGCACTCACAGAGGAACTCACATTGGAATTCTCTTAAGCACGGAGGAGTGCTCGAGCCTCATATAATTCCTCACAGAGAACAACGATGTATTTACATGGACGTTTCATGAAATGTCAAGGATCGATCCAGCTATAGCATTCCACAAGCAAGGGATGAAAAAATTGCGAGACGATGTATTTGCATGGGCGTTTCATGAAATGTCAACCGGTCATACAAAATCAACAAACTCTAGCACCAAAACTGCGAGACGCAGTGAATAAAGAGATCAAAAAATTGGTCAAGGTCAGTTTCATTCGTAAAGTTATTTACCCATACTGGATCTTGAACATTGTCGCTGTACCTAAAAAGAATGGCAAAATCAAAATCTGTGTTAATTTCACGGATCTCAACAAACACACTTTGAAAGATAGCTTTCCACTTCCAATCATCAATCACCTACTCGATTCTATAGCAGGGTACAAACTCCTCTTAATGATGGATGCTGCATCAGGATATAATCAGATACTACTTCTTCCTGAAGATCAAGACAAGACTGTGTTCATTACTAAACAAGGTCTATATTGCTATAGAGTCATGCCTTTTGGCCTAAAAAATGTTGGTGCCACCTATCAGAGATTGATGATACAGATATTCAAAGACCATCTCGGTAAAATAATGGAGGTCTACATTGACGATATGCTCTGCAAAAGTCTCAAGAAAGAGGACCATCTTACATATTTGCGAGCAACTTTTGAGATCTTGCGATCCTACAAGATGCGCTTAAATCCTGAGAAATGCCAGTTTGGGGTACAATCCAGGAATTTTTTTGGCCACCTAATAAGCAGAAGAGGCATTGAAGCTGATCCATCTAACATACGGGCTCTCTTAGCTATGCCTTCGCCAAAGACGAAAAAGGACGTTCAGAAACTAGCCGGGGGGCTCAACAGATTTGTATCCAAATCATCAGATAGATTTCAACCTCTATTCAATCTGTTAAGACTGGGTACATCTCGAAGAAAATCAATGAAAGATCCAGAGATCGAATGGACAGATAAATGCGAGGCAGCCTTCTTCGAACTCAAGCGTTATTTGGGCAAACCACCAATTATGAGCACACTAGCAGAAGGAGAAGAACTACAGTATACCTAGCTGTCACTGATACATCTCTCTGATCTATTCTCCTCTGACTCAAAGAAAAGACAGAGAAACCAGTCTATTTAATCAGCAAGACTTTGACTCCCGCAGAAATGAGATACACCAAGATCGAGAAGCTTCTTCTTGCTTTTGTCTATACATCCCATAAATTAAAGCAGTATTTCCAAGCTCATACTATTCGCGTTTTGATGAACTATCCACTCCGTGAAATCTTATCCAAGTGCAAAAAGTCTCGACGTATTCTACAATGGTCCGTAACACTCGGAGAGCACGATATACATTTCGAACCATGCCATTCTGAAAAGGGTCAAGCTATAGTAGATTTCCTAGCACACTTTTTAGTAGAGGATCCAGACTGGAAAGAAAAATTTATTGATCAGAAAGATGAGCCACTCGCAGATCAATCCGAAGATAAGTCAGATTGGGTAACAAAGAAAGGTTGGCGATTTTTGACTGATGGTTCTGTCGGTCCATCAGGATTAGGGATTGGAATTGTTCTTATTACTCTCTCCAATGATCAGCTCAAAAAATCTGCTCACCTAAACTTTGAGGCAACCAATAACAAAGCATAATATGAGGCTTTAATTCATAGCTTGGACATGGCAATCACATTGGGAGTAGTAGAACTCTCAGTCTACACCGATTCACTATTGATCGTCAACCATTTCACAGGCATCTATCAAACCAACGGGAGAATGGTCGACTATGCTGCTGAAGTGGTTGAACAAATAAACAAATTCCAGACAATTTCCACGGAGCATTTTCCAAGGGGAGAAAATAGACATTCAGATGCGCTCGCTTACCTTACTGGTATCCTCGGATCAGAAGCTCGTTACTTAAAGATCGATGTCATTTCTAACCCCAGTATCAATACCATCAAAGCCAACACCATTAATACTGGGGGAAACAAAGAGATCGAAGATGATTGGAGAAAGCCTTTCATTACTTACATCGGACCTCACAATAAATTCACGGGCAACTTCCTGAGGATCCTACGGAGCGACAGAGATTAATTGACAACGTTCGGAGATACATTGTTCAGGAAAATCTCCTATACAAAATTTCGGTCACTGGTCCCTACCATCTTTGTCTATCTGACAAAGAACCACAACAATTCTTGCACGATCTACACCAAGGCACGTGCGGATCCCATGCAGCAGAACGATCTCTTGCAAATAGAGCTTTAACTCAAGGAATGTTTTGGCCTAAAATGAAAGCATAGGCAATCGAATATGCCTGTAAGTATGATGCTTGTCAGTGGCACAGACCTAAAATTCGAACTCCAGCACTCGAACTACACTCGAGCCGAGTCACTTAGCCATTCAGACGATGAGCTCTCAACCTTGTAGGAGAGTTTCCTACAACACCAGGGAAACACAAACATTTATTGGTCACTATAGATTACTTTACTAAATGGGCAGAAGAAGTTACGTTGCGCCAGACCCGAGAAGACGAAGTCATCAGATTTATCTGGGAGAACAATATTATCCGATTCGGCAGACCATATCTCATCAGAATTGATAACAAACCACAGTTCGTTGGCTCCAAGATCGTTGCATTCCTCAATGAGTACAACATCATTCATTCCCCATCCAACCCTTATTACCCACAAGGAAACGGACATGCTGAGATTACTAATCGAACTATTGTGGATGGCATCAAGAAGCGTTTAGACGACAAAAAGGGAACTGGGTTAATGAGTTACCACACGTACTTTAGGCCTACTGAACAACTCTTAGAACCACAGCAGGTTGTACTCCGTTCTTATTGTCTTACGGGACTTAAGCCATCATTCCCACTCAGTATCATCACCCAATACGTGACCACGAGATGACAAATGAAGAAAACGAATTTTAGATCGCATGCAATCTGAATTTGATCAAAGAAACACATGACAGAGCCCTTGTTAATCTGGGAAGATATCATCTCTCTTTATCCCAGTCATATAACAAACGTGTCCGACACAAAGAATTCGAAGTTAAAGACCTCATTTTCAGAGAAATCCCACCACATCGCAAAACACCTAGTGCTGGGAAGCTCGCAGAGAATTGGGAAGGTCATTTTATGGTAACTGGAATGAGTGGTTTAGGATCCTACGATCTCAGTACGTATGATGGTGTTTCTGTACCTAATCCATGGAATACTAGCCGATTAAAGCTGTATCAAAGATAAATATGCTGTAATATCCAATATTATGCAATAAAGTACTTTTCAACATCATTTTTTAAGTCTACTCAATTCAAACATTTCTGTTATCTCCGTCTATCCCAGAGTATTACATACATCATAGTTGTTTAAATAAATTTGCTCTCCGAAGGTCGCTTATTGAGATAATCAATTTGATCTGGCAGGGATGCGCCATACAGCTATTCAATGTTCAAAAATGTCTCAGTACGGTCGCTTATTGATACGCTCAATTTGACCTATGATTAAGACCTATATCATAGCTATTCAAATAAATTCGCTCTCCGAGGGTCGCTTATTGAGATAATCAATTCGATCTGGTAGAGATGTGTAATACAGCTATTCAATATTCAAAGATGTCTCAGTATGGTCGCATATTGATATGCTCAATTCGACCTGTGCCTGAGACCTGCATCATAGCTATTCAAATAAATTTATTCTTCGAAGGTTGCTTATTAAGATAATCAATTCGATCTAGCAGAGATGCGCCATGCAGCTATTCAATATTCAAAGATGTCTCGGTACGGTCGTTTAATGATACGCTCAATTCGACCTGTAACCGAGATCTACATCATAGCCTTTCAAATAAATTCACTCTTCGAAGGTTTCTTATTGAGATAATCAATCCAATCTGGCAGAGATGGGCCATACGGCTATTTAATATTCAAAGATGTCCCGGTACGGTCGCTTATTGATACGCTCAATTCGACCTGTGACCGAGACCTGCATCACAACCGTTCAAATAAATTTTCTCTCCGAAGGACGCTTATTGAGATAATCAATCCGATCTGGCAGAGGTGCGCCATACAGCTATTCAATATTCAAAGATGTCTCGGTAGGGTCGCTTATTGATAAGCTCAATTTGACCTGTGACCGAGACCTACATCATAGCCGTTCAAATAAATTTGCTCTCCGAAGGTTTCTTATTGAGATAATCAATCTGATCTGGCAGAGATGCGCCATACAACAATTCAATATTTAAGGACGTCTCAGTACGGTGGCTTATTGATAGGCTCAATTCAACCTATGACTGAGACCTACACTGTAGCTGTTCAAATAAATTTGATCATACAACACCGTTGGAATCATATCTCTATATTACGTTTATTGATTCAATCAATTTGACCATACAAAGAGATTACAGAACAAAAACATTTTCTTCTAAACTTCTGACATTTTTCTACAGCAAAGAAATAATTACACACTGTCTCATTACAATATAAATAATAAAACTACTTTTCACACTTTGGGCGTACAACATTCAAACTTTCCCCAGGCCCAGATGAAAGTAAAGCAGGGAAAGGAATAGCCGCATCAACTACAGTAGAAGGTGCATTCGACAATTCCATAACTCTCAGCATTAAATTATTTATATAAGATAACTGCGCTAGCTGCAAATCATATTCCATGATGTATTCAGCTGAAGCAGCCAAGATCGACTCACGCTCTATTTAAAATTTCTCCACATCAGCATGCATCATAGCCATAGCGCGTAACGTAACATTATCTACAGTCAATAACGTAGCTTCAAAAAATTCGTCCTTCACCTTGTTTAGTTCGTCTTCAAGATCTTTACATCGATCTGCCATAGATTTTTTCTCCTGCAGTAACGAATCTCTATATTGCTTCGTTATCAGCACACTACGCTCCATCCCCTGCTTCAGACGTTGCAACTTCTTATCTACCTCCTTCGAATAATTGATCTCATCTTCAGCTGTGTCCACCATCCTCTGCGACTCTTTATACTTAACATGGAGCTCCTCTAAAACTTCATTACCTTGTATATACTCTAGTATCAAAGCTTGTTTTTCCCGGTCAAGATCGGCAATACGTGTGTTACACTTATTGCTGGTTTCATTCAACTTTCGATCTCTCTTGGAACATGCTTCCTCGTGAGTTTTGGCATGGTCACTTTTTCTTTGACATGAGTCTCGAGCCTCACGCAAATCCCAGTTAAGCTTTTTCAGACGCTCTCGCATATGATGGATTTCAGCATCTTGCTTCATTAAGAGATCAGTATTTTTTGTTACCACCGACTGATGGTACAACAAATCGTTCTTCTGCTTTTCAATCGTACTTAACCGATCCAGAACTTGTTGATTCACAGCCATGGTCTCCAACTTTTTCTTCTTCAAAGATTCTTTCCACAGTTCGGCCTCATTATTAGCAGTTAATATCTTTGTATCCTTATATGAGAACTCTACAGCCGCATTTAGCCAAATCTGCAGTTCCAACATATCTGATTCCAGCTTTGAATTCGACAAAGTCGTATTTTCAGCCACCAAAAAACATTGCTGCAACTTGGCAGACAGTTCTTTACTTGATGCGGATAAGACAACTATTTCGTCCTGTTCATCGTCTTCTGCCTAGAAGAACAGATTACAAACAACAATATATCTATAAACAGATATTCATGCGAACAAGGCATATCATTCAACAACATTTATTACAAAGTCAAGCTATGATACACGAATCAACTACATTATGCAGAGCACAATCATATGCCACAATTTAGTAAGATTATAATTGAACCCTACTGCAACTCGCATCCACTTGCAAAGGTTCATTGAAGATTACGACCTCTTACGGACGGGTCTTATGCCGTGTGTGAGGTAGAAGATCTTTGACCTCCTCCTCCGCAGACTCTTCAGCTCGTGGTTTTGAGGTTGAAGCTCCCCCACCCTCATTCCCTTTTGCAAACCACATATTTTCAACCTTATCATTCTCTACTTCCACATCCTTACCACAACTCGAGATATAATGTCTAAATTCATTTTCTACTCTCTCGAGCTCGCCCCCATAAAACGCGATTACATCGGCTATCTGACGTTCGTGGTCTGTGTTGATAGTACGTTTTCCCCGCTTTGGAGTAATTTTCTTCTTCAAACGCGATTAGGACACTTGCAGACGTTTTTGCGTATCTAGTAAACAAACTTTTAACAATATCACTCTCTTCTCCGAGCTCTGCAATAACCTACTATACTCCACCTTTTCCCTCTCTAGACATGTATTATGACCCTTGCATTACTCCAGTTCATCACAAGTATGCCTCAAATAAATTTCTAATTGTACCTGGATCTTTCTATCCTCCTTTTTTATGTTGAAGAAAAGGATCCTCATTGCTCTTTGTCCCTACAAAAGTCAAGCTCATCAGGCAATGGACCTACACCACCACATATGATGGATACTCCAGTCCGAGCTGAGCATCTTTGTGCCTCTATACTATGGCGATTACTCGCTTCTTTAGCTAAGAATTGCACCCGAGCTAGGTCTGGCACTATGCCTCTCTCAGTCAGCAGTTCTAAATAAGCCTCCTTCAAGCCCCACTCACTATCAACTTCGCCCTCAAAATGAAGCGTCAAAGACAATAACGGCCTATGACACTCTAACTTGTCACTCTCATCTGTGAGCTTCTTATTCTTAAGGGATTTTTGGAATAAAGCGAACCAATCACTCTCTTTTTGCAAAACCTCATCCCTCTCATTTTTTATCTTTCCATATCTACATTGAAGCTCGAATAACTCCTAAAAGGTGTTATCAAAGTTTGACATATGAAGACGTCTCTCATATTCAAGTTTTTTTGTGTACCTGTTGAGTACGATTGATGGAATCCCTTGCTCGACTCAAGGCCTTCACCAACTCGATCACTTTCCCCCTAAAACAAACTCCCTCCTACATACAAATTATACATTCACATCAAAGCAACATATATCAATAACAACCACAAAAAGTTCTAGTCTCGGCAAAAACAGTTTTATCACCAGTATAGAGATCAAAATTTGACCAAGTCTCAAAACTATGTTACAACTACAAAATCAAGATTTAGCTCCTGCTACCTCCTTTGTCGTATCATCAGCAACTGGAGAAGCTGGGCACTGCTCAGCGACTGGAGAGGCATCATCCCCTGGGAAGATGATCTCACTATATTTCCCTGCAAGAGAAAGATCGATATCCTCTCTGCTCAAACCCCAGAACTAGAAGGCTTGAATCAACCTATTTTGGGAAGCCACCACAATGTCAACAACCTTCTTGGCCTCATCTTCAACCTCTTTCTTTGTAGCGGCAGCTTCCTTTTCGAACTGATCCTTCTGCTGAGCCTTCTCCTTCTCGAACTGCTCCTTCTGCAAAAACTTCTCCTTCTGCAATTGCTCACACAGTGCAGTTCACTCCTTCAACTGTTTAGCTAAAAATGCTTTCTCAGCCTCATAATCAGCATGATCCGCAGCAGTTACCTTTAATACCTCCGCGGCCGACTTCCAAGCAACAGAAAGCTGCACCACGAGTACAACAAAGCAGTATTATAAGATCAGATCATTACTTAAAAAGATTTAATCAGTTAACATCATGCATAACTGGGAGATACTCGATCAAATTTGAGTATCTAGGCGGATGGGATCACGCTTAGCCAAGTCCAGCGTCTCCTGCTCCACCACTTTGAGGTTGACCCCCTTTGAAGAAGCTCGGATATCTTTCCTGGACTCTTGTTTCTGCTTCTTCAGAGGAGGAGCCATATTTACGTCAGCATTCATTCCCTCAGCCCCCACCTGCGGTGTCTATGCAAGAACCGTTTGTTCAGAAGGCGGCACAGTCCTTTTTGCTCTAGGTCACCGAACTAAGGAACTCAAAGTAACAGCATCACAGGTAGGAATCTCCATAATATCAGCATAAGCAGAGCCAGAAGTAGCCGTAGCTCAATTTTAATGAGCTCACTGCACTTTTTCAACCACAGAGTTTAACCTCTTATCTCTACGGATACCTAGTTCTCCATGAACATTGTTCAGTTCGTTTCCTTCCCGAGTAACGATGTCAAACTGACTCGACGTATCAGCAATAACTTTTGGATTAGGCTCTGCCAAAACTGCAACAAACTATGTTAGCAGCTCGAAATAAGTTAAAAGACGAACTACAGGCAAAATTAAGATACTTACTCTCGTTAAAATTCTTATATATCTGCTCAAGCGCCGGTTCCCCAGGCGTTTGCATATAATTACCCCTTACCATCACAAGATGGTCGCACCAGGGTCTCCCAACAAATTTGAAATCAAAGAATTTTAGCCTCGCCGAATCACTAAAAAAGTATCTGCTCTTTCAATCTTTTACATATTTAAACTTATAGTATTTCAAGACATCGTCCGCAATAAACTGTCTCGCAATACCACCATCTCTCCACTTTTGATTAAGGGCTTCACCGACCCTCATCATCTCAAATACATTAGCATTTAATTGACCAGGGCAACTCTTTAAAGCATTCATTACCCCCTTTTGGAAAAAGGTTAGGGGAATACTGAACCCATATATGACTTGGTTCAAATAACCAAGGAATCCTTCATCTACAACCTTTGCGCCAGTTCTATTATAATAAGCAATATATATATCGTCTCCTATATCCATACTTTTCTTCCACTGATCCATAGAAGGCACCTGATAATGTTCTATTTTACCACCCGGTCTTACCAGAGTTCAAAACCACAGCCCCACATTCATCACATAATGCCCCTATTTTCCATCTAAACTTCTTTTATACTTCAAAAATTTCTTCGTTACGTCTACATTCTCGGGATACCTAAAATATTGCCCAGTTTGAATCCCAGCATGCAGTCTCACATTCCTCCCAGAAGGAACAACCGGTTTATCAACAGTTATAGTACCAATTACCTCCGAATCATCTATAGTCCTATCAGACGATGATGATTCCTTACTACTGGTAGATACAACAAATTTACTACTGGGTTTCAGATTTTTTGAGCGCATCTGCCACATACAAGAAAAATCTGTTCAGAGTTTTTTTAATCAAATAGGCCTCCTCCCTCAGCCGTACCTAACACTTTATTAATCTACCCAGAAGTTCAAAAATGCAACTACCAGTTCCAAGAAACTAATACAAAAGTAGAAAAGAAGGAAGTAGAGATACTAACTTGCACTAGAAGAGCAGCAGTCGTTAACTCCGGTCAGTACTCGCATCTCAGACGATAAAACTTTGTTATCCTTAGCAAGATCACACAATGCGTTCAAAATTTGAAGATTTTCTCTCTCAAGATATGCTTCTTACTCTGTCTGCAGCTGATTGTGGTTTAAGAGAAGACGGAAGAAAAGCTTTTATATTATCCCTTGGTTTTTAAAACAACGGCTCCTCGAGATACGTGCCTACATCATCTCTCCTAACAGGCACGTATTTTTGTTTGCCCTCATAATGATTTTTGGAGTAACGTGTTACGTTATTATGTCTGTCTCTCTCCTCTGCCATTATTAAGGACTCACTGCCCAATAAGATTTATACAGATCTTACAGCACGATTACTTACAGCAACAATCTTCTACGGCTGCAGGATCCTGCTGCGCTTTTTATAGCATGGTTCCAGTTCAAAAACCTATGAATAACTATTACAGCTGTCATTTACCACAATTTCGGTCTGACAGAAGTAGAAAATCGGCAACAAATCCTGCTTCAGTTATATTTCGGTCAAAAATTATCATAGATATAGAAAGAAATGACAAGACGACCTCAACACAAACAAATCATTTTATTATGATCAGTCATCCGACCTTGCAAATAATGACAGAACGAATAATTCTCTGCACCACACAGAATGATTTCTCTATCAGCAGCTTTGACATACTCTTTAACAAGTTTATCTAGTACGATTTATGGCAAATCAGAGGCTCTGACCAAGTTTCACCGATGATAACAAGTGTTCAAATTGACAATGACCATGCCCTAACACCAAGAACTTATATATAGCACGAAAGATATTATGCCCTCGTCATCCCTGCAGACATAACAACACTATATCTCATCAAGGTAACAAATATATAAGAACGACCTATATAGTTCAGATACGCTTCATTCAACTCAACAACAATTCGATCTACATATTTTCGACCTAGTTCGATAATTGTTCTATGGTATCTTTTAACAGTTTTTCAAGCAGCTTCAAACACTTACAAGACAAGATAATAAAGTTCAAATTTATTATTCAAGAAAAACAATTTACAAGGACAAATACTTTAACCTGTTCGAAAATCAAGATTACAAGTTCTACAGACAATTTTTTTTCTTTTACAAAGAATAACCCACGTTGTAGATGACAGTGCAACACATGAGAAGAAACAATGGCGGGCCCAGCAGAAGAACTGAAAGCCCAAGAAGGGGAACTGGAGGGAGGTAGAGGACAAAGTTAATCCCACCCCTCCTCCATAACCACACCTCCACTGCCGACAAAGGACCTCCTCCACCATTACAATACCCAATCTTTAACAAGGTATCAGCAGTACTTAACAGAAGACACCCAGAGGCCTTCTCATCCTCCGCCGCCACCGCATCCTCTGCAAGCATCCGATGATAGGACCGACGGTGAGCAGCAAATAAAGCCATATAATGGAAGTACCACATTTGATGATAATCATCCTCTGCCTCGTCTACTTCTTCCCACAACATCCCATAAAAACGTTAGAGGAACAGGGATTGGAGTTGGCAGAGAAAGACTTTGGTTCCCAAAGTAGCGGGTTTGCAGAATCATCATCTTATTTTGAAATCTCTCCTCGTACGCCTAACGACGAGTAGTCACCATTTCTACTACTTATGCAAATCCAGACGGCTGACAGGTTCAACCAGGATAAATAGTGATAGCAACTATCTACCAATTTTTATAGTCACAATATTAAATTCCATGCCACCACTTCCAATACAGTCTTTATCACAAGCACACATCTCAAGCAGCATTTTTGGGAGGCCCAACTGTCAAAATAATTATTCCTCTAGATACCTAGGAAGCCATCAATACAACATTAAAAACGACTGGACTTCTCAACCAACACCACTCGCTGAGCACGTTTCTCTTATTATTGGCTGAGAGGGGGTAGTTGTGAGGGCTTATTTCTAATCCTCATACTAAGTCCGATATTTGAGCTCATATAGTTCGAAGTTAGCACACGGGTATCTAACCAAGGGCTGATGGTAAGCAGTTCATAATACAGAATTCCTCATCTACAGTTTGAGGATGTCGAAGCGTCCAATAACATCATACTTCAAAAAATACTCAGATGTCTATCAAAAAGTTTGAATACATGCAAACACTATTAGAGATCGTGTATTCACCTACAGTTCAGAGATATCAAAGGCTCCTGTGACTTTGCGCTATAGAAGATACTCCCCCACTTATCAACAGGTCGTATGCACGCGAACATCATAAGAGACCGTATCTTCCCAATGGTCTGAAGTTACAGCTAAAGAATATTAATAGATCCATTACAGATCAACAAACATCAAAACCTTACAGAAGACCATTATGAAGACTCATCAAAACCTAATATTGTAACATCCCTCATCAATATAACCAATGGTCATATTATAAGACCTATAAAAAGAGACTTGGAGATCCGAATGAAGGACGGCTATTTGTCACCCAGAGAACTCTGAGAGAAAGTCATCCCTACCAGAATTTAGATATCGAATCTCTTTCTCTATGCAATAGCTAGCATATATATAAAGATCATACTTTCAGATATCCCTAGGAGAGGTCGTAAATTTTTACCCATTCAAGGGTTTTCCACCCTTAAACTCGTGTCTATTGCTTTTAGTTCCCAACCATAGTTCTACATTTCGAAGGTGTAAAGCACTATTTTCGGTCTCTATGAAAATAGGCAATTACAGATAGGTTTTCATTTTTTTCTACATTATTTATCATTTGTTATGCGAGAACTTTGTCATTTTCCATTTATATGTTTGTAATTATTTTAGTATAGTTTTTTCATTTGTTGAGTAATCTTTGTGAGTTGGTAGATTTATTACTATAGCAGATTAGACTACCCATCAGCATTTAATGTTTAAGAATAGGGTGGCAGCTAGGGGGTAGTAGGTGGGACCAATATCGATTTGTTAATTTTATTAAAATTTTTGGAAGACGCTTGATAAAGTGTTGATTTGTAAAGATGGCAAAAAGTAGTATTTATTATCATAATTTCTGTATTTAAAGTGTTTTTCTCATCTCTTTCACACTGTCTTACATTACTTGGACTTTACGTTATTGAGTTGATAAACTGTAACAGTGATCTCACGTGGTCCTTGGGCTGGTGGATGTGGTTTGTAAAATTTTATGCTTCAAATTGTAGTTGTAACAGTGATCTCATTTGTTCCAAATCATTTATATTTAGTCTTGATTAATGAGGTGCTTGTGTTGGGATTAACAAATTTCTTAATACAAGTGGGCCAACATTTCATGTGGTAACTCATTTGTTTATAATGTTGGTTTGAAAATAAAATTTACGATTGCAAAAGTACCAATTACTTTTTAAAAGTTTGACGTGCTTGATCTTTTTATTTTCATGTGCCCACATTTATTTTTTACAATCCTCTTACTAACCACAAAAGGTTTAACGTGCTTGAGCACAAGTTGTCTTTGTGAGTTTTGCTTGAATTGATGTGATAAATGACCATTTTTGCTAATTTTGATTAATTCTCTCCATTGTCGATTACACTAACAATTTTGAGCACCGATAAGTGATACAAAAAAATGGAAAGCGCAGAAAGTGTTGAAGGAGGAAATACAAAAAGTTTAAAGCGCAAGCAATTTGTGGTGAAAATCCTTCCTGTGCCCCTAAGTGAAGGGGCACTTCCTTCTTTTGCCCCCTAAGTGAAGGGGCCACCACAGCCACGCCGAGAAACACTTCCCGTAGATTGGTAATTTTCTTAACTTGACATAGAGAAGGGGATCCTATGCGCTCTGCCCCAGTACTTGGACATATAAAGTCGCGTGGACTGTGCAAATACATGTTGCTCTAATAAAAAATCGTATTGGTTGGATAAACCTATTGTTGTGTTTAATATTCTTTTTCATTCCAACATTAGTAAAGGTTAAAACTATTAGAGACTTACGGGATTTCATCACCCAAAAAGCTCCCCAACAAGTGGGACCACCCATTAGGGATACGAAGAAATTTGCATCACACGAAAATTGAACGTCTTGGACCTCAAAATAACTTATAATAAAAAAAGAGTAGCAAGATTCCTGTAGGATTTCATCACCTAGCGGATAGTTGTACCAGACCAGGGTACCAAACACGGATTCATTGGATACGGCCCCAGCCTAGTACCGTGAAATACTGTTTATAGGTTTGTGACGTTACCGTTCTGAGTGCTAACGTATGATAGGCAACTTATTCGGGCGTGAGGACTGAGCATCTACTTTAAACTGGTACTACCATAGTAACCCTGGGGAGTATAGGAACCAAAGACTTTTGCCATCCTACCCATTTAGAACATGGAAGAATATAGGGAAGACCTAATTATTACTTTAAAAAAATGTTAATGTACTAGTGTTTAATTAATTGTTTACTGTACTGAAAGCCAAATTTTATTGATTATTAGTTAATCATGATCAATTGGATACATGGAGGAAAACATTTAGGAACTTTATCAGAACCTTTGCCAATTTATGGCCTACCACCTCAGCCTAAGTGGAGAGGGCGACCACCTCGCCCAGTTAATACAATAGAGAACTTCTTAGGAGCTCCAATTTGGGAGAAAAGTGATCCATCTCGAGTTTTCCCAATTTAAAAGGAGGGTAATTCATCTAGAGTTGACCCAATTGAACTTATTGATGAGATAGAAGTCAAAACCCCAATCATGGCTATCGCCAAATCTCTCAAGGATTATGGGACCCCAGTGGTGAATGATATGTCTTCGGGTATCGTGTTACCTGCCGTCATGATAAACCATTATGAAATCAAGCCTAGTGTGATTCAAATATTACCAACATTTCATGGGGTTGATTATAAGATCCCTTATAACCACATCCACGAGTTTAAGAAAATTTATACGCTCTCTAAATGCCAACATTTTACTGAGGATTCCGTTCGCCTTTGTTTATTCCTATTCTCACTAAAAGACAAGGCTAGTCATTGGCTTGATTTATTGGCACCAACATCTATCAATTCAAGGGATCAAATGGAGACCAAGTTCAAAACCAAATGGTTTTCTCTAGAAGAAACCCTCGCTCTTAGAAATACAGTTATTAAATTTATTCAAAATGAGAGTAAAACATTTTACGAGGCATGGAAGAGATATAAAGATCTTCTTTCATAATGTCCCCACATGGCTTCAGAAGCAACATCTAGCCCATATCTTCGATCGTGGAATAACTTCTGGGAATCGCTATAGGCCAAAATCCATGCATAGTGGCAAATTCCAGGACCTTGAACCCGATAGAGCTTATGAGGAGTTTGAGACATTGGCTAAGAACTTTTAGCAGTAGGATTTTGATCCACATAAAAATGTTCTTACAACCAAGAAAAGTGACTTATGAAAATTGAGTGAGGAAAAGACCATCAAAGCCCAATTAGATACTCTTACCTGGAAAATTGAGGCTATGCCTATAAATCAATCTAAGGGTAGTGTGAACCAAGTTCAGCAACAGGGTTGCACCGTTTGTTATGATGTAACCCATATGACTCAAATGTATCCCACGTTTAATGAAATGAATGACAATCAAGAGAAAGTGAATACCTTGAATAATACCTTCAAGAGACCTTTTGATCGGTACAAGCCAGCTTGGCAGAACCACCTAAATTTTAGTGGAAGAACAACCAACCTAATTCAATTTTTGGAGAGCCACAAACCTCAGGTCATAATTTGCCTAGAAATCCTATTTCTCAATCTTATCTTCAAGCATCTCAGTAATCCTTTTAGTCATCCAAACAGTTCCCACCCGCTCTACCCAAACAATCTTTGGATGATACCCTTGTTCTCTTCATGCAACAAATAATGCAATTCAAACAACAGACTTTGGTGAATTAAAATTTTACATCTTAATCTATCTCTAGTCTAGAGACTTAGATAGGACAATTGGAAAATGTATTATATGAGAGGCCGCCAGGTAAGCTACCTAGCTAACTTGTATCTAATCCGAAAGGACCACCGGGGTTTGATTCTAGCTCAATCCAAAAATAGCTTAATGTCATTACCACCTTTTGAAGTGGTAGAGAAATTGAACTGAGTTGAAATATCTAAGGTTGAGTTAACACCCGTTGCTATTAAGGATAAGGTCAGTACGAGTGAACCAGTTGTAATAAGTAACCATGAACCTTCTACAAAATCTTAGGAGTTGCCTACCTCATCTATTTCCGTACTAAAGGAACATTTTGAGCCAAAGGTACCTTATCCGCAATGCCTTCTTCTGGAAAATAAAGAGATTCAATTTGGCGAGATATTGGATACATTTAAGAAAGTTCATATAAATATTCTAGTACTCGATGCCATCATGCTTATCCTTGCATATGCCAAATTCCTAAAGGATGTGTGCAATAGGAAGAGGAAAATCAATGTGCACAAGATAGTCTTCTTGACTGAGACAGTAACCCCGCCTAAGCTTCGAGATCCTGGAAGCTCATCCATCCCTTGTAAAATTGGAGATCACAAAGTAGATAGGGTGTTACTCGACTTGGGGGCTAGTGTGAATGTCTCACCTTACTCAGTCTATCTGGAATTAGGACTTGGAGAACTAGAGCCTACCCGAATTACACTTCAATTGGCTGACAGGTCAATATAATACCCATGTGGTATCCTTGAGGATATTCTTATCAAGGTTGATACTCTTATTTTTCTTATGGACTTTATTGCGTCAGACACTGAAGATGTCATGAATCCTTGCTGTGAGATCTTCGTCATATTGGGCTGCCCTTTCCTTGCAACTGCTCATGCCATTATTAATTGTTTTAATAGGGTATTACAACTATAAATTGGAAACATAACGAACAAGCTCAATATTTTTAACAATAATACTCAAGTCCCTTATTCTGATGACATGGCTGAGCTCAATATAATTGACTCCCTAGTTTACAACTCGTTCCCTAAATCATTTTCTGAGGACCCCTTATAATCATGTCTTGTGAACTTTGGTAAAGACTTTGATGAAGATCTGATTGTTAAAGAGCTTAAAGCTCTACTTGACTCAATACTTGTTTTTAACAAGTCCAAATGGAGACCTCATGTTGAACCTTTAAAACTGTCCACTACTTTGCCTATTCCATCCATTGTTAATGCACCCAAGTTAGACCTCAAGCAATTACCTAAGTCTTTGAAGTATGATTTCTTAGGTAATTCTAAACCTCATCCTGTGATCATAGCTTCAAATCTAAATATTAACCAGAAAAGTATAATGTTAGGTATCCTTGGAAGACACAAATCATCCCTAGGGTTGTCTATAACAGACTTGGAGGGGATTATCCCAGTCATTTGCATGCATCGCATCAATCTCAAGAAAGGTGCTAAAAATTCTTGCGAGATGCAACGGTGGTTGAATCTCACCATGATGGAGGTGGTGACGAAGGAAGTTCTCAAACTTTTGGACTCGTGTATCATATACCCCATTTTGGATAGTAAGTGGGTCATCCCCGTTCAGGTTGTACCTAAAAAATCAAGGATTACTGTAGTTAAGAATAAAAATAATGACCTAATCCCCACCCGCATGACCACCGGGTGGCGTGTATGTATTGACTACAGGAAATTGAACACGGTCACAAGGAAAGATCATTTTCCTCTACCATTCATTGATTAAATGCTTGAACGATTAGCAGGAAAGAGTCATTATTATTTTCTTGACAGTAATTCTGGATATAATCAGATCCCCATTGCCCCAGAAGATTAGGAGAAAACAACTTTCACGTGTCCCTACGGGACTTATGCTTATTGACGTATGTCATTTGTGTTGTGCAATGCACCCGCTACATTCTAGCGTTGTATGATGAGCATATTTTCTGATATGGCTGATAAGTTTCTTAAAATCTTTACACTTAACTTTTTAGTGTTTGGATCATCTTTTGATGAATGATTACACCATTTAGAGCTCGTGCTAGAACGATGTACACAAACCAATTTGGTGCTAAACTGGGAAAAATGTTACTTCATGGTGACACAAGGGATAGTTTTAGGGCATATTATCTCCAGCAAAGGGATTGAAGTCGATAAGGCCAAGATTGACATTATATATTCTTTACCTCCACCTCAGACGGTTAAGGCCATTCGATCATTTCTGGGCCATGTTGGGTTTTATTGCCGGTTCATCAAAGATTTTAGCAAAATTTCTCAGCCCTTATGCAATTTACTTGCTAAGGACACTGATTTTAGCTTCGATGATGCATGTTCAGAAGCTTTTGAGAAGCTCAAACTTTAATTAACTTCAGCCTCTATCATCCAACTTCTCAATTTGGGACTTCCCTTCGAGCTTATGTGCGACGCTTTAGATTACGCTGTTAGAGCAATTTTAGGGCAAATAGTAGATAATAGACCTCATATTATTTACTATGCTAGTCACACGCTCAATGACGTACAGTTAAATTACTCTACTACGGAGGAGTTATTAGCAATTATGATTACCTTGAAGAAATTTTGATCATACCTTGTTGGATCAAAAATCATTATTTACACCGACCATGCGGCCTTAAAGTATTTACTATCTAAAAAAGACGCTATGCCTCGGCTAAAGGTGTTAAGAATGTGGTTTCGGATCATCTATCTTAAATTCTCATTAAAGGTGCTAAAGATTTTCTCCCTATCTTAGAGACATTTCCTGATGAGTAGTTCATGGCTGTCTCACAATTGACTTGGTACGCCGATATTATCAATTATCTTTCTACAGAATGATTACCTGCCCATTGGTCAAAGTAAGATAGAACCAAATTATTGTACGAGGTTAGACTTTTTAGTTGGGACGATCTTTATCTATATAAGTTTTGTTCCGACCAAGTGATTAGGAAATGTATCCCAAATGATGAGTTCCATAGTGTACTCACATTTTGCCATACCTTAGCTTATGGATAAAATTTTGGTACCAAGAAAACTACAACAAAAGTCCTTCAATCTTGTCTTTATTGGCCTACCCTTTTTTGTGACGCACATAGCTTTTGTTCTAAATGTGATAGGTGCCAGAAGACCGAGAATATTTCTCATCGACACATGATGCCTTTGAACAGCATCTTTATTGTTAAACAATTTAATGTTTGGGGCATTGACTTTATGGGCCTATTTTCTTCTTCTCGTGGGGTACCTTTACAGTCTCATTGCAGTCGATTATATTTTCCAAATGGGTTGAGGCTATGCCATGTTAAACGAATGACCATAAACCCATGGTGAAAATTTAGAAAAACATTTTTAATCGTTTTGGCACCCCTCGGGCAATTAGTAGTGATGGTGGTAAATATTTTTGTAACCGTGTCTTTCAAAATCATTTAAAAAATTACTCTATCACTCATAAAGTTACCACACCTTATCATCCACAAATAAGTGGTGAAGTCGAAGTATCCAATCGGGAAATCAAAAGAATTTTAGAAAAAACTGTTCAAACCGATCGTAAAAATTAGTCTGATCGACTTAATGATGCCCTTTGGGCAAATCGAACAACTTACAAAACCCCGATTGGTATGTCGCCCTATAGACTCATCTTTGGGAAGGTTTATCAATTGCTAGTGGAATTGTAACACAAGGCTCTGTAGGCTACAAAGGCCTTTAACTTTGAAATGGATAAAGCCGGATCACATAGAAAACCTCATCGCGAGGCTATGAAATTTCAAAATTTTACAAGGAACGAACTAAAGCTTTTCATGATAAGTCGATTGTTCACAATAAATTTGAGCCTAATCATAAAGTGTTACTCTAGAATTCACGGCTACGTTTATTTCTTGGGAAATTACGTTCTCATTGGTACGGCCCTTTCGTAGTAAAAACTATTTATCCTCATGTAGCCGTGGATGTAGAAGATCCTAAAGCCGGTAATACTTTCAAGTGCAACGGGCAACGTTTAAAACCATATTTAAAATCTTGTACTTCTGATGAAGAGATAATTTATCTAGTTGACCCATATTATCAAAATTGATCACGTGTACCACTTATATGCCCTATTGTTATATTTATGTTTGGGGGTACATTCGTCTGGCTGAAGACGGTAAAACTTAGCGCTTCTAGGGAGGCAACCCAAGGCACATTCAGGTGAGAAGTTCCAGTTTTTATTTCCCAATCCATATATTAAATTTTGTTTTTAAACATTAAGGACAATGTTCAATTTAATTTCGGGGGTAGAAAAACTATTTTTTTCATTTACTTTTTGATGAAACGTAAAATAATGACTCTTTGGCGATATATGATATATTTTTGGCAAATTTCCAGCACTTAAACTTATTTTATTTAGGCAAAATGATATGTTGATTGGAAAACCCAAAAAACTTAGAAATTTTACCAAGTGTACACTAGAGTATTATTTATCATGTTTTTAAACTCGATGTACTACCTTATGATTAGTGAAAAACTTAAATTGTTCTTGGTATATTTTCAAACTTGTACTTTACTATAGTTATACTACAAATACCTTCAATAGAGTTTTTGACTAGAATATGGAAAATTTAGCATTTATATTATGAATAATTCGCTCCAAGTGAGACAACTGCCTAAGAATAAGTTCATTCCTAAAAATATAAAAGAAAAGCCAAACTTGTTCTAAAACTTTCACGCTACAAGGCATACTCGCATGATTAAGAATTGAAAGAGGAAAAAATATCACCAATCTCGTATATGACCATAAACTATGTGAAGGGAGCAAGAAAAATATTACTTGTGAGAATCCTGGGTCTAGGTCAATAAGGGGTTCCAAAACCTGGCAACCTTAGCCAACTGGCAGGGATTGTCGGCCAAAACTCCTTGTTATGGAGGCTTCACTAAGAGACCATGTATGAAAAGAAAAAAAAGGCTTGCTTAAAAAGAATACCAGGAAGATGAATTGACTAAGGCACTTGTCGAACGAACAGATAAATTTATTCCAATAATTACTAGACTACCAAACACTGACTTAAATATTCTATACAATGTATTGTGTTGCAACACTATCTTCACTATACTGAGATATAGAGAAGGAAAATATTTGAATCTTTTTCTAAACATAAGGTAGTATTTCAAGTTTTGGATTTTGAAAATGATATTTTATGGTACACTTGGGAAATATTGAGTTTTAAGGAATTTTCTATCATAATATTTTCTTGTTATAACAAAATAAGGATAAGTTGAAAGAAAATAAGTTATTTATAATCTAGAATTGCCAAAGTCTCATTTTTAATTTTTGTGGGTATAATCACTATAAGCCCTTACGGGACAACACTCGTCCACCAGGGGAACCTGGGGGTTTAAGGGCTTGTTTCATACGCTAAATGCAACCGCGTTACCTGTAAAAATGGTTTTTATTTACTTTTGCTCGAGGACTAGAAAATTATAAGTTCAGGGGTATTTAATAGAAACGTAATATTTATGTGTACAACTCCTAAATTTATATCTACCTAGTCATTTATTAAATAAATGTGTTACTAATAGTGTTTTTGCTTTTTTTTACAGAAATCGACATATGATAAACAAGTCGTACATTTTTCCGGTTTTCAATAAAGAACAAGGGTGATACACTCTAATAATGATCCTCATTTGAAGTTGTCAACTAAGGGCCCATGGAAGACCATTGAAGAGAATTTAATGTAGAGATTATTCTCATTAGTTATAATATTTATGCATGGTCTAAGATATTGTTTAGGGGATTTAATATTAATGGTGATGTCTTGTAACCCCTCCTATATTTTATAAATAGGAGCCACCCATGATAGACATCTTGGAGAGTGTAAATCAAAGTTCATAGCAAAAAAGGTTCTTCTTTATCTCTTTCTCTTATCATTTTCTTTAACCAAGTAATATGACAATGATCAAAGGGATGAGCAGCTAATTCTCTTAGCCAAGGCTAGAGGAATCTCCACCCAATGTAGCCTTAGTATAGAATTGCATAATATAGCTAGAGTAGTTACTTTCTCTTCTTTCGTTTTAATGCATATTCTTCTTTCTACGATCCTAGCTTGACCATAGCTTGGATTTGAGGGAGTAAAGAATCTATGGAAACCATCTTGTTTGACCATTAAAAGATGGTTTGGAATATGGAGAAGGTAACATAACTCGTTCTTATCAATCGAACCATGGTTGAATAAGGTGGTTTATGGATAGTTCCCACTCAGAAATCTCTTTTAACTTTTGATGTATTGTATATTCCTGACCAAGGATATACGATGCGGGAACTCGTAATTTATTTTAATTATTTATGCTATCTCACGGTTATAAAGGGTGGCGTAGAATCTAAGCCTTGGCTCTCACTCCGACTCATACAACTTATATTTTCTAGCATTTTATTTTATTTACTTAAAAACCAACAAAACAAACACATTGTTATTGGATAAAATTAGTAGCTCGAAGTATAATTAGTACCACAAGTCTCTTGGTATAAGACCTCCCTATCATTTGTACTCAACAGTATACCATGCGCTTGAGGGTCTTTAACATGTCAGTTTTAATATCGATCAAGGATCGAACAAGGATGATTTTAACCAACATACAAATAGGCCAAAATGCCAAATTTTCTCTTATGTCGGTCACACTGCAATGGACTATCATAATGGAATGAACTTTGCTTCTCAAGTCAAGATCCCAATACCAAAGCTGATTGTAATGGCTGCAACAAGAAATGGTAGTCAAGCTTCATCCTCCACAGAGTCACATTGGTTTGCATATACAGGGGAAGCTAATCATGTTATAGTAGATCTCAACAGCCTATTTTTTCATGAGGAATACTAGGGAACAGACAAAGTCACAATGGGGAGTGGACAAGGACTATACATTCAAAATACAAGTTCTTCTATTGTCTCTACTAGCTTTTCTCCTATGCCAAAATTTTATTTAAAATATATCTTACATGTACCTAATATATCCCATAACCTATTATTTATTTAAAAATTTGTTAGAGATAATAACTGTACTCTAAATTTTGATAGTCATGCCTTCTTTGTAAAGGACAAACTCTCGGGGAAGATACTTTTCCAACGACCACATAAGAATGGTCTTTACCCTTTCAAGTTTTATCACTCTCCTTCCTCATCCACTGGTCAAAACACAACATTTATTGGAGAAATAACATCATCCACTATTTGGCATCAATGACTATGCCATCCCTTTACTCCAATTCTTCAAAAAGTCATTCACCAACAACAATTACCAGTTTAAGACAAGCTATTTCCAGTTCCTTTTTATGCTGATTGTCAACTTGGCAAAAGCAAAAAACTACTTTTCTCAATTTCTATAACTAGAAGCACTAGCTCTTTACAACTTTTACATTGTGATCTATGGGGGCCATCTCCTATAAACTATCTTTCTGGTTTTAGATATTATGCCAGCTTTGTAGACGACTATACTAAATATTGTTGGATTTTTCCACTATATACAAAAGTTGATTTCTATAGTATCTTTGTTTCTTTTAATGCCAATGTTGAAAACAAACTAGATTTAAAATCAAATCTAGAAGAACTGATGCAGGGGGTGAATTCATTAGTCACAAATTTGAACAGTCCCTTATTCTCTCTGGTATTTTACATAAGTTTTCTTTTGTTCATACCCCAGAAAAATATGGTATTGCGGAAAGAAAACATATACATATCGCCGAAATGCGCAGAACCTTATTTGCTTAGAGTTACCTTCCTTAACACTATTGGATTGATGTTTTTCAAACTTCAGTTTTTCTTATCAATAGATAACCATCTAAAAAATAGGATTTCTTATCTCCTCGGGAAAAACTTTTTAATGAATCTCCCAACTACATATTTCTTAAATCATATGGTTATGGTTGTTACACATGGCTCAAGCCATATACCAAAAACAAAAAGAAAGCTTTGTGTCTTCATTGGTTATAGTCTGAATCACAGAGGTTATATATGCTTAGATCCCCATACTGGAAAAATTCTGCTATCTAGACATGTTGTCTTAATGAACAACACTTTCCTTTCTGTTCACTTAACACTTCAAAGCTAACATCCTCTTGTGAAACATGTTCTAATGTCCCCGCATTTCCAAGTCATATATCACATTCAATTGTACTTCCAATACCAAGTCCCCTTGATACTCTATCTAATACATCTCAGTCTAGTACACAAAGTACATATGAACCACTTACCTCACCTATGTCCCAAATATTAGCTCATTTACCTATATCACGAACTTATTTACCTTCATTAATACCACCACCTTCACAATATCCAAATATATCTCAAGAAATATTACCATGCAGCACCATTACTACCTCTAGCAAGCACACAATAGCATCATATGATTACTAGAAGCATAAATGGCATTTTTAAACCAAAAACCTATATATGTACAAGACATCTTATTCCTACAATGTTACTCACCACCTCATCACCTAATGTTCCAACTTGTTTTACTCAAGCAGTCAAGGATTCCTCCTGGATACAAGCTATGGTCACAAAATTCAATGCTCTTATAAAAACAGGTACATGATATCTTGTTCCCCCATGCTCCAAACAAAAACTGGTTGGCTGCAAATTGGGTTTTAAGATAAAAGAAAGGCCAGATGGATCAATTGGCAGATACAAAGCAAGATTAGTAGCAAAGGGCTATCAACAAAAATAAGGACTAGACTATAATGAAACTTTCAGTCCAGTAGATAAACCAACCACAATTAGATTGGTTATTGCTCTAGCAGTCTAATATGATTGGCAAATTAAGCAATTAGATGTCACTAATGACTTCTTACATGGAACTTTAAAAGAAGAGGTGTACATGGTCCCACCCCCTGGCTTTATTGATCATGTTCATCCTACTTTTGTGTGCAAATTACATAAATCAATTTATGGACTAAAACAGGCGCGCACCTAGAGCATGGTATGAATCAATTGTTCAAAGTCTTTATAAATGTGGTTTTCACACATCAAAGGCAGAAACATCTCTTTTTGTTCAAAAAACATCTTCTTCATTGACCTTTATTCTTATCTATGTGGATAATATTTTGATTACTGGAAGCTCTCCTCAATATTGTCAATCACTTATGCAACATTTGAGCACAAGATTTTCCATGAGAGACGTAGGTCCATTACATTATTTTCTTGGGTTAGAAGCAACAAGGACATCTCAAGGAATCTTTTCTCATCAGTCCAAATATGTTATAAATTTTTTACAAAAATAACACTTGGATGGCTCTAAGTCATGCTCCACCCCTTGCTCAACTGGAATACAGCTTTCTCCCAATGATGGTGAACTCCTTCAAGATAGCTCTCACTATAGATTTTAAGTTGGAGCTCTCCAATATTTGACCTGGACAACACTGGATCTTGCCTTTTTCGTAAACCCAGTCTGTCAGCTTATGCACTCCTCTACAACTTCACATTTATCAGCAGTAAAATAGATTCTCAGATATGTTAAAGGCACTATTAACCATGGCATCTTCTTCTCCAAAGGTAGTGATCTCATTGCAACCTTCTCAGATGCTGACTAGGTAGGAGATCCTTTTGATAGAAGGTCCACAATCAGCTTTTGTGTGTTGTTTGGGAACTCACCAATTTCCTAGAGTGCTAAGAAACAAGCAACAGTTGCAAGATCCTCTACAGAAAGTGAGTACAGACCACTTGCATTAACTGCAGCTGAACTCTCATGGTTATGTATTCTGTTAACAGATCTTCACATCTACATTCATAGAGCTCCTCTAATTTGGTGTAATAACATTAGTTCTATTTCATTAGCATCTAATCTTATCTTTCGTGCTAGAACAAAACAAATAGAAATAGACTACCATTTTATCAGGGAATTGGTCACTAAGAACAGTGTTCAAATAAATTATTTGTGTACAAGAGATCAGGTTGAAGACATCTTTACTAATGGCTTATCTTCTACAAGATTTACCTATCTCAGAAGCAAGCTGTCAGCTCAGGCTCCTCCCTTCAGCTCGAGGGGGTGTGTTAAGAATATAGATGAGTTAGCACACAGTTAGCAACATAGAGTTGAGTCAATACTTGTACAATTAGTAATGCTGAGTTATCACAACTGTTATAACTTCTCAATTGTAAAACATAATTAGTTAAAATCTATTTTAACTACTCATTTAAACTGTCAATAAATACACCTATAATAATTATATAATAATGGAATGAAGAATTCTTTATCTCTCAATTGTGTCTAGTTCCTATTACCCTCCTCAATTGTAATATAGATATGTTTATGAAATTTCTAGGTTTTGGTTTCGTCCTGTGAAATATGGAAACACTTCGTTTTTTAAAGCCTTACAAGTCTCATACTATGTCGTGGCAATCTGTTTACTGCGATAGTTTTCTTACACAGTTTTCTTACATCTAGGTCGTCCCTGTATCTTAATCTCAGTAGTTAAAACAGCGGCAACGAACTATTTATCACAGGATTTCAAAAATATAAGACCAAAACCACCGAAATGGAGGTGTAGGGCTATTTTCGGATCGAAAATAAAGCTCTTCAAAAATTTTCCGATATCAATATTGCATTCCGATCCGATCCAATTTTTTTCCAGAAATTAAAAAATTATTTCAAATTCAGAAAAATCAGAATTTTGGAAATCTGAAAAATTCAAAAATTTTGGATTAAAAATTTGGAAAAATCAGAATTTTAAGATAATATTTATGAAAATAGTGAATCTTTGCCTTTTTTATATGTAAAATTATACGTAATGTTCCCAAATAAAAATATCTAACACTTACTCATACAATTGTAATGCCACCACATCTCCATCTAATAAAAAAATTATTAAACTACAAAGAATATATTAAATATTGAATAAGACTATTCAAAAAAATCAGATCGGACGAAATTCGGAATAATCGGATCAGAAAAATTAGAATCACAAAACTTTATCCGATTAATTTCAAAAAAAATTGGAAATCAAATTTTCGGAAATTGGAAAATCAATATAGTGTTCCAAAATCATAAGAAACAAATTGGATTGTATTTCAAAAAATTTGGAAATTTGAAAAAAAGTTTTAGCCATGCTTGTTTGTAAGGTGGTTTAATTAGAACCACCCGAACCTTATTGCTGCTGATGCTTTAACGACCATCTCCAACAATTGATAAAACCAAAGCTAAAGTTCCAACTTCATCCTCAAATATGGTTTTGGTGCTCAAGTTTAGGGCCTCACCTTCCAATCACGTTCTCATCCTCGGGTAATAGCATCAACAGCAGTAAATGGGTGAATTTGGAAATAAATCAGGGTAAATTCAATCCACCCCATAATAATTCATTTGGAAATCAAGGTGAATATCACTTCGTACAGCTTTGAACTGCGCGGCATCATCAACGTTCATAATCCACCCAAACATTTTCTTCTCCATAATTCAATGTGTTAATCCACTAACAATATCTGGAGAGTCTAGTCTACGACCGGACTATGTATACCCCAAAACAAGATGTAACCCAAGCTCCGAAGTAAAATAAAGAGGGAAAGAATTTGTATCAAATATGCGGCATTTACACCTAACAAGCGGCAACGATCCCTCCCCAATCCTTGAGGAGTTGAAACGAGTTGATATCCTCCCAGACGGTTGGGTCCATATTTCTGTTAGATTGGATGAAATGCTGGTAAGTTTTGTTTGTAAAATTTAAGTGTTATTAACGTATATTGCCATCCCTTGCGGGTAACTTAGTTTTACACCATTTGACTTCGTCATGCTAACGGACATATCTTTTGGGAGGGGTCCCGAACTCCCATACGACGAGAAGTACTCCAAGTTGGACGAAGCAGAAAAGATGTTCCCAGGAATCACAAGTACTGACATCAGGTACGGTAACATCACTCTCAACTATTTAAAGACGGGGAAATAGGATTTAAATCCGCAGCTCAGCAATTACAGCCAAGAGTTGGATATAGTATATGCGAGGGCATTTATTGCCTATATGATGGGTAATATCTTCTTCTTGAATGTACAAACATCTCTTCCGACGGGTTATCCTGCATCTTTGACAGACTACGATATTATAGGTACGTCGATATTTGACTGGGGTACGCCAATTATGGCATATTTGTATCGGGGAGTAGATGAAGTCTAAGTGCTGAAGAATGGGAAGGTGAAGAAATCGATCACAGGATTCTATGCTATGTTAGAGTTCTGGTTCTTTGAGTACTGTCAGGTTGAAATGTATCTGGTGAAGGTTTCAAACTTTAATTATATTTATCCCCGTATGGGTGCATGGAGAGATAAAAGGGAAACTTCAGGGTCTAAAATCTATCATTCTTTTGTTGTGATCAGAAAAATGATAAAATGGAAGGACAGAACCAATATAGATTGTCAACTATGGCACAGGTCTTGACAATTAATCCGTCCAGAGGTAAGAGTTGCTAATTTGCTGAGTACGAAGAGGGTTCCATTGGTTTTAGTCCCATAGGGGAACGGTACGCTTTGGTATTTAGGAGACCAGTATATGCGTTAGTTGATCGGGCTTGATAGTGTGTTATATGACCCCCCCAAGAGATTATAGAATTCATGTGGTACGATCAGGAGTTATACCAGTGTCTAAAAGATGTGGACTTCTACGATGGTCGTAATTATCTTATTTCAGATGTAGATTACATGAGATATTGACCGCTTATTCAAATCCCAAGATCAGTTACAATTTAGTCAAGAGGGCCAGAAATATTTAGATGGTCGGGCATGATCAAGTGAGGCCCGATATATACTTGCCACCTACGTCGAGTTTAGCTACGTCTTTGCAGGTGTAAGACTGTGGTGTTCAGGCGACCGACGATCAACATGATATGGGAAGGTTCTTGGATATGGCGGGAATGAGCAATGAACATAGACGGATACCGATCCCGGTGATGTAGGTACCATACTCGTGTCCACCTACGTATAGTGTAGATAAGTTGTGGCATCAATCCCAAGGAATATGGTATATGGCATATGAAGACTCGAGGCAATACGTTGACTGCACGGTCGAGTTAGAGGAATAGCTGAGGTAGTCATAAGAGATTATTCGAGAGACGTCTAAGAGACTAGCTGAGATGTCCATTTTCAACCAGACAGAGCCAGTTTTACAATGTACCTTTGACGAGAGTCTTGCATGTAGCAGACGTGCCCGCCAAACGACAAGAGGTCATCCCAGTTAGGCTATATTTTATTTAGAACTTTGATTTATGTTTTGTTTAAACTATGTTGAGTATACTTTGTTTTGTTTAGAACTTTTATTTGTTATGCTAAAACTACATTGAGTATGCTATGTTTTGTTTAAAACTTTAATATGTTATGTTAAACCTTAGGTTTTTTATGGCCTCCTTTTTATACTTGGTTTATTTGGTAATAAAAAATACATTATTTTTGGGGCAAACTTGTTGACCAAGTAGCTCAACAGCTATATTCCTTTGGAAACTTGTTAACCAAGTAGCTCAACAGCTATATTCCCTTATTAATGGCTATATTCCCTTGGAAACTTATTGATCAAGTAGCTCAACGGTTATATTCTCTTCTAAACGGCTGTATTTTTTTGGAAACTTGTTGACCAAGTAGCTCAACGGTTAGTTTTTTTCATTTATAAATGTCATTCATCTTCTACACTCTCATATTAACTATCTTCTACACTCTTCCCCATCCTTAGCTTACAAAACAAACTACTATTTTATTCTTAAGCTCCCAATCAAATTTTCAAAACCACTCTCAATTCAGCGCATTTGATCCGTCGCAAATGCCTAACCATTCCCAATATTGTAATCACCATGTTCGCCAACTATTCCCGCCACCCGACAATTAATTTCAATCACAAACCTAAGGATATTACCAAAACCAAGAATATTACCCTCTATTTGATCCTCATACGAGCTCGTACTCTCAACCGGGGAATTCATATGATACATCTCAAACAGGTTTTGCCGGTGGAAGTTCGAGTACCATGCCGATGAGAGTTACATGGGGTTTAAATGATTTAAACCTCAATACATCATCGGTTGTCTCTCCGATCATCTCCAAGAAAATCAATCTGGCTCTTACAAGAAGTAATATGCGCGAAAAGGCAAAGTCTAAAAGAAAGATGGCATCGATACCTATTATAGTTGAAGATGTAGTTGAGGCTGAGGATGAAGTTACTAATGACAAAGGCACATACAAGAACTCAAAAATTTAGTCTTCCGAGCACTTCGTAAATCTTGTATGCGCATGGTCTCAAGTATCTCAAAACCTCACTACCACGAAAAACCAAAAAGCCTCTACATTTTGGTTCAAGGTACGTAACCAATTCAACTCGTTCTATGTTGACAAATCGATGTGGCGATCGTACAACAGTATCAATTGCGCGTATAAGGAGCGGATCAATTAGGATTGATCAATTTTTAAAGGCATCATTCAAGACCTTGAAAGCTGACATTTTACTGGCATTGGATCGGGCGACTTCGTAAGTATTTACATTTTTTTTCTCATTTCATTCATTTTGTTAGGTTAATCATACTCATTAGAATTTGAAACTTGATTTCTAAGAACGTATGGCATACGAGAATTTTGATAAAATACAAAAAAGCCCATTTACATTTGGGAAGGTTTACAAAGTTTTGGAGCTGTGCTCAAAATGGTCACAAATTCATCACATCGAGAAACCCGACCGCAACGTCGCTAGGAAGTCAAATTTTTACGATAGCCCGGGTAACTCCATCAACACCAATCCAAAAACACCTACTTCCGGCAATCCAAATGTGGTAATTCCGGATGATTCTATCGACGTAGATACACCACTATATTCTTGTGGGGGGATGTATGACCGGACGACCAAAAAAAAATACAAGGCAAAAGAAGTGGTAAAGTCAAGTATAGGTTATTGGGGGAAGAAGATGTTTGAGATGACGGCCAACATGATGAAGTCGTGGAATGAGAAAGACGAGTAGAAGAAAGAGGAAAAGGAAGCTAGAGCTAGAGCTAGAGCTAGAGCTAGAGCTAGAGAAAAATAAAAGTTGGCTAGAGAGACTGAGATTCAAAGGAGGCGTGAAGTGGGGCTAACTAAGAAAAATGTCATCTAAGATGCGCATATGGTTAAGGTGATAACAACAGACTCAAGTAACCTACTGCCAGTACAAAGGCGTTGGATGAAGAAGCAAATTAAAAAATATTTGAAGAAGATGAAGGAGCAGTGTCCAAGTGATGACGACGTTTCTAGTGATGAAGATTGATGTAATCCTTAGCGTTAATAGTAATTCTTAAGTTCTATATAATTTAATTATTTTATTAAAATTGTTATTAATCGTATATAATCCTTAAAATATACCTCAATCAAGTAGAGCAAATATTTCATAGCTTCAACATAACACTTAGAAACAAAATAAATTACTTTAGAAAATAAAAAAACAATGATGAAGACTACATTACTCTGCCCCTTTTTGATTCCACAAATGCGCGACAAGTTCATCTCGTAATTGGAAATGGGCACCTTCATTTCTAATTTCATGAACCTTCTAGATGTACTCTACCATAGTGTTGATCGCGTGTCTTGGATTTAAGTCTTCCTTCCAATTCTTCACGGATTTTCTAAACTCGGGATCAATGTCCATTTCTCGGATGTAAGTATGACGTTCATCTTCGATGATCATATTGTGTAGGATTATACATGCGTACATAACATTTCCTAGATCACTAGGTTTCCAAAATCATACACCGTGTGCCAATATTTGAAACCTAGCTTTTAATACCCCAAAAGCACGCTCTACGTCTTTCTGGCATGCTTCTTGCATCTTCAAAAAATGTGTTTCGACAACCTTGAACAAATTTCTTATAGTTTGAACAAGAGTTTTCCATTTTAGATAGACTTCATCCGCTAAGTAATACCCCATAGTATATGATATCGTGCCAATATTATAATTGCATGGCGGCGCAACTCTATTAGACAGGTTGTTGAAAAC
Source organism: Kingdonia uniflora (assembly GCA_014058105.1). Classification (NCBI taxonomy): domain Eukaryota; kingdom Viridiplantae; phylum Streptophyta; class Magnoliopsida; order Ranunculales; family Circaeasteraceae; genus Kingdonia; species Kingdonia uniflora. The sequence continues at coordinate 1,666,700 of JACGCM010000440.1, read as the reverse complement.
CCACCCTTGATCCAAGACGTTCACGCCGTTGTTAAAATCGGGCACCCCAAAGAATGCGTGTTATATCTAAAGATCTTGCGATTCAACCGCTTCTAAAATTGCCGTCGGAATTTTCTTATACCCTGTATATTGTCCTACCCACCCGGTAAGACAATTCTTCCACTTCCAATGTATACAATCAAACTACCCAACATCCCCAGGAAGCTTCGTGATCTATTCACTTCTAACAAGTATAATGTAGCGTTTTTATTGGGAGATTTAAGGTATTGAGCTTTGAATTGTGTTATAATTATTCTACAAAATTCTTTCAAGTTCAAAATACCCGTAGACTCCTCAATCTGAACATATTCATCTTCGGCATCTGCCTTCATACCGTAACATAACATGGGAAGTGCACACGTTATCTTTTGGTGTGAGGATATGCCCATCGTCTTAGTGGCATTTTCCCTTTGAATATAATAGGGGTTCAAAGAAAGTATTTGATCATAAATACGTTGATATACACCTTCGCTCATACGGAATCGACAACGAAATGGAATACCTTTGAAGATTGGGTTGTCACCAAAGTAATCCCAATTAAGGCTAAACTCTCCCAATTTATGATCACAGCCTTTCCCCTTGTCAATCCTTCCCATTTTACTACCTCCCCGCCTCTGTGATGATGTCGCCTCTTGCTCTTTTTCTTTTACTTCTCCCAACTTAATCATAATCTTGGTACTCGTGCATCATCTAAATTTGACGTCAGAAGACCTCTTCACTTTTGGACGATGATGAAGATGATGATTCCAAAGATGAGAGTGATAGGTCGGATATGATTAGGTCAGCCAAAATTTTGGGAGACATAATTTGGTAAAATTGATAACAACATAATAAAGTTGAGTTTTAAGATTTAAGAGGAATGAGTTAAGTGTAAAAGAGTAAGAGAGTAGAAGATGAATGAGTTTTATAGATGAAAAAAACTAGCCGTTTATAGCCGTTGAGTTTCTTGTTGAAGAATTTTGATTAGGGAAAAACCAAGTATGGAGGGGGAACCTTGTGAACATTTCATGCCTATGACTTACAGGCTCTTGCCGTGCAGTTCTGAACGACGCGACAAGAACTAGCCATTGCACACATTCTCAAATCTCAGCCGTCTGCGTGTCTCCATCTTAGCCGTCATATTTACGCGTAGTTCAGAACTGCGTGGCAATAGGGCCTCTTAAAGGTTGACAAGTGTCATTCTCTCATTGGCTCGCTTCCTAAGCGCAGTTCAGAATCGCGCGGCTTCAATCCACCAAAAATCAACCAAAAGGGTGGAGAATCCACCCCCAAGGTAGATATTGTAATGCCACGTAGGCGTAGTCACCTAAGAGCACCTGGAGCAGCTAGGTGAATTGTGACATTGCGAGAGGTATTTCTCAATCCACCCTCTAAACCCCAAATACACCTCCCAGCAGTTAGGTCAATTGTCCACGTGTCCACCTAATTTCCACCTTGAGGGTGGATTCTCCACCCTCTGGGTAGATTTTTTTTGGATTGATGCCGCGCAGTTCAAACTGTGTTGGGTAATGGACGCTCCAGATAGAGACACGTGGCCAGATCTTAGGTTTTTTTTATTGTTCCACGCAGTTCAGAATTACGTTGGGTAAAATCCACCTTGATTTTGGGCTCAACTGTTGTGGATTTGGGGTGGATTGATGAAAATCTACCCTCCAACTGCTGTGGGGTGGATTTGCCCAAATAAGGGTGAAGGATGGGAATCCACCCTCCACGTCATCCTTCACCTAGCTATTGTGGGTGCTCTAATCTAATTCCGTCTTAAATCTTATTCGATATGAAACCCCAAATTGAAAACATCCAAAAATAGGAGAACTTAAAACAAAAGAGCCCTTAATATCAATATAAAGATAAAGTAGAAGGTACGAGGCCTCGTGGGTAGACAACCCACTAGACATGATCTATCAACTCTACCATTCTAAGAAGAATTCGACCCCAAATTTCGTAGTCGTAAATAATCATCGTAAAATATTGAATCTATCCGTGGTAATGACTCCCCTGAAATCAATGAATCATCCTTCTAAGTATGACCAACCCATCGTATTTAAAACTCAACATGTCCAGCTGTGTCTAAACGGCTGTCCAATATTTCATCAATCTTGTTAGTCATCGCAACGTCTGGGTGTGATGGAATGTCACCATAATATTGTGTCAAAAGCTTGACATTGACAACATTAGAGTGCGCTCCAGAATCTCAAGCTCGTAAGCATTTTCTCTATAGCGCCGAATGATGCAATACGGTCCTGATTTACGCAAGAGAAGTTTAGACACCACTTTCGTGCGATGTCTCCTCTCTATATAAAGTATAACCATGTCTCTAGGTGAAACGGTACCCTCTCGCCTATGCCGATCCACCTTCTCCTTTACTCCTGCATAAACATTTGCTAAATATCGTCAAACCTCTTCATGTATCACTCGAATGGACTCAATAAACTTTGCAGCACTGTCAGAAGTAAGTACTAATTGGGGAATATGTATTATATCCAGTGTAATATATGTGTAGTAGCCTACTCGTAGCCTTCGACAGGCAGTTAAAGCCCAATCATAGCCCACTCGAATGTATCGAAGCCCACTCAATCTCTAAAATAGACTCCCCATAGATCCTCCGAAGACGAAGCTTTGGCATTAGATAAAGCTTTGGGGAAGGATTAACATACTACAGCAGAAATCCTTTAACCTTACGAACACACGATCGAAGCAAGATAAGACAGACAACCACCTCATCAGATAAGACGGCGCATTGATTGGCCCGTGCGGCTACAGTGATAAGTTCAACCACCGCGTCGTTCAGAGACATCACCGATAAATGTTGCAGTGACAGTACCGACATGACCAGCGCCTATAACTCGCCGGGATTTCCTGACAGTAATCATGTAATCCTGACCCATACTTGGTGATTCAGCTCCCTGTATCTCTATAAATAGAGAAGAGGGGAAACCAAGAAGGGGTTAGAAGAATCATCTCCGGACCTTTGCATTTTACCTTCGACCACCCAATATGCATTATAATCGGACCGACCATTTACTCTTCAGTAGAACAATCTATCTTAAAAAACCTCATCAGAGGTTGTAGAGTGTCACATTTGGGCCTCTACGCAAGTGTTTGCCTGTAGCTAATCTTTACTTTAGACAAATTACTTGTACCCCTTTGATTAAAGATTGATTCTACGTTGCAAGAGCCAACTTCGTCTCTGAACGAAGTTAGGTCCCTACAATTGGCGTTGTCTGTGCTTCCCACACCACCAATCTCCCTTCATTTTTTCTCCTCTCTTTTTGATTTCCATCTCAACTGATTATCTCCAATAGCACCCACATGCCATTCCAACTCAACCCAGGCAGGTAACTCCATTGACGGAGTAGCTGCCCAAATAGCCTTATTATCCCAACAAGTCACTCATACAGAGGAGCACCACTAGAAACATCTAAACTAGGAGCGTGAAAGTCACAACTTGGCATTGGAAACTGAGCGGAATCACCGCTTGGATGATGAAAATAGGCAGAACAGAGCTATCGATGAACGGCGCAACCCCGTCCATGAGCTACAGAGATTACAGCCCTTAGAACCTGCTTGCCCATCCCAGTTACCAGACCCATCGCGCGTCTCTACTCGCGCCCGCCTAGGACCTTCACCAAACCTCGAGATACCCCCCGTTCACACCGGTGCTAAAAGTTTTCCCCGAATTATTCCCCTAACCGGCTCCATTCACCTCTGGATTTACCCCACAAAAGGCTCTTTTGACTTAACCTTTTACTCCTCTAGACACCCCAGACGTCGTCCTGCTCAGGAACGGCTCGGCGAACGCACTGCTTATTTTATACCACACACTCGACCAGACAATCGTTGAATTCATCAATCTCCCCCACATCCTGCATATGTTACACAGGAGGACTTTGACCACAAAATACAACCCGTCATTCGCATTAGCACGAGCTCAGCCACAAACTCCTGGAGCTTCCTCAATAACCCGATCTGCCCCAAACTTTTGGCTATCAAAATACCCTCCAAGTTTCGTGCTCCCAAACTCAACAAATATCGTAACACAGACCCTAAATCCCATATCCTTAAATTCCAAAATTCCCTAAGCCTCTAATATACGGCAGACTGCCTGTTATATCATCTTTTCCCTACGAGCCTTACTGACAACCCTCTTCGATGGAACCACAACCTCCCCAATGGCTCGATATGAAGCTTCGAGCAACTATCACAACTTTTCATTGCCTAGTTTACCTTCAGCAAAGACAGATAGGTCAGAGTCGATGCTCTATTCAATTTCAGAAAATCCGGCAGTAAGACCCTCGAAGCCTTCACCAGGAGATTCCTCGACGAATCCTGGAAAATAGAAAATCTTGACTGCTTGAATGTTATTTTGGCATATTCGAATGCCCTGCCCGACCATAGCCGAGTAAAAGAGCACCTAGTTCTCCACAAACCAAAAACACTCGAAGAGATGCTCTCGAAGGTCAATGGCTATATCGATCTCGAGCGCCTTCAAGAGTCCCGCAAATAAAGCCAGCCTTCGCAAACAACAAACTTCAATAAACCTCGACAACACCCCCACTATGATCCCACACCCCTGATCGCTCCTGTCTCACAGGAGACTGAGAGCCACAAACGCCCCAAAATTGATAACAGTATCGAAGCACGCAAGAAGCGACCAAGGCCTGGTTTGCCTACACTCAATGCCCCCCTCAGCACCCATCTACCACACATACAGGCAGACCCCATTTGGCGCATCCCTTTCCCTATCGAAGTCAGACTATGCGAATCTTACTGCGCCAACCATAAGTACAACTGTCACCATACCAATAAATGCTTTGCCCTTCAGCGCTCTCTTAAGCTTATCTTCAGAGCAAGACGTTTGCATTAATGCATTACTGATCTTCAAAGCTACCTCGATGGGTCCTACCTTAAATCTCTATCCACCCCTACTACTGACCCAGCCGAGGTGCACATCAATAGAGTCAAGTTTATCGAAGTCAACAACATAGGCAGTGGACATTCTAATAGTAAACGAAAGCGCATCGAAGAATGTTACAAGCTTACCAATCAGGAGAAATTTTCTACCCTTCTGCCAGAATCAAGCTATTACCCTCGACTCGAAGTTATTTCTTTCATCGACTGTGACACTTCACATGTTTATTTCCCCCATTCCGATCCATTAGTCATCATGATTAAGATTAAGAACCTCGTCCTCCATACAATGCTCGTAGATACTGGGAGCACAGCTGATGTCCTCTTTCTCTAAACAATCCAAACCATAAAGAAAATAAACCTCATAACCGCTACCAAAATCAAACTAAATGGTTTCAATGGATGAAGAGAAGTTGTTGTTGGCCCTATCAGCCTACCTATCACTACAGGCCCCATTACCCTTCAAACCAACTTTATCGTCATTGACAAGAAGTCCGAATACCTCAGTATACTCGGACAAGGATGGCTTCAGACCATGCGAGCTATACCTTCGACCTACCATCAGACCCTTCGATTCAGCAATCATGAAGGTACTTAGAATTTGAAAGGCTCTCGATGCCTTGCTCGCACATGCGAGCACCCAGAGATCGACCAAACCCCAAAACTTGTTAGCCGTCCATAGCAATCATGGCATCTTTCTATCCCTTCAACTTTGACAGATACCACTTCATCCATCGAACCCACTGTTTATATCAAACTCGACGGTCTTGGTTGGGGTACATTTATCGGAACCTTCCTCAATGAGTCAGAGCGCCTTGAGCTTTCTGAGTTCCTTCGAGCAAACAAAGACTTCTTCGCCTGAACATTTTAAGAGATTCCTGGAGTCGACCCCAACCTGGCCTGCCATCGCCTCGATCTCATCCCCTATTCCTCAGTACTAAAACAAAAGAAGCGTACCCTGGCACCACGACTTCGAGAATCCGTGAACCTTGATGATGACAAGCTCATAGCCGCAGGCTTTATAAGAGAAGTGAAGTACACAGACTGGATATCAAACATTGCTACAGTTCCTAATAAGAATGGCAAGATCCGAATCTGCGTCGACTTCACAGACCTCAACAAGTACACACCAAAAGACAGTTTCCCCCTCCCAACTATCTCAGTACTCCTCGATGCAACTGCTGGACATGAGCACCTATCCATGATGGACGCGGCTTCGAGTTATAATCAGGTACCCTTCTTCCCTGAAGATCAACTTAAAACTTCATTTATAACTGAACAAGGCTTTTACTATTTCAATGTTAAGCCATTTGGCCTTAAAAATGTCGGAGCCACCTACCAACATCTTGTCACAACCATGTTCAAACCTTTGCTTAGAAAGTCCGTCGAAGTCTATATCGATGACATGTTATGTAAGTGCCTTCAGAAAAATATCCATATCCAAGATCTCTCAGACATCTTCTCAATACTTTGCACGTATTATATGAAACTCAACCCAGACAAGGGCCAATTTGGCGTGTCATCCAAAAAATTTTGGGGTCACCTTATCAGTAAACGCGGGATAGGGATTGACCCCACCCACATTTAAGCCCTCATAGACATGCCTTCGACCCAAACCAGGAAAGACGTCCAAAAAGTGGTGGGCAGGATAGTAGCCCTCAATCATTTTATTTCAAAATCCTTAGATCGATGTGCTTGGTTCTTTTTCCTCTTACGCGATCAGGGCATCCACAAAGCAAAAAAGAAAAACAATCCTGAGATTGACTGGACCCCTGAGTACGAATAAGCCTTCCTCGAACTCTAAACTTATCTTGGCCGTCCACCGATCATCAGCACACCTATCGAAGGAGAAGCACTCTCTTTATACCTTACTGCCACATAAACCACTCTCAACTCTGTGCTCATTCGACTTGAATCCAATATCAAAAAACCTATATATTTCATCAGCAAAACCCTAACCCCCGCAAAAACTCGATATTTAAAACTTGAGCGTTTGCTCCTCACACTCGTCTATTCTGCCCATAAGCTCAAACCATATTTTCAAGCTCATCCCATCCGTGTTATTACCAGTTATCCCCTTCGAGAAGTACTTAGCAAAAAGAAAAATCCAGACGAGTGCAACAGTGGTCCGTATACCATGGCGAACACGGCATTACCTTTGAGAAGCAAATATCCCAAAAAGGCAAAGCAGTAGCAGACTTTCTAGCTGACTTCCCGGTCGAAGATGTCAATTGGGAAGAACACGAAGATGACTTATCAGAAGATCAACCCGAAATAGTAGATCTCTGGGACCCTCTCCCTGGCTGGCGGTTATTCACAGATGGATCAGCAGGACCTAATGGCTCAGGAATTGGTATTGTCTTGGTAATACCCACTAATGACTGCATAGAAAAAGCTGCTAAACTTGCCTTCGAATGTTCCAATAACGAAGCAGAGTATGAAGCCTTGATCCACGGCCTCGACCTTGCACTCGACCTCGGCATTCCGAAACTTGCAGTCTTTACAGATTCCCAACTTGTTTAAAGACATTACACAGGAGAAAACTAAGCTAACGGTCGCATGTCTGACTACGCTCTTTTTGTGTGAAATGCATGGACCGGTTCCCCAAAAAATCCACAATCACCCATAACCCTCGAGGAGAAAATAGACATGCAGATGCCCTCGCCTACATAGCAACTATGCTCGGACAATCAGAATCTCGGACCTTCCATATCGAAGTACTCGAACGCCCAAGTATCGACCAGATGGAAATCAATACCATCAATACTGGGGGCGAGAGTCACGATCCAGACGATTGGCGAACACCATTTCTTCATTACCTCGACAATGCCATCCTCCCAGATGATGCCAACGCCAAACGGACTATGCTTGAAAACTGTCGCAAATATACTATCTATAAAAACCAACTACATCGAAAATCCCCAAATGGCGTTCTCCTTCGATGCATATCCCAGGCCGAAGCCTCTCAAACCTTAGCCGAACTCTACGAAGGAACCTGCGGTACTCACACCACTGGTCATTCTATAGCCCTTCGAGCTGTCACCCAAGGATTATTTTGGCCCAATATGAAAAAACAAACTTCAAAATATACAAAACATTGTGATAAATGCCAACGTCAGACCCTTGATATCCATTGCCCCTCTCAAGACCTCCATTTCAGTCAAGTTTCCTGGCCATTCAAATGATGGGCCTCGATCTCATTGGACCTTTCCTAAAAGCCTCAGGTAGCAGAGAAAGCATCCTCGTCGTAACCGATTACTTTACCAAATGGGTCAAAGCTGTACCTCTATGCCGAACAAGAGAATAGGAAGTTGCCAATTTTTTATGGGAAAACATCATCACTCGCTTCGGCTGTCCCCACATGATTCGATGCGACAATGGCCCCGAATTCGTTGGTAGCAAAGTCAAAAACTTCCTTAAAAAACATAACATCATCTTTTCACCCTCCACACCTTAATATCCCCAGGGCAACAGTCAAGTCGAAGCAATCAACAAAACCATTGTCGATGGTCTTAAGAAGAGAGTCGATGCAAAGAAAGGACGATGGGTTCAAGAGTTACAACATGTCCTCTGGGCCTATCGTACAACCCCAAGGAAATCTATAGGATGCACCCCCTTCCTCCTAACATTTGGAACAAAAGTTGTATTACCAACTCAATTCGACGAACCCACTCGAGAACCTAACCTCCCAGACGAAGATAATGAGTTCAAACTTGCATGCAACATGTTATGGATCGATAAAACTAGAGATCGAGCTATCTCCAACCTTGGCCGGTACCACACATCACTTTAGAAATCCTACAACAAAAAAGTTCAACCATGGAGTTTTAACATTGGAGATCTAGTACTTCGACGTGTCAATCAATCTTTGAAACCTCGAAATACCGGCAAGTTAGCCAAATCTTGGGAATGACCATATGTCGTCTACGATAAAATAGATAAGGGTTCTTATTACTTAATGACGGAAGACGAAGAGCCTCTACCAAACCCCTGAAATACAATGTAGTTGGTCTCCTATAATAGGCCATATCTCCAACCATGTAGAACTGATGTAATCCAGAACATTTAATAAACAAGTTTTTCAACACTTACTTTGTCTCCTGTTTCATTTTGAATTTCTTGATTTAACTCAGGTATCATGTCAACCTTCGACCCGACTGATACTTTAGGGTAATCTCAGGATTTTTCAAGCTCCCAACTTCGAGAAAACTCGAGTGGCAAGAATGGTCGAAAGACCAGACCCTCGGGGATGCATTGGGGGCGACCAGATATTGTTTCATTGTGGCCAAGGCCTTCGAAGTTCAGTCCTTTTCTTTGTTTACCCTGTATATCATGTCTACCCTCACCCCGACTAATACTTGAGGGTGACCTTGAATTTCTCAAGTCTCCAAATTTGAGCAAACTCGAGGGGCAAGGATGGTCAAAAGACCGGACCCTCGAGGATTTATTGGGGGTGATCAGATATACTTCGTCCATGCTCTGAAATCGTCGAAGTCCAGGCCTTTTCTTGGTTTACCCCTGGTATCATGTCCACCCTCGCCCCGACTGATACTTGGGGGCGACCTTAAATTCCTCAAGTTTCCAACATTCGAGCAAACTCGAGGGGCATGAATGGATGAAAGACCGGACCATCGAGAATGCATTGAAGGCGATCAGATATTGCTTCGCTGTAGCTTAGGCCTTCAAAATCCATTAAATTTTTGGGTTTCCTCTAGGTATCACGTCCCCTCGGCCCGACTGATAATCAGAGGCGATCTAGAAATTTTTCAAAATTTCAACATCACTGTGGCTTCGGCCTTCGATGTCCAACAGATCATTCAGGGTTCGATCACTCTACAGTTATTCGATAGAAATAGTACATACATACTGAGTTTAATTAAAACATCTTCGACACTCTTCAGAGTTCGATCACACTACAGTCATTCAAACCGCAATAGTATAAGAAAATACTATCTATAATTCTATCAAATGCAGAGAACATTCAACATATTATCCATCAGCAACTCAGATATCAAATCAAAAGTTCATAATCAGTATGTTCAGGAAATATACATTAATATGTTCAGCATCAACTTCAAAAGTTCAACAGATAACAAAAACACAAAAGATCTACCAAGTTTAGGGACCAACAGAGAACAACAACATCGTTCAACATATTACAACTCAGTATTATAATCAACAGAAGAAGACATGTAACCCTAACCTTGTATACCTCATATCGGCGCGTTTACGCCTTCGTGCCCCACAGATCCCCCAACAACTTCATTTGAACCTTCGACGACCAAACCATCAACAGTTCTACCAATGGGCGCTCCAACAAGAGAAGTACCTGCACCACCCCCAGTACTTCTAACTGCTTCTTCAACAATGTTTGCCTCTCCTCCCTTCATCTACAAATCATCCCCTTCAACAAGTTCTGAAGACACAAGATAAGGTTTCAATATCTCGGGGTCATACCTCTTATCATCTATAAAGCTTTTCAACTTAACATTCACCTTGCATTTGCCACTATACTGCCACTGGAAATTCACCTTCTTTTCCGCTTTCTCTCTCTCACATGCCACAAGCTTTGCAGACCACTCTCGCTCCAGCCTCGACCTCTGCAGCTCGAGCCTCTAGTCATAAGAGTCGGTAAGCACCCCCAAATCTTTCTTCAACTTCCTGACTTTAGACACCAGTGATGCCTCTTTCCCACAAGAAAGATTCAGATTTCCCATTGTTTATTTTAATTTAACCTTTGCTCACTTCATTGCCTTGCTGCAAGTTTATACCCAAACATCCGTCTGCTAAAATATTTAAGAAATCAGTGCAACTCAAAACTCGAAGAATTTTTAGGAAATCTCAAAGTACCACAATAGAAAGCCGCATATAGTTACCTAAAACATGTACTTCTTTATTTCCTTCGAAGCCTCGTCTGGATCATCTTCCCAAAGCTCAACCATCGAAGCCTTCTTTGCCACAGCCTGCTCCAGTCGTTCAACCTCTGATATCTCTTCAGCTTCCTCCAGTGTATCATCCTCCCCCAGCACTTTACGCCGCTTGCGTTGGCCATCCTTCGATTCCTGTACCTTCGGGGATTCGGGGGCTAACTGGTCCTTCCCCTTCTCAGTTTTAGTTTCTACCAGCCTCGGCCTCAACTTCGACGCATCTCCTGCCACTTTGGACACTATCGCTGCTTGCTTCGATCCCCTACGCGATCTCGGCACAAACTGGTAGTTCCTTGGCAATTCTTCCCCTCCCATCTCTTTTTGCCCCTTTGAAATACCTTCACCTCTTTTTCTCTTTGGTGGCTTCGGCGTAGCGGGTACGTCTCGAATCAGGGAATCCGCCTTCTTCATCCTTTGCCTTTTGATTTTGAGACTGTCAAACACATAATTTACCCAGTCCTCACTAGCTTCGAGCAGAGTATTAATATAATTTTCTGGATAATCCCAAGACGAACTCTTCCGACCTGCAGATTAAAATAAGAACATAGTTATTACTTATTTCAGATACACATCAACATCAGCCCTTCGACAATAAAATTACTTTCGTTATATAACCTATGATATAATTTATATGGGTCATCTTTATCTACATACTCATAGTTACCCCTTACTATCAGTAAATCTTTATTCCACCCCGGCCTGTCGAGCACAGATCAAAGAACTAAGGTTTCTCTGGGTGACATTGGATGTGATAGGTCCTCGGGTTCTGACTAGCCTTCCTCGAGTAAAAGATGATAATCTTAAACCACTTAATCAAACTTCGACCTTCACTAGCCAGTTTTACATTCATCCCCTCAACAACCCTCATCATCTTATAAAAATTACCGTTCATTTGCACTGGAGCTACCCCCCAGAAATTCAACACTTCTTTCACCAGTCTTCAGAGAGGAAGCTCTAGTCCCAATCAAATTTGGCCTCTATAAGCCAAACTCCCTTCCCCAAGGTCCGACTTGAAGGTCAACCCTACCCCCGCAATACTCAGATACACCCCCACCTTCGAGAGTTCTAATTTGGTGGCAAACCGTTCTTATCTAATCCTATCTTTAGCTGAAACGGCACCTTCGACCCTATCTGACACAGTCGAATCCCCACTATCTTCATTCTGTACCTTATCTCCCTCTCCACCACCCAAAGGCCCTACATTACCCCCCTCCCCCCATACTGTTTCTTCTTCATCACTATCTTCGGTCACTATCTTCCTTCGACGTCTCGAAACCAGAACCTCCTCAGCTGGCAGAACCATAGACAATAGAGCCTCGATTCCAACATCAAACACTTCTACATCACTACCCTCATCCATTGGGGCTCGACCAAAAATACAACCTTCGAATTCTTCGACCTCCTCATCTATCAGTCTCCATCTCGAAGCTTGACGGTTATGTATTTTAGCCTACGGAAGAAGAGGAACGCAATTAGATTGATAAACTCGACAATTCCATGTTCACACACCCTATCCTGTCTAGCCCCTCTAGAAATTTATCAAAACTTCGATCTCAAACCCTATACGTCCTCCAAACCACCTCCAACCCCAGAATGGGTCAAAACCCAGATCCACCAAGTCTCCTTACCCTCGAAAATAACACCTAAACCTCAAACGCAGAATGTCCTGCACCCTAAAAAAATAAAAATAACAAAGTAAGGTGGGCAGAGATCAAATGACTTACCGGCGATTAACAGTACTATCCTCGACTCAGCAAGATCAAACCAACAAATGTAGCAACCACCTCCAAGTTTAAAATGGCATACGTTCTCTTCTCTCTATACTCTTTGATTTATACAGTAAACTGTACAATAACTACTCTCCTCACACTTATATTTATTTCCAAAAACACAACTGCCCCAATTTTCAAACCACTATCATTACCACGACCCCGCTACCTAACTATTCGGCTACAATATGTTATGACCAATGTACCCCTCATACCTCCCACATACGAACAACACCTTCACTTCAAGCTGCTTGTAAAAAGCCGAAGCTTCTCGAACCTTCTTTCCCCCTACTCGAAACTAAACAATCAAATCCAAATAGTCACATCATACCCTTTTCCGTAAGACGAGTAAAGCATAATCATTACTTATTGGACACTGCCCCAGGCGCTCGCACCAGTCTGACAGACCAGCCATCTGGGTTGTCAGAATGGCTAATCCCATCAAGCATAACCTTTGACATAATTCCCAAACTCGAGTACTCGGCCATTCTACGTCTCGAGAAAACCTCATCAGATAGCCTCCAATTCACTGATCAAATATATCGACCCTTCGACCGGCTACAATCATAAACTTGAGCCATTCAAAATTTATGCTTACAGATAATGTTTTCAGCTTCGACACACTATATCTTCTACTTCGACAAAATTCATTCTTACCTTCGAATAACATAAACAATACATTCTGAAAGTCGTACTATCAATTCAACGATTCAAGATGCTATGTCCAGAATTCAGATTATATTACTACTACTCACAGTTTGACAAAATATATTATTCCAAGAAACCATTTTCATTCAGAAAGGAAGCAAACATTACAAACCTCGTACAAAAAAAAGAGAAGAAACAGAGTAAAGAAAGACAAACAACACCAACATATGACAGAGGATCCTAGTTATTAGCGGGATGCTCCTCTGTAACCACAGCCACTGCATCTGCATCCTCCTGGTCTGCTATATCCTCTGTGAAGCCTTTGAGAAGAGATAGCCGATGGCCGGGTAACGGCCCCATCATCTCCACTATTCCCCACCAGTACGCGAAGGGTATGCCATAGAGTGGTGCCCCGGGTTCAACTTCAAAGAGGTCTGGCATTTCAACATTAATATCCTCCTCTATTCTGAACCTCCGTTGCAAACCCAACAAGGCCTCCTGGATTCTCCTGGCCCTCACCACCGCTTGATCATCCTGAACAGGTACGTTTCTATCCATGTTGCTCTAACCAAGTTAAAGAAACAAATGAAGAGAATGTTGCAAGACATCCGAAGAAATTCCCTACACCCTACCCCCTTTTATACCTACAAACTCACCACAACTTTCTCTCTTCCCTAACCGAATTAATGGCAACCTTTAATTTGTAACCTCGAAAAGTCAAGATACAACCTTTCCAACTTTCTTGAAGTAACTGATTCAAACCTCATTCCTGAGAACTTCTTGTCGAGTGTACCTCCAACATCGAGCATTAGTCCATTTTCACCATCGATCATCACAAACAGCATCTCATCATAGCCTTCGACTACCATTACCTTCAATCACATCATTATACCTCGACACCCCTAACAGTTGGATAACATGTGCGTGCTATGTGCACCTACAAGAGTATTCATCTACATTCGTCTACATTATAAACCAAACATAGTAATACTAGTGTGCAAAAAATATTATGTCCATTCCTAGTAATCGGCCAAACAAACAGATTACATTTCTACTACTATCCCAAGCAAAAACCACATACAGAAAAACTGAGCATGCCAAAGATACAAAAATCCCCACATTAAGCATTGGTCCTACTTCTGGAAGGCCCAGCATCAGTTGCCGAGTCCTGCTCCTCGACGATCTCTTCTGCACAGACAAGACTTTCAGCCAGAGCCATCAGGAAGAGATAGCGCCTTACAACAGTCATAAATTAAAACCACAGCTGTTCCCACAGATAGGAATAAGGATCACCATTGATGAACTCCTCAGGTCCGACCTCCACAAGGTCCGGCATGTCCCAGTTCAGATCATGCTGCCCAAAAAAATTCATATGCAGTTCCGCCATATTCTGCCCCACTTGGCGATCGCGAGCGAAGCCCATCCTCTTCTGGTAATGCGTGTTTGGCGTGGTATCCATTCAAATGTTCAGAATCAGGAGAAAGAGTTGAAGGCCACTGTACAAGGGAGAAGATACAGCATCCCTTCATAATAACCCATCTTTATAGGCTTCACCTCATTTATTACCCTATAACCACCTATACCACTTAATTACCCTCTTTTATTACCTACCCAAAAACCAGCAGTCAAGCAGCTCAGATTCCAAGACCGAACAATTTTCTTAGCAAGTACCTCTCCACCTGGCTTCGAGACCTCCGCAGAGAGGGGGCGAATATAGTAGCCTACTCGTAGCCATCGACAGACAGTCGAAGCCTACTTCACAGCCCACTCAAATGTATCGAGACCCACTCAATCTCTAAAATAGACTCCCTAGAGATCCTCTGAAGATGAAGCTTCGAGATCATGTAAAGCTTCGGGGAAGGATTAACATACTACAACAGAAATCCTTCGAACTTACTAACACACGATCGAAGCAAGATAAGACAGGAAACCACCTCATCAGATAAGACGGCGCATTGATTGGCCCGTGTAGTTACAGTGACAGGTCCAACCACCGCACCGTTCAGAGACATCACCAATAATTATTGTACTGACAGTACCGACATGACCGGCGCCCATATCTTGCTGGGATTTCCTGATAGTAATCATGTAATCCTGACCCACACTTGGTGAGTCAGCTCCCTGTTTCTCTATAAATAGAGGAGAGGGGAAACCAAGAAGGGGTTAGAAGAATCATCTCCGGCCCTTTATATTTTACCTTCGTCCACCCAATATACAATACACTCGGACCGACCGTTTACTCTTCAATAATATAATCTATCTTAAAAATCCTCATCAGAGGTCGCAGAGGGTCACATTCGGGCCTCTACACAAGTGTTTGTCTGTAGTTAATCTTTACTTTAGATTAATTAGTTGCACCCCTTTGATTAAAGATTGATTCTACGTTGTAAGAACCAACTTTCCTTCTGAATGTTGTTAGGTCCCTACAATCTGGGGAATAACCCGTCACGATCTACGAATGAGATAATCTTATCGAACTGTAAGCAAAACTATTGAAAGCAAACTCGGCCTGTAATAGGGAAAAATCCCACTATGTTGGTCTATCTCATGTAATACACCATAGTAGATCACCCAAACTTTGGTTAACCACCTCTGTTAGTACATATATCTGAGGGTGAAAAGCTGTGGAAAAATGAAGCATGCAGCGTAGAACTCTCCATAATGTCCTCCAAAAATCCCCCTAAACTGTCGATTCCTATCGGAAGTAATTGACTGCTGAGCGCCATGTAAACTTAGTACCTCCCAGAAGAACAGTCGAGCCACATGAGCTGCATCTTCCATCTTAATCTAGGGTATTAATTGTATTATTTTGGAGAATCGATCAACAACTACAAAAATAGAGTCGAAACCCCATGTCTTCGACAATCATGTGACAAAGTCCATCAAAACATCTCTCCAAGGGCTAGAACCCTAGTGTTGTCTACATGACTCAAAAATAGGTCCAAAAGACACATCAAAAGGGTACAAGGCACGTAACTCAAAAAACCTAAACACGAAAGAACGTAGTGTAACCAAGAGATGAGTTGTCCTGCTGATCTTGTCAATAAACCTATTTTTCTTACCTTTGATGTGCTGAATGTGAAAATCAAAATTCTAGAGGTAACTAAACCACTTTGTCTGCCTGCCTGTCTGTCGAGGTCCTCTGTTGATTATATATGTGCAGAAGTGCATCATGATCAGAATGAATAATAAATTCTCGGTGAATCAAATACTGTCGCTAATGCCATAAAGATTGTACTACTACCAAAAATTTGATATCATACGTGTTGTAGTTCAATTGTGCCCCAGATAACTTCTTACTTAAATAAGCCTCTGGCCTCCTGGATTGTGAAAGCTTAGCACCTCTCAGTCTTACAGATGTCTGTCATAACCTCGAAAACTGGCCTTGAAAAATTTGGTAATACAAGAACATGAGTTGTGGTAAGCTTTTGTTTGATCAATTGGTACCATAATCGCCTGTAAAACATAGCCAACCCATGAAAACTCCGTACTTGTGTCGTCGTGGTAGAGGCTGGCCAGTTCCTGATCGTATCCACTTTTCCTTATCTACCTTGATCACCTTTAACGAAATAATATACCCCATAAACTACACTGCATCAACGAGGAAAGAACACTTCTTCAACTGAAGAAATAACTGATGCTGCCGTAGGGCCTCTAAAACTTTCTTTACATGAATAAGATGTTCCTCCTGCGTGTGGCTGTGAATAAGAATATCATTGAAGTAGATAACCGCAAACCTCTCTGTGATATAGTCACGTCGTACCTCAGTCATCAATCGCATAAATGTGGACGATGCATTAGATAGTTTAAAAGGCATCACTAACCACTCATATAGACCGTCTTTGGTCTTAAAAGCCGTCTTCTACTCATCCCCTGATTGCATCTGAATCTGGTGGTACCTGCTTTTAAGATCTAGCTTGGAGAAGAACCAAGCACCGCAGAGATCATCGATAATATCCTCTAATCAAGGAATGGGGAATCCATACTTTACTGTAATTTTGTTAACTGCTCGATAATCAACACACATATGGTAACTCCTATCCTTTTTGGGGACTAAGAGTGTTAGAACTTCTCCTTGTAACATGCTCCCTCAGAATCCCTTTTGCACATTACTCAGAGACCTGCCTCAGTAACTCTGCATGCTCTACTGGGGCCATACGATAATGATATAAATTATACATCGGTGACCCTATAATCAAATCAATGCTATGCTGAATATCTCCAAATAGATGTAACTCTGGTAGATCTGGCACCTGGGAGACGTTGGAAAGTTTATCAAGAAGTGGTTGTAACTCATCAGGTACTTAGGTAGGGGTTATAGATATTACACAAACCATAGCATAAGCAAGTCCATGTCTGATGTCCTCTGCTAGGAAATTACTTGTCTAACAAACTAGAGGCTCTTCTGGCAGTAGACCTACTCATCTCTATCAAATACCCCTGCACATAAAGACATACACATTATGCCGCCCGATATATATATCATTCCTCTCCCACTGCCATGGCCTACATAAGAGTAAATGATAAACATCCATCTTGATAACAATACATAATATAGATTCCTCATACTCTCCAATTTTTATCTTCACACGCATACGGTATAACACTAAAATCTCCCCATGCTTCCCATCCGTCTGTAACCAACTCAATATAGTGACCTTAGGGTGGGATACGAGGTTGAGCCATAATTTATCTACGCTCTCAGAGATTAGGTTATCTGTCGACCCCCATTTATAACTGTTTCCAACCCCTTCCTCTGAGCCTCTACTCGCGTGTGGAAAAGCGTATGTTTCTTCCAATACTCATTGGTTCTTGGGTTACTATCATCTCCCTTCACCAATGACCCAGATAATGTGATTGATCGTCGTAGTGCTCCCCGCATCACTCGTTGGTGTGGTAACAGGTCTAATGTGATTACCTTTTCATGTATCCCCCCTTTGCCGTCCAATTCCGTTATTGGTTTTGCTAAAATGTATGGTCTCTCTGCTAGACACGGGTTCGTCACAAGTTGGGATGGCCACCACCTTTAGTTGTCAGCTCGTTACCTAAGAGCGGTCGTAATGTGCCTGAGTCGGGGTTGTTGATCCATAGCCCATTCCTCTCTTCCTGTCCTTGCAGACTGAATTTATCATGGGCATAAGCTGCTACAGGGGCATGCCCGTGTCAATCGAGGGCATGCCCTGCCCCATGTCTGGTGCCCCTACCCCAGTGTGTGTCGTTTCCTGACCCGTGTCATGCCTTGCCATAGGCATGCCTTGTGATGTGCCCTACATGCCCTGCCCGATGCGTTAGTGCATGCTTTCCATAACTGCCTCATACTGTGGCATGCCCGTGCCCTGCCTGGTGTCATGCCTTCATCTTCCTCACCAATTTTTTAGCTTTTCTTGCTCGCGAGTTTATGATTTTTGCGGATCTCGTCAGAGAGAGGGACCCGTCCCTCTTGATTTTCAACCACCGTATCGCCCGGCGACCTCTTCTTTGTTACTGGCAATGATTCAGGAGGATCTATAGTTATTTGAAGATTTGTTAAGGTCGTTCGAACGAGGTTGAGTGTCGATCAAACAAGGTTGAGTGTCGTTCGAACGACTTGTATTTTTGTTCGAACGAGTTATTTTCATGCCACTGGAATTTTGGCCCAGAGCCATATTTCGCTCGAACGAGTTGGGATTTCGTTCGAGCGACCATGCAAGTTTATAAGGTTTTAGACCAATTAGTTATAAGGTCGTTCGAGCGACTCCCTAGTTCGTTTGAACGACTTTGGCGCTATTTTGATTCTCAGACGATGTTTTGTCTCGAGATCCATTCTTTTATGAATTTTTAGTTCTCTAGTATATAAAGGGAACTTAGGTTATTTTCTAGGTTATGTTTTTTTTATATTAGATCTAGAGAGAAGGTTTAAGGAAGAAACTTAGGGTTTATAGTTTATTCATTGTAATTACTTGATTTTTACAATTGAATCTCTTATTTTTTTCCATCCAATTTGGCGTTCTTCATACGTTTTTACTAACTAGAGCTTCTCAATCGTATTATGGATTAAGTAGTATCAGTTTTCCAGTTTCGATTCTCAGGGGGTGGATTATGGTTTATGGTCTCTACACGTGACCGTCTCAAGCAAGCGAAGGAGAAGCGAGTGAATCTGCTGAAGATCCATCGCAAACCTAATTCGAAGAAGAAGGACAATTTAGAGATGAGCGATTCTGACGATCGACTCACGATTTTGGAAACGACAGTTTCCATCCTAACTTCTACTGTAGGGGCATTTGAAGAACAGTTGTATCTCATGAACCTCGCGAAGGCTTCTACTTCGGTGAAACGGCAAGGTCGCTCGAAGAAGAAAGGGGTTATGGAGGGGGATGGTGGCAAGCGTACTACGGAGGTTGATATTGATTCTAGTGATGCCAAATCCGACGAGGAGTGATCGGTTATTGGTAAGTCCATGAATCCTATGCGTAATCTTCGTATTGGTTTTAAGATTAATATTCCGAAATTCAATAGTTCGATCGATGCCGAGATATTGGATAACTGGTTAGATAGGTTAGAAACTTATTTTTCCGTTTACGATTACTCCAATGCTCATCAAATTTGCTTTGCTGCGTTGAAATTTTCAAGTCATGTACTCACGTGGTGGAAATCTTATCGAAAATGCCACGATGTAGGAGATTTAGGTTGGAAAGAATTCAAGGTTTTAGTGCGAAAGCAGTTTTATCCGATTAGGTATGAGCACGAGAGATGGTATAAATAGCATAATTTATGCCAAAATTTTGAGCAATCCGTACAGGAGTACACTACGGCATTCCATAACCAAGCTTTGGTTTTGAACATTGATATGGACGAGTATGAGGTGCTCATAAAATATACGAGGGGTTTGTCGGAGTCCATTTGTAGAGAGTTGAAACTCTTTACTGTGGTAAATATCGTGGATGCTACCGTGAAGGCAATTACCATTTAAGGCAAGTACTTGAAGAGTGATAAAGAAGATGACAAGATCAAGTCAGGGTACAAGTCTAGCTGGAAAAACGTGCATAAGGGAGTGGCCAAAGAGAGGGGTTTTTGTTCAAGGAGTTTAATTGCAATCATTGTAAGGCGAGTAGGCATATTTCTGATTATTGTTGGAAACTTCACCCGAAGCTTAGGCCAAAGGAGGAGAAGAGCAAGAAAGAAAAATATGTACTAGCCGCAGAGGTTCTTGACCTCCCGGATATCGATAAACCGAATCCTAAGCTTTCACTTATATTTCAGCGAACTTTGGCTACCGAGGAGGAGGGTCGGGAAGAACTTTTTCATGTCAGTATTCAGGCAAAGCAGAGTTTAGTCAAGGCCATTATGGATCCGGGTAGTCATAAAGTTTAATTTTGGGACGTTGGTGAAGAAGATGGGTTTGACGACTACAGCTCATCCTGAGCCGTATAGTTTGGGGTGGATTCAGAAAGATGTGAATTTGATGATCACGAAGCAGTATATTTTCAAGTTTGTGATTTCTGAGAAGTTTATTGGTGAGGTTACGTATGAGGTGGTTCCTTTAGATGTTTTTCCAGGTCATCTTGGGTAGCCCATATCTTTGGGACCGAGATGCGATTCATTACCGTAGAGCTTGTAAGTATCGTCTTGTGAAGGAGGAAAAGAAGTTCCATATCAATGCTTGTAAAGAGCATGTCACTATGTCAAAATTGGTAACGGCAACTCAGGTGAAGCGGCTGATTATTCTGAATGGCAAGTTTGTGATATTGGTGCGACAGGTTCAGGAGGGTATGTCAACTCGAGTGTTGTCTCCAATGACAATGCTTTTTCAGCAATAGACCGACATGGGGAAGTTGTAAGAGGAGGTTGTGGTACATACTGATCAAAAACTGTTCCAGTTTTTAGCTACATAGTCCAAGCTACAACAAGCACACCAGATGAAGGGGCTGTTGTATCTCCAACAATTTCCCTTCATTATGCATATAAAAAGGGAGTGGACAATAAATTGGCTGACAGGTTATCTCGACCCCCATTACCAACTACTTCCGTTATGCTAGTTTCTATGTAGAGACAGCCTTTTGTTATGCCGAGATATATTGTAGGATATGATGATCCTAAGGGGCGTAGTATGAATCGCTGAAAGTTGTTGTCAGGCAAGACATGTGGTGGTATTGAGTCATTTCGAGTTAGGAAGAAGTGTCAACTACCTCGTACGTCAAAGTAGTACAGCAGGGACATGGGCAGCGCTGCATTCCCACCTCTCCAGTTCCAGCTTGAGCAGGAGCTCAAGGCTACTAAAAGGAGAGCCATGATCTAGGAGGATCTAGAGTTATTTGAAAAAATTTCAAGGTCATTCTAATGAGGTCGAGTGTCGTTCGAACGACCAAGTTCCATCCCACTGAAATTTTGTCCCATAGCCATTTTTCGTTCGAACGACTTGTATTTTTGCTCGAACGAGTTATTTTCATGCTACTAGAATTTTAGCCCAGAGCCATATTTTGTTCGAACGACCAAGAAAGTATCTAGGGTTTTAGACCAATTAGTCGTAAGGTCGTTCGAACAGCACCCTTGTTCGTTCGAACGACTCCCTAGTTTGTTCTAACAACTTTGGCGCTATTTTGATTCTCAGATGTTTTTTTGTCTCAAGATCCGTTCTTTTATGATTTTCAAGTGCCCTAGTATATAAAGGGAAATTAGATTATTTTCTAGGTTATGTTTTTTTATGTTAGATCTAGAGAGAAGTTCTGAGGAAGAAGCTTAGGGTTTAGAGTTTATTCATTGTAATTACTTGATTTATACAATTGAATCTCTTATTTTTCTGATCCAATTTGGCGTTCTTCATACTTTTCTACTAACTAGAGCTTCTCAATCGTAGTGTGGATTAGGCAAAGTTATTAACCCCTCTCCTGTCGATTGTCAAATTATAGGCAAGGGTTTATGACTGGGGTTGGTCTTCTTTGGTTGGGCTTCCTGACGATTTGAATCGTTGATCATATGAGCATTTGCATCAATGTCGTAACCTCTTCTTGGGACTTTAATCGAGAACTTTCTGACATGTCTTCATCTTTCCTACCTACAAGACAAATCACACGGTGAACCTCTTTCTCTGTCGTCTCTTCGAGGTATTTCATCTCCAAGCCATCTCCATCGATCTACTTCGATTCCTCCGTCACAACTCCCACCTCCAACCTTGTTATTTCAAGAATTGTATGAATGCAGAAGGCAAACCTAGTGATAGTTTAGTAAATGTCAAGATTATCATTCCTCTTTATAGGAGATGTATATATATATATATGAGTACATAAATGAGTTGTTACATAGGTTACTAAAGAGGATTATTGAGCAGCTACATCAGTTACAAAGAAGATGCTAAAGTAGGTAGTTACATAGGTTGTTAATGATGCAACATCGAGTAAAGGTCTATAGTTTAACACTTCCCCTAAACTTGGCGGTCTTTGATGGACAAATTTGGAGCGCAATAACTCAAAGAGATGCTTGTAAAGACCTTTAGTGAAGATATTGACAAGTTGATCGAACGAGGGAGCAAACTGGACCCAATGTGTCCCAGAAATAGCCTGCTCACGAATGAAGTGATAGTCAAGCTCAATATGCCTTGTGCAAGCATGTAAAACTGGGTTAGAGACCATATATATAGTTCTGAGGTTGTCAAAAGAGAGAAGGATGGGTGGTGGAATATGCATATAGAGCTCACGAAGAAGATGAGCAATCCCCACCGTCTCTGCACAAACATGAGTAAGAGAACGATACTCAGACTCGGCATTAGAGCGAGACACCATAGGTTGCTTCTTAACAGTCCAAGAAATAAAATTTGGACCCAAAAATATACAAAAGCCAGAGGTAGAGCGCCGTGTATCAAGACAACCAGCCTAATTAGGATCGTAAAACATATGTTGTGATAGAAGACCAGAAGCTCACCGAAAAGCCAAACCGAAATCAATTATGCCTTTTAGGTCATGGAGAATACGTTTAACGGCATCAAGATACCCAGAGCGGGGAGCACTCATAAACTGAGCTACATGATAAACAGCAAAGCCAATGTCTAGTCTCGTAAGAGTCAAGTACTGGTGGGACCCCACAAGATGAGGATACTTAGTAGCATCGAAAAGAGAATCACCAGAGAGAGCAGATAATTGAGACTTAGCACTCAATGGAGTATAACATGGTTTACACTCGATCATGTTACTGCGATAAAGAAGATCAGCTGCGCATTTTGCTTGAGAAAGATGTAAATCGGATTTCGTATAAGATGCCTCAAGGCCCAGAAAGTAATTGTGAGGTTTGAGATCCTTTATCTCAAACTCCTTACCAAGAGTAGAAACAAAGCGAGGAGCCTGCTTTAGACCATAACTGGCTTTGTGTGCCATGTAAACCATCTTAGAAAGAGATCCATGGAGAAATGCATTCTTCACATCCAACTGTCGAAGAGACCATTCAGATGATGTAACAAGATTGAGCACTATGCGTATAGTATTAGACTTAACCACAGGATTAAATGTCTCATTATAGTCAAGACCTTATTGTTGGTAAAACCCTTTAGCCATTAACCGTGCCTTGTAACGCTCAACAGAACCATCAAACTTTCTCTTAAGTTTGAAGGCCCATTTGCAACCAGCAGTGTTATGAGCAGGCGACAGAGGAACAAGAGACCAGGTCTGATTTTTGAGAAAAGCATTGAACTCATCAGCCATAGCAGCACGCTACTCAAGAAATTAAATTGCCCACGAGTAATAAGTAGGCTCAAGCTCTGAGGAAGATGCCTAAACAAGATAGGCCTGAGGTAGTGGGTACCGAATAGTATGAAGAACATATGACTTTGGTGGAATGGTATCATCACGAGTTCTAGTCATCATAGAACGAATGGATTGTTGAGGAGGTGGATCTGTAGGAGAAATGGCTGGTTAAGTATCATTTTCTAGGAAGGAGTAAAAGTCGAATGACCCGACTCAACATATTTTGGTGGTGGCAACTTTGATGAATCATTAGCAGTCCGGATGCGTAAGCGCTGATAATACATATGAAATTCTCGTTCAGCAATTGGTAGAGGTCAACAACTATTGTTGTAGGTGAAGTGTGTGAAACATGATCAAGTGGCTTTGAAGGAGATGTCATCACAGGAGAAAAATCTAACTCAATGTAATCAGGAAGGGGCGTTATTGAAGTATGTTACACAAGGGCAAAGGGAAACTCCTGCTCATC
Source organism: Kingdonia uniflora (assembly GCA_014058105.1). NCBI lineage: Eukaryota > Viridiplantae > Streptophyta > Magnoliopsida > Ranunculales > Circaeasteraceae > Kingdonia > Kingdonia uniflora. The sequence goes on along the minus strand of JACGCM010000440.1, from coordinate 1,642,234 downwards.
AAATCTCACATGGCGAGAAATATATACGCGATTGGTAGGTGGCTCAAGGCACTTATAATCCTAATGCTGAAAGTTGTAACCTAAAAACACGCATTCAACAGACCTTGGCAATAATTTGTTAGTAATATAATCCCCTAAGTGTAGGTAACATGCACAACCGAAGGTATATGGAGGTCGGTATGGGATAGGGTTTGACCAAAAAGACGAGAATAAGGGAATCTTTTGGAGTAATGGTCTGGGAAGACGATTGATAAGATAAACCGCAGTGGAAACGACTTCAACCTAAAGGTTAAGTGGAGCTTGAAAGGTAACTAGAAGAGTGTGGGCCATTTCAACGATGTGATAGTGTTTCCGTTCAGTAAGGTCATTTTGTTGTGGAGTATGAGAGGGAGAGACTTTGGTGAATGCCTAATTCACGACAAAGGGAACCAAACTGATTGTTGACATATTCAGTACCCTCATCCTTTGAAAAAACTTGAGGCTGCTATTACCTTTTTTTGGATACTATGAAGGAAAGTTTGAAAATGTGTAAATACTTCAGACTTACGACGCATGGGAAAAACCCAAGTGTACCTAGTGATGCCATCAGTAAACAAAACATAGTATTTAAAACTTGAAACAGATATAATTGGAGACATCCACACATCTGAATGCACAAGATAAAAGGGAGATTTGGCGCTTATCTCATTGCTATTATGAAAGGGGAGGTGTGTGGATTTACCCAGCCCATAATCTTTACAAAAGGAATGATTTAGACGAAAGTTTGGACTAAGAAACTTATTTGAGCCTAAATAAGATAAGATCCGAGCATTTAGATGACCAAGCCTATTATACCATAACTGAGTAGAAAATCCAGCAAAACCCTGAGGAGAATCACGACCGAAGGAAATGGGATAAAGATCACCCTTACATTGGCCCTGAAATAGAGGAACACCAGTTGAAAAGTCAGAAATAAAATAACCATTAGGAGTAAAGGTGAAACTGACAGAGTTATCACGAGTGAATCTAGCAATCGATAATAAGTTCTTACACAATACTAGAATATGGTTGGCATTATGTAAATGAAAAGTACAAGAACCAATGGTAAGAGGAATGCTACCAGCATGGGATATGTTAAGCGTTGTACCACTTGCCCCGACCCCCCCCCCCCCCCCCCCCGACCCTTAAAGGTGATTTCTTTATGTACTTATGCTTATCAGCTTTTTTTCTTATGCCACTTGCCATCATTCCACCCCCCAAAGATGATTTCTTTATGTGCTTATGCTTATCAGCTCTTTTTTCTTTTGCCACTCACCATCATACCCCCCCCCCCTAATCAAAGTAGTTGAATCACTAATCTGACATTTCGATTCGAGGCTTATTTATTTTTGTTGCTTCTCCCCTCCTAGAAAAAGAATATGATGGGAGGCTTTTTGAATACTTTCTTGATTTTTAGCGTTTGCGAACAAATAAGTGATATTTAAGGGATATTGCCTCTTTCTTCTAGGATGAGATATGTTGTCCAAAACCTATTGAGGATGTTTCAAAACTACCGGACTCAGGTATCCTTTTTGTTGAACAAGTTGTCACTTCCAGTAACATTTATTATGACTTTAATTTGATCTCATAGTGAGTTGATTCTGACACTGTTAGTGAAGTTTCTGATATCGACGACCTAAGTATAGAAGCTTCAGAAGAGTATCAAGATTCTTTGGTTTGGAAAGTCTCAAGAGAGATTCTCATTGGGAAGCCGTGCAAGTCACACGCGGGTTTCCAAAAGGGAGACATCCAACATCCATAACTATGTTGCCAATACGTCTAACGCGCCGTCTCATATCCCCATTACATGCAACTATTATAAACAGTTGTTGTAAGTCTTTAGTTTTTTGTTTTTAGCAAGCTTTAAATGGATTCTTTGGCATATATTTTATGGAGATCTAAGAAAACTTTCTAATTTTTGTGGGATTTCTATAAAAGTATACTACTAACAAAATAACAACTTAAGTATTTATAAAAAATCATAATGATTTTGGAAACTAAATAAAACAAGTAAAATTAAATAAAAATGAAAATAAATGATTCCAATTAAAGCTGCCTCAAGATGCATGTGACTCATGTTTCGATGTGTCCTCACTCCTCACATAAGTTTTGTTTTGGAAAGAAACTTATTGTAACATGTGGCAATAAGAATCTTCTATTGTGAAACAATATCTAAATATGCTTATTCCTCTTCCGTTTTTTAGTTTCAAAATTTTAAGTAGATCTCTCTTATTTCTCTTTCTCAATCTCTCTCTCAAGAATTGAAGCTAGAATGTGTCCCTTTGTCCTTCATATCGGGAAAGTGTTCGCTACCATAGCGCATTTGTCCATAATTTTCTAAAATTTGTTTATGTTACTAGTAGGATGTACAACAAAACCCGAAAACCCGAGAAACCGAGCCGAACCTGCGGCTTTTGCCGGATTTTGACATACCCGGTTGGGTTTTCGGTTTGAAAAACTCATAACCCAATATCTTTGGTTCAGTTTTAGTTCTTAATAAAGAAAACTGGCTAAATCCTGAACTAAACCAAGAGGGGTATATTTGTAACAAAAGTTAGTTTATTGGTTTCTAACCTCTATTACAGAAACCCAAGACATCTCAAATCCACAATCTCTCTCTCGCTCCATTAAATCCTCTGCATCTCAATTTTCTAAGGTAGAGATAAACAAACTCTTTTTGTTTTGGATATGTCGTGGGTTGTCACGACCATGACATAAGCATAAGTGTTTCGTGACCGATCTCTAATGAGTTTCTTTTATTATTTATTTTATTTAATTCTAAATAATCCTCTAAATTAGGATTACTCTAGTTAGTTTCCTATTTTGTTGGGAGATTAGAGAGAGGTGGGAATCTCTTATATCTAGGATAATCCTAGGGTTAAACAGTTAGTTTTAAGTTTTGTGAGAGAAGAGAAACCCTAGTTGGGTATGGAGAGCTTGTAATTGCAGAAATTATTTGAATAAAAATATCATTTTATATTTTGTGTTCATTAATCGCTTCAGCGCACGTAGTTTTAACAACTTGGTAACAAAGCTAATTCGATTTTGCAAAGATTTTTTTTTACAGCTATGGGAAAAAGAACACCGAAGAAACCAAAGTAACCAATGCAGGGCGGACATTTGAAGACGGTGGAAGATTTTACCGCATTACTGATGGAGTCCAGCAAAAAAACTACCGCTTCAAACAAATTAATGTCTAAACAAATAGAGGCGAGCGATGATGGTTACAGTAATGGAAATTCCAACCATAAATTCAATATCCGATTTAGAGAATAGCGATCGAGGAACGGAGATCGAGGGAACTCGTAGGAATAAAGAGAGTTCATCAAGAGGTAGGGGACGTGGTCTACCAATGGGTGCGTTTATGCGTGATGGAAGAAACACACACATAGATCCAACTAAACCAACAACGCTATGTGTTGTGGGGCGCAGAAAAGAGTCATATTTGAGCAAAATCCAACATGAACGGTCCAATTCGGAGGGCTTGAACATCAACGTTGAAAACATTGACAAATTTGCCAATTTTCGTAACGACGAGGCCTTTGTCGATAGCGTAGAACTTCACCCTTCACGAACAAGCCAATTCGATGCCAACGATGATGTCCAGGAAGTCTTGCAGGTGTGGGATCAGTCAGGACTTCCGCCGGAAAATTGCACCATTACGGGTCATGTTGAGGCCGCCATAAATTGTGAAGAGAGAAAGAGTGAGAGAGAGAGAGTCAGAACCACGATTAAAGACCCGTGCTGCACCAGGACGCGTGATGAGTAGTGGCAGGGGAATGCCAGGCATAGGGGGCACCGGGTAAAGCGCAGTGAGCATCGAGCATGGCACGATACAGGGCACAAGACAAGCGTATTAGGGTCTTGGTTCTAGGCTGACCCAAGTCAGACCCGACTACCCTTATCCTCAGACCCAATCGAGCCTTCCTTTACAATGAGTCACGATCTGCCGACTCCCCTCTTGGTACCTCCAATAACACCGCCAAAAGCACCCTCAACAACGCCTTCAGTCCTACCTCCGCCATCATCCCCGATAGCAGCACCAACCGGCGGCATACCCCCAACAGCTCCAATTTCTCTCTAGGAACAGACAACCTCGCAGGCCTCCATGATAAAAAGGGTATCGCCATTGGTGATCTCCTCGGGTCTGACAACACACATGCTTCCAGCAACAGTGACAGTTCAGGGGTCTGCAACCTACAGGGGGGTGGTTTTACAGGTTTAACAGCGGGACGTGGGCAATTGTTTTAATAACAACGGCAGGAACAGTTATGGGTACTCCGAGAATTCTAGTGGATACTAGGGGAGTACGGAATAGAATTTTGAGGGGGGGAAGATGTTAGCGAGAACACCCCCTTATGTGCCTCCGTAACCACAAAGACCACCAACACCTTCGTAAGGGGCTCGCTATTCAAGACAGGGTACTCTACATAGACAGTGGACTAACGGGAACAGTTTTGATGGGAAATTGGAAGCGGATAATTTTATTGATTGGCTAAACAGGGCTAACAAGATGCTTGCGTTCAGGAAATGTACATGACAAAGGGCAGTAAGCTTGGCTGAGAAAATTTTAATAGGGTATGCCTTTAATTGATGGGAAAGTGTTCAGCAGTTACGGGTATCCGTGGGTAATGATTACATTACTGATTGGGAGGTTATGCGAGGGGAGAAGATGACTTGTTTCATACCGAGTACCTACGAGGAGAAGAGTTGTGCTAAGCTCCAAACTTTACAACAGGCTAGGAACCAGTCGGTGGATGACTTCATCAGTTATTTTTACATGCTATCTTCATGGGTTGCATTATCGGAGTCCGAAGCACAACGGGTTAGTCATTTTCGTTTCTAGTTTACAAAACAAATTTAAGATAAGATGGTTTTGTTCTCACCGCAATCACTTTCGGAGATAGTTGAGATGGCTCGTCGGGTGGAAGTTAAATTACAGCCTTCAGGATATTTGTCTTTTACAACACCTTCCACAGTTGCAATGTTTATGACTCTAACAACCCTTACAGGAGTGGTCAAACCATCGAGAACAGTTAGCACGACTATTTACTATAATTGCGGGAAAATAGGGCATATGAGCCGCGAGTATCCTAATTCACAAAAACCATTGACGCTTGTGTTATAGTGGCAATATGATCAGATACATGAGGCATTTGAGCACTTGAGTAGCTGCTGAGCAACGACTATGGTGACGCGGAAATTGCAGCAGTGGACCTTCCTCCACCTTGAATTCGTGGCCAAATTCTTCTAATGGGGGGGGGCAGTTTACAGGTCGATGATCGTCACGATCCAGGCGCACGTCTTTTGTGACCAATCTCTAATTAGTTCATTTTATTATTTATTATATTTTATTCTATATAATTCTCTAAATTAGGATTACTCTAGTTAGCGGCCTACTTTCTTTGTTGGGAGTGCAGAGAGAGATGAGGATCTCCTATAGCTAGGAGAATCCTAGGGTTAGACTGTTAGTGTTAAGTTTTAAGAGAGAAGAGAAACCCTAGTTGGGTATGAAAAGCTTATTATTGTATAGATTATCTGAATAAAGAGATCGTTCTATATTTTGTGTTTGTTAATCGCTTCCGCGCATATAGTTTTAACATTTTCATATCCCATTTTGCCTTTCTTTTCTCCTAACAAAAGAATCTCTATTTCATAGTTTTTGGTCTACTATTAATGGCAGAACTGAAGATAAACTTGGAGATCAATGAATCTCAATCCGAGAGAGTGTTTAGAGCATCTACAGCAGTCAAGAGGGTAGATTGGATGAATTTCAAGGTGAATCCAATCCACCTCAATCCACCCCACAGCAGTTTTCAATCCACCCCAAGGTGAATTCACCCCAGCGCACTTCTGAACCGCGCGCTTGAAATGGACGTCACAGATCCTCCCACGTGTTTCAATCTCAGCCATCAAAGTCCCAACGCAGTTCTAAACCGCGCGTAGAAGTATTTCTGCGCACTTTAGAACTACGCTTAATAGGAACCATTGATGGGAGGACACGTGTTATCATCTTAGGGATCAAAGTGTTGTCGCGCACTTCTAAACCGCGCGCTATGGTTATGCGCACTTCAGAACCGCGCGGCATGAATTCACCCTCAATCCAACCTCAGGATGGATTTTCCACCCAAATCCACCCTTGGATGGATTTTTCTCCTACCACGTCACCGATTCAACTAGCTGCTGGGAGACGATTAGGGTGGAAAAGAGGGTGGATTTGAAAATCCACCCGCCACGTCAGGGTGTACCTGGCTACTGTGGGTGCTCTTATAATAAGTAAGAATAGGTGAAAAATCATCATTGTGGTGATTTCCCTTTCATGAAACTTACCGACAAAAGATGTCACAGATGTTTTTGTTTTCTTTATCCAGATATGCTTAAAAATATTAATATCTGTTTCATATTGGGTATCTCGAGGATTACAAGGTCTCTGATGTTAAAGAATGGTCATGTTGAAGAAAGATCACAAGGTCTCTGATGTTGAAGAAGGCTCTCTGTTGTGTTGTATTCCATAATTTTCAACTGAAAAAATTAGAAGAAAACCAGAGTCGCAGACCCGACGCGACCCGACTAGTTCAGTTCGGTTCCGGATCGAGTTTTAGCCCAAGGCGGTTTGGGTACAAAATTTTGTGACCTGCTTGTTTTGATCTGATCAGGTCCGAGCTATCGCCTGAGCTGATCCGATCTTATCCATAGATGGTAGCAATACTAGTATTGTGTTCTCGATACTTTGTGCATGTTAAGTATGGAACATTATTAACACTTGAAGATAATGGTAGCAATACTAGTACCATACACAACTTTTGGAACTTTATGGACAAATGAGATATGGTGGCAAACACTGTCCTGATATGAACAACAAAGAGACACATCCTGGCTTAAATTGTTGAGAGAGTGAAAGAGAGATAAAGAGAGAGATTTACTTGCAAGTTTAAAATGGAAAATGTAGAAGCATTTTTATAAATTATTTCACAACAGAAGATTCATATTACCAGATCTTACAATAAATTTCTTTCCTAAGGAAAACTGATGTGATGACACATCGAGACATACGTCACAGGCATCTCTAGGTAACTTTAATTGAAATCATATATTTTCAGTTTTATTTTATTATACTTGTTTTATTTAGTTTCCAAAATCATTATGATTTTCTAAAATACTTAAGTTGTTAATTTGTTTCCAAGTAGAATTAAAAGTTTATCTTATTTAATAAATTTTAGTTGTATCCTTTTAGAAATCCTAGGAAAATTATAAAGTTCTCTTAGATCTTTATAAATAAATGTCAAAGCTTGTTAAAAGCAAAATGCTAAAGACTTACAACTACTATATATAAGGTTGTTGTTTTTTTCCAAGTAGGAACTTACTAGGGCAACCATTTTTCTAGGAATTTGTTAAAAGCAAAAGTGTGAAGTCCACTTTTGTTGGAACTTGTAAAAGTGAGGTGTGTTTGTTTTTTTTTCCTTCATGTTCTCACATAAACTTAACTTCTCACACTACTACTTGTTTGTATTTACAGTTTTCGTTGACCAAAATTAGATTCAAGTGATCAAAAACAACCTCAAATGGTGAGAAACGACCAAATATCACCAAATAAAAACAAATATGATAAAAATATCCCACATCAAAATAGATAGATGTAACCAATATATCATTCAACAAATTGAAAAATGTCATCTCCATAATGGATATATAATCCAACATAATTCAACATGTTAAACACCATCCAAGATTGAGGGCATTATCCAAAATAAAAAGAGATAGAGATCCAAGACATAGAAACATTACAGAAAACTTAACCACTAACACTAGAGAGAGAAAGAGATGAGTGAGGGAAAAAAGATAGAGTCATTTTGGATGTTGTTTTAAGTTACTTAAACCATACACGGGGAGGGGGGGGGGGAGATTTAAGTGAGAACTTACGCCTCAAAGTTGCAAGTCCTACCAACTTTTCCATTTACATGAAAATTTTCTAATTTTTATAAAAATAAAATAAACATAAACATACCAAAAGTAGAAACTTGGACCAGTCCAAGTTCCCACTTTGACAAAAAAAAAATATAGGCCCTTGTTGGAGTATATAATAGTATGTCTACATATATACTCCTTTAGTCCCACATTGGTTAGTAATAGAAGTAGTGTAGTGACCCCCTGTTATATAAAGAGCAGTAAAACTTGTAATAATTAATAATAATCCCCCTCACGTTGATACGAACCTATATAATGTTTGTGTCAAGGTGGATTATAAATAAGACAAAAAATAAGAAATAGATAGTCCCTTTTAAAAATACAATCACTCCCTCACTAATAAAGAAATTTAGCTCCTCCTAAAGCTGATAAGACTTATGTTAGACCATTCTTTTGTAGCAGTAGAACACTTCAAAGCTTCACGTATCCCTTGTGAAATCGGTGGCATTCCAACTTTCAAGCCAAATTTGGTTTTAGCCAACTCGTGTATCAATAAGGCCGAAGCTGGGAATGGTCGTAGAAGAAAAAAGGTGATGCCAATGTCTCCATGGTAAAAGAGGATGTGTTTCAAATTAAAGAGTTAGAGGCGGATGTAGTTCACATTCAGGCTCACGTACAGAAAGGTAATGAATGTGCCAAGATAAGTTAGATATCGCTCTTTACAGAGAATGAGAGTTTGAGGGGATGATCAGGGGTAAGGATTGGTTGTTGATGAAGAAGGATAATTTATTAAAGAAGGCTCCTGATGGGGAAAGTAAAGGGAGTGATAAGGAGCTGAAGGAACTTCACACTGAGTTGGCAAAGTTGAGGATGGAAAATAGGGCTGAGTTAGATAAAGGAAGGGAGAAGATGGCGGAGTATCATGAGATTATGACACGCGTAGATAAAGGCATGTAGTGGCAAGACGAACGGTTTAAGAGCTTGAAAGATCATCAGTAGAGATTACAAAAGCATTTTTCCGATGAAATAATACTCGATCGAAATATGTCTGTTCAAGAAATAACACGTCGCAGGAGCTAATGGCTATTATTGCATATTTTGTGGAGAAAATAAAAAGGCTTGGGCTTGAGGGGGATACCTTACATGACTGTTTGTCATTCCGAGGGTGTATTTGTAACACTATTATAGATTGAGGAAACTATCTGAATGCCATGGAAACGGAGCTAGGTTCTCGACCTGAGGAATTGGTATAGCAAGGCAGGATTATTGTAATTGCTCGAGCTCTAGAGTTTATGGCTAAACGTTCTCCTTTTGCAGGGGAAGGCAAACTGACCTCCCATGAGCAAAGAAGAACCTTTAGAAGTAACTTGTAGAAGTAACCTATTATTGTAAGTTGTAGTTGCAGATATATTGAGAGATGAAAGCTAGTTTTACCTTTGCTTTTTCTTATGTCTGATAGAGATCATTGATTGAAAACTAGTATTACCTTTGTTTTAATCGTAGATATATGTAGAGATGAGTGATTGAAAGCTAGTATTATCTTTGCTTTAATCTGCGTTTAGATGTCGATTGAAAGCTAGTGTTACCTTTACTTTAATCTGTTTAAAGGTCGATTGAAAGCTAGTATTACTCTTGCTTTAATCTGTTTAGAAGTCGATCAAAAGCTAGTATTACCTTTACTTTAATCTGTTTAGAGGTCAATTGAAAGCTAGTATTACCTTTGCTTTAATCTGTTTAGAGGTCGATTGAAAGCTTGAATTACCTCTACTTTAAATTGTGTGATTTAGTAGAATCTACGTAAGTAGAGAGTAATGTGGAGAAAAAACTTGGAAGTTTTCATTGAGTAAAATAGAATGTACACTGTATGGAGATTGAAATCCTACTTTGGGAATGGAAAGAACGAGAATATTAAAATAGAGAAACCAGGGAGTTAACAATAATACAGTTTCAGTCGCCTAGTATTCTATGGATTTGGAATTTAAACTCCTTGCTCCGTTATGAGATAGTATGATCCCAGACCAGTTCGACCAATGATGAGGATGGACTTTTCTAATTTTTTGCCAGCTTCCCGGCATGTGCTTCTTTTATGTGTTGTGGGATCTCTCTGAGGACGAGATCATTGATTTTGAACTCACGGCTTTGGACTCTTCTATTGTACGAGTTAGCTAGCATATGATGATGTCGACCTAGGTTGGCTATAGCGCGTTCCCTAGTTTCATCAATCCAGTTCATAATGTAGGCCAACTAAAACTCATTTTCTTCGTCTATAAGCTCGTGATCTCGGATAGGATGGTGATACTCTTCTGGAATGACGGCTTCTGTACTATAAGACAGAAGGAAGGGGGTATAGCTGGTTGATTGACGTGGAGTAGTACGGTATACCCATAAGATGTGAGGGAGTTCCTATATCCAATATCATTTTTTTTATGATTGAAGCCTTTTCTTGAGTCCATCCACTATGGTTTTATTGGTAATTTCAGCTTGGCCATTGCCTTAAAGGTAGTATGGATTGGATGGTGAGTGAATGATGTTGTGTTTGTTGAAGAAGGCTACAAACTTTTTACCAGTGAACTGTGGCCCATTATCGATCCGAATTAGGTGGGGGCAACCGAATCGTGTGATAATGTGTTCCTAGATAAAAGAGATGACATTTTCTTCTCTACTTTGACAAAGAGGAACTGCCTCCTCCCATTTCATAAAATAATTAGTTGCTGCGAGTAAGAAATGTCGGTTACCTTAAAGTATTAGGAAATTCTCTAAAAAGATTGAGCTCCCACCACTTGAATGGCCTGAAAACCTTGCGGGCATGTAGTTCAAGTGTAGAGGCATGGATCATATGTCTATGTCGTTGACATGTATCGCATTTGCGCGAGTACTCTTCTGCTTGTTTGCACATTCTTGGCCAGAATACTCCTTATGTAATTGCTCGGTGAGCAAGTGATCGACCTGCGGTATGAGAACCACAAGTTCCTTCATGTAAATCTTTGAGTATTCCATCTGCCTTTTTCTTTGAGAGGCACTTAAGATAAGGCCCTGTGACTGAGAGGCGATATAGACGATCATTCAGAACTGTGTAACGCTTTGAGTTTTTGATCAACTATCCGCATTCTTTTGGATTTGTTGGAAGGAACCCGTCACATTTGTTCTTCGAGCCGAGATAGGCAATAAAGGGCTTTCCCCAATCGTCATCCTCCCCTTTATCGCCCCCAGTGTCGATCGTGCAAACAAAATGGAGATCAATACTGGGGTTAGACATCAATTCGATCTGAAGATATCTTGCTTTTGTAGACCCTAGCTAAATAAGCCAAGGAATCAACATGTTGGTTTTCACCTTGTGGGGGATAGTCGAGAGTTGCTTTCATAAATCTGCTCATCCAATTGGTAATGAGGGCTATATAGTCGATCATCTTTCCATTTTTCATGTGTTGTTCAGAGTAATGGTAGACGATGAGTAGAGAATATGTGTAGATTGAGAGAATTGGGACGCCAAGCTTGAGTGCGAGGTTGAGTCCATAAATTAAAGCTTCATATTCTGTTACATTGTTGGAGGCTTCAAAATCTAAGCAGATTGATTTCTTGATTCTGTCGTTGGAAGGGGTAATCAGTACAATTCCAATTCCTGACCCTATGGGCCTTGCTAAACCATCTGTAAGAAGTCTCCACCCTTTCCTTGCAATCCATTCAACTCATTCGTCAAATGCTTTGGCTGGTAGATCTTCTACAAAAAATTTTGTAAGGTTAGGATCATGCTCCTCCCAATCAGGATCTTTTGTTGGATAATCTACAAATAAATCGGCAATGGCCTGACCTTTTCCTGAATGTCGTTATTCAAAATTAATATCATGTTCTCTCAAACTGACTGACCATTGTTAAACACTTCGCGATTTTACTTTTTTGGACAAAACTTCCTGAAGTGGGCTGTTCGTCATGTCTTTGACTGAATGAGCTTGGAAGTAGTGCTTAAGTTTTGTGAAGTGTAAGCAAGAGTTATATGGAGTTTCTCAATTTTAGAATACTTCATTTCTGTTGGAGTAAGTGTTTTGCTGATAAAATAGACTGGCTCTTCGATCTTCCCCTCAAGTCGAATGTGAACCGAGTTGATAGAAGTGCCTGTAACTGCCAGGTAGATGATCAGTTCCTTATTATCTGCCGGGGGTGCTCATGATGAGAGACTTCCCCAAATAGGTTTTGAGTTCCTAAAAAACTTCCTCGCACTCGGATGTCTATTAGATCTCTTCGTTGGGCTGAACTTTTCCTAATTTGGTTTAATCTCGGAGTAGTAGAAACAGCTAACGACATCGATCTAATTATTTAGAAACGAATCGGATGATAGCAACGATCTTGCCTATAAGTTTTTGTACATTCTTCATTTCTTTTGGATATGGCATATTGAGGAGAGCTCAAATTTGATTTGGATCGGCCTCAATCCCCATCTTACTAATGAGATGGCCAAGGAATTTGCCTGAATACACTTTAAACTGATACTTATCAGGATTGAGTCGCATCATGTAAGATAATAAAATATTGAATATTGTGGTTAGATCTGTGATGCGATTCTTTGGCTGTATGCTCTTGCACAGGAGATCATCGATGTAGACTTCAATGATTTTCCCAAGGTGTACTTTGAACATAGTCGCCATTGACCATTAATAAGTCGTTCCTGTGTTCTTTAGTCTAAAGGGAATGACTTTGTAACAGTAAAGTCTTCTTTCAGTGATGAAAGTGATCTTTTCCTGATCTTCTTCCAAGAGAGGTATTTGATTGTAAGCAGAAGCAACATCCATCATAGATAAGAGATCGTGTCTACCGTAGAATCAAGAATTTAATGGATCATTGGAAGAGGGAAACTGTCCTTTGGAATTTATTTGTTTAGATCGGTGAAATCAACACAAACTCCGACCTTTCTATTCTTCTTAGGAACTGCGACGATGTTGGAGATTAAATCCAGATACTTGATTTCTCGAATTAGCCCCACTTTGAACAATTTAACGATCTCAATGTTGACTTCATCTCAAAGATGAGGTGAGAGTCATCGCTATTTCTGATTGACCATAGATATGCTGATGTTGATAGCCAATATGTAACATGCCTTAGATGGATCGACCCTGGGTATCTCTTCGAAAGTCAAGGCAAAGATATCTCGATTCATTCATAAAAAGTGAATGACAGCATCCTTAACGTGTTGGACCAGTTTGGTACCGATAAAAGTACCTCGACAAGGTCCATCAATATCTATGTACTTTGTAGTAGCCAACTCACAGCCTTCGGCCCCACTCAGACACTCGAAGGATACTTCACAGCCTACCCGAATATATCGCAGCCCATTCAATCCTCAAAACAAGCCTCCCAGAGATCCACTGAAGACGAAGCTTCAACTCTAACAAAGCCTCGAGAACGGACTACACACATCGCAGTAAAAACCCTTTGACCATAATTGTACATGGTTGAAATATGATGGGATAGGCAGCCAGCTCATCAGATAAGACGGCGCAGTGGTTGGACCTTGCAACTACAGTGTCTGGCGCCCATACCCCTGACGTGTTATTCGGACAATACCCTTGTAATCTGACCTAACCTTGGTGACTCAGCCCCTCCTATGTTCTATAAATAGGAGAGATGGGGAACCAAGGGAGGGTTAGAAAAATCCCCCCCAGCCCTCTTACAGTTTACCTTTGACCACACTGTAAAACCCAGTACCCGAACCTTCGATTACTCATCAGTAATAAAATCACTCTTAAAAATCCTCATCAGAGGTCGTAGAGCATCATATTCGGCCCTCTACGCAACTATTTTTCTATAGCTTGATCATACCTTAGATTATCTACTTGCATTCCTTTGATTAGAGATCAACCCCGTGTTGTAAGAGCCAACTTCCCCTCCAAAAGAAGTTAGGCCCCTACAATTGGCGCCGTCTGAGCTTCGTACCCTACCAATCTCCTTTTCTTTTCCCTCCCATTGTTTTCAACATCCACAGATTCCCCTCAATGGCACCCACCCTCCATTCCAGTTCAATCCATGCCAGCATTTCTATCGATGGAGTGGCCACCCAAATAGCCTAACTATCTCAACAAGTCGCTCAAGCCAAGGAGCGCAACCATGCACAACTTAACCAAGAGCGTGAAAACCACCACCTGGAGCTGGAAACTGAACGGAACCACCGTCTAGACGATGAGAACAGACATAATTGGGCAATCGACGAATTACGTAACACCGTTCGCGAACTGTAGAGACTGCAGCCTCCAGAACCTGCTCGCCCATCCCAAGCACCAAATCCGTCGCGCATGTCTTCCTGCGCCCGTCTGGAACCCCTACATACTCTTGGAGCTGCCCAAGGTTGTATCCAAGAAGAGGATGCTTCCCACACTATTCCTCCTACCGGCTCCATCCATCTCGGCATTTACCCCACAAAAATTTTTTTTGACTCCACCCTCCGATCCTCTAGACACCCCATACGCCACCCTAGTTGAGAACGTCTCGGGGAGCGCAGCGCTGAAGACATCCCACCTATTTGAACTCACCATCCTCGAATCCCTCGATATCCCCCTCATCCTGCTTATGCTGTGCAGCAGGACCTCAACCTTCAAATACAACCTGCTATCCGTATCAGCGCGAGCCTAGCCACTAACTCTTGGAGTCGCCTCAGTAACCCCATTTTCCCTAAAAATCTTGCTATTTAGATACCCCCTAATTTTTGTTCCCTCAAACTCAGTAATTACTATAACACATACCCCAAATCCCATATTCTCGAATTCCGAAATGCTCTGAGCCTTTACTCCACGGCTGACTACCTGTTCTGTCACCTTTTTCCTATCAGCCTTACTGACAACCCCCTTCGATGGTATTACAACCTCTCAAATGGCTCGATATGAAGCTTTGAGCAACAATCACGGCTTTTCCTTTCCCAGTTTGCCTTCAATAAGGACAGAGAAGTCAGAGTTGAAGCCTTATTCAATTTTAGAAAATCCAGCAATGAGCCACTCAAAGCCTTCACAAAAAGGTTCCTCGATGAATCACGGAAAATCGAGAACCTTGACTGCGAGAATGCTATACTCACATACTCGAATGCCCTGCCTGATCACAGTCGAGTAAAGGAACACCTAGTTCTCCACAAACCTCAAACACTCGAAGAGATTCTCTCAAAGGTCAATGGTTATATCGATCTCGAGCGCCTTCTGAAATCCCGCAAACCGAGCCAGCCTTCGACCCCAGCTATCAACAAACCTCAACAAAACCCACCTTCTAATCCAACAACCCTGATCGTTCCCGTCTCACAGGAGACAGAGAGCCACAAACTCCCTAACATCGATAACAGCGCTGAAGCTCGCAAGAAGCGACCGAAACTAGTATTACCCATACTCACTGCTCCTCTCAGCACCTTTTTACCACATATATAGGCAGACCCTATTTGGCGTATCCCTTTCCCTATCAAAGTCAGAGTAGGCAAACCTCATTGCGCCAATCACAAATATAACTGTCACCATACCAATAAATGCTTTGCCCTCCAGCGCTCTCTCAAACTCATCCTCAAAGCAGATCGTCTACACCAGTATATTACCGACTTTCCCAGCTACCATGACGAGTCTTGCCTTCAACCTCAGTCCACCCCTACTGTTGACTCGGCTGTGGTACATATCCGCAGATCATGCTTTATAGAAGTTAACAACATAGACAACGACCGTTCCCAAAGCAGATGTAAGCGCGTCAGGGAATGTTACAAACTTACCTATCTAGAGAAACTTCCCACCCTTCTACCAGAATCAAGCCCTCTCCCTCGACTAGAAGGCATTTTTTTCATCAACTACGATATATCTCATGTCCGTTTCCCCAATTCCAATCAACTAGTCATTATGATTAAGATCGAAAACCTCATCCTCCAAACAATGCTCATAGACACAGGGAGCGCAGCTGATGTCCTTTTTCTCCCAACCATCGAAACCATAAAGAAAACCAACCACATAACCGCTGCCAATGTCGAATTGAAAGGCTTCAATGGGGCTACAGAGGTCGCCGTCAACCGAATCTGTCTACCAGTCACCACAGGCCCCATCACACTTTAAACCAGCTTTCTTGTCATTGATATGAAGTCAGAATACCTCGGTATCCTCAGGTGTGACTGGCTCAACGTTAAGCGTGCCATACCTTTGACCTACCACCAGACCCTTCTTTTTACCACTCCCGAAGGTACTTGGAAATTGAAAGGCTCCTAATGCCTCACCCGTTCTTATGAGAACCCGGAGATCGATCAGACCCAGAAAATTGTAAGCCACCCATAGTAATCACTATCTCTTTCTACCCCCGCACCTTCGATAGATTCAACCTCACCCATCGAACCTATTGTTATATCGAACTCGACGGTCCTGGTTGAGGTACATTTATTAGAACTTTTTTCGATGAGGCAAAACACCTCGAGCTTACAGATTTCCCTTCGAGCAAACAAAGGTGTCTTTGCATGGACATTCCAGGAGATGCCTGGTGTCGACCCCAACCTGGCGTGTTATTGCCTCGACCTCATTCCCTATTCCTCAGCAATCAAACAAAAGAAGCATAACCTAGCACCACGACTTCGAGAAGTAGTGAATCTTGAAGTAGACAAGCTCATAGCCGCAGGATTTATTAGAGAATTGAAGTATGCTGACTAGATATCAAACATTGTGGCAGTTCCTAAGAAGAACGGCAAGATCAGAATCTACGTCGACTTCACAGACCTTAACAAGCACACACCAAAGGAAAACTTCCCCCTCCCGATAATCTCAGCCCTCCTCGACGCTACTGCTGGACATGAGCGACTATCCATGATGGATAGGGCTTCGGGTTAAAATCAGGTACCCCTCCTCCCCGAAGATCAACTTAAAACCTCTTTTATCACTGAACAAGGCCCTTATTGTTTCAATGTTATGTTCTTCGACCTTAAAAATGCGGGAACCACTTACCAACGCCTTGTCACAACCATGTTTGGACCTTTGCTTGGCAAGTCGGTCGAAGTCTACATCGACGACATGTTATGCAAAGGCCTTCAAAAATAGACCCATATCCAGGACCTAACCGACATCTTTTTGATACTTCGTACATATAACATGAAACTCAACCCAGACAAGTGCCAATTTGGTGTTTTATCTGGTAAATTTTTAGGCCACCTTATTAGTAAACGTGGCATCGAGGTCGACCCCACCCATATTTGAGCCCTCATCGATATGCCTTCACACTGAACTAGAAAAGACATCCAAAAAGTGGCTGGTAAGATAGCAGCCCATAACCGTTTCATTTCCAAATCCTCAGACATATGTGCTTGGCTCTTTTCACTCCTGCACGACCAAGGCATCCACAAAGCAAAAAAGAAAAATAGCCCCGAGATCAACTGGACACCCAAGTGTGAGCAGGTCTTCCTCGAACTCAAAACTTATCTTGGCCGGCCACCTATTTTCAGTGCCCCTATTGAAGGCGAAACACTCTTTTTATACCTCGCTGATACAGACACCTCTATCAGTTCAGTACTTATTCGACATGATACAAGCATCGAGAGACCTGCATATTTCATCAGCAAAACCCTAACGCTCGCAGAAGCCCGATATTCGAAGCTTGAGTGTTTGCTCCTCACCCTTGTTTATTCAGTCCGTAAACTTAAACCATATTTTTAAGCTCACCGCATCCGTATTATAACAAGTTACCCCCTTTGAGAAGTACTCAGTAAAAAATAGAAATCCAAAGGAGTACAATAGTGGTCTGTGTACCTTGGCGAACATGACATTACATTCGAGAAGCAGATATCCCAGAAAGGCCAAGCAGTAGCAGACTTTCTTTCCGACTTCCCGGTAGAAGATGTTAATTGGGAAGAACACGAAGATGACTTAACAGAAGACCAACCCGAGACAACAGATTACTGGGACCCTCACACTGGCTAGCATTTATTCATAGATGGATCTGCTGGACCTAATGGCTCAGGAATTGGTATTGTCTTGGTAACACCCACTAATGATCGAATAAAAAAAGATGTTAAACTTACCTTCGAATGTTCTAATAACAAAGCTGAGTACAAAGCCTTGATCCATGGCCTCGACCTCGCTCTCAATCTCAGCATTCCCAAACTTGCCGCTTTCACAGATTCCCAACTTGTTCAGAGGCATTACACAAGACTGACTATGATCTCATTGTACTACAGCGCATGGACCGATTTCCCGAAAAGTCCATAATCAGTCATTAACCTCGGGGAGAAAATAGACATACAGATGCCCTCGCCTACATAGTAGCTATGCTCGGACAATCAAAATCTTGGACTCTCCATATTGAAGTACTCGAGCGCCCAAGTATCGACCAAATGGAAGTCAATACCATCAATACTGGGGGCGGGGGCCTCGATTCAGACGATTTGCGAATACTATTCCTCTACTACCTCGACAATGCCACCCTCCCAGATGATTACAAAGCTAAACGATCGTTAAAAAGAAAATTGCCCGCAGATATACTATCCGCAAAAATGAATTACATCAAAAATCTCAAAATGGCATCCTCCTTCGATGCAAATCCCAATCCGAAGCCTCTGCAATTTTAGTAAAACTCCACAAAGGAACCTACGGGGCTCATACTGCTGCTCGGTCAGTGGCCCTTCGAGTCGTCTCTCCAAGATTATTCTGGCCGAATATGAAAAAACAAGCCGAAGAGTATGCCAAACACTGTGGCAAATGCCAACGTCTTGCTCATGACATCCATTGCCCTTCTCAAGACCTCCATTTCAGTCAAGTCTCCTGGCTATTCAAAAGATGGGCTATCGATCTCATTGGTCCCTTCCAAAAAGCCTCGGGTAGCAGAGAAAACATCCTTGTTGTAACCGATTACTTTACCAAATGGGTCAAAGTTGTACCTTTATGCCGAACTAGAGAAGAAGAAGTTATCAAATTTCGATGGGAAAACATCATCATACACTTCGGCTGCCCCATATGATTCAATGCGACAATGGTCCCCAATTCGTCAACAGTAAAGTTAAAAGCTTTCTCAAAAAGCACAACATCATCCTCTCACCCTCAACACCTTACTATCCCCAAGGCAACGGTCAAGTCGAAGCAATCAACAAAAACATTATCGACGGTCTCAAGATAGGAGTTGATGCAAAGAAATGACAATAGGTTCAAGAGTTACAGTATGTCCTCTGGGCCTATCGAACAACCTCAAGAAAATCTAAAGGCTTCACCCCTTTCCTTCTAGCATACAGTACCAAAGCTGTGCTCCCAACTCAATTGGAATTAGCTACACGAGATCCAGACTTCCCAGACAAAGATAATGAGTTTAAGCTCGCATGTAACATGTTATAGATTGATGAAACCAGAGACCGAGCCATCTCAAACCTTCGCCCTTACCACACAGTACTTCAAAAGTCCTATAGTAAGAGAGTTTGACCACAGAGTTTCAACATCAGAGATCTAGTACTTTGACGTGTACGTGTCAACAAATCCTCAAAAACTCAAAATGCCGGTAATCTAGCCGAATCTTGGGAAAGACCATATGTCATGTATGATAAAACTGACATGGGTTCTTACTATCTAATGACAGAAGACGAAGAGGTTTTACCAAATCTGTGGAACACAATGTAGTTGGTCTCTTATAATAGGCCACGGCCTCAGCCTTGCACAACTAATGTAACACAGAATAATCAATAAACAATTTTTACCCTATACTTCATCTCCTCTTTTCATTGAATTTCTTAGTTTAACTTAGGTATCATGTCAACCCTTCGACCCGACTGATACTTTGGAGTAACCATGAGATTTTTCAAGCTTCTAATTTCGGGTAAACTCGAGGGGCAAGGATGGTCGAAAGATCGGACCTTCAAGAATGCATTGGGGGCGAACAGTTATGCTTCAATAAGACTCCAAAGCCGTCAAAGTCCAGTTAATTTCCTAGTTTCTTCTAAGTATCATGTCAACCCTTCGCCCCGACTGATGCTTGGGGGCGACCTTGAAATTTTCAAGCTTCCAATTTCGAACAAACTCGAGGAGCAAGGATGGTCGAAAGACCGGACCTTCAAGAATGCATTGGGGGCGAACAGTTATGCTTCGATCAGGCTCTGAAATCATCGAAGTCCAGTCAATTTCTTGGCTTACCCCACGTATCATGTCCGCCCCCACCCCGACTGATACTTGGGGGCGATCTTAAAATTTTCAAGTTTCAAACATTCGAGCAAACCCGAGGGGCATGAATGATCGAAAGGCTGGACCCTCAGGAATGCGTTGGAGGCGAACACATCTTGCTTTGCTGTGGCTTAGGCCTTCAAAGTCCACTGAATTTTTGGGTTTCCTCTAGGTATCACGTCCCCTCGGCCCGACTGATACTCAAAGGCAACCTCGAAATTCTTTTTAAATTTTCCAACATCGCTGTGGCTTCGGCCTTCGATGTCCAACAGATCCTTTGAAGCTCTTCAAGGTTCGATCACTCCATAGTTATTCAGCAGATACAGTACGTGCAGATACTATTGTACAAAAATATCTTCAATTGTACTAAGTATAAAGAAGATTCAGAGCATCATACATCAGAGAAACAGTTGCATTACAACTCAACTTAAGTCATCCAAAGTTCAACAGATGCGCGTCAATATTTCAATAATCTAGAATAAAGCAAGGCTAGAACAAGACAATAAAGTCAGTCAGAAAATCAGGCATCAATTCAAAAGTAGTTCAGAATCAACTTCAGAAGTTCCACAGATAACCACCATCAGTACAGTACAACAGCTCAAAGACATACCAAGTTCAATGACCAATGTACAAAAATAAACATAGTTTAAAATATTACAACTCAGCTACAAATCAGAAAATGAAGGCATTGAACCCCAATACCAAATACCTTATATCGGCACGGTTACACCTTCTTCCTCCACAGGTCCCCCAGCGCCAGCACCCTCACCACTTTCAGTCGAAGGCTTCGACCACGCACCATCAACAACAACACCATTAACAGTTCTACCACTGGCCGCTCCAATAACAGAAGCCTCTACACTACCTCCTCCTCCTCCTTACTATCCTCAGTTACTATCATCTTACGGCGTCTCATAATCGACAGCCCACCAGCGGGCAATACCATAGACAAAGGGGCTTCGGTTACAACATCTAAGACCTCTAAGTCGCTGTCCTCATCCATTGGGGCACGACCATAAATTCAAGCTTTGAATGCTTCGATCTTTTCGTCTATTAGCCTCGTTCTCGAAGCTTGCCGGTATACATTTTACCCTACAGAAGAAGAGGCACGCAATTAGATTGATATATTTGATAATTACGTGTCAATAACCCATAGCCCATCTACCCACTTCAGCAAATTTACACACATTTGAAACCTCAATCCTAAACCCAGTGTCTCCTTAAAAAACCCCCAAAATCCCAGAATGGGTCGAAACCTAGACACATGAATTCCCTTATCCTCGAAGATAATCTCCAAACCATAAACGCAGACATTTTACTTTCAGATAGAGAAGGAAAATCAAAACAAAAAATTGCAAAGTTCAAGTCGCATACCTGTGTTAGAACCACTATGCTCGGAACAACAAGATCAACTCTAACGACTTCTCTCAATAACCAATTGCGTACATTTTGTACTCCATACTCTCTATGATTTTTTCTCAGTAAACAGTACAGTGATTACTCCTCGCACACTTATATACTCTCTCGAAAAACCAAAACCGCCTCGATTTTCAAACCAATATCATTACCAGGACCCCACTACCACGGCTTTTTGGCTAAAATGTATTTTAACCGATTTACCCCTCATATCCCTTACGTGCAAGCAACACACTCACTTCAAATTACCTGCAAAAACTAAAACTTCCTGAACCCTTTCACCCTTACTCGAAGCTAAACAGTCTAATCTAAACATCAAAATCATAACTTTTCCATAAAAACATGCAAAAACCATGATTACTTTTTGGTACACTGCCCCAGGCACACATAGCATTCTGACAGACCAGCTGTCTGGGCTATCAGTACGACCAGTCAAATTCAACAAAACCTCTGGCACATTCGAATAATCAACCTCCCTGCATCTCGAAGACTTATCAAAGGATAACTTCAGATTCGATCCTCAAAAATATCGAGATTCGAGCCACAATACATTTGTCAATTCAAAACCTCGTGCCTTCTCTTATTTTAGTTGAGTACACCCTTTTTCCTTCGACGAATCACATTCACCCTTCGAAAAATTACAATCATAAGCTTCGAGAGTTCAAAAATGTATGCCTACATTGCTCCAACCTTTTTTACCAACAGTTCAATCCTTGCAGTTTCGGCAGATTAGACTTCTTACTTCGACAAGCTACAGAATCATATTTCGACAATTTGAAACTTCCCCTCGACAGTTCAAATAACCTACTTCGACAAATTATATTATTACTTCTACAGCTCGGGATACTACTACGAAAGTTAAAAATCCTCCTTTGATAGATGTTACCGATACTTTAACCGCGCAAAATTTTTGCTTTAATATTGCAGACTCTTAGTACGACAGTTCAAAATGCTACTTATAAAAATGCAGAACACTACTTCAACTGCAATTCAAAATCCCAATTTTATTCATCAAGACATGACATCATGGACAAATTACTGACTCCTTCAAAAAAGAAGAAAAGAGAAAGAGGAAGAACAAAGCAACAACAAAAGCCAACAAAAATACCCAGCAGACAGAGGACCCTAATGGTCAATGGGTTGCTCCTCTTCGATGATAGGCACAGCACTGACATCCTCCTCGTCTACCATGTCTTTCGCGAAGTCCTCAAGAAGAGACAACCGATGGCCAGGTAACGGCCCCATCATCTGCAAAATTCCCCATCAGTAAGCGAAGGGCATGTCAGGAATGGGTTCCCCGAGTCCCGCCTCAAAAAGATTCAGCATC
Source organism: Kingdonia uniflora (assembly GCA_014058105.1). Taxonomy (NCBI): domain Eukaryota; kingdom Viridiplantae; phylum Streptophyta; class Magnoliopsida; order Ranunculales; family Circaeasteraceae; genus Kingdonia; species Kingdonia uniflora. Next base: position 1,619,449 of record JACGCM010000440.1, on the reverse strand, counting down.
TCAGCATCAATGTCCTCTTCAATACCGAACCTCCATCGCAGCTCTAGTATTTTTTCATGTATTCACCTGACTCTCACTGCTGCCTGATACTCTTGTACGGGTGCATTTGCAGCCATTCTGATCCAAGAAAATAAGAAGAAAGATAAGGAAAGATTGCAGAACGATGATAAAATCATCTCTACAACAGTTCCTTTTATACTTGAAAACCAATTTAAACTTTCACTCTTCCCTCGCCGCATTAATTGTGGTCTTCAAATCTCCACCTTGAAAACTCAACAACCAACCTCTTCAACTTCCAAGACATAACAGTTTCCCCGACACACGCATTGACACACCATTTACGAGGACATGCGGTCAAACCTCATTCATCGAACCTTCTACCATTTTCATTGCCTACCAGTTAATTACATTCGACCACATCATTACACTTCGGGAACACCTTTTGAAGCGTTTATCAGTATTACCCATTAGCATTCAATGAAAGAAGTTTGCTATTGTGACTACGAGCCTTTTCATTTCCAATGCCTAGCCATTACAAAAACTCAAATTGCAGCAAAATATTATTTTCATTCCGTTCCACCACATACAGCAACAAAACAGCAAAATTTCAAACCTAAATACATTGTTACAACCAACCCAAACAAAAACCTCTATAATATAAAGATACCAATCTTCTCCACCTCAAACAGCAGCCCTACTTCCAGAAGGCCCAGCTCCACTCACCGCGCTTTGCTCCTACATCTCGTCTTCTACACAGACAAGGCATTCAGCCAAAGCCGACAGAAAGAGATAATGCTTCTTTGCAGTAGTAAAGTCGTACTTCAGTCAGTCTCAAAGATAGGCATAAGGCTCCCCATTGATGAGATCTCTTGCCTCTACCTCTACCAGTTCGGGCATGTCCCAGTCTAGATCACGATGCCCGAAGAACTTTATATGCAGTTCACCAGTCTTCCGCCCTACGCGACAGTCCCGGGAGAACACCATCCTCTTTTGATATCGCGTGTTGGCCGTGGTATCCATAAAGATTTCCAAAATTTATAGAGGAAAGAGAGAAGAATGAAAAGGAACAAGGTTACACAGTATTCCAACTCAATAACCCATACTTATAGCCTCATTTCATTTATTAACCTATAACCACCTATACCTCTTAATTACCCTCTTTTATTACTTACCCAAAAACCAACAGACAAACTGCTTAAATCTTAAGGCCAAGTAGATTTCTCAGCGAATGCCTCTCCACCTGGCTTCGAGACCCTCGCTGAGAGGAGGCAAATGTAGCAGCCTACTCGTAACCTTCGACCCCACTCAGACACTCAAAGGCCACTTTGCAGCCTACCTAAATATATCGAAGCCCATTCAATCCTCAAAGTAAGCCTCCCAGAGATCCACTGAAGACGAAGCTTCGACTCTAACAAAGCCTCGAGGACAGACTACACACATCGCAGCAAAAACCCTTTGGCCATATCTGCACATGGTCGAAATATGATGGGACAGGCAGCCAGCTCATCAGACAAGACGGCGCAATGGTTGGTCCTTACAACTACTGTGACAGGCCCAACCACTTCCACAGCACCAAAGTACAAAGACATCTCTTACAACTATTACAGTGATAGTACAGACATGTCTGGTGCCCATACCCCTGCCAAGTTATCCAGACAATACCTTTATAATCTGACCTAACCTTGGTGACTCAGCCCCTCCTATGTTCTATAAATAGGAGAGATGGGGAACAAAGGGAGGGTTAGAAAAATTCCCCCCAGCCATCTTGCAGTTTACCTTCGACCACACTATAAAACCCAGTACCCGAACCTTCGATTACTCATCAGTAATAAAATCACTCTTAAAAATCCTCATCAAAGGTCATAGAACATCACATTCGGGCCTCTACGCAAGCATTTTTCTATAGCTTGATCATACCTTAGATTATCTACTTGCATTCCTTTGATTGAAGATGAACCCAGTGTTGTAAGGGCTAACTTCCCCTCCAAAAGAAGTTAGGCCCCTACATACTTTATAGGTTATTCTGTTAAAGGCTGATCATCGATGTGACCATCTTTCTGTAATTATTCTTAAGCGTATCTGTCTGATGTATCTAGAATGGTAGAGACGGTATTCTAGTAAGTTTTGGAAAGCTTTTGACTGCCTTTGATTTCTTAAATGCTATTATTGTGTTTGAAGCAAAGTACTTGATGATAAGTAGATGATATAGAATACAACATCAATTGTGGCTTGTCCAGCGGTGATAGGTAAGATGATTTTGCCTACTCATTCATCTTTAGAATTATTAAATCCACTTATATCAGTGTTGCTTAGAATAACTTGAACGGCAAACCTCATCTGATCGATCGTGCTCTGAAAATGAATCTCAATACCGCTTCTAGTATCAATCATCATTTTATACGTGACAAAGTTCTTCATCTTAAGCATTATTACTAATGCATCATGATATTGAAATTTTTTTGCATGACTAATGTCGCAATCTTCAAATAAAATCCTAAGCTGGGGATTGCTCGACTCAGGAAGAAGCTTGGCTTCTTTATATTGAGGTGTGAGATCCCAATATTTTGATAATCTCCTGTGTTTGAATTTGCAAGAGTTGTTAATCAGATGAATCCCGAACATGCTATTGTGGTACATGTGGTACAAATTTTTCTCCTCATATTAATCTTTGACTTGGACTACTTCAATCTGCGTCTTGTAACTTTCATTTTTATATGATTCTAGATCGATAATGTATTCGTACATTCTCCCATTTTTGAAGATATATTCAAGTAACCTCTGTAAAGTATAATAATTGTCAATGTCATGATGTTTGACCTTCTGATGCATGCAGTACGGTCTGCCTTTGATTGGTTTCAGCGGTTAAGATAGACAGTGGAACTTATCTTTTGATAAAATTCGAAAAATTGTAGAGAGTCGGACATTCATCTTCGGGAGGACCGGCTTGGGTAGTAAACTGTTCTTTTGAGGTTTACCAGTATTCACCTTATAATACTTTTGATCACCCTGGTCCTCCTTTGGTTCACTGTGGCGCTATGTAGTTGGACCTTTAGTAGTTAGGACAGATTTAGCAGATTTATGCCTTTCGGATATCAACCTCTCCAAGTCGGCATACCCATTGACCTTGGTGATCGTATCCTCCAAGGTTACTAGTTTGTTCAAGAAGAGGTGCTCTTTGGCCTTGTAGTCGAGCTGGAACGCATTGGTAAAAGCAGTAGCAGCTGTTTTCTGATTGAGATTATCTACTTTTCGCGCGAGCTCCAGAAGCTTCTTTGCAAAGACCTTAAGCTTCTCTCCTTGTTACTGTTTAGGACTAATAAGAGAATATAAATTTTCCTATTTGCCTTTATTGTGAGCATACGTCTTAATGAATTGTTTTTCTAGTTGATCTAATGTGTGGATAAAATCTTCGGGTAGAGAGTGGAACCACTAAAGCAGTTCTCCCTATAGGCTTGTTTCGAACAGACGACATATGGCATAGAATGTGGTTGAGATTGGAGTATAACTCTAGTAAATAATGGTATTATTGAATGTGGTCATTTGGATCGGTACCCTTATATTTATGTATTTTCGGAGTCTGGAAACCTTTCGGTACTTCCATATTGAATTACTCTTTGGCAATCGGACTACTTTGAAACTTGGTAAGATCGTCTTTATTGTCTAGATCTTGGGCTTCAATAAACTCCTTGATACGCTAATTAATATGCTCTTTTGTGACGTACTGACGTGTAGCCTGAGTGGCTTAGCGAGGTGGTTAAGGATTATGAGTGTGGGTGCCCTCACTCAAGTGATCACGTGCTAGAATTTGAGGTTGAGGTCATTGTTCTTCCCCTTGATGCTTGGAAGACCAGAGACCTCTACTGATATCAGACTAAACTTCACAGCCCAAATTAATGGAAGGTGGAAGTTCATGCTAAATTTTCCTAGAAATGGCCTTGCTGGTGGCTCCTCGAGGTTCTAATCTTTCGCGTGCAGAAACTTAGGAGTTCACCAGAACTTGATCATGATATCCAGTTTGAGGAGTCCGCTGAGTATCCTGCAAAGCTTGTAATACAGTCTGCATGGTTGTCATCTGCTCTTCATGTCGTTTGAATATTGTCAAACGAGTTCGTCGCTCGGTTTCGAGCTCTTTGTCACAGAGCTCTCGGCCAAGAGTTAACTGATGCTCGAGTTCATTGCATTTCTTTATTTTGGCGTGGAGATTCGCCTATAGTTCTATAAGTTGTTTTGGCTCAGCTGAAAGATCGAGCTGGATTCCGGTTGCTAGTTGATTAGAAGTGACCCTGATTAGAAATGGATAGTAGAGTAAATGTATACCTACGGCTATCGTGGAAATTTCTTCTTTCCCATAGACGGCGCCAAATGTAATGGCCTTATTCCGTGGCTTGAAATAGCTCGAAAATATCTCTTACACCAAATGTACCTGCGGCAAAAATTAATGTAAAACAAGAAATGACACATAGGATTTAGCGTAGAAAACCTTTGAATAGGTAAAAAACTATAACCTCGAGTTGAGGGTTTTAGTAACTGTAACATTTATTGCTTGAGGCTGATATCTTATTGCAAGTAATCTCTTAAATTAGAAATGCTTGATCTTGAAATAAGGAGTTTTGGTTTGTTCTGATTCTAGAAATTCCTGTGTTAGAATCTAGAAAATATGATTTTTCTTGTATCTATCTCCTCTAGAACTTTTTCTTTATATAGACCTTACCTACAGTTTATTATCGTGCTAAAGCACATTCTCCAAATAATGAGGTAAATGGTGGTTGACTATGTAACTATTTAGTTCGTAGAAGATAGGTGTCATTGACTTGTTCATAATTTATGTAGTGCTCAATCCTCATTTTTTATCAGTTTATGGTTTAGGTGGTGATGCTGAATGTTCATGTCACGTGTAAAATGCGTGAGCCTGAAACTGAGGTAGCTCAAATTTGGATTAGGTCGAGGGATAGGTCCCTATAATAACAACTTTTATACAGCTCAAAGTTTATGTAAAATTCTTTTGAAATATGGTATTCTCCCACTACATGTTCCCTGGTATTTTTATTGTAGGGGCCTAGCTTCGGAAGAGGTGAAGCTGACTCTTACACTATGGATTTTATCTTCGACCAGGGGGTTTCAAGTATACAATCAATAACAATGAGATCTACTATGGAGATTATACACTTGCGTGGAGGCCTAGAATGGGTTTCTCCATGACCTTTGGTGAGGATTTTTAAGAGTAATGTTATATATGTAGAGTAATTCAACTATCGAGAACTGGATTGTTATAGGGTATTCGAAGGTGAACTTGTAGGGTCTACTGGGAGAGATTTGGGAAAGATTTTCTAACCCCTTCTAGTGCCTCTTTCCTCTTATTTATAGGAGATAAAAAGGGTTGAGTCACCATGGGGGGTCAAGTTACATGAATATCCTCCGGGAACAACTAACTTGTACCCGGAGTCGGTCTGACACTGTAGTTATTGGATCTGGCACTATACTCGTTGGACCTGATACTATAGTTATCGAACAACTTGTTTATCTGTTCTGTCTGGTGATCTAGCTGCCTGACATATCTGCCTTCGACCATGTTTGACCATGGTCGAAGTATTTATGGTACTGATATGGCATTCATGCGCTGCTCATCTAGCATCGCCTACAGTGGTTGGCTTCGATAGTTCCGTCGAGTGTTCGATTAGTCTCGAAAGGCCTCGTGGACATAGTTATCATCTTACTGAGCTTCTGATCTCTAGGTAGGCTTCGATGTAGCCTTTGAGTATTTGATTGTAGCTAGATGGCTGTGAGTAGGCTGCTACATTTTCCCCCTCTCAGCAGGGGCCTCAGAAATTGGCGTAGAGGGCTCGTGCTGAGAAAATAGTTGGCCTTGGGAAGTTGGAAAGTTTGACTGTGTGATTGTTGTAATTTTGAGGAGGGTAATTAAAGACTGTGAATAATGTAGGTATTAATTAAAGAGGGATTAAATGTGTCGGCATTCAAGTATAAATAGGAGGTGGGAGGGGAGTTTCAGAGTACCCTCATCTTCCTATCCTAGTAATCGAAGTCATGAGCGCTACACCGAATATGAGATATCAGATGAGAATAGAAGCCAGAGAGCGTTAGATAGAGGAGAAGACAAATGAGCTGATCAAGAATTCTTTGGGAACCATGAGTTGGACTAGGTTATGCCTGACTTGGTCAAATTAGAGCCAGAAGAACCAATCTCTGGGATGCCATATGCTCACTGGTGGAGGGTACTGCAATGGATGAACCCACTTTCCAGTAACCGGTTCTACTTCTTACAGTGCATGGCCGAAGATCTAATAAATGAAGAAGACCTAGTTGATGACAAGGAGATTGGGTTCTGCAAGAATTTCCCTATCTGCAAATAGAAGACTGGTACTCGAATACTGTGTAACTTATTTGAGTTTGGGCCATCTATTTGTGGCTGATTTGAATTGTTCTTGTGTATTGAACTTGAGTTGCTGATATATATTGTACTGGAGCGTCTTACCTATAGTTGAATTGTTGATATTCCTGTATGTGTGTATCTGTGTATGTTGAGAAGTATAGAATGCTTGTAGCAGGCTTTGAACTAGAACCTTGAAGAGCCTCGAGGTCGTCCCCGAGTATTAGTCTAGTTTAGGGATGACCATGATACTTAGGTTATTCCAAGAAATTTACTGGACTTCGAAGGTTGCCCCCGGGTCTGTCCACGGGATTGAGCCTAAGCGAAGCATTATGTGTTCTCCCCCAATACATTCCCGAGAATCTGGTCTGTCGACTGTTCATGCCCCTCAAGTTTGATCGAATTTGAGACGTGAAAAACTTTGAGGTCGCCCCCAAGTATCAGTCTGGCCGAAGGTTTGACATGACACTTAGGTTATACCAAGAAATTCACTAGAAGATAAGACATGAAGCTTCAGAGGATAAAAAATATGTTTAATGATTATATTGTATTTACATCAGTTGAACAAGGTGGGGGCCGCGGCCTATTGTATGAGACTAACTACATGGTGTTCTAAGGATTAGGTAGAGGCTCTTCCGCTTCTGTCATCAGATAATAGGAACCTTTATCAGTTTTGCCATACAGAACATAAGGTCCTTCCCAGGATCTGGCTAACTTGCCAGCATTATTAGGCTTCGAAGAGGGTGTGACTCGTTGAAGTACCAAATCTCTAATATTGAAACTGCGTGGCTGAACTCTTTTGTTGTATGACTTCTAGAAAGAGAGATGGTAACGGCCAAGGTTTTATATCGCTCAGTCCCTGGTTTCATCGATCCATATCATATTGCATCTGAATTCGAACTTATTATCTTTGTCAGGGAGGCTGGGGTCGCGTGTTGGCACTTTGAATTGAGTAAGGAGCATTGCTTCAGTACCATAGGATATAAGGAAAGGTGTACAACCCGTCGCCTTTAGTAGTATTTTTTGATTGGCCCAGAGTACATGTTATAGTTCCTGAACCCATCATCCTTTCTTCTCATCGACCTGTTTCTTAAGACCGTTGACTATAGTTTTGTTGATTACTTTGACCTGACCGTTCCCCTGGGGGTAGTAAGGTGTTGAAGGGGAGATGATGATACTGTAATTCTAGAGGAAATTGTAGATTTGTTCCCAATGAACTGGGGACCATTATCACATCTAATCATGTGAGGGTAGCCGAAGCCTGCAATGATATTTTCCCATCAAAACTTGATGAATTCTTCTTTTCTGGTTCTTCATAAAGGAACGGCTTTGACCTATTTAGTAAAGTAATCTGTAGCCACAAGAATATTTTCTCGGCTACCCGATGCTTTGGGAAAAGGACCCACGAGATCGATTGCCCACTGCTTGAATGGCCAAGAGATTTGACTGTAATAAAGGTCTTATGAGGGGCTATGGATGTCGTGGGCGTGACGTTGGCATTTGTCACAGTGCTTGGCGTACTCTTCAGCTTGCTTCCTCATATTGGACCAGAATAAACCTTGGGATACGGCTCGATGGGCCATAGATCGACCAGCAGTGTGAGCACCGCAGGTACCTTCATGGAGTTCGGTAACAATAGAAGTAGCTTCATTTTGAGAGATGCACCGGAGGTGGACGCCGTTTGGAAATTTGTGATGTAACTCGCCTTTGAGGATGGTGTATCTCCGATAATTTTCCAGTAACAAACGTTTGGCTTTGGGGTCATCAGGAAGGGAAAAACTGTTGAAGTAGGCAAGAAATAGCCTAACATCAGGATCAAGTCTCTCACCCACAGTATTTTTTAGTAACAAATGTTTTGCCAGTCGTCGGGATCGAGTCTCTCGCCCCCAGTATTGATAGCATTGACTTCCATCTGGTCGATACTTGGGCGTTCGAGTAGATCGATATGCAGCGTTCGAGATTCAAACTGGCCTAACATCGCTGCTATCTAGGCGAGGGCATCGGCGTGTCTACTTTCACCTTGAGGGTAATGTGTGATGGATTTTTTTTCCAGGGAAACGATCCATACGCTGGCGGACAAGTGTAGCATACCTAGCCATGAGACCGTTGGCCTGATTTTCACCGGTGTCCTGCTTCTGAATAAGTTGGGAGTCCGTAAATACCACAATTTTAGGGACACCAAGTTTGGGTGCGAGACCGAGGCCATGGATCAAGGCTTCATACTCAGCCTCATTGTTGGAGCATTCAACGTTTATCTTGACGGCTTTTTCAATTCGATCATTGGTAGGGGAAACCAGCACAACACCAATCCCCGAACCGTTAGGTCCAGTGGATCCATCTGTAAAGAGTCGCCAACCTGTGTTAGGGTTCCAAGGGTCATTCTGTTTGGGTTGGTCTTCGGGTAGATCATCTTCATGTTCCTCCCAGTCGATGTCTTAGATCGGGAAGTCGACGAGGAAATCTGCGACTGCTTGGCCCTTTTGGGATATCTGTTTCTTAAATATGATATCGTGTTTACCAAGATAAATTGACCACTGTTGCACCCATTAAGATTTTTCTTTCTTGCTAAGTACTTCTCGAAGGGAGTAACTTGTGATAACACGTATGGGGTGAGCTTAAAAGTATGGTTTGAGTTTTTGAGTGAAATAAACATGTGTAAGGAGCAGTCGCTCGAGCTTGGTATATCGAGTCTCTGCGGGTGTTAGAGTTTTGTGGGTAAACTTAAAATTAGGTACCCCTCCTCCCAGGAGATCAACTTAAAATTTCCTTCATAACTGAACAAGGCCTTTATTGTTTAAATATCATGCCCTTCGGCCTTAAAATGCGGGTGCCAATTACCAGCGCCTCGTCACAACTATGTTTAAACCCCTGCTTGGCAAGTCAGTCAAAGTCTACATCGACGACATGTTATGCAAGAGTATACAAAAACAGACCCACATCCACGACCTGACCTTCATCTTCTCAATACTTCGCACCTGTAAAATGAAACTTAACCCAGAGAAGTGCCTGTTTGGCATCTCATCAGGAAAATTCTTGGGCCACCTTATCAGTAAGCATGGCATCGATATCGACCCCACCCATATTTGAGCCCTCATAGACATGCCCTCACCCACAACAAAGAGAGACGTCCAAAAGGTGGTTGGCAGGATAGTAACCCTTAACCATTTTATTTCCAAGTCCTCCGATAGATGTGCTTGGCTCTTCTCCCTCTTACGTAGTCAGGGCGCCCATAAAATAAGAAAGAAAACCATCCCTGAGATCAATTCCCCCTGAGTGCGAAGACGCCTTTCTCGAACTCAAAACTTATCTTGGCCGCCCACCCATCATCAGTACCCCCATCGAAGGTGAAACACACTCCTTATATCTCGCTGCCACAGAAACTTTAATTAGTTCCGTACTCATTCGCCTTGATTCCAACATCGAAAAACCTGCGTATTTCATCAGCAAAACTCTAGCCCATGCTGAAACCCGTTATTCCAAACTTGAGCAATTGCTCCTGACACTTGTTTATTCAGCCCGTAAGCTCAAACCATATTTTTAGGCCCACCCCATTCGTGTCATCACGAGTTACCCTCTCCGCGAAGTGCTTAGTAAAAAAGAAAAATCCAGACGGGTACAACAATGGTCTGTATACCTTGATGAGCACGACATAACCTTCGAGAAGCAAATATCTCAACAATGGTCTGTAGATTATCTTCATGTTCCGGTAGATTATCTTCATGTTCCTCGTCGACTTCCCAGTCGAAGATTACGACTGGGAAGAACATGAAGATAATCTACCGGAAGATCAACCTGAAGTCGTAGATCTAATGGGCCCCCTTACTGGTTGGCCTTTACTCACAGATGGCTCTGCAGGACCCAATGGTTCAGGAATTGGTATTGTCTTGGTCACACCGACTAATGACCGAATAGAGAAAGCATTTAAACTTACCTTTGAATGTTCTAATAATAAAGCATAGTATGAAACACTGATCCATGGTCTCGACCTCGCACTCGATCTCGGCAATCCCAAACTCGCAGTCTTTACAGATTCCCAACTCATTCAGAGACATTACTTAAGAGAAAATAAAGCTAATGGTCGCATGGCAGACTACGCTTTACTTATGCGACATCGCATGGATCGATATCCCAAAAAATCAACAATTACCCATTATCCTCGAGGAGAAAATAGACATGCTGATGCCCTTGCCTACATAGCAGCTATGCTGGGACAGACAGAATCTCGAACCCTCCATATTGAAGCACTCGAACGCCCAAGTATCGACCAGATAGAAATCAATGCCATCAATACTGGGGGCGAGAGTCTCGATTTAGATGATTGGTGAACACCATTCCTTCGTTACCTTACAAACGCCACCCTTCCCAATGATCCCAAAGCCAGACGGCCACTGTTAGAAAACTGTCGCAGATACACTATCCATAACAATGAACTGCATCGCAAATCTTAAAATGACGTCCTCCTTCGATGTGTATCCAATACCGAAGCCTCTCGAATCTTAGCAGAGCTTCACAAAGGCACCTGTGGTGCTCACACCACTTGTCCATCTTTGGCCCTTCGAGCTATAACCCAAGGATTGTTTTGGCCCGATATGAGAAAGCAAGCTTCAAAATATGCAGCATATTATGACAAATGCCAGCGTCATGCTCATGACATCCATTGCCCCTCTCGATATCTTCATGTCAGCCAAGTTTCTTGGCCATTCAAAAGATGGACCATCGATCTCATTTGTCCGTTTCCAAAAGCTTCGGGTAGCAGAGAAAACATCCTCGTTGCCACTGATTACTTCACCAAGTGGGTCGAAGCTGTTCCCTTATGCCAAACCAGAGAAGAGGAAGTTATCAAGTTTTAATGGGAAAACATCATCACTCGCTTCGGCTGCCCCCACATGATTCAGTGCGATAATGGTTCCCAGTTTGTTGGCAGTAAAGTAAGGAATTTCCTCAAAAAACACAACATTATTCTCTCGCCCTCCACGCCTTACTACCCCCAGGGCAACTGTCAAGTCGAAGCAATTAACAAAACTATTATTGATGGTCTGAAGAAGAAAGTCGATAGAAAGAAAGGACGATGGGCTCAAGAGTTACAACACGTCCTCTGGGCCTATCGTACAATACCAAGAAAGTCTACCGGATGCACCCCCTTCCTCCTAACATATGGAACAGAAGCAGTACTACCAACTCAGTTCGAATTACCCACTCGAAATCCTAACCTCCCAGACGAAGATAATGAGTTTGAACTCGCATGCAACATATTGTGGATAGATGAAACCAGAGACCGAGCTACCACGCTTCACTTCAGAAATCTTACAACAAGCGAGTTCGACCATGAAGTTTCAATGTTGGAGATCTAGTACTCCGACGTGTTAATCAGTTGATGAAGCCTGCGAATGCTGGCAAATTAGCCGAATCTTGGGAAGGACCCTACATTGTCTACAATAAAATAGACAAAGGATCTTACTACTTGATGACAGAAGAAGAAGAGCCTCTACCAAACCCTTGGAACACAATACGGTTGTTCCCTTATAAAAGGCCTTACCTGCAATCATGTACCACCAATGTAATCCAGGATAATCAATAAATGAGGCTTTTGTCACCAATACTTCGTCTCATATTTTACTTTGAATTTCTTGGTTTAACTCGAATACCATGTCAACCATCGACCCAACTGGTACTCGAGGATGATCTCGACAATCTTCCAGTTTCCAAAATTTGAGCAAACTTGAGGGACAAGGATGGTCGAAGGACCGGACCCTCAGGGATGCATTAGAGGTAGTTCAATATTCCTTCGCTGTGGCTACGGCCTTTGAAGTACAGTCCTTTTCTTGGTCTACCCCAGGTATCTTGTCCACCCTCGCCCCGACAGATACTTGGGGGCGACCTTGAATTGCTCAAGTCTCCAAAATTTGAGCAAACTCGAGGGGCAAGAATGGTCGAAAGACCGGACCCTCGGGGATGCATTTGAGGAGATTTGATATTCCTTCGTCCAGGCTCTGAAACTGACGAAGTACAGTCCTTTTCTTGGTCTACCCTGGGTATCATGTCCACCCTCACCCCGACAGATACTTGAGGGCAACCTTGAATTGCTCAAGTTTCTAACATTCAAGCATACTCGGGGGCAAGGATGGTCAAAAGATCGGACCCTCGGGAATGCGTTGGAGGCGATTCGATTGCTTCGCTGTGGCTTGGGCCTTCGAAGTTCAGTACATTTTCGGTTTCCCCTATGTATCACGTCCCCTCACCCCAACAGATACTCGGGGGCGACCTGGAAATGTTTCGAGTTTTCAACATCGCTGTGGCTTCGGCCTTCGATGTCCAAAAGAACACACAGAGTTTGGTCCACATTACATCCACATTCTACATGGATTGGCAATGCTACAGTCATGTTAACATCAAGGAAGTATCTTACATATTATCTGTCAACGCAGCAGTCGCAGAACAAGTCAAAGATCAATCATCAGCAGTTCAAAACAAGCAAAATCGGCAGAATAAGCATGCAAATTCCAACATTCCAAGGTTACCATAAGATAGCATGACTACTAAGGCACTACATAGGAAAATCAGATTCAGCAGACTCAGAATGTACCACATAAAATACACATCAGCATGTTCAGAATTAACTACAGAAGTTCAAAGAAAAACAGCAGCAACACAACTCAACATATTACAAATCGCCGCATGTCAGCGGAAAACGACGAACAACCCCAATTACATGTACCTCATACCGGCATGGTCTACATTCATGTTCCACATAAGCTCCACCATCAGCAACCTCGGCGGCTTCATTCGAGACTCCGATAGCTCTACCACCAACAAGACCACTACTGGGTGCTCCAAGGAGAGAAGTATCTCCACCACCTTCAGTACTCCCAACTGTCTCATGAACAACGGGCAACTCCACTTCCTTCAGCTGGACCACATCACCTTCAACAAATTGTGGAGACACAGGGTACGGTTCAAGTTTATCAGGGTCATACCCCTTTTCATCTATGAAAGTCTTCAACCTCACAATCACCTTGCATTCGCCATCGTACTGTCCCTGAAACCGTACTTTCGGTTCAGCCTTCTCCCGCTCACATGCTGCAAGCTTCGCAGCCCACTCCCGCTCCAGCCTCGACCGCTGATGTTCAAGTCTCTCAGCATAAGATTCGGTAAGAACCCCAAGGTCATACTTCAACATCTTCACCTCAGACACCAATGATGCCTCTGTCCCACAGGAAAGATCAATATTTTCCCTTGCTTGCCGCAACTTCGTTTTTACCGACTTCATAGCCTTGCTGCACGTTCGCACCCAAGCATCAGTCTGCTAAAATATTCAATCAGTTAGTGAACCTCGAAACTTGAAGAACTCGAAAGAAATTTTAGAATATCACAATAAAGAACAGTATATAGTTACCTGAAACATGTACCTCTTTACTTCCTTCAACGCCTCGTCTGGGTCGTCCTCCCAGAGTTCGACCATTGAAGTTTGCTTAGCAATAGCCTGCTCCTGTCATTCCGCCTCTGTCATTTCTTCATCCTCCTCCTGTGTATCGTCCTCCCCCAGTGCCCTACGCCTCTTGCATTGGCCATCCTTCGATTGCTATAATTTTGGAGCTTTGGGAGCAGCACGACTCTTCCCTTTCTCAACATGAGTTGATACTAGCCTTGGCCTCAACCTCGAAGCATCAACAGCCACTTCGGGCACCGCTGCTACTTGCTTCGACCCCTTGCGAGGTCTTGGCACAAACTGATAGTTCCTCGGTAGTTCTTCTCCTCCTATTTCCTTTGACCTCTTGGAAGAACCTTCACTTCTTTTTCTCTTTGTTAGCTTCGGCATAGTGGGTACGCTTCGAAGCAGGAAATCAGCCTTCTTCCTCCTTTGCTTCTTGATTTTGAGACTGTCAAACACCGAATTTACCCAATCTTCACTAGCCTTGAACAAATTATCAATATAATTCACCGGATTATCCCAAGTCAAACTTTCCGGACCTGCAACAGTAAAACAAAACACAGTTATCACTTATTTCAGAAGCACATCAACAGCAAACCCTTTGAATACAAATTTACTTTCATTATATACCCTATGATGCAATTTATAAGGGTCATCTTCGTCTACATTCTCAAAGTTACCTCTCACTATCAACAAATCTTTATTCCACCCTCGACCCGTCGAGCACAGATCAAAGAACCAAGGTTTCTCAGAGTGATATTGGATATGATAGGTCCCTGGGTTCTGACTCGCCTTTCTCAAGTAAATGGTAACAATATCAAACCACTTAATCAAATTTCGGCCCTTACCAGCCAATTTTACATTCATCCCCTCTATTACCTTCATCATCTCATAAAAATTCCCATTCATTTGCACTGGAGCCACCTCCCAAAAATTCAACACTTCTTTCACCAGCCTTCGGAGCGGTAACTCCATCCCCAATCGAATCTTGCCCCTATAAGCCATAATTCCGCTCCCAGGATTCGATTTAAAGGTAAATCCCGCCTCTGCAATACTAAAAAATATCCCCACCTTCGACAATTCTAACTTAGCGGCAAACCGCTCTAACCTAACCCTATCCTTCGCTACAACGAGACCCCCAACGCCATCCGACTCAGTCAAATCCCCGCTATCGCTACAATACCCTTTACTCCCTCTCTCTCACCCGGGGGCCCTACATCATCCCTCTCCCCCCCCACTTTTTCCTCCTCCTCACTATCCTCAGTTACTATCGTCCTTCAACGCCTCAAAACCACAACCTCCTCAGCAGGCAGTACCATTGATAATGAGGCCTTGGTTACTACATCTAAAACTTCTACATCACTACCATCACCCATTGGGGCTCGACCAGAAATACTAGCTTCGATTTCTGCGATCCCTTCATCTATCAGTTGCCGTCTCGAAGCCGGACGGTTATCAATTATTAGCCTATAAAAGAAGAGGCACGCAATTAGATCGACAAACTCAGTAAATTCCGTGACCATCCTATCCACCCCCTCCTAAACAAACCACAGACCGGGTTGTAACCTAAACTTTTCCTCTCTCCGACCTCTCGAGTGCCATTTCTAAACCACAAACACATATTGTTCTGCCTCTACTATCTAAACCAAAAAAAAAAAAAAGCAGAGCAAAGTTCACCGAGATCAAATGCCATACCTGAAATTGGCAGAACTACCCCCAAATAAGAAAGATCACAGCCTCAGATGCCCTAACAGCTTTCACGTTCGCAATGGCGCTTGTCCTTCTCCTTCTCACTGTCTATGGTTTTCATAGTAAATTAGCACAGTAATTCCTCATCTCTCACTTATATATATTTCAAAAACTCGAAAACACCTCGATTTATTAACCGCTATCATTACCACGACCCCACCTCCTCGGCTTTCCGGCTAACAGTGTGCTTTGACAAATATACCCTTAGCATTTCCCAAGTGCGAACAACCCATTTACCTAAAATTATATCTACTGCTGAAGCTTCTCGAACCTTATTCTCCCAGATCGAAACTAAATAGTCAGAATCCAATAGTCACATCACTACCTTTTTTATCAAACGAGTAAAACATAATCATTACTTCCTGGCACACAGCCCTAAACGCATGTACCACTCTGACAGACCAGCCGTTTGGATTGTTAGATCGGCCAGTCAAATCAAACTTCACCTTCGATACACTATTAAACTTTGCCAACGTTACACTACCAAACTCAAACATTCGACCAGTCTACACCTCGATGCATCTTCAACAAATTACCTCAGATTTATTAAATCTCTCATACCAACAAACCCCCCATTCGACCAACCAAAACTTCATGCCTTCAGATTAAATTTTCAGTTTTGACAAAGTTTTTTTTTTATCCCAACATGTTCAGTTTTATATTCCAAATATTTAATCAATACCGTTATACTACCGACCTCGTACTGAATAGTATTATATTCAAAATTCATATTCTATTACCATATCCCACAGTTCACAACAATTTCTATTAGTACTATCAACAAAAGCACTTTTCATTCCGACAACGAGGATAACACTACAAAAGTCATGTAAAAAACAAGCGGAAAGAAGAGAGAAACAGAACACATGAACGCAGCAACTTGAGAAACTACACAAGGGAACCCTATCTAATTAGCAGGTTGCTCCTCTGCAACAGTGGCCGCCGCAGATTTATCCTCCTGATCCACTATATCCTCTGCGAAGACTTTGAGAAGCGACAGCCGATGGCTGGGTAGCGGCCCCATCATTTGCATTATTCCCCACCAGTACGCGAAGGCATATCATAGAGAGGTGCTCCAAGTTCAGTTTCAAAGAGATCTAGCATTTCACCGTTAATGTCGTCCTCTATCCCGAACCTTCCTTGAAGACCTAGTAGGGCCTCTTGAATCCTCCTTGCCCTCACGGCCGTTTGATCTTCAGCAACCGGTACGTTCTCAACCATATTGATAAACATGAAGTACTCAGTTAGAAGAGAAGAATGTTGTAAGACAGATAAAGAAATCTCTCCCTCCTTACCCCTTTTTATACCTCCAAACTCACTAGAACTTTCCCTCTTCCCTAACCAAATTAATGGTAACCTCCAATTCCCAACAGCAAAAAGTCAACATGTAACCTCTTCAGCTTCCATGACGTACCTGATTCGTCTGTACCTGAATTCAAACCTCCACCCTAACGACTCCCTGTCGAACATATCGTCAACATCGAACATTCGACCATCGTAAGACTCGATCTTCACAGCAGCCTATCATCAACCTTTGATCATAATTTCCTTCGAGCATATCTTTATACCTCGCGCCTAGAAGAATAGTCATTTGCATTCGTCTACATTATCTAACCAAATAACAGGAATACAGACACGAGCAAAATATTTTGTCCATTTCAATTACCGAATCCAGAAAAACAAATTACATTTTTTCCCTACCACCCCAAACTCAAAACAACCTCCTCCCACAGAACAAAGCAGAAACTACAAAAAAAAATACCAAAAACTTTCAGAACATCAACCCAGCGCCCTACTTCCGGAAGAACCAGCTCCGCTCACCGCATGTTTCTCCTCGATGATCTCCTCTGTATAGACAAGGCTTTCAGCTAATACCATCAAGAAAAGATAACGTTTCTATTTTGTCGTAAAGCACGACCTCAACTTTTCCCAGAGATAGGCGTACGATTTTCCATTGATGAACTCCTCTGGCCTTTCGTCCACAAGATCTGGCATATCCCAATTCAGATCATGTTGTCCGAAAAAACTCATGTGCAGCTCCACCATTTTCCGCCCCACACGACGATCACGGGCAAACTGTATTTAATATTTAGTATTACTCATCAGTAATAGAATTACAGTTTAAAAATCCTCATCAGAGGTCGTAGAGAGTCACATTCGGGCCTCTACGCAAGTATTTGTCTCCAATTAGTCTCTTTTTAGGCCATATACTTGTACATCTTAGATGAGAGGTTGACCTCCGTGTTGTGAGAGCCATCTTCACTTCTCAACGAAGATCAGACCCCTTCAGGCGCTGCCATTCAGCCTCAAACTCTTGACGGTGTTCCTCCCACTTAACGCGTTACTGATTACGATATCGCTCCTCAGCTTGAGCGAATTGCTGGGTAAGAAGGGTGAGCTGAGCGGCCACCCCGCCGGCAGACTTGTCGACAAGGACAGAAGTAGAGCGGAGGGTGGGGGCCATTGAAGGTGGCTTGTAGGAGTAGGAAAGGGAGAGAGAAAAAAGTATAAGGGGAGATTGGTAGGGTGGGATAGCACGAATGGCACCAAATATAGGGGCCTAGCTTCGGAAGAGGTGAAGCTGACTCTTATACTATGGATTTTATCTTTGACCAGGGGTTTTAGGTATGCAATCAATAACAATGAGATCTACTATGGAGATTATACACTTGCTTGGAGGCCTAGAATGGGTCGCTCCACAACCTCTGGTGAGGATTTTTAAGAGTAATGTTATATATGTAGAGTAGTCAAACAATTGAGAACTGGGTTGTAACAGGGTATTCGAAGGTAAACTTGTAGGGTCTGTTGGGAGAGTTTTCTAACCCCTTCTTAGTGCCTCATCCCTCCTATTTATAGGATATAGAAAGGGCTGAGTCACTATGGGGGTCAAGTTACATAAATATCCTCCGGGGACAACTGACTTGTACCCGGAATCAGTTCTGACATTGTAGCTGTCGATTCTGACACTGTGGCTGTTGGTTCTGACATTGTGGTTGTTGGATCTGGCACTGTAGTTATTGGACCTGACACCATAGCTGTCGAGCAACTTATTTCTCTGTCCTGTCTAGTAATCTGGATGCCTGACGTGTCTGTTTTCGACCATGTACAACCATGGTCGAAGTATTTCTGCTACTGATGCGGCGTTTATGCTCTACTCATCTATCTTCGCCTACAGTGGTTGGGTTTGATGGTTCCTTCGACTGCTCGATTAATCTCAGAATTCTTCGTTGACACAGCTATCGTCTTACAGGGCTTCTGATCTCTAGGTAGGCTTCGATGTAGCCTTCGAGTGTTCGATTGTAGCTAGAAGGCTGCAAGTAAGCTACTACAATCATCACAGTGCGAAATACATTTTTGAACCTCTGTCTCATGATTAAATATAACTATTTAATTTTTGTTTCCTATTATATTGTATTGAGTCAAGATTTTTCTTTGTTATGTTGCAGTTTTCAATTTGGAAAAAACCTTATTAAGACAACATTCTCATTGCTTATTGTTCACATGTGGCTCTGCTTACGCCGCTTGAAAGAAGAGGGAAACAAGGGTGTTAACTTTGGACAACATGTGTACAAAATATGCAGCCATGATGTAGAGCTTAAAGCATCTAAAGTTGGGGTCAGTAATCACATTTTGATTATGTTTTAAACTGATTATGATTTTCTTTGATACTGTAGTTGTCATTTTGCTTTGAAAGATGTTCAAGACCATTAGGCTCTTGGCCCAGTGGAGGTTGTACCTTTCCACCTAGAGAGAGGTCGTTGGTTCAAAACCTCATGGGGTTGAAAACTCAGGGCTACGGATCCCTTTATAAAACCGGCTTGCCTTGCAAAAGAAAAAAATCCATTGAGCTCTTGGCTCAGTGGACATCCTTTGGGTTGTCGTGGGCCTTTGAGCTTTGCACCCTTTGGGGTTTGGCTACTCTGTGGTTACGGATCCCTAAATCCGGCTTACTTTCCAAAAAAAGAAGAAGAAAAAAGAGTTCAAGATGTTTTCAACTAGACAATAAGTATAAATTTTCGAAATTTTAGTCCACAGAGCATGAGTGTGATATATATAGTTCTTTTCCAAGATCAAATAGACCCAGTGATCATAATCTCACCTTTCTGCTATATATCTCAGATCTTGTCTGTCACAAGAATGATGCAGAAATCTGACCGAATGATCTCCACAATGGATGGGTCACTATATATTATCCAATTAATACCATTTTCATAGCCATATTCCAAAGGCCATCCATCATTAGCACTAAGTCCTGCTTGATTAATGTCAGCTAAGTGTATCTGCATCCAGTTGTAGCGGATCCCTGTTTGGTTATGCAATCCATTTTGTGTTCACGTGAATGCTATGCACTGTAATCTCCTTAACAAATATTATAAAGCAGGTTATGGCATAATTCGTGGTTCAAATAGGTGCAACAGTTCTAAAACACAGATAGTCTCGATGTTATATTCCTCAATCTCTCTCAACTTTTATACCGTGCAATCTCATCTAGATAACAGTCATGGTTATCTTTCTTGGATATATCTCTCCAGACGCCCTCTCTCTAATGTCTGCCATACCGCGCATGACGATATCTCGATTTAGTGAGCTTCGCTGTACAATTTTTTGAGGTTTCTACTGATGTTTATTCTCTTTATGGCACCTCTCTTCCCGCATGTCACAGTCGATGTCAACATTAGCACTAATTCCTGCTTGCATAATTTCAGCAAAAGTGTATATGCACTCAGTTGTGGCGGATCGCTGTTTGCATTACGGAATCCAGTTTGTGTTCAAGTGAAAGTTGGGCACTTGCAATTTCCTTGACAAATATTATTAAGCTGGTTATGGTATAAATCGCAATTCAAATAGGTGGAATAGTTTTAAAACAGAAGGAGATATTCTCAATAGTGTAGTCCGAATCCCTCTGAACTCTTATACTATGGACTCTACGTTAGATTTTCCATCTATACAGTCACTACAAAATGTTTTATCTTCCGGTTGACGAGCACACATATTAATAGGTCATATAGGTATTATTGGTTGTACCTAATTGTTATTCCAAGTTAAGGTTGGTGAGACCTAGTATTACTCTTTATTTGGGTTTGAAGGTATAATGGGAAGACCACTCAAACCCTAACAGATTAAATAGAGGGGAAGTCACTCATGGAGGTTACAACATAGAAAACTATCCCATTAAGGTCTACAGCCAATCTAAGGGATGACTCTATTCAAGCTCAGGAGAAGAGGTTAGTGAAATCATTTTCTTATCCTTTCATTGATCATAGTAATTGTATGAAATTTCTACAATTTGTATCAGTCGCTAGGATACGTATTATTATGATTAATTTATTAACAACAAAGAGAGAAAACAACAAAATTGTTGTCAAAAATTTGTTATCTCTATACCTAAATGGTTTTGTTTTAGTACTTTATTGTTGTTTCATGTTCACTGTTCACGAGGAGAGCAAATTTATTTTTAAGTTCTTTGTATGTTCACCGAGTCTCTCTTTCTATCTCTCATTGACGAATTGCAATATCATCATTCCTCAACATTTTTTTTTCTCTATCTCAAATTGTAACGAATCACACCTAAATCATCCTCTTAAATATTGTCATAGAAATGCCTTTTTGTATGTAATCATCCTTGTTGTTCTTGATTATGTTTGAAATCTCCGTCAAAAATCTAATTTGGATATTGGGTTTATGCAGCTTGAGTTTAGGTAAAGGTATCCCTCTATTAGGAGGGATAAGACCTATGGGCTTTGAGAAAGAAAGGTGGCCTTTGGTTTGGAATTCGTATAGAAGATTGGGGAAATCATATTCACTCGGGTGTTTTGGGGGAAATTATTAGGAGTTTGAGTAGAGGTTGGAGTAGGCCCTACATCAGTCTTGCTGTACTATCTTTCCAGCCTATTTTCTTCTCAATCTACAAAGCTTGGTTGTTTTTGTTTCTCTCCTTTAACTCGACAGTTCCCATTGATTTCAGGGGCTTTGGTCTTATATCTTGAAATATGCAATTTTTTGTATATGTTTATGCTTCTACTTATTGTTGTAAATAGATGAAAATTGTATACATGTTGTGCTTATGATCATGACGAATCTATAGTTTATTGTTATATGTTGGCTAGCTGGACATTACCTGAGTAATTGAATATTGCCAAATTTAATAAAACTCCAAGTCCAAGTATACTTCATAATGAAGCAACTCTCTTAAAGAATTACTATAAAATAGTAGTGAGAAATTTAAGCAACAAATCATTAATATTTAGTATTAATTGGATAATAATATCTAGCATAAGCTATAATATATCATTCATGATATAGGGATTTAATTCCCAAGGATCTCCAATGGGGCTTAAATGAGATCAAGTTGTCGCTAGGAAGGCGGGATATAAAATGGGTCAATACGTCCAAAGGAGGTTTGTCTATGGAGTTGAACGTTTCTCCTAATTTTGAGACTCTCTAGTAAAGTATCATTAAGACTACCTTGCACCAATTAAACTTAAAATAATTAAACCACCAAAAAAAGGTTAAGAAACTTCTAATTAATTAGTAGGTTAAGATAGGCTACATGATATGGGGAGATGAGAATAACCCTCGGCCTAAAGGTGAAGAAGTGTCTCGAGTCAAACTGTAAGTAGCCAGTCTAATCTTGAGCGTGACTGATTACCAACCTGGGGGCAACGTATGTCAAATTACAACCCAAAGGAGGGATTCGATGATACATCGCCGTACCCGTAGAGTAAAAAGTTAATCCCTCAAATATAATATGCACTCTGACTCGACCATCCTAACCCTTGGTAGGATCGACATTAATGACATCAAGTTATAGATCTTTAATAGATCAAGTTTAATGTGCATAATTTTTTAAAATTAATACATGTCCTAATATAAGTCTTTGATTCATGCAGCTATAGACCCTATGATCCAGAACTAATCGACTAATATTGAGACCTTGACAGACTCTAACTACTCCAACTGGATGCTCAAAATCTAGATTGCTCTAAGCTACCTTGATTTTGATTTTGTTCACACTGAGGCCAAGCCTGCAAATCTCACAGATACCTCTTCTAATGCTGAGAAAGTGGCCCATGCTAAATGGGCCAAAGCCAATAAAATGGCAAATCTCATCATTCATTCTTCCATCGATCCTATTATAAGGGGCAGTATCGCTGAGAAAGGTACTGCAAAGGAATTGTTAGATGTCATTAAAATCAGTTTTGAGAGCTTCCTCAAGGAAAGGCAATATATTAACTTATCTTAGCTTTTATTGCTAAAGTATGAAAGTATTAGAAATGTGAGCTCGCACATTCCTAAGATCTCCAAGTTAGTTCTTATCTTGAAAGAACTCAGTCTTACCAGTAATGATATGTTGATGGTTAACTTAGAAGTTTGGTCTCTTCCAAAAAGTTTTGAGATGTTCCAGGTTCACTACCAGAATCTAGAGAAGACTTGGGAAATGATGAGTTGATCACAACATTGGTTTGTGAGAAAGAACGGCAGAAGAAAGGTTAAACAAAATCAGCTCATCTGGCTACTTCCATGAAGAGATTGTCCATCAATTCTCAAGGAAAAAAGAAGTTCAAATATTAAGGTTCTGCGAAAAAGAAAATTTTAAAGTCTTGTCTTGGGTAGAGTTCTTGTTCAGGGAATGGGAATGGGAAAAAGAATGTGACTCCGTCAGCAACTACTTTATTAGTTATAAAGTGTTTCTTTTACAAGAAGATAGGTCATGTGAAGTAGGATTGCCATTCTTACAAAAACTAGCTGACTAAAAAAGAGGGTATTAGTTCTATTTATGTTTGCTTTGAATCCAATTTGGTTGGTGTTCCCACCAACTTTTGGTGGGGGAATCTGGGGTAACTGTTCACATTTTAAATTCTCCACAAGGGTTCATTAGCAGGCAACCAGCAAAGCCAGAGGAACAAGTTTTCTGGGGATATGCTTGAAGCCTTCCCATTGAGTTTATTGGTATTTTTTGCTTGGTTTTAGACATAAATATTACTTTATATTTGACAGGTACCTATTATATTTCATCGATGAGACGATATCTAGTTTCAATTTCTCAGTTTCACTCTTTCAGTTATTTTTTCAACTTTAAACATGGCGGTTTTAACATTATTCATCATGATTCTATTACTGCTTCTTATTTAATATTTGATGGGTTATATCGTCTATTTCTTGATCATTCATTTAAGACTTTTCTATTATGTTTATCTGCTGCGGCTAGTATTTTATCTACTTCTAAACATTCTAAAGTTTTTGTGTGATCTTTGATTATATGGCACAAACGACTAGGATATATTTTTAGAAAGAGGTTAGAGATTATGGTTCGTTATGGGGCACTCGGGGTTTTAGACTTCCCTAATTTTTAGACTTGGGTCGATTACATTCGTAAAAAGTTGACCAAGATAAGGAAATTTGAATCTATTCATAGCATAGACCTTTTATAGCTGATTTATAAAGATATATGTGGACCATTTCATATTTCATCCCACGGTGGTCATCGATATTTTATCACCTTCATTGATAATTTCTCTCGTTATACATACATTTTTCTTATCCATCAAAAGTCTGAATCACTTAATGTATTTAAGGATTTCCAGTTAGAGGTTAAGAAATAGTTAAATCAAAAGATCAAGGTTGTCTAGTTAGATCGAGGAGGCGAGTATTATGGTAAGATCGATTAGGGCGGTCAATATTCAAGACCATTCTATCATTATTTAAAGGATCAGGGTATTGTAGCCTAGTACACTACCCCTGGATCACCAGAGCAGAACAGTGTTTGTGAATGCCGTAATCAAACTTATCAGAATATGGTTCGCAACATACTATGTCATACTAATTTACCTATAAATTTTTGGGGAGAGTGCTTACATTATTCAGTTTATATTTAAAATCGAGTTCCTTCTCGTTATGCTCCAGTTAATCCTTATCATCGATGGACTGGGAAAAATCCTAGTCTTAATCACTTGTGTGTTTGGGGTTGTCTTGCAGAGGCAAAATTGTTTAACCTGAATATCGAAAAGTTAGATTTGAGGGCTGCAAGTTATTTTTTTATTGGTTTTCCAAAGAGATCGAAAGGATTCAGGTTTTATTGTCCTTCTCAACCCATGAAGATTTTTGAGTATGCTCAGGCTTATTTCATAGAGGAGGGAGATTACTTTACTAGTACTATTCATAGAGAGGTTGTCTTTGAGGAAGGTTCTAAAACTCGGAGTCCAACCACTATTCTAATCAGTGTTGTTATACTTCCACGTTTATTTGAAATTAACATTGTGACGAGTACGGTTCCAGGCCCAGTTCTGGACCCCATTATACCACTAGTTCTCCATCAATTTTTACCTCTACCCATCCCGTACAATTTCTTGTCATTACACCTCTAGCCCAACTTCCTATTCTTATTCAGAGATCCTTTAGAGAGAGGTGTTCATCTATTTCTTTAGATTACCATTTTTATTTAGTTGAAGGGGATTTATATGACTTTGGCGATCAAGTATCTTTTAGTATGGCTATGGCTAGTAGTTTTGTAGATCATTGGCGTAATGCTATTTTGGAAGAGATGGATTTTATGTCTCACAACTCTGTGTGGGAGTTGACGCCTTTATCTAAGGGATTGAAGCCAGTTGAATGCAAATAGATTTGTAAGACCAAATGTGATTCTGAAGGGAAGGTTGAGCATTTCAAAGCGAGACTTGTTGTAAAGGGATTCAAATAACGTCTAGGAATTGACTTTGATGAGACTTTCTCATAAGTTTTGAAGAAGGATTCATTAAGAATTATTTTGGCTCTTACGACGCATTTAAAAATGAAGCTTCATTAGATGGATGTTAGGATAGCTTTTCTTAATGGGCATCTCAATGAGGAGATTTATATGTACCAACCCAAAGGTTTTGAGACTGAATGGAAGGTTCGACTATTTTGCAAACTTGATCGCTCTATCTATGGTCTCAAGCAGGCATCTAGGCGGTTGTACCTACAATTTTATGAGGTGGTTTTGAACCACAGTTCTATTGAGTGCAAAATGGATCGTTATATATACATTAAATAGAATGTGAGATATTTCACATTTATGGTTTTGTACATCAACGATATTTTACTCACTAACAGTGACATCAGATTTCTTCAGACAATGAAAGCCTTCTTATTTTAGTATTTTGATATAAAGGATATGGGAGATGCCAGTTATGTTCTTGGCATCAAGTTTGAGTGAGACAAGACCAGAGGGATACTTGGCATATATTAGAGTGCGTATATTGATAAAATTTAGAAAAGGTATGGCATGTATGATTGCAAAGTAGGTGAAGTCCCTATTGTCAAGGGAAATATATTTAGGAAGGCGGTGCTGCACCAGATAGTTTCTTTAGACATCGCTAAGGAGTATGTTTTGTTTTTGGTGGCCTCATGTATGGCATGATATGTATGAGCCCCGACTTCTATTTTGTTTTTAGGATGTTAGGAAGGTACCACCAATACCCTTCTATTATTCACTGGAAGGCAGCCAAGAAGGTTCTTCACTATTTGAAGAGGACTAGAGATTATAAATTGGCTTATAGAAGATCGGATGAGCTCATGGCTTTGGGTTACTCTGACTCAGATTTTACGGGGGATAAAGACGACAAGAAGTCTACTTCTGGTTATGTTTTTATGTTTTCTCATGGGGATATATCATGGAGAAGTGTCAAACAGTCTCTTGTTGCTTTTCTTGACAATAGAAGTAGAGTATGTGGCTTGTTTTGAGGCTTTACGACAGGTTGTATGCTTAAGAAGTTTAGTTTTGGGCTGATGGTTGTTGATTCAACTTCTAGACCATTGTGTGTATTTTATGACAATGAGGCAGTCGTCAAATATGTTAAGAATGATAACGTGATTATGGATAACAATTATATTAACATTTAAGTATAACGTTGTCATTGATAAAGTACAAAAATAGATTATCGAGATTCTTTATTTGTCGACACTGGAGATGATTGTTGATCCGTTTACTAAGGGACATCCGATACCAACCTTCAGGGGACATGTTAGCCATATGAGATTTCTAGAGTCTCTTTGAGGATCACTCTTTTACATGGAAGTAGTTATTGCTTTATTTTATTCACTGTTACTGCATTAGAATTTTTTGTCCTTATAGGAGTTGTTTCCAGTTATCATTTTGTTGACATTCAGTTTTGATTTTAATTATTTAACTGCTATTTTATTTAGATCTATTATTATATGTTCACATATTCAGTTTTAATTACAGTTGTGCAATTACAATAAATTTTTAGATATGAATGATTCTATCACATGACGGTTATCTATGTATCATGTGCCTATAGAGAATACTAGAAGGTTTCTCAAGTTTGCTTGGGATGGATATGGGTAGGCTCCACATCCTTTGGCTTTTATTTCAGTATAAGCGATGGTCTTCGCATGACGGTTTGTCTAAGTATTAAAATGATATGTGTCTAGTAAACACATGTTGCGGGACACTAATAGAAATGTACAAGCACATCATTATAGAGTACATTTTCTATTCATACGCTAATCTCCACCAATAAAAAAGTTACACTTGAAAGCTATTGAGGTTGATAAACCGATGTCCACGCTATGAATTAGGCATGTGCTCAAAAACCTAACCAAATTTTTTCCATAAACCGTGTTATCCATCTTTTTAGTCGTAGAGTGACAGTCAAGTTTGATGTAACATTGCCTTCAACAAATTATCATGTGTGGTTTTGAAAATTAAAGGACGACCATCTTCTTTTCATAAAACTGTGAATCAGGCTAAAAATATTTTTCTTAAAAATTGAGTTAGCGTCGGGTGGGAGATTGTTAGATTTTCTATTTATATCAGCACTACTCAATGTTTTATCTTCTGGTTCACAAATGCACGTGCTATATAGGTATTATTGGCTGTGCCCAATTATTATACCAAGTTAAGGGTAGGACCTAGTATTACTCCTTATTAGGGTTTGAGGGTATAATGGGAAGACTGCTCGAGACCTATTAGATTAATGATCTACAACAGAGAGAACTATCTCATTAAGAACTGCAGCCAATCAAAGGGAAAACTCCACTAGAATTTGCAAAAGCAGGAGAGGAGGTTAGTGAAACCCCTTTTATATCCTTTCATTGATCATAATAATTATATGAAATTCCTAGACTCTAATCTAGATAGTAGGCTATGACTATCTTTCTTGGATGCATCTCTCCAGAAATTCTCTCACTAATCTATACAACGTGTATGATGATATCTCAATTTGGTGAGCTTCCTTATACAGTTTTGTTTCTAACAAAGATTCTTCTCTTTCTAAAACATCTCGCTAAGCCTCACTTTCACCTCTTGATAATTTGATTTCTATTTTTTCTTACTTTTGGTATCTAAATTTGGATATATTTATGGTATACAATATAATGTTGATGACCACCACTTGAGAGGCAGATCAGAATTACCCAGGAAACTGTAAGACCCATTACACTGAATGAGACAGTAGTCAAACACAAGGATAATAAAGTAGACCTCACCTGACATGCACGTTTAGGTCACTTAGTTCTTGTGTTTGGAGAAATGTTATTTTTAGCGGAATTTTCGCCTAGTTGACAGACTTTTGACCTGGAAGTACCACAATCAAAGTGCAATATCAACTATGCATGACTAACAATAGACACGGGCACTAACTGAATTGGTAGTTGTTCAACTTGGCAGCCCACATCAGCATCATGACAAGGCGGATCAAGTTGAATTGTATCAAGTTTGATGTGGATGCGATCATAGTGACATCTTACTAGCACTAATGCATCAAAACCCATCAGAACTATACACTTAAACTTGCTTAGCAAGAATAGTAATAGGAGGTGTATCTCGTCTTCCACCCCTCTTAGCGGAGTGAACGACCAAGAAAGCCTTCCAAAAACAATTGAGTTAGATGAACACTCAGCATTTGTGTATTCCCGTATGTCATCCTACATTTGACCGCCAGCCTAGGATACTATACAACAAGAGGTTTTCTTAGTAAGGTTCTAAGGTCATGCACACCTTTGGTGGCATCCCTATTTGCCCGTTGAACGAATTCGACAATAATATATGGCATCAGCCTTAATTATTAAAGTCTACTTTAAGTCTGTTAAATATTGCCATTGAGAGCGCATTACATGGCCCCACAGGTGTAGTAGATAGATAGGCTAGGAAGGTTATTTATATACTTAGGTAACAATGACACTTTACTTTAACAAAAGTGTGTCCCGGATCATTCAAACAATCACACACACGTGTCTAACACTATTAACATAGTACTTTTTTAATTTTTTGCCATTTCTGACACCTCGCACCCATCTGGGATACCTGTATTTGTGTCTTTGCTACCTAGCTTATATATAAGAACCTTGAGCCTTAAACAACCTATATTCTACTTTCCATCGTCAGCTTTCATAGTGTGCAAGCATTGGTCACCCAACTCAAACCTTAATACATATCATTTCTAGTGTTTATAAAATTGCATGCGGCGCCTCAATTTATTGCTTACATTATTTACCCAAAAAATGAACTGAGGCTATAGCCTTATATCATTTAGGCGTATTGGAGGGTGCAGAGGCGTAAAAAGGGCATTTTTATTTTCTTCAAAAATAAGATCTCATGGGTTCATATATGATAATGCAAAAAACAACCCTAAGGATAATGTTTTAAGGTGTTTCCCTCTCTCATTTGCTTGGAGACTTGTTTTTTGTTGTTATTTTATCATATTTATTTTCATTTAAAAAAAAACGATCTTATGGGTCTTTGATAATAACAAAAATGACCCAAGCATCTTGTAACTTGATATGTTTCATTACGACTTATTTTTTGTGATATGAATCGTCCTTGCATTGTCGTTTCTTAATGTATATTGTTTATTTACATTAATGTTATTTTTATTCATGTCTCTCTGCTAGAGATGCTTACTAGGATTTGGGGAGTTCCTAATTAACCAATATAAGGTTACAAATATTTTTTTCCCAATTTTTAGAAATTCCTAATTAGGGATTTCACCCCTTTAGGTTTTATAAAAGGGAGGCTAGTTTCTATATTTTATTTAGTTGTTGAAGTTGAAGTAAAGAATTACGTTTCAGTTATTTCAATTTTTGTTTTAGTTTATATTTTAGATTAGAAGAAACCCTAATCTTGAATTAGGTCTAAATTAGCGTAATTGACTTCTCAGTTTTGCTTCCGTGTTGAGAGCTTTAAGTTAAATTGGCACCAGAGCTAGTTAAATTTTCCTTGGAGGATTTTAGATTTTCAGATCCGCAAGATGGTTACGATAATAAAAAAGTTAGATACCAAATTCGTTAAACTAGTCGAAGCTTTGGTTTTAAGGGACTTTTACCCCCTCACCTTAAGACCTAATTTGGGTCAACGACAATTTCGTCGTCACCCATAAAAATAACACAAAACCCTAATAATGGGTTGACTGTAGGTTCACAAGAGCAAGAACAGGTCGCGTGCGAAACAGGTCTCGTAGATGGCGCATAGGTTATAATCACTAAAAATTCAACCCATACCAAAACCATACTGAGCTAGACCCAGATGTTACTGCAGGTCATGAAGATCTCACTGATAAAGTTGCCAAAGTTACAAAGCTAATAGAGACAGGGAATCTTAGCGAAGAAGAAATCACCGGAGGTCTACAAGAAATCTAATGCACACCCCATTATAAAGTTGTGATTTGTACTTCCGCCAGTAATGGAGATATTGAAGGTCTGTTTACAGGTTTTGTGATTGAGAGGGAGACTATTAATCAGGATGGGGTTCATGTTCAGCTGTTTAATAGAGTTCAAGGAACACCTTAAATCAGAGTTTTAATCATAATTGGGGCTAAGGCTAAAATCCCAGTAGACAATTTTAAAGTTTTCGCAACAAGAAGAAAATCAGAACTCAGGGCGAAAGATAAGAGTAGAGTGATCGGGTGTTGTTGGGTATACCATACCCTATTCAGACCTTAATTTATATTGAGCACATGCTGCACCTATTTCAATAATTAAACCCACTATAGCAGTTTAACCCGGTCCACAAAGCTTCCTCAACAACTAAGTTAAAACTTGGTCACACAAAGGATACCTCAACTATGACCGCCCTTACTAGGAACACGCCACCAACAATGCCATTAGTGGCTTCTGTACATCTACATCATTCTGCAGGGTCCACCTTGACAATATCACATCAACAACTTGTTTGGGGAATTTAAATTTCTCTTGAACATGTTTTATGGCACACTGGAGGGCATATCTTAAGTAATATAATTCAAAAGAAGGAACTTTTTAGTAGTGTATAGGCTAAGACATGTGCCGTAATGCGACCCAAAAAACCACCATTTCTTGACCCATTTTGGGATGGATTTTTAGCAAGTTTTACAAAGTGGATTACAATGTCTTCTTAATTACTTATGGGCATTCTTCAATATAGGGACGCTTGTGACAACACCGTGCCTCTGTACTTGGATATGATCTCGATTTAGGGTAAATTGTGCAATAAATTTCAAGGTTTGAAGATGAGTATTTTAAGGACCTCAATTCATTGCTTGTATAGTCTCCTTTCACAAATGTACATGTAACACAAATAATTATAAACATGTGATAGAAAGTGACACGAGTTTTAGCGTGGAAAACCTCTTAATAGGTACAAACCACGTCCTCAGCTTGAGGATTTAGAAAGATAACTTTATTGCTCGAGTTCCTTGGAGATTATAGTAGTTGAGATCCTGAGAGTAGACCACCTGAGTCTGTTTTTTATCTCTCAAATCTTATCTGATGTTTCCCATCTCCATTATCCTATTTAAAGATTTTATCCTCAATTCGTATATGTCAACACGTTTTCCTGGATTGGAGGAAAGAGTAGAGGTTTTTCCTATAACTACCAGTTCTTGGGGAGTGTGTCCTTAACTCATTCTTCTATATTATTAGAGTGTTTGAGCCACATCTCTTCTTAGTTCGTGGTCCAGGTGTCAACATCAATAGGGTGTATGCCCTCCAAATTTTTTGCGTGAATCTGGTATTGTAGTAGTTCGTTGTTATTGTAACTCGAGGGACTGTCCCTATAATCGCCCCCTCTCAACTGAAGGTACGAGTAGCTTGAGTTGAGAAGTTCAAATCGAGCTTGTTATTGAAATTTGAACCGGTTTGTCTGTCAAAGTAAATTTTAGATTTGCTGCTGACGTGTAATTCTCAATTTTGGAATTGTTGCTAACTGTTGGAGACTGGACTGCTGCCATTGTTGTTGACTTTTAAAACTCCCATAAACTGTTATTTTTAATACAGATTTCTTTGGAAGTGATTGCAAACATTGAATGTAATTATGGCTATAAATATTTGTTCTTTGTCTTCCGACCATCATTCTTCATTCAAGTACATTCCATTCTTATAATATTTCTGTGTGCAAGTGACAATGGTCACTACTAGAGGCCAAAACTTAGAGGCTCGAGTTTTGGCAAAGATAGAGAAGTTACGACTCTGGAATTTTGGGAACCAGTCCCTTGCAGAAGAAACTCGTATCCTTGTCCCACCAACTTATTATACTATGACAAAGGAGGAGGTGGAGGAGGCGGATGATGACTTCTTTAATATGTTTCGATTTCACTACAATATCAAGGATGCTTAGTAGCGCAGGGATGGGCTGTGTAGTATCGCGGAGCAGGCTATCTTGGGGGAGACCAAAGTGTTGGTGTTCTCTCGAAAAGGACCCGTGGTGGTCCTGTGTAAGATTAGTATTTTGTACTTGTGTTTTTCTAAAGTAATATATATTTTCTTTCGAACCTACCTCGATCGAGCTATGATGACCTGTTTATTCGATATTTAATCGACATCTTTAGATAACTTACATTATTATTTCAACCTTCACATTGACGTCTATCGATTTAGTTGTGTTATTATTGTTATGGATAACTGTGACAACTATTTATCCTTATCCTTGAGTATTCTTATTCCTTGATATATGGGATTTGATAATATCAAATTCTTTCTTTATCTATAAATATAGTTAGTTAGCCACAAAATTATGTACATGAATCATTGTTAGGACTCACTTGCAGAGGGCTCATCACACTGTTGAAGGGGGTTTGGTGATAAAGATAGCAGAAGTTCATGAACGGATCTTTGGGTTGCTCGATTATGATGCCGAGATACCTATTTTTGTTTTGAAGGTGAAAGGTTTGAATTCAAAGGAGATAAAAAATTAGGTAGACTAACACTTTTGGTGTGACGTTTTCTGCCATTTGATTATTGAGCTGGAATCTCGAAAGATTGTTGCAAGAGAGATTTCTCTTGATGAGATAGCCTAGGAGGATGAGATGATCACTTGTGGTATAGTTATTAGGTGTGGTGCCGTTGGGCACCTCAGTTGTTTTAAATGAAACTTTTTTTAGGAGATCAATTTATGTGTAGGTCATTTGACTTGGATTAGTGAATAAAAGGGGATAATATAAAATAATCAGTTGTACCTTCCTTGATATGCTCCTTATTTTGTGTATATCTTGCTGGAATGATCTGAATTTTAAATTTGAATCGTATTGATAATTCCTTCAATTTACTAATAAATACTTTGAGTGTGCTCTGTTAGTTTAGGTGGATGTGTGGATTGTCACAGAGTTTATGAAGTATTCAGTTCAATCTTGTGTAACGAGCTAGTAAGGGGTACCATGGAGGTATGGAAGTCTGAGAGAAGGATGAGCAGAGAGAAAAAGAGAGCGAGAGAGAGAGGGAGAGAGGTGTATTTTATTATAAGTATTTTAATGGTTGCAATGATGAAAGGAATTCATTTTCCAAAAGTCATGAGTTGTTTGACATGAAAATGGGAAATGACGCCTCGGTTGAAAAACTGAGGACAGCTTGGATAATTCTCAATAACTGTCAGCAGTTAGAATGATGCCTTATAAATCATTCTTCTCCTTCTTCCTTCAAAAGGTTTTAAAGTTTAGGGAAAAACAGTCTAGAGAGAGAGTGAAACAGATAAAAAATCATAGTATATAATTTCTTGAGAGAAAAAACAAACAATATTAAATCTTTCTAATAGAGAGGAAGAAGTTTTATACTTTGTGGAGGAGAAGAGGAATTCGTCACCAGAACATTTGGTGAAGAGTGAGAGGAGTGGTGTGTCTGATTCGTATTCTGCCATTAAAGGTTAATGGATTTGGGGTGTCATTCTCCAGTTTTTCTGATGTGATTGGAGTTCAGGGATTTTAGTTATTATTTTCTTTTAGTTCTGGTTTGAATTTTGAAAAATCATTTCCATATTCGGAAAGTTAATTTGTTATGTACTGAAAATTGGGGTAAAATGAAAATTATTCTATTTTTATTTGGTATAATTCATAGGAAATATATTGATATGTGATTGTTGATGAGATTTATAAGTGCATTTTTTTTTGTTAAATAATTATGAACTGAGGGACTTGAAATTGAAAAAATACATGGGCCTCCATGTAGGTGCAGATGCGTGCTAAAATATTAATAAATAGGATACCTTCTATTTTAAGTTCTTAATTCTATATGGACCTTAGTCGAACTATAACTGAGGAGAGTATAAATAATGAAGATGTGACCTCTGCTGGGTATAAGGTCAATCGCATTGGTATTAGGACCCCTATTACAGTAGTAGTTTCTGATACTGAGGCTAAATTAAGGTTAGATGGTGAAAGTGAAAATTATGGTCATGCCGATTTCCCTGGTATCTTACATAGTTATCCAGAGGGGGCTGATCCCATGAGAGAAATTTGCAAGTATAAGAGTAGTCTGAAAGGTGTGGGGGGGGGGGGGAGGTGTACTGGAGTTTGGGAAGAAGATGTATAGGGGGATATTTTATTGAAGAAGGGGATTATTCTTTCTATCCACTTCTTGATTTACTATAGTAGAAGGTCGCTCGAGGAATTTTTGGGGAAATCTCTTTAGAATATTTTAATAGGGATGAGTTGGATTATTATGAAGATGGGTTCCAATGTTACTTATCCTAGTTCCACCATGGATTGAGTCTTCCTCTTAGCAGTTTTTCTAAGGGTATCATGAATGGGGTCAAATATTGCCCTGCCTAGTTAAATGGGAATGTATACGAGGTAATTGCGAAATATTGAATTCAAAGTGGACTAAGGAGGGAAAAGAGGGGAGATTGATTTCAGGAGATGTGCTGAAGTATTACAACGTTACGTATTTTAGCGCCACTGGGGGTACTTACATTTCTTCTATTTATCCAAGACCTCAATTTTTTGACCTTGATTCTTCTGAGAAATTGTGGAATTATAACCTTATTTGGGTGAGGGGCGGATGTATGCAGCGAGCTGAAGAGAATGTCATGGATATATCATATAGATCATTCAAGGAACGTA
The DNA here is from genome assembly GCA_014058105.1 of Kingdonia uniflora. NCBI lineage: Eukaryota > Viridiplantae > Streptophyta > Magnoliopsida > Ranunculales > Circaeasteraceae > Kingdonia > Kingdonia uniflora. Next base: position 1,584,585 of record JACGCM010000440.1, on the reverse strand, counting down.
AGTAGATATCTTGAATCTCAAACTATATTCCTTTCTCATGTTTTATCTTTAATATTAATGTTTTTGTTGGCAGATCCCCAGTGTAACGCTGTCAAAGAAGAATCCATTGTTGACGTCGTAGCTCGAGAAGGTACTTAACTCCAAGGTGTGCTAGATGATCTTGGTATAAGCAAGCATAAGAAAGTTAATAGTTAGTCCCTCAAGGTTCAGAAACCTAGGCGAAGAGGAAGATGGCAGATATTGGCTCATCCTCAACGACGGCTTTGCCTATTCTGGATACATCTGTGAACACCAGTGTTATGATACCGAGGTCCTAAAAGTCTCAGTAGTGGAATTTAAGCCATAACCATCAAGGACTAGTTCAGTCAACCCTGCTGAAGAATGGCTTGGAAGAAATATTTGAAGACCACCTTCTTTGATTCTTGAACCGAAGAGGTAAGGAGGCCGAAATTGCCTCGAAGAAGAGAAGACTTGTTAATATCCCTTCGGCACCTTCCGAGGTAGAAATAAAGGAGGCTGATGTAAAGCCTAATTTGGATGTTGATGTGCTTGCTTTGGAAAGTAGTTTGAGGGCCCTTGTTGTGTCTGATGCTTCTAAAGTTAAATCTACTATGGAAATTGAGCTATGGAGGGTAAGTTGAGGTATCTTGATTATTTTCATGTATGCGACCTCTTTTTTGCATTCTTATATTGTTTTTTCATAGGTTTCCCATGTTTTGAAGGGTCTTACTCTCGGCATTGAGGATGGTAGCAAGCTTTTACAGAAGCGAACTGCTGAGCTGGAGCTGATGCTAGTAAGTATGCTAGAGATGGAGAGATTGAAGTAGAGTTCAGAGGTTGTTAATCTAAAAGCTTCTTTTCAGGTGATCGTGGATAAGCTTGAGAGAGAGTCCATGCAAAATATCAATAAAGTGAGTGTTGCTTGTGATAACCTTATTAAGAGACTTTAGAAGGACGGCTACTCTGATTCTAACATCATGGCTATTATGGAAGGATGATCTGCGGATGTCGTGGGGCCTGATGAAGAAGAGGATGACATGGTTGTTGGCTGGTCACCAACTCGAGATGCTTTTTTTGGGTTTGGATAGTATTACCCCTCTTAAGCAAGCTCAAGTTCGAGAGGTAATGGATCAACAGAAGGTAGATTAATATATATTTATAGGGTATTTAATTTAATTTTATTTTGGAAGAAATTTTGTGTTTGGGAATGTAACTTGTTGGTTTGGTAAAATGGATTTTGTTTCCTTGATTTGATATAAGAATTGTAATTTGCAGGATGTTAGCGAACTGCGATTGATTATTGGCACCTTGGGGAAAAAGCTTTCTAGGGAAAGAAATTTATTTGTGATAACGGTAAAAATCTGGTGTTTAGTAATAGGTAGAAATCGAGTGTCGTTCACTTCCAAACGGGACTAGAAATTAGATTTGGTCTTGTGTTTTAACAATCTAAGGCTCTAAAATCGCAAAATAAATGATATAGTTTGTTTATCAAGAAAGAAATCTAGGGGCTCCAAAATTCACCACAATTGACACATAATATCAACATAATTTTGCATTATTTCTCCCAAAATATCAAGAATGAATATAAAACTCATGCCAATGTAACCCATGCATAAAAAGATAAGTAAAATATATTGTATAAACTAAGTATGTTCAAAATACGTATCTCATGAAAGTTTATACTAACTATGAAATGTTAATTAGTAGCATGCCTTGGAAAAATACAACATTAATACCTATTTAAAGAGATTTGGGTAAAAATAATTAATACAACTTTTGGGAATTACACAACTCAACTTATATCTCTATTTAAAGAAATCATAAGATGATAATGAATTTCTCATGTCATAGTGATAGGTTTCATTAACATTTGTTTATATGTGGTAGGAGAAAACAATACATAATATGTGACATTACATGCTAATTATGGCTTAATCCTCACCCCTATAAATTAATTAGCCGGCCATTATAACAACTATAAAATCTAAATAATATGATAATGAAAGGAACATAAACTAAGAACTAATAGAGAAATTTTATTGACTTACAAAATGAAATGCTCTAAATACTTACAAGACTTGCACCAACTTACTCTAACATTGCTCTCTTATACTCTACAAGAATGATTTTCTCAAAATTGGATGATTTTTATGAGCCCACTACCTCTTCTTTTATAGATGAAGGAGAGGTTTCTTACATTTAATATGAAATTGTAACCTATACCATAAATGCACATAAAAATATAACCTCCAAAAGTTATCCTCAAAAGTGTTACCTTCCTATGTGGGACCCATGTGCTTGACAACTTTACAACCTTCTGCAGCAGTTTATCTTTTGAGCTATACATCCCGGTAATTGTCCATATTTAGAAAATGAGATCCATGTGGCCTGAAATGCAAAAAATTAGTTTTGCAAGTTATGTTTAATAATAAAATTAAGGATAATGAACATTAAGTCGTAGGGAAAATGTGGTCATTTTACATGTCCATCAAATACCCCCAAAATTAAAGTTTGTTAGTCATCAAGCAAAGAAAAGAACAAAAGCATAACTCTTTCATGGTTAAGACGATTACCTTTAGTTTGTTCTCATGAGGGTTTGCAATGACTGTACCCACAAAAGTCATTAAGGGCATTAAAATAGTTTTAAAACTTTTTAGGTCATTTCATCTAACTTGTCAACATTTGATAATGGCAAAAAAATTTAAGAAGGGAAACCCCTTAAAATTTATTTCTTTCACACATATTTAACTAGAAGATCTCAGAAATCTATTTAATACTTGAGATACTATCCAATAATTAGGTGAGACTACAAATATTTTTCTAAAACCCTCGAGTAAAGTGAAAATAGTTATTGCATGAACAACTTTGTTTAGAGGTTCTTGAGTCAATATCCAGTCGTCTCGCATTTCATGAAATAAATCCAACGGTCAGTTTGATAATTGCGATCAGCTACTTAATAAAGTTCAAGGAACACCTTCAATCGGAGTTTTAATCGTAATTGGGGCTGAGGTTAAAACCCCAGTCAACAATTTCAAAGTTTTTGTGACTAAAAGAAAATTAGAACTCAGGGAAAAAGAAAGTAGAGAGAGTGATCGGGTGTTGCTAGGTATACCATACCCTATTCTGACCTTAATATATGTTGAACTCGTGTTCCACCTATTTCAACAATTAAACCCACTACAGCAGTTTAGCCCAGTCCACAAAGCTTCCTCAACAGCAAAGTTAAAACTTGGTCCCACAAAGGATACCTCAGGTAAGACCGCCGCTACCCGGAACACGCCACCAACCACGTCATTAGTGGCTTCTGTACAACTACATCATTCAGTGGGGTTCACCTTGACAATAACACATCAACAATTTGTTTGGGAAATTCAAATTTCTCTTGAACATGCCTTATGGCACACTGGAGGGCATGTCTTAAGTAATCTAATTCAAAAGAAGGAACTGTTTTAGTAGTGTATAGGTTAAGACATGTGCCATAACGCGATCCAAAAACTACCATTTCTTGACCCATCTTGGGACATATTTTTAGCAAGTTTCACAAAGTAGATTACAATGTCTTCTTAATTACTTTTGGGCGTTCTTCAATATAAGGACGTTTGTGACAATACCGTGCCTCTCCACTTTAGTATGATCTCAATTTATGGTAAATTATGCGATAAAATTCAAGGTTTGAATATGGGTATTTTAAGGACCTAAATTCGTTGATCATATAGTCTCTAACACTAAATGTACCTGTAACACACAATTGTAAACATGTGATATAAAGTGACACAAGTTTTAGCGTGGAAAAATTCTTAATAGGCAAAAATTACGTCCTCAACTTGATGATTTTGAAAGATAGCTTTATTGCTTGAGTTTCTTAGAGTTTACAGTAGTTGAGATCCTAATAGTAGATCACCTGAGTCTATTGTTTATCTCTCAAATCTAATTTGATGTTTCATATCTCCACTGTCCTATTTATTGATTTCATCCTCAATTCATGTATGTCAACACATTCTCCTAGATTGGGGGAAAGAGTGGAGGTTTTTCCTATAACTGCCAGTTCTTGGGGCATGTGTCCTTGACTCATTCTTCTATATTATTGGAGTGTTCGAGCCACGTCTCTTCTATGTTCGTGGTCCAAGTGTCAACATCAATAAGGTGTATGCCCTCCAAATTTTGCATGAGTCTGGTATTGTAGCAGTTCGTTGTTATTGTAACTCGAGGGACTGTTCCTACAATTGCCCCCTCTCAACTGAAGGCACAGGTAACTTGAGTTAAGAAGTTCGAATTGAGCTTATTGTTGAAATTTGAACCGGTCTGTCTATCAAAGTAAATTTTAGATTTGTTGCCGACGTGTAATTCTTATTTTTGGAATTGTTGTTAACTATTGGAGACTGGACTTCTGCTATTGTTGTTGACTATTGAAGTTCCCATAAACTGCTGCTTTTAATGTTGATTTCTTTGGAAGTGATTGCAAACATTGAATGTAATTATGGCTATAAATATCTATTCTTTATCTTCTGACCATCATTCTTCATTCAAGTATATTCCTTTCTTATGATATTTCTCTGTGCAAGTGACAATGGTCACAACTAGAAGCCTGACCTGAGAGGCTAAAGTGACAATGGGTATTTTGGCACTCAGTTCCTTGTAGAAGAAACTCTTATCCTTGTCCCACCAAATTACTATAGTATAGAAAAGGGGGAGGTGGAGGAGGTAGATGATGACTTCTTTAATATGTTTCAATTTCAATACATTATCTAGGATGCTGAGCAGCACAGGGACGGTCTGTGGCGTATCGCAGAGCAGGTTATCTTGGAGGAGAATAAATTGTTGGTGTTCTCTCGAAGAGGATCCGTGGTTGTCCTGTGTATGATTAGTATTTTTTATTTGTGTTTTTTTTAAGTAATAAAAAATTTCTTTCGAACTGCCGTTGTTATATTTTTTGGCAAACTGATTATAATCATGTAAAATTTTATATTTTGTGCTTTATTCTGTGCAAAATAACTTCCACGAGCTATGATGACATGTCTGCTTGATATTTAATCGGCATCTTTGTATAACTTGCATTATTATTTCAACCTTCACATTGAAGTCTATCGATTTAGTTGTGTTATTATTGTTATGGATAACTGTGACACTGTTTATCTTTATCCTTGAGTATTCTTATTCCTTGATATATGGGATTTGATAATATAAAATTCTTTCTTTATTTATAAATAGAGTTAGTTTGCCAGTAAATTATGTACATGAATCATGGTGAGAACTCAGTCGCAGAGGGCTCATAATGCTGTTAAAGAGCGTTTGGTGATAAAGATAGCTGAAGTTCGTGAATGGATTTTTGAGTTGCTCGGTTATGATGCCGAGATACCTATTTATGTTTTGCATATGAAAGGTTTAAATTCAAAGGAGAGAGAAATTAAGGTAGACCCACACTTTTGGTGTGACATTTTTTGTGATTTGATTGCCGAGTTGGAAGCTTGAATGATTACTGCAAGAGAGATTGTTCTTGATGAGATAACCTAGGAGAACGAGATGATCGCTGGTGGTAAAGTTATCAGGTATGGTGTTATAAGGCACCTCGGTTGTTTTAAATGTAACTATCTTAAGGAAATAAATTTATGTGTAGGTTATTTGACTTGGATTGGTGAAATAAAGAGGATAATATTAAATAATCAGTTGTACCTTCTTTGATCTGGTCTTTGGTTTCTGCATATCTTGCTGGAATGATCTAAGTTTTAAATTTAAATCACATTGATAATTCCATCAATTTACTAATAAATACTTTGAGTTTTTATTGTTAGTTTAGGTAGATATGCCGATTGCCACAGAGTTTGTGAAGTATCCAGTTCGATCTTGTGCAACGAGCTAGTTAGGATTGCCATGAAGGTAGGGAAGCCTGAGAGAAGGATGAGCAGAGAGAGAGAAAGAGATGTGTTTTATTATAAGTATTTTAACGGTTGCAATGAAGAAAGGAATTTATTTTCCAAAAGTCATGAGTTGTCTGACATGAAAAGGGGAAATGATGCCTCGGTTAAAAAACTGAGGACAACTTGGACAATTATCAATATCTGTCAGCAGTTAGAATGACACCTTATAAATAATTTTCCTCCTTCTTCCTTTAAAAGGTTTTAAAGTTCAGAGAGAAGAAAATCTATCTAGAGAGAGAGAAAAATATAAAAAAAATTAGAGTGTAGAATTTCCAGAGAGAAAAAACAAACGATATTGAATCGTTCCAATAGAGATAAATAAGTTTTATACTTTCTGGAGGAAAAGAGAGATTCGTTACCAGAGCATTTGGTGAAGAGGAAGAGGAGTGTTGGGCCTATTTCGTATTCTGCCATTAAAGGTTAGTGAATTTTACATGTTAATCTCCATTTTTTCTGATGTGATTGGAGTTTTGGGATTATAGTTATAATTTTCTTTTAGTTTTGGTTTGAATTTTGAAAAATCATTTCCATATTTGAAAAGTGTATCTGTTTGTTATCTACTGAAAATTGGGGAAAATAGAAAATTAATCTATTTTTATTTGGTATCATAGGAAATATATTAATATGTGATTGTTAATGAGATTTATAAGTACATTTTTGTTTGTTAAATAAATATGAACTCAGGGACTTGAAATTGATAAAATACATAGGCCTCCATGTAGGTGCAGATGCGTACTAAAGTATTCATAAATAGGATACCTTATGCTTTGAGTTCCTTATTCTATATTGACCCTATTCAAACTATAACTGAGGTGAATATAAATAATAAAGATGTGACCTCTGCTGGGTATAAGGTTGATCGCATTAGTACCAGGACCCCTGATACTATAGTAGTATCTGATGATGAGGCTAAATTAAGGGTAGATGGTAAGAGTGATGATGATGATCATGTCGATTTCCCTAATATCTTACATATTTATCTTGAGGGGGCTGATCCCATGAGGCAAATTTGCAAGTACAAGAGTACTCTGAAAGGTGTGGGGGCAGGTGTACTAGAGTTTGGGAAGAAGATGTATAGGAAGTATTTTATTGAAGAAGGGGATAGTTCATTCTATCCACTTCTTGATTTACAGTAGGAGAAGGTCGCTAGAGGAATTTTTGATGAAATCTCACTAGAATATTTTATCAGGGACGAGTTGGATGATTAGGAAGAATGGTTCCAATGTTACTTAACCATGAACTGAGTCTTCCTCTGAGCAATTTTTCTAAGGGTATCATGAATGGGGTCAAATATTGCCCTGCCCAGTTAAATGAAAATGTATACGAGGTGATTGCAAAATACTAAATTCACTGTGGACTGAGGAGGGAAAGGAGAGGAGATTGATTTTAGGAGATGTGCTGAAGAATTACAACGTTAATTATTTTAGCGCCACTGGGGGTGCTTACTTTTCTTCTGTTTATTCAAGACCTCAATTTTTCAACCTTGATTCTGCTAGGAAAGTATGAAATTATAACCTTATTTGGGTGAGGGGAGGATGTATGCAGCGAGTTTATGAGGACGTCTTGGATATATCATATAGATCGTTTAAGGAACGCAAGCTGATATTCTGAATCTCAAAATGAATTCCTTTTTCAGGCTTTTTCTTTAAAATGAATGTTTTTCTTGGCAGATCCCCACTGCGCAGCGCTGTCTGAGAAGAATCCATTATTGACATCGTAGCTCGAGAAGGTACTGAACTTCAAGGTGTGCTAGACGATCTTGGTATAAGCAAGCATAAGAAATTAAATAGTAAGTCTCTCAAGGTTCAGAAATCCCAGGCGAAGAGGAAGATGGCAGATATTGGCTAGTCTTTAACGACGGTTTTACCAGTTCAGGATACATCTGTGATCACCGGTGTTACGATACTGAAGGTCCAAAAAGTCCCAGTAGTGGTGTTTAAGCCATAACCATCAAGGACTAGTTTAGTCAACCTAGGCCGAAGAATTGCTAGGAAGAAATATTGGAAGACAACCATCTTTGAGTCTGGAATCGAAGATGGTGAGGAGACCAAAATTGCCTCGAAGAAGAGAAGAGTTGTTAATAGCCCTTCAACACCTTCTGAGGTTAAAATAAAGGAGGCCGATATAAAGCCTAATTTGGATGCTGATGTGCTAACTTTGGAAATTAGTTTGAGGGCCCTTGTTGTGTCTGATGCTTCTAAAGTTAAATCTGCTGTGAAAATTAAGCTTCGGAGGCTAAGTTGAGGTATCTTGATTACTTTCATATATGCGATCTCTATTTTTCATTCTTATATTGTTTTTGTATAGGTTTCCCATGTTCTAAAGGGTCTCACTCTCGACATTGAGGATGGTAGCAAGTTCTTACAGAAGCAGACTGCCGAGCTGGAGCAGAGGCGGGTAAGTGTGCTGCCGAAAGAGACAGTGAAATTTTGTTTAGAGGTTGCTAATCTAAACGCCTTTTTTCAAGTGATTGTGGATAAGCTGGGGAGAGTCTACGCAAAATTTTAATGAAGTGTGTGCTGCTAGTGATAACCTTATTCAGCAACTTCAGGAGGACGGCTACTCTAATTCTAACATCATGGCTATTATGGAAGGATTATTTGCAGATATCGTGGGGCCTGATGAGGAATAGGATAAAATTGTTGTTGGCAGGCCACCTGCTCGAAAGGCTATTTTGGATTTGGATAGTACTACCCCTCTTGAGCAAGCTCAAGTTCGAGAAGCAATGGATCAAGAGAAGGTAGATTAATATATGTAGGGTATTTAATTTTTTTTCTTTTTTGAAAGAAATTTTGTGTTTTGGAATGTAACTTGTTGGTTTGGTAAAATGGATTTTTTTCCTTGATTTGATATAAAAAATGTAATTTGTAGGATGTTAGCGAATTGCAATTGATTATTGACACCTTGAGGAAAGAGTTTTCTAGGGTGAGAAATTTATTAGTGATATCGGTCAAAATATTGTGTTTTGTAATGGTAGAAATCGAGTGTCGGTCACTTTCAAACGGGACTAGAAATTAGATTTTGTCTTGTGTTTTAGTAATCTAAGGTTATAAAATTGCAAAACCAATGATATAGTTTGTTTATCAAGAAAGAAAATCTTGGGGTTTCGGAATTCATCGACACATAATATCAACATAATTTAGCATTATTTCTCCCAAAATATCAAGAACGAATATAGAACTCATATCAATGTAACCCATGCATAAAAAGACAAGTAAAATATATTGTATGAACTAAGTATGCACCTAAAACACATGTCATGAAATTTTATACTAACTATGAAATGTTAATTAGTAGCATGCCTTGGAAAAATTACAAAACTCAACTTATATTTCTATTTAAAGGGATCATATGATGATAACGAATTTCTCATGTCATAACGATAGGTTTCATTAATATTTTTTCATATGTGGTTGGAGAAAACAATACATAATATGTGACATTACATGCTAATGGCGGCTTCATCCTCACCCCTAGAGATGAATTAGCCGGCCATTATAACAACTATAAAATCTAAATAATATGGGATTTTTTTTGGACGAATATATTTTTCATTTATTTAGCAAAGCAATAATACATGTAGAGGACATAAAGCCTGGCCACTACTTTACTGCCTAATCGTGGCTATTCCTTGTTTATCCATGAAGTATGTTGCTCGGATCTACCTCGGAAGAGTGGATGCATTCCAAAAAATAATATGAGAATGAAAGTAACATAAACTAAGAACAAAAAGAGGAATTTCATTGACTTACAAAATTAAATGCTTTAAATACTTACAAGACTTGCACCAACTTACTTCATCAATGCTCTCTTACACTCTACATGAATGATTTTCTCAAAATTGGATGATTTTTATGAGCACACCACCTCTCTTTTATAGATGAAGGAGTGGTTTTTTACATTTAATATGAAATTGTAACCTATGCCATGAATGCACATAAAAATGTACTCCAAGAGTTATCCTCTAAAGTATATCCTCTCCATGTAGGACCCATGTGTTTGACAACTTTATAACCTTCTCCAGCAATTCATCTTTTGAGCTATACATCCCAGTAATTGTACATATTTAGTAAATGAGCACCATGTGACCTAATATTCAAAATTTAGTTTTACAAGTTATGTTCAATAATAAAATTAAGGATAATAAATATTAAGTCATAGGTAAAATGTGGTTATTTTGCATGCCCATCAAATACCCCTAAACTTAAACTTTGCAAGTCACCGAGCAAAGAAAAGAACAAAAGCATAGCTCTTTTGTGGTTAAGATGATTATATTTAACGTATGCAGCAAGCCGTTAAACCTATAGGTTGCCCCTATAGGACAAATTTTGTCTCGTAAGGGTTTGTAGTACCTGTACCCACAAAATTCGATAAGGGCATTATTATAGTTTAGAAACTTTTTAGGTCATTTCATCTAACTTGTCAACATTTGACAATGGCAAAAACATTTAAGAAGGAAAACCCCCTAAAAGAATTCTTTCACAAATATTTAAGTAGAAGATCTCGAAATCTTTTTAAAACTTGAGATACTATCAAATAATTAGGTGAGACTTCAAATATTTTTCTAATACCCTCAAATATAGTAAAAATAGTTATTACACGAACAACTTTGTTTAGAGGTTCTTGAGTCAATATCCAGTCGTCTCGTATTTTGTAAAGCAAATCCAATGGTTAGTTTGATAAGTGTTTTAGTCAATTTGAATCCAGTTATTGATTTCGAGGAATAACTAGAAGTCATTTTATTTGGGTACATGGATTCCTAGGTGAAGCCTCCGTATATAAGTTTTCGGTCGACAATCTCGACAGTTGGCTTAGGTTGCAAGGTTTTGGTGCCCCTTCGTAACCTAGGCTCTAGATTCTCACAAGTAGATATTTTTCTTGCTCCTTTCACATAGTTCATGGTAATACTCAAGATTGGTGATAATTCTTCCTTTATAAGGTTTTAATCCTGCAAGTACCCTTGCATAGTGAAAGTTCTTTTTTTAGAGTTATTTTTGCTTATAAAAATTCTTACTTTATTATTTCAGGATTGAACATATTCTTAAGCAGTTATTTTCCCTTATAGTGGATCATTCCTACCTAAAATACTAGATTCCCTTAGATTGGTCAAAATCCAAGCAAAAGTAGTAAATGCAACACTTCCGTAAAGTGCAACTTTTTTGAAAATATTAGTTAAATTAAAACTGCTTCTAATTAAAGAATAATATATCTAGCTTTAGGATTGTTTTCTAATATTTTCTAAGCATATATTTAGCAAAAATTTAAATTTTAAGGTTTTTACGATAAAAAATATATTAGACCACGATCAAATATTTCTAAGTATGTTAAAATTTGCTAAAGAATCTCGTAAATTACTAGAATGACCTCTCTTTTCTTTAAAAAGTATAAAAAATGTGAATGATTTTACCCCACCCCCAAACTATTAAGATCAATTGTCTTCAATATTCGAGAATGTACCTTTTAAAGATGGGAAAGAAAATCGGAACATAGTACCTGATATGACTTGGGTTACCCCTCAATTAGCTCTAAGTTTACTATCTTGAGCTAGACAAAATGAAGTACCTCCAAACTGAGTAAGAGCCGGGTTGGTACTCATAAACGGGGTCAAAAAACTTTAAGTCTTCATTGGTGTAGCTAAAATGTTCATAATAAGGCTTAAGTCTTTGCTCGTTCACTTTTTTTATTTTGCCAGTACTCGGTTCTTCAACCTCAACCGCCCCATGTAGATATACCGATTTAACAATAAGAGGCTTGGTCCATCGTGATCATATTTTGCCAAAAAAAAATTACAACCTAGAAGAGTACAGTAAGACTTTTTGGTTTGGCACAAATGATTTTTGAAATTCTATGTGCTCGTATTTAATGTATTTTGATAAATTAGGTCAAGATAATTCATATCAATCAATGATCTAGGATTAAACAGAAACAATCAAAAGTAAAGACAATGAATTAAAAGACACAGGCAATTGTTTGCACTGTGGAAACTTTACTCGGGAGAAAAACTATAGGTCATTGTCAATGAAATCGACAAGAAATAATCCACTAATCAAAAAGAATTTAATCTGAATTAAGCTTATCGACTCGATAACCTCGTCTCATGATTATCACTCTTCTGACTAAAGCTTTACACCCAATCTTCTTCTGTTCTCGCAACAACCCTTTTTAATCTCACGCTAAGAATCTTCTTCTGTTCTTGCAACCACCCTTCTTGATCTCACACCAAGAATCTTCTTCTGTTCTCGCAACAACCCTTCTTGATCTCACACCAAGAATCTTCTTCTTGAATCGCTCTTGAACAATATGCAGGAAGTATTGTAAAACTGGCTCAACATCAATCTCAGGATTAGAAGATGCTTAATTGATATTGAATTCACACTCTCAGATAAAGTAGTTGGAGTTTTTCAAAAATAAAATAAACGTTTTGCCAAAACAAAAGACTTGACGAGAAAAAGAAATAGAGTTTGCTTAAATAGTTAACCAATTTCTCTCGAGAGTCGTTCGAACGAGACCTAATGTCGTTCGATTGACTTACATCTAATGTCGTCCAAAACCCTAGAAAGTTGACAATTCGTTCGATCAACAAAAAGGCTCGTTCGAACGACAATTACCTATGGGCCAAATTTCCAGAGAACATGGCAACTCGTTCAAACAACAAGAAAACTCGTTCGAACGAAAATTGTCTATGGGCCAAATTTCTAAAATTTCCAGAGGATATGACAACTCGTTCCAACGACAAGAAAATTCGTTCAAACGATAATTATCTATGGGCCAAATTTCCAGAGGACATGGCAACTCGTTCGAACGACAAGAAAACTCGTTCGAGCGACAATACATATAAAAGCCCTCCCTTTATCAGTGAGTTCTACTTACCTTCTATCCAGCGATCTTTATTTTGTTAGTGTCTTTGACTGAGACAACCACGAGACTCCACAAATGTGAAATAAGACAAATAAAAATTTTCAATCTCCCCCTTTGGTTCATTTTGTGATAAATAAAAATGAAGACGAACACACGACTTTGTCGTACTTCCCAGCTACAGAGTGAGTCTATACCTTAGAAAGACACCTCCCCTTTCTTGAACAGGTTCAATCTCTGGACCTCTTCTATGAATAATATCTTCTTACAACCTTGTTCTAATTAGATAGTGTGTTACTGAATATCTGCACACTCGGCAAACTCACTTATGATAGATGTGGAAAAAAGAACTTAGAATATAGTCACATAATCAAAAACAAAAAAACATAAACGAATAAATCTAGATAAGCATTTGCAAACATGACATGTAAACTCGTTTTTCTCCCTTTTTGTCACAGAAGAAACAACAAGCAACTACAATCAATAATCTGAAAGAAAAGAAATTAGGGACATCTGATAAACATATAATCAAAAGGTAGTACTAGACATACTGGAAAGGATAGTAGACAGACTCCTATCTTACGTGCTCTCAAAAAAAATATTAATGGAGAACCAGACAAAAGAAAACTAAATGGAGAACAAATGCGAGGCCAAAAGTCTAGCGAAGGCACCCTGTACAGTCAAGCCTCTCCAAAATCTGAATCGTACTCAAACTTATGTGGCTCCTGGACCGGACGAAGACCTCTAACCTCTATCTCAATAGTCCCTAGACGTCCCTAATATCCCCCGACCTGGTTGTCACCATCCCCATCTCTACGGATTAGGTCTGAAGCATGCTCCCAATACGATGAAGAGAAAATACCTCCTGAGGCTGTGCAGCTGTGCTAGAAGAACCGATGTGCTCACCTGGTGGAGCAGGCTCAGAAGGTAGCATAGGTGGAAGATAAGATACACTCTTATGACAGTTACTCACATCCAATTTTTCAGTTTTTGTATCCTCAGGTTCATGAGGAAACACCTTGCAGCCAGCAACAGTAAGAATCGCCATAACAAGCCCAGCAAAAGGTAATGAACTTCGAGTTGCCATTTTGGTGCTTACATCAATCATCTCCTCAATGATGATATTAGGTAGATCTATCTCAATATCATTCTTGAAGGCATAGAGAAAAACCTTCATCAGCTTAGAGAGCTCATTCTTTTAAGATTGCGGAATGATATTCGTAATAGCTATGTTATGTACGAGGTGAGACTCATCATCTAACATCTTTCGTGAAACAATACCTGATCTAGTATATAGACTATGCTGAGCCGTGATGTCAATAACCATAATATGCAGCTCAGGACGAATAGGAACCCCATCCCCATCAAACTCCCCCTCAGAAGTAGCGGCAGGCTAGGGATAATATGATGCTGGCCAAATACACCTTGAAAACGCAATGTACTGAGAGGGACGAAAACCCAAAATAGCATAGAGACAGTCCTTAGTGCCTGTGTACTTGGTGCCATCAATAGTGACAGGGAAAGTTCGACTAGACAGATTGTGGATATGCTCAAGTTGCAGAGAAGCATAGAACAATCAAACAATCCTCGGGTATACCTTTCTAGAATAAGTAAGAATCTTGGTCCAATTTCTTGCTTTAAATTTTGCAAACACCTGTGCATAACCTTCATTAACTTCAAAAACATTTTTGATGTCGACAACTTGTTCTTTCACAATTGGGTGATCTTTAAAGCCTTTTTCAGTGGCCCAATGTGTCGGGTTATCACCGACCCTCTGGCTATCAAGAATACCTGTATCGTCGGGGCGTGGCTTCTTGTTTCTGACCCGTTTCTTAGGTGTCATTTTAACAAAGACGAAAATCTATCTACAGATAACTACCCAAGCAAAAATCATAGGTGATTAACCAACCCAATACCTCTAAGAAAAAAACCAAAAGCTCTACACCACCAAACCCAAGCAGCTCCACAATCCAACAACCCAGCAATTAAGAAAATCATACCTACTGTAACCAATAAAAATCCAACCACACAACCTGCAAGAAACAACACCACCACCTCCCAAACCAAACCAACACGGTTAAGCGGGGGAACCCAATTAATCCCAATCACAACCCAAAACCTACAGTAAACAACCCAAACTCCAATCCCCCAATTCTTCTCCAATTATACTCAGTAATGCACCCAAAAAATCATACAAAAAATACCCCCAACAAATAGTAAAAATGCAACCCCACAATCCAGTAATACAAGTAATTCCAATAATCACAGAGGTTCAGTAATCAACCCAAAGTATTCAGCATACAATTCTACTACAATCAGACCAAAGAAGCATAACAGACAAAAAGCTAGGGCACAATCAACACTCAGAACAGAACTTACCAAATTGGAACCTAAGCGTCAAATTGGAATTGGAAGAGTAGAGAAGGTACTAAGTGCAAAGAAATCCATTCCAATCGAGAGCAAAAACAAGCTTGAGATTGAGAAATCGCAGTGGTGGAGAAATCGCATTGAGGGAGAGAGTGAAGAAAACAAACCAAATTGTTTTTGATCAACCAAACAGACCCAGGGAAGACAACCAAACCTGAAACTCATTCGAACGACTCGATAAGTTGTTCGAACGAAGCAAAATCTTTAAAAAAAAAATACACTGTCGCTTGGAATTGGATGAAATAAGGTAAAAAACTCACCCAAAATCACTGAGTAACCACAAACAAACACAGGGAGCAAGAGAAAAGATAGGACTAACAGACACACTCCCCCTCAAAATATGCAGAGTCATATCTATAAGCACAGCAGATACACGATAGAGATAATATTATTGAGCTATAAACTAAATAATGCAAAAGAACTCGGTGTATGTGTGTGTAGTCCAAACAAAGTCTTGACAATTAGGCATATGAAGAGCACTATATTTTAAATGTGATTCAACTTAGGCCTCTCATGATTGGTCACTCAAAGTCACTGAGAATTTACTAGGTATCACTTTAAGGAAATATGAATATGAGTAATGAAGTGAAAAATTCATAATCCAAGAAAGCGGCGTTATTTTACTGAATATCTCATCGCAGGAATATCAATTGTTTTTGGTGGTGTCAAGTTAAGTACCATAGATTTTCAAAGTATCATCTCCACTAAGCTGATTGTATTAGACTTAAAATCAACTAGGAATTTTAAGGTTGTCATGAAGGTAAAGGTAGGCTAGTGATGAAATATGTGTTTTGTTGGGATTCTGAAGATAAAGATAACTTCCTCCGCCATTGTTGTTATCAGCACACCTCCTTCCTTCATTTTTTTCCTTCATTTTTAATTTTTTAATTTTTTATATTTGATCTTCTGGCACTATTTGAATTTACACTTTGTTATAATAAAACATTCTCCTAAGCAGCTCTCATGCACATATTACCTATCAGATATTACCACTTCCTGTCCTCAGAACAAAAGGTTTAAACAAGAATTTAGCGCATACAAAGAAATGGTTAATTTTAGGCTCAACGGGTAGCAAGTAAATTAACAATTTGGGTTAGATGCTAAAAGGTTAAAACAGGAGCAAATAAAAATGCCTAAAATCATGTCTTAAGACTTATACAATATCTTGTTTTACCTCGAATCAAGTAGAGAAAATGTTATAGTATTTTAACTTGAATTAGATATCACCACCAATAATCGACTAATGCATAAAATAATGAGATCAGAAGCAGTGAGATATTTTGCAGAAAATAATTTATTTAATAACACTCAACGCTAGAACAAAAGGTTAGATCCTCAGATAATGTTAGGTAACAAAGTCTCTGCATTTACCCTCAAGATTTCTACTTTCACCTAGAGTCAGGGATAGTTGGACCTCGTGACGAATAAGTGATGCCAAGTAACTCAAGCATTAAATGAATATATAACACGTAAATTGTTTCCATACATGCATATGCAAAGCTACGATAGGCTAAGTGCAGAGAAAAAATAGGGGAGATAGCGAGTAAGAGTAAAAGACACAACACATACCTGACGATGTCCATAAGATAGTGACACCACAAACAGAAAGACCTGAATGATTTAGAAAATGGAATAGACACCGATAGCACATCGAAGATTTTCAAGCCGAATAATATCCAAAGGTTTGGTGAAGAGATCAGCAAGTTGGTTCACCGTACAAACATACTCCACAATTACAATCTTCTGCTCAACAAGGTCTCGAATGAAGTGAAATCGGATGTCAATGTGCTTGGTTCTCGAATGCTGTTCAGGGTTCTTGGAAATGTTGATTGTACTTGTATTATCATAATAAAGTAACATTACTCCCTGATTCAGCCCGTAATCATGTAACATTTTCTTCATCCAGACTAGTTGAGTACTACTACTTCCCGCAGCAATATACTCTGCCTCTGCAATAGACTGTGAAATGCAATTTTGTTTCTTACTTTGCTATACAACAAGATTGTTCCCAATGTAGTAACATCCTCCAGAAGTACTCTTCCTTTAATCAAAATTTCTGGCCCAATCAGCATCTGAGTATCCAATAATTTCAGATGTAGTGTCTCGAGTATACCACAATCCAAACTCACAAGTCCTAGACACATATTGAATAATTCGTTTAACAGCATATAAATGGGACTCCTTAAGACTTGGCTGAAAACGTGCACATATGCAAACACTGAACACAATGTCTAGACGACTAGCTGTAAGATACAACAAGCTTCTTATCATGCTCCTATACATCTTTTGATCCACATCAGTACTTGTAGAGTCCTTACTCAATTTTCTGGTAGTGCTCATTGGTGTCCTGGCATGTTTTGAGGAATCAAGACCAAATTTTTGACAATATCCTTAGCATATTTAGATTGTGAAACAAAGATGCCATCTTCCCGTTGCTTGATTTGAAGACCTAAGAGGTAGGTCAATTCTCCAACCATGCTCATCTCGAACTCTCTTCCCATTAATTTACCGAATGCTTTTACACGAGAGTCTGACATTGCTCCAAAAATAATGTCTTATCAACTCCCCCACGAATGAACCCCTTTTTAAGTAAAAAGTTTGAAAGTCTATCATACCATGCTTGAGGAGATTGTTTTAGGCCATAAAGTACTTTCTTCAAACGATAAACATGCTCCGGATGATGAGGATCTTCAAACCCCTTTTGTTGAACTACATACACTTCTTCCTCAAATAGCCCATTCAAGAACGCACTTTTCACATCCATCAGATAAAGCTTAATTTTTTTGTGATAAGCAAAAGTCAAAAGCATCCAAATAAATTCAAGTCTAGCTATGGAGGAAAAAATTTCTTCTACATCCACCCCTTTTATTTGATTGAATCCCTGAGCTACCAACCTTGCTTTGTTTCGGACAACATCACCATTCTCATCAAACTTATTTGTATTTGCCGGTCATGATATTAAGTCACACACATATTGTCATTTGAATTCATTGAGCTCATCTTGCATGGCGTTAATCCAATATTCATCAGATAAGGCATCTTTCACGTTGGTTGGTTCAGTGATGGACACATAACACATACTCTCCACTGTCTCTTATAACGTAGAACAATGATACCCTTCACACCTGGCAGACTCATGAAGTGTAGGACATTCATAATCATCAAGGTATCTAGGAGCATCACAATTCCGAGGAGGATTACTAC
Source organism: Kingdonia uniflora (assembly GCA_014058105.1). Lineage (NCBI taxonomy): Eukaryota > Viridiplantae > Streptophyta > Magnoliopsida > Ranunculales > Circaeasteraceae > Kingdonia > Kingdonia uniflora. The sequence continues at coordinate 1,566,184 of JACGCM010000440.1, read as the reverse complement.
GGACAGTAGCATTTGGTGCTAAAATTCCCCAGAAGATGTTGTAGGAGCTTCAGCATGAGATTCTTCTTGAACATCTTGTGTCACAATAGATGAGGTTGGCAAGGAATCTTCTTGAACATTGTTATCTCCATCATCTGTTTGTCCAAGAAATGTCGAGTCGTCAACTACCACATTAATCGACTCCATGACCATTTTATTTTTCAAGTTGTAAACACGATAAGCCCTACCATTTGTGGCATATCCCAGTAAAATACCTTCATCGCTTAGGGCATCAAATTTTCCAATGTTCTCCCGATCACAAGTGACATAACACTTACTTCCAAACACACGAAAGTATTTTAAGCTCGGCTTTTTTCCAAACCAGAGTTCGTACGGCGTGTTAAGTGTAAGAGGATACAGATAAACTCTGTTGATAATGTGGCACGAGGTATGAATAGCTTCTCCCCAAAAGTGATTAGGAGCATTCTTTCCATGAACTAATACCCACCCCATTTCCTGTAGAACTCGGTTCTTACGTTCTGCTACTCTGTTTTGTTGTGGTGTAATTGGTGCTAAAAATTCATGTTTGATCCCATTCGCTTTACAGTACTCAATCACATCACTGTCCTTGAACTCTTCACCATGATCACTTCAAATTCTGTCAATAAAACAATCTTTCTCATTATATATTCGCAGGGCTATAGCATAAAATTCTTCAAATGTGTCCGACTTCTATTTTAATAGTGTGATCCAGGTAAATCATAAAAAATCATCAACCATAACCAAAATGTATTTTTTTCCACCCAAAGTACTCACTCACATAGGTCTCATCAAGTCCATGTAAATTAACTCCAGAACTCACGTAGTGGCAATGTTGGTAGATTTTTTGTACGGACTCTTGGTTTGCTTTCCAATTTGACATGGTCCACACATTACATCGGTTAGCTTGCTTAGCTTTGAAACCCCTCAAACTATTTCCTTACTTGTAATCTTTTCCAGATCGCAGAAGTTCACATATCCTAACCATTGGTGCCAAAGTTTTACATCGCTTATCTTAACAACTTTACATGATATCTCATTTTGCGATACAGCATAGCAGTTATCTGAATTTTTATTAGCAGTCACAATGCATTTCCTGGTATTATTAATAACAAGGCAAGTTTTCTTGTCGAATGTTACTGTGTTGTCCATATCACATAAGTGACTCACACTCAGAAGATTTGTAGTGAGTCCTTTGACATAGAGTACATTATCGATTGTCGGGCACCCAATTCCTTCTACACTCCCCTTTCCCACAATCTTTCTACTCATTCCTCCTCCAAAAGTAACATCACCTCCATGAATATCTCTGACATTATTCAGACGTGTAGATTCCCCTGTCATGTGCTGAGAACATCAACTATCTATATGCCACTGTGTAGAATTAAATGCATTTAGAGCCATCACTGCAACATTGGACCGTAATTATGGTAAAAGGTCCTTCTTTTGATCCCAAACAGATCTCACTTTCTTTCATTTTTCTGTCTCTTGAGTCATATTCCTAAAACCATTAAAATAATTTTGGGCAAAAAGGGAGTTAGCAAATGATTGGGCATATGATCGATGGGGTTTCCTACTTTCCAAATATAAATTATTCCTACCGCGGAATTGAGGAACATATCTACAATAGGGAGCAAGATGACCCTTTCAACCATAAGCCTCACAATAAAATACATGAAAGACAAAAGGTTGCTCAGTCTGCCTATGGGAAGCATCAATACTAGGTTTGGCCAAATATGGAACTAAAGTTGCTTTGACAAACTTAGTGACTTGAGATACAGTAGACTTGACATTTTGCTCATCAAATACTAATCCTTTTTTGTCATATCCATTTTTGCTCATACTTAGTATTTTGTAAATATTTTTAGCTTCATGATAAAACGCTTCAAGTTTTTGTTGTGTAGAGGTCAAATCAAGCTTAAGTTTCTTAATTTCTATTTCCCCCAATTTTACCCTTTCCACAGCAATGAGTTTGTCCTGTTCACACGTCTTAAGTTGGAAACAAAGAGATTGTTTCTCATTCTTAAGTTTCTCAAGCTGAGAAGCAATTTGAGAGTACAACTTTTCAAGACAAGGCTCTATACAGTTATCTCTTTCATAGTCCTTATGATCATCCCTGTCAATTTCAAGTGCAAACATATCAAAGTGATCACAACTTGAGGATATAACAGCAATGTGAGCTCTCAAACTATTTCCTCCTTCTAGGAAGGGATCATCATTGTCATTAGTATCATCATCACTATCATCCCACGTAACAATAATGTTCATAGCTTTCTAATTGCTATTAGAACTCTTAATGGGACAACTGTGAGCATAGTGACCATACTTATGACATCTATAGCATTCAACCTTATTAAGATCTTGATCAGAGTCATTGTTGAAACGAGTACTTGAGTTAGTTTGTTTGCCATAAGACTTAACACGGTCATGAGGATGAGACTTGTAATTCACATTTTGCCCTTATTTCTCAAATTGCCTCTTTTTCAAAAGTTTTCTAAATTGTTGGCGTATAAGAGCAATCTGAGAGTCAGAGTCAACTACCTCATCAATGTTAGAAATATAGTAGTTGTCAACATCTCTGGATCCCTGAGAAAACAAAGAGTTGGGAGAAGACTTAAATGCTACACTCTTATTCTTCTTAAGGTTTTCCATTTCCATTTTAATTTTAAACGTACGTAATTTTCTAGCAAGTGTGTCAGGTTTTATGGTTTTAAGATTTTGTGATTCTTCTATAGCATCACATCTAGATCTAAAACTCTTAGGAAGAGATCTTAGAATTTTATGTACTATTTGAACATCAGTTTATCTAGCTCCTAAAGAAGAACTGGTGTTGACAATGTTGCTAAGTCTGGCATAAAACTCACTAAAGGACTCATCCTTAGTCATCCAGATGTTTTCAAATTGAGATGTGAGCATTTACAGTTTACTTTCTTTAACCATATCATCACCTTCATGAGTGCGCATTAAGATGTCCCAAGCTCCTTTCAAAGTGGTACACGCCGATATGTGCATATACTCACTTTGGCTCAGCACATTAAAGATAGCATTAAGACCTTTAAAATTATACTGAGATGTTTCTTTTTCTTCCTTGGTCTATTAATTTCTAGGCTTAGGAACTTCTACAGCAATTGTTGGTTCACCTCGTATAACAGTCGGGGGTACCCATCCATCCTTAATGGCAATGCAGACATCTTCTCCAATGGATTCCAAGAAGGCAATCATTCAAACCTTCCATTAAAGAAAATTCATGCCATCAAAGAGGTGTGGATGATTTATAAGACATCTATTTTTTTGAAATCCATTAAATTAAGCAAGTACGTAAATAGGATCACCGCTCAGGATATAAAGCCTACAATCAATTTTACTTTGATATCAATTAAATTCTATATGTTTGTATTTAATGTATTTTGATAAATTAGGTCATAATAATTCCTATCAATCAATGATCTAGGATTAAGTAGAAACAATTAAAAGTAAAGATAAGGAATTAAAAGACACAGACAATTATTCACCCTGTGGAAACTCCTTACTCGAGAGAAAAACCACAGGCCGTTGTCGATGAAATCGACAACCAAAAATCCACTAATCAAAAAGAGTTTAATCTGAATTACACTTACAGACTCGATAACCTCGTCTCATGATTATCTTTCTTCTGACTAAAGCTTCACGCCCAATCTTCTTATTTTTCTCGCAATAACCCTTTTTGATCTCACACTAAGAATCTTTTTCTGTTCTCGCAACAACCCTTCTTGATCTCACACCAAGAATCCTCTTATATTCCCGCAACAACCCTTCTTGATCTCACACCAAGAATCTTTTTTATGAATCGCTATTGACCAATATTTAGGAAGTATTATAAAACAAACTCAACATCAATCTCAAGATTAGAAGATGCTTGATTGATATTGAATTTACACTCTCTGATAAAGTAGTTGGAGCTTTTTGAAAAAATAAACATTTTGCCAAAAGAAAAGACTTGACGAGAAAAAGAAACAGGGTTTGCTTAAATAGTAAACCAATTTCTCTCGAGAGTTATTCAAATGAGACCAAATGTCGTTCGAATGACTTACGTCTAATTTGGCCTAAAACCCTAGAAAGTTGACAATTCCTTCGAGCAACAAAATGCATGTTCGAACGACAATTACCTATGGGCCAAATTTCCAGAAGACATGACAAGTTGTTCGAACGACAATAAAACTCAATCGAACAAAAATTTTCTATTGGCTAAATTTCCAATGGACATGAAAACTCCTTCGAACGACAAGAAAATTTGTTCGAATGACAATTTTCTATGGGCCAAATATCCAGAGGAGATGGCAACTCGTTCGAACGACAATACATATAAAAGCGCCTCCCTTTATCAGTGAGTTCTACTTACCTTCTGTCTAGTGATCTTTATTTTGTCAGTGTCTTCGATTGAGACAACCATGAGACTCCACAAATACGAAATGAGGCAAATAAAACCTTTCAATTTTCATAAAATGTTTTTGTCATGAAACGCTTTTATACGCTCGTTGTAATTAAGTTTTTACTGAATGGTATACATCATTATGTAGTTCTTTTAACTCATTGAGTTAAAGCTTGAGATGGAAACTGGCCTTCCCAATATGAAAGTTTAAGGCCTTTATTACCCAATATGCGTGGTGTTCCAACTCAATAGGAAGGTAACACGCCTTTCTATAGACTAGTCGGTAAGGGGACATTCAAAATGGTGTCTTAAAAGCAGTATGATAAACCCAAAGACCATCGTTTAGTCGAGTTAACCAATCTTTGCAGTTTAATTTCACGATTGGAAACCTCCACTTGCTCGTTAGTCTGCGAATGGTAGGGTGTAGCAACCTTGGCGTTACTTTAAATTTTTTCATTAAGTTTGCAAACATTTGACTATAGAATTGCAGCCCCTCATCACTAATTATTGCCCTCGGCGTACCAAAATGAGAGAAAATGTTCTCTTTAATAAATTTGATAACAACCAAACTATCATTGGTTCTGGTAGGAATAGCTTCAGCCCACTTAGTTACATAGTCAACGGCTAAAAGGATGTACGCGAACCCAGATGATGGGGTGAAGGTACCTATGAAGTCTATGCCTCAAACATCGAATGGTTTAACAATCAAAATTAGGATTATGGGCATCATATTCCTATCAGACAAGGCTTCTATTCTCTGGCATCTATCACAAGCCTTATAAAATTTGTAAGCGTTACAAAATAAGGTAGGCCAATAAAATCCACAGTATAAATTTTTTGTAGAGGTCTTTTTAGAACAGAAGTGACCACAACAAGCTTGGGAGTGACAAAATTCTAGGATTTGGTATGCTCAGAATCTGGGACACATCTCCTAATGATTTGATCAAAGCAATATTTGAGCAAGTACGGGTCATCCCAGAAGAAGTGTCAAACCTCACTAAGAAATTTATTCTTATCTACCTTGGTCCAAAAGCTAGAAAGGTGCCCTGTGGCAAGATAATTTTTTATGTCCGCAAACCATGGCACGAAAGACATAGAGCGAATGGACATGAGCTGCTCGTTGGGAAAAGACTCATGAATAGGTAACGACCTATCAGAAGAATCATTGTCTATTCGATAATGGTGGTTAACTACCACATTTTGGCACCTTTTTTTATCCCTATTCTCGATATCAAACTCCTAAAGTAATAATATCAGCTGGATTAATCATTTCTTGGTATCTTTTTAAGAAATAAGGTGTTTGATAGCAGCATGATCTGTGTAGACTATCACTATAGAACCTAAGAGATAAGAACAAAAAATTTCTATAGCAAAGACAATCGCTAGAATTTCTTTCTCTATAGTTGTGTAATTGATTTGTACATCATTAAGAGTTTTACTAGCATAATAGATGGCACGCTGAAGGTTATCAACATGTTGTGCCAAAATAGTACCAATGGCATAGTCAGATACGTCACACATCAATTCAAAAGGTTCATTCTAATTAGGAGGCTAGATGATGGGTGAATATGTTAGACGTGTCCTGATATTCTTAAAAGCTTTTTGACATGAATAATTGAATAAGAAGGTAGTATCCTTGATGAGGAGATTGCTGAGGGGTCGAGTGATTTTGCTAAACTCAGGAAAAAAAGGTCTGTAAAATCATGCATGCCCTAAGAATGAACGAACGACCAAAACTGTTTGTGGGGGTGGGAGACTAGATATGACATTTATCCTGGTTTTATTAAATTAGATTCCCTTTGCTGATATGACATGTCCTAATAATATGCCTTTTTTTACCATAAAGTGGTATTTTTCCCAATTTAGAATAAGATTTTTCTGTTGACATCTAGCAAAAACAAGAGATAAGTGGTGGAGACATTGGCCAAAAGAATCTCCAAAGAGGGAGAAGTCATCCATGAAAACCTCAAGGAAATGCTCAGCAATGTCAGAGAAGATACTCAACATACATCGCTAAAATGTTGTTAGAGCATTGTATAACCCAAAGGGAATGCGGCGATAGGCAGAAGTGCCAAAAGGACAAGTAAACGTGGTTTTCTCTTGGTCCTCTAGAGTGATGGGCATTTGGAATACCCATCAAGAAAATAATAGTATTCATGACCGGCGAGACGTTCCCGCATTTGATCCATAAATAGCAAGGGAAATTGATATTTTCGAGTGACCTAATTGAGCTTTCAGTAGTCGAGACATACTGGCCCACCAGTAGTCATGCGAGTAGGGACAAGATCATTGTGATCATTCTTTACAACTGTGATTCCAGACGTTTTAGGAACAACATGAATTGGGATCACCAATGGGCTGTCAGAAATGGGATAGATGATCCCAGCATCAAGCAATTTCAAATTTTATTTTCTCACAACCTCAGCCATAGTCGAGTTAAGCCTTCATTGTCCTTATCTAGACTTCTTTCTATTATCCTCAAGTTTTATCATGTGCATGCACACAGATAGACTAATACCCTTAATATATCTGAGATGTTCCATCCAAGAGTTTTTATGTTTACAACCCATAAATTTCTCTTTATTCTCAGGTTCTAGGTCAGATGTTATGATAGTAGGAAAAGTCTTATTTGGACCTAGATAGACATATTTGAGATTTTCAGGGAGAGGTTTAAGTTCTAACTTAGCGGGTACTTCGTATGCTTCTAGAATATGATCTTTAACTTTCAGCCTTTTAACATTATCATTATTATTCAAAACAGGAATATAATCCAACAGGGCATTGACCTCATTGATGAGGTTATCAATGTCTAAATCCTTGCAAGACAAGCCTCTAACGGGTCCCTAAGAATTGAACTATAAAATATACTATTTACAACAGTATCAAGCATGTTGCACTCATCGGGTTCATCTTCAAATAGAGTATGAGTTGCATTGAAGATATTCAAATCGATGGTCTTATTCTCAATATTCAATTTCTTAGCTCTGTTACGACAATTGATCAACGCATTAGTAGTGGCCAAGAAAGTTTGGCTAAGGATCGCAGGTATCTTTCTATTAGGGTCTTCTACCGGGTTTGTGTCAAGGACCACAAAGTCTACGGGATAGAAAAAATTGTCAACCTGGACTAGTATATCCATCACATTTCCCTGAGGAGTTCTAATGGATTAATCAGCTAGTTGTAAGGTTTTATGCGCTGGTTTTAGTCCTTTTAGACCTAGCTGCACATATACTGAATAAGGGATCAAGTTTACATATGCGCCTAATTAAAGTAAGGCTTTTCCGATGTGACTTATCCCTATGAGACAAGAAATTATCAGCATTCTAGGATCTTTATATTTCATGGGTGTTCTGTTCAAGATTATAGAGCTAACCTGAGCATCTAATTGAATAACATTTTTGTTGTTATGAACATTGAAAGCTTTCTTGGAAACATTCATACGTTTCTTGAATGTGCAGAGGTCTTTGAGATGTTTTGCATATGACAGAATCTATCGTAACGCATCAAAGAAAGGAATAGTGATCTAAAGATTTTTAAGCATCTTCTTGACCTCTTCATCGGGAATGTTCTTCTTATTGACAAAAAATTGTTAGGGAAAAGGTGCTATAGGAATTCTAGGAGGATCATTTTCGATAATCTTCTCACTTGGCGAGACCTGTTCGGTCTCTTCCAGAATAAAACGGGTTTCTTGACGCATGGGTTATCTACCATCTATAACTTTCTCAGTGCCAGGATTAGGACATTTACGTAGTTTGTTCTCAGGTATCCAAACTTTGTGGTCTATAGTCTTTCTATTTCTAAGTATGATCACAATATTCGCATGATTGCGGTATAAACTCTCAGTTTGATCCTTAAGATTGGGCTAGGCTTGACTTGGAAATGTACATTTATCTCTAGTACTTAACCCAGATGTCAGCTGAGCAATTGATGTTTCTATTCGAGTCATATGGATTGCTGATTTATTTGTATGAATTATTGCATCAGCTGGTTATTGGATTGCAATAGGACTTGGATGCCCTCATCTGAAGATGGTTTCCTATTCTTAGTAGGAATGTAAGGAGTATTTTGCTAAAATGGTTAGTTATTGGGATGAAAGGATACACCACCTTGATTTTGATTTGAATTATTCCCTTAGGAATACAGTTTGCCATAATAGTTAATCAAGTTATTCCTCTCTGAAGAATTCCCTTGATTATGTAACTGGTTATATGGAAAAGATGAAGGTTTTTGATGAAACATATTGACTTGATCCTTCATGGTTTCCCTAATTTTGTAAATCAAAGGGCAATCCTGAGTATAGTGTCCAACATCATCACGTGCAACACAAGCTTGCATATCAGTATGAAAATGGGTGCTTTAGCGGAAATTTTGTTTTGCCCTATTTATATGGACTCTATCTTATATAGGATGGTCGTCAGCATAGCTTCCAAATTCGAGTTAGATCCAACTCCAAAGTTATTACCCTACTTTTCTTTCATATCAATTTCTCTTATGGTTCCCCAGGTTTATAATTTTTCAGCCATCTCTTTTGAGAAGTCAAAACCCTCTATATTCTCCTTATAAGTGAATTTCCCTAAACAAAAATATTCTATAGCTCTCTTGATTTTGGTATCTAATCCATCATAAATATTTCTAGTTAGGACCTATGAGTCGATACTGTGATAAGGGCATTGTAGGATCAATCCCTTATATCTCTCAAAATAATCCTTTAAGATTTCTCCTTGAAGTTGGGTAATCCTAAGAATAGCCCTATGGAGGGTCTCAATTTTCTAAATAGAGAAAAAGTTATTGCAAAAGGTTTTAGTAAGCATCTCAAAGCTCGTGATTGATTTTGGTCGTAGAGCTTGAAGCCTATTTTTAGGTTTCCCTGGTAAAGAAAAGGGAAACAACGCGAGTTTTATGGCCTCTATTTTATTCTCATTCTCATTCCAGCACTTTTGGAGGAACATTAATTCATCAAAATCCCTAACATAAGCCTAAAGGCTCTCATCTTCATCTCCTGAGAATTTTGGTAATAAATTAATGAGCGCATTTCTAAGTTTAAATTGCCCAGCGATAGGAGGTAAAACAATACACGAGGCACGATTTTTCATTTTTGGGAACATATAATTTTTTAGAGGTATTCGCACAGGTCCCTGACCATTTTCATTGGCATCTCCCATCTGAAACGATTGGGGTGGAACACTAAACAAAGTGAGTAAAGAAATTGGAATCGGATTGAGTCTCAATGAAAAGACGAGGAAATCAAAGGTTTCTAGCTCACCCTCAACAGGGAAGAGTTCCCTATAGGTAAGGTTTGTACGATCTCTTGTATCAATGGAGATTTGAATCTCTAGTTGGGCTGACTCGCCTACCTCGAAGTGGATTGGAATATCTATCAAGTCAGATTCTTGAAGCCTCTCAAGACGACACTTAGGCACTCGAAACCATTCTTTCATACACTAATAGATATGCACACTATGATGATCACACAAAAATGAGGTGCACAAAAATAAACACAATAATCATTTTAGATGGGGCTTAATTAAGGTCAAGTTGTGAACCGGTCTCAGGGTTGGATTGTTCATATTCCTGATAGTGGATCAATTTGCATGTTGAGTTGTGTATATTCCCTTTAGCAATAACTCGCATGTAGTTCTAGTCACCTAGAAGAACCTGAGCTGGAAGGTGGGGCGATCCGCTTAAAATTACCTTTTCACACTAGTTATGTCAGGGAACGTACTTCCTCCAAACAAGCGCAGCTACTATTAGGGACCTAAATGAGCACGTTCTTAATGTTCCTAGTCCATTCTTGATAAGCCTTTTTGTCTATCTATTTATTTTATGGCTTAATCTTGGCTTCTTTTAAAGTCAATGTCCTGTTCCGTAAATGTTAAACCTGGTTGTGACCTGCCAGGGTCCTAGTGTGCAGTGCTACACGCGGGTGATGAAATTCCATTTCTTATTTACCTTTTATCGAATGTTATAATATATAAGTGTGCAAACATCAGACACATGAGCAAAAACTGACCTCTTTGCAGGAGGGTGCGATAAAAGAAAGTACCTGCAGGGTGGCCTTTTTTGGGGCTCGTTGTTTACCTTGGTAAAACCGATGAGATGGTACACCCAAGCACTCTAGCTCAAGTAGGTGATGTAGAGAGGTCCTCCCAGGATGTGGTTTCCAATATAGCCCCTGCAGAAAACTACATTTGTTATCCTCACCTTAATTACAAACTCTTCGCTCAAGATTACAATGTTTGCCTTACTACAGGTCACTCAAACAGAGAAGAAAAAGAAAAGAAAAATACTAATATATTTTATTTATTTATTTGTATTATTTGTTTGTTTTTATCTTTTGTATTGACGATCAAAATCGAATTACACGAAGAACAGAAAACAAAATTGTATAAGCCAACAACTAGCAACACTTCACGACTTTTGCCTTAGTATAATGTCTTACTAATGTAGCTTGATGCCAGCCATAACATGTTAAATTAACTATTAAATTTATTTTTTTATACACCAATATACGTGGGTATTTATACCTTCTTCGATCTTCAAAACACACAAAAACTCCTCAATGGAAAAAAATAACTAATGGAAAAAAAATTAAGAAGGAATTTCAAAAAAAATATGACTAATCGGTAAAAGAAAACACAATCGAAAATTGCTTTCTAATTACTAAACAAAATCGGCAACGACGCCATTTTGATAACGGTCAAAATCCGGTGTTTAGTAATGGTAGAAATCGAGTGTCGTTTACTTCCGAACATGACTAAAAATTAAATTTGGTCTTGTGTTTTAGTAATCAAAGGTTGTAAAACTACAAAAATCAATGATATAGTTTGTTTATCAAGAAAGAAAATCTAGGGGTTTCGAAATTCACCATCATCAACACATAATATCAACATAATTTAGCATTATTTCTCTCAAAATATTAAGAACGAATATAGATCTCATGTCAATGTAACACATGTATAAAATGGCAAGTAAAATATATTGTATGAACCAAGTATGTAACAAAAACACATCTCATGAAAGTTTATGCTAACTACAAAATGTTAATTAGTAGCATGCCTTGAAAAAATACAAAATTAATACCATTTGGGTAAAAATAATTACTACAACATTTCGGAATTACAAAACTCAACTTATATCTTTATTTAAAGAGATCATAAGATAATAATGAATTTCTCATGTCATAGTGATATGTTTCATTAACATTTACTCATATGTGGTAAGAGAAAATAATACATAATATGTGATATTACATCCTAATGACGACTTTATCCTCACCCTTAGAGGTGAATTAGCCAGCCATTATAACAACTATAAAATCTAAATAAAATGAATAAAAGGAACATAAACTAAGAGCAAAAATTGTCACTGTACATACTGAAGCTCAGGTGAAAGATTATAAAGCTCTTAATGAAGTAAATTGGATAAGTTTATGTGATGCACAGGTAGATTGGGCTAAAGAAAAAATTGAAAATGGATGAAGTACTTAGAAAAGATAGAAGTAAGTATATAAAAATCCAACCACTTTTGCCTAGTTGTATTAGAGAGAATACTCCAGAAGTAACTAAGGACCTTATGATGTTGATTTTATATCTCGAGGCAGAGATAGATAGTGAGAGGGGTCTCAAGGAAGCTTACCTTAAAGTATTAGAAGAAAGAGGAATTTTTCCAGATCCTGATATCATTAATTGAGCGTATGGCGACCAGAGCTAGAAACCTGTATAGCTTAAAAGCCAAAGATGTTTAAGCTCGTACTGGCATTTCAGTAATTTATTTATAATTATGATTCTGTAAAATTGTAATGGTATTTAGGTAGAATGTTTCTATGTAGGAACTGTTATTTATGGGGAATATATTTCATAACTTCATGAAGAATATATGAGGGATCAATCTGTTGTATAGGAGGAGTTGGAAATTGCTCGAACTCATCAAAAAGCTTTTTCCGACCTTAATAAGATACTTGAGTTCGACTTTGTAATGGCCAAATTTCATAGCTCGATCTGATTTGGAATAAGCTATCACACCAATGAACCTGTAACAATACTCTAACTGAAAGTAAAGAACGGAAACATGTATTTTTAGCGTGGAAAACCTTTGAATAGGTAAAAAACTATGACCTCGTATGGAGGATTTTTGTAAAGGTATATTTATTGCTTGGAGTGAATATCTTTATTACAAGTGATCTTTAGAACATAAAAATGCTTTTGATCTCGTAAATAAGAAGTTTGAGTAATTTTTCTGGTCCCTGCCTCTTCTGGAACATTTCCTTTATATAGGCTTCTCCAGAGCTCTTTATCGTGCTGGAACACATTTTATCAATAACGTGGTTAGTGGTTGACTAAATAGCTGAGGAGTTTGTGGGAGACAGGTGTTCTTGACTGTATAACATTTTCCGGGATTAGCTCGACCCATATTCTTGAGTAGTTCGTGGGGATGGGTAGAATGTTGACTGGAGTGTTAAGTGCTAAAATTATGTAAGCCTGAGATGAAGGTAATTCGAGCTGAATGAGCTCAACTATGAGTGAGCTCGAGGGATAAGTCCGTACAATCACCCCCTTGCAACCAAAGACACGAGTGGCTTTGGCTAAGAAAAATTATGTGTAAAGTTTGAAATTCGAAATGAGGTAATGATGGTGTTTGACTGAGTGGCTGTTACATGACATTGGGAAGTGATGGGTATTAAATACTGATACGGATATATGTGACGGTTGTTTTTGAAAAGTCACGTCTGTAATGAATGATGACGCTTGGGAATACGTACCAGCACAATTAATGCAAGGTTATATAAAGAGCACTTGTAGTAAATCTTTGGAACAATTCTTGCATGAGTAACCCTTTCTGAGATGGTAAAAATTCGGATTACAGTTCTTGAAGAGAGGATTGTGTCGAAAATGCAGAGCCTGAAGTTAAAATATTTTGGTGATCGTTCCTTGGAAATGGTGTTCCCAGCCCCTGTTCCTCCGATGTATCAAGGCTTGTCGGGAGAGGAAGCGGTTGAAGCTGAAGAGGATTTTTACTATAAGTGGAGATTTCATTTCTTCATCTTGATAGGCGAGGAACGTCGGGCCTATCTCTGTACCCTTGCAGAAGACAGGGTTTGAGCTTCATATGCAGGGAAAGGTGTATCTGTTTGGCAGATATGCTGATTTCTTGTGTTAGCATGGATTTTATGGTTGGGCCCTCTTCATCTTTACCAACTCTTCGGTGGTGGTGGTTATAGAGGAGGTGGCGATGGCAGTGGAGGAGGAGAACTGGAGGTTGGAGTCTGTTGAAGCATTTCTATAATGTTTTGGCGCTCAAAGACCTTCATCTTATTTTGCGGGGGCCAACATTGAGTTCACTGCTTGCATAGTTTTCGTTTGGATTTCGACTGGGCTTCAACCGAGCCATGTGAGGGATGATCTTTGTTGGTTCCAATGTTTTCTTTGCATTAGGGTGAAAAATTATTGAAAAAAGAAAAATAGGAAGACGCGACTCCTCTACTTGCCTAAATGATCTGTAACTTTTAACAAACAGGGAAAATCTTGTTATCTGTAAAGTACCTGAAGTTTAGTACTGGATGGGTAACATTCCGTCATAGCACTGAAGTCGATGAGTTGAAAACTTGTTATCTGTAAATTAATGTAATATATTTGACATGAATAAAAGTTGATATTTAGTAAACTGTGTACAGAAAAACTTTTTTGAATCGAACTGAAATGTGTGGGATGTTGGTTAAATAACCGCTGAAAAGTGATTAAACAATATTGCAATATCACTCGAACTGAAGTGAATATGTGATGAGAACGTCATGCTGGCTAAAATGATTTATGTTTGACAGGTGAGGGATAGAAATTGTAGGAAATATGTAATCTTGAGCTACTACAGGTCAATAGAGATATTACTTGTGGTAGCGTAAGGTCGAGTTTAGTAACCAATGTGTCTACTAGTGAGGGGATAAGTTATAATAAGTGAGTCCATGATTTTTTGTTGTTCTTATGAGATAATAGGTTAAAGCCGTGTGAAAAGAGGAAGTGACAGGGAAACTTATAAATACTGATAGCATGACTTGCAAATATCCAGGGAAAAGTTAAGATAGTGCAAACTCGATTTTAGAGGATTCGGCATGCTGCAGAAGGACGATTGGCTATAAAAACTGCTGAAGCGCGGGAAAGGATCTTTGATTCTCTTGGTTATGAGACTGAGTTACCAGTGAGGGAATGTCAGCTTGAAAGATTAGATATAAGGAGCATAGAACTTGAGTATGCTCGCTATTTTTATGAGTTATTCTTTCATGTATTCGTGAGTGATTCGGTAAAACAAGAAAGGTTGGTGGGTTTGATTGCTGAAGTGGAGATCGAATTTGAAGATACGAAGATCGGTGAATGATGTGGTTAGATGTTGGCTGTTTAAATTTACCAAGGTCGTGATGGATGATGTGTAAAGTGTATGTCTTATGGATGTTGTGAATATAACATTAATAATATAAGTAAATCGAATCCTCTATAGGGGCGAATCTACTTTAAGACTATTTTAGTAAACATTTTGAATAAATTTAAATTTTTGTACAATTTAGAAAATGACGTCAATCACTATAAATATGATAAACAAGGACTGAGAAACAAAAATATGAAAATACAGATGCTTCTAGTTTTGTTTTGCATCAAAAAGGAAATATATCTTTGAGATCGTACAGTGCGAGTCATCATGAATGCGGGAAGGTCATGAAAAGATATGGAAATGGGGAAAAAAATATGTTAAAAAATAAGGGGGGTTATAATGATGGAAAAGTGGTTTTATCGAAGAGGTACAAGGCGTTTGACATGGAGAGTGGAAAGGATGCCTCGGCTTTGGAATCGAGGACGGTTCGTGCATGGAGCAATAGATGCCAGCCGCATGAGAGAGAAAGGATAAATAGTTCTTCTTTGTCCCCAAACAATCGTTTTATCACAAAAAACTTGGAGAGTAATCAGAGAGAATGGTGAAAAATCAGGGGATTCGATCAAGAGTTATCCGAAGGTGATAAATGGTTGAAGTGGGCGAAAGATTCTGGATCTCGTAGGTGGCAATACAACAACGTTGTGAGAGGAAAGCTTGACTCTACTGCTGATTCTTATTCGGATACTGAAGGTTAGTAGAGATATATGCAATATATGTTGATGTATTTCTATATGTAAAATACATATGTTATGCCTAAATGATTGATCAAAGATATATAAATAATATATATATATATATATATATATATATGCATACATAGATGGAAGAATGATAAATACCTTAACATGTATGTAGGTCTAGCGTGAAAGGCATCTCTGTAGGTCAAAAACATGCCTGCAGAATTTGTTTCTAATATGGGTAGGTCATCTATTAATGATGTTTCAACCTCTGGTCGGACGAATGAGTCTGATATCGATGGGGAAGGAGGATTGGAACAATTCTTGGGTTTCCCTAGTCAGTTGTTGTCTTATCCTCTGGGTTCTGATGCCTTCAGAGAGTTTTGTAAAGCCAAGGTGGCTATAAGAGGGAAGTGGGGTAAATGTGTAGAATTTGCCGGTAGGCAGTTTAGGGTTTGTAGGTAGCGGAGGGGGGAAAGTATATTTATCTGCTAGAAGATTTGGAAGTAGAAAAATGATATAGGCATATAGATGAATCGATCTCGTTAGAGTATTTCGATAGAGATGTCAGTAGTGACCTCTCAAAGGGTTTTCTATGCTACCTACCTCAATTAAAGTACGGGTTGAATCTTCCCCTCACCAATTTGGCGAAGGGGATTATAAATGCAATTGGGGCATGTCCTGTTCAAATGAACAAGAACATATGGGAGGCAATAAGTGTGTGTGACCATCTGAATAAAATGCAGAAAAGGGAGGAAAAAGTGAGGAGGATAACCCCGGAGGACGTTTTGCAATTTTATGGGGTAATGAATTTTAAGGCCAGTGGGGGGTCATATTTCTGCGCGAGCATAACTCGGCGTCGTTTTTTCGATCTGAATTCAGAAGGCCGAACCTGGAATGACAATATCATATGGGTGAAGGGTAATTTCCTTCAAAGAGATGATGAAGAACCTTTGGACCTTCGATTTAGATCTGTAAAGAAAAGTAAGTATAGACATGCATAGATAAAATTACTATTATGTTCTATTGATAACTGTAGTTGATAGTAAAATGTTGTATTGTAGGTGTGAAGTATGCAGTGGAAAGGAAAAAATCCCTGTTGGACGAAGTTACGGCGGAGGAGACTGAACTCGAACTCGTTTTGGGGGAACTCAGCCTGAGTAGAAAGAATAGAGTTAACAGTAAGTCTGTCAAAGTTAGGAAGGCTCAGTCTACCAGGTCGATGGCGGGGGTCGATGAAGGAAAAAGACCAGTCAGCGGTGAGGGGGCTCAAACTAATTCTCCGAAGACTCCTGAAATTGGAAGTTCGGCTTAACCGAATCCTGTCAAGTTAAGCAAAGTAGCTCAGCTATTTCTGAAGAAACGGATGTTGAAGTATCTCCTGGCCTCTGGCACCACTGAAATTAGCGAGGTCGCAAAGGACAAGAGAAGGAGGGTCGAACCCTCAAGGGAGTCAGGAGAGAAGGTCGTCGAGGGGAGATCTGCTTTAGGGGACGACCTTAAAGAGGTTGAAGAAAGGATCAGGTTGGCAGTTCTTTAAGGAGAGGAAGATACGAGCATGATGGTAAGTTTATAATATCATAAAAAAATGTTTAATATACTTCAAATTAATAACTGAGGTCGATATAATTTTTTGCAGGTTGCAAGTCTTGCCAAAGGGATGTGGCTCGGTATTGAAGAAAAAATCTGAGGTGAAGAAGGCGAGGAGCGAGCTGGAGAAAGGCCTAGATCGAGCTAAGGCTGAAGCAATAAAAGAAGTCAGGCAGCTAAAGGCCTCTCACGATGTGGCAATCGGTCAGCTACAGGTCAAGGCAAAGGCTAATCTAGATGAGATGACAGTGGAGCATGACAGACTTGGTCATCACTTAATGCTGAAGGGCTATTTGGAGGTGGAGGTGGATGCCATTAAAGCTGACACCTATATTGAGGTAGAAGATGAGGAGGTCAAAGTGGTGGGAGTCATGGATGATCTGGATGGTATCTCCCGCCAGACAGTACTCTACAACCAAGGGGATGATGTCGAGCTCCCCAAAGGTGAGAGTGAGAAGGTAGGGTAGACATGTGTTTTGTATAAATATTTGTAAGTCGTTAGAACTGTGTGTGAGGATGAACCTTCTGTAGATTGACTTTGTATATAACCATCTTGTCGGTTCTTACAGAGATGAGTCTTAGAATAAATGACCTAGAGCCTGGACTTGCCAATGAAAAAGAAACCTCTAAAGCCTTGTTATTTCCACAAGCAGAGCTGTGGGTTAGAACTGAATAGGTTTTTGACTTGCAGGTTATACCAACGCTAAGCTATCCAGTTAATAGGATAGAAACGACTGGTAATAAACCAATGCTATAAATACTGAGTAATATATCGTAAGTATGTACCTTGTACGCTGAAAGCAGATTCATGAAGTGTTCATTTGAGAATGATTTGAGCATGGATTCCAAACCTTTAGCCTAAAAATATTTGAAAGTAGATTTTAAGAAACCACATAGTCTCATTAGAAATGTAGTATGTATATATTCAAAGGCTTTCCTGAATCGAACCGTACTAAAACTTGTTATATTTCCCATGTCGAATTGGATTCATCTCGTGCACGTGAGGACAACGTACTCTTGTGCAATCGGGAATTTGTGGGGCATTTTGATAGAATGAAGGAGGCGAATAAGAATAGAGAGGATCAATTCGTAAATGCCCATTTCAGACTTCAGAAGTTGAGCCAGGCTGTCTCCGACCTAACTCCTCAGGCCAAAGTGAAAGATTCTGAGATTAAGAAGGGATTAAAGGAGCTATTCTAGGCAATAGAACATGCCGAGAGGCTCCAACGACAGGTTGAAGCGCTGGCTGTGAAGGATAAACAGACTGATACGGTTCAATACCGTATTCAGGCGTTGGAATAAATGGAGGAACAATTTTGATCTGATCTTCAAAAATGTAAGAACGATCTGAAGCGAATGAGGAAAAAATTCATTGAAAAAGACGGCGAGCTGAGACTAGCTCAAGAAAATCTATCAGCATCAGAGGCTGCAGCTGAATATTTGTAAACAACCCTTCCTGCCAAGGATATGGAATTCCAAGAAATGCAACGCAGGTATGATGACTTAAATGAGAGAGTTGCTCGGCTTAAAGCCGAAATAGACCAAGACATTGTTAGCGCTAAAAGAGCCGAGGCTAGAGAGCGTTCAGGAGGAAGTAGAACTGAGGTTAAGGCTCCTTTGGTTTGATGGGATGTAGTTAGTCTCTCAGGTCGAATTAGAGAGTTAGAGAGTGACGTATCTCATATTCAGGGGCATGTCTAGAAGGGAAATATAAATTTGTGGGATTGCCATCATAAGTTAGATGATGTTCTCATCAGGGAGAATGTTTTGGAAGGGGAAATCAGAGCAAAGGAATCATTGCTGAAGAGGAAAGAAGAATTATTGAAAGACCTACGGGCCAGGGAAGGGTTGAACGCGGAGCTCATGATGCTCCGTGCTCGGGTAGTAGACTTACAAGCCATGAACCTAGCTGAGTTAACGAAGTACATTACCAAGTTAAAAGAAGATACCATTTATCATGATAGGGTTGATGCGGAAATAATTGAATGGAAGGATAATTGCGCTAGGTTGAAGTCATGCCTCGTGAGGTTGAAGGTGAGATTTGCAGCAGCGACAATACCTGGTGTGTCTCGATCTAACCTGTTAAGGTTGATCGCTGCATATTTTATAGAGGAAATTAAAAAACTTGAGTCAGAACGAGATACCTTGTTCAAAACTCTGTCGGACAAGGAATGAATCTGTGGAGCTAAGATAAATCGAGTGACTTGTTTGGGTGCCCTATAGACCCGACTGGGCCCTCAAACTATTGAATCACTAGAACAAGGTAGGGCTGCTGTGACCTGTGTACTGAAAGGCTGACCTCTTGATGATGTGGTGGAAAGCATTGCTGACACTCCATCAGCAGAAAAGAATCCTCTGTAAATTGACTTTGACCTGAAAATAAATAGAATTTGTCGCAAACACATTGAAATAGATGAAAGCTAGTATGACCATTGCTTTATCTTGCGTCTGGTGGGGTCTATGATATAAAACAAATTTTTACATTTATTTTAATCGCAGAAATGGGTTGAGTTAAATGAAGTTGAAACTCGATTTGAACTATAGAAATGTCACAGACATATTGAAAAAGATGAAAGCTAGTATGACCTTTGCTTTATCTTATGCCTGGTTGTGTCTCTGTTGTGATGCCAGTTTTTACACTTTCACGATCACAAAGATGTAGAGAGAGAGCTAGACCAAGTGTTAACTCAATCTAGTCCTTTAAGAATGTTGCAGACATAGTGAAAGAGATTAAAGCTAGTATTACCTTTGCTTTATCTTATGCCTGGTTGAGTCTCTGCTGTGAAGCTAGGCTTTATACTTGTCACGATCACAGAGATGTTGAGAGACAGCTAGACCAAGTGCTAACTTGATCTAGGCCTATATAAATATCGCAGACATAGTGAAAAAGTTGAAAGCTAGTATGACCTTTGCTTTATCTTATGCCTGGTTTTTTCTCTTCTGTGAGGCCAGTTTTTACACTTGTCATGATCACAGAGATGTAGAGAGAATGCTAGAACAAGTGTTACCTCGATCTAGGCCTATAGAAATGTTGCAGACATAGTGAAAGAGATGAAAACTAGTATTATCTTTACTTTATATTATGATTGGTTGTGTTTCTGTTGTGAAGCCATTTTTTACACTTGTCATGATCACAGAGATGTAGAGAGACAGCTAGACCAAGTGTTAACTCGATCTAGGCTTATAGAAAGAGATGAAAGCTAGTATTACCTATGCTTTATCTGTAGATTGTGGATGAATGTTCATGAAGAGACCGACATTGTTGAAAGTAACTTTCATTGATAAGTTTAGAATTTACATTGGATGGAGATAAGAATCTCACTTTTGGAATTATAAAATAAAAAGTGAACAATGGAAATGGAGTAGTAAGACGACTAACGATAGTACTATTTTAGTCGTCTAGTGTTCCAAGGATTTAAAATGGGGATTTCCTCTTCTGTCATGAGATAGTATGATCCCAGACCTGAGAGACCTGTGATAATGAATAGACCTTCCCAATTGTCAGTTAATTTTCCAGCGTGAGGCTCTTTGCGATACTGAGGAATCTCTCTAAGGATGAGATCTCAGATTTGGAAGGTACTGCTCCTGACTCGATTATTATACGATCTGGCAAGCATATAATGATATCGACTAAGGTTAACGATGGCGTGTTCCCTGGTCTCATCTATGATATTAAGGTTGTAAGCCAATTCGAACGCATTTTCTCGTCAGTTAGCTCGCGATCACGAACTCGATGATGATATTCATAAGGAATGACAGCCTCCGTGCCATAAGCAAGGAGGAATGGGGTATACCCAGTAGATTGTCGGGGAGTGGTTCGTTACGCCCATAGGATGTGAGGTAGCTCGCGAACCCAATTCCCTTTATCTGTGAGTGAAGCCATTTTTTGAGTCCATCCACGATGGTTTTGTTGGTGATTTTAGCTTGGCCATTGCCTTGAGGGTAGTATGGATTTGATCGTGAGTGGATGATATTGTGGTAATTTAGGAAAGTGGCGACCTTATCTCCCACGAACTGGGGCCCGTTATCGATGCAAATTAGGTAGGAGCACCCGAATTGAGTGATTATGTGGTTCTAGATGAAAGAGATGACCTCTTCATCTCTGGTTCATCATAGTAGAATTACTTCTACCCATTTTGTAAAGTAATCGGTAGCTACGAGTAGGTGACGGTGATTACCTAGAGAGTTAAGGAATTTACCGACGAGGTCTAGAGCCCATCTTTTGAATAGCCAGAAAACCTTGTTTGAATGGAGCTCGAGCGCAGGTGCGCGTATCATATTTCCATGTCTCTGGCAGGTGTCGCATATGCGAGAATACTCTTCTGCTTGCTTGCGTATACTGGGCCAAAATACTCCTTGAGTTATAGTTTGGTTCGCTAATGATCTACCTACAGCGTGGGAGCCACAAGTTCCTCAATGTAATTCACGGAGTAGTTCGTCTGCTTCTGACTTCGAGAGGCACTTGAGGTAAGGCCCAGCAATGAAAAGGCGGTAAAGAATACTATTATGAGTAATGTAACTCTTAGAGTTATTGATCAGCTGTTGGTATTCCTTTGAATTTGCTGGGAGCAGTCCGTTGTACTTGCTGTCGACACCGAGGTAGGCTAAGAAGGCTTTTGTCAATCGTTGTCTCCCATTTATTGCCCCCAATGTTGATCGTGCATACAGAGATGCAATCAATGTTGAGGGTTGAAATGATTTCGATCTGAAGATATTAAGCTTTTGTACCCAAGACCCCAGCTAGATATGCCAAGGAATTAGTGTGCCTATTTTCACCTCGAGGAAGATATTCGAGAGTTACTTTCACAAAGTTACTCATCCTATCTGCTACGAGGGCTGCGTATTAGATCATCTTCCCGTTCTTCTTGTATTGCTCAGAATAATGATGAGCGATGAGTAATAAATCTGTGTAAACTAAGATTTTGGAGACATCGAGCTCAAGTGCGATGTCGAGTCCATGAATGAGAGCTTCATACTCGGTGACATTATTTGAGGCCTTAAAATTTAAGCGGATCGATTTCTCAATTCTATCATTTGAAGGGGTAATCAAAACGATCCCGATTCCTGACCCTGCGGGTCCAACTGATCCATCTGTGAGAAGTCTTTACCCTGACGTAGTGATCCAATCAGCTCGTTCATCAAATGGTTTTGGAGTTGGATTCTCTGGCGTACTTTCGGCAAGGTCCGGGTCGTGCTCCACCCACTCGGGATCCTCCACTAGAAAATCTGTGAGAAAATTGGCAACGGCCTGACCTTTTTCTAAATGACATTGTTTGAACTTAATATCGTGCTCACCCAAACTTACTGACCATTGCTGCACTCTTCCTGACTTCTCTTTTATGGACAAAACTTCCTGAAGTGGGTAGTTCGCCATAACTTTGACTTAATGTGCTTAGAAGTAGTGCTTGAGTTTCTGTGAAGTGTAAACAAGGGTGAGAAGAAGTTTATCAAATTTAGAGTACCTTGTTTCTGCTGGCGTGAGTGTTTTGCTTATGAAGAAGTCTGGTTTCCCTATTTTCCCTTCCAGATGAATGAGAACCGAGTTGAACGAAGTATCTGTGACTGCTAAGTAGATTATCAGTTCCTCATTACCAACTGGGGTACTCATTATGGGAGACTTCCCCAAATAGATTTTATGATCCTGAAAAGTTGTTTCCCATTCTGGTGTCCATGTGACTTTTGCAGTTGGTTGAACCTTTCCTCGTTTAGTACACCCGCAGAGTAATAGGAATAGCCAATGGCAGTGGTCTGAAGATTTAGAGACGAAACGGTTGATCGCGGAAATCTTGCCGACGAGTTTTTGAACGTCTTTTGTTATCTTTAGAGAGGGCATGTCGAAGAGAGCCCAAATTTGATCTAGATCAGCCTTAATCCCAATCTTGCTGATGAGGTAGCCTAGAAAGCGGCCAAAATGTACCCCAAATTGACATTTATAAGGGTTGAGGCGTATTTTGTAAGATCGGAGGATGTTGAATATTGTGTTGAGATCTGAGATGAGATTGTTTGACTGTATGCTTTTGCACAAGAGATCATCAATGTAGACTTCAACGATGTTTCCCAGGTGTGCTTTGAACATAGTAATCATCAATCATTGATATGTGGCGCCAGCGTTCTTGAGCCCGAAAGGCATGACTTTATAGCAATAAAGGCCACTTTCGGTGATAAACGTTGTCTTCTATTGATCTTATTCCAGAAGTAGGATTTGATTGTACCCTGAAGCAACGTCTATCATAGAAAGGAGATCATGGCCTACTGTAGAATTGAGGATCTGATAAATGTTTCAAAGAGGAAACTGTCCTTTGGAGTGTGTTTGTTCATTCTGTGAAATCTATGCAAACTTAAACTTTTTCGTTCTTCTTTATAACAACGACGATGTTGGATATCCAGTCCCGATATTTGGCTTCTCAAATGAATTCCACTGTGATCAATTTCTCGATCTCGGTGTTAACTTCATCTCGAAGATGAGGCAAAAATCATCGCTGCTTATGTTTGATCGCCGTGGCGTTGGTATTGATAGCTAACTTGTGGCAAGCCATGGTCGGGTCGACTCCAGGCATTTCTTTGAAAGATAGTTCTGATAAACATACCTCTGTTAGGTCCATCAATGTCGACATATTCTGTGGGCTCCTCTGAAGGTGGTGGATCGTCGAGGTGATCAATTCTCTATAACTACTATGCGGCAAATCTGTCTGAGATATCTAGGATGGCGGAGACAGTATTTTCACAAGCTCGAGAGAGTTTTTGACCACCTCAGATTTTATAAATACCATTGTCATATTTGAATCGGAGTGCTTGATTATAGGTGGAAGTGATTGCTTCTATATTGTGTATCTAGCAGCGGCCCATAATCCCAAGATAGCGAGACTTCGCATTGATGATATAGAAAATGGCATCGATAGTAGCTGGTCCTACGGTAATAGGTAAGATAATCTTGCCTATTCGTTCCTCCTTGGAGATATTGAACCCACTGATGTCTGTGTCACTCAGAATGACTTGATCGGCCAAACCCATCTGGTCAATCGTACTCTGAAAAAGAATTTCAATACCGCTTCCAGTATCGACCATCATTGTGTGCATGACAAACTGTTTCATCTTGAGCATTATGACTAACGCATTATGATACGGAAATTTGGCATGGCTAGTATCGCAATCCTCAAAAAAGATTCTGAGTCGGCGATTGCTTGACTCGGGAAAAAGTTTGGCCTCTTTGTCTTGAGGTGTAAGGTCACAGCATTCCTAGAGCTTTCGACACTTTGATCGGTTGGAATTGTTGATCTGGTTGATTTCAATCATGCTGCTGAGGTGTATATGGTAAAGATGCTTCTCCTCTGCTCTGTCGTTGACCTGAATGACTTCGAGTTGTTTCTTGAAGTTGCCATCTTGGAATGACTTCAGTCAACAATGTATTCGAGCATTCGTCCTTCCTTAAAAATGAGCTCGAGCATCCACTGTAGAGCATAGCAATTTTTAGTAGAATGATGATTTACCTTATGATGCAGGCAAAATGGTCGATTCTCGATTGGCTCCACTAGCCGAGAGGTGTGGCAAAGTGCATTTTTCAACAGCATTGAAATTTTTTGGAGATTCGGACATTCAGCTTCGGGAAGATGGGTTATTTTTGCGGAACGGTTCTCCAAGGGTACCCAGTATTTTCCTTGGTGCGTTTGTGATCTCCCTGCTCCTTCTTAGGCGTGCTGGTTCATTCTACAGGTAGAGATTTGGTGGAGAGGACAAACTTAGTAGACTTTTGTCGCTCTATCATCATGTGATCAACTCTTCTAACGTCGCAGGCTTGTTAAGGAAGAGGTACTCTTTTTCCTTGTAATCGAGCCGGAGAGCATTGGTGAAAGTGGTAATAGCAAGTTTTTGGTCAAGGTTATCCACATTTCATGCGAGCTCTAGGAATTCTTTGAGAAGTCTTCATGCTTCTCTCCGTGTGACTGCTTAAGACCGATAAGAGAATACAAGTTCTCCTGTATTTCACTGTTGTAAGTATATGTCTTGATGAACTATTTCTATAGCTGATCAAACGTGTAGATAGATTCCTCAGGAAGAGAATGGAATCATCAGAGTGGCTCCTCCTGTAAACTGGTGGCGAATAGGCAGCAGAGAATGTGGTTAAGATTGAAGTACGACCACAAGGAATCACAGTATTGCTGAATATGCTCCTTCGGGCTAGTACCTTTGTACTTGTGAATTTGGGGGGTATGGAAACCTTTTGGTACTTTCATATCAAATAGTTTTTCAGAAATCGGACTTCCTTGAAACTTCGTGGAATCGCCGGTAGTACCCAGAACTTGTGCTTCGATCAGCTCCTTAATTTGTTGATCCATAGGCTTTTTTGTGATCTAATGACGTGTTGGTTGAGTTGTTGGATGTGCAGGTAGGGGATGATGAGTTCTTGTACCTTCACTCAAACGATCTCGTTGGTCTTCCTCTTGACGAACGGAAATCTGATGACCTCGACTGACTTTAGATTGGACTTCTCTCCCAGAATGGATGGAGGGTTGCTGTCTGTGTAGTAGGTTTTTGGAAATGGATTTACTAGTGGTTCCCCGAGGTCCCAATATTTCCCTTGCCGAAATATGGGAGGTTTTTGGAAGTTGATCGTGACCCCTGGCCGAAGGAGCACGCTGAGTATTTTTTAGGGCCTCAAGCACTGTCATCTGATCTTCGTGTCGTTTGAGCACTGTCAAACGAGCTTGACGCTCTGCATCGAGCTCTTTCTCTTGGAGCTCGCGATCTTTTGTTAACTGAAGTTCGTGTATGGCGCATTTTTCTGCCTCCGCATGGAGATTCGTCCGTAACTCGGTAAGTTGTCCCGGATCCACAGAAATGTCGAGCTGAGTTCCTACGGCCTGTCGTCTGGAAGAAACCATAATTGAAAATTGTAGAAAAAGACTGTATTAGGATATCATGGAAATGTAATCTTTCTCACAGATGGACCCAAATGTAATGGCCAAATTCAGTAGCTCGATCTGATTTGGAATTAGCTATCACACCAATGAACCTGTAACAATACTCTAATTGAAACTAAAGAACGGAAACAAGTATTTTTAGGGTGGAAAACCTCTGAATAGGTAAAAAGCCACGACCACATATGGAGGATTTTTGTAAAGTTATATTTATTACTTAGAGTGAATATCTTTATTACAAGTAATCTCTAGAACATAGAAATGCTTTTAATCTCGTAAATAAGAAGTTTGAATGATTTTTCTGGTCCCTAACTCTTCTGGAACTTTTCCTTTATATAGGTTTCTCCACAGCACTTCATCGTGTTGGAACACGTTTTCTGAATAACGTGGTTAGTCGTGGTTGACTGAATAGCTGACGAGTTTGTGGGAGACAGTTGTCTTTGACTGGATAATATTTTCCAGGTTTAGCTAGACCCATGATCTTCAGTAGTTCGTGGGGATGGTTGGAATGTTGACTGGAGTGTTAAGTGTTAAAATTGCGTGAGCCTGAGATGAAGATAATTCGAGCTGGATGAGCTTGACTATGAGTGATCTCGAGGGATAAGTCCCTACAGATTTGGAAATGGCTCATGACGCTTTAGAAAATTCTACTGATCTTAATTTGAAAATAGAGGTCATTTTTGTCAACTTACAAGCTACTGTGAAGAAATTGACCGATATAATAACAAAAATAGAGGCTGATTTGGTTAACTCTAAAGCTAGTAAAAAGGATTTAAGTGAAATAATAACAAAAATATAAGCCGATACGTCAATTTCTGAGGCTAATGAAAACTATTTGGCTGAAGTAATAATGAAAATAGAGGTCAATTTGGTGATGTCATGAGGTAAGATAGAGGAATTTACCGATTGAAATATGAAGATTGAGGTCGATTTTGTCAATTTGCGAGCTTTGGTGAAGGAATTGACTGGCCTAAAATCGAAGCTTGAGGCTTGCTTGATGAAGGAGAATGTTGAGAAGGAAATTTTTGAAAAGCATTATAACAAACAAAGAAATTTTTTGAAGAGTTATCATGAAAATGTGATAAAGTTGTCCATACTGAACAGGGATAGACTCTCATCAGGTGAGATTCACAAGAAGTAGTTGTCAGGGGTTATAGACTCTCATAACGTTGATATACATCGTGCTGAATATTTGAATCGAGCTGAACTCGGTGTTGGTCCTATAACCCAGAACCAAGTAGAATATGGAAGAGAAATTGTTGTTTCTAGAACAGAAGAGTTTATTTCTTCAAGAGCTTCAAAAGTTGGTGGAACCTCTGCTGGTGTAAACCATAAAAAAATTTGCTCAGAGAATGTCAGAGTAGATTTATCGTATAACTATTTGGAAGTCAAGAGATCAAAGCTAGTTTTACCTTTTGCTTAATCATATGATATTTAGTAGATATGTATATATGAGAGTAGGCAACAATGTGGGAAAATACTTAAAAGGTTTCGTTGATGAGAAAATAATGTACATACATTTAGAGATAAAATCTCATTTTTAGAAGTAAATGTGAATGATAATAGTAAATTGTACTTTGTTTTGATAAATAAATCGAACTAGTGAAAATATTTCTTCAATCTCCTTGTATTCCAAGGCTCAGGGATCCTGACACCTTGTGTCATTAGGTAGTAAAAACCTAATCCAGTCCTTCCTACTACTATAAGTGGTCCTTCCAAGTTCTCTGTGAGTTTCCCAGGGTTCAGCTCTTTTCTACTTTTAGGGATCTTTCGGAGAACTAGATCGTTAATGTCAAATTCACAATTTCAAGCGCTTCTATTTTATGAGTTGCCCAACATATTGTGATATCAACCCAGATTTGCCACAACTCAATCGCATGTTTCATTTATCTAGTTCATGTTACATGGTAACTTGAACTCATTTTCTTCATCAGTTATTTTGTGATCTTTGACTGGGTGGTGATACTCTATTGGGACTACGGCTTCTGTCCTATATGTCAATAGAAATGGTGAACATCTTGTTGAATACCATGGTATAATTCGATATGCCTACAAGACATGTGGTAATTTCAATATTCAATTCCCTTTCTTTTATAATTTTAGTCGTTTTTTGATTCCATCGACTGCGGTTTTGTTCGTGATTTCAACCGGCCCATTTCCTTGGGGGTAACATGGATTTGAGGGTGAATGTATGATGTTGTATTTGTTAAGGAATGTAACTACTTTTTCTTCAAGAAACTGAGGCCCATTATCGATTTGAATTAGGTAAGATCAGCCAAATCTTATGATGATATGTTCCCAAATGAACATGATGACCTTTCTTTCTCAAGTTCGATAAAGAGGGACTGCTTCCACTCATTTGGTAAAATAGTTTGTTGCCACGAGTATAAATTTTTGGTTGCCCGAAATGTTTGAGAATTCATCTACGAGATCGAGGGCCCACCGTTTGAATGACCAAAATACTTTACTTGTATGAAGTTCAAAGGCAGGGGCGTGTATCTAATGGCCATGTCATTGACATGTGTCATATTTTCATGAATACTCCTCGTCCAGTTTTCTCATTTTTTGTCAGAATACCCCTTGTATTATTTCCCTATTCGTTAGTGAGTGTCCTATAGTATGAGACCCATAGGTTCGTTCATGCAGGTCCTTCAGCATCCCTTCGGCATCTTTCTATGAAAGGCATTTCAAATACGGTCCAGGCACTGATCTTCTATATAATTTTTTCCTCTGTACTGTGTAGCATTTCAAATTTTTGATCAGTTTCCGGCATTCTTTTGGATCTTTTAGGAGTTTTCCATTGTATTTGTTGTTTGGTCCTATGTAGACGAGGAAGGGTCTTCTCCAATCATCTTCATTTTCTTCATCATCCCCAGTGTTGATCGTACATATCGAATCGCAATCGATGTTGGGCGTTGATATCACTTTGAATTTTTGGTACCTAGCTTCGGTACCTAATACCCCTACTAAATAAGCCAGGGAATCGGTATACCAATTCTCACCATGAGGTAGGCATTTGAGAGTAGCCTTATCGAATCTACTCATGCTTTCAAAGACTATTGCTACATAATCTATCATCTTTCCATTTTTCTTGTGTCGTTCGAAGTAATGATGAACTATCAACAACGAATCAGTGTACACTAATATTTTGGGTACTCCAATTTCTAATGCTATATCCAACCCGTGGCTTATGTGTAGGGGCCTAACTTCGGGCAAAGGGGAAGTTGGCTCTTACACCACAAGGTTTATCCTTAATCAGAGGATTCAAGAATAAAATCTATAGTATACGAAATCTACTAACAATATACTTGCGTAGAGGCCCGAATGTGGCGCTCTATGACCACTGATGAGGATTTTTAAGAGAGTTTATATTAGTGATGAGTAATCGAAGGTTCGTGTACTGGGTTTTACAAAGTAGTCGAAAGTAAACTGCAAGGGTTCAGAGGGGAGATTTTGTAACCTCACCTTGGTTCCCTATCCCTCCTATTTATAGAATCATAGGAAGGGCTGAGTCACCAAGGTTAGGTTGCATTACAAGGGTACGATCCAGATATCCCGGAATGGGTATGGGTGCCAAAAATGTTGGAACTGTCACTTTAATAGTTGTTGGGTTTGACTCTGTACTTTAATATTGCAGCAGTGGTTGGGCCTGTCACTGTAGTTGTACGGACCAACAACTGCGCTATCTTGTCTAGTGAGCTGGCTGTCTATCTTGTCATACTTCGACCATCTACGAATATGGTTGAAGTGTTTCTGCTGTGATGTGGAGTTTGTCCTCGAGGCTTCGTCTCCAGATAATCTTTGCGAGACTTGCGTAAGGATTGGATAGGCTTCGATACCTTCGTGTAGGATCTGAAGTGGCCTTCGAGTGTGACTGGGGTAGAAGGATTCAAAGTAGGCTTTGAGTGTGACTGGGGTAGAAGGCTGCAAGTAGGCATTGAGTGTGACTGGAGTAGAAGGCTGTGAGTAGGCTTCGAGTGTGAGTGGGGTTGAAGGTTGCGAGTAGGCTTCTATATTCGCCCTCTCTCAGCGAAGGTCTTGAAAATGGGTGTAGAGGTCTCTACAGAGAAAAACTGCTTGACATTGGATGTTGAACAATTTGACTGTTGGTTTCCGGGTAGGTAATAAAATAGGGTAATAAAAAAATGTTTGTGGTTATGGGCTAATAAATGAGCTTAGATGGGGCTATAAGTATGGGTTATGGGGCTAGGAACACTATATATTTAGATCTGTCAAAAGAAGTGTGATCTGTTAAAATAGAAGTCTGAACTTGGTGAAGTGAAAAGTGTGATCTGTCGAAATAGAAGTCTGAGCTGTCGAAGTAATATTCTGATCTGTCGAAGTAGAAATTTGAACTTGGTAAAGTAAAAAGTGTGATCTGTCAAAATAGAAGTTTGAGCTATCAAAGTAATAATCTGATTTGTCGAGGTAGAAGTCTAAACTTGGTGAAGTAAAAAGTATGATCTGTCGAAGTAGAAGTCTCATCTGTTGAAGTTGAAGTCTGATTTGTTCAAGTAGAAGTCTGATCTGTTGAAGTAGAAGTCTGAACTTGGTGAAGTGAAAAGTATGATCTGTCAAAGTCAAAGTCTGATCTGTCAGAGTAGAAGTCTGATCTATCAAAGTAGAAGTCCGATATGTTGAAGTAGAAGTTTGAACTTGGAAAAGTGAAAAGTGTGATCTGCCAAAGTCAAAGTTTGATCTGTTGAAGTAGAAGTCTAAACTTGGTGAAGTAAAAAGTGCGATCTGCTTAAGTCGAAGTCTGATTTTTCGAAGTAGAGATCTAATCTGTTAAAGTAGAAATCTAATTTGTTGAAGTAGAAGTATGATCTGCTGAAGTAGAAGTCTGATCTGTTGAAGTAAAAGTCTGAACTTGGTGAAGTGAAAAGTGTGATCTATCGAAGTCGAAGTCTGATATGTTAAAGTAGAAGTCTTATCTATCGAAGTAAAAGTCTAATCTATCAAAGTAGAAGTCCGATCTGTTGAAGTAGAAGTCTAAACTTGGTGAAGTAAAAAGTGTGATCTGTCAAAGTCGAAGTCTGATCTGTTGAAGTAGAAGTCTAAACTTGGTGAAGTGAAAAGTGTGATCTGTCAAAGTCGAAGTTTGATCTGTTAAAGTAGAAGTCTAAACTTGGTGAAGTGAAAAGTGTGATCTGTCAAAGTCGAAGTTTGATCTGTTAAAGTAGAAGTATGAACTTGGTGAAGTGAAATGTGTGATCTATCGAAGTCGAAGCCTGATCTTTCAAAGTAGAAGTTTGATCTGTTGAAGTAGAAGTCTGAACTTGGTAAAGTGAAAAGTGTCATCTTCGAAGTCAAAGTCTGATCAGTCAAAGTAGAAGCCTGATCTGTTGAAGTAGAAGTTCGATCTGCTGAAGTGAAGTCTGAACTTGGTGAAGTGAAGTCTGAACTTGGTAAAATGAAAAGTATGATCTATCGAAGTAGAAGTTTGATCAGTTGAAATAGAAGTCTGAACTTGGTAAAGGGAAAAGTGTGATCTGTCAAAGTCGAAGTCTGATCTGTTAAAGTAAAAGTCTAATCTGTTGAAGTAGAAGTCTGATTTGTTGAAGTAGAAGTCTGATCTGTTGATGTAGAAGTCTGATCTGCTAAAGTTGAAGTCAAATCTATTAAAGTAGAAGTTTGATATGTGAAAGTAGAAGTCTGATCTGTTGAAGTAGAAGTCTGACCTGCAAAAGTAGAAGTCTGAACTTGGTGAAGTGAAAAGTTTGATCTGTCGAAGTTAAAGTTTGATCTGTAAAAGTAGAAGTCTGATCTGTCAAAGTAGAAGTTTGATCTGTTGAAGTAGAAGTCTGAACTTGATAAGTGATCCATCAAAGTCAAAGTCTGATCTGCTAAAGTAGAAGTCTGATTTGTTAAAGTAAAAGTCTGATCTGTCGAAGTAGAAGTCTAATTTATCAAAGTAGATGTCTGATCTGTTAAAGTTGAAGTCTGATCTGTCGAATTAGAAGTCCGAACTTGAAAAATGATCTAATGTTGGGATTTGACTGGATGGCTTCGAGTGAGCATTAGAAGGTTTGAGTGGCTTTGATTTGTTGTGCTGAAACTGATCTTGGAACTTGTGCTCTTTGAAATTGATTTGTATTAACTTGTTTATACTAGATACTTGATGTATGCTCTGAACTGAATTTGATTTGTGTTAACACTGCTTTGCTGATAATGGACTACAGTGCCTTGTATGTACAAGAATTGTAGATCTTCCTAAATAATTATATTTATGCATTTTGCAACTGTCGAATGATTGTAGAATGATCAAACTTTAGAGAGCTTCGACATAGTTTTGGTACTTTGGTGGAGTCGAGAAGTTTGCTGGAATTCAATGGCCTAAGCCATAACGAAGTAAGATATGGTCGAATGTTGGACGTTTGAATAATTTCAGGGTCGCCCCCAGATATCAGTCGGGCCGAGTGTGACATGATACTTAGAGGAAACCAAGAAATTCATTGGACTTCGATGGCTTTGGGGACCTAATCAAAGCATAATTGTTCGCCCCCAATGCATTCCCAAGGGTCCGGTCCTTCGCCCATCCTTGCCCCTCGAGTTTGCTCGAAATTGGAGGTTTCAAAATTTTCAAGGTCACCCCCGGGTCGAAGGGTTGACATGATACCCAGGCTTAACAAAGAAATTCACTAGAATTCGACGGCTTTGGTGGCCTGATCAAAGCATAATTATTTGCCCCCAATGCATTCTCGAGGGTTCGGTCTTTCAGCCATCCTTTCCCCTCGAGTTTGCTCGAAATTGGAGGTTTGAAAATTTTCAAGGTCGCCCCCGAGTACCAGTCGGGTCGAAGGGTTGACATGATACCCGGGCTTAACCATGAAATTCACTGGAAAATAAGAGAGGGATTTTGGGAAAAAAGATGTTTATTGATTATTTTATATTTACATCGGGTGTACAAGGTAGAGGTCGTGGCCTATTGTATGAGACTAGCTGTATTGTGGTGTCGCTCCTCGGCTTGAAGGAATTGTTGAGAAACTAAGGCTATTTGGTTTGAGTACTGGGTTTTACAGAGTAGTCGAAGGTAAACTACAAGGGTTCAGAGGGGAGATTTTGTAACCTCTCCATGGTTCCCCATCCCTCCTATTTATAGAATCATAGGAAGGGCTAATTCACCAAGGTTAGGTCACATTACAAGGGTACGATCCGAATATTCTAGAATGGATATGGGCACCGGAAATGTCGGAATTGTTACTGTAATAGTTATTGGGTCTGTCTCTCAACATTAATACTGTAGCAGTGGTTGGGCCTGTCACTGTAGCTGCACAATCCAACAACTGCATTGTCTTGTCTAGTAAGCTGGCTGTCTATCTTATCACACTTCGACCATGTACGATTATGGTCAAAGTGTTTCTACTGTGATGTGGAGTTCTTCCTCGAGTCTTGTTCTGAGTCGAGGCTTTGTCCTCGAATAATCTTTGGAGACTTGCTTAAGGATTGAATAGGCTTCAATACCTTCGAGTAGGCTTCGAAGTAGCCTTCAAGTGTGACTGGGGTAGAAGGATTCGAAGTAGGCTTCGAGTGTGATTGGGGTAGAAGGCTATGAGTAGGCTTTGAGTGTGACTGGGGTAGATGGCTACGAGTAAGCTTCGAGTATGACTGGGGCAGAAGGCAGCGAGTAGGCTTCTAGTGTGATTGGGGTAGAAGGCTGCGAGTAGGCTACACTATTTTGGCTTTGCACTTTGTGACATTATTTGAGGCTTCAAAATTAAGCCGTATTAACTTCTCAATTCTGTCATTGGATGGTGTGATCAGTACAATTCCTACTCTTGTCCCTGTGGGTCCCGTTGATCTATCTATAAGTAATCTCCAACAATCTTTCGTAACCCACTCAGCGCTTTCTTCAAAAGGCTTTGTAGGTGGACCAATTTCTAGCTTCTCCGCTATTTCTGAATCATGTTCTTCCCATTCTGGATCTTCTACTAGGAAATCTGCTAGGAAGTTAGCAGCTGCTTTCCCCTTTTTCTGATATTCTCTTCTCGAATTTAATATAACGTTATCCCAAGCTAACCGACCATTGTTGTACTCTTCATGATTTCTCCTTCTTAGATAGCACTTCTCAAAGGGAATAGTTTGTCATGACATTTACTAAATGAGCTTAGAAATAGTACTTTAGCTTTTGGGAAGTGTAGAGGAGTACTGGGAGGAGTCTCTCGATTTTAAAATATCCCACCTCTGCTGGCGTAAGTGTTTTACTTCTTAAATATACTGGTTTCTCAATCTTCTCATCTAATCATATGAGTACAGAGCTTAGAGAGTTTTCTATGACTGCGAGGTAGATTGTTAATTCTACGCTTTTGATCAGCGTGCTAATTACTAGAAATTTTCTATGGTACTTTTTTCAATCTTAAAAAGCAACTTCACAATCTTCCGCCTAATTGATCTCTTTATTCTGACTTCCTTTGCCTCTTTTGGTGGATCCACGAAGTAGCATGAACAACCATCGGCATTGACCTAATGATTTTAAGACGAATCTGCTGATAGCTGCAACCTTGCCAACTAGCTTTTGTACATTCTTCTTTGGCTTTGGAGGCGGCATGGATATGAGAGCTCGAATCTGATCTGGGTTGGCTTCTATTCCTTTTTTACTAATAGGATGTCCAAAGAATTTTCCGGAGTGGACTCCGAATTGACACTTGTCTGGATTGGGTTTTTATTCTATAATGCCGCAATATGTTGAAGATTATATCGACATCTGTAACATGATCTTCTTTCTTTAAGCTTTTGTATAGCATACCATTAATGTATACTTCTATGGTCTTCCCTTGATGGTCTTTGAACATGCTTGTGTATAGTAGCTCGTGTCCTGCTGTTAAATCTAAAATTTGACGGATTATTGGAAAAGGAAAACTATTCTTCAGTGTTTTTTTGTTTAGATTGGTGAAGTCTACACAAACTCGAACCTTCCCATTCTTCTTTGGAACTTCTACTATGTTTGAGATCCAATCGGGGTAATTGGCTTCTCGGATGAAACCTACTTTGATCAATTTAGCGATCTCTTTGCTGACTTCATCTCTGAGTCAAAGTGAGAGCCTCATCTACTTTTGTTTGACTATAATGGCTTTATCTTTTATGCTTAGTTTGTGGTAGGCTTTCCCTGGGTCAACTCCTGACATCTCTTGGAATATCCATGCGAACACATCTTTGTTGGTTTGAAGAAATTATATTAGGCTTCCATTTCTTATGGGGTAAGCATTATCCTAATGAATGCACCCTTGTTATGTCCATCGATCTTAATATACTCTGTGGTCCCGATTATAGACGGCTGATCCTCGACAGGACCAACTTTTTTGTAATTATTATAAAACATTTTTTTATGTGTCAAGTACGTTAAATATTATATTTTCTCAAGCCCGAGAGAACTTCTGACTTTCTTTGATCTCATAGATTCTCTTATTATATTTGAAACAAAGTGCTTGATGGTACGTAGAAGGTATGGCTTGTACTTTGTGTAACCAGCATCGCCCCATGATCCTTACGTATCAAGATTTTGCGTTGATTACGTAGAATGTAGCATCAAGGGTTGTTGGTTCGGCTATTTTTGGTAGAGCAATTTTCCTACCTGTTCTTTTTTGGATCTATTGAATTTGCTGATATCCAGGTAGCTCGGTTCCACTTTCTCTATTAGTCCCATTTGTAAAAAGGATTTCTATAGCGCTACCCGTATCTACCATCATAGTATGCATGACAAAGTTTTTCATCTTCAGCATGATAGCCAGCACATCGCGATATGGGAACTTGACATGACCTACGCTGTAATCTTCGAATGAAATGCCAGTTTGCCGAAGTCTTGACGACTCAGGTAGGAACTTAGCTTCTTTCTCATGAAATTTGAGGTCGTGACATTGCATTAACCTTATTCTTTTAAATCTGGTTGAATTGCTGATCTGATAAATCTCGATCATGTGGTTAATATAAAGGTGATATAGGTACTTATCTTCTAAATCTCCCTAGACTTGAATGATATCAACATGCTTCTTGCAGCTCTCACTTTTGTATCCTTCAAGATCGATAATGTGCTCATGCATCCTTCCGTCTTTCAAGATATACTCCATCAATCTCTACACAACATAGCATATGTCAGTATCATAATGGGTAACCTTATTATGTTTATTGCAAGGTTTCCCTTCAATTGGTTCAAGTGTTTGAATGTTGTGGAAGAATTTATCCTGTTTCAGGATTGGGTAGATCTCTGAAAGCTTGACATTTAACTTTGGAAGGACGGGTTCTGGCAGAAGGTTCCCCTTCCGATGTTTGCCTTATTCTATTTTAGCTCGCTTCTTATCGCCCTGTTCAATATTACTTCATTCACTGTTTCTATATGTGCTTGGACCTTTTGTAGTTAGGACATTTTTAGTAGATTTATGCCTTTTCGACATCATCCTTTCCAGGTTGATATACCCATTTACCTTTTCAATAATCTCTTCCAAGGTAGCAGGTGTATTCAACAGCAGATGCTATTTAGCTTTGCATTCGATCTGTAGGGCATTGGTAAAGGCTGATATAGCGGTCATTTAATTTAGGTCATCAACCTTTTGAGCAAGTTTGAGGAATTTCTTGGTGAAAACTTTAAGCTTTTCCTATTGAGTTTGCTTGAGGCTAATAAAAGTGTACAAATTTTCTTCCTTATCTTTGCTGTGAGAATAACCCTTTATAAAGAGTTTTTACAATTGGCTTAATGTAATTATAGAACCTTCGAGTAAAGAATGAAACCATCAAAGTAGTTATCCCTGAAGACTTGTAGCAATTAAGTGACAGAGAATGTGATTCAGGTTTGAATACAATCCCAACGAATCTCGAAATTCTAAGACATGTTCACCTAGATTAGTGCCTTTGTATTTGCTGATCTTTGGAGTATAGAATCCAGCTAGAACTTCCATTTTGGATAACTCTTTAGCTATCAGACTTCCTTGAAGTTTTCCTAAATCGTCCTTCTTGTAAAGAGTTTAGGCTTATATCAATTCTTTGATTCGTTGATCCATATGCTCATGTGTTATATATCGACATGGTGTTGGAACTGATTGATGTGCAGGTCTTGGGCTATGATTTTCACTTCCCTCGCCTAATCTTTCTTGAAATGGCACTCTAGGTAGAGGTTCCAGCTCTCCTTCTTGATACCTCGAGTATCGGCGTCCCCTACTAATTTTAGATTGATCTTCTCGTCCCAGGTGAATCTATGGTGGCGTCTGAAAGCTCCTCTACTCGTGTTCCATAGAGGTCCTAGTCTATCTCATACTGATATTCTAGAATTTATAAGTACGACCTCTCCCTCCTTGGGAGTTGGTCCATGTTGATTGTCTTATAGGGTTTTTAAGGCAGTCTGTAAGGTGGTCATCTATTTTTTATGTCATTTAGACTCCAATTGTTGAGCTCTATGTTTCTCTTCGAGCTCCTATTCGCGAAGCTCTCGATTTTGAGCCAATGGGCGCTCGAGATCATTTCGCTTCACAATTTTGGTGTTGAGGTTTGCCTTAATTCTGCTAACTAGTCAGGTTCTTTTGAGGCGACTTTGTGTTGAACTATTGAGGCCGGTTGTTTAGGGTTCACCATGATTGTTTGTTGAAGATTTTTGAGTAACTTTTTGCCTTAGGATTTTTTGGAATATATTTTTATTCCCACAGACAGTGCTAAATGTAAGGACCTAACTTCGTAGCTTAAAAAGTCTCTTACACCAAATGTACCCATAACACAAACAATTGTAAACATGTAATAAAAAGTGACACGAGTTTTAGCATGGAAAACCTCTGAATAGGTAAAAACCACGACCTCAACTCGAGGATTTAGAAAGATAACTTTATTGCTTGAGTTTCTTAGAGTTTACAATAGTTGAGATCCTTAGAGTAGATCACCTGAGTCTATTATTTATCTCTCAAATTCTATCTGCTATTTTGTATCTCCGCTATCCTATTTATAGATCGCATCCTCAATTCATGTATGTCAACACGTTCTCCTGGATTGGAGGAAAGAGTGGAGATTTTTCTTGTAGCAGCTAGTTCATGGGGACAGATGTCCTTGACTCATTTTTCTGTATTATTGGAGTTCTCAAGCCACGGCTCTTCTTAGTTCGTGGTCTAGGTGTTAACATCAATAGGGAGTATGCCCTCCAAATTTTGCGTGAGTCTAGTATTATAGTAGTTCACTGTTACTATAGCTCAAGGGGCAGGTCTTAGCAGGTATGACATGTCAAAGAGTTTCGAGTTTTGTGGTGTTAAAAAACATATCAATTTCGTGGTCAAAATCTTTTGAAGACGGAGGGATTTGATGTGAATCGTCATCGCATGGACATTTTTACTGTTTATGGTTTATTTATATTAATGTTATTTTGGTTGATGCCTCTCTACTAGAGTTCATTTGTAGGTTTAAGGGAGTTTCGAATTAGCCAGCACAATATTAAAATAGTATTTTTTTTCATTTCTAGAATATTCTTAATTAGGGTTTACACCCTCTTATGTTCTATAAAAGGGAGGCTAGGTTCTCGATTTTATTTATTTGTTGCAGTTGTAGTTAAGAATTAGGTTTTAGTTATTTCAATTTGTGTTTTCGTTTATGACTTAGATTAGAAGAAACTGTAATCTTGAATTAGGTCTAAATTAGCATAATAGACTTCTCAATTTTGCTTTCACATTGAGAATTTTGCGTTATGTTGCTTTAAAGAGATAAAGTGTGGCTTACGCCTCATATCGCCTTTGCCTCAGTAAGCCCTCACCACCTTCGCCTTCGCTTTACCTTTTTAAGCATTGATCCTTTCTGTTAATAGTGTCCAGCATTCTCTATGGGAAATTACTTTGGTGATTATTGACGATATGGGAGATCGATGAAATGGAAATGTTCTAGAAAGTGGTGAGTTTTCCGTTGGCTCTTTCCATATCATGGAGTAGGAAAAGGTATTAAGAAGTATTACTTCTAGAATTTCCTTGTTAAGAATGATTGCAGGAGAAAAATCTCCTCCATGGTCCTTTTTGGATGTGCTAAAAAGAAACCAAGGCTTGAATGAGCAGTATTCCTACAAGGTCTATTTTTCTTCTTGGAAATCGCACTTTGACTAGACACAACCTTTGTAGGAGGCAAATGGATGTGAACACCTAGTAAGTATTGTATCATATTTTGTTACACTAACTCGGTTTAAGGGCATTACTTGTGAATCTTTAACCTAAAGTTCACGTTTAGTTAATTTTATCAGTTCTGTAGAAAAAAAAACTCCTAATTTGAACAGATTAGGAAAGTCTTGTTTACTAAAAGTAGTAGGCGGTTTATTTTTACTTAGGCTATTGAAGTTGAAGTTGAGTTTGTTTTAGAGCTTTGTCTTGGTAGAAATGTATTTATAAAGTTAATATTCAGATATTGAATTAGGATTTTTTTGAATTACGTAGCTATTGGTCGATATAAAAAGGAGATAGCCTCGTCGAACTGTTGATTGAACTACTGAAAGTAAACTTGGCCTGTGAAAGGGAAAAATCCCACCCTATAGGTTTATCCCCTGTAATACACCGTAGTAGATCACCCAAGCTCTGGCTAACCACCTCTGTCTACCCATCTGTCTGAGGGTGAAAAGCAGTGAAAGAACGATGCTTGCAAGGTAGTCTCCATAACGTCCCCAAAAAATGCGCTCAAAATCGTCGATCCCTATTATAGGTAATCGACTGCGGCACCCCATGTAAACGTACCACCTCACTGAAAAATAGCTGAGTCACGTGAGCCGTATCTTTCATCTTAGTACATGGTATAAAATATACCATTTTGGAAAATTGATTAACAACAACAAAAACTGAGTCAAAACACCGTGTCTTCGGCAATCCTATGACAAAGTCCATCAAAATATCTCTCAAGGGCTAGAAGGTATCGACAAAGGTGTGTAGAGGCCAATGTTCTGCTCTCTTCCTTTAGCCATTACGTAAGAGTAACATCTCCGGATAAAAGCATTAACATCCCCGCGCATAGTGTCCCAAAAGAACCTCTTCCGCATGAGGCCATGGTCTTAATTACCCAGAAATGTCCCCTACGCCCCCCCAACATAGATATCGGTAATCAAGCACTCTCGCATAGAAGAAATTGGGACACAAAGGGTTGTACAATTAAATGAATACCCATCCTGAACTGTGTATTCCTTGTGAGAACCCTGATGCTACCCACATGACTCATAAATAGACCCAAAATACACATAAGAAGGGTACAAGGCACGTAACTCAGAAAAACCAAATACCAGAGAGTAGAGTATAACCAAGAGGTGAGTTGTCCTACTGATCCTATCTACAAACCCATTTTCCTTCCCTTAATGTACTTAATGTGGAAACCAAAACTTTTGAGGTAACTAAACTACTTTGCATGCCTGCTTGTCGAAGTCCTCTATTGGCTATTCATGTAACGTAGTACATCGTGATCAGAATGAATGACAAACTCCCGGTAAATCAAATAATACCACCAATGACACAAAACCCGTACTACTGCGAGTAACTCAATATCATGTGCAGTAGTTCAATTGAGCCCCAAATAACTTGCTACTGAAGTAAGCCACCGACCTCCCAGACTATGAAAGCGTTGCACAAATCTCAATTTTACATACGTCTATCATAACCTAAAAAATCGGCCCGAAAGAATCTGGTAATACAAGGATAGGATCTGTGGTATACTTCTGTTTGATAATTTGGAATGCCACATCAGCCTCAGGTATCCACGCAAAAAGGCACGCTTCCCATGAGGAAACTGATCAGTGCCATAATACTGCTGAACCCATCAATGAAGCGCCTATAGAATGTAGCCAACCTATGAAAACTTTGTACTTATGTCGTTGTGGTAGGAACTGGCCAGTTCCTAATCGTATCTACCTTCTCCTCGTCAACCATAATCCCTTTGGTGAGATAATGTATCCTCAAAACTGCACGAATCAACAAGGAAAGAACACTTCTTCAACTACCAAAATTACCGGCACTATTGTAAGGCCACTAAAATTCTCTCTACATGAACAGAATGCTCCTCCTGGTGTGACTGTGTATAAGAATATAATCGAAAGGAACCTCTCTGCAATGCAGTCACTTAGAACCTTTATCATCAAGCGCATGAATGTGGACAAATTATTAGTCAGTCCAAAAGGCATCACTAACCACTTATATAGACCATCTTTAGTCTTAAAACACGTCTTTTACTCATCCCCTGGTTGCATGCAAATCTGATGGTAACAAAGAGTGCTAGCTGGAACTGCCACTGGTGACATGCCCTCCCTCAGAACCTCTTTAACATATAGTACTACGACATGTCTCTATAACTCTGTATGTTCTGCTGGGGCCATGCTATAATGAGGCAAATTAGGTAGAGGCACCCCTAGAATAAAATTGATGTTATGTTGAATATCTTGTAACTGGATCATGGCAGACACCTGGAAACCGATCAAGAAGCGGTTGTAACTCATCAGGAACTGAGATAGGGGCGATAAACATTGTACAAACCAATACATGAGCAAGTCCCTCTCTACTTCCCTCTGCTAGAAAACTACTTGACTTACGAACTAGAGTCTCTCCTTAAGATAGAACCACCCATCTCTGCTGAATGCCCTTCCACATGAATACATAGATATTAGGCCACCCGATATGGGCATTCCTCTCCCACTGCCAAGGCCTACCCAAAAGTAAATGACAGACATCCATCTTGATAACGGTACATAAGATGGAATCTTCATATTCTCGTATCTTAATCTTAATCTTCACACGCGTACAGTATGACACTAATATCTCTCCTTGATGACCATCTTTCTGTAACCAACTAAACGTGAACCTTGGGGTTGAGGCCTAGTTTATCTGCTACGCTCACAGAATTGAAGTTATCTGATAGTGCATGCTTTCTTCCAGTACTCGTTTATCCCCGGACTGCTAACATTACTCTTTGTTAGTGAGCCACACAAAATGGGCATTCTTCGTGGCACTCCCCACCTTACTTATTGGTATGGTAAGGATCCAACACAACTACCCTTTTGTATATCACCCCTACGTCTTCCAATTCTATTGTCGGTCTCATAAAAATCTATGGTCCCTCCACTAGACTCGTATACGTCTCTAGTCAGGGTTGTGGATCCACAACCCCTCTCTTTTGTTATTCTCGCATCCCACTTCTATCATTAACATAAGCTGCTATAGTAGAATGCCCGTGCCACCCGAGGGCATGCCATACTTGATGCCCAGTACCCCTGCCTCCGTACATGCTGTGCACTGACTTGGAGCAAGCCTTGTTATAGGTATACCCTGCCCCGTACACTTTGTTATCCACCTTGTGCCTTGCATACTCTACTCTAGCCTGTACCCTCGTGCCTGCCCCGTACCATGGCATGCCCATGCCCCATGTGCCCTGCCCTTATAGACCATGCCGTCTTCCTCAATTTCTTAGGTTTTTTTACACGCATGATTATTACTATTAGTGATCTCGACAGTGATAAGAACCTCACTCTTTTGAGTTCCAGTCACCAGTGACCATTTTTTTTACGTCGGCGATGTATTCAATTCCCCTCCGATTGTTCTTCAAATTCTAGGCAAGGGTTCTGGATTGAGGTTGGTCTTCTTTGGTTGGGCTTCCTGATAATTGGAATCGTTGAACATGTGAACCTTTCGCATCAATGTCGCAACCTCCTCGTAGGACTTTAATCGAGACCTCTCCAACACATCTCTGTTTTTTTTACCTACTAGATCAATCGTACGGTGAACCTTTCTCTCCATTGTCTCTTTGTAGTATTTCATCCCCAAGCCATCTCCATCGAATTTTTTTAATTCATCCGTCACAACTTCTTCCTCCAACCTTACAATCTCAAGAATTGCACGAACGTGTTGGATATAAACAATGAAATGAAATGATGATTTTTGGATTATAAGAGAAACATGCAAAAAACACTCATATATTGATATATTCTTGAACTCATATCTTAAAACAAAGTACCCACACCTATATATATAGGTTCTACAGAAGTTTCTACACACCCCACTACTCATTTAAGAGGTTTTATATCACCCTAATAAACCACACAAAATGAAAAACGAAAATAGGTTACAAGAATGTGAAAGATCAATTTTCTTAAACAATCTCATACTTTATTTATACCCAAAGTAGCCTTGAGAAATGTTCACCAATTAATCTTAACTTTCAATATCCCCCCTTAAGCTTAATTTTTGTCCATCAACCATTTTAAGCATCTCCTTCAAGTTGATGAATACGTCAACTTTAAGGGGCTTCGTAACAATATCCACGACTTGATCATGAGTGCGGACATAGTTGAGTTTAATCTCTTTCTTCTTCACACACTCCTGAATAAAGTGGTACCGAATGTCGATGTGGTTGCTCATTTCATGAAAAATGGGATTTTTGGCTAAGGCTATTGCGGACATACTATCAACACAAATATTTACGGTTCATCTTGAGGAATTTAAAGTTCATTAAGCATACTTCTTAGCCAAAATGTATGACAAACTCCTGATGAGGCGGCAACATATTCAGCTTCACATGTAGAAAGAGTCACGATCGGTTGCTTCTTTGAAGACCATGTAAAAGCAGTATCTCCCATATAGAACACATATATGATGGTGTTCTTCCTATTATCAATATCTCATCCCCAATCACTATCGAAATAACCTACAAGTTGAGAGCCATTAGATGATAAGTAAAATAATCCATGATCACAAGTACCTTTGATGTATCGATGGATCCTCTTTGCCGTCTTCAAGTGAGCGGATGTTGGTTCTTCCATGTACCGGCTAAGTAATCTAACACCATAAAGAATATCCCGTCTTGTACATGTCAAGTATCGAAGACTCCCAACCAAGCTTTTAAACATTATTGGATCAACAAGTTCTCCATCATCATATTTTAATAACTTAATGTCACATTCCACAGGTTGAAAATTTTTCATCTTAAATTTCTTGAGAACTTCTTTGGCATAACCTTTTTGAGAGATAAAAATGCATTTCTTTCGTTTGCTTTACTTTAATTCCAAGAAAGAACGGCATTAAGCTGATGTTGGTCATCTCAAATTCCCATACTATAGATCTTTTGAACTCCTCGAACATGTTCAAATTATTTCTCGTAAAAATTAAAATGTCCATATAAAAGCAAACAAGCAACATGTCTCCATTTTCATTCACCTTTGTGTAAAGAGCACGTTCATATGGGTATTTGATGAAGTTGTTATCTTGAAAGTACTTGTCGATTTTACAATTTGTGCCCTTGGAGCTTGCTTCAAACCATAAAGCACCCTTTTCAACTTTAGAACATTCTTTTCATGGCCTTTCTTGATGTACCCCAATAGTTGTTCAACATAGACCTCTTATTCAAGAAAGCCATTCAAGAACGCGGACTTCACGTTGATTTGATA
This sequence comes from Kingdonia uniflora, assembly GCA_014058105.1. Classification (NCBI taxonomy): domain Eukaryota; kingdom Viridiplantae; phylum Streptophyta; class Magnoliopsida; order Ranunculales; family Circaeasteraceae; genus Kingdonia; species Kingdonia uniflora. Next base: position 1,521,808 of record JACGCM010000440.1, on the reverse strand, counting down.
AATCTTTTAACAATTTTTTTCCGTTAAAGAAATTATTAATCTTATAGTTTCCAAGCGAGCTACCGGGGAAAATATATACCTTATCATAGTATATCCCCATACCGTTGCTTGTATCCTTTAAAGACCAATCGTGTTTTGTATCTTTCAACTTCGCCATTGACGCGCATTTTTACTTTGTACACCCACTTGACTCCTATGGCATTTTTCCCCTTAGGAAGGGAAGTTAATTCCTATGTATCATTTATCTCGATTGCCTTGATTTCATCATCCATGGCTTTTGTCCACTTTGGATGTTGCGCCGCATCGTCAAATCTAAGTGGCTCACCATCGGCAAGAAGAAAAAAATGAGCTTTGTCATTTCCATCGATGGCTTGAATTACTTCATAAAGCTCTGCTAGGCTTCTAAATCGTGGTGTCTTTTCATTTGAACTTTCTTCGGAAGATGGTGAGTCATTATTAAGGTTGTGGCAATGGAGATTGGGGTGGAGTAGTTGGCATCGGAAGTTCTTTAGGCACTTGAATGTCTTCTCCGTCCCATGCAAAAGTCTCATAATTTTCCTTTTTGTTGTTGTAATTCCATGAGTCTTCTTCATTGAATTGAACATCTCTACTCACAACCATCTTTCTATCGTGGGGATTATACAATTATAGCCGTTTGAGTGATAATCATAACCACAAATACATTACACTTTTATCATCTAACTTCGATCTCTTTTAGTCGGGTACATGTGCATGCATAAGCAACACTCCCAAATATACGTAAGTGTACCACACCGGGTTTTCTTTTGCTCCATTCTTCTAGTGGTGTCATGTTTCATACACTTCTCGATGGACAATAATTTGCAAGTACACACTACAAGCTACCACCTCAGCCCAAAATTCTTTTAACGGATAAACCATTTTGTTGGAGCGTATATGGAAACGTTAAAGGGCGATTAATTCTATGAACCACACAATATTGTTTAAATTCCTTGGATGTAAATTCACCTCCTCTATCGGATCTGAAAGCTTTAATAAAATGATTGTTTTCTTTTTCAACAAGTGCTTTAAATTTCTTAACAACACCAAAGACTTCAGGTTTTTCTTGAAGAAAATACACCCAAGTCTTTCAGCTAAAGTTGTCGATGAAGAGAAGAAAATAATGATTATTACCAAATGATATTGGACTGGTTGGCCCACACATATCCGTATGAACTAGTTGAAGCGGCTCGGTTGGTCTTCGTGATGCTTCCTTTGGAAAACTCTTTCTAAGATTCTTGTTAAGAAGGCATCATTCACATAATTGCTCTGGGTGTTTGATAAAATGCAGGCCTTTCACAATCCTTTTCTTCGACAATAACTCCAATCCACCAAAGATGAGGTGTCCAAATCTCAAATGCCATATCCATGATGAGTCTTTATAACAAGCATTTAAACATTGGGCAAAATCGTTTTGAATGTTTAGCCAAAACATACGGTTTTTTGACATTGTCACGTTTACGAACAAAATCCTCTTTTGATCTCTTAGCAAAAGAGTATGATCCTTCATGTAAATATCATAGCCCTTTTCTAAGACTTGCCCCATGCTTAAGATGTTGGTATTCATATTTGGCACATAATAGGCATTTGAAATATATTGGTGATTACCATTCTTCAACCGAATTAAAATTTTACCTTTCCCCTTCACCAAAATTTTTGACGAGTCTCCAAATGTGACATTTTCGTTAACCATTTCGTCAAGTTCAAGAAACATTTTTCTTTGACCACACATGTGGTTGCTTGCGCCGAAGTCAAGGTACCACACATTACTTCCACCACTTTGTCCATCCCTTTTGTCATACACCAACAATAATGTGGGCTCTTCGTTCTCAATTTTCTCTTCCACATAATTAACTCTCTCATTGTTATTGCTAGGACTCTTGCATTCTCATGCAAAATGTTCATACTTCTTGTAATTAAAGCATTGGACATGAGACTTTTCTTGAGGTTTTTCGTGCCTTTGCCTTGCATATGACCAATTACTCCTTCCACACCCTCTTGAATAATTAATTTGGTAGTTTCTCCCACCATTGTTAAACACGTGTCCACCCCTTCCTCGACCTTGACCTCACTCACGGCTTCTTCCATGACTTCGGTCGCCCTGATATTCTTCACGTCTTTCTTTTAAAGAAATACTTGCTTGGAGTACTTGATTCAACGGTTCTTACTGAAAGGTTCTTAGTTTGTTTCATTTCGTGTATGTTAAGTCCCGTGGTTATCTCAGTCGAAGACGACGACAGAATCAATACCGCTGGACAAGTCATCTACAACCAACATAATCAATACTCTGATAAAGTAAAAGCCAAAGATTGTTTTAAGTTAGAAAAAATTATTTTGCAAACCTAGAAAAATCAAGCTTTTTCACTTATGTGTTTTCATGTGCAATTTGACACTCTCGTTTGAACAAGTTCTATAGTCGTTCAAGCGATTTCTGAAATAGCCAAGTTTTCAAAGAGTTTTTCACTGTTGTGTTTTCAAGGCATTTTTGCTTCCCTCATTCGAACGACTTCATGGCAAAAATAATCCTTACAAAGGATTTTCTTTGCCATAATTTTCAGACTATTTTTAATGTTTCGTTCAGGCCTCGTTCGAACGGGAAAACTATTTTTCCCTATTTAAAAAACTTATTTTGGTTTTTAAACTCAGTGTTTTTTGGGCTTTTTTGTTTATCAGAGAGACTAATTAAGATAAAAGAGAGAGCTTAAAACATTGGTTTTGAGATTGAATTAGTCAATCCTACTTCCCACATGACTTTCTAGAGTGATTCGAGTAAGGTAATCTTTGTTGCGAGATCAAGGAGTATCATTGCGGGAACGAAGAAGATAGGGCGTAAAACTTGGATTAGAAGAGAGATAATCATGAGACGGGTTTATCAAGTCTGTAAGTGTTTTTCAGATTGCAACTCTTTTGATTAGTAGATTTTTGGCTGTCGATTTGATCAACAACCACATGTGGTTTTTCTCCCGAGAAAAGAGTTTTCGCACGGTTAAAAATTGCCTGTGTCGTTGGATGGATTATACATTGTATCTCTACTTCTAAATTTTCTATCTGTCAATGGTTCCCTTTATGGTTATTTTAAAAGCAAGAGATGGGTAAGGCAAGGGAATCCCATGCCTCCTTATATATTTGTGCTTGTTACGGAAATGTTCTCCTGGAAGCTTGATATAAAAGTGAGAGATAGGAGCTTTAATCTTCACCCAAGATGTAAAAATCCTGCTATTTCCCATCTGTGCTTTGCCGCAGACCTCATAGTATTTATGAAAGGGGACCATATGTCAGCTATAGCTCTTAATGAAGTGCTTAATGAGTTTGATGCTTTTATAGGGCTGAAAATGAATACAGATAAAAATCAAGTATTTTGTGCCGGCCTTGAACCACAAGGGATGGAGGATATCAGTGAAACTATTGGGTGTGATATTGTCTCATTACCAATCAGGTACCTAGGTCTACTACCTCTTATGGAAAGATTCCAGCATAGAATCCAAAACTGGAAAAGCAGGTTTTTATCTTATGCTAGGAGATTAGTGTGGCTCAAGACAGTTCTGAGCAGTCATCATATATATTGGACATCTATTTACAAGTGGCCCTAATCCATTGTGGACATGCTTACCTCGATATGCAGGAAGTTCTTATGGAATGGTTTTGATCTTGAGAGCAAGAAGTGCCCCATGGTGAGCTGGAAGAACTGCTACAAACTATGAATAGAGCTGCTAGTTTGAGGTATATGTGGAGGATTGTTACTGATGAGAGTTCCCTTTGGACTAGATAGATCAGAGGCAACTTTATTAGAAACAAAGAGTTTTGGATTATGACCATTCCTAAGGACAGCTCTTGGTGTTGGAAAAACATCATACTTAATAGAGAATTTGCTAAGGATGTCATTTTGCACACAATAGGTGATGGTAGAGACACAAAAATTTGGGCAGAACCTTGGCACCCTTTTGGCATCCTAAGGGGCCTATTTCAACATAATTGGCTTTATGATTCTTCCCTTAACCTTAATGCAAGAGTGAGTAACATTATCAACAATGGAAGATAGGATCTCCTTTCTAACTCTATTCACAGGCTGGCTGAGCTTTAACAGCCCTTGGAAGACATTACTAGAAGCAGTGGCAACAAGGATGAGATTGTCTTGACACTAACTAAAAATGGAGACTACTCTCTCAAGAGTTCTTATGAACATATTAGGGCAGTAAATCCAACAGTCAAATGGGCTTCTATTGTGTGGTTTAAGGATAATGTTCCAAAGCATAACTTTATCACTTGGCTTATATTCGAAAAAGGGCTCTCAAAACTAAAGATAAACTGGTGAAATGGGGTGTTACCTATCAGGATAGGTGCGTTTTATGCTGGAACCTAGAGAGAATGAAGATCGTACCTTCTTTGCTTGAAAACAGTCCAAGGAAATATGGGTGGTTCAGAAACTTGGCAACTCTAGAAGCATTGGGTGCATGGAGGATGAGATTAATTGGTGCAGTAATCATTTTTTAGGCAATTCTGCTATCTGTCAAGCTAAGAAATTAGCTCTCAATTCTTACATCTATCATATTTGAAGAGAAAGAAATGAGAGACTGTTTAATAGCATTGCTTCTGAGTCTAGAATTGTGTTGTACCAGATTTTGAAAGTGGTAAGAGAGAAGCTTTGGAGCAGGGTGTATAAAGTGTTTAATAATTATGCTAATAGGCAATACATGGAGGAGTGGAATATTCAAGCTGTGTAGACTGTTCCCTGGCTTGTAAATGGGAAAGACCTCCTGAAGGTACTCTTTGTTTGAACACTGATGGTTCCTTAAGGAAACAAGGAGGGATTGGTGCTATTTTGAGAAATAACAGTGGTATGGGCATTAAAGCTTGGGTTGGCTGTGTTAAAAACAGTCTATTACTATGCTTGAATTGCAAGCCATTGATCATGGGTTGAAAGGGTTATTAGAGATGGTCATTCTGGGACTGACTCTTCAACTGCAATCAGCTATATCACCCAGCAATGTGAACCTACTTGGGAAGATAGGGCCATTACCAGCTCTATCCCTTATTCTATAAGTCAACTGGAGTATTTTTACATTCACCATATTTTTAGGGAAGCTAACAAGGTAGCTGACCACCTGCTAGCTTGCAAACTATTTTGGGTATTTTGGAGTTATTACCTAATGCATTCTCTGCTACTTTACAGGAACTTATAGATGCTGATGCTGCAGGGAAAATTTATTACAGAATTATCAATGCTTGAATTGTGAAAGTGGATAATGATGCCCTTATCAACTACTGTGAGATTGGGTAGTTTTCAGTGTGAGGCCTTTGCTAGGAAAGAATTTGCTGCTGAGGTGAAGAAGCTGCCTTTGATTGGAGCTGAAGGCATCCATATTCTTATAAGTACTACATCCATGAGATCTGTTTATTGCAATCTTTATTCTGGAGCAGATTTACTGTGCTCATTTCAGAGTAGGAGAATGGGTATAGGCTGATGGATGGCTGCATTGCAACATTTCCTTGCTGCTGCAGCTTGAATAGGTGCTGCTTCTGTGATGCCTGGTCTCTCTGCTTCTTTTATTATGGCTCTTGGCTGGTGCTGGGTTTAGGGTCAGTTGTTTGATTATCTCCTGCTCTCTTGTAGTCTGATTTCTTTTAGTTTCTTGGCTGCGGTCAAGTGCTGAGGAAGAAGTGTAGAACTCTTGCTTTGTTGGTCTTCTGGTGTTCAGGCCATTCCCAGCTTGCTTGTAGGCTGTGGAGTTTGTCCCCACCTTGTACATAGTTACTTTCTTGGTTTATTTATCATGGAGGTTAGTCCCCCACTAACGGTTCAAAAAAAGTCTGGACCATGCCCAAGAAGCGGAGTTCCTAAGATTGACTCACCACAAATGGGGCTAGTTACCTGAATTTATCTTATTTAGCGAGCATGTATCTACATGAGGTAGCTCAGCCTATTCGAGGGATTATTCTCAAATATTCTGGCAAATGCTGATAAATTATGAACCCAATCCAAATAATAAATAATAATAAAGTTACTACTGACTCCAATACTTCACTAATAAGGAATCAAAAAACAACTAATAGATTATTAGGTAAATTGTATGAGAGCGAAACCACTGAAAAGTAATGCATCAAGGAGTAGGCAGACAATTTTAAATAACTTTTAATGTCAAATACAGAATACTAAGGAAAAACACATGCACATGGAGGATATCAGGAACATGTTACATGGTGGACTTCCTATGCCCAACTATCTCTCTCTGTCTCTCTTACAGAAATGGAGAAGATTGTGGCCACTTGATGAGTGGTGGGATATTCTGAGAGACCACAGTAAATCCTCCATCAACAACTAAGTTATGTCCACTAATGAAGGCAGATTCATCAGATGCAAGAAACAATGCTGCCTCTCCAATGTGCCTTGCCTTCAAAACAATTCCCTTAAGGTTTGAAATTGCATAAGTTAGATCTTCCATACCACTGGGATCCAAATTCACAATGCCACAAGACAATGGTGTGGCAACTCCGAAAGGAGAAACACAGTTAACTCTAATACCATGCACCCCAAGCTCACCACAAGCCGATCGAATGAGACCCAAGATAGCATGCTTCGATGCTGTATAAGAGCTAGATCCACAACCTGCTATAGAGGCAGCCACACTAGTAGTGCATATGATTGATCCACGGATTTTTCTTGCAACCATAGCACGAGCTGCGTGCTTTATTGTTATGGCCATACCACGCACATTAATGGCCATGGTGCTGTCGAAACCTTCCAAGTCCAAATCTAGGATTCCAGTCGCTGAACCTGCGATTCCTGCATTACTGTACATAATGTCCAGGGTTCCATATTTTTCCAAAGCATAGGCTACAGTCTCCTCTACCTGCTTCTCGTCTCTCACATCACAGTGACGATAACTAGCTTTCACCAGACCGATCGATGCTGCAACTTGATGGCCTAGTTCGTCTTGGATATCAGCAACCACAACAAAAGCCCCATGCTCTACAAATAATCTTGCAGTTGCTTCGCCTATCCCACTCGCTGCCCCTGTGATTATTGCCACTTTACTCTCCAACCTGAGGGATATAATCAAATATCAAAAAATAAATAAATGAAAATCTTATTTCTCCAGAACTAATCTATCATACTTAAAGAAGATATATAAAACTTCATGATAGAGATCCTTACCTTAGCTTAGACATGGATGGCAGATATCTGAGAAAACTTTCCTGGATAAAAGAATGAGGAGAAATTAATAGAGAAAGCTAGCTTGCCGCTTAATTTATATAAGTTCTATGTGGACTTCATTTGCAGGCCGGAATATTTTGATTTAGACATCAGAAATGCCACTAGTAATGAATTAAATACTGGAATGGTGATACAATAAGTGACCCAATATGAGTACCAAGGTGTCTGCAGTCAGTGTGGTCATATGGCTGTATAGATGCTTGGACGGTCAGCAGATTTGGGTAGCAGAGTCATGTTCAACACGAAGGACCTAGTTCACAACCCAGCTTGATAAAAAATAAACGGAACCAAGTCCAACTCGCTGGATCGAGTCAACACAATCAGCATGTTAAAAGGTATGAGAAGAAATGCATATGGAATTGTGAGTACCACCTTCCCAAACCTGGCTGCTCTCCACCTTTTTCTTTAAAGGAATATCATAGATATAATGAAATGGAGGAAAGAAGTGTTGAATGTTTGTATTGTAGTAGCTCACAAACCCCATGCATATCCTTCATGACAAAGTAAATCTCGTTTTTTCTTTTCTCAAGAGCTTTATCTTAAACACTTTTAACTTCCTTTCTTTTTGCAATGTGCTGTAAGCCTTTTCTTTGCATAAATATCAATATAAGCCCTCCTAGAGATCTCCTCTAAACCCCAGGAATAATTTTCATTTAATGGCTACAAGTGATTCAAGACTCAACTTCATCATGTTCATCTTTTGCTATCTCGTAGTCTTATCATCAGGTAACTGTAGCTCATCTAATCTCTAAGACAGTAAAATCCAAATATTAAGTCTTATTGCTTGCAATTAATGTATACTTTGGTGGGGGATTTTGAACGATATTCGTGTATATTCTTCATTTGCTTCATCTTTTAGGATTATTTCTGGGGCTTCCCTGTTATGCAAGGAGAAACATTGCAGCTTCGTCACTAACAGAAAATCCTTCTCAGTTTGAGCATAAAGAGGATAAGAGTGAACAAGAGAAGATCGCTCATCCGTCACATAGAGAACTCTTGACCAACATTAACAAACCCATTGCAACAATTCTACACGATGACATCATCATCCCTCCACCCACAACAGTACTCCCAGCAACTCCTATAACCAATCCAGTAACAACCCCTGCCACTGTTCCTTTTTTAACTCCTACGCCAACAACTGTTACCATTCCTTCTACAGACCCTGTCATTACTACACCAACATACCCTACGACTACAGTTCCATCCACCACACCCGTCGTCATAAATCCCATCAATCCACCTTTAGCAAGCCCTGTACCAACAACACTGACTAATCCGGTTACTACGTATCCATTTCCACCACCAGCTGGCGGTACTCCAGACATGACTCCAATCATGACACCTCCGGTGACAACTAATTCCCCAATGGTTATGGGGCAAACTTGGTGTGTGGCAAAGACTGAATCATTGGAGATTTCGCTTCAAGCCGCACTAGATTATGCATGTGGGATTGGAAGGGCAGATTGTTCTCCAATCCAACAAACTGGAAGCTGTTACAATCCAAATTCCCTGCAAAGGCACGCCTCTTATGCATTTAATAGTTATTATCAGAAGAATCCATCACCAACTAACTGCGACTTTGGTGGAACTGGGATCATAGTCAACACAAATCCAAGTAAGAGAAGAATACTCAAGACAGAATAAATCTCTATTCTTTTAAACTACTTTAACGGACATTATATGATCTTCAACATCCATATCTTTGAATTTTTTACAGGTAGTGGCTCTTGTCTTTATCTATCATCAACAGCAAGGTAATAATGTATTCTGCTTTCATGGATGCGCTTGCTTCATATTTCAACAGTTAAAACATTCTTATTTTGAAAATTACTTTGCAGTACTAGTTCGTCATCATCCGTGTTGAATTCTGCCGAACCTGCTATGGCTACACCAAATGCTTTTGGGTCTGAACCTCCTCCCAATAGCGGCAACTTGGTTTCTGCTTCAACTTGTCGGAAACCACTGTTTCCCTTAGTTGTAATAGTAGCATCCTTCATCACAGGGAATTGGAAAGTCATGCCATCAACGTAATTTTCCTATTTCTGCACAACTGCAGATTCAAAATTCAGTAGTTAGCCAAACCAAAACTCGGACTGTTCAGGTAATGCACAGTTTTACATCGTAGGGAGATATAACTTTCAGAGTCTTCTAGAGCTTTAGACCAATACAAATATCTTCTACCTAGGAAGTATCCACTCCAGTGATATACTGGGAAGGGTGCATTAGGAAAGCCAATCCTCAATAAGGCAAATTGCTGAAGAGATACATCATTTCAACCTTCAAGTATAAGAGATAGTGATATTACAAAAGGTAATAGCTCTAGCAAGAAAAGATGAAGTGCGTAATCTGGTGTATGAGTTGAAATTACCTCAACCATAAAACTTATAATAGAGTTATAAGGTCAGAAGATAAACAGTGTCCAAGAGGTTGACCTAAGAGGTACCCCAGGCAGAGCTATTTAAGGGGTTTGTTTGTCAAGCAGTATGGGTACAATAGGCGGTTTCACCTGTATTATAGATATGGATACCAAGATTAAGTAGGTCGTCAACAAACTAAAATCAAGCCAATTTACTTAAACGTGAAATGATGCACTCTTGAGCATGGATATTAACTTGGATCCATAATCCAAGAGCTATATTTTTAGGTCCAACTTGCTTTTCAATGAATCTGAAATCCAAATACAATTATCCATTTTAAGGTTCGATAACCTAGCTCTTCAATTAAGATCACACAAGAGATACTTCCTCTTCTACAAACTCGGACTTTTATTAATCAATGAATCAACTTTAAAAGAAACTCTCTTCGTTCTTTATAATTTTAGGATTTATTGTAAAACAAGAAAACTATTATACTTGGGTTCTATCAGCCCCAATGGCATGATCTCGTTTCTTAAGAACTACTGAGAAAATAAAACAGGGAGAGTATCTGAAATTCAAGAACAACATGCAGGGGACTCAGACGCTCGACTAGTCGTCCGGCTAGGGTGGCCAACTCTCTCTATTTTTTGCTGCCTTCTTGGGGTAATTCCATATGGCGGGTCTGGAGCCCGAGTTGGCACCCCAATTTTGCTTTTTTATGGCTCTTTGCTCCTGTATCATACTACCGGGTTGGGAGAAGTTCGAATATGAACTTGTTGCTCCATTTGCTACTTCTTCAAGTCTTTGAGCAATCAAGTAACCTGGAACCCCTCCACGAACACGACCAGTATACCAACTCATGAACTCGCATAAAATTCCATGAACCTAATTTGATGAGCATCACCAGCATTCAAGCGACTTTCACAGCATTCAAAATACCAAAAAAGTAATCCCCCATTCTTCCAATTCTAGTTGTTGTACAAAAACCCGAATAAAAAGGTCTTCATACCCCAATGACGAGTTTGAAGTAGAATTACCAAATGGAATCATATCAGACTCTCTTTTTTTAGAAGGAAGTCAGACCCTCCAACATGAATATTATTCAACTAACGAAATATTTACATCCTAGGGTACTTGATACCATTTGCACAAGCTATTCAGGCATTTATGACAATTAAACGAAAACTACAAAGGAAGATTAGATACTCATTAGATATTTCAAAAGATGATGTGATAAAATCTGCAGACTTATTCCCCTCCCTTTGCTTGTAAAGATATTAAAATTGTCCATTTCTTTCTTCTAGCAGATCAACCCATGGAGGCTCACATTTTCTCTGAAATACTTGTACTGCATAAGGTGAATCAGATAGGATACATGCACTTTTGAAGCAAATTTTCCTTGCTATGCACAGTCCTTCACTGTAAGGAAGTCAAACTTCCTTATCTTCCAGATCTTCCATAATCTTCCAGAATCATCCATATCTTCCATACTAAGAATATAATATTTGTGTATATTAGTTTTCCTATTGTAATACATAACTAGAATAATCTATAATGTAGTATTAATACATGATTGAGTATCAATAATATATATTCCAGTAAATTCAATCTTTCTTTCATCTTTACATGGTATCAGAGCAAGACTAAGATCCTGACCCATCACTGCACTCTAATCTCTTGTGTAGCATCTCTCCTTTTCAACCATCATGGCCAATGACAAAGTACCACCACCACCTCCCGTCCTAGGCAAAGAAATTGTTGTTCCTATCTAAAATCCTTATTTCACTCATCATTCAGATCATCCGGGTTTGGTTTTGATTTCCAAACCCTTGAATGGAGACAATTATTCTACTTGGAAAAGGGTTATGACTCTGGCCTTAAATTCCAAAAACAAGTTAGGTTTTGTCAATGGCTCAATCAAAGCCCCTTCAGAAGAAGCTGATCCTGAAGGTTATACGGCTTGGTCTCGATGTAATGATATGGTCCACTCTTGGATCGTTAACACTCTCAGTTCGAAAATTTCAGACAGTGTTATAAATTACTCTACTGCTCATAAAGTTTGGGAAGATCTTCGTGAGCGATTTTCTTAAAGTAATGCACCTCGCATCTTTGAGATTCAGCGAGATATTACTTGTCTTTGACAAGAACAACTCTCTATCTCAGCTTATTATACAAAATTGAAGGTCCTATGGGATGAACTAGCTTCCTACAGTAATGCAGTACACGGGGCACAACAAGATCATCAAAAATTGATGTAATTTTTGATGGGATTAAATGATTCTTACAGTGTTATTCGCGGAAAAATCCTCTTGATAAATCCCCTTCCTTCAGTTTGCCAAGCATATTTCTCCGTCTCTCGAGAAGAAAAGCAGCGACTCTGAGCTCAACGCACATTGCAAGTGAATTTGGCGGCAGCGCCACCATGGCGGTTCGAAGCAACAACAACAAACCATTTCCATCGGCGGATACAGGGAAGTCCGAACGATCTGACCGCCTATATGAGTCACAGGATTTCCGATCGCAAGAAAAGTCGCTAGAGAATTTCAATGGAGGACGCCGATTTGATCAAGACAGGCGTCGTTCTGGCTTTGGAAGAGGACGCCCTCATTGTTCTCATTGTGGAGAATTGGGCCATTGGGTCAAAACTTGTTATGAGCTACATGGGTATCCAGCGGGCCATCCAAAGGCAAAGTATAATTCAGGCCCAAGACGTTTCAACAATAATAACAAGCCTGCAGCTAATCATGTGTCTGAAGGCTTTTTTAAAAAAGACGGAAGCCAAGTTGTTGGGATTTCAGAGGCTCAATTGAAGCAGCTTTTATTGATCCTTGATAACAAAAATGAAGGATCTAGCTCTCAAACAAATACCGTAACCAAGGAAGGTTTGTCTAAAGTCACTTCCCGCAGTTGGATCATTGATAGCGGGGCAACGGATCATATTTCTTCATCATCTAAATTATTTTTCCGCAAAGATAAAAATTGCTCGTTGCCTCCCGTACTACTGCCCAGCGGAGAAAAAGCTAATATTGTTACAAAAGGATCATTGTGTCTTAATTTTGTCTATTATTTGCATGATGTGTTATGTGTGCCTACATTTAAAGTTGATTTGATGTCAGTTACTCGTCTGACGAGAGGCCTGAATTGTTCAATAACTTTTTTCCCTTATTGGTGCATTTTGCAGGATCTGGCTACGAGGAGGAGGATTGGTTTGAGTAAACAACATGACGGATTATACTATTTGATGGCACTAGCGACGAAGAAATCCGTGACAAACTCTTCCTCACCCACAAACCGACCAGCCTGCAATCTCACCATCTCATCCACCGATCTCTGGCATAACCGGTTAGGTCATGTATCACCTCCTCGTTTAAGTTTCATTGCCAAGAACTTTTTAAATTTTTCCGTTCAGTCCAATAACGCTTGCCCTATATGTCCTTTGGCTAAGCAAAGTCGTTTACCTTTCAGCCCTAGTATAATTTTTTTTATAAAACCTTTTGAGATAATTCATTGTAACATTTGGGGTCGTTATCGACACCCTTCTCTTTCTAGTGCTTATTACTTTCTTACTATTGTTGTTGATTATACACGTTTCACATGGATTTTCTTGATGCGACACAAAGATAAAGCACAATCACTTCTAAAGCGCTTCTTCAGTTATGTTCGCACTCAATTTGAGTCTCACATTAAGACTTTTCAAAGTGACAATGGTAGAGAATTTATCTCACTTCGTTCTCTTTTTTCAAGAAAATGGTGTTGCTTTTCAGCATTCTTGTGTTTACACACCTCAACAAATGGGGTTGTGGAACGCAAGCATCGTCACATCTTACAAGTAGTTCGAGCTTTAAAATTTCAAGCTCAACTCCCTACCCAATTTTGGGTTGAGTGTGCTCTTACTGCTGTACACATCATCAATCGACTCCCTTCTCCAGTTCTCGCCTTCAAAACTCCTTTTGAACTTCCCTACTCAAAACTGCATTCTTTTTCTCATCTCCGTGTCTTTGGTTGTTTAGCCTATGCTACTAATGTTCATACTTCTCACAAATTTGACCATCGTTCCATAACCTCAATTTTTATCGGCTATCCCATCAGTCGAAAGGCATACAAATTATTCTATTTGTCGACCAAAAAAGTTTTCACTAGCCGCGATGTGAGATTGCACGGAAATATTTTTCCTTATGCATCTGTCAAGCCCAATTCTGTTATTTCTCCTTCAAACACAGATTCTGGTCCAATTCCTCTTGTCGCCCACGACACCACTTATTCTTTTGATTCCAATCAAAACACTTCTCATCCAAACACATCACCTCCCGATCATACAATCGCGCCTCCTTCTTCTCCAAATCCACAACCCGTGCCTGCCTCTTCTCTTTCGCAGGAACCACCATCTTTCCATCAGCCGGCCATTCTACGCACATACAGGCGCCACCCCAAGAATTCTTCTGACCCAATTGATCGTTGCGACCCATCCTCTCTCATCGTCTCTAAAAATCCATCACCGCCATCCACTGCGCCAGAATCCTCATCAAACTCGCTCCCCAATCCGTCTCCACAGTCACCTCTCTTCTCATCTGAACCCGATCCCAAACCCGCTTTGCTTCGTCACTCCAGCCGCCAAACCGGTCCGCTGGTCAAGCTCAACGATTATGTATGCTCCAACGTTTACTCCGACCAATCGACCTCCTTAATGCCGGGTCCGATCAAAGGTACACATTATCCACTGGCCAATTATGTTTCATATCATAGATATAAGCCTGCATATCGATCTTTTGTTGCTCAGATCAGTAATGTCACGGAACCCAGGTCTTATTCGGAAGCCGTCGTTCATCCTAAGTGGCAGGAAGCAATACGTTCTGAATTGCAGGCTCTCCAAGACAACGACACTTGGTCCCTCACTCCACTCCCGCCTGGTAAGACACCTATTGGCTGCAGGTGGGTATATAAAATTAAACACCGTTCAGATGGTTCTATCGAGAGGTACAAATCCCGATTGGTCGCAAAGAGCTTCACTCAGCTAGAAGGTATCGAATATCGGGATACCTTTTCCCCCACTGCCAAGATCATCTCAGTTCGCTGCTTGCTCGCGTTGGCCGCAACTCGTGGCTGGTCCCTTCATTAAATTGACGTCAACAATGCTTTTCTTCATGGCGACTTAGCCGAAGAAATATTTATGTCTCCACCGCCAGGGCTTCGGCGACAGGGGGAGGAAAACTTGGTGTGTCGCCTTCATAAGTCATTGTACTGTTTGAAACAAGCATCTCACCAGTGGTTCTCCAAGTTCTCAGAAGCTATTCGCTCTGCTGGTTATGTACAATCTCGAGCTAATTATTCTCTGTTCACCAGAGCAAGGCAAGTCCTTTACTACTCTCTTGATATATGTTGATGATATTCTGATTACTGGAAATGATCCTGCTAGCATTGCTGCAGCTAAAAAATTTCTGCGCAGTCATTTTCATCTCAAAGATCTTGGTGATTTGAATTACTTTCTTGGTATTGAGGTTTCTGCTTCCAAGAATGGGTTTTTTATTTCCCAACGTAAGTATGCATTAGAAATCATTGAGGATGCATGGCTGTTGGGCGCAGCCCCTGTTGATACTCCTATGGTACGAGGCTTGAAATTATCAGACAAGAGCGACCTGCTCAAAGATCCTGGTCGGCATAGAAGATTAGTCGACAGATTAATTTACTTGAGTATTTCGAGGCCAGATATAACATATGCTGTGCATGTCTTGAGTAGATTTATGCACCAACCCCGAAGACTTCATATGGAGGCAGCTCTCCGGGTTGTCCGATATCTAAAAGGTGTACCTGGCCAAGGCCTAATCTTCTCTTCAAATAGTGATTTCAAGTTGAGGGCTTACTGTGACTCGGATTGGGTAGGTTGCCCACTCACTAGGAGATCTACTACGGGTTATTATGTTTTTATTGGACATTCATTAATATCATGGAAGTCGAAGTGACAAAAAGCAGTTTCACTTTCTTCCGCCGAGGCGAAATACCGTGCAATGACGGGAGCCTGCTGTGAGTTGACATGGCTCCGATATCAATTAAGGGACTTGGGACTTTCACATCACGAATTAGCCTTGCTATATTGCGGCAACAAGGTTGCCTTACACATTGCGGCAAACACATTTTTTCATGAGCGAACTAGGCACATTGAGATGGATTGCCATTACATTAGAGACAAGATCCAAGATGGTTCCGTGACTACAAGATATGTAAATTCTGCACATCAGCTAGTAGACGTATTGACCAAGCCCTTGGGGAAAGAGATCTTTGTTCCTATGGTTCACAAGTTGGGATTGCAGGATATCCAATCTCCAACTTGAAGGGAGTGTTAGGAAGTCAAACTTCCATATCTTCCATAATCTTCAAGAATCTTCCATATCTTCCATACTAAGAATAGAATATTTATGTATATTAGTTTTCCTATTGTAATACCTAACTAGAATAATCTATAATGTAGTATAGATACATGATTGAGTATCAATAATATCAATTCCAATAAATTCAATCTTTCTTTCATCTTTACATTCACACACTTATTTAAGTTCCAGTACTCCAATTCACACATCTTGGTCACAAGATTAGTTGAAAGTAGTAATAGGAAACCCCAAGTCTATTTCCATGTGATCCGCATTCAAAATAACATTATTCCCCCAAGTCTGTTTCTATGTGATCTGCTATAGGGTTGCTTGATTATGGGATTAAGGCATTAAGCCCCCAATATCTAATTACCTAATGGGATATATGGCCATACTTGAATTTGAAATTGGATTTGATACACTTATAAGAGACTTCAAAGAATATTCTTTTGAAGATTATTTATGCATTTGTAATCTATTTTTTGAAATGTCTGGTCCTTTCAATCCTATTGTGATATATAGTGGTACAAAAAGCTATCTTTAGAATTTTCCCATTGAGAAATCTACAGATGCTTTCCTGATGATCCATTCAAATTCTACATTACATCATTCTATTAGTTTAGAGTATCCCTGCTTCAGCCGAACTTGAGATCATATGTGATTTATAAATTGGCATTTGAAATACAAGTGCTCCCTGCTTTCTTCAGATGCATCACAGAAAGAACAAAATGCAGAATCCAGTTTACCAGCCAAACTTGAGACCAAATGTGGTTTGAAAATTAAGTGTTCCCTATGTTTTTCAGATGCATCACAGAAAGAGCAGTATCCAGAATCTAATTTACCAGTTTTCACTTGGAAGTCCATGGTCTTTAGTCTATTTCTCATAATCAGTCAAGCAATAAAGGAGTGGCACATAATCCTGATCCCATACTATCTTATGCCAGTGAGGTTTGACCTTCCTTTTAGCTTTCTAGACAGATTTAGATGTAACGCACCCTTAAGTCCAAAAAGTTCAAATAACTTAATCCTTTGTCTCTCTCAACAGTTTATATAGCTCTTCAATTTCTTGCCAAATATTCTCCATTCCAATTGATCTTCTTCTTGAAGTTGGTATGAGCCAGTCTTCATTTTGCTTGATATCTTTAACTTTTGCCATCTTGGTAATACCAGAAAGAATCATATTAGCAATCCAAACTTTCATAGCTAGTATCCTACTTTTTAACAAAGGGTCTTTCCAGAAGAGTGTATTTATCCATCCCCTATAATGTAAGTGAAGAATTTGAGGTGCAGTTTCGCTTTTTCAGCATTGATGCCCAACCCCAAGAGTTGTCAATTGGGGTATTAATGGTTCAAACGAAATCTTCTCTTAGTATTCGGTTTAAATCCATTGCCTTTACTTGGCATCAGATTCCAAATGGCTCTCATTATAATCGAGTCATTACCCAAGAGTCCCCCATTCGTAGGTCGGAAAATATCATCTCATGCCACCCTTGCAAAAAAAATTATATCAACTCCTGACTGCACAAAATTTCAAAGAGCATCCACAGCTGCTAGGTCGATTCTGACGTGGCAGGGTGAATTCACAATCCACCCTCAAATCCACCCCAAATCCTTCCCAGCGGCTAGGTGAATTCCTTACGTGGCATACACAAAATTCATCCTGAGGGTGGATTTTCCACCCTGTGGGTGGATTTGGGGTGAATTCATGCCGCGCAGTTTAGAAGGGCGCGTAGGCTATTAACCAATAAGATGTTGCCACGTGGAAACAATAGAGTGGTTACAGCATCATGCCGCGCGGTTCAGAACTGCACGGCTATATATTAAAAAAATAAAATTACGTGGCATTTTCCTATTGGCGGGTAGTTACGCGCAGTTTAGAAGTGCGCTGAGTGTGGATGGATAAGATTTTTCCACATGGACGTATCTGGGACGTTCATTCTTGCGCGCGGTTTAGAGGTGTGTTTGGGGAATTCACCTTGAGGTGGATTCACAACTGTTGTGGGGTAGATTGGATTCACCCTGCTTTTGGGCGAATCCACCCACCCAACTGCTGTGGATGCTCTAAAGATGCTTTCAAGTTTATCAATGAAGAATTATGTGCACATCCAGCAGGCCAAACTATGTGGCCAATACATCTAACGCGCCGCCTTATATCTTTATTACATGCAACTGTTAGAGGCTGTTGGAGTATATAGTGTTTCTACACATATACTCCCCCTTTAGTCCCACATTGATTAGTAATAGTAGTAGTGTAGTGACCCCCTGTTCTCTTACCCCATACGTCTCTTCAAGATATTTACATTACCCTTGAGTAAGAAAACATGGAAAGTCGGTTAGTGCCACCGATTTCACAAGTACGTGTGAGAAAGTATCTATGCCTGACTTATCTTATGAGATGTGTAAACTAGCTAAACATCGTTGCAGCACGTATCCGTTGAGTATTAATAAAACATCTTCTTGTTTTGATATTAGGCATTCGAATGTTTAGGGTCCTACTCCAGTTATCTCTAGTTCAGGATTTTGTTATTTTGTGTTATTCATTGACAATTTTTCGAGGTGAACTTGGGTTTATTTGATGAAATCAAAAGATGAGGTCTTCGTTATTTTCCAGACATTCACTGCAATGGTTCTTACTCAGTTTGGGAAAATTATTAAGGTTTTTTGTTCTGATCAAGGTAGGGAATTTATGTCCGATGGTCTTCGCAAATTCTATAATGTTAATGGCATTGAGCATCAATCCTATAATACAAAAACTCTGTAACAAAATGGTAAATTAGAAAGAAAAAATCGTTATACTTTTGATCTTGCTCGTGCTATGTCAATTGGCATGAATATCCCCTCGCATTTTTGATTTTTGCACCCCGTCTTCTATTTTTTATCATGATCGTTCCATTTTTCAGATTCCCCCTCATGTTTTGGGGTGTGTATATTTTGTCCAAGTTACAGGGTCATCCTCTAAACTAGATCCATGTACCTTGAAATATATATTCTTGGGTTCCTCTTATACTCAAAAGGGATAGAGGTACTTCCATCCCTCATCCCATCGTTATTTTACCTCTATTGACGTTGCTTTCTTTGAACATGCCCCATTCTTTACAGGCGGTCTATCTCTCAGAGGAGTATTTTCTAGTTCGTCCCCTTCCTTTAGAAGATTTATCTTCTCCACCTTCAGATCCACCTTTGTTGAGTGTACCGTGTGAGTCTGCAATCCTACCTTTAATTTTACCTTCAGTTTCACGTCCTTTACATGTCTATACTCGACGATATCTAGGACGCCATCCTTCTACACCAGACTGCCAAGCATCCTCTATAGCTTCAGGTCTTCATTGATTTACCTTAATCAGGTATTGAGCCTTCTCCTACCACTTTTATGCCAGTTACTACTGATGATAATTTAGCTATTTGTCATAGTGATGATAATAAACTGATTACTATTTGAAAAGAGAAACATAATACCGGGAAGCCTGATAGATATTCAGATACAGCAGTTTATTCAATCGTTGATTATACATTAGATCATCGTTTATTTCTTACTTACAGAACTTTTCTAGCTTCTCTCTCTTTGGTTAATATACCACGTACAGTGACAGATGCGTTAGCCCAACCTCATTGGAAGGCTATGATGTTAGAAGAATTACATGCATTGGAGATCAATAATACATGGTCATTGGTTACTCTCTCACCTTGGCGTACATCCGTTGGATGCAAATGGGTGTTTACGGTTAAAAGAAAATATAGATGGAACGGTAAGCAGGTATAAGATTCAGTTAGTTGCCAAGGGGTATGTATTGATTCATGGTATTGATTATCAGGAGACGTTTGCACCTGTGGTCAAGATGAATACTATTTAACAAATCTTTTCTATTGCTGCATCAAAATCTTGGCCCCTTTGTCATATAGATGTGAAGAATGCCTTTTTGAATGGAATATTAAGCAGTTTCCTCGTACTTGGGCTGATATATTTGGTACCTTTATGATTGACTTTGGTTATGTTTTGAGTAGTGCTGACCATACATTGTTTCTTCGACATTCTGGTAGGAAGACTGTTAGATTTCTTGTCTATGTTAGCAATATTATTATTATAGGAGATATATTCAGGGTATTAGTGACCTGAAATCTTATCTCTGTATCCTTTTTCAGGTGAAGGATCTCGGTCCCTTGCGCTATTTTCTTGGGATTGAAGTTGCGCATTCTAGTTCCGATATTTTTATATCTCAAAGAAAGTACATCCTTGATCTTCTCTCTGCTTTAGGATAACTTGTGTGTCATCCTGCTGATATACCTCTAGAATTGAATCATCGCCTTGACGAATTTAAAGGGGACTTAATGGAGGATATTGGGCAGCATCAGCGACTTCTTGGGAAGCTCTTTTATCTTTCTCTTACCCGTCCTGATATTGTATATGCAGTTAGAGTTTCATATTATACGTGCGAAGTATTGAGAAGATGTCTGAGAGGTCTTGGATATGGGTGTTTTTCTGAAGGCTCTTACATAACATGTCGTCGATATAGACTTCGATTGACTTGCCAAGCAAAGGTTTGAATATGGTTGTGACAAGGCATTGGTAGGTGGCTTCGGCATTTTTAAGGCTGAAGGGTATAACATTGAAACATTAAAGGCCTTGTTCAGTTATTAATGAAGTTTGAAGTTGTTCTTCCTGGAGGAGGGGTACCTGATTGTAACCCAAAGCCGCGTCCATCATGGATAGGCACTCGTGTCCAGCAGTGGCATTAAGGAGTGTTGAGATAGCTGGGAGGAGGAAACTATCTTTCGGTGTGTACTTATTGAGGTCTGTGAAGTCGACACAGATTCGGATCCTGCCATTCTTCTTAGGAACTGCTACAATGTTTGATATCCAGTCTGCGTACTTCACTTATCTGATAAAGCCTATGACTGTGAGCTTGTCTACTTTAAGGTTTACGGCTTCTCGAAGTCGTGGTGCCAGGGTACATTTCTTTTACTTTACTGCTGAAGAATAGGGGATGAGATCGAGGCGATGACAGGCATGGTTGAGGTCGATACCAGGCATCTCTTGAAATGTCCAGGCGAAGATGTCTTTGTTTTCTCGAAGGAACTCAGAAAGTTCGAGAAGTTCTGACTCATTGAGGAAGGTTTCGATAAATGTACCCTGACCAGGACCGTCGAGTTTAATATAAACAGTGGGTTTGATGGATGAGGTGGTATCTGCCAACGTCAAAGGGATAGAAAGATGTTATGATTGCTATGGGTGGCTGACAAGTTTTCAAGTTTGGTCGATCTCTGGGTGCTTGCATGAGCGGGCAAGGCGTTGAGAGCCTTTCAAATTCTAAGTGCCCTCATGATTGTTGAATCAAAGGGTCTGATTGTAGGTCGAAGGTATAGCTCGCATGGCATGAAGCCAATCTCGTCCGAGTATACCGAGGTATTCGGACTTCTTGTCAATGACGATGAAGTTGGTTTGAAGGGTAATGGGGCTTGTAGTGACGGGTAGGCTGATACAGCCAACAACAACATCTGTTGATCCATTAAAACCTTTTAGTTTGATGTTGGTAGCGGTTATGAGGTCTGTTTTCTTCATGGTTTGGATTGTTTGGAGAAAGAGGACATGAGCTGCACTCCCAGTATCTACGAGCATTGTATGGAGGACGAGGTTCTCGATCTTAATCATGATGACTAATGGATCGGAATGGGGGAAACGAACGTGTGAAGTGTCACAGTCGATAAAAGAAATACCTTCGAGTTGAGGGTGACAGCTTGATTCTGGGAGAAGGGTAGGAAATTTCCCCTGATAGGTGAGCTTGTAACATTCTTTGATGCGCTATAGATGTGCACCTCGGCTGGGTCAGTAGTAGGGGTGGATAGAGATTTGAGGCAGGATCCATCGAGGTAGCTTGGAAAATAAGCAATATACTGGTGCAAATGTCCTACTCTGAAGATAAGTTCAAGAGAGCGCTGAAGGGCAAAGAATTTATTGGTATGGTGACAGTTGCACTTATGGTTGGCATAATAAGAGTCACCTGGTCTTACTTCGATGGGGAAAGGGATGCGCCAAATGGGGTCTGCCTGTATGTGTGGTAGAAGGGTACTGAGGAAGGCAGTGAGTGTAGACAAAAAAAGTCTTGGCCCCTTCTTGCGGGCTTCGGTGCTGTTATTAATGTTAAGGCGTTTGTGGCTCTTAGTCTCCTATAAGACAGGAACGATCAGGGTTGTGTAGGCAGAGTGGAGGTGTTGCCAAGGTTTATTGAAGTTTGTTGTTTGCGAAGGCTGGCTTTATTTACAAGACTCTTGAAGACACTCGAGATTTATATAACCATTGACCTTCGAGAGCATCTCTTTGAGTGTTTTTGTTTTGTGGAGGACTAGGTGCTATTTTACTCGACTGTGGTCGGGCAGGGCATTCGAATATACCAAAATTGCATTCGAGCAGTCGAGATTTTCTATTTTCCGGGATTCGTCGAGGAATCTCCTGGTGAAGGCTTCAAGGGTCTCACTGCCAGATTTTCTAAAATTGAATAGAGCGTCGATTCTAACCTCTCTGCCTTTGTTGAAGGCAAACTGGGCAATGAAAAGTTGCGATAGTTGCTCGAAGCTTCGTATCGAGCCATTGGGGAGGTTGTAGTACCATCGAAGGGGGTTGTCAGTAAAGCTCGTTGGGAAATATGACATAACAGGTAGTCAGCCGTAGAGCAGAGGCTCAGGGAATTTTTGAATTTGAGGATGTAGGATTTAGGGTCTGTGTTGCGATATTTGCTGAGTTTGGGAGCAGGAAAGTTGGAGGGTATTTCGATAGCCAAAAGTTTAGGGCAGATCGGGTTATTGAGGCGGCTCCATAAGTTTGTGGCTGGGCTCGTGCTAATGACGGGTTGTATTCTGTGGTCGAAGTCTTGCTGTGCAACATATGCAGGATATGGGGGAGATTGATGAATTCAAAGTTTGTGAGGTTGAGTGTGTGGTATAAAATTAGCACTGCGTTCACCGAGTCGTTCCCGAGCAGGACGGCGTTTGGGGTGTCTGGAGGTGAGGAGGGCTGAGTCAGAAGAGTCTTCTATGGGATAAATCCTGAGGTGAATGGAGCCGGTTGGGGGAATAATACGGGGAAAACCTTCAGCGCCAGCATGAACGGGGGGTATCTTGAGGTTTAGTGAAGGTCCTAGGCGGGCGGGAGCATAGACGCGCGATGGGTCTGGTACCTGGGACGGGCGGGAAGGTTCCAAGGGCTGTGATCTCTGTAGCTCTCGGACAGTGTTGCGCAGTTCATCGATTTCTCTGTTATGTCTATTTTAATCATCCAAGCGGCGATTCCGCTCAGTTTCCAGTGCCAAGCGGTGGTTTTCATGCTCCTGGCTTAGTTGGTTCTGGTGGTGCTCGTCTGCCTGAGTGACTTGTTGGAATAATAAGGCTATTTGGACAGCTACTCCATTAATGGAGTTACCTGCCTGGGTTTAGTTAGAACGGCGTGTGGGTGCCATTGAAGATAATCAGTTGAGGTAGAAAACAAAAAGAGGGGAGAAAAAAGGAAGGGAGATTGGTGGTGTGAGAAGCACAGACGGCGCTAATTATAGGGACCTAACTTCGTTTGGAGGGGAAGTTGGTTCTTACAACGTAAAACCAATCTTCAATCAAAGGGATATAAGCAATTAATCTAGAGTAAGAACTAACTATAGGCAAATACTTGCGTAAAGGCCCGAATGTGACTCTCTACGACCTCTGATGAGGATTTTTAAGATAGATTATATTACTAAAGAGTAATTGGAGGGTTGGAATACACTGAATATTAGGTGGTCGAAGGTAAAATGCAAAGGGCCGGAGATGATTCTTCTAACCCCTTCTTGGTTTCTCCTCTCCTCTATTTATAGAGATACAGAGAGCTGAGTCACCAAGTGTGGGTCCAGATTACATAATTACTGTCAGGAAATCTCGGCAAATTATGGGCGCCGGTCATATCGGTACTGTCACTACAACATTTATTGGTGATGTCTCTGAACAGCGCGGTGGTTGGACCTGTCACTATAGCTGCACGGGCCAATTAATGCGCCGTCTTATCTAATGTGGTGGTTGTCTATCTTATCTTGCTTCGATCGTGTGTTAGTAAGGTCGAAGGATTTCTGATGTAGTATGTTAATCCATCCTCGAAGCTTTATCTGATGTTGAAGCTTCGTCTTCGCAGGATCTCTGGGGAGTCTGTTTTAGAGATTGAGTGGGCTTCGATATATTCGAGTGGCTGTGAAGTGGGCTTTGACTGTTTGTCAAAGGCAACGAGTAGGCTACTACAAGGGGGAGTATTAACAAGGATATTTTAGGTTATTTTAGTTCCACATTGGTTATTCATAGAAGTAGTTTACTATCTCTCTCTTATATATAGAGAGTATGATGTAACCTAAATAATCAATTCAATAATAATATTTTCCTATCTCTGATTTATTTCTACACTTTATTGTATCAAGATTTTTCTCTTTTATCTAAAGCAAGCTTTGGTAGAGTTAAACAAATTTAAGTTTGATCTTTATGGTCTCCACTAGAATAAACATGAAACATGTCTATTATAGTTATTTGTTTGTATAGTTGTTTGGTATACCATATATCTTCATTGTTTATGACTGTTTCCCTATTAACTATTGTGTTTCAAGGGTGACCCACTATATCTTTATGAATTAACGACCACAAGTTCCTATCCGGGATGTTATGCAAGCTAACATAGGCATGCTTTAGTGGCCCATTACCTTCTATCTAGCACTTGCCGATTTCCAAGCATGGAATGCAAACTTAAGCTCAAAATATGCTATTGCGTTTTCCTCTCACTTTATTCATTTATGCCTTCTCTATATATTTTCATTTATCCTATATCCCTTCTTCCAAAATCTATCCCTTGTATTTTTTAAATTGCTCTCACTCTTATATCTTTCTACTGTTATATCTATGATTATCTTATGATTCTCCTCAGTTTTATTTTTTCTATTTCTTGAGTGATATAGTTTTCTTTTTCAACTATCTAATGATTTCTATTTTTATAGTTTTTCCAAGTCATTTGTTCCCTGCATTCCATGTTCCCAACATTCAAGCTCCTAAAGGTATGGTTTATAAATTTTCTAGCCTTTTTCTCACTCTTCCATGTTATTAATGTTGCTCTAACAAAATTTTCTAAATGGATGTTAGTTTTTATGCTTCGTGCTCTTAAAGTAGTCCTGTAAATTACCATTCTAAATTGCAAAAAGCTATATTGGACAAAGGTAAAAAATGTGGAGCAGTTTCTTAATGGTTTTTGTAGATATTGGATTGGAATGGAAAATAATTAGTTAAATTTGCTAGTTTCCCATGCCGATATAGTCTAATTGAACACCAACAAATGTCAACTTTCTTCATGTCGGAAACCTTTTCTTCATGTTGAAAACCTGGAATTAACTCTCATATTGATGAAAAAGATGTAGTCTTTTAAGAACACTGACTCGGTTTATATACACAAGTCAATTAGATATTTAATATTATTACTTTATTTTACAAGTATAGAAGAAGAAAAATGTTATAATGATGGATTTAAAATTAAATTCTTGATATCATGAGTTGTCTAAGACCTAGCCTTAGTTTCTTAGTATTATCTTTATTATGCCATAATGAGAATATTGTTAATTAATGCTAATGACTAAAAGTTTAATCCTTGATGTCATGAGTTAAGTGGAGCAAAATAAATTCTGAAATACATCTAGCTTTAGAGTATACCTTAAAGAATCTTTAAGTTGTTATGGAAGGTGATTTTATGGGTTCTTAGTTTCACAAAAGAATATGCTTTGTCCACTAATATTTTTGAACTGTAACTGCCATTATTGCCAACGTACAAGGGGAAATGACAATATCAAGCATAATGCTAGATCAAGAATGAGGATGCTCAGTGACTCAATCTATAGCTATCTTTTCCATTTGGTGGCTGTTACCTAAGTACCATCTAGTTTCAAAAAAAATAAAATAATCTCACCTAACTATATAAAGCTTAGGTGTAAGTGGAAGCCTCTTGGGTGTGACTTGGGAGTCATTGACAGCCTTCAAAGGAGGGTATTTTATTACTTAGCGTAGATGACTTTGCTAATTGTCATATAGGAGGATATGTGAGTTTGTTTTGCGATCATAAAGAAATTTATTTCGGCAAGATTACATGAATAGTTTCCTTTATCTTGTAATTGGGCGTGTGGATCTTAACAATTTAAATGGGTCAAAATTTGATACATTTACAAATGTTTCGGAACTGAATTCGTTTCATGAACCATTTGATTCAACATATGAGTTTATGTTTTAAAATAATTTTTTTAGTGTTGTCATTTCAGGCTAATGGAGAATAAGCACTATGCTTTATACTATGCTTTATATGAAGAAAGCGAATATATGAATAACATAATCCTGGGTTCTACCCTAAATCAGCAAACCCTTGATTCAATGGCGGAAAAACAATGAGCCTGATATCCAAGTTATTATTAGTCTCTATGCAATGTTTTGCATTTTATATTGTTTTCTTGCTAAAATAACATTTAAGCGGTTAGAACAAATTGTAAACTCAGTCTAAGAAAAATACACAACAGACATCTAAATAAGATGTACGCAAGTCAATAATTAGTAAATGTTCAGAATTTTATAGTTCTATGTCTAAAGGAAGTATTTGGAAATTTGGTGTGGGCGAACAAATATTCCTAACATGATATTGACAAACTATATTATGTTTCAAGTTATAAATTTGGACACTCCCTCACCCCACCCCCCACCCCCCACCCCCCAACTTTGCATAGACCTAAAAAAAGGTTTGTTTGTTTGTTTCACTTTTATACTCTCTTCCTTATGAAAGGACTATTAATAGAGGGTCGTAAGAGCATATTTGTGAACGAATTGGTTATATTATATTTTCTTTCATACTATTTGTGACCTATTACTACGTAATGACTACATAACATTTAATTTAAATATTCACCCAAGGCTTGCATTTAACCAATGCGGCCAACGACATTCAAATAAATGCATGTGAATCCAAGTTTAATATGTGTCACTAATGCATTTTCTTATTAGATCTTTAGCTCATATGAAAGAGCACTTGGGAATATATCAATTATTTTCAAGGGAGGGTGGTTCAAATCTACCAAGATTCTGTAGTTTCAAAATGTAATACAAGTATGCACCTCAGGGTATCTCAAGATGGATATGTTTTAAGGCTAAATTTTTTATAATATAATTTTTCTATGAATGCATCTTTTTTGCAAATGTTTCCTACACCCTTCTTCTTCTCTCTTGAAACCTTATCGATGACAATTTATGGTAAGTTATGTGCCCTTCTTATCCTATAGACATGTGTAGTCCCATTCAATCATCCATGCCATGTAGACATGATTAGTCATAATGGATGACCTCTTTTACTTGAATGGAACTAATCATGGTTAGTTATGGCGATAAACAATATATATTGAAATTCTCCTTATGTATATATGTTTGTGTAGCTTGGAACCATGATTTCAATATGTGCCATGTCTTATTACACTTGCATTAGGAAAAATGGATGTGTTGGTAATTTTTAATGCCATAGAGTAAAGGGCCCTTGGTAACCCGTAAATCAACACAAAATATTTTTTTTACTCTTTCATTCCTTTTGTAAACAAGTTGTACCTGTTATTTTGTGTTTCCAAACAATCCAGAAGTTGCTTAAACTGGTAGAGAACGAGGCAAATAACATATATGCCATCATTCCTACGTTAGGAAATGATCATTCTTAATAAGTGAAGGTTAAGCTACATATTCTATTATGTGGGATGATGCTCTCGCCCGTGCTTAAAAAATATAGAAAAAATCCCAAATATAATTATCATTACAGACCATGCTCTTTATTCTTATTATATGAATCACTGTGCGTTTGTGGCATTGATGTACGATCAAAGAGTATCTTACCATTGATTCACAATATGAATTGTACATGTTCCATTTCAGAGGCTTATATGGTGAAGTGTATCAAAGAGTTCATGCAACCTGAGGTAGGCATATGCTTAAAAGCCTGCAATCTCTCTCAAACACCATTTAGAAATGCAATTACTAAGGCCCCTCAACACTACTGGCTTCATTTAATGTACACTGAAGATTTAAGGAATAATTAAAACTAATTGCTTCATATGTATAGATGATTCGATTAAGGTATGTCACAAGTGCTGCCTAATATGTGCAGATAATCAGTCTAAAATTGTAGAATCTATCTTCGGATTTGATCTATAATTTTTTTTTTCAAGCTTATTATCTTTTAGGCTTTTCTTATTTAGCTGAATGGTAAGGTGATTCTTTTAGTGTAAACCTTACATTCCTTTCTACTAAGTTATATTCATTTCCATACGATAAAAATCATACATTCCTTATAAGCCTCATATTCTATAACCCCATATTTCTTGTAAATTTCATAGTTTATTCGATTAATTGAAATTCTACCCGTGGACGATGAAGCATTACAATGTAAAGGGGATACTATTGTAAAAATTTTGGGAGGGCATTTTTCATCAGTGTCCTATTCAATGTATAGATCATGTGTATTATGTATTCATAAGAGGAGACTATTGTAAAAAAAATATTTTACTATTCGAGCTTACTCTTCGCTTACTAGTACCAAATAGTAAATGGTTTAAAACTATGCATTATTTTACATGTAATTCTGAATTTCAAAATGATGAGAACATATATTACTCAATGAGTAGAAGAAATACATGCAACCATCCGTATCATATGTTGTAAAAATAGAAAGCGAAATAAATGCACTAGCTATGAACTGTATCCTAATCTAAATCAAATTTTATTCCTCACATTGTAGTTTAACCTGCGCGAGCACGGGCTTATTGCTATTAGTAAACATATAATAGGAGAATCACTGTAGAATTGAACTCTATTCCGCCACGTGTCATATCTGAATGAATGACACATCAGCAATTTGACATCCCAGTTTTTTAGTAAATCTGTAGAATTGATTATGGTGCTGCCACGCAGCGTTTTTGACTTGATTATGATAGCGCACGTCAGTTATTTATTTGTAATTGCGCAAATATACGATAGTATAGTACGTGAGCAAAAAGTCAACTTCTTCTACACAATTTTTCACTCTTCTCAATGAACACATCTCCCGCCATAAAAAAGAGTAATAGGTGCATCTTTCTCTGATGTCAATAAGACAATGAATACAATTTTGCACAGTTTTATCTCTATCAGGGTCTTAGAAGATCAGGGTAGAACTTGTAATGGGTACATATATTTCTCTCACTCTCTGTATAGTTTTCCTTTGAGATCTCTAGGGAGTTTTTAGACTTATGTCCTGATATTTATATGGATATTTGACTTACGTCCTACCATTTAGCAAAAAAGCAATTATAGTCATTTATTTGCATTTTGACCATGGTCAACTGTAATTGATCGTAGTTGATCCAGTTCAAATCTGGTCATTTTGCAAAGATTAAAACACCCTTATTGCACGCGTTAATCACGTTTTGTAAGTGCGGAATTTTCCCTGCCCACTCTCCCTCTTTCTCAACTTGTTCTAAGTATTCTCTCTCTCTTAAATTCTCTCTGATAATGGTGAAGAAGAAGGCCAATAAGGGGAAGATGAAATTGATAGATGAGATTGGTGAAGATGATTTAAACCTCATCACTATCTCTGATAATGGTGAAGATGAGTACCCTCCACCTGAAAAAAGGGAAAACAGTATTAAGAGGTATTCCCTTCCCAAGGTATGTACTATTTTTGTCTCAATGCGTATGATTTGGATACCTAACTTAGGTTTTATTAGAAATTGGGATTTTTTTAGGGTTTATAATTAAATTGGGGGTTTCATAATTTAGGAAATTTGTTACTCAATTACTGTGATTGTTGTGCTGTATTGGAGTTTTTTTAGGATATTAATACTAATAATATTGTATCATGTTCAATTGTTGTATTGTACTATGCAGGCATTCATACGATTTAAGGCATATTTTCATTAACTATAGGAAAAAGTGTGGTAAAGTGAGTCATACAGGTTGGATTGACATTAATTATAAAGAGGAGAAGAGTTTTAAGTATGAGATATTATGTGGGGAGGGGATAACTTATGAGGAATATGTGAGAGTGATTGCAGTCAAGGTTAATGACCACCATGGGGTGGGGAATTACATTCAAGTGGGGAATGTGATAGAGCTTATGTGTTTGTACAGATGATTTGAGGGATATGTGAGCACAGGGTGATTAAAGTTATCCAATGAGAACACAATTTAATATCAAGCCAACAGATATAGTAAGAGAGATGGTTGATGAAGCTGGGGAGTATGAAGATGATATAGATTATATCATATCCCCTAGAAAGACAAAAGAGAAGAATGCCACCCAGTTAAGACCAATGCTAAAGGAAAGGGAAAACCAGTGGTAATGAGTCCTTCCAAATCTAACAAAGCTGCCCATAAACTAGCCAAGAGAGAGAAAATACCAATTGTTGATGCAAAGAAGACAGCCAAAAAGCCTAATGCAAAGTTGAAGAAGAATGTTGTGTTCTCAAAAGAAGAAGACTTGGATGATTTACCTGAAATTTATCATAGTGACAAAGAGATTGACCCAGAGGAAATAGATGATTATGAGATAGAAACTCCAGTAAACATTGTGCCAGAAAGTAAATTGAATGTGATAATATAGATGAAGAATAAGAGAGATATGTTAGGTATGCCCAAGTTGGGATTAATTGTTTGGGGCTTGAGGATGGCTATTATAGTACCCACTCATCTGATGATGAGGATTATGTTTCTACTGCTGAAGATCTTGAAAGAGGTAATGAATTTGAAGGTGTTGATGTTGAATTGGATAAAATTTATAGAAAAGAGGAGGGTAACAAAGTCAAAACACTGTTGATAGTTGGTTTTAAAAAACTTGAGATAGGGATATAATGGGCAACTGTATATGAAGCTAGAGAACATATGAAAAGGTTTAAAATTTTAAACTACTTCACATATATATGCATCAAGAATGACAGCACTAGACTGATGTAATGGCCTGATTCCGTAAGCTCGAAGTGACTTGGAGTTAGCTCTTACACCAATGTACCTATGACAAAATCTAATGGAAAGCAAGAAATAATACAGGTGTTTTAGCGTGGAAACCCTCTAAATAGGTAAAAAATCATATCTTCGGGTTAAGGATTTTTTGTAATAGTAGCATTTTATTGCTTGAGGCTAATATCTTATTACAAGTGATCTCTTGATATAAAAATTCTTGATCTTGTGAATAAGAAGTTTGAAGTTTTGAGAATCTAGAAAATATAGTTTTCTTGGTGATTTCTCATGTTATTTTTTGGTTCCTGTCTCTTCATAAACTTTTTCTTTATATAGGCCTTCTCCACAGTTCTTCATCGTGTTGAAGTACGTTATCTGAACAAGGTGGTTAGTGGCAGTTAACTGAGTAACTGTCTGAGTAACTATCGAGTTTGTGAGAGACAGGTGGCTTTAACTTATTCAAGTTTTTCATTTTGAGCTCGACCCACATTTTTTATCAGTTCGTGGAGTAGGTGGCAATATTGACTGGAGAAGTCATATGGAGAATGCGTGGGTCTGATATGGAGGTAGTTCAAACTGAAGACAGCTCAATTTTGGTAAGATTGAGAGTCACGAGTGGCTTTGGTTGAGAAAGAATTTTTGGGTATATGGGTATTTAGGCTGAAAATTTGAATAATGAAGGAAGTAATTATGGTGTTTGACTGCATAGAAAATGGGCGTGTTACGGGGGGGATGTATGTGCATTGAATGTTGATGGGAATATTGATGTATACGACGGTTAGAGTTTGAAGAGTTTTTTCTGTATTGAATAATGACGCTTGGGGAAATGTTCCTGCATAATATATATAGGGTTATATAAATAGTACTTGTACATAGGCTTGTGGCCAAGTACGCTTGATCTGTTACAATATTTTCTGAAATTGTTAAAGATGGTGAAGACTCGTAGAATGGTTCTTAAAGAGAAAATTGCTTCTGAAATGCAAAGGTTGAAGTTGAAGTATTTCGGGGATCAGTCCTTAGAGATGCCTACTTCTATTCCTATTCCTTCGACGTATCAAGGAATGTCGAAGAATGAAGCGGCTAAAGCTGAGGAGGATTTTTACTATAGTTGGAGGTTTTACCACGTTACCTTAACAGGCGAGCAACATTGGGTTTGTCTCCGGATTCTTGCAGAAGACAAGGTTTGGGAGATAGATACAGGGATAGGCATAACTGCAGGGCAGTTGTGCTGATGTCTTGTGTTGCAAGGGATTCTAAGGTCGGGCCCTCTATATCTCTACCAACTCTACGAGGGTGGTGGATATAAGAGAGGCGGCGATGGTAGTGGAGGAGGAAGATGGAGAATGGAAGTCTGCTTCTGCACTTCCATTGCTACTTTGCGCTAACAAGACCTTCAGTTTGAAGAGTTGGCTTAAGCACTGAGTGTCCTGCTTTCATAGTTTCCATTTGAAGTTTATCTAGACTTTGACCAACTTCATGGAAGGGAGGATACTTGTTGTTTCCAATTTCTGCTTTGCATCAGGGTGAAAGATCACTAAAGTAGAACAAACTGAAGGATTTGACATTTTGGAGTGTCTGAAAGACTTGTTAGCTATAAAAGTACTTGAAAATTTTATTATCTATAGAGTACCTGATGTTGAGTACTTGAAAGACTTGTTATCTGTAAAATACCTAATATTGAGTACTTGAAGGACTTGTTATCTGTAAAAGTACTAGTAATTTTTTTCGAGATGAATAAAATTTATTATCCAAACTCTGTGTTCATATAGAATAGAATAACTCTATAAATCAAGTTGTATGATCCAAAGACTTTCAAATATTGTATAAAATGAAATGTATGAGATTAGAATGTATAATATTTGTAATAATTGAACTGTTAGAAATTTGCTTGTAATGTGAAAATATGTGTGTAAGTGTCAAATATGATTCGACCTATGTGTTAGAAATGTGGGGGAGAGAAAATTGTGGAAGTTTCAGAATGAGAAATCATTTCAGAAAGGTCGATCTAGAATATTGGACTTGGAAAGAATAAACTCGATTTGGAATAGGATAAAATGACTGAGGTCGATAGGGAGAGATATGTTCAAATAACTTTTCTCAAGATATTAGGGTTTCTGCTATGAGATAATATAATAAAATTATGACTTGTGGGGAATTGGTAGTAAAAATGTATAAATAAGGGTAGAATGAATTCTATGTAGGAAGAATGAAGTAAGAATGGTATGGACTCAATCTGAGAGAATTCATTATGCCATTGAAGGGCGGTTGGCGATAAAGATCGCTGAAGTGCGGGAACAGATTTTTAGATTGTTGGATTATGATGTTGAGCTACCAGTGAGGGAAGTTCAACTTGAAGGTTTCGATAGGATTTGGAGAGAACGTGAGTATGAACATTGCTTTTATGAAGAGATGCTTTGAGAAATTATGGTAGATCCTATAGCTCAAAATTTTTATCTGAGATAGCTTGTTGTAGAGGAGATTGAATTGGAAGATATTAGGATTGCTGGAGGATATATGATTGGATGTGGTTGCCCGAGACATCAAGGCTATTTTAGATATAATTATATATGAGGTGAATGAAGCGAATGTAAATAGGAGTTACAGAATATATGAAATTATATGAGTTTGAATAATTTAAAAGAAAATGGAATGAGAATAAAAGTTGAATAGATCCTCTATTTTTATGAATATTGTTTGTAACTATTGTGAAAAACAAATTTAAAAATATTTGAAAACCAGTTATGAGAGCTTCGGAAATGGCGTCATTGCTGTTATAAGTAGAAGAAACAAGCATAGAAAAAGTAGGGAGCTTCTGATTTTGTCCTATATGTAAAAGTTGTGAAAACCCAATTGCGTGTAAGCGTGAGTCATCATGAGAATGGCGAGGTCAGAGAGAGATTTAGAAAAGAGAGATAAAAATAAGATTAAAATATAAGGTAAAGGGTAATAATGGGAAAACGTTTTCACCGAAAAGGTGCAACACGTCTGACATGGATAATGGAAGGGATGCCTCAGTTCCAAAATTGAGGATGGCTCGTGCGAGGCTCAATAACTGTCAGCAGTTAGAGAGAGGAAATATAAATACTGCTTCATCTTCGTCAATCAAACGTTTCTCAATTTCTGGAAACTTGAAGAGCAGTGAGAAAGGAAGGATGAAGATAGGCAAAAATAGTAGAGAAACTCGTGTGGATTTAATCGAAAGTGATCAAAAATCAAAGCGTAAGAGAGCTGCTGAGACTGAGTCATGAATGTGGTTATACAACAGCGTTGTGAGGAAAGGATTTGGCACTGCCTTGGATTCGCATTCTGATATAGAAGGTTAGTAAATGATTTGTGATGTATATATGTGTTTATTTAAAGATCATGTTTTGTTTCTATGTAAATCTACAAATTACTATTTATAGTAAACCATGAAAACCTGTTTGATATATGATATATAAAAGATATTTGTATGCGGTTAACGTAAATATAAAAGATAATGATAGATACCTGAACCTGTGTGTAGGTCGATCGTGAGGAGTGTTTATGTAAGATAAAATCCCTTTTTGTAGTTGATATGATGAGTTCCCCTGCTAATGAGGCATCGACCTCTGGTCGGTCGGCTGAGTCTGAGATTGAAATGTCTGAAAGTGAGGAAGAAGTTGGTGTTGATCAATTTCCAGATTTTCCTGGAAGATTGGTATCATATCCTCCTCGCTTGAATGTATTCAAAGTGTTTTGTAAAGCCAAGGCTTCTGTAGGAGGTAGATGGGGTAATTGTATAGAACACGCCTATAGGCAATTTAGGGATTGCACTGTAGCAACAAGAGAATAATATTTTTACTTGTAAGCTGAGCTTGCTAAGGAGAGAGGCGTCTTAGCGTCCCTTTTATCTTCATAAGCGGAGCTGCAGGTTAGAACATAGTAAGAAATATTTGATTTGTATGCTTCATTAGTATAGAGCTACAAAATAATAAATAAAGTGTAGAGATGGACCAAAAACTCATTATCAGCTTAGGGGCAAATGACACTGAAATGGTGCACATGAGATACCAAAGTTTTTGAAAAACTAAAATATAGAGAATGTGAACCTTAAACTTGGAAATATATTTTATTGAGCATTTATCCGAGATTGTACTTCGACCTTAAATTCAGAAGTAGTTTTACACAGTAGATGTCAAAAACTAGATATCTTGTTAGAAATGTGTCTTAAGTGTTGAATGAGAGTTCTGAATCGAACTTGATATAATATATCTATAATGTGCAGGTGGAATTGGAGTTAGCTTGCTTGCGCAAATTTGATGTTTGCCAATGTAACCAAGAATTTGCAAAGGAGTTAGATAGGATGAGAGAAGCGAATGAAGATAGAGAAGATCAATATGTAAAGGTGCACTTCAAGTTTTTTGAGGCAACACAGGCTGTTATCGACCTAAGTTGGCAGATCGAGAAGAAGGATACCAAAATTGAGAAAGGACAAAAAGAGCTCGCGGAGTTAAAAGAACATGCAACGAAGCTCAAAAGCCAGAATGATGTATTGATGGTAAAGAGTAGGGAGGTTGACATGGCTCATTACCGTATACATAAGCTAGAAAAATTGGAAGAAGCTTTAAATCGTTCGGTGGCCAATTTGAAAAATGATTTGATCAAGAAAATGAACAATTAGGAGCAAATTTGAACTTATCTAGCGAATAGTAGGAGCGAGCTGGAGCGATTGAAGAAGAAATTGGTTGATAAAGATAATGAGTTGAAGAGAGCTCGAGACGACCTATCTGCGTCTAAACAAAAGAGTATGCAGCTTTACCTGCCAAAGATTTCTAATTTCGGATGGTACAACGTAAGTGTGATAAGTTAAACAAAAGAGTGACGCAATTGAAGAGCCGACTGGTGCAGGCCAATTCGCGTGCCAGAAATGCTGAGGCTAGAGAGCGCTCTAGAAAGAATAGAAATGATGCCAAGGTTTCTTTTATTCAAGGGGATGTAGTCAGCCTGTCAGCTCAAATAAGAGAGCTGAAGGGGGATGTTGCTCGAATTTAAGGTTGTGTGCAAAAAGGAGTTGAGTGGTTGAGGGAGAGTGAACAGAAGCCGGTTCTAGGGAACAAGGGCTAGATCAGTCTATCAAAGGGAATGATATTTTGATACAGCAGAAAGATAAAATATTACAAAAGATTCTGGATGTGGAAGAACTAAATAGAGAAATTAAGGTACTTCATGCTTAGGTGGCCGATTTGAAGGTGATTAACCAAACTAAATCGGCTAATGCTGATAAGAAATCAGAAGAAAATATTACTTTTACAGATCGAGTAGATAGAGAAATGACATGGCTAAAAGAATGGTATACGAGGTCAGAAGAACGCCTTCATAGGGCGAGAACGAATTTCTCTAGGTCTGTTGTAACTAAGGCATCACACTCAGAATTGTTGAGGGTGGTGATTGCCTATTTTATAGAGGAGGTAAAAAGGCTTGAGTCAGAAAGAGATACCTTGTTTAGCAGTTTGTCAGACAGGGGATATATTTGCAGAGCTGATATAGATCGATAAAATTATATGGAGTCCATAGAAATGGATTTAGACCCTCAACCTACTGAATTGATAGAGTATGGCAGGATCGTTGTGACTGCTCGAGGTCGAGAACTTATGGCTAATCGACCTCCTATTATAGGGGAAAGCGTAGTTGACATCCCAACAGCAGAAAATAATCCATTGTAGAGGTTATATATGTAACCTGAAATAAAAAGTAGCTATTGCAGATAAGTTGAGAGATGAAAGCTAGTTTTACCTTTGTTTTATCTTATGTCTGGTAGAGTCTTTGATGTAAAACAAGTATTACCTTAGTTTTAATCACAGAGATTTAGTTGAGTTAGCCAAACCAAGTGTTATACTTGATTTAACTTGTATGATGTCGTAGCCATATTGGGGTTGATGAAAGCTAGTTTTACCTTTGTTTTATCTTATGTCTGGTAGAGTCTTTGATGCAAAACAAGTATTACCTTAGTTTTAATCGTAGAGATTTAGTAGAGTCAGCAAAACCAAGTGTTATCCTTGATTAACTGGTATAGAGGTCGATTAAAAGCTAGTATTATCTATGCTTTAATCTATGTATTGTCTACGGAGTAGAGAGATGTATGAAAGAAAAACTTGCATGTTTCATTGAATAGAAAAGGATATACATTTGATGGAGATGAAAATCTTACTTTTGGAAGAAAAAAAAAATTGAAATAGAGTAGTGAGGGACTTAACGATAGTACCGTTTCATTCACCTAGTGTTTCAAGGATTTGAAATGTGAACTCCCTCTTTTATCATAAGCTAATATGATCCCAGGCCTGAGATACCTATGATAAGGAATGTGCAGTGGCCTATTCTGCATCGTGAGCTCATGCTTCATCTTTGAACTACAGATGAACTTTCAACCTCAGCAACAGAGCATGTGGTACAATCATAAACATGTACAGAATGAGTTTCTCATCCAATACCACTCATCCCCAGCAACACTCATGTTATTGGTTGAGAGCCGTCTTGCAATAGTTTATTTTGTATCTTAGACTCAAACCTCACCCTTAATCTTATCAGCATACAGGAAGCATTACTAAAGATGTAACCAAACTTTCCCCAGTTCGAGATATTACTTTTGAGCTCTACACTAGTAGTTTGACCTGCGTGAAGCACACAGTCAGTAATAGAGCCATTATACAGCAGCAAAGGTCAGAACGTTACACAACCTGGTAAAAGAATATCTCACACTCACTTTGTAATGTCCATCATTAAGGAACTTTATGGTCATCAAACAGTCATATTAGAGAACCTATAAGAGGTTCTGGAGAACTGCAGACGGGAGACAGAATGATCACCATAGAAAAGATCCTACTCTATCATCCAATATTCTAAAATCGTTCATTGTAATGCACTAGAAATCTCAACAAGATCATCACTTTCTCAAAATCCTCAGGAGAGGTCGTGGTTTTTAACCTATTTAAAGGTTTTCCACCCTAAACATTCTTGTTGTTTATTGTATGTTATTCCTGAATGCTCTAAATACATTTGGTGTAAAGGCAAAGTCTGTATCCTGGAATTAGGCTATTATATTTGGAGCCGTATGGGGGAATTAAAATTCTCAATCCCATTGTCTCAAACGCCGATAATCACCTTTTCTCAGAATGTCTCTTCCAGGTCAAAGTATGTCGATCGTCCAGGTGGAAGAGAACACAGCTTTAGAAGATCTGAGGGCCACTCTGAACTCAGAAACAGAAAGGTGTGCAGCCCTGGAATAATAACTCACGAGTATACAGGATGCGCTACAGGTCTTACTGGGTCAGCATGTCGCCGCCCAGAAGAATAAAGTCGTACAACCTGAAGGCTCGTGGATTTCCGTTCATGACAGAATCGGACCTCCCCCAAAGGGCGTTCACGCAGGAGGTGCGCTTTAATCTAACCGTCATCAATAAGGCATGGATCCCCCCTCCCCCCCCCCCCGATCTAAGAGATCCAACAGGAAGTAGATAGCGGCCTGGAAGAAGCCAAATAGACTAAAAACCTACCTAGAAGTGTTCGAGTCTTGGCAAAGGAATGTATAAGTGAAGGGAGTGGTGACCACAACCCTGGAGATGGGCGTGTCACACGTCCAGCCATCACAACTCGATAGTACGTCACTCAGGAACACGTTGAGAAGCAGATCAAAGAATTGCTCGATGCTCACACGCAGACTAAAGGGATCCACAATAGATTTCAGAAGAGCCCGATCGCCCAAGAGTTCTTAGATGGGGAAGTCCCCACCGATTTTTACACCCTGAAGATCCGAAAGTACAAAGGGACTGACCTAGTGGAACATGTTCAAGTGTTCCAGGACGCTCTAGGCTTGTATTCCATGTCCAACCACATTCTATGTCAGCTCTTTCCTGCCATCTTATTAGGTGAGCCCCTACGATGGTTCCATACACTGCATGAAGGATCCATCACAACTTTCAAATAGTTGCGCGAAATCTTCATTAAGAATTATTCGCATAACAGAGATAAAGAAGAAAATTTATATTATCTTTTCAGCCTCAAATAGATGCTAGGAGAAAAACTTGAGACGTTTACCAAAAAGTTCTTAGAGTTAGCCCAAAAAGTAGACCAACTAGACCAAAAGATTATTATTTCTGCTTTCACCAACACCTTACTCATCGATGGCCGAGCAAAGGAGTACCTCATCCTCAACAATCTAACAACGTTGGAAGACATGATCGAAAAGGTCAACGGATATATCGACCTAGAGCGGATGGCATCCAATAGGCATAAACCTCAGAAGTCAACACTGACAGCTCGAGATCAGTCAAACCATTCTGATTTTAATCGGACATCAGATCAAGGAGGAGACAGAAAACACCCCAAGTCCAGCGACAAACGACCTCGGAAGGGGAGTAACTTGCCTAGACCTTACGTTTCAAAGATGAATGTGACTATAGTCAGCATATATCCTATATTACAGAAAAATAGATTCTTCTAAAATGCGTAGTACCTTCAACCGATCGAGAACAAACCATACTGCATCCATCATAAGGTCGGACATTATGAGACGGAGCAATGTTTTACATTATAACAGTTGTTGGAGTACATCTTCGCATATGGACGAATGCACAAGTATATAGTGGATGTGGAGAGTTATAGAACGGGAGTTACCAAAACCCTACTGAAGCTGTGCAATTCAAAGAGCACGTAGCTAAAAAGTATTTATACCATATCTTGCTCTGCCATCTCGTGGAGACCTAGGTCATCACGGAATCAAACAGAAGCAAGTGGAGGCGTGCTGCCCAATATCATGACTTATCCATACAAGATAAAGAAGCTCGTTTAATTCCAGTATCCAGCTCTCAGCGAACTGGGATCTCTTATGATGATTGCGACATTTGACATGTTAACTATCTGCACCATGATTCCTTGGTGATCATGATGAAAATACGGAACATGGTACCTCATACGATGATGGTAGACACTGGCAGCACTATCAAACTCTTTTTATAGAGCACGATCGGCCAGATGGGTCTGGCCGATAAGGTTCAACCCAGCGATGTAGATATTTGTGGCTTCAATGGGTCTAAGGAGGAGTGCGTAGGAAAGATCGTACTTCCTTCCACCGCAGGGCCGGTAACACTCGATGTTGCCTTTTACGCCGTCAATATAAAATCCCATTATCTGGGGATCATGGGGCATTGCTGGTTACATAACATGCATGCCATTCCATCAACCTACCACTTGGCATTACATTTTGAGTGGGAAGGTAGTGTTTACGAGATAAAAGGAAGTCAGGACTTAGCATGAGCGTGCAAAAATTCTGTCATATTGGACCGGAACCTTCTGAACATCAGCTCGCATAGAAATTATAGAAGATAATTGGAAACATTACAGAGAACTATATAGTCAACACTACAGGGCAACATCTACCCACCGCAGAGACCACATAATACGTTGAAATCAGTAGACCCAAGCATGGGACATATATTGGTACACATCTGCCCCTAGCAGAGTGCGACACTCTCAACCAGTTCCTTAAAGAAAATAGTAACGTCTTCGCCTGGACAATTCACAAGATGCCGGGTATCAACCCGAACATAGCCTGTCACAAACTCAACTTAAAGGAAAAAGTTGAAGCTATGAAGCAAAAACAGGGGACTTTAACACCTAGACTTCGTGATGAAGTCAACAAGGAAATCAAAAAACTCATCGAAATCAGTTTTATCCGTAAGGCCAATTACCCAGAATGGATATCGAATATTGTAGCGGTACCAAGGAAGAATGGGAAGATAAGGATTTGCGTGGATTTTACCAACCTAAGCTGGCATACTCCAAAAGACAGTTTCCCGCTCCCTGTCATAAATAACCTGCTCGACACTACATTGGGGAACAAGCTCCAATCTATGATGGATGCCGCGTCAGACTATAACCAGATATCTATGCTACCTGGCGACCAAGAGAAAGTAGCTTTTATTACAGAGCATGGTTTATACTGTTACAAAGTCATGCCATTCGGTCTCAAGAATGTTGGAGCAACTTACCAGCGATTGATGACCCAAATGTTCAAGGATCACCTCAAAAAAAAATTGGAGGTCTATATAGACGATATGTTGTACAAAATTCAAAAGAAGGAAAACCAAATCGTGGATTTATACACGACCTTTGATATCCTCTATCTCTACAAGATGAGACTCAACCCTGACAAATGCCAGTTCAGAGTTCAATCAGGGAAATTCTTGGGCCAGTTAATCAGCAAGCACGGTATTGAAGCCGATCTGGATCACATTCGCAAACTATTATCTATGCCTTCCCCCAAAACGAAGAAAGACGTCCAGAAGTAAGTAGGGAAGATTACCGCAATAAACAGTTTTGTTTCAAAATCGTCCGATCGTTGTCGATGGTTGTTCAACTTATTACGTGAGGGGACAATAAAATAGAAACCTCGGAAGAACCACGGGATCGAATGGACAGTGGAGTGCGAAGCTGCTTTTCAACAGCTAAAACTTTACCAGTGTTCACCACCAGTGGTGAGCACACCTAGCAAAGGGGAAGAGCTCACCATATATCTTGCAGTTACTAAAGAATCATTAAGTTCTATTCACATTTGGCTTGATGAGAAAATAGAGAAGCCTGTCTACTTCATTAGTAAAACTCTCACTCCAGCAGAATCATGATATAGCAAGGTCGAGAAACTACTTTTGTGTCTCGTCTACACCTCATAAAAATTGAGACAATACTTCCAAGCCCACTCAGTATGAGTAGTGACCAACTACCCTCTTCGTGAAATGTTATCCAAACGAGAAAAATTTAGACGAATCCAGCAGTGGTCAGTCACTCTTGGTAAGCATGACATCCGATTTGAGCCTAGACATTCTAAAAAGGGTCAGGCCGTAGCAGATTTCCTTGTGGACTTCCCGGTAGAAAATCCTAACAAGGAAGAAGACAGCAGAGAAATTCATGAAGAACAGCTCGAAGAAAGGGCCGACTGGATAACACAAAAGGGATGACATCTTCTAACTGATGGATCCTCAAAACTTGCAAGATCAGGCATCGGAATTGTGCTAATCACACCTTCCAATGATAGAATTGAAAAGGCAATCTAATTAAATTTTGAAGCTACCAACAATACAGCAGAGTATGAGGCAATGATTCACGGTTTGGATATGGCTCTAGAAATTGGAGTGTCCGAACTATCTGTATATACAGACTCTTTGCTCATTGTAAACCATTGCACAGAGAAATTCCAAAAGAATGAGAAAATGATCGATTACGCAGCTGCCATAACCGACAGAATGAGTAGATTCAGGATAATGTCTATCGAACATTTGCCGCATGGAGAAAATAGATATTCTGATTCCCTCACATATCTCGCAAGAGTCCTTGGCTCAGAAGCTCGGTATCTCAATATTTAAGTAATATTAACCCCCAGCATTAACATCATAAGCTCAAATTTTATTAATACTGGGGGCATTGAAGAGGATGAGGACGATTGGAGACGACCTTTCCTCAAGTATATTTGTACCAAGAACATATTCGATGGCGAAATCCCTCAAGACCCTACTGAAAGAAGGTGCGTACTTGATAACACCAAATGATACATCGTCGAAAACGGTCTCTTATACAAGATTTCGGTCACAGGGTCGTATCTTGAATGCTTATCTTACAAAGAAGCTCGAAAATTCTTACACAAACTGCATGAAGGCACTTGTGGTTCCCACACAGCAGGAAGATCTCTTGCCAACCGAGCTCTTACCCAAGGCGTCTTCTGCTCTAAAATGAAAGCTTAAGAAATCGAGTTCATAAGAAAATGTGATGCCTGTCAACACCATGGTCCCCAAATTTGAGCTCCAGCTTTAGAACTATATTCCAGCAACGTTATATGGCCATTTTAAAGATGGGCCCTC
Source organism: Kingdonia uniflora (assembly GCA_014058105.1). Lineage (NCBI taxonomy): Eukaryota > Viridiplantae > Streptophyta > Magnoliopsida > Ranunculales > Circaeasteraceae > Kingdonia > Kingdonia uniflora. The sequence goes on along the minus strand of JACGCM010000440.1, from coordinate 1,479,000 downwards.
GACCTTGTCGGCTATTTTCCAACTGTACCTGGAAAATGAAAACATCTCTTATTCGTAATAGATTACTTCACTAAGTAGGTAGAGACAGCTCCCCTATGCCACACTCGAGAAGATGAAGTTATCAAGTTTACCTGGGAAAACATCATCATCCGTTTTGGCTGCCCCCATCTCATCAGGATCGATAATGGACCTCAGTTTGCTGGCTCCAAGGTCATCAAATTCCTCAACCAACACAACATCGTACATTCCCCTTCAAATCCGTATTACTCGTAAGGGAACGGCCAAGCCGAGATCGCTAATCGCACTATCATCGATGGAATCAAAAAGTGCCTAACATAAAAGAAAGGAAATTGGGTCATGGAGTTACCACATGTGTTATAGGCTTCTCAAACTACGTCTTGAGTTTTAACTGGATGCACGCCATTCCTTCTAGCTTACGGTACTAATGCAATCATCCCTATTCAGTATCATCACCCTATTCGCGACCATGCCATGACCGGTAAAGAAAATGAATTCCAGTTAGCATGCAATATGAACTGGATCGAGGGGACTCAGGACAAAGCAGTCATAAAATTGGGAAGGTATCACCAAGCTTTAGCCCAATTTTATAACAAATGCATTCGGCATAGAGAGTTTGAAATCAAGGATCTAGTCCTCTGTGAGATTCCCAAACATCGCAAAGAGCTCAACGCAGAGAAATTATCCGAAAACTGAGGAGGTCCCTTTGTCGTCATCGGGAAAAATGGCATTGGTTCTTACGACCTCGCCACTGAGCATAGCAAGCACATACCTAATCCTTGGAATACAAGGAGACTAAAATTATATCGTAGATAACGTATCAGTCGCAGTGTACTTTTCTTCAAACCAATCTATCAGTTCGTATGACGAGCTCACATCAATAAAGGATAACTATTTTATGAAAATATCTGAGTACTTTCTGCTAGGCCACATATAATTTTTATACACAGATTACAGATTATTTGTTGCTTTGGCCTAATTGATCATCTAATACATTACAGATCATTTGTTGCATCGGCCAAACCGATCTATCTAATGCATTCGTTGTACGTCAATCTTACACCAATGAAATACTTGTGTTCAATTGCCAAAACTTTTATACACAGATTACGGATCATTTGCTGCTTTGGCCAAATTAATCATCTAATACATTACAGATAGTTTTTTGCTTCGTCTGAACCGATATATCTAATATATTCACTAAACGTCAATCTTACACCAATGAAATACTTGTGTTCGATTGCCCTCCAAAACTTCTATACACAGATTACAGATCATTTGTTGTTTTGGCCAAATTGATCATCTAATACATTACAAATAATTTATTGCTTCGGCCAAACCGATCTATCAAATACATTCACTATACATCAATCTTACACCAATGAAATACTTGTGTTCAATTGATCTATATTATAGTACTTCTAATAAATCCAAAGAGTACTTATGAAAACAAATTACAGATTATTTGTTGCTTCGGCCAAATCGATCATCTAAACTACATTACAGATCATTTGTTGCTTCGGCCAAATCGATCATCTAATGTAATGACCCGCATTTTTTTATTTTTTTATTAATCTTTATATTCAAAATTTGTATATTCCTATTCCTTAACTTTGGCATATACTCCTTTGCATCATACATCTGCATATTCTCCTATCCATAATGCATCTATATTTTTCTTAGTGTCAGGTTTGGTTTTGATTCCATTTTGGTAGCGTTTTAGTGGTTTGATGGTTTTGGTTGTTTGACGTTTAGGTGTTTTAGTTTGTCGCTGTGGTGCATGTTCGGAGAGTGGTTTCTATATCCGGAAAGGGTTTTTCGCTTCTCTCCTTCGCGTAAGTTATAGTGTTTTCGATTCTGGGCATTTCTGGCATTTCCAATTTTCGTTCTGAGGTAGAGATATGGGATTAGCTACCCCTGATTTCTCAACGCCTATCAGACCGCCGTCGGACTCCTTCCATCCGTTTTTATTCCTTCCGGCTAAGTTTCTAGCCGTTAGATTCATTTTCTGGGTTTTAGAAGTTCTGGTGACCATTAAACGGTAGAGGTGGTGTTTAGTCCTTGGAAACCCTTTGTGATGGTTGTTCAGGCTGTCCCAGTCTTCTGAGGGTCTTGGTATGGTGTGTGGTTCAGGAGGACCTCTGAGTAGCATCATTTTTAGACTTTTCCCAGATTGTCGTTCGAACGAGTCCCTTTGTCGTTCAAACGAGTTTCAGTGTCTTCTGAACATTTTAAGTGTCTTCTGGACGTTTTGCCTTTTGGACAGATTGTCGTTCGAATGAGATTCATTTTGGTTCGAACGAGTTGATTCATTCCTTCTGGAATTTGGCCCAAGATCCCTTTGTCGTTCGAACGACTTTCGTTTCCGTTCGAACGAGTTGATTCATTCCTCCTGGAATTTGGCCCAAGATCTCTTTATCGTTCGAACGACTTGTCGTTTATATATATATATCATCTTTCATTCTCCCTCCTCATTTTCTTCTCTGTCTCACTCCTTTCCCTAACCGATTTCCCTCTCCTCCAAACTCATAATCCAATCTTCCCCTTACGCTCACGAATTCTTCGCCAAGCTTCGCCGCAACCTTCACTCTCATCATTGGTAAATAATTCTCGATTCCCTTTCAGTCAATTTCTTTCGATTTGGCGTAGGGTTTAATTTCTAGGGTTTGGGTTTTGTTGTTGTTTTCTTAAATTGATTGGTTATTTGTTGTTCTCCATTGTTGTGTGAGATTATCAGGCGTTCCGTTGCCGTTCCGCGGATTTTGGTTGGGTTTTCGAGTTGGATTTTTCCGCAGGACTTAAATTTTTATCAGGCGAGTTTTATTCCAGCATTATTAAGTTTCCATACTAGTTTCTGAGTATTATTTTAGAGAGTCATATTGAGCTTAAAGATGCTTTGTGATTAACTATAATTTAACCTAGGAATTATTCGGTTATAGTGTTAACCTGTAGTTTGGGGTTGTAAGTATTCTGGAGTTGATTTTTGGCTCGAATAGGACCTGAGTTTAGTTAGTGGTGGCTGGATTAGCATTCTCGTGGCTTGCCCAAGAATTACCCTTCCAGCCTTAAGAGATTGTTGGGTTGCGTGTAGTGATGGTTAGGTTGCTGTGTCGGCTATGCATAGTTGGTGCAACCGAGTCCATATCCATCCTGTTTGGGTTGCTGGGTGAGCGGCAGCTGTGTTGTTTTCTTGTGTACCTATTACACCTTTATAACTTATAACACATCTTTCAAAACTTATTGAAATTGGATACACGAACACTCTGTTTTGGTTGACCTCCGACAGGATCTAAAGAATCTGTGAGATCGGGTTAAAAGACATGGTGAGATTGGGAATGGCACTATCATACCTAGTTCAACCACCCCCGGAGTGTGGAATGGTATGAGGCAGAGTCATGGAGATCCTAACTTATTTCACGGTGAAGTTGAAATTCCCTGAAATGATACAGACTATTGCTCCGCTGGTTGATACACCCAAATCCACTTTGATCAAGTGCGACCACCCTAGCTTGGTCGAGCTTAACCAAATCGTACCAGTGTATCCCTTTACTGATCACTTTAAGAAAATATTAGACGTTAGCGGTTGATCAACCAACTTTATAATAGGACCGCGAACACTTTTTAGCAGCAATTCATTCTGCATTAGGAGATATTTATGGGAATATCCCTGCTCATCGCGTCATATCATAACATTGCACCTAGTATAAGTATGGGATTATCCTAGTCATCACTTCACATCATGGCATTGCATCTTATCATTTTATCACATTCTCCTCTCATATTCCTTACTCTATTCTCTTCTCACATTCCTACTTTATTCTCCATCCTCTTATCAACTCTAATATTCTCCTTTCCCTATTAACTCTTTATTTCATTGTTGTCACTTATTATATTGCTAGACTTGCTTAATTACTTGCATCTATATTACATTCATCTCCACCTCTATATTCAGTACAGGTTTATTAGTGGGCTATTTAGTTCTGTTGGATTAGTGAGCTCGTTGTTTGCTCACTCTCGCATTTTAACCATTTCAGAGGTTGAGTAGCTTAGACTGCCGCAAGGTTAGCCAGTTCAGAGATAGATTTTTCCGCTGCAGATTTCCATTAGTTCCAGATTTCTGTAGGTGTTCTCAGCATATATCGCTAAGGTTTTATTTGAGATATTGTATTACGTTTCGACTGATAAGTATATATACGTCTTTTGCTTCTGCGTTATATTGTTGTATTATTATTTCTTTACTCTGATGATTATTGCTATATGTGAATAGCCGAGCCAGAATTTGTCTACGGCTTGGATATTTGTGGGGTAGAATCTTTAGATTCCCCGACCTGCACTACTTAGAATCTAGTAATTGGTCAAGCAATCGATTATTGGATTTTGGGGCGTGATATCTAATCTACATTATAGATCATTTGTTGTTTCGACCAAATCAACAATTTAAACTATATTGCAGATCATTCATTGCTTCGGCCAAACCGATCATCTCATGCATCACAGATTGTTTACAACTTTGGCTGATCCGATCGCATATCACATTGTTTTACATACATTATCATTGGTACCTCACACGGTTAGTATAGTTCACTGTTCGTCTTTAACTAATTCTTTATACATCCATATTTCATTTTTATCCATTGTTTGTATACATACAACATAATCACATTACTCATTCTTCACTAGAGCTATCACTTAACTCATTACCCATATTAGATGGTCCTGTCGCGTCTTTTACGCCACTCTTATGTAACTTCTGATACATAAATTCTGGCATCCTCCCCACAACAATTTTCTTTCCCTCACTAACCATTCTCTCTTTAAACGATCCAATCCTATAAATCATGGGTTCTAAATATGCAGTTTGGATCACCTCTATCTCACATTTTGTACCTTGAGCAGTCAAACCTTCATATATCCTTTGGCTTTCAGCTTCCAGTCTCTTCAACTCAACTGCAAAGAACGATATTACTGTAACCATCTCCCTCTCATGACTACCACCCGCCTTAATTTTTACCTGCTTAATGAGAAGAAGTTCACTCAACTTATACTGTAGTTCCTTCAGTGTATCTTCCAGTTGCTTACAGCGATCATCCACTCGTCATTTTGCATGACACACATCCGAATTCCGAGCATCCAGCACAATCATGAAATCATCCATATGATAAATCAGAGATATCGAATTTTCATAACCTGCACATTCTACCCGCTTCGAGTCATAACTTATCTCGACCCGTAACAGATCCTCCTCCAGCTTCACATTCGCGCTTCGAAGTCTGTCATTTCTGGACTGGTATTCCAAGATATCCAGGTACCGCATTTTCAAAAGCCGCTCTAGATCACATATTTTTTTCCAATCCTTCTTTATCACTTCATTATGTTAAGTACAAACCTCGTCCATCTCCTTTCCTGTCATCCTAGTAACCAACCACAATGCTTCATATTTGCGAGCACGAGCTCTAACATCACTTATCTCCTCTTCAAGCATATTCACTTGAAACTGCAGCTCCTTGACATTATTTCCAATGCGACTAGCTATTCTGCAATTTGTGTTCGTACAGATAGCAATTCAGGACCTTGTTGACTAGCTCGTACCGATCCACTTCTAACGCCAATGCCCTTTTTTCTTATCTCTTCTTCTAAACTCTTTATCTATCTCAAACTGGGGACATTACCGCCTCTTTCTTTTGAAGAGTTTCACTTATCTCCGCCCTCAATTTTTCTTCAGCCTCAATAGTACTTTTTCCTGCTTCTTCACTCGATATTAGCTCAGCACGCATTTGTTCATTATTGACACGTAATGCATCGTACTGACTTTGTATAGCAGTAAAGTCCACCTATTCATAACAAATTACATTTATAATGGTTTTTCATAACAACAGAGCACATATAACAATTGGCAAAACTACATCAAGAACATAGTGTTTGAGCAAGTTAGATACATCATTCTGTTCTCACAAAACACTGATTACATTTTCAAATAGTACGAAGGAATAATCACGAGAAAACATGATTAATCTATTTGTGGCTCTTCCAGACAGGAGACAATCATCGCTTGTCTCTCATGACCTTCTTATTCGACGCCTATACATCTACTTGCATGGTAAAGGTCACAACCTCCTGTTAGCATTGTTTGTGCCGCGTTCGGGGTTTCAGACACTTGACCTCTTTCTCTTCTGACAGTTCCTCCCACGACGTAGGAAGGGGGTGGTCACCAATAATTTCTCCTTCACCTCGGATAAACCACAGATTTTCTACTTTGGCATATTCCACTTCGAAATCCTTCCCACATTCTTCTATGAACATCCAAAATACGCTCACCAGCCTAGACAATTCTCTCCCATAAAACTCAATAACACTGTCTATGTGACGTTCATACTTCGTACGAGCAGCGACTTTTGCTCGCGATGGACATAGATGCTCCTTTAATATCATTTACCCTTTGTACAACCGCTGATGCGTGTTTTTCAGTAGCACGCCTAAAGCTCTTATTTCCTCCTCTACCTTCATTTGAGCAGCCACTTCTTTCGACAGCCACGTTGCCAAAGACATTTTTTGCTCTACGTGCTGCGATAGCTCATCATGTAACCCCTTTACCTCACCCTTCAATTGCGTTTGAACCTCTATTTACTCTTTCCTTATCCTATAAAATACAATCCTCATGGCCCTCTGATCCTACATAAAGCCAAAGACATCAGATAAAGGTTCAACATCACCCCATATAACAGACACACCAGCCCGAGCTGAACATTTTTTCGCTTCTAAACTATGACGATTGCGCGCTTCTTGAGCTAAAAACATAACTCAAGCTGGGTTTGAAACTACACCTTTCTCCCTCAAAAGCTCTATATAAGCCCCCTTTAACCCTCGTTAACTATCTACTTCGACCTCAAAATATAAAGTTATAACCAATAGCATACTCTAACACCTCGCCTTATCACTTGGGTCGTTAAAAAAAGTAACTCTTTCAGTTTTCGAACTAATACCCTCCTTTTTCCTCTTCCCTCTCTCTACTTTTATCTTAGCATAATTATATTGCAGATCATATAACTCTTTAAAGGTATTCTCCAAATTTAACTTAAATTGCCTTCCCTCGTATTCAGTTTTGTTAAGTTCCTATTGAGTACAAGCCACAAAGTCCCTCGCTCTACTCAATGACTTCTCCAATTTGGAGTTTGTTTTCACAAATACTTTATCTCCTACACAAATTACAGATATCTTATTTAAATACCAACATCCACGAAAAACATATTTCAAAATATCACTCAAAAAGATAATAGTGCACGATTATACAGAGTACTATCACATCCATGTCACGCAAGCTGAAAAGCAAAAGACAGGATACCACAAAAAGTTTAAAGAGGTTTGCTAATGTCTACCTCGGAATGAGATTTTAGTATTTTCTTTAAAGAAAGAACTGTTTCAGCACGTTCCAAGAGAGGATCCAATATTTACTCAATAGTATAGACTGCCTCTATACTGCTTGGAGGAAGGTTTGAAGCTTTCTCAGGTGCACCAACAGCATCACCAGCCATCTCTTTCTCCCCAACTGGGAGTTCAATCTCTGCATACCTACCATTCCGGGCCAATGCCAAATCATCCACACTCAACCCAAAATAATAGAACGAGTTGATAAAGTGGTTTCTTTCCACTAAGGCTGCTGCAACCGTATCAAACATGAGTTTGTCATGCTTTGACAGTTTACTGTACTTTTCTACAGCTGCGGTAGCATCTGCAACCATTCTCTCTCTCTCCAATTGAAACTTACCCTCGAGCTCCTTCACGCGAGCTAACTAAACCTCAAACTTCACCGCCAGATCATCAAATTCTTGGCCACTCTTGTCTAGACATTGTCTGGCCCCCTTCAACATCATTCACAGCTGCCAATATAACAAAAAAAGAAGAGTCAGTTTAATTATTTCATTCAGTTCGAAGGCAACATCAAGTAAGCAGTTTTTCAACCAAATACCACGAACGTGTGCTCAAGATACTCATCCTCAAGCTTCTGCGAGTTTGTCCCGGCCATATGACAATATATTCGCTCCAACTCTTTCATCTTGGCAGCACCATGAGGGTTACTCTAATCACTGTCCTCCTCCACATGCCATTTTCTCTTCAGACTCTTCTCCACGTCCACAAGTACAGACATGCCACCAGTAGTAGGCTTTGCGATCTCTTATTATGATGGCACAGCCTCAACCACTGAGCCGCTTTGCTATGTTGGCTTTCGGGTTTTACGAGTAAGCCGCTTGGTAATCTGAGGAACAAAAGGTGAAGGACTAAGCAAATCAACAATGGTCTCTACAGCCTTCCCCTCGGCTATAGCTCATTTTTCTTGAGCTCGCTAAACTTTAGGCACTATTAAATCTACTCTATTATGCACTTGAATGCCCAATTCACTGAGTACCTCTATTAGCTCATCTTGGTCATGAGTAACACAATCAAACAGACTAGTCTTATCCAGAGTAGCCAACGGTTTAGGCTTTGCCAAATAAAAGGAACAAAATATCAGTTACACAACATGCAGACATAGCTATCAACTATTCAAAGATTGGTCAACATTACTTACTAGGATTAAAATATCTATGGTTCAGCTCGAGCGCGGGTTCATCTGGAACCTAGAAATATCTACCTTCAACCCACACAAGGTTGTCGTTCCATGGTCAACCCGCAGACTCAAAATCAAAGAATTTTGGCCTAACTGAGTCACTATACAGGTAACCACTATTTCAACCCTCCATATACTTAAACTTGGAAAACTTCAAAGCATTTTCAGCTGCGAACTGCTTCGCAATCCCTTCCTTCCTCTATTTTTCATTTAGCGCCTCACATACCCTTATCATCTCATATACATTCTTATTCAATTGGGCAGGACAACACTGTAACGCATTCATAGCCTCTTTCTAAAAGTAGGTCAGCGGAATTCTAAGGCCATAGACGACCTAATTCAAGAAACATAAAAAAAAAACCCACTTGGGCCTGATAACCCAAGCCCATTATAATATGAAAGGCTAACCCCCTCACTAATACCTTTATCCTTCTTCCACTTTTCCAAATAAGGGAACTTGATAATACATTGCTTCCCCCCCCCTTTTCGGAGACATAGGTCCTGAACCAGAGACCTTGGTCCTTCACATACCTGGCTCATTCTCCTGGGTATTTCTTTATATATCTCAAGTACTCTTTCCCTGCATCCACCCCCTCTGGGTATATGACAAGGACTCTATATTTTTTCCCTTTCATCCACTTTCTCTTTTACACCCTCAGATCTACTGAGCCTCGTCATCTCTATTGTCGCCCCCACACTCTTAACAGTTTCCTCCATTAAACTGTACTCGTTTCCCCTCTCCAAAGATGACTTTTCTTAAAAATCAGATGAAGCTACAAACCAACTAGCAGGAATACTAGTTTTAGAACACATACTGAACCTACATATACAGAGACATATTTTATCATTATCACTAGTTTTCAAACATAACAAACAGACCCACCTTCTACCCATTCAACACGTCAATTTCTCTAAATCCCAAAATAAAAAAGCCAAAATCAAATCATTTCAAATTTCCCTCTTCTACTCCAACAAATACATTTTCTCTTTCTAAGACAACATATACCACAAATTCTGCATTATAAACTTTCTCTCAATTTTTTATTTTTAAAATCCCTTGAAACCCCCAGTTAGATTACTAACGCCTACAGATTACTACATAACACAGAGTACTTACAAAATTAAACAGAAAAAAGTTTTTATCACCAACTTGTACCTTCTGAACAATAATCCTCTATTTTACCCGGCAGTCTCTTCGAATACGAGCGTTCCCGTCACCTCTCCGACAACCTCTTATTAGTCGATGTAGATGTCTTTCTCAAAATAAATCTACACTCAAGCGCCTCTTCTCCTTGACAATGATATGCGTACCACATTTTTCTCTCTCAGAAACTGTAAACAATTTATGAGGGAGAGAAATATGAGTTTTTATACTATTCCTCAGTTTATGAAACGACGGCTCCTTCTGACACGTGTCAGTCATCATCACTGTTGCTACATGCATGTCTTTTTATTTTACAACATCATCATGACTTCTGTGATAGCATTTTCCACCATCACGTTTATCTCTGTTATCTACCATTACGAACTCTGCACATTTTCTCAGCCCAGTACCAAAATGACCAATCATCTTACTTATACTCTTCCAAGATCGTACAAGCTTTCTTAAAATAGCTCAATTTTCAAAATTCGAAGATATCCTTACAGTTGTTAAAATCCTACAGCTGTTATACACAGCATCCGTACACAATATATATAACAAAATAATTTATTCAATCAGATCGGAACATCACATACTTTATTCTCTCACGATCTCACATATTATATTTATTCAAAACTCAACCACATTATACTACCTCAAAATAAATTACTTTTAACAAATCTCCCAACCTCAAGCTCACCGAGCTCCCCAGTTACACCTGATGCAACCTCGATGGTTCGGCTGCCCGCACAAAATCAACTTCATATTCGCCGCCCTGTCTCTGTATCTGTAGGTTTAGTATGCATTCTAAACCTAGTATTCTTGCTAGTAGGTTTGTAGTCTCATCTGATTCTGAAGAAATATCGTTTTTGGGGAGGGGAAATGAGTGTAGTGTAATAGAGGAAATTGTTAATAGGGTGGGGGCGACGATAGAGGTGGCGGGGACCAGTAGATCTGAGGGCGCGAAATAGAAGGTAGACGAAAGGGAGAAAGATAGAGTCCTTTTCATATACCCAGAGGGGGCAGATATAGGGAAAGAGTACTTGAGATATATAAAGAAATGCCCAGGAGAGTGGGGCAGGTATGTGAAGGACTAAAGTCTCTGGTTCAGGACCTATGTTTCTAAAAAAGGGGGGAAAGAAATGTATTATCAAGTTGCCTATTTAGAAAAGTGGAAGAAGGATATAGGTATTAGTGAGAGGGTTAACCTCTTGTATTACAATGGGCTTCAGTTATCAGGCCCAAGTGGGGATTTTTTATGTTTCTTGAATCAGGTCGTCTCTGGCCTTAGAATTTTGCTGACCTACTTTTAGAAAGGGGTTTTGAATGCGTTACAGTAATATCCTCCTAGTTGTTACTATTGTCATCGTAAGAAAATAATGAGAAAGAAATCAGAGACGAAGGGTTTGCTCCTTAAAACTCAACTCAGAGTACCTTTTATACACAGATCAGCATTCAAAGTAGACTCTACAAATTCACGATGCCAAATAGATTCCCCATGCAATAATATTTGACTATAATCATTGGTTCTAGGAAACCCAACAGACACCAATAGAGATTCATATATTGACATTAGAAATGAACCTCTGACATAACTACAACATTTATTGATACTTCTCAACCAACACCACTAGCCAACAATCATTCTGGTATTATTGGCTGAGAGGACGATTGTAGTGGCTTATTCTGCATCGCGAGCTCATGCTTTATTTTCAAACTATAGACGAACTTTAAACCTCAACAATAAAGCACATGGTACAATCATAAACATGTACAAAATGAGTTTCTCAACCAATACCACTCATCCCCAGCAACACTCATGCTATTGGTTGAGAGTCATCTTATAATAGCTTATTTCATATCTCATAATCAAACCTCACCCAAGATCTCATCAGTTTTCAGGAAGTACTACTAAAGACATAACCAAACTTTCCCCAGTTTGAGACATCACTTTCAAACTCTACACCAGCAAATTAACTTGCGTGAAGCACACAGTCAGTAATAGAGCCATTGTACAGCAGCAAAGGTCAGAACGTTATACAACCTGGTCATAAAATATCTCATACTTGCTTTGTAACGTCCATTATTAAGGAACTTTATGGTCATCAAACGGCCGTATTAGGGAACGTATAAGAGGACCTGGAGAACTGCAAATGAGAAACAGAGCGATCACCATAGAAAAGTTCCTACTCTATCATCCTATATTCTATAATCGTTCATTGTAATATACTAGCAATCTCAATAAAATTGTCACTTTCTCAAAATCCACAGGAGAGATCGTAGTTTTTAGCCTATTCAAAGGTTTTCCACGCTAAACAATCTTGTTGTTTATTATCTTCTATTCTTGAATGCTCTAAATACATTTGGTGTTAAGGCTAAGTCCATATCCCAGAATTAGGCTATTACATAATGGACCCTCCCAATTGTCAGCTAGTTTTCTAGCATGAGGCTCTTTGCGGTGTTGAGGTATTTCTCTGAGGACAAGAATATCGATTTGGAAGGTACGACTTCTGACTCGTTTATTGTGTGAACTGGTTAGCATATGGTGATATCGACCTAACTTAGTAATGGGGCATTCCCTGGTTTCACCGATCCAATTGAGGTTGCAAGCCTATTCGAACTAATTTTCCTCGTTAGTTAACTCGTGATCTTTGACTGGATAATGGCATTAGGAGGGAATGATGGCCTCGGTGCCATAGGCAAGGAGGAATGGAGTGTAACCTATCAACTGATTTGGAGTGGTATGATATGCCCAAAAGATATGAGGAAGTTCTCGAACCCAATTCCCTTTTTTCTGCGAGTATAGCCTTTTCTTGATTCCATCTACGATGGTTTTGTTAGTGATTTTGGCTTGGCCATTACCTTGAGGTTAGTAAGGATTGGATGGTGAGTGGATGATGTTTAGTTGATTAATGAAAGCTACGACATTTTTTTTAACAAATTGGGGCCTGTTATCGATACGAATTAGGTAGGGGTGCCCAAACTGAGTGATGATGTGTTTTTAGATAAAGGATATGACCTCTTCATCTCTGGTTCAACTGAGTGGAACTGCTTCTACCCATTTTATAAAATAATTGGTAGCTACGAGTAGGCAGCGGCGCTTACCAAAAGAATTAGGAAATTTTCCGACAAGATTGAGTGCCCATATTTTGAATGGCCAAAATACCTTACTTGCATGGAGTTCAAGGGCAGGGGCGCGAATGATTTGTCCATGTCATTGACATGCATCACATTTGAATGAGTACTCTTCTGCTTGTTTGCGCATGCCAGAGCAGAATACTCCTTGTATATTGGCTCTATTTGCCAGTGATCTACCTCTGGCATGGGAGCCACAAGTCCCTTCATGTAAATCGCAGAGCATCTCGTCCGTTTTCTCTTTGGAGAGGTACTTGAGGTAAGGCCCCATGATTGAAGAGCGGTATAAGATACCGTTTTGATTAGTATAGCACTTTGAGTTGTCTATCAGCTGTCAGCGCTTCCTTGGATCTACTGGAAGTAGTCCTTCCTACTTGTTGTCGATGCCGAGATAAACTAAGAAAGGGCTTCGCCAATCGTCGTCTACCCCTTTATCACCCTAGTGTTGATCGTACATTCAAAAATATGATCAATGTTGGGGGTTGAAATAACTTCAATCTTGAGATATCGAGCTTCTATGCTAAAAACCCTGGTTAGATATGCCAGGGAATCGGCGTATCTATTTTTTTTCTCGAGGAAGTTAATTAAGAGTTGCTTGCACGAACTTACTCATCCTATCTGTAATGAGGGGTGCGTATTCGATCATTTTGCCATTCTTCTTGTATAACTTAGAGTAATGGTGGACGATGAGTAGTGAATCTATGTAAACTGAGAGTTCTGGGACACCGAGCTCAAGAATGAGGTCGAAGCTATGAATAAGAGCTTGGTACACGGTGACATTGTTTGAGGCCTCAAAATCTAAATGGACTTATTTCTTAATTCTGTCATTGGAAGGGATAATTAATACGATTCCAATTCCTGACCCTGCGGGTCCTGCTGATCCATCTATAAAAAGTCTCTACCCTTTCCCTGTAATCCATTATGCCCGCTTGTCAAATACTTTAGGGGGCGGATCTTCAGTAACTTCTTCTACAAGGTCAGAATCTTGCTTCTCCAACTTGGGATCTTCCACTGGAAAATCTACGAGAAAATCGGCAACGGCCTGACCCTTTTCAGAATGACATTGCTCGAACTTAATATTATGTTCTCCCAAACTGACTGACCACTGTTACACCCTTCTTGATTTTTCTTTCTTGGACAGAACCTCCCGAAGTAGGCAGTTCATCATGACTTTGACTAAATAAACTTAGAAATAGTGCTTGAGTTTCCCTGAAGTATAAACAAGAGTGAGAAGAAGTTTTTTGATTTTAGAGTACCTCGTTTCTGCTAGAGTGAGGGTTTTGCTGATGAAGTAGACTCATTTCTGGATTTTCCTTTTAAGTCGAATGAGAATCGAGCTGAGTGAAGTATCTATAAATGCTTGGTAGATAATCAGTTCCCCATTATCTATTAGGGTGCTCCTAATGGGAGACTTCCCGAAACAGGTTTTAAGATCCTAAAATGTTGCTTCACATTTTGATATCCATTGAACCTTTGTATTTGGCTAAACTTTTCCTCGTTTGGCACAACCGTGAAGTAATAGGAATAGTCAACGATAACGGTCTGAAGATTTCAAAATGAAATGGTTGATAACGGTAATCTTATAGGCAAGTTTATGAACATCTTTCATCATTTTTAAAGATGGCATATTGAGGAGAGCCCTAATCTGATCTGGATCGGCCTCAATCCCCTTCTTTCTGATTAAGTAACCTAGAAATCGGTGTGAATGTACTCTGAATTGATACTTATCAGGATTGAGACGTATTCTATAAGATCGAAGAATGTTGAATATTGTGTTGAGATCTGAAATGTGATTGATGGACTGTATGCTCTTACATAAGAGATCATCAATGTAGACTTCCACGACTTTTCAAAGATGTGTTTTGAACATAGTAGTCATCAACCATTGATAAGTTGTACCTGCATTATTAAGTCTGAAGGGCATGACTTTGTAGCAATAAAGTCCTCTTTCAGTAATAAAAGTGGTCTTTTCTTGATCTTCATTCAAGAGTAAAATCTGATTGTATCCAGAAGCAGCGTCTATCATAGATAAGAGTTCGTAACCTGCTATGGAATCATGGATCTGATGAATATTGGGAAGAAGGAGACTGTCATTTAGAGTATGTTTGTTTAGATCGGTAAAATCTACACAAACTCAGACTTTTCCATTCTTCTTTGGGACAGTGATTATTTTAGATATCCAATCTGGAAATTTAGGTTCTCGAATGAATCCCACTTTGATCAATTTCTCGATCTCCATGTTAACTTCATCTCGAAGTCGAGGTAAAATTTGTCGTTGTTTCTGTTTGACCGTCGTAGCGTTGATGTTGATGGCTAATTTGTGACATGCCTTGGCCGGATCGACCCCAAGTATCTCTTCGAAAGACCATACAAAAATGTTTTGATTTAGCCGTAAGAACTGAATGATAACGCCTTTTTTATGTTGAACCAGCTTAGTACCTACAAAAGTACCTCTGTCAGGTCCATCAATGTCGATACATTTAGTGAGCTCCTCTGTGGAAGGCTGATCATCGGGGTGATCAGCTTTTTGTAATTGCTATACAGCATATCTGTCAGGGGTATCTAGAATAGCAAAGACGGTATTTTTGCAAGCTCGAGAAAGCTATTGACTACCCCTGCTCTCATTGATGCCATCATTTTGTTTGAAGTGGAGTGCTTGATGATAGGTGGAAGTGATTGCTTCCATGTGATGAATCTAATAACGGCCCATAATCGCGAGATAACGGGACTTGGCGTTGATCACATAAAAGATAATGTCGATTGTGGCTGGTCCTGCAGTAATAGGTAAGATGATCTTTCCTACTCACTCTTCTTTAGAACCATTGAATCCACTAATATTGGTGTCACTTTGAATAACTTGATCGGCCAATCCCATTTGGTCGATAGTACTCTAAAAGAGAATCTCAATACTACTGTCAATATCGATCATCATTGTGTGCATGACAAACTTATTCATCTTAAGCATTATCACTAATGTATCATGATGTAAAAATTTGACATGGCTAGTGTCGGAATCTTCGAATGAGATCCCAAGCCGGTGATTGCCTGACTCAGGCAAAAGTTTGGCTTCTTTGTCTTGAGGTGCAAGATTGCAGCATTATGATAGACTCATGTGCTTGAATCTATTAGAGTTGGTGATCTGATTGATTTCGATCATGTTATTATGGCGCATATGGTAGAGATGTTTCTCCTCAGCTTGATCTTCAACCTGGACAACTTTAAGTTACTTCTTAAAGCTGCCATCCTTGTATGATTCCAGGTCTACAATATATTCGAGCATCCGTCCCTGCTTGAAAATGTATTCGAGCAACCTCTGTAAAGCATAGTAATTATCAGTAGAATTATGGTTTACCCTATGATACATACAGTACGGTCGAGCTTATCCTTTGAGATTGGTTCTAATGGTTGGGAAAGACGGTAGAGCTTATCCTTTGAGAGGATTGGAAAATTCTGGAGATCCGAACATTCATCTCTGGGAGGACCGGCTTGACTTGTGAACCGCCTTTCTGAGGGTCGTCTGTATTTCCCTTGGAGCGTTTTTGGTCACCCTGATCCTCTTTTGGTTTAGTATTTAGATCTGTAGATGGATATTTCTTGGTAAGAACGGATTTAGTAGATTTATGCCTTTTAGACATCATTCTTTCCAGTTCGACGTAACTATTAACCTTAGTGATCATATCCTCCAAGGTCGCAGGTTTATTGTGGAAGAGGTACTCTTTGGCTTTACAGTCGAGCTGGAGTGCGTTGGTGAAAGGAGTAATAGCTATTTTCTGATCAAGATTGTCTACTTTTCGTGTGAGCTCCAAAAACTTCTTCACAAAAGCCTCGAGATTCTCTCTGTATGACTGTTTCAGACTGATAAGAGAATATAAATTTTCTTCTTTGTCTCTGTTGTGAGCATATGTCTTAAAGAATTATTTCTACCGCTGGCCGAATGTGTATATGGAGTCTTCAGGTTGAGAGTGAAACCATCGGAGCGGTTCCTACTGCAGACTAGTGGCGAACAGACGGTAGACTTTATATCAAATAGTTCTTTGGCAATTGGACTTCCTTGTAACTTGGTAAGGTCATTGGTGGTACCCATAACTTGTACTTCGATCAACTCCTTTATTCATTGATCGATATGCTCTTGCGTGACATAGTGACGTATCGGTTAAATGACATGACAAAGAGGTTACGAATTGTGAGTACCCGTACATTCACTCAAACGATCTCATGTTATACCTTGAGGTGGAAGTCGTTGTTCTTCCTCGTGGCGTACAAAACATCGGTGACCTTAGCTTATCTCAGACTGAACTTCACCGCCCAAATGAATGGAAGGCTGAGGTTCATTTTGAATATTTCTGGAAATAGCTTTGTTGGTAGCTCCATGAGGTCCCAATCTTTTCTGCGTAGAAACCCGAGAGGCTTCAAGCAACTAATCGTGATCTCTTGTTGGAGGATCATGTTGAGTATTTTGCAGAGCTTGCAAGGCAGTCTGTATTATTGTCATTTGATATAAATATCGTTTGAGCACTGTCAAAGGAGCTTGTCGTTCGGCATCGAGCTCCATCTCATAAAGCTTTCAGTCAAGAATTAATTGACGTTCGAGCTCGTTGTATTTCTCCGTCTTAGTGTTGAGATTCGCCCGTAGTTCTATAAGTTATTCCGGCTCAACTGAAAGGTCAAGCTGAATTCTGGTTGCTAGTCTCTTGGATGTGACCATGATTAGAACTTGTAATAGAGTGAATGATTGCCTTAAGATATCGTGGAAATGATTTCTTTCCCACAAATGGTACCAAATGTAATAGCCTAATTTCGTAAGCTCGAAGTGGCTTAGAATTAGCTCTTACACCAATGTACATGTGACAAAATCTAATGGAAAGCAAGAAATGACACAGGTGTTTTAGCATGGAAAACCTCTAAATAGGTAAAAAACTACGACCTCGGGTTGAGGATTTTTTTTGTAATAGTGACATTTTATTGCTTGAGGTTAATATATTATTACAAGTGATCTCTTAACTTAGATATGCTTGATCTTGTGAATAAGAAGTTTGAAGTTTTGAGAATCTAGAAAATATAGTTTTCTTGAAAATTTCTTGTGTAATTCTTTGGTCCCTGTCTCTTCTAGAACTTTTTCTTTATATAGGCATTCTCTGCAGTTCTTCATCATGCTGAAGCACATTCTCTGAACAATGTGGTTAGTGGTGGTTGACTGTGTAACTTTTGAGTTCGTGAGAGACATGTGGCTTTGACTTGTTCAAGTTTTTCTGTTTGAGCTCGACCTACGTTTTTCATCAGTTCGTGGAGTAGGTGGCAATACTGACTGGAGAAGTCATGTGGAGAATGCGTAGGTCTAACATGGAGGTAGTTCAAACTGAAGGCAGCTCAATTTTGGTAAGATTGAGGGGTAGGCCCCTACAACTGAGGCTAAAGTGTTCACAAGAAAAGTGTAAGTGGCTAGTATTTTTATCAAGAAACAATGATGGGCACACTAAGGTTTTAAGACATGGTAACTTTCAACATTCTTATGGAGAAAAGCTAGGGGCAGAAAATACCTTGTATAATGTAACATGGGTTGCTAGAGAAGTTAAATCATTGGTTAGAAATGTTAGGGCAATGACTCCCAAGGTAATTAAGGCCAGAATGAAGACAAACTATGATGTTAAGATTAGTTGCTGGACTGCTTAGAATGCAAGACAAATCTGCATGGAGAGTATAGTAGGGTTTTATGCTCAGGGTTACCATGACTTGCCTTTATTATGTGTGGAGATTTTGAAATCCAATCTTGGGAGCATAGCTAGAACCTGGAGACAAGATGACACACTGTAATGAATTGGTACTCTTATGGTTTTCAAGGCATCTTTGAATGGCATTGTTAAGGGATGTAGACCTATATTGGGGATAAATGGTTGTTTTTTAAAAGTAAAGTATGGAAGGGTTTGCCTATCTATACTTAGTCTTGATGCTAACAATGGCTTGCTCCCAATTGGAGTATACATGTACAAAAATGAATGTAAAGACAGTTGGCTTGATTTTCTTACTAAGATAGAACCTTACTTATCTACACACCCAGGAAAATTGACATTTATCTTTAATAGGCAAAATGGGCTTATTGATTCAGTGGCAGATATTTTTCCACATGCAAATCATAGGTTTTGGTTCATACACATGAAAAAATACTACAAAGGAGCAACATACTTATAAAGACTGCCATAGGGAGCTGCAAGAGCTTTTAGGCAGAATCAAAAATAAGAGTTTCTAAATCAGCTTGGTATTGGCATCCCTGGGGTAAATGACTACATGAAGAAAGAACCATATGAGCATTGGTGTAGATCATATTTTGATTGTACTGCAAAATGTGAACACATAGCCAATAATTTTAGTGAGACCTTCAATTGGAAGATCATGAAGATTATAGATAAACCACTAACCAAAGCATTTAAGAGACTAAGTTTGATGCTTATGAAAATAATGTTTAAGATAAGAACTAAAATAGAGTCATGGGATCAAGGTGGTTTGGTACTAAGAGCAGTTAAACATCTTGAATGTTTAATCGCACATTATGGGGAGTAACAAAACCACACCCACCAAATTTGCGTAGGCATTAACAGAACCAGTGGTTGGGGCTGAGGCTTATACGCGAGAGACGAATATCATAATTTTCACCACACCAGCAAACAAGGGAATGCATCATTGCTAGGAAAGTATGCAATGTTTAAGAACTGGAAGCAAGTACAGGTTATGTGGTGAACACACAAAATAACAAAAATATAGGTAAAAGGTACAATGAAATGGTATATTTCAAATGACAAAATGGCAATAATATATGATTACTATTCTAATGATGAACCAATGACAAATCCTTCAGGGAGAATGACATTATTTGTATGGTAACAATTCACTCCATTACAATGACACTCTATGTATGAACCAATGACAAAGAATCCATTTTAATTATGACATATTCGTTTCTATACAATCAATATGATAAGTCAATCTTTAATACTTGATTAGACAACTCTGCTTAAAGTCTCTTTGATTATGATACAGGGAGTGTGAATTACGTGTACAACAAGCATATCCAAAACATCTACGTGTTGCTTGCCACCCTAAACCCTAAACCTTGCCATGCGTGATTCAAAGTCTCTTCCCAATGCAAGAAATTTATCCCAAGGCATTCAATTCTCTAGTATATATCCCAATTCTCAACGATTCAAACCCTAAACCCACTCTTTTCAACACATGAGAAAAAAATAGAAATGTCTCAATCCACTCGATTTAGCCGTATTTCTTCGAATACCACTAGAAATTGGTTTCAGACGGTAAGGATTGAAGAAGAAGCAAATGAAAAACGTCTCTTCAAATCGAATAGAATTTGCCTAATGGAGAAGGATTACTCCATGAGAAGGTGCAACTGCTGAAAGAGCATTATGAACAGTACAAGGAGAAATTAGGAGAGTTCAATGAAATGGAGGAAGAACTGGATAAAGTTAGCAAAAAGAATAAAGCTTGTAAATTATATATCCACTTCTTGGAAGATCAGGTCTACGCAATAAAGTTAAACTGGGATGAGCACAAGAAACTATGGGGGGGGAGGGAGTCAGCTTATAAGATTAGATGTCTCGAGCAAACTATCAGGGTTATGAAACGTGATCAGGAATCCTCAAGTTAGGAGTTCTGAAATCTCTTAGTTTCTTTGTTTTTGTTGTAATATATAATTTTGTTTCCCTTATATGAATATTTTTTTTGTTTTGTTTTTTGTTTTTCGTTTTTTGTTTTGGCTTTCAAATAGTGATTTCCATCTGAAGAAGAATGATAAATTCTCTATGAACAAATGACAGTTCCGTGGAAGTAAATAATGAGATGTAGGAAACAAACAAATGATAAATTCTCTATGAACAAATGATAGTAAAATGTTGAACTTAACAAAACTGATGATAAAAAATTAATAGACAAATGGTAAATTCTCTATGAATAAATGACAATTCAGTGGAAACAAATAATGATATGTGGAAAGCAAACAAATGATAAATTATCTATGAAAAAATAACAATTAGTTGAACTTATAAAACTAATGATAAAAGATCAAAAATCAAATGACAAATTCTCTGTAAACAAGTGACAGTTCAGTGGAAGCAAATGATATGTAGGCAACAAAACTAAATTTCATATTCAAATGATAAATTTTCTTTGGACAAATGACAGTTTAGTGGAAGCAAATAATGATATGCCGGCAACAAAAAAATGATAAATTCTCTCTGAATAAATGGCAGTTATATTTAGTTAAATGATGAACTTAGCAAAACTGATGATAAAAGATCAACAAACAAATAATAAATAGACCTAAAATACGACTTAAAATGCCTAAAATAGTAGTTCGCCATATTTGTTTAAAAGATAAATAGAGTACCCAAAATCATTGGCGTAAACTGATTGCAACAACTTCATCTGGGATCACAGGTAGCTTAGTGCTCATCGTAAAAGATGGTGCCATTGTCGGACGTGTATTATCGTCAGATGGGATTGACAAAAACTTACAAGAACGACGATTGTATCTATTTTTTCAGCACCTACTATAAAATCATAGTTTGGTGACCAGACCTTGTATTTTTTTTCCTTATCTTCCTTTGCGTGCAAGGACGACCGACTCAAACTGTTAGTATAGGAGCAGAATATATTAATAAGTTCTTAAAATTTCCCACTGTTCTATTCTTCTTATAGGAATCCATATCGGTTCATAAATAGCTTTATATTTATCATTTATGTAGTACTCAAAAACATTAGCAAGACCGTGAGCACGTACTCCGTGTTTACAAAGTATCTCAATCGTTTGCCACCAACGACAAGAATAAGTACCATCTTCAATATTAACTTAATCAGTTCTGACATAACTAGTCATCTGAAAATGGTGACGTGTTTTACGAACCATGCAATTTAGTGAGTCTGCCACAAACTTTCTGCTCTCACAGTGATCTATAGCCCATAGCGATAAACGAGCTTGACTCATCTCAGCTTCCTCCCTATATGTATAAGACATTTCCGAACAGATTCTATGCAATTCCTCAATAAATACATAGATAGGGAAATCTCTCACTTTCACAATAACGTTATTCTAACTCTCGACATGATTAGTGTAAGTTACTCTGTATTTAAACTAATGGCAAATAAATGACAAATGAGTATAAAATGATGATAAATTTAAAAAGAACAACTGCAAAGGAGTAATAATGACTAGTCTTGTAATAATTAATGCCAAGTTTATCAATAAAGAATGACAACATACCTACTTATTAAAATGTATAGATTAGACCAGGTTTCCTTGGGAATACCTAGTATGTATTGGAGACCCAGTAGATCCATATTTTGGATAAAATTCATGTGCTTATCGAAATCAATGTTGGTTAGCGCCTCTGTTGCCATCCTAAATGCGATCCTCATACTTTCGATGGTAGTTTTAATATTGTTCGATATGTAGACGGTATAAAATGTATGGACAATAAATAGAAACACCTTGGGTACAACATTAATAATTTCAGGGTTCCTGTTAAAAATGATGACAAAGCTAGTGTTAAAACCGTAGAAATTAGACCCAAACATTTCCAGGAAGTATGTCCAACTTTTGATGGTCTCTGAGTCTGTTACTGAAAAATGCAAGTGGAAAAATATGATTGCTTGGGTCAATGACGATGACTGTTAGTAAAGTCTCACGATATCTCCCTTTCAAAAAAGTTATGTCAATCACTACAATGGGTCTCAATAGTTTATAAGTTTATTTAGGAGCACCAAAATACCAAAAACACCTTATGAATCTCTTATCCTTACAACTTGGTAGCTTGCATGTCAAACACCAAATTTGGGTCCACCAACCTCGCTTTTGCAAAGTAGCTTGTAAGTAGTTGGTATGCGTGCTCAAAGTTACCTCGTATCTAAAATAAATACACTAGATCAAATGAAATTGTGGAACAAACAAATGTTAAATATCGTAGGACAAATTACAAAGTGCTTCGAACAAATAACATTCGATCAAATGATAAACATGATTGTACAAATGACGAGTGATGAGAAAACAAATGGCAAATAAAATAGTATTACCCCAGAGTTGGCTTTTTCTTTTGCGCCAGGCAAGATTGTATGTTATATCAACATTGTGATTAATATGGACATCTTCAATAATTCTTGTAGCTTTATAGTTTGGGTGTTTTCGTAGATTTTGCTTGATTATAGAAGCAACCCATCTACTAGATGTTGCCTTGTACATGTTCTCATTCGTAGTTTCTACTCTGATGCATGTATGCACAGAGTAATAAGTACTTAGTCTATATAGGGAAGAACCAAACAACCTTGTCGCATAAATTTGCCAAAAGTAATTATGACCTTTGCAATATACCACAATTTTATATTCGTTGCTCAGAATGTGTACGAGATTGAACTTCTTTACAACTGCATAAGCTCTTATGTGATTCTTGAGTACAATCCTATCCCGATATATATCACCAATGTTAAACTCTTTAATGAAGCCATAGAAATGCCTGTGTATGCAGCAGATTTGAATCGGAAATCTAGGAGAACTTTTACCTGTTGGGGTTGTGACACTAACCCTAATTTAGTTGAACAGATGACAAAAATACTTCTTAGCATGATAATAATATAGTAACAAATATTAAAACCCTCATTGCAAATGACAAATATTGTGTGCTTACCTGAAGGTTAAGATTTTCCAATAATAGGTTCAAGTTCAATTGAAAGAGGAACATTAGTTAACATAGGTTCATTTGAAAGAGAAACATTAGTTAACATAGGTTCATTTGAGAGATAAAAATTTGATTGAAGAATATTAGGTTTATTTGAGAGAGGAACATCAGTAGGGATAGTTTCAAAAGGTTCATTTGATTGAGGAACATTGTCCACTAAAGGTCCAAACCTACGTTATGGATCAAGCCCTTACTGTATGTTTCAGGGTAGCCCCTGTATTCAGGTTCATGGTCAGGAAATGAGTTATGACGCAAAGGTCCCCTTACTTCAAATATCTGAATACCATTTTAGGATAACCCTTTACTTGAACCAATATCTTTGGTGGTGGACAACCCTTTACCTGAACCAACATCTTTAATGGTAGACAACCCTTCACCTAAACCGATATCTTTGGTGGTGGACAACCCTTTATCTGAATCAAAATCAGAAGCAATGTTCAAGGAGTTCTGGGAAGGTACCCTATGCTCATTAACAATCCATATATGAAAGGGTGTGTCGGGATTGCTTTTATGCATATTGATCATTGCAGTAAAGTCCTGAAGTGATGAAATTATGTATACACAACCATGGACGAAGTTGTATAGCTTACTCATGATGGATTTCGTTGAGTTCTTTAAGAAATGTAACAAAATCTTCATATGAAGTGTGCGCTCTTAGTGTAGTTAGTTTCGTACTTCCTCCAATATAACTAGCTATTGATCTGATCTTTAGAGGTACGATATTCCTCCCAAAATGAATAATGGTATAAAGCTGAACTTCATCCATCTCTGAAACAAATTATATAAATAAATAATGCCAGTGATAAAGTAGAAAAAAACAAATGATAAAAATGACACAAGGAAAATGGTAAGGGTACACAATACAAATGATAAAGTAGTAGAAGACAAATAATATAAAGCTCAACTCCATCCCTTAAACAAATGATAGGTATCCCTGAAACAAATGATATAAATGAACAATGTCGGTGATAAAGTAGCAGAAAATAAATGATAAAATGGACACAAGAAAATGATAAAAATGACATAATACAAATTATAGAAGACAAATGATATAAAGCTCAACTCCAACCATCCCTCAAACAAATGATAGGCATCCCTAAAATAAATGATATAAATTAACAATTTCGGTGATAAAATAGCATAAAACAAATGATAAAAATGACACAAGAAAAATGGCAAGGAACAAATGATAAAGTAGTAGAAGATAAATAATAAAGTAGCAAAAAAACAAATAATTAAGTCCATATTGATAACAATGTATATCATCTTCATAACATATTTTCATAAGATAAATGCGATAAATTATGATACAGATACAAAGTTAGAGATAATAGATACAAAGTTAGGGATGATATTTACTTCAACGATTACTTCAACGGTCGGAGAGAAGGATAACAACGTTCTTTGAAAACGAGAATAACCCTAGAATGACAATGATCTTTTTGTCCCCAATGACCTCTGTGTGAGGACTTCAGTGAATGCGCAATGATGGTTAGAAGACTTGGAACATCAAGAAGACAAACAGTACATTAAAGAGAATTTGCTTTGATTTTTGTAAAAGCTCTTTTGTAGAAGAAAAGAAAAGAAAAAGCTTTAATTTTTAAGGTCGGTAATATATTTTGGGGGGAATCTTCCCTCTTGTAGCTGTAGTTGATTAAACTACTCATCAATATTTAATGCATAAGAACATCTTCTAAAGTGCCTCACTACCTTGGAATCCAAGGTGCCACATAAAATTTTTGACCTCCAACAGTGCCTCACTGACTTGGAATTGAGTCTCAAAAGGCAAGGTTTAGTCTTGGATTCCAAGACTCAACCTTCCTTTTTTACGTAGCAATTTGGCGCCCAAGTATTGGGCACCTGCTTGTTTTTCTAATCGGGCGCCTAAGGTTTGGGCGCCCAATTAATTTTTTTTTTCACAAAAAATTAAATCGGACGCCTAAGACTTAGAAGCCCAATTTTTTATTTTAAAAAAAAATGAAGCAGGCACCCATGTGTTGGGCACTTGTTAAAAAATCCAAGTCATGTACTGTTGAGGGAAATAGAGCCTCACTGATTTAGATTTAACTTTTTTTCAACCAAGTGAGTGAGGCATTTTTGGAGATGCTCTAAGAATAGGGGTGAGAGCTAGGTATATATAGTAGGTGGGGCCAATATCAATTTGGTAATTTTAGTATCTATTTTGGAAGAGCCTTGTCAAAGTATCGGTTTAGGAAAAAGTTTGCATAAGGCTTTGTTTGATAAAAATATATCTCATATATTCGATATTTCAGAGATCCTGATATTTGAAAAATCAAATATCTCATATATATGTTTTTTGTTTGCCAGCCAAATATTAAAAACAGATATTCTGAAACTCTATGTTTGGCAAATCAGATATTGTAAATAATACATTTAACATCTCCTCTCATTTTAACAATTATTAATGTATAAACTATGTAACATTCAAATATTAAAATAGATAAATAACCAAAAACTCATTTATTAATCTTTCAATAAATAGACAACTAATATCGAAATAAACTTGAATAGATCCGAACAATAAAGTGCTACGTTCCTGCGAATAGTACGAACATCTTATTCAACCTAATACAAAATACTTTTAATCAATGTAAAACTACTGGACATTCTTCATCTCATATTGCAAATAGTCCTTTGAATCTTGAGACACAATAAGAAAACCTCGGGCAGCACCATCATTGTCGCGATAGTAAAATAGGGCCTCCATTAGATTGCTTTTCGACAAAGTTGGGATTTCTTTCAACTCTTTTTCCAACACAGCCAAATCAGGTCGTCCCACATTTCTTGCAAGTTTGTCAGCTACAAGCACTATTTTTCTATAGCTCTATCATCTCTATCCAGACTGTCACGACGAACTCTATTCTTTTTAGGAGCCGAAGCACCAGTAGAAGGAGCAGAGGCACCAGGAGTTGCTGAAGATAAAACACGATTCGGGGTTCTCTCGTCAATAGTGGAATAAATAGACTTGACTCCTTTATTATCGACTTCAAAACAAGATATAACAAACTTCTAAAGTGTAGTTGTATGTACTAAATATTTTAAAAAATAAAAAAATAGTATTACCTTCTTGTGGGATGTTTGTTTCATCATTTCCTGTGCCAGCTTCTGCACCTATCGCATAATCTTTTCTGACTAAAATGTCCAAGTCTCGATAATACGGGATTACTTTATCGCGGTAGTTCTTTACCGATGAATCTCTTTAACAAATAACATGGGTAAGAATGTAATAACTTATATTATTAAATAAGAAATTATTCTATCACCAAAATATATACCTCAATAAATTCTTTCCAGACCATCTCCTCAGCCATTACAAACTGAGTTTCTTCATTCCACCTAAAGCCATTCGATTTAACAACCTTTTTGACGAGAAGGTGATTTGCCTTTAATATCTTCCACCGAGTTTTACATTACTCAGCAGTAACATCTAGATTCACTTCCTTTTTCAAATTAAAATATTTTTTGTTATATGCCATCAAGCTCTAACCGCTCACAGTTTTTTGGCCGTGTTGCCTTTGTTCCAATAATGTATTGATAAAAATAATATCCATTTTCTCGTCCCATCTCAAATAAACTATCCTAGATGTTAGTGCCATTCTTAACTGTAGGTTTTCATTAATTTATTAAATCTACTGAGAAGTAGGTTCACATGACAATTAGTGATTACAAATCTATATATCAAATAATTAATAAAATAATAATTAAAAGTGCACTAACAACGTCTACTAAACCTTAAAAACCCCAAATCTAATAAATAATTAATGAGCTAAATTAATACAAGATCATGGATTGTATTCTTGCCACATTAAGTCTGCTAAGGCATCCCTTTTTGCTATCCACAGAGGTAAATGCTCGAAGACTATATGTTCTTCTTATATAGGTACATCATCATGCTCTTCCTCCCCCTCTACAGGATCAACTTCATTCTCGCATAAGTCAAATGGATCAATGTCCAAGATAAAGTTGTGTAAGGCACAACATGCAAGTAACATTCTTTTTTGTGTCTTAATATCAAATAATGGTGAAGTCTATGCAAACCATTTCTTTAGAAGTCCGAATGTTCTTTCAATTGCATTACGTAATGACGAATGTCGATAATTTATAATTCTCTTACATTTCTTGGATTTCGTCCACGAGTGTCATTCAAATGATATCGAGTGCCTCGAAATGGGGTAAAAATTCCAGGGACATGCTGAAATCCAGCATCGGCAAGATATGAATGACCTATGTACGATATGTAATTAGAGGTTTTCCTTCAAAATAATTCACATTTATAGTATTTAATATGATGAATCGATATGTACCAGTGGGAATGATTAACCTGTCCCCTATATGGGTGACTGCATCCTTCAACACTTTCCTGTCATGTGCAAACCATTGCTTAAACCATTTCTCGAAAAGTTAGAAATGCAAGTAGTTAAAGATAAGAAAAATTACTGCTCTGTGAGGCATCTAAGAAGCAGGAATTTTCTCTAAGAAAACCATGTCTAATGTAATTCAAGACTTGGAAATGCTCAATATGTTGAATGTTCAAGGCAGAGAAGAAGACAAGGCTGTCTGTGTGGTTCCTTCTTGGTAATTATGAAGTTAAGGTTTGTGCAACTTGCTAGGCTGCTAGCAGAGGAATCCTGGAACTGCTGGTTTGAGAGTAGTTTTTAGATATAACTTTGGTTACATTGCCATATTGCAAAGACATTGGTACCACTGATAATTTCACTGCATAGTGCATTGCTTTCATACTTGCTACTAAAAAAATAAAATAAAAAATTGTCTTGGTCCTTGGTTATTCAGTGGAATGAAATTCAGAGGGAGTTGCTGCAAGCGAAAATTTCTTTAGTCCCTACCGAGATGAGTTTTTCAACTAGTTTTATGGCAAAAAAAAGGGAGCATGTCTGAATTTATCTGAAGATAAATAGTGTCTGAATTGTCCATCTTATCTATTACAGTTTGAAGATTCTAAATTGTATGCTTCCGAAAGGCTTTCAATTGTAATTATTTTGGAGATCTCTTTCAAATTCTTTAACGTGGTCAAGGTTAGTAGGTGAGTCCCTTGTAAAACTGATTCTATCTTTCCTACAACCTAAACCTTTTGGTCAGAGAGTAAACTGGTTGAAAGGATGATGACTGGCCACCCTTTGTATCTTTTCAGCACTTAGTGCCGTTGTGGTTCAAAGGCTTTTCCTCTCTAGTGGAAGCAATTCAATTATAATAAGTATAAATAACATGATGGAATATCCTTATGAGAAATTAGGGTTTTGATTTCAAATAACAGTAAAGAGAGAAAAAAAAATCTAACCTTTAAAACGAAGAATTGTAGTTTTTATTTGAAAATTAAAACTTTGAGAAGTGAAGCTCGGAGAAGTAAAGCTTGGAGAAGTGAAGGAAGAGAGACCTCCGAGAGATATGGTTTTTAAAATAATTGATATTTGTTTTTGGATATCTGGAAAATCGAGCGGGGTCCTCGGATATTTAAATCGGTGACTTAGTCTAGGATATCTACTTAGTAAAGAATATCTAGATATATCCGAGATATCCGAACTAAACCAACAGGCCTTACAATATTTAAAATCATAATTTCCTTTCAAGCAATTTGTAAACCTAAAACCAAAGTAAAAAGAGATTTTCGAGACTCCAAATACTACAAATGCCTCCATTTCTCTTGTGGTATGCGATTTCTTTCTCAGCCTCCGACTGCAATTGAACTTCTAACGGTATCTATATTAATCTCTCTCTCTGAAATTTGTGGATTCCCGAGTTTTAATCTCTTTGTTGCTAGAGTAACCTTATGTCTTCTTTATGTCAGGATACCCCAAATTACTACATTTTCAAAGAAGAATTGGTGTTTTAGGGTTCTTCATGTCAGGATACCCCGAATTACTATATTTACAAAGAAGAATTGGTGTTTTAGGGTTTTTCATGTCAGGATACCCCGAATTACTACGTTTACGAAGAAGAATTGGCAAATCTGTGGATGTGCAAGTTGTGATTTGGTTCACTCGAATTACTACATTTACGAAGAAGAATTTGCAAATCTGTGGATGTGCAAGTTGTGATTTGCTTCACTCGAATTATTACATTTACGAAGAAGAATTTGCAAATCTGTGGATGCGCAAGTTGTAATTCTGTTCACTCGAATTACTACATTTGCAAAGAAGAATTGGCAAATTTGTGGATGCGCAAGTTGTGATTATGTTCATTAGTAAATTTCTGTATTTTGAATTATCATTTGTTCCTTTTCATGACGGAAGGTTCTTCATCACGTATTCGTCATCGTATTTATGATGAAGATTTAGTTTCAATTGTTCTTTATCTGGTATTTATCATCATATTTATGATGAAGATTTAGTTTCAATTTCTCTTGCCATTGATGACATTTACATAAATCCACAAAGCATTAGTACTTTTTTTACTTTTATAGCAATGAAATGACATGTTCTATTGGATGTTTTTAAGGATTGTATTTTATTGAATTAAAAAAAAAAATTCCATGGAATTATCATATTCATCTTGATTTCAATATATGTATAGTCACTCTGTTATAAGGGTTGATTTACACTATGATTTCTTTGTTATCTCTCTTCGTGGTGGATTTAGTCTTGAGTTTGGTTTCGTATTTGGGGCTTTATTATTTCGATCATGTAAACCATCTTGCAAATGCAATCTCTAAAGCATCATCTATACATAAAAGCATTTTTCTCTCTCCCTCTTGTCTTAGTATATACACATATACATCTATAGCATCATCATATATACATGACCAATTTCAGTATTGTGAACTATAATCACATTCGGTCTACATATATTGCAAGACATCTCGACCTTGAAGGGTTCTCAGATTATTCTTAAAGGTACATTTATATTTCATTCGGTCATTCTCATTACATATTAAGCCATATAGCATTATCTATTGAATGGTTTGCATTTGGATTATTCTCATTTCTTCTATTCTAACCCTCACAACTGCTGTATAAAGAGTATAAAAAAAGTAAAGATATCATGGAAACATGTAGCATCAACTTTGCGTTTTTGATTTTCGAATGATAAATTAATCACTATAATTTTATTTTTTGCAGTAAGGATGTTATTTATCGATTATGATGAAGATGAGGATTATATCCGGGTAAAGACTTATAATTTTGTTATTTCACACGTGTTCGTGACGTTGGTGAACAATATTTCCTACTATTCCTTTTTTTGGCTATAATTTATTTCATTTTGTTGTTTTTACTTCTCTTATAAATTTTGAAGGTTTTTATTATGAACAATAATTTTTTTGTAGTATTGTTGTTTCTTTAGATATGTCTGGCACAAATAAATCCAAGCAGAATCAATCCAAAGAAATGGAGTGGTAAACGTTTAAACTTTTTAACTTCCTCATGACTCATAAATAGTTCAAATGAAGCAAGATTGATCATGATTATTCACTTGACCTCATATGCTTATCTTTGTTAGATATGTCTGCCGCAACTCAATCAAAGCAATATCGATATCCAAAGAAAAGTGCAAGTGGGCATCTAAACTGTACAACTTCCATTTGACCCGTAAATACTCTAAAGGAAGCTAGGTTGTTAAGAATAATGGTGCGGAGAAAACGTCACCAGCAAAATGATACATCAGAAATGACTTCAGGTAACTTATATAACATTTTTTTTTGCACTATCTGATCATATTTATAATATCAAATCAAACTGGACAAGTAATGATATATTTATACTATACCAGTTTATCCATCAGGCATTACCACTATAGGAAGTAAACCTATTCTAAACCAGGAATGGATCCCCGCACTATTACCATCTCGGGAAAAAGGAAACATTTCTGTACTTATAAAGGAGCTTCATCAACTACAACTTCGCTTACAGCTGAATGTGGTGAGATGACCTGCACCTAAAAAACTTTTCAATTGCAAATATGTAATTTTTATTGTTCCCTAATAATGCTTAAGTTTCTCGCTTACAACCATTCTGCAATGATAAATTGGAGTTTAACATTTACACTTGAAGGATGCCAGATCAATCAATACATCATTCTGTAGAGGTAGTATTTTTCTTCTGTTTTTGTTTTCGATCTAAATGTTTTTAACATCTCCATTTACTTTATTTTTATTTTTTAATGGAGTCTTAAAGTTTGGTTGGAAATTTGGTGCTCTCTGTTGATTTGTTTCGTGGAATTGCATAGAATAATGTTTAGTTGAATAAATGATCATTTTCTTTGATATAAGCAGCATGATTGTCCTTACATTGGAATTATGAGAAGAAGAAAAACCCAATATGCTGAGATATCTGTTGATCAAAAATGAATTTTCAACTTTTAAATGCAGGAGAAATAGTATTAAGAGCCCATAAGTATCCAGTCAATCCATTAAAGATATTTCGAAAAAAAATTCTCTCTAAACGTTGCAAAATACACCTTCTACTCCAAACGGCATACCTTCCTATGTATACCTCTGCAGACTTCACTCTTGGGAATTTTAATCGGCACATCAGTATCAAATTAATCCTGTTTTTCTCTGTGAAAAGATTCCAACTACAATCACGTCTCAATTACTACAGCAAACTAAGAATCTGCAGATCTTGCATAAGCAATATTTTTATCTTAGATATTTACTTTTTCATGAATGTGTATGTGAGTTTGAGATGAAGTTTGCTTTGTCAAGCGCCGGAGAAGAATTATATTTGTTGAGGTTTATTTTGATCACTAGGACTTCATGACTTGGCTGCACACTAAACGATGATAACTCCAACTAATCTCATTCCTAGAAGCTTGCATTGCCCCATTAACGTGGATGATATTTCTTTCTATGTTCTTTCTAAATTATTTTTGTATGTTTATTGATCTTATGTATAAATGACAACTGGTTGTTGCGTAACAGTTATGGGCTTAATGTACTGATTTTACTCCTATTTTGTTGCAATTTCTTCTCAAAGACGTGTTAGTTTGCAGGTAATCTACTGACAAGTTCTTTCTTCAAGCTTGTTACTGGCATTGATTGAGGCGATGGAGAAAAGAAGAAAAGAATATATACCTAAATAGTCCGGTGGAAAGCAAGTATGTCTTTTCTTTTATTTATTTTTTGTTTCTACCTTATCAATATTGCTGATTCGATTGTTTTCCTCTTTGATTTATGGAGTTTAGTATGTTTCCAAATTCACTTCTTTTGTAATGTGTTTTCAAAAATAAAAAAGAATATTTGATTAACAATGTAGTTAAATTTATTAACTTTTTGCCCTGCTTTTTATTAAAATATTTTCAGAATTCCAAGTTATTTTTAAATTATGAATAGAAAATAGGAGAAAATAAGGAACCGCTCCAACCATAGACTGGGATTGTTATATGATGATGTTAAAGCATTTTTTTTATTGTTTTCTCACTGCAATACTCTCATAGTTCCACCATTTTTCCAACCCTTAACCCCTCCATTTCAAACTGTTCTCACTTTAGATTTAACACTCTCTAATTTATTCTTAATTAACTTCCTTTGCTATTTATGATTGTATGTATGTTATACTCCTCTCAACATTTCTCTAATAAATTTAATCATCATATAATGTTCAAGTCTAACTTCTCTTGTTCTTATTTAAATCAAGTAATACAAGAGAAACAAAACGTCTAATGAAAAGGAAGTCTAACATTTTGCTTATTAGGTAGAAATTAATTATGGGGTTTTTATCGGTTTAATGCAAATTCTAGAACTTGGGATAGTGCCATAGACCTTGATAAGCAGTAACTCCATGTATCTAACAGACCATGCACCATGAGAGTAATATTTATCAAGGATCTACATTGAGCAGTTGCATCTCTCAGGCCCAATTCATAAAGACCTTTACCCTTATGTGTTTCTTTTCAATTAAAACCGCATCTCAGATTGTGAACTTGTGCTGCAGTAGCCACATTACTGTCAATTTGATCTAAAAAAAATAATCAGTTTTGCCCTTCTTATCTCTAATGGATATTATAGGGAAAATAATTGAGCTGCTTGGAAATTTTAATTATCCTATATAATTTCTTAAGTTCACAAATTTAGTCAATAAAGAGATGTTTACTTAATTGGTGTACTTACAGATTTTTCATCCTTGAGGGCTGTCACAAGGATTCCCGCAGTGGGAAACTCATAGTAGCACTATGTTAATACTTCTCATATTCTACTACGCAGATTTTTCATCCTTGAGGGCTGTCACAAGGATTCCTGCAGTGGGAAACTCATAGTAGCACTATGTTAATACTTCTCATATTCTACTACGGCCTTTTGTACTGCGTTACACCCAAAATTATATTAGAGTCCATGGTATCTATGGAAAACATATTTGTTAAAAAATTTCTTTGTTGAATTATGGACTTGTAATCTATTTGGATTTATTTGTAAAATAATTTATCATGTAAACATTTTCGGCCTCAGGTTTATCAGTGCCTGTTGTCCATCCTTTTAAAAGTTACATGAGATTGGTGAAGATCTCATTATTTGTCCATCCAGGTTTTACGAGAGTAGCGTGTAATTGTTTTCTGCTCTAATGACATCATCAAGACTATTGACTGCAAAGACTGACTGTGCAGACATCCTTTTATTACCAATTTCCACCAAAGCAAACTCATCATGAATTGGCACCAAAGTAATCACCCGCCACGTTGAAATCAATTAATGTAACAACCCAACTCTGATAACAACTGAGAAACCTTACAACAACAACTCTGCCCAACTCTGATAAAATTTGAGAAGCCTCAGAATAACATATATGTAAACAGTAAAAAGAGGTTTAGCTATCAACCAAAAGATAAGTTATGTCCTTAGTTTTTCATGTTTCAAGGGGGTAATGAGTTGACAAGAGGTTCTACTTCTTGTGATATTTATGTCCTTTTATGTCTACAGTTGTTGGGTGGATGTGTAGCTCACATCTTGATGAAAGTGTAAAGGTCATGGTTATTAGAATCCCCAAATGTGTGTCAAGAATTGAGAGTAAGAATTAGAAGATGAGAGGAAGGGTGCAACTTAAAGAGTAGAATTGACCATATGGAAATATATATACCCATGGAAGCTTTAAAAACTAATAACACATTAATTATGATGGGAGATATGCATAATTTATATTCTGTATTCCACTATATTTAAGTGTGGCTGATCACATTTTTTCTCCATGCTTGCATCCAACTATAACGTTAATATCATTGGGCTTATATGTCACCTATGCATTAGAAATACTTGGGGATCAATTACCACCACCATGGATTAATGCCAGAGGAGCATCAAATGAAAAGGGACAAACGACAAAGGAGCAGTTTGAGAATAATTGATGCACACTGCATTTTTTAGGAGATTTATTAGGTAATGATCCATTCTTTGTGATCTTATTGTGCTCATTTAGATGGCAACCTACATAAGTAGGTATTTGTTCAATATAGAGTTCATTTAGTCATGGTTGATTGGAAATATGATGTAGCAACTATAACAGTGAACACATGATAATCCTTATGAGAAGTTTTGTTTTTTATTCAGGCTGTTGGATACAAAGACATTTTTCCACTCAACACTATTATTTTAAGGTTTATGATGTCTTAGTACAAAAGCTGATTCCAATGTATTTGAACTTAACAATGTTCAAATAGGAGTTTCTCTGGTATTATTGCAGACTCTAAAGCGCAACATAGCATTCTGATTACAAAGGGGATGGAGACAGTAACTTATGTCAATCCCCATGTGCGAAGCAGAAGCTCAAGTTTGGAGGTCACGGGCATCATAATAGAATGCAAGTGTAATATATTCTAATTAAGTTGGATTCATTTTCTGGGAAACCAAGAATTTCTATCTACAAAGAAAACAGTCTACATTGTTGAACACGTATTAATGGAAAGAGGAATAATTGTTTCACTGTAATTTGTTGGTCTAGGCAGTAATTTTTATTCCTTCTACATTTACTTGTGCATTGTTGCTGTGATAGTTTTTTCCTAGTACTTTAATTGAAAGAAGAAATTTTTGTATAAGACGTAAAGGGCCTTAAAATTATATTTAGTACCTCATACTTCTCTAATCTACGAGAAGACCCTAAATTCAAATATTAATTTCATTTAGTACCCCAAAATTCTTTAATACCAAATTTGTTCTTATTTTTTAGCTCCAAATTTGCTACTTTAACTTGAAATTTTCTTAACAAGTAATAGGGAAAAATAGTCTATGTTCCACAAGTAGGAAAATCACACATTTAATTAGCTTTAGGAGTTTCCATAAGTCGAAGCAGAATCGCCCA
The DNA here is from genome assembly GCA_014058105.1 of Kingdonia uniflora. Taxonomy (NCBI): domain Eukaryota; kingdom Viridiplantae; phylum Streptophyta; class Magnoliopsida; order Ranunculales; family Circaeasteraceae; genus Kingdonia; species Kingdonia uniflora. Next base: position 1,443,114 of record JACGCM010000440.1, on the reverse strand, counting down.
TGTAGAGTAGCAACCATGACTTCGTTACTTATAATAACATGACCGCTACAAGAATTATTGGCACGACCACACAAAACATAAGCGACAATATTACAGATGTTTTTTTTGGCAGAATCAAAACAACCTGCAACATTGTGCAACCTAAAGTATAGCGTTGTAGTTGACATAAGTTTGCAGTTTCTCTACATAAACGGACTCTGAGGACATGACTGCTAAAGAGCAATACGCTTTTCCGAGATGGAGGAATAATCATCTTCCACTCTAGCTATGCTTATTTCTCCTTTGGCATAGGCGCATGGGTGGATCTGAACCTAGGATAGGGAGGTATACATGCTTCTTGCTTTTGATCCTTATGCCTGCTCACCTGATCCTACTTTTCGTTCTTTGGAGCCTGGATGAATAATGGCTTACTAGCTCTGCTCTTTGAAAAGAATAGCTTATTGATAGTGAGTGGCTTTGTCTGTAAGAGTGTAGATAGTGAACAGGATAGGCGTAGATAGATATCCATTTTTCGCGCACTAAAAACAAGCCCACTATTAAGCGCCATTTAGCAAATAGCTACTACACATTTGATTCTTCCAACAAGCATGTATCTCCAACAGTCGGATTTATATCCTTGTTAAAGTGAAAAGTTATGTTCCTGAGTCCATTCTTTGTGCACAAACATTATAGCAGGAAGCAAAGACAAATGTGGGACTTCACCCCGAATCAGCAACATGAGCCTTACAAGTCGCGATAAACTTCCTCTTAAAGAGTATCATGTGAAACGAAAGGTTACAGGGTCCCCATTAGGCTTAAGGTGGGCACAAACTTTGCTCATAATTCTTTTGGTGGTTTCGTAGATACCTCGGTGCACAATTACATCTAGTCCCTATAGAATAAATACAGATCAATCCATTATAAGATTTACTTGGAAGGTGATCATATATTGACTGGAACTTTAAAGTGCTTCAAATGAAGCATGCAAAATCTGATACAGAGTATGCTTCAAGTTACAATTAAGTACTACCAGTTTATGAATTATGCATAATACAAAATAAACAAAGAAGAAGCTTAGCTAGTTCATCAAGGATTTACCTATGTATAATCATAAGTACTCATAAGTAATGCATAACAAAAGTACTCATAAGAACATAAAAAAAGAACAAAAAGAAAGCTGAATCAATCATCACTGATATCTTTATTAAAAGTCAAAGCTATCATCTACAAAGTACTCCGAAAAATATAAAGAAAGGAACCAAAAGAAAGATGTTGAACCAACCATAACTGATATATTTATTGAAATTCATACAAAACAAAAGCAATCCAAAACTTCAAGGCTTGGGTATCATGAAGGGTTATCACCACAGCTTCTTTTTTCTTTTCTTGCAATCCCATAGATATAACTAAGTTATTGAAGGTGATAGTAGACTAGTAAATAGTGAGACAGAGTCGCAAAAATTACAAAGCCTACGAGAGAGAGAGAGAGAGAGAGAGAGAGAGAGAAAGGGAGAAAAAGAAAGTTTAGTCGGGGAAGAAGAAGAAACCCTACCGAAAAGGATTCTCTTCTAATTTTGAAGAACCCGGACCGGTTGAAAATTCACTTTAAGAGTTTTAAGAAATTGAAATTGGGGTTAGTTTAGACATTTTATAAACTTAGGGTATTAAATGTAACAAAACATCAAAAATAGGGTCTAGCCGTAATTTTTTAAACAATAAGGTACTAAATGTAATTTTTGGACAACTTTAAGCCCTATACAAAAATTTCTTCTAATTGAAAATGTTACCACTCAAGTAAATGTAAATTTTAATGTTATCTTAACCCTGTAACTATTCATCTATATTATAAATCTCAGTTTTGTCCTACGTGACGGTGATTGTCCTGCGTGGCTTTGTAATCTTAGTTTTGCCCTATGTGGCTGTGACATGACAATTACATATTGAAGTGTTTTTACAATCTTTAAAGTTTGGTCGTTTCCAACTTCTCTCAAACTACCTATGTAACGTGTCCTCTCGTCCTTTAAGCGTTTCTCTCTTCTCTCAAAGATCTTTCATATCTTCTCATGGAAAAAAATTTGAAATTAAAACCTTCTAAATTATAATTCCACAGAACAATTCATCCAAAAACCCCACAATGGTACAAATTCGCAATTTTATCCGATCTATCATTGATTGGTTGTTTATGATTATATGTTTGATCTCTAGGGTTTGTCTTCATCTTTGATTTGATTGTATTTGCATCCAATAGTAGCAAAGAATATTTTGCTGAGATGGTAGTGATCACTCTGAGTTTTGACATGGCGGAAAATCTGATTTTAAGAAGAAGATGAGCAAATCATAGTTGGAGCTCTAGATTTAGAATAGTAGGCTAATTGAAGAAATTCGAAGTTGCTCAAAAGTCGGTATTTTTGAGGTTAAGAATGCATTTTGTAGTTTGAGCTTTGGTAATATATTTTTAGGGATTACAATTTCCTAAAATTTTTTTAACTTTCCCTCCCCAAAGTCTCTCTGTCTTAGGTAAGTGAGAAACTGAAGATGGGTTACCGATCTTGACATTTGATGTTTCTTTCATGTGTTTACATCTTATTAATAAGTCTATATCTCTTTCCAATTTTTGGATTCTTACTTTATTGATTCCTTCAATGTGCAGGATGGATCTTTTACTTTATCCATGACTCTGTATTGGGGATTTGAGTTTCAAAATTTCTCAAGATTGACCTTCAACTTTAATGGGTTATGGTACTCTCAGTCTCTAAATGTAGAACTTTCATTCATAATTCCTCTATGAAATTATGGATGAGACGTATTCGTTTTTAATTTTAGTTATCTATTTGAACTCCATATCAGTTTGGCTTATGTAAATTAATCTCGATTTATAACTTTAAATCTTTTATACTTCGGTCTTCTTGCCTGTTCTATGGAGATAAGTATTTGAAAGCGATATTCTAAATTTTTTTGTTTTTTATGACTACTATTTTTTAGTATTATGGGAAATGTGCATTTTATGAAATTAGGGGAATTGGTTAAAGCGCCTTTCAACATTTGTAGCAACCTGGAATCTAAGCAACTTACTCATGGTTAACATTAATATTTTTTTTCGATATATAGCATTTAGTCATTTATATTCTAACATGATTTTCGATTATTATTTTGGTCATGTGTGTCTGATTCTATGCCCCAATCTCATTGTGTCTTTTCTTAGTGCCTTTGCATTTCATTTAGATGTGATTATTTAAACTCCTAAAAGGTATATGTTTGGTTTAATGATTCTTGATTATGAGTAATGTTATCCATTCAAAATCCTAAAAGTTAAACTTGCGTCTATATTAGTTATCCATTCAAAATCTATATAAAGAATAACATAATCATTTCCAAATCTGTGTTCACCACTTGGTTTATTGTAAGTAGCACCATCATAACTTTAAGATGGAACATCAATCACTTTTATTTCATGAGAGCTGCTTTCACGACAGTTGAATGAAAACTCCCGCCACTTCTAAAAAATAAATAAAAATTAGATGAGCATCAAACACACAAAAACAGTTGCAATATTGAAGTGCCAAAATTTAATTATGAACATGTCATCCTAGCATCATTGTAGACTATATCCCGACTATCTTCAGAATATCTTCCTCACACTAGCCAATTGAATTACTCTCCACAACCGACCTCACTAACCAGTCATGAATTACTCTATACATTAGTCGAAGTAAAATATATACTCCTGTAATGACGTGTTTTCCGGAAGGATAATCTTCACCAATATTTTTTTTAAGGAAAGTGCGATAAAAACCTAAACAAGCAAGATTTTACGTGGAAAACTTAATAAAGGCTGAGAAAAATCACGACCTCGAGGAGGGTTTTTATGTAAAATCTGATATGATGCTAGTTATAACAAGTTTTTGAGTGACTGTAGGGTAAGAAAGTAAGAATTGTAGGGTTGCGGATCTGAATAATCCATTCTCTGCCTGTATTTATAGTAGATACATGCAATTTACAAAAAGAAAGAAACAGTCTCCTATTTCGAGGGGAGTGGGCGAACTTTACGGATCTCTAGCAACTCTTTTCTGACCAGGCACAATGGCTACTTTTAGTAGGTCGAGGACTTGTGGTAACTTCTCGAATGCTGTCTGCCTATGTAATACTGACTGTCTTCGACTATGTTATGCTGGCTTATCCTTGCCAAATCTGGGAAATATGCTACTATAATTGCCCCATTTTGGATAGAAGTACTTGTGGTTGTGTCGAGAAGAAGTTGAAATTCGAAAAGGTTGTCGAATGCCTTTGAAAGTTTTCCTGTTGTCATTTATGAGGTGAAAGTTAAGTGAACCTGGTCGTGTCTTTCCCAAGGAGCAGTTAATGCAGAACATTGGACTTGGTAAATGATAACGGGGTATAAATAGAAGGTGTTAAGAATGATTTGGTGGTGGTATATTGTAAAGATGCCGCCCCAAGTGTGGTGTAGGAAGTTACCTGAGGATGAAGACGATTACCATAATGATCAAGCTGAGGTAAAGGTCTATTTCAAACTGTTGCTTTGCGATCCTGTAATTGAAGTCATCATGGTGTGGAGAGTGGGGGGAGGTAAAGTCAGTAAGTGTATTCATGTGGGGATCTTTTTAGGTTGGGTTCAGTTGCCATTGGTGGAGGTATGGAGGCTGACCACGGTGTTGGGGCATGGGGTACTGTTTATATTGAAGATGAGGATGTGAAGGCTGGTTGGGCGTCCAGGGATCTTGTCGAACGAAGGAGGCTTCTTGCAATTTTCTATTGCCTTTCATCTACAGAGTCAGCTCTGTTTAGAGGTTCCTTGAACTGAGGTTCATTGAGCTTCTTAGGATAACTTTGCCCCTACTGCCATAGATAATGTCAGATTCTGGTGAAAAGAAGTAATAATGTCAAATCACGGTGAAAAAAAACAATAATGTCAGATCCTATTGAAAAGAAGCGTAGAGCAGCTAGTCCTTGAGGTCGAATGTAAAAATAGTAGTGCAATTGCATATAATGTAATCAAAGGAGTGAGTTGTCGAATGTAATATGTAACAGTTAGTTCAATGAATAAACTTTGTTTTTGATGTTGTGTGTCGTTAAATAAATACTTTAAACGAAGTAAAATGATGTCAAAGTAAAATGTGTGTTGTGCATAATTTTGAGTATAACATATCTCGAAGTATAATTTATGGTGTGGGGTCGGGAGCGGATTATGAGGTTGATTGATTTGACTGTGGAAAATGTAAAGTTCCAAGGTAAAATAAATGTTTGTTGTGTTGACTTGGACTTTGTATGACTATAAGTATCCCCTGGGTTTTTAAATTGAGAGTTGTATTTTAAAGAAATGGTGAAGACTAGATCTGAAGTTCGGAATAAGGTGTTTAGCCATGTTAGGGTTAAGTATTAGGAATTATATAGTCGGTATTTTGGTCATTAGAATGTTAATATTCACATGGAAGATCCCGTTGAACCAAATTATGAAGGGATGAGCGAGGCAGAGGCGAAGGATGCTGAAGAGGATTTCTAATTTTGCTATCAACTGCAATTTTGGAGTCCACCTGAACGTGTAAGTTACATGTATACCCATGAAGATGTTGATTAGGAAAGAAGATGTTACTGCAATTAGGAGTTTATGACTTCAATTTGTAGAAGTAGTTAAATGTAATGGCCGAATTATGTTTGAAGAAGAAATGATAATAGAGTTTTGATGTCAGAATGTAGTTGTTGATGTTTTGTAAACAAATTGTATCAAATATATTTTGGACTTAGTAAAATGTTTAATGTAGCAATGTTATTGGCATGTTGGTATCTGCAATGTCGAATGAAATTATGAAATTCAATTTGATTGATGAAGATCGTAGATATAGGGATTCATAAATAAAGTAAAGCAAATGTGGCGAGACAGTGGCAGGATTAAACATGGCGAGGTGTGTTCCTGTAGGTGAAATTTTAAAGTATAAGGAAGATGATGTACAATATCTTTGTGATAAGATAGGTTGTGCTTTGTTGGGTGTGAATATGTCAGAGGATGTTCTTCGAGATATGGAAAGGTTAGAGCAACAATGTAGGGGTTTGTTGGTATTGAGAAGGCAAAGAATCAAAGACTTCGAAAAAAGACATTTAAGGCATTATGCTCGATTACTCGAACGGTCGCGAAGCGTTGCAATGGACAGTCGCGTGGGGTTTATAAATAGTTTGCAGGTGGGCGACTGTTCACATTTTACAAACTCTAAAAAAATCCTCTCAAGTGCTAACTCTTTGTGCTCGTCAATGAAATCTTTGTCAACAATTGGGAACGAGTAGATCAGTATTTTGATTGCGAGAACAATGCGGGAGAAACAAAGGGATACCAAAGCAGTGCAAATACAAGGTTAGTAACTTTGTTAATTGTGTTAGTCTCTTGATTGTTTGTTTGTTTGTAAATATTGGTAGATGTAGGTATGTTTAGTTTATGGTAGAAGGAATTTATTTAAGGTTAGATGGATTAGAGGTTTATTTGAGATTCGATCGACTGTGTTAGGGTTTGGATGATAGAGGTTGATGTCGATCATTAATGGGTGTTGTTTTTATAGTAATGAAGTCGTAATGAGTTTTAAAGGTGTTTAGGTGAGAGATATGTTATTAATTAGTGGTGAGGAGTGGAGAAATGGATTGGTGGGTGTCGTGATGAGTACGACATGACTGTAGGGAGTGCTGGGATTTTAGGTAATTGTCGGAAATGACTGTTTGTTAGTTTTGATTTGGCCAGATTTTACGCCAGAGAAGGTGATATCCCATATTTTTTGAAGTGTAGTGGTTTTGGCAGGAAACAAGCGAAGTATGCTTTTAGAATTCTTGAGATTCTTGTATATCGACAAAAATGACAATTTGTTAAGTAATCGATATTTGTGAATAAATAGTTAAATTGCATCGAGAACTGACTGTAGTAAGTTTAACTGACAATAATGGTAGTAGCAAATAGTAAAGATAGTAATGTGAGAATGATATGTTGGAGTTAAAATCGACAACTATGCGAATATGAACATATGAACATATATATGTATCAGATATGATAAATACTAATTGTTGGAAAAAATGGAATCTGATTTTTAGGTTCTTAAAAATGGCTGAACCAACTCAAATCGATGATAAAGATGTATACGAGAACCTTCAAGGTGTAGAGCCTTTGATGATCGATGTAACTACCTGTGTGCAAAAGTTAGGAGGTAGATATAGGGTAGGGTCGAGAAGTGCAGGCTTAGCTGGTGTGGACCAGTTTAGAGTGACACCTAGGATTGTCGAATTGTCTAATGAGGAGGCTACCGAGACAGATGTGGATCACGAGCCACAGGATAGTGATCGAAAAGGTAGCGGGGGTGGGGAAGACGACGTGGAGATGGGTGAGGAATCTTGTTATGGAGAGGGTCCAAAAACGAAGGAAATACTGAGTTTCAAGAAAAAGTACGGTATTCCTGGAGATATTAGGTTAGAGGAGTACCAATATGATATGATCGACCAGGAAGTACCCTTGGGATGGATTCTCATGCATCGAGAACAAATTAAGAAAGGGTTGAAGCTTCCCCTTCGAGCTGACTAAAATAAATTGATGAACTTTTTTGATGTGGCACCTGGTCAGTTTAATCCAAATGTATATGACCTATTTTGCATATGTGGGGTCATAAATGGTCGACTTAAGTCAAGGGGAAAAGTGTTGATCACTATTGACGATTTATGTGTGTACTACACACTTAAGATGAACCCAAATAAAGTAGGTTATAGCTACTTGGCGAGGTTTTTGAAGAGACCACTATTTTATGACATGGTGTCAACAGGAGGGCGATACAGCAACGAGCGTTTACTCATGTCTGAGAGCTACGAGTTCGACAAGAAAGACCCTGGGGAGCCCTTAAAGAGAAAGAATTTTTACTTAGGTTTGGGGTTAGGTAACATAAATGTCGATGTTTGAAGTGTCAAATGTGATGTAAATTGCTTGTAACTGTATTTCGTTTATGTGCGGCTTTGAAGGAGGTCGATAGGAAGTCTGAAGTAGAAGAAGAATTGTACAAAGTCAGTAAGGGTTTCTTTGGTAGGATCGACAATCTTGTCATCGTCCAGAAGCGTGTGAGTACCCTTTTTCAAGAGACAGGGTTAAAGAGGTTGAGGGCAAAAGGTTCAGAAGTCCATGTTATTGATGGTAAGATGCCGACGAAGAACAAGGGGGCCGCAGAGTCCAGTCTGCCATTGGAAAATCCTTCCTTGGCTAGGTATACGACTGACTCTCAAATTACGGAGATAGACTCGATGTTTGCTGAAACATTGGGAAAGGGTAAAAGGGCAGCGAACCAAGTTGTTGTTCCGCTACTTCCTCCTAAGAAGAATTCTCGACGGTCGACAATTGAGGAGGAGGTGAAGATTGATACAACAATTGCTTTGCTGGATGGGCGTCTTCCACAGGGTGCGACAGGTACACTCCCGAAGAAGAAGGGGAGTGAAGAGTCGTCGATGAATAAATTTGTCGAGGAATCTGAGATTAAAGTCCAGAAGATGATATATTCTTATTTGTCTGGGACGGATGTGTTGTAGGTTAAAGTTGAGGATTGTTTAGCTGGGGTTGAGAGCTTGATGACATTTCTCAGCGAGGGCCACCGCAACATGTCGAAGGTGAGAAATTTTTCTGCTTTGCTTTGATTAAAGAAATTGGTATGTCATTCGAATACTCAATTTATGAATGTAATACAGATCAAGAAGTTGTTGACAAAGGTGAAAGATCGCATTGTTGGTAGTAGTGAACTTGTAAACCAGGTGGTGGTGTATAAAAACATTAAAAAAGATTTGACAAAAGAGAAAAAAGCTTTGATTGAAGATAAGAAGGGGTTGAATGCAACGCTGAATACCTATAAGCTGGAAGCTCGAATGGCGAAGGACGTTGCTCTTCGTGAAGTGAAGAAAATGTGGGAGAAGGAAAAAGATGAGGCTTTGACATTGCTTAGAACAAATTTTGAGAAGGATATAAGTGAGCAGATTATCGATGCGCAAAAGGTGATGGAGCTGGAACATGGTAAGGTTCTGGACGAGGTCAGGGCACAGTTGATATTGGGGAATTTTGATACTTGTAAGAAGGTGAGGGCCCACTATATAGGGCAGTGCGATTTGCTGGAGGTGAGGAAGGATCATTACAAGGGGTTGGCCAAGTCCGGTAGTGTTGTCTTCGAGGATTCAGATGGTGAATGATGAATTTTTGTTATCGAAGAAAGTTTTCTTAAAATTTGTAATACATATATGTTGTAAATTATGCTAAGTGTTTAAATTCGACAAGAATGATATCTTTGGAATATGATTGTAACTTGTAGCAGATAAGTAAGGAATGACTGTTGGCGTGATAAGTAAATGATGGTAATGAAATGGCAAGTAATGTGAAAGATTACCAGATGTGTATCCTCAGTGTGATATCTGGATTTAGATTCGAAAAGAATATAACATTTTAAATATTATTCAATAAGTAAGGAATGCGAAGTAGAGTATCTTGTAATTGGATAATGGTCGCATAAAATTGAATGATAGTCTAGATGCATACTTATTAAGTATAAAGTGTGACTAAGTAAAGACGGTAAAGATGTTTGATTGCGGGATGCATACTTAATCAAGTATGGATCGAGATCAAGTGAAGATAGTAAAGATGATTGTTGTTTGGTCCATACTTATCAAGTATAGATCAAGAACAAGTAAAGATAGAAAAGATGTAAGTGACAGTAAAGATTGTTTTATTGGACTCGATGATAATCGTTAAAGTTGTCATCTATAAAACATTTTTAGTTGAGCTGTGTTCCATGGATATTCAAGTTGGATTTTGTCTTTAGTCATTAGCAAGTACGTCCCACTACCAGTTTTGTCACTGACAATGTAAGGCCCTTCCAAGTTTTCAAACAATTTTTTAGAATTCTTAGGCCGAGTACTATCTTGGATTCGTCGAAGGACTAGATCGCCAATACCAAACTTTCTCTTTCGAACTTTTTTGTTGTAATTTATTTTTAACGTGTCATGGTATCGTCCTAAGTTTACGATGGCTTTGTCTCGGGTTTCTTTGATCCAGTTTAGGTTGCAGAGGAGACCTAATTCATTATCTTCATCTTAGATTTTTCTTCGACCAATTGGCAGATCGAGGTCTAAGGGTATGATTGCTTTAATGTCGAAGGCCATCATAATTGAAGTAGAACTGGTGGAAGTTCAAGGAGTAGTCCAGTATGCCCAGAGTACACTGAGTAGTTCATTGACCCATCTGCCCTTCCTTTTGTTGAGGCGCTTACGTAGACCTGATTTGATGCTCTTGTTTATGGCTTCAGCTTGTCCGTTTCCTTGAGGGCAGTATGGTGTAGAAGTTGATAGCTAAATTTTGTATTTGTAGAGGAAAGTGGAGACTTTACTGTTGATGAATTATTTGCCGTTGTTAGATCGTATCATTTGTAGGTAGCCAAATCTTGCGATTATGTGCTCCCAAAGTAACTTGATGACCTTATTTTCATCGGTATGAAATAGAGGAACTGCTTTGATCCATTTTCTGAAGTAGTCAGTAGATACAAGGATAAATCTTCAGTTTCCCGATACTGGATGGAAAGGTTCAATGATGTCGATTCTCCATTGTTTGAATGGCCAGAGGACATTGCTAATGTGTAAGTCAAGTGCTGGACTTTTGATGTCTTAAGCGTTGATTTGGCATTTGTAGTACTTACGTACAAAATCTTCACAGTTTTATCTCTTCTTGAGCCAGTATATTCTTTGTGTAAATGCCCGCGGGGATAATGATCTTCCCGAAACGTGAGCTCTGCAGATATCTTCGTAGAGTTCTTTAATTTTGACTTAGGCTTGGTTTTGAGAGATGCATTCAATCAGGGGTCCTCCTCTTATGATACGATATATGACTTTATCTTGAACAGTAAATCTGAGGCATTTGGCCAAAAGTGAACGGGCATCTTCTTTGTTACTTGGGAGGATGTTGGAGTTGAGGTATGCATAGAATGGTCTTCTCCTATCGTCAGGGTCTTTATCTTCAGTAATAGTAATTTACATTGTTGACTGTATATCGAGGCTTGAATGCTCGATGACTTCGGTATCTAAAGATCATTTTTCATTGTCTTCTAGCATGGCGGCGATATAAGCCAATGCGCCGACATGACAATTTTCTTGTCGAGGTAAGTAGGAGATCGATGCTTGTTTGAATTTGTTCATTTTTTCTTCGACTAGGGCTGCATAATCAACCATTTTTCCTATTATGCAGAATGTTTTATTATAATGATTGGCCACGAGTATAGAATTGACGTAAACTGTTATTTCTTCTGCGCAAAGTTTGATTGCGAGATCGAGTCCGTGGAGGATACCTTCATATTCAGTCTCGTTGTTTGTGGCATAGAAGTTTAGCTTAATAGCTTTCTCAATGCGATGATTGGATGGTGTAACAAGGATGATGCAAATTCCCAATCCTCTTGGCCCAGCTGATCCATCTGTAAAGAGTCACCATCCGGTACCTCGCGACCATGCATCTGGTTCGGCAATTAAGTCATCTGTGAAGATTTCTTTGAGTTTTTCTACTCCTTCGTATTCTTGAATATGGACGGAACTAATAAAGTCTTCAGTTGTGGATAAGTATATTATTAGTATTTCGCCATCAACTGGAGTACTCATTAATTTCTTTGTAAGTGCAGTGGGATTTCCATGAAGAAATAGGTAAAAAAGTTTGCATTGATCAGATGACTTGGAGATGAATTTGTGAAGAGTGGCGATCTTGCCTACAAATTTTTGGACATCTTTTTTTATTCGCAGAGATGGCATTCCGATGAGTGCCTTGATTTGTGCAGGATCGATTTTGATTCCTCTTTTGTTGACCAGGTGTCCCAGAAATTTACCAGATGCGGCACCGAATTGGCATTTCTCTGGGTTGAGTTTCATTTGGTACTGGAAAAGAATATCAAAGATGGTTTGGAGGTTGCTGGAATGATCTTCGCGCTTCAAGATTTTGCAGATCATATCATCATTGTAGACTTCCATGATTCTAAACATTTTAGTGACAAGCCGTTGGTAAGTAGCTCATGCATTCTTTAACCCAAAAGGCATCACTGTGCAACAATAGAAGCCTCATTTAGTAATGAAGGTTGTATTTTCTAGATCTTCTTCGGTACGTGGAGCTTGATTGTAGCCGGAGGCTGCATTCATCATGGAAAGAAATTTGTGCCCTGTGACGGAGTCGAGAAGTTGCGGGATCAGTGGGAGAGGAAATCTATCTTTCAGCGTAAATTTGTTGGGTTCTGTGAAGTCAACACAAACCCTAATCTTCCCATTTTTTTTGTGACTGCCACAATATTAGAAACCCACTTTGGATATTTGGCTTCTTGAATAAATTCTACACGAAGAAGTTTATCAATTTCTTCATTCACGGCTTCGCAAAAGCAGGGAGCTAAGTTCAAACATTTTTGTATGACTGTTTTGTATCTGGAAGGAGGTTTAGTCTGTGGCACGCGATTGATGGATCAATGCCAGACATTTCTTTGAAAGTCCAGGCAAAGATGTCGATGTTTTTCTTAAGTTGCTGGATCATGGCTTCTTTTTCGTCGGTTGACAACTTGGAGCCGATAAAGGTGTGATTCCCGGGTCTATTAAGTTCAATGGATTCGACTATTTCTGTGTCATGCTGCTCGAATGTGGGGGTTGTTTCTATCTGTAGTTGCTATACATTGAGAAGTTTTGTTGTGTAGGAGTTGGTGGTGGTATTTTTGCACATATGCGCAACTGCTTGACTGCCTTTAATTTTGTAGATTCCGTGATCTATTGGAAATCTTAACGCTAAATGATATGTAGAAGGTACTGCTTTGATCGAATGTAACCAACTATGTTCCAAAATTCTTAAGTACTTGGACTCAGCATTGATGACTGGGAATTTAACGAATATGGTTTCTGATCCTGCCTGAACTGGCAGAATAATTTCTCCTATGACAGATTCTTTCAATCCGTTGAAGCCGGTGATTATTTTTGTTGAATCTTTAAGTACTAGAACTTTGATTGCCCTTTTGAATAAAACATCTGCGACGCTTCCTGTATTGACGAGAAACGTATGCAGGTTATCTTGTCCAAATTTGAGCATAATGACTAGAGGGTCATCATGAGGATATTTTACATGGCTGGTATCACAGTCCACGAATGTAATATCGTGTGGACATTTTGATTTGCTCGAGCTAGGAAGAAGTTTCACTGATTTATCCGAGGAGGTTATTTTGTAACTAGATGTGATCCGATCGTCTTGTTTCCTTTTCTTTCCTTTTTCGATCTCGATCATATAAAGGTGGCGAGCTTGCCCCAATTTTGTTCAACGTCTTTGTTCTTCGTCATATCCTTGAGGAAATTTTGGATGTCGATGACATAATTATGAAGCCTTTCTGCTAATAGGATGTGATGAAAGATTCGAATGAAAGAGTAGCAGTTGTCAGTTTCATGACTATGCGCATTGTGATACTGACATATAGATTTGTTGGGGATGTCAGGAATTGTTTGTGGTGCTCGATAATACTTATTTCCCTTTATCTTCTGTAAGAGAGCGGAGAGAGCCGTTGTTATTGGGGGTAGAACTGGGATGGTTCTGTCGGGTCTCCCGTCCTTTCTCCTATTATTTTCTGTGTTTCTGTCGTATTGCTTGGGTGCTTCAGTAGTGGTCAATTTTTCGGGTGGAGAAGAAGTTGTTTCCCAAAAATGGATGGCAGTGGAGTTTTTCATTTTATCTTTTTTGGATCGTTCTAGTTCGATGTAGTTATTAACAACATCAATCATCTCTGTCACCATTTTGAGCTTGTGCAGAGTAAGCTCTTTTCGAACCTTAGAGTCGATGTGTAGGGGTGAGATGAATGCTGGAACGACGATTTTGGGATCTAAGTTCCCAATTTTCTGTGTTTTCTGTAAGAAATGCTTGGAAAAGTTTGCCAAAGTTTCTTTTACCCCCCGCTTGAAGAAGAACAAGGAATCCACCGTGATTTCTTTCTCCTTAGCGTGAGCATAATTAGACTAGAATAAATGTTGCAACTGGCTGAATGTGGTGATGGAGTCTTTTTGGATTGTATAGAACCATCTGAGAGGTTCTTCTTTCAGGCTCATGTTAAATAGCCTGCTTAGCATGTGGTTGAGTTTGGAGTATTGTCCCACTGCAGCTTTGAAATGTCAGACATGGGTAAGAGGGTCAGTAAGGCCTGCATATTGAATAAACATTAGCATGTGGAAATTATCTGGAATGGGCATGACTTTGAGATGAGAAGAGATGGGGTTTGTCTCGATTCTGTCAAGTGCAGACCTTCAGCATAGGATTTCAGAGTGTATGGCCTGGATCCAAGGTGTCGAAATGTGGAGGCGAAATTAGTAAGGTTGTAACTTGCAGATTAAAATCTCCCTATCCTTCTAGTCCCAATCGATCCCTGATTGACCCTTTTTCCGGTAGTGGTGGTGGGTGGGGGGGTTTGATGACGAGTGCGTCGATTTCTTTGAGTTGCCGATGCTGAGGATGTCAAGCTAAAATACCAAGAAACCCTGTCTCGATTTCTAGATCTGGATCGAGAAGTTCGTAATTCATCCTCTCTTGGCTGATTAACTCTTTGGGTCGCTCTTGACCGATGATCACTTTGGGCCTGTGGTGGTGACACTTGACGGTCAGTGAGTCAATCATGAGTTCTCCTTAATCTCTCCATCTCTTTCTGGTGTGTTTGACTCTGTTGGTCTAAGGCTTTTCTTCTTTCGTCTCTTCCACTTGAAGAACTTGAGAATGAATACGCTGATCTTCTAACCTTTTGGCCTTTTCTGACTCCATCTATTTTTAAAGTTTGATCACTGCGCTGTGCAGGTCGACTATTTCTGGTATCGAATTGATCTTGTGATCTTTTACTATACTGGAATGGCTTCGGAGATTCATATTTGTCATTGGATTATTTTTAATCAGGGGTGGTAAAGATAAGTGTGGTACTTCGCTCATGCAGCACCAATTATAATAGCGTGTTTTCCAGACGGATAATCTTTGCCAATGCTTTTTGTAAGGAAAGTGCGATAATAACTTAGACAAGCAAGATTTTAGGTGGAAAACTCAGTAAAGGCTGAGAAAAACCATAACCTTGAGGAGGGTTTTTGAGTAACTGTAGGGTAAGGAAGTAAGAATTGTAGGGTTGCAGATCTGAGAAAAGCCACGACCTGAGAAAAATCTAATATGTTATGCTGGCTTATCCTTCGATTATGCAATGCTGACTGTCTTCAACTATGTTATGCCAGCTTATCCTTGCCAAATCTAGGAAATTTGCTACTACAATCCCTATATGAGAGCTTCTGAATTCAAATTTTGGGTAAGTACCATCAACAGTAACATATTCCCTCAACAAGGAATTACTTTCACAACCAAAATCTTCAAAGTTGCCAAATACATAAAGTGGAAGCAATATATTGTTCATTTATTCATCTTGGATATTGCCTGCTTAAAAGATCATGTATATGGGGATTTTTGTAGACTCCCTAATGTAATATCCAAGAAAGCTTATATCAATAAGATAAGTGATAAGTATGATCCTTTGTGCCATTTTTTAAAGGACTGGATATTATTGCCCTCAAACTAAACTTTCTAGACATTGATATATGGTCTTAATCAAAAGTAGCAACTTCTGCCCTTAATGATAACTGATCCTCTAAAGAGGCATATCTAGCCTATTAATAAGGATTTTATTTCACTCTTGAAATTTATAACTTGATCAACACACCACGGATATCTGTTGATTCCCTCAATACCATAAGGACAAAGCAGCAACAATTCGATGGTATATCGCCTCGATTTAGGCTTTTATAATGTACATATGCCGATAGAAAACTCTTTCGGTCATCTCTACAAGGAAAGAAAAATAAAGATGTATTGAAGAATATGTCACAAAAATGTTAAAATTGTTTTCATGGCCTTAATTAGCCACCTCTAGAATCTAGATTCGATTACTCTTCATCACACTCTGTTTAACATTCATTGTTAAGCAACATAGTGGTTATTTAATGCTGACCATTAGATACCATTTTGTTCGACAAATAGTACAAATAACTAACATGTTCTATATTATTACTCCTTTATTAGTAAATTTATTATGTGCAATAGATTTTATTATTTTAAAAATCAATTTAAATGTTAGATCTTTAGCTCAAATGGGAGTAAACTTGAAATACCTCTAGAGATGGTGGTCTAAATCCACCAAGATTTGTGTAAATGCCTAATTTCGTAGCTCGAAATAACTGGAAATTAACTCTTACACCAAATGTCTCTGCGACAAAAATTAATGTAAAATATGAAATGACACAGGTGATTTAGCGTAAAAAATCTTTGAATAGGTAAAAAACCATGACCTCAAGTTGAGGGTTTTAGTAACAGTAACTTTAATTTGCTTGAGGCTGATATCTTATTATAAGTAATAGAAATGCTTGATATTGAAATAAAAAGTTTTGTGGTGTTCATAATCTAGAAATTCCTTTGGAACTCTTTCTTTATATAGACCTTTCCCGTAGCTCGTTATTGTGCTAAAGTACATTCTCTGAATAATGAGGTAAGTGGTAGTTGACTGTGTAACTATTGAGTTTGTGGGAGACAAGTGTCATTGACTTGTTCATATTCTTCTATTGTGCTTGGTCCACGTTCTTTATTAGTTCGTGGTCTAGGTGTCAATGCTGACTGTTCATGTCACGTGTGAAATGTATGAGTCTGATACTGAGGTAGTTTGATTTTAGACTAGGTCAAAGGGTAGGCCCTTTCAATCACCCCCTCACAACTGAAGGCACGAGTAGCTTTGGTTGCAAAAGAACCTGTGGATTGCTGGTGTTGGAAGTTGTAAAGATATGGTGTATTAATGCAGATTTGACTGGTTGGGTACTCGGTATGTATTAATGGAGGGATGTACCTGACATTTATGATAATGGAAAGGATTGATGTACTTGACGCTTGAGTTTCCGAGAGTAGGTCTACTTTAAATGATGATTGCGTTAGAAACATACATGCGAATTAAATATGAGTTTAAGATAAATAGTACCTGTACTAGAGCTTCTGTTAAAGTATGTTGTGGTTGTAATATTCTCTGGATTCTCTGGGTTATAATGGTGAGGACCAGGCAAATGGTGTATGAATAAAAAGTGTCTACTAAAATCCAGAGGCTGAAGTTGCGATATTTTGGGGATTAATCATTGAAGATGCCCATGCCTATTCCCGTACTACCGACATATTACGGTATGTCGAAAGACGAAGGCTAAAGTTGAGGATGAATTTTACCATATGTGTAGATTTTATTATGTTATCTTGACAAGCAAGCAACGTCGGAGGTGTCTTCGCATCCTTGTGGAGGACAAGGTTGAGGAGACAGGTGTGGGGGCTAATATATATGCGAGGCATTACTGCCGGCATCCAGCGAGAGTCTGGATTCTAAGGTAGGACTCCCTATAATCTCTACAAACTCTCTGTTGGTAGGGGTTATGGAGGAGGAGATGATGATGGTGGAGGAGGAAGACATATATTTGGAGTCTTTCTGTTACACTATCATCTTCTCTTGTTGTGAAGAAGGCTCTATCGCGGAGGGTTGGTTCAAGCACTGACACCTTTGCTTCTTCAGTTTCTTGTGAAAGTTAATGGTATGAATGAGGGATCAGGCTCTGTGATTTCCAATTCCAATTTTGCTTCAGAAGATTCTCAGGGTGAAACAACACTGAAAACTGACATGTAACCTGTAGAATGATCTGTAACAGTATCTGAAGGACTTGTTATCTATAAAGTATTTGAAAGACTTACTATCTGTAAAGTATCTGTAATTGATATTCGGATTAATATAAATTTTTTTGTTCAAACTCTGTACTGATAGATAGAATTAACTCTTTTGACTGAAATTGAACTAGAAGAAGTATATATATGTTTGTTAGAGGACAAAAATGTAATATTGGAAGTCGAACTAAAAAATAGAGTTTTATTCAGTTGAACTATGGAAAATATATGTTAATACATGTAAAAAATATGTTTGTGTAAATATGTAGATGTGTAAAAATATGTATCGAACTGAACAAATTATAGAATCATGGGTGAAGAAAATGTAGAAATTTAAAATTCGAACTTATGGAGATCTCGTTTGAAAATGTAGTACAGGGGGAAAGATTGTGAGAAGTAGCTTGAAACGTAAGTGGACGAATCTAAAGAGGTCAATTTGTACAAATAAGCTCAAATAACTTTCTATCATGATCTAAAAATTGTATAAATATGAGGGGACTGTGATTTAAAGAGGAGGACAAAAGAGAATATGGTGAAGACTCGCTCTGAGAGAGTTCGTCATGCTGTTGAGGGACGATTGGCGATACAGATTACAGAAGTGCGAAAGAGGATTTTTGGTTTGTTAAGCTATGATTCTAACTTGCCTGAATCTGAAATGCATCTCAAAGGCCTTGATGTGAGGGAGAGGGAACTTGAGATAGGGTGCCATTTTTACTCAGAGTAATTCCGTGAAGTGATTCTGGAGCCGGCCGCTCGAAAAAAGGTTATGAGACAAATTGCTGAGGAAGAGATCGAGAAGGAAGATGTAAGAATTGCTGGGGGCGAGCTTATTAGGTGTGGCCTTCCAGGACATCAGGGATGTTTTAGGTGTAATTATATGTGAGGGAGAGACTTGAATAAGGCCGAATAACTGTAATTGGAATGTATGTAATTTTTTTTGCGTAAATCTGTTTTATTTTGTTGCAAATACAATTTTTGAATTGTTTGTGAATAAAAAGTTTGAATTTTAAAATGTGATAGAGTTTAAAATGATGTCAATAGTTCTTTATATAGTAGAAGTAGGAATGGAAAAAAGGGAGTAGCGTTAATTTTTCTCTCTTGTGTAATTTGCAGTAAAACATTGATTGTGTGCGAGTATTAAGTCAACATGAGTATGTGAAGGTCAGAGAGAGATTTGGATAGGAGAGATGGAAATATATTAAAATATAGGACTCAGGGTAATGATGGAAATGTATTTTTACCAAAAAGGTGGGAAACGTCTGACATTAATTATGGAAAGTACGGTTTAGTTCCAAAACCGAAAGTAGCTCGTGTGATTCCCCATAACTGCCAGCAATTAGAGAGTGAAAATATAAATAATAGATCATCTTCCTCATTCAAACATTCATTAACTTCTAAAAAGCTGAAGAATAGTGGGAGAGAAAAGTGAAAAAATTGTAAAGATTCACGTGAGAGATTACACGAGAGTGATCATCGCTCAAGGAGAAAAAAAGTTGCAAATACAAAGTCACGATGGTGGTTGCACAACAGCATTATGAAGGAAGGATTTGGTGTTGCTTCAAATTCATATTCAGATGTTAAAGTTAAGTGAATGATTTATGATTTTGTAAATGTGGGTTTAAAAGATTTTGTGGGCTTCAAATTTTAAAAAATTGAAGTTTATTGTAAGTTTATAAAAAATTGTTTGATTTTTTGAGTAAAAAGAGATATATGCATAATAGACATATATGTATGATGTATGTATAGTAGATGTGTGCATGGATGTGTATAGTTAAAGATAATAATAGTATACCTGGACCTGTATGTAGGTCAAGCGTGAGGAATATCTGTTATATAATCAAACCTCATCCTTAAGCTTATCATTTAGATGGAGACTTCAATTGATATGGAGACATCAACCTCTGGTCATACGATTGAGTTTGAGAATGAAAAATCTATAAATTATGAGTCTGAGGGGGAGGAAAAAGTAATACTTGCTCAATTTCTATATTTTCATGGTAATTTGGTATCGTACCCTCTTAACTCTAATGTGTTTAGAGAGTTCTGTAAATCCAAAGCTATTGTAGGTGGGAAATGAGGCAACGTTGTAGAACATGGTGGTAGGTTGTTAAGAGGTTGTATTATATCATCTGGGGAAAAACATTTCTTCTTATTGCCTGACTTAGAAAAGGAAAAATCAGATAAGGGAGTGGATGAGTCGATCTCTCTTGAATATTTTGATGGGAATTTCCAAGGCGACCTAAACGAGGGATTTCTGTGTTATCTATCTCAGTAGGAATATGGAATGAGTTTGCCCCTTAGCAATCTTGGTAGAGGTATAATAAATACCATAGAGGTTTGTCCCGTCCAACTAAACGGGAAAATGTGGGAGGTTATCAATGTTTGTGAGACTTTAAATAGATTATGGGTGGAGAATGAGGTAAAGAGGAGAATAACTCCTAAGGATGTTTTGCGGTTCTACGCTCTAAAATATTATACTATGACTGGAGGTGCTTATTTCTATTCGAGCTCGTCTCGACCGCTCTTCTTCGATCTGAATTCAGCAGGTCAAGTTTGGAATGATAATATGATATGGGTGAAGGGTGACTGCCTTTAGAGAGAGGATGAAGAACCAATGAAACTTTTGTATTGAACATTGAAGAAAAGTAAGTAATTGTATATATTATCGAACTGCTGTGATTGAAGGGTTGCTCTGTTATTTGATAATGTGTTGTGCTTGTTTGCAGGTCCTCCATTGAAGGTGACAAGGAAGGAGTTACTGTTGAATACTGTTGCTCGAGAAGGGGTTGAGCTTGAGACACTTCTAAAAGGGCTCTGTATGAACAGAAATACAAATTCTAATAATAGGTCAGAGAAGGTTTAAAAGTCTCAGGCGAAGAGACCAATGGCGGGGGGTTGGAGCTAGCAAGAAGAGAGGGGTAGATGGGGAGATGCGTTCGGCTTTAGCAAAGGCTTCTGATATGGATTATGAGGATGCTTGGAAGTGACCACTTCGAGCAAGTTAGCTATAAATTCTCGAAGATGAAAATTGTGAAGCGTGGCTCGGCCTCTGGAACCATGGTAAGTGAGGAGGTCAAAGGGTATGCGAAGAAGAGGAGGGTAGATCCTCCCGCTACTGTGTGAGGGGCGAAGTTCATGGAGAGTCAACCTTCTGAGGAAGATGAGCTACGAGCTGTGGAAAATAGGCTGAGGCTTGCAGCTCGTAGGGGTGCTAAGGAGCTGAGCACCTCCGCACAGTTGGAGTCGAGCAAAATGGTAAGTTTTGATGACATGTTTATTTCTGAACTTTGTATTTGGATCCGAGCTAAAAGTATGTTTGGCTTTATTGTAGAATGCTCGCTTGTTGAAGGGTATTTGCCTCAGGATTGAGGAGGGAAAATCTGATCTCGAGAGTGGGAAAGTCGAGCTCAAGAAGAAGGTTACTCGACTTGAATCTGATTTGGCCCTGGAGGGGGAGCGGTTGGCTACTGCGAAGGCTACGCAGAAGGTACTGATAAGTGAGCTTATTGAGGAGGTTTAGAAGAACCTTGATGATGTCGCAGTTCAACACAACAAACTTAGGCGCCAACTCCTTGTAATGGGGTACACAAAAGCTGACATCAAAGCTATTACGTCTGGTACCTACGTCAAAGAGGACGAGGTGGAAGAAGATGTCCCTACTGAAGGAGGTGTGGTAACAGGGTTGGATGCGATCTCTCCCAGAAATGATCTAGAGAACTGGGGGGAAGATAATGAGAAGGTAGAGTAAAGTTTGTTAGAGTTTGGCTGTGTGTTTCTACATGATTTGGAAAGTTATAATTGTATGGAATATTGCTTTAGAGGATAAATTTTAGTTAGGCTAAAAAATGTTTGTAAAAATTGTTTGTAGAAGCTTAAGGATATGCGTATCAGAATTGAGGAATTAGGGAATGAGCTCACTAAGGAGAAAGATGCCTTAGCGTCCTTGTTGACTTCGCAAGCGGAGCTACAGGTTAAAGAAGAGGAAGAAATATTTGACTTGTATGCTACATTACTTTAGAGCTACAAAGTAAAATTAGGAAGTAGAAATATATCATAAATATGTTAGAAGTTTAGGGGCGATGGTAATCTAGCATGTCCAGATAATACCAAAGTGTTTAGAAAATCAGAACATAGAAAATGTGTACCTTGAAATTGGATATTGATATTATTGCCAACGTATTGAGATCATACTTCGACCTTAAGTTTTGAAGGAGTCTCACAATAATAGAATGTCATAAAATAAAAATCTATTAAAATTTTGAAAGCCTTCTGTATCATGATTGATTGTATTTGTGGAGTGTGGCTGAATAGAGTTTGATATATTGTATCTGTGATGTATGTCAAATTGGAGACTTTTGCTTGAGTGAACAACAGACGCTCCAATGTAACCATGAGTTTGTGGCAGAGTTTGATAGGATTATAGAGGCATCTAAAAATAGGGAGGATTACCATGTCAAAGTGCAAATCCGGTTTGCCGAGGTGACAAAAACTGTTTGTAACTTGACTCAGCAGATCGAGGGAAAAGATGCTCAATTAGAAAAAGTGCAAAAAGAGCTCGCAGAGGCGAATGATGAGATAACAAAGCTCAAAAGCCAGATTGATGTGCTGATGGTGAAAAGTAAAGAGGCGGATATGGCTCGATACCGTATTCAGTTGCTAGAAGTGTCTAAAAAATCTTTATAAGATTTTGTGGCTAGTTTGAAGGGCCAAATGACCAGGAAAATAGACGAGCTTGAGAAAGCTCAAGCTGATTTGGCAAATTATGCAAGTGCTGCTGCAGAGTTGAGGAGTGAACTGACTAGGAAAGATAACAAGATTGGAAAATCTCGAGCTGATCTTGCCCGTTCTGAAAGTGTGGTTGATCAATTGAGAGGCTTTGCCTATTAAAGATATGGATTTCTATATGGTTCAAAAATGGTGTGATGAGCTGAATAAGAGGGTGGTTAAATTGAAGGCAGATTTGGATATTGCCAATTCATGTGTCAAGAAGGCCATGGCTGGAGAGCGATCGAAGAAGAAAAAAGGCGATCCCGGGGTCTCTTTAGTAAAAGGGGATGTGGTTGGTCCACCAACTCAAATTAAAGAGTTGGAGGGGGATGTAGTTCGCATTCAGGCTCATGTACAAAGAAGAAATAAACGTTTAAGGGCAAGCCTAGATAAGTTAGATATCGTTCTTTGCAGAGAGTGAGAGTTAGAGGGGGTGATCAAGGGGAAGGATCAATTGTTGAGAAAGAAGGATGATTTATTGAAGAAGGCTCCTACTGGGGGAAGTGAAAGGAATGCAAGAGAGGTGAAGGAACTTCGTGCTGAGTTGGCAGAGTTGAGAACGGCGAATAAGGCTGAGTTAGAGAAAGTAAGGGAAAAGATGGTGGAGCTTCATGAGATTATGAAACGCATGGATAAATGTATGGAACAGAAAGATGAGAGACACAATAGGTTAAAAGAGAGTTATCAGAGGTTAAAAAAGTGTTTTTCCAAGATAATAATGCTAGATCAAAATACGTCTATTCAAGAAATAACGTAGCCGCATGAGCTAATGGTTGATATTACCTATTTTGTGGAGGAAGTAAAAAGGCTTGATCTTAAGAGGGATACCTTGCATGGCTATTTTGTCATTCCGAGGATGTATTTGTGGCACTGATATAAATCGAGGGAACTGTCTGAACGCCATAGAAACGAAGTTAGGTTCTTGACCTGATGAATTGGTAGAGCAAGGCAGGATTATTATAACTGCTCGAGCTCTAGATTTTATGGCTGAACATCTTCCTATTGTAGGGGAAGGCATAGCTGACCTCCCATCAGCAGAGAAAAATCTTTAGAAGTAGCTTGTAGAAGTAACATGTAGTTGCGGACATATTGAGAGATAAAAGCTAGTTTTAACTTTGCTCTATCTTATGTCTAATGGAGATCTTTGATTAAAAACTAGTATTATCTTTAGTTTAATCGTAGATATATGTATAATAGATGGTCGATTGAAAGCTAGTATTACTTTTGCTTTAATCTGTGTATAGAGGTCGATTGAAAGCTAGTATTGCCTTTGCTTCAATTTATTTAGATGTGCGATTGAATGCTAGTTTTATCTTTGCTTTAATATGTGTATAGAGGTTGATTGAAAGCTAGTATTACCTTTACTTTAATCTATTTAAATGGGCGATTGAAAGCTAGTTTTACCTTTGCTTGATTCTTTGTATAGAGGTTGATTGAAAGCTAGTATTACCTTTGCTTTAATTTGTTAAGATGGGCAATTGAAAGCTAGTTTTACCTTTACTTTAATCTGTGTATAGAGGTCGATTAAAAGCTAGTATTACATTTGCTTTAATCTATGAGATTTTTTATAATCTACGTAAGTAGAGAGTAATGTGGGAAAAAACTTAGAAGTTTTCATTGAGTAGAATATAATGTACACGGTATGGAGATTAAAATCTAACTTTTGGAATGGAAAGAATGAGAATTTTGAAATAGATAAAATAAGGACTTAATGATAGTACCGTTTCAGTCGCCTAGTATTCTATGGATTTGGGATTCGAACTTCTTGCTCCGTCATAAGATAGTATGATCCCAGACCAGTTCAACCAATAATGAGGAATGGACCTTCCCAATTTTTTGCCAGCTTCCTAACATGTACTTCTTTAATTTCTATGTTGTGGGATCTCTTTGAGGATGAGATCATCGATTTGGAACTCACGGCTTTGGACTCTTCTATTGTACGAGCTGGCCAGCATATGGTGATATCGACCTATGTTGGCAATAACGCACTCCCTAGTTTTATCAATCCAATTCATATTATAGGCCAATTCGAGCTCATTTTCTTCGTCGGTTAGCTCGTGATCTTTGACAGGATGGTGGTATTCTGTCAAAATGACAGCTTCGGTGCCATAAGCCAGGAGGAAGGGGGAACATCTAGTTGATTAACGTGGAGTAGTACGGTACACCCATAAGACGTGATGAAGTTCTCATATCCAATTTCCTTTTTTTTGTGATTAAAGCGTTTTCTTGATCACATCCACTACTATGGCTTTGTTGGTGATTTTGACTTGGCCATTACCTTCAGGGTAGTATGGATTGGATGGTGAATAGGTGATGTTATATTTATTGAGGAAGGCTACAACTTTTTCACCAACAAACTGTGGCCCGTTATCGATCCAAATCAGATAGGGGCATCCAAACCTTGCGATGATGTGTTCTTAGATAAAAGAGATGAGCTCATCTTCTCTATTTCGACAAAGAGGAACTTCTTCAACCCATTTCATAAAATAATCTATTACTAAAAGTAGGAATCGTCGGTTACTTAGAGTATTAGGAAATTATCTGACGAGATCGAGCGCACACCGCTTGAATGACCATAACACCTTGTTTGCATGTAGTTCAAGTACAGGGGCACGGATCATGTGTCCATATCATTAACAAGTGTCACATTTGCGTGAGTACTCTTTTGCTTGCTTGCACATTCCGAGCCAGAATACTCCTTGTATAATTACTCTGTTAGTGAATGATCAACCTGCGGCATAGGAGCCACAATTTCCTTCGTGTAAATCCTTGAGCATTCCATTTGCTTTCTTCTTTGAAAAGCACTTAAGATAAGGCCCTGTGACTGAGCAGTGATATAAACAACTGTTTTGAACTGTGTAATGCTTCGAGTTTTCGATCAACTGTCGGTGCTTTATTGGATCTGCTGGAAGGGGCCCGTCGGATTCATTCTTCGGGCCGAGATAGGCGACAAAGGGCTTTCACCAATCGTCCTCCTCCTCTTGATCGCCCTCAATATTGATTGTGCATATTGAATGGAGATCAATGTTAGGGCTGGATATCACTTTGATTTGTAGATATCGTGCTTCTGTACCCAAAACCTCAGTTAAATAAGCCAAGGAATCGACGTGTTTGTTTTTACCTTGAGGGAGATAGTCCAGAGTTGCTTTCACAAATTTGCTCATCCTATCAGTAATGAGGGCTGTATATTCGATTATCTTGCCATTCTTCTTGTACTGTTATGAGTAATGGTGGACGATGAGTATAAAATTTATATAGACTGAGAGCTATGGGATGCTAAGCTTGAGTGCGAGGTTGAGTTTATGAATTAAAGCTTCGTATTCTGTAACATTATTGGAGGCTTCAAAATCCAAGCAGATTGATTTCTCAATTCTGTCGTTAGAAGGGGTAATCAGTACGATTCCAATTTCTGATACTGCAGGTCCTGTTAAATAATCTATAAGAAGTTTCAACCCTTTCCTTGTAATCCATTCAGCTCGCTCGTCGAATGCTTTAGTGGGTAGGTCTTCTATAATTTCATCTAGAAGGTCAGAATTATGCTCCTCCCAATTGGGATCTTCCACAAGAAAATCCACAGGAAAATATGGCCTGACCCTTTTATGAATGACGCTGTTCAAACTTGATATCATGTTCTCCCAAAATGACTAACTATTGATGCACTCTTCGTAATTTTTCTTTTTTGGATAAAACTTCCCAGAATGGGTAGTTCTTCATGACTTTGACTGAATGATCTTGGAAGTAGTGCTTAAGTTTTTATGAAGTATAAACAAGAGTTAGAAGGAGTCTCTGGATTTTATAATACTTCATATTCTGCCAGAGTGAGTGTTTTACTGATAAAATAGACTGGCTTTTTTACCTATCCCTCAAGTCGAATGAGAAGCGAACTGATAGAAGTATCTATAACTGCCAAGTAGATGATTAGTTCCTCATTATCTACTGAGGTGCTTATGATGGGAGACTTCCCCAGATAGGCTTTGAGTTCCTGAAAAGCTGTCTCGCATTCTAATATCTATTGGATCTCTTCGTTAGGCTGAAATTTTCCTCGTTTGGTACAACCTCTAAGTAGTAGGAGCAACCAACGACAGTGATTTAATGATTTTGAAATGAATCGGTTGATAGCAGCGATCTTGCCTAAAATTTTTTGTATGTCCTTCATTGTTTTTTGAGATGGCATGTTGAGGAGAGCTCTAATTTGATATGGATCGGCATCAATCCCCTTCTTGCTGATGAGATGGCTAAAGAATTTGCCTGAATATACTCTGAATTGATACTTATCAGGATTGAGTCTCATCCAGTAAGATTGTAGAATGTTGAATATTGTGGTTAGATCTGTGATGCTGTCATTTGACTGTATGCTTTTGTACAAGAGATCATCGATGTAGACTTCAACAATTTTCCTAAGGTGTGCTTTAAACATAGTCGTCTTTAACCATTGATAAGTCGTGCCTGTATTCTTTAGTCTGAAGAGCATGACTTTATAACAGTAAAGTCATCTTTTAGTGATAAAAGTGGTATTTTCCTTATTCTCCTCCAAGAGAGGTAGCTGATTGTAACCAGAAGCAGCATCCATCATAGATAAGAACTCATGTCCTGCTGTGAAATCAAGAATTTGATGGATGAATGGAAGAGGGAAACTATCCTTCAGGGTGTATTTGTTTAGATCGGTGAAATCTACACAAACTCGAACCTTTCCATTCTTCTTAAGAATTATGACGATATTGGAGATCCAATCTGGATACTTGGCTTCTCGAAAGAGCCCCACTTTGATAAATTTCTTGATCTCAATGTTGACTTTATCTCGAAGATGAGGTGAGAGTCGACGCTATTTCTACTTGACCGTCATGGCGCTAATATTGATGGCCAATCTGTGGATTGACCCCAAGCATCTCTTCGAAAGTCCATGCAAATATGTCTTGATTTATTCGTAAGAAGTGAACGAGCGCATTTTTATCGTGTTGGACCAGCTTGGTGCCGATAAAAGTACCTCGGCTAGGTTTTTCAATGTCTATGTACTCTGTAAGTTTTTCTGTAGAAGGCTGATAATTGATGTGACCAACTTTGTGTAATTGTTTTATAGCATATCGGTCTGATGTATCTAGAATGACAGAGATGGTATTCTCGCAAGCTCTGGAAAGCTTTTGACTGCCTTTGATTTCGTAGGTGCCATCATTATGTTTGAAGTGAAGTAATTGATGATAAGTGGAAGCGAATGCTTCCATGCTGTTAATCCAGCAGCGGCCCATAATCTCGAGAAAACGAGATTTGACGTTAATAATGTAAAATACGACGTTGATTATGGCAGGTCCAGCGGTGATAGGTAAGATGATCTTGCCCACTTCTTCTTCCTTGGAACCATTAAATCCACTGATATCGATGTCGCTTTGAATAACTTGATCAGTTAATCCCATCTGATCAATCGTGCTCTGAAAAAGAATCTCAATACTGCTTCCAGTATCGATCATCATTGTATGCATGAAAAACTTCTTCATCTTGAGCATTATTACTAATGCATCATGATATAGAAATTTTATGTGACAAATGGCATAATCTTCGAAAGAAATCCCAAGCCGAAGATTGCTCAACTCAGAAAGAAGCTTGACTTCTTTATCTTGAGGTGTGAGATCGCAACATTATGATAATCTCATGTGCTTGAATCTGCAAGAATTGCTAATCTGCTGAATCCCGATCATGTTGTTGTGGTACATATGGTACAGGTGTTTCTCCTCAGCTTGATCTTCATCCTGGACTACTTCGATTTATGTCTTGTAGCTTCCATGCTTGTATGATTCTAGATCAAAAATGTACTCGTAAATTCTCCCATCTTTGAAGATAAATTCCAGCAACCTCTGTAAAGTATAGCAGTTGTCCGTGTCATGATGATTTACCTTGTGTTGCATACAGTTTGGTCTGCCTTTGATTGGTTCTAGCGGTTGAGATAAATGGTAGAACTTTTCCTTTGATAAAATTGGAAAAATTGCAGAGATCCGGGTATTCATCTTGGAGAGGACCAGCTTGGGTAATGAATTTCCTTTCCGCGGTTTACCAGTGCTCGCCTTAGAATGCTTTTGATCACCCTGGTCCTCCTTCGGTTCACTGCTACGTTTTGTAGTTGGACCTTTAGTGATTAGGACGGATTTAGTAGATTTATGCCTTTTAGTCATCATCCTTTGCGCGTTGGTAAAAGCAATTACAACTATTTTCTGATCGAGATTATCTACTTTGCGCGCGAGCTCCAAAAAATTCTTTGCAAAGGCCTCGAGCTTCTCCCCTTACGACATTTTAAGACAAATAATAAAATATAAATTTTCCACTTTATCTTTGTTGTGAGTATACCTCTTGATGAATTGCTTCTATAGTTGATCGAATGTGAGGACGGTATCTTCAGAAAGAGAGTGGAACCACCTGAGTGGTTCTTCCTGTAGACTTGTTGCGAACTGACGGCATAGGATATGGTTGAGATTGGAGTGCAACCCTAATAAATCACGGTATTGCTGAATGTGTTCCTTTGGATCGGTGCTCTTGTATTTACATATTTTCAGAGTATGGAATCCTTTCGGTACTTCCATATCGAATAACTCTTTGGCAATTGGACTACCTTGCAACTTGGTAAGATCGTCTTTATTGCCTAAAGCCTGAGCTTCAATCAACTCTTTGATATGTTAATCTATATGCTCTTGTGTGATATACTAACGTATGACCTAAGAGGCTTGGTGAGGTGGTTGAGGATTATGAGTGCTGGTGCCCCCACTCAAGCGATCACGTGCTAGAATCCGAGGTCGAGGTTGCTATTCTTCCTCCTGACGCTTGGAAGGCCAGAGACCTCTGCTGATATTAGACTGACTTTGCTGCCTTAATGAATAGAAGGTTGAAGCTAATGCTAAACATTTATGGAAATAACCTCTTCGAGGTCCTAATCTTTCTCGTGCAGAAACTCGGGAGTTTTCCATAACTTGATCTCGATTTCTGGTTTGGGGATCCTGTTGAGTGTCCTGCAAAGCCTGTAATGCAGTCTACAAGGTTGTTATTTGATCTTCATGTCATTTGAATGCAGTCAAACGAGTTTGTCACTCGGTTTTGAGCTCTTTGTCGCAGAGCTCTCGGTCAAGAGTTAAATGACATTCGAGCCCATTATGTTTCTCTGTCTCAGCATGGAGATTCACCCGTTATTTAATAAGTTATTCCAGCTCGACCGAAAGATTAAGCTGGATTTCTCTTGCTGGTCGCTTGGAAGTGACCATGATTGGAGATGTATAGTAGAGTGGATATATGCCTTAGGATATCGTGGAAATGTCTTCTTTCCTGCAGATGGCGCCAAATGTAATGGCCTAATTTTGTTGCTCGAAATAGCTCGAAATTAGCTCTTACACAAAATGTAGCTATGATAAAAATTAAAGTAAAGTAAGAAATGATACAAGTGGTTTAAAGTGGAAAACCTTTGAATAGGTAAAAAACTATGACCCCGAGTTGAGGATTTTAGTAAATGTAACTTTTATTTGCTTGAGGCTGATATCTTTTCACAAGTGATTTCTCGAACTAGAAATGCTTGATCTTGAAATAAGAAGTTTTGTGGTGTTCAAAATCTAGAAATTCCTGTGTTAGAGTCTAGAAAATCTGGTTTCTCTTGGTCCTTATCTCTTTTAGAACTTTTTCATTTTATAGACCTTAACTGCATCTCGTTATTGTGCTGAAGCACGTTATTTTGAATAATGAGGTAACTGGTAGTTGACTGTGTAAATGTTAAGTTCTTGGGAGACAGGTGTCTTTGACTTCTTCATATTCTTTTGTTGTGCTCAATCCACGTTCTTTATCAATTCGTGGTCTAGATGTCAATGTTGACTATTCATGTCACGTGTGAAATGCGTGAGTCTGATACTGAGGTAGTTCGGTTTTAGACTAGGTCGAAGGGTAGGCCCTTCCAATTTAAGATAGAAACCGGAGAGGGAAGATATTGGAGTATGAGGACTGAGGATAAACAGAGAGGGAAGATTTAGAGTATGAGAACTGAGGAGAGAAACCAAAAAGGCATCTTTAGATGATAAGATATTGGAGCTCACTACAGAGAGACCATTTGGTAGAGTTCTTCCTTTGATATAATGAAGATAAACCGGCATGAAAGCATAAGAGATATATTACTTCTTTTACAGTAAGATTTTCTCTATCTCTTTTTATGAACACGAAAACAGATATGCAAATTTGGATTCGCTCAATTGTGTAAGTCAATCAAGTTACCGAAACTTTTTGTTTCTTAAGAGAGAAATATTACTTTTTTTATAATAAGATTCTCTCCATCTCCTTTTATAAACGCGAAAACAAATAGGAAAATTTGGATTCGCTCAATTGCACCCATCAATCAGGTTACCAAAACTTTATGTTTCTTAAACCCTCAAATTTGAATTTTACAACTAATTAGTTTAGTAAAATACCATTTTCATTGTGTCTCTGTCAATCATGCGTATTATGTATATTTCATCTATTTTTACGCAGACTCAATTTAGCATGTTCCTATATGTTTTGATTTTATATTGATAATTGCCAATTGAGTATGTTGGTTTTGGGTTGTATACTGACAACAAACTATATAAACTGCGTTGGCTTAACTGAAAGTAGTATTTATATTAGTTACTGGAGGTTTCATTATTTTTTCTCTCCGATTGAGATTTTTCAAACATGAGGCTATTAGCAAACCGCAACTTTTGAAATTAGGTAAAGGTGCTCTTACTCTTGTTTAGGAGTCTGGAAGCATCTCACTCTTTTTCAATTCATCAGAGTTTCCTTGATTTTAAGAAATAATGGTATGTACAATTTCCATTCTCCATTTTCTTCATTTTATATTATTGATAATTATCTTTTTATGTAATATAATTCTAATTTAGGCATCCGTTTATATTTTTCCTGGTAATCTTTTTCTTTCTACTATGGCATTTACGATATGTTCTGAATATATTTGCAACTGAAAATTACAGGGTCGTATTATGGTCATAGTAATTTGAATTATGTCACTTAGATTCAAATTTTAATTTGAATTATGCCGCTATTTTTCCATGATACTCTTTTAGGTTGAGGGAATATTTTATGATCTTCACAAGGCGGTAAACATTTTACAACTGAATTTACTTCTTCTACTTTTTTTTTCCTTTTTTTTTTGCTTTTGTAATATCTAAACATTTTATATTAGGGTTTTTTTATTTGATTCAAGTAAAATCTTTATATAATCAGGCATAAGATATAGAGGAGTTCATGTTTTTGACCTTAAAGGCGCCTTCCTTACGATTTCAAGGGGTAGATATCAGTTTGGCCACTCATATTGAACGAGGTAATCCCTTAATTTATGTATTTGTCTAAATTTACAAATGTTTGAGTTTGATTTAGTAAGGAAAATTTTGTCTAGTACTGTTATATGTCCATTTCATATAGCTCCTGAGGTATTGAATGAGGCTTACAACCAGGCTGCACATGTATTTGATTGTGGGGGTTATTCTTTAAATTATTCTCAGTGTTATGCCTCCTTTATGGAAAAGGATGTTCTATAATATTCAATTATATTAAGGTTTCCAATTTCTGTTTTTCATAAGATCTTAGGTGCGGCATATCCTTAAATGCTAAGGACTTGATCATGTAATGTTGTTTAATGATCCTCCTCAATGACTGTTGCCCACGTTCTAGATCTATTTAAATGTTGGATCTTTAGCTCAAATGCGGAAGAATATTTAAGGTATCTCCAAGGTATTCCAAGCGATGGTGGTTCCAATCTACCAAGATCTGTAATATGGATTAAGCCGTTAGGGAGGAGGAGATCTTAGAGTATAAAAGAGAAAACAAATTGTTGCACTATAACATAACCTACATCAACCATCCAGGCCTACTCTTCCTGAGGTAGATATTCTCCTTTACCCCCTCATTTGGTTTCTCGACTTACTCATTGAGGTTTGAGGTTTATTAATTATCAACCATGTAATTTCCTTTAGAGATTGTTTCTTTAGTATCCATATTTTCATTTATATATCTTCATCAAGAGAGCATTCTTTATGTCTTAACCAAAATGATGGCGTACAACAAACCAACTTAACCATGACAAAATAGTTAAACTAGTAAAGGTAACGTAAACAATTAGAATTGGAATGATATGTTTTAAATTTTTCTTGCGTTTGATGTTTTGATAGTTCTTTTAATTGTAGGTTGTGCTAATGGTTTTCATCCATGTATAGGCATAGTGGCAAAGCAAATGAGAGTTTGGTTGTTTCAGACTATATTAAAAAATGTAGTTTTACTTGCATGTTGTTTATCATTTTCTATGATTCATAGATTTCCAAACAAATACAATTCTCAATCAGGAGTTAGAGGAATGAGAACGATATATCACTTCTCTTTCAGTAAAATACCATTTTACCTAAGGCCTGCATCACAGATATAAAGATTTTGACGGGTGCCTCAGAGTTAAGGTACTTTTACTTCCATTAATATTTGTTATAATTTGTGATTACTTTAAAGTATTACATTACACATTTGCAATAGGGTATGATGAATGTTACTTTTAAAGGTTCCCGCTTAATTTGCCAACCTAGTTTTTCCTTCTTATGGTCAACATGAGCATTATTTACTTTTTTTTAGCAAGGCAAACCATCTATATTCAAAGCGGAAGGCATTTATAAATTTATGATACCAGTGTTATTATGTAGGAATAGAATTTATTGGAAGCAGCATGTATCTTTGATACCAATGCTATTGTGTAAGCCAGCTTTAGTTTCCCGCTCTCATCAACCTTTGCGTCTCTGTACTTTGTTTAGGTAATTGGTTCTCTTGGTCATAGCAACACTCAATTATGTCTTTTTTCTCTAAAATCAAAATGTTTTTTTTAAGGTAAGCCAGTTTTAGGGATCTATAACCACAAAGTAAGCATCATTAATTCATTATTGATTATTCTATCCAGCGTTTGGTTAAAAAAAAAGATAATTTAGAAACTTATTAAGGTTTAAGAGATACAAATTTTTCTTATAAACATTAAACTATGAATGTCAAACACCTTTTCTACCTAGGTAAAAGTATCACAGGCTTAGTTTCGTATTCTTCATTCATTAAAAACGTTGGTAAGCTGACTTCGGAAAGTTAGTGTTCTCATTCGTACATTTATCTATAATTATAAAATTGAATTTGCTTTAACTTGGTGGTTCTTTAAAAATTAGTTTAGACCATCTTGAATAGTTTGATATATTATGTTGTTTTTTGGCCTTTTGCAGATACGCTTTAGCTGAAATGTATGGTTCCAATTGGTGCGTTGAATATAATTTTGGATAACCCATAGTTTCATTGCTTCCAGAATGGGCAATTAGATTCGCGAGGGATTTGAAAGCTAATTTAATGGTCTAGATTTTCCATGTGACTACAAAGATTTTTAAACCATGTATTTTGGATTTTAACCATGTATGTACAATATTCGAGTAAGCAAAGCTTACTAAGAATAATAGCTTTGCTACCATGAGTTCATTGTAGTATGGAAGAGTTTAAAACAACACTATTCCAACCTCATTTAGTTGTGTAAAAAAACAATAATGGTGTATTTTATTGATCAATAATGTTATGTTATTATAAGGTGGTGTTGATAAGTCTATTTCGTGAAGATTTTTTCTTTGTTATGAAATAATTTACAAGAATTCACCGATGATGTGCATTTTTATAGTAAATGATGATAATTTTCCATTTATCCCAGTCTTCAATAATGATATATTTTCACTTAAAAGTAATGCATAAAATGGGACACTTAACTAGATTGTCAAGTAGATCGTTGCTTCAAAGTTATTTAGATTCTACTAGAGAACTGTTGAATCTCCTCAATTATTTGTCATTATGAACTTAAACATTCATACGTAGCACGGGCTCATAACCTAGTCCATTTTAAATCAACTTGATTTACATGCCCAAGGAAACAAAATAACATATTTAGATACTTCATTGAGTTGATGTGTTATGGCTCCCTTTACCTTTTCTTTTTCTTTTTTTAAACTAGAGGTATCTGGGCCATTGGCCAGACAGTCAGTTCCTGACAAGATCCTCACTTTTTTCTTCTTGTTTTTTCAATTAGAGGTATTCGGGCCACTGGCCAGACCATCAATTCCCGACTAGATCTGCTTGATTTATAACTATTGTGAAGGCAATCAGTCACAATCCATCTTATGTCCAACCAGTTTTTGAAAAAATCCCCATTGAACAATAATTTGCATTTGCTTGAATCCAGTCGAAATTGAGAGTTGTTTCGTAAAGCATATATTTATGGATCTCATGTGGTGTTGATAAGTCTAAGTTCTAGAAAAGGTCTGGTGAAATTCATGATGCAATTTAATCTTACTAAATGCCAAAAGCAGAAAGCATAAATATATAGTGTCTTAATTAATCAAGCAGTATTACTGTCTTCCTGCTCGACACTCATGTACATAACTAAACCATCTAGAGTCTAGACATAAATTCCATCCTAATACAGAGAAAATTCCATTCTTTCACTCATGTAACACTGCAAATTTATATACTCTTTAATTTCATTATTCATTATGAAATAAGAGAAATTGGGGTTACGCAATACCTCTACTAAAAAATGAAAACTCATGTACCTCAAAGAGAAAGGTACCCCAAAAACAATGAGCTATTGACATGATGACTTGCTTCTCTAATCTTATTAAGGTTAACAATGTAGACCTAAATTAAGATATGAATGCAAATATAACAACTTGCAGCTGTGTTCAAATGGAGGTTAATGAAATATACATTACCATGAGTTCGTTGAGAAAGACATTTTTGGTTTTCCCACTTTTTTAAGCGAATAAACACCACCTCTAATGGATTTATATATATTAAATACCAATTGGGGTAGATATATGATTATAATTCACAAAATCCATTTAAATGGAATTAAAAATATCTCTACATATTTTCCTATTTATGAATCCCAAAGTTAATTTCCTTGGGTAAGAATCATATTATATACTTTATAGATTATATCTGCCTGTGCAAACACGGGTTGTTTGCTATTAGTAAACCTAACTATAGAGTGAAGTTTCATGAATGATGGTGGCCAGAAGTACCATTAAATATATATTCTACTGGATTATGGTTGATGCTATTGTCACGATCTTGTATGGATGTGTGCATACATCAGAATATCAAATGATTGTACAAAAAATCTCAAGTAAATGGGAGCAGCAATAGATAAATTAATTTGCATATAAATGTAGCTTGCAGATTTAAAGCATATAAGTCTCACCAATGAAGTTCCATTATAGGCTAGTAAAAGATAAATAACATCTCAAGATGAAAACTCGCATGAATTGCCTCTTGGGGAACAAACATACCTACTGCCGTCTCTAAGTGCATGGGAAGCAGGCTCGCTATCGCTAAGATAGCAATCCAAATCAGACAAAAACTCCTTTTGCAGGATTGCCATCGCTTAGATAGCGCTCTGATTCATAAAATCATTGGCTACCTGTGCCAATATTGTGTTGGGGTCAGCGCAATTTGGTTTTATCCGTTATCCTCATGGCATACAAATAATCAATCAAGAAACATAGAAATACAATTAACATGCACACAAAACATAATATTTACCAGAGGTTCACCTTAAGGCTACTCCCCACCACCAATTTAGAAATCCACTATGTATCCAAGTTCAATTACAAGCCCTTAAGAGATTCAAGAATTCAAAGATTACCTCAACAAAGACCATATTGCATGCCTTCTTCTTGAAACCCTTCAATCTTCTCTCTTCATTGATTTATCATCTTAGCAACGAAGAGGTACTTCCCCTCTCACCATCAAATCCCAAGAGAACACCCTCCACCTTCTTCCTTGTAAAGACACATAGATTTACAAGAGAAGAAGAAAACAAGAGATCCATCAAGAATTCAAAGATTACCTCAACAAAGACCATATTGCATGCCTTCTTCTTGAAACCCTTCAATCTTCTCTCTTCATTGATTTATCATCTTAGCAACGAAGAGGTACTTCCCCTCTCACCATCAAATCCCAAGAGAACACCCTCCACCTTCTTCCTTGTAAAGACCAACTTTTTATAAGGTCCATCATAGAGGCTACATCTCTTCTAGATTTCAAGTTTCTTATAGAGAAGCTTTTTAACTCATACACTGTATAGAGGTTTTGAACTCATACTCTATATTTATAGACTCTCTATTAGGTCATTAGCAAGGTACGCATCACGAGACAAACCATCACCTTGGAATATATCCCCTTCAAAATTTACTTAATAAAATAAATACCACAGTTTTGGTTTGAATGAAATACAGTTTCGATCAAACAACTTCAACGAAAGGCTTTTTCTTTCGAACGACTTTATGACTCGTTTGAACAACTTTGACTGTTTTGAGCCGTAACCTAACAATCTCCACCTTGATGAAAAAGTCTCAATTCATGTCATCATTGACCATCCATAGCGTGAACAAACGCATCAGCAAAAGTGTTAAACTTGTTTACTTCGTATCCGCTACCCACGATCAAAATATTTTCGTACCCAAAACCGGATACCGTCGCCAAAATGGAAGAACATCCATTAACTTCTTTTCTTTTCGTGATAAACCATACTTTCGAGCTTGCTCTACCTGCAGCCATGAAACTATACCTCTCCAACTTCCGCTTTGAACACAGCTCCATAAGCACCATCAAGTCCACCCTTGAACTCCATCATAGAAAAGAGCCTTTGAAATAGTAATTTCATCTATACCAATGAAATCACATAATTTTGCCTACACCAGCAAAACCGGAACCAGTGTATGTTTAATCTAGAAAGAAAAATTAAACACTACAGACTAACCCAGCCATGTAGAATAAACCTACAAAATCTGGCTCTATGTCGTAAACCTAGAGTCTCCACACATCGACACACTTTGTCACTACACGAACCATAACTTGCGACCATGATTCATGAAAATTGTGACCCACAAATTTAGTAATCAACCATGGTGAATAACTTGAGGTGCCACCAAGATTACCAAATTTAACAAATATCGGTCCTAGAGAAAAAGCCATCCCCCTTACCAAACTTTTGAAGCTTTTGTCGGAACCGCTCCACTTTGAACAAAATACCATTTTCAAGCCTTTCTCACAACAAAAACCATGCTGCCATGCTTATGTACAATATCATTTTCATCTAAATCTCTTCTTCCCAAACTCCACCACTTGAGAAAATTATGTAGCCAAAATAACCGAATCCAAATCCATCTTGAAAAAATCAAATATCGAACTTAACCTTTGAACCCAAGAATCTTCAAGAACTATAATCCCAAAGTCTTAACCTTGCTTTGACACTAATTGTTGGGGTGAACGTGTGGAATACATCACCAGTGCGCAATTTGGTTTTATCCGTTATCCTCATGGCATACAAATAATCAATCAAGAAACATAGAAACACAATTAACATGTACACAAAACACAATACTTACCGGAAGTTCACCTTAAGGCTACTCCCCACCACCAAGTTAGAAATTTACTATGTATCCAAGTTCAATTACAGGCCCTCAAGAGATTCCAACGAACATGGAATTCTCTAATCTCATAATACCCTCACATAGATTTACAAGAGATGAAGAAAACAAAAGATCCATCAATAATCTAAAGATTACCTCAACAAAGACCATGTTGCATACCTTCTTCTTGAAACCCTTCAATCTTCTCTCTTCATTGATTTATAATCTTAGCAACCAAGAGGTACTTCTCCTCTCACCATCAAATCCCAAGAGAACACCCTCCACCTTCTTTCTTGAAAAGACCAACTCTTTACAAGGTCTATCATAAAGGCTACATCTATTCTAGATTTTAAGTTTCTTACACAGAGAATTTTTAATTCACATACTGTATAGAGGCTTTGAACTCACACTTTATATTTATAGACTCTCTATTAGGTCATTAACGAAGTACGCATCACGAGACAAACCATCGCCTTGGAATATATCCCTTTTAAAACGAACTTAACAAAACAAACACTGCGGTTTTCGCTAGAACGAAATACAGTTTCATTCGAACGACTTCAACGAAAAGCTTTTTCGTTTGAACGACATTATGACTTGTTCGAACGACTTCGATTGTTTTGAGCCGTAACCTAACATGTTGTGGTAAGAGTTGTCTGTTGGCCCACACTTTATTGTTTGTTTAATTATTTTATTATTTTCGTGTGCCGCACAAAATAATCTAAAAACTTAATTTAATAACAAATTAATAATAAAAAATAAAATAAATAGTTGTGCGCTGTCACGGTATTATTTATTTATTTATTTTAACAATAAAAAATAAAATAAAGAGTTGTGCTCAATTGGCGCACAACATTTTTTTATTTTATTTTTAAATTTGAAAAAAAGAAACAAAAAACTCTGACATGCATCCCCACCCTGAAGAAGATCACTTTTCTACCCCTCGCTACATGTCATTTTTATTTATTTTTTATTATTTTTTTCTTATGATTTTAAGCCTAAGTGGCTGGCTAAGCCTGCTATTGATACTCTTATGAGGCTCATGACCTCCTGTATGTGGAAGAGTTTTTTTTTTCCATTTTACTAATTATATTTGAGTGATCCTTGTTTTGTTATTAAAATTAGACCCACGCCCCCATGCAGGGTGCTAAAGAAATAGAAAGAGAAACTGTTGGGTCGATCCAAACAAGTTAAATGGGTTGATCCAGTGATACTTTGAATGGTACTAGTTTTTGTTTTGTTTTTGCCATAAAGTTGGATCGAACTAGAACTGCGAAGATTGATCAAATCGAGATGATTGCTATTTCTGAGTGATTTTTTCTTCTTAGGAGTTTCATTTGAACATTAGTTGTTATAAAGAGTTTATTGATATGTTTAAGAGAATCTATTGTATTGCTCAGTCTTAAATTTGTCCCTTTGAAGATATTAAAATTTGCTTAGTTCATTAAACAAGAGGAGTATAGACATAAATGTTTGATTAAAATAGGAAGCTTTCACTTGAAGAAAAAGCTTCTGTCTATTCCCATGGTGTTTTATTAATTTTATTTTTGTTAATTTATTCCCATGGTGTTAATCAATTTCTTTAATGATTAATCTTCTTCTGATTGTTCATTTGCTTGTGTTATATTGTGGGATGGATTCATTCTTCTTCGCAAGGTCATCTACAGGTGTCGGTCCTTACAGATCCAGTGCCCAGGAAGAAAAGAATGACTATGTTAGCAAGATTATTGCATTGTTTTTAGTAATCCTGTACATACTTCTGAAACACCATATTTGGTTAAAGTTTAAACCAACTATAAGTTCACCTAAATGCAAACAGAAATATTAACATATGCTTCAACAACATCATGATTCATGACCTAGATGTAAATAGCAGGTTTATCAACTTGTGAAAGGGCCCCCCCATATATGCTTGAGGCCAGAAAATTTTGGCTCTTAGAGGTGAGTCTGGGGCTAACTCCAGTGAGCTCGGTTTAGACCAAAAGAGTTTATTCAGATTGACCTGTTAAACTCCAAAAAATAAAAATAAATAATTCAGCGCTAGGTGGATATAATGGTGTAATTAGGTTCAAAGAAAGGTATGAAGTACGCAGCGAGTCACTATTATAAGAAAGATGAAATGCACTTGAACACAAGGTTTAAGTTATTAAGTATAGCTCCCCACTCCACCTTCGTTATAGCCGTGTAAGAGACTAATTTTGTATCTCGAACTTAGTATCTCACACCAAATATGATCAGAATGTTAGAAGTAACAAACAATCACGAACACGTAAGAATTAGTGCGGAAACCTCTGAATAAGTAAAAACCATGACCTTTGTTGAGGATTTAACATTGATGATCTTATTGATTGAGTAACTATCTATTACAGCGTGTATTCTGGATAGTTGAATATAGCTTTTGTAGATAGAATTTTTTTTCATTAACCTGGTGTTCTTTTTGGTCCTCTTTATAGGTCTCATATTATGATCGTTTTATGACCATTATCTTCTTTAATTACAAACGTTACATCAAATTTTTGATGAACCTTCATAATGGTTGTGTAACAGTCTGACTCTTCTATTTTGTAATGGCTTAATGACTTCGTGTGGTTATAGATTCGAGTTATTTGTACAGAGGTCGATATCCAAGCTTCTGTGAGATCGAAAGTTGGCTGAAGAAACTATAGAGCATGAGGACAGGGTTGCTATTATAGACACGGAAGAGGCTCGTCCTTGTCGTTGTATTGGTTGTAAATATGTTTTTTTTGATAACACTTATTTGTAACCGTTACATTTTTGGAATAAATGTTTTGTCCCTTGTTGTCTATTGCACAATTTGCCTTATGTATTCTCCTTTGGTAATATATCAAACTCATATTTGTAATGGTTGTGGAATGCTAGATCTGAATTGCAAAGAAATTGCTTC
This sequence comes from Kingdonia uniflora, assembly GCA_014058105.1. Taxonomy (NCBI): domain Eukaryota; kingdom Viridiplantae; phylum Streptophyta; class Magnoliopsida; order Ranunculales; family Circaeasteraceae; genus Kingdonia; species Kingdonia uniflora. Next base: position 1,402,247 of record JACGCM010000440.1, on the reverse strand, counting down.
AAACTGGTTAAATTTGAATAATATGGGACTGCTTCAAACTGTTACATGTGAGCTAAAGCAGATTGTTTTGTTTGTTATAGCTGAACTGTATAGGATTGATTCGAACTATTGCAGCTGAACTGGTTCGAACTATATTATAATTGAATTGTGTACGTGTGTTTCAAACTGTTATATTATGAACTTGAAAAAGTACGGGAGTTGGGCTCGTACCATGTCAGGGATATGAGTCAGAGACTCGGTCAAAGATAATAATATATGTTGACGGCATGCTGATGTGGTCAATTGGCCTTCCTATTTTTGTGTTAACCTGGTACATATTCTTCTTTCTATATGTTGGTATCCGTGTATATATGTTTCCAAAATGGTTAATTCTCAGAATATATATTCCCAAGAAATCTACTTTGCAGATGATGTAAATGGTGAAAAAAGATTTTCTTCTTGGCTATATAAGTGACTTGATCTTTTGGATACGTTCCATCCTATCTTTCTTCACATAAACTTCTTCTTTACTACTTAAAAGTTGTCATGGTAAAGATGTTGAGAATCGAGGTAGCTATTCTCTCTTCTACGCCAAGAACGATACGCAGAATATGCCAAACAAGTAAATAATCAAGCAAACAACAATAAACAAGGACAAGTATTTTCCCAGAGGAGGAAAGTAGAAAACCCTTGCGAATGAAAAACCACTCGCCGACGAGCAATTTACTATGATCAAATAGGTTATACACGATCTCTCCAAGCTTAACTCAAGCTTTTTAATAGATTCTCTCAAACCCTAGTTCTCTAGAATTAAACTCACCGAAAGATAAATAGATAAATAACCTAAGTCTCCCTTATATACTTGGGAGACTAGTTACAAACAGAACAGATCTTGAGGCAGACTCAACGTCCTAAACAAACTTTCAAAACTAGCCTACTCGATTTTCGTTCGAACGACTTCGACGTTACCAAGTTACTAGCCCTAAAAACAAGTTATCTGGTTCGAACGACTTTCGACTCATTCAAACGACTTCGATGGAACCAAGTTCCTAACCCTAGTAAATGAGCAACTCATTCGAACGACTTCGACTGAACTCCAGGTCGAAATAGAACCAACTCAAACTTCAGGTAACAAAACCAGCTCGAACTTCAGGTCGAACAGAACCAGCTTAAACTTCAGGTGGAACAGATTCAACTCATACTTCAGGTAACAGAACCAGCTAGAACTGAACATTGAAAAAATCCCATTTTCAATCTATTTCAATCCGTCTTCAGTCCTCGAACTGAACTACCTTGAACATAATTAAAGTTCATACCTTAACAATCTCCCACTTGAAATCGAATCTACCGTAACCCATCTCCAAATCTCTAAAAAAAAAAAAGAATTGCTCGCTCTACTCAGACCTTCAATCCTGAAGACCCACAAAAGTTATACATGTCGTCAACTTCTAAAAATTCACTACCTTCGTAAACATATTGACCGGATTCACATTAGTATGAATCTTCACAAGCTTCAACTCACCATCCTTGAGGAGTGAACAAAGATAATGATATCAAATATCAGTATGCTTGGTCCTAGAGTGAAAAGCTGCATTCTTCGCTAAGTTTATAGCGTTTTGACTATCACTATATAACTTAGGAGAATGATGTTCCTTACCAAGCTCTTTCATCAACCCTTTAAGCCAAACCATATCTTTCTACGCTTCCATAGTCGTAACATATTCCACCTCTATCATAGACAAAGCTACAGTCTTTTGTAGCCTAGAAACCCATGTAACCGCACCGCTTCCCAAAGTAAATACAAAGCCACTACTGCTGTTCTGCCTATCAATGTCACCAGCCATATCAGAATCAACAAAACCTTATAAGCATAACTGAGAACCCCCATAACATAATGCCATATCTTGAGTCCCCTTTAGATACCTAAGTATCCATTTCAAAACTCTTCAATGCTCCTTGCCTTGATTACTTATATACCTACTAACAACTCCCACTGCTTGGAAAATATCCAGCCTCGTAAAAAACATAGCGTACATAAGGCTACCAACTGCTGATTCATAAGGAACCTTCCGCATCTAATCGCGATCCTTCTGCATCTTCGGACAATACTCCTTTGACAATTTAAAGTAACCTCCCAATGTTGTACTAACAACCTTAGAACCATCCATGTTAAACCGCTTAAGTACTTTGCTGATGTACTCAACTTGAGATAACTTCAATTCTCGCCGCTTTCTCTCTCGTGTAACATGCATACCAATAACTTATTTTGTAGCACCCAAATTCTTCATAAAAATCTCCTGGGACAACTATTCCTTCAACTTGAAAATCTCTCCCATGTCGGCACTTACTACCAACATATCATTTACATACAGAAGTAGAATTATATATGAGTTCCCCATATTTTTGATAAAATAACAGTGATCTGCATTGCTTTTTGAATAACCATTTCGGGACATAAATAGTTCAAACTTCAAATATTGCTGCCTCGGCGCTTGTTTCAAACCATACAAGCTCATCGTGAGCTTAGACACAAGATCTTCTTTCCCTTTAACAGAATACCCTTATGGCTGCTTCATATATATATTTTCATCAAGGTTATTGTAGAGGGCCTATTCCTCGATCTAACCCAAATCAGGCTATTCCAGTTTGAACTACCTCCATGTTAGACTCACACATTCTACACGTGATACCAACAATCAACATCGACACCTACTCAACAAACTGATGAAGAACGTGGGTCGAGCTCAAATAGAAAAGCATGAACCAGTCAAAAACACATGCCTCTCATGAACTCAACAGTTAATCAGTCAACCGCCACTAACCACATTGTTTGGAGAACGTACTTCAGTACGATGAAGAACAACAAAGAATGCCTATATAAAGAAAAAGTTCCAAAATAGACAAGGACTAGAAAAATACACGAGAAATCAACTAGAAAACTATATTTTTGAGATTCTCAAAACATTAAAACTTCTTATTTACAAGATCATGTATTTCTAAGTCGAGAGATCACTTGTAATAAGATATCAGCCTCAAGCAATAAAAGTCACTATTACAAAAACCCTTAAATCGAGGTTGTGTTTTTTTACCTATTCAGGGATTTTCCACGCTAAATCACCTATGTCATTTCTAATTTTAAGTTAGTTTTGTCACAGGAGCATTGGTGTAAGAGTTAATTCCAAGCCATCTCGAACGTACGAAATTAGGCAATTGCATTTGGCGCCGTCAATGGAAAAGAAGGCATTTCCATGATATCCTAAGGCATACATTCGTTCTGCTACAAATTTTGTTCATGTTCACTACTAGATGACCAACAACCAGAATCCAGCTCGATCTTTCAGTTGAGCCGGAACAACTTACAGAGCTATGGGCGAATCTCAATGCCAAAATAGAGAAACATAATGAGCTCGAACGTCAATTAACTATTGACCGAGAGCTTTGTGAGAAAAAGCTCGAAGCCGAGCGACAAGCCCGTTTGACAGCGTTCAAACGATATGAAGACCAGATGACAACTATGTGGAGTATCTTACAAGCTCTACAAAATACTTAGGCTCCTCCAACAAGAGATCGTGATCAATTACAAGAAACCTCTTAGGTATCTATGCAGGAAAGGTTGGGACCTCGAGGAGCCACCAGCAAAGCTATTTCCAGAAATATTTTGCACGAATCTTAGCCTTCCATTCATTTGGGCGGTGAAGTTCAGTCTGGATTAGTCGAGGTCACCAATTTTCCATACGTCAGGAGGAAGAACAACGACCTCAAACTCAAGTTCCAGCACATGATTGTTTGAGTGAAGGTATCGGTACTCACAATCCTCAAACTCCTCGTCATGACACTCAGCCGACACATCAATATGCTACGCAAGAGTATATGAATCAGCGTATTAAGGAGTTGACCGAGGCATACATTATGGGCACTGCAGATGACCATACCAAGTTTTAAGGAAGTCTAATTGCCAAAGAACTATTCGATATAGAAATACTGAAAGGCTTCCATACTCCAAAAATTTGCAAATACAAGGGCACCGATCCAAAGGAGCATATACAACAGTATCGTAATTCATTGGGGTTGTATTCTAACCTCAACCACTCTTCTGTTTGTTCACAACAAGTCTACTGGAAGAACCGCTCCGGTGGTTCCACCCTTTACCTGAAGGCTCCATACACACATTCAACTAGTTGCAGAAATGATTCATCAAGACGTATGCTCACAACAGAGACAAAGAGGAGAATTTATATTATCTTATCACTCTTAAATAGTCACACAGAGAAAAGCTCGAAGAATTTGCAAATAATTTTTTGGAGCTCGCGCGGAAAGTGGAATAACTCGATCAAAATATAGTTGAACTGCTTTTACCAATGCGCTCTAACTCGACTGTAAGGCCAAAGAACACCTCTTCCTCAGTAAATCTGCGACCTTGGATGATATGATCACCAAGTTCAATAGTTATGTCAACCTGTAAAGGATGATGTTCGAAAGGCATAAATCTACTAAATTCATCCTAACTATGAAAGGTCCATATGTAGATCGAAGCACTGAACCATAAGAGGATCAGGGTGATCAAAAGTACTCTATGGGAAATACTGGCAACCCTCGGAAAGGCAATACACAATCCAAACCGGTCCTCCCAGGGATGAATGTTCGAATCTCTATAATTTTCCAATCCTCTCCAAGGATAAACTCTACCGCCTTTCTCAACCGTTAGAACCAATAGAGAACCGCCCATACTGCATGCATCATAAGGTAAACCATCATTCAACTGATAATTGTTATTCTTTACAGAGGTTGTTACAATACATTTTCAAGGAGGGATGGATGTTCGAATACATTATCGACTTGGAATCATATAAGGATAGTAGCTATAAGAAGCAGCTTAAAGTTGTCCAGGTCAAAGTTCAAGCTGAGGAGAAACATCTCTACCATATGCACCACAACAACATAATCAAAATCTATCAAATCACCAATTCTTACCAATTCAAGCGCAGGAGACAGTGAAATGCTACGATCTCAAACCTCAAGACAAAGAAGCCAAGCTTCTGCCTGAGTCAAGCAATCGCTGTCTTGGGATCTCAATCGAAGATTGCTATATTAGTCATGTAAAATTTCTACATCATGATGCATTAGTTATAATGCTCAAGATGAAGATGTTTTCCATGTACACATAATGATGATCGATACTGGAAGCGGTATTGAGATTCTCTTTCAGAGCACTATCGACCAAATGGGATTGGCCAATCAAGTTATTCCAAGCGACACCGATATTAGTGGATTCAATGGTTCTAAAGAAGAGCGAGTAGGCAAGATCATCTTACCTATTACCGCAAAACCAACCACCGTCGACGTCATCTTCTACGTAATCAATGCCAAATCTCGCTATCTCAAGATTATGGGCCGTTGGTGGATTCACAACATGGAAGCAATCACTTCCACCTATCATCAAGTACTCTACTTTAAACACAATAATGGTATCTATGAAATCAAGGGTAGTCAAAAGCTTTCTCTGGCTTGTAAAAATACCGTCTCAGCAATTTTAGATACCTCAAACAGATACGCTGCATAGCAATTACAAAAAACTGATCATCTTGATCAGTCTTCCACAGAAGAGCCTACAAAATACGTCAACATTGATGGACCTAGTAGAGGTACTTTCATCGATACTAAGCTGGTTCAGCACGATAAGGATGCTCTCATTCAGTTCCTACGACTAAATTATGACGTTTTTGCATAAACTTTTGAAAAAATGTCTGGGGTCGATCCAGCCAAAGCATCTCACAAATTGGCGATCAATATCAGCGCCATAGCGGTCAAACAGAAACAACGACAATTTTTACCTCGATTTCGAGATGAAGTTAACATGGAGATTGAGAAATTAATCAATGCGGGATTCATTCGAGAAGGTAAATATCTAGATTGGATATCCAACATCGTCGCTGTCCCAAAAAAGAATGGAAAAGTCCGAGTTTGTATAGATTTTATAGATCTAAACAAATATACTTCGAAGGACAGTTTCCCTTTTCACAACATTTATCAAATCCTTGATTCCACAGTAGGTCATGAACTCCTATCTATAATTGACGCTACTTTAGGATACAATCAAATTCTACTCTTAGAAGAAGATCAAGAAAGGACCACTTTCATCACTGAAAGGGAATGTTACTACTACAAAGTCATGCCCTTCAGACTCAAAAATGCAGGCGCGACTTATCAACGGTTGATGACTACTATGTTAAAACAACATCTAGGGAAAGTCGTGGAAGTCTATATCGATAATATTTTGTGCAAAAGCATACAGTCAGCCAACATAATTACAGATCTCAAAACAATAGTTAACATTCTTTGATCTTACTGGTAGCGTCCCAATCCTGAAAAGTATCAATTCGGAGTGCATTCAAGTCAATTTCTTGGCCATCTCATCTGCAAGAAAGGGATTAAGGCAGATCTAGATCAAATCTGGGCTCTCCTCAGCATGCCATATCCAACTACGATGAAAGACGTATAGAAACTTGCCGGCAAGATTAACGCTATCGACCGATTCATTTCAAAATATTCAGACCGCTGTCGTTGGTTATTCCTACAACTCCGCAATTGTACCAAACAAGAAAAAGTCCAGCCAAATGCAGAGGTCTAATTGACATCGGAATGCGAAGGAGCTTTTCAGAAGCTCAAAACCTATTTGGGGAGGTCTCCCATAGTGAGCACCCTAATAGATAATGAGGAACTGATTATCTAGCTAACAGCTGTAGATACTTCAATCTGCTCGGTTCTCATTCAACTTGAAGAGAAAATTGAGAAACCAGTCTACTTCATCAGCAAACCCTCTCTCCAACGGAAATGAGGTATTCTATAATTGAGAGACTTCTTCTAACTCTTGTTTATACTTCATATAAACTTAAGCACTACTTCCAAGCTCATTCAGTCAAAGTCATGATAAACTACCCACTTCGGGAGGTTCTGTCCAAAAAAGAAAAATCAAGGAGAGTGGAATAATGGTCGGTCAGTTTGGGAGAACATGATATCAAGTTTGAACAACGTCATTCTGAAAAGGGTCAAGCCATTGCTGATTTTGTCACTGGTTTTCCAGTGAAATATCCTGAGTGGGAGGAACACGATCCTGACCTTGTAGAGGAACTTACAGAAGATCCACCCCCTAAAGAATTTGATGAGTGAGCTGAATGGATTATAAGGATAGGGTGGAGACTTCTTACAGATGGATCAACAGGATCTGTAGAGTCAAGAATTGGAATCGTATTGATTACCCCTTCCGACGCCAGAATCAAAAAATTAATCCCCTTGGATTTTGAAGCCTCCAATAATGTTACCGAATACGAAGCTCTCATTCATGGACTGGACCTCCTACTTGAGCTCAGTGCCCCTGAACTTTTAGTTTATACAAAATCACTGCTCATCGTCCACCATTACTCTGAGCAATACAAGAAGAATGACAAGATGATAAAATATGTAGCCCTCGCTACAGATAGGATGAGAAAGTTCACGTAAGCAACTCTCGATTATCTTCCTCATGGTAAAAATAGACACACTAATTCCTTGGCATATCTAGCCGGGGTCTTGGGAACAAAAGCTCGATATCTTCAGATCGAAGTAATTTTAACCCCCAGTATTGATTGTATTTCTATATGCACGATAAACACTGGGGGAAATAAAGGGGAAGACGATGATTGGCGTAAACCCTTCCTAGCCTATATCGGTATCGACAACAAATGCAACAGACCACTTCCAGCAGATCCAAAGGAGTACCAAAAGCTGATCAGCAACTCAAAGCGCTACACAAATTAAAATGGTTTTTTATACCACCATTCAGTCATGGGGCCTTACCTAAAGTGTGTCTAAAAAAAAATTGACGAGATACTCCGCGATTTACATGAAGGGACTTGTCGCTCCCATGCCGCAGGACGATTACTCGTAAACATAGCCACTGCACAAGGAATATTCTGGTCGGGCATGCGCAAGCAAGTAGAAGAGTACTCACGCAAATGTGATACATGTCAACGTCATGGACAAATAATACGCTCCCCTACGCTCAAGCTACATGCAAGCAAGGTGTTTTTGCCATTCAAATGATGGGTGCTTGATCATGCCGGCGAATTTCCTAATTCGTCAGGTGGTTGCCAATACCTACTCATAGCTACAAATTATTTTACAAAATCGGTAGAGGCAGTTTCACTCTGTTGAGCCAGAGAAGAAGAGGTTATCTCTTTTATCTGGGAACACATCATTACTCAATTTGGATGCTCCCACCTAATTCACATCGATAATGGGCATAATTCATTGGAGAAAAAGTTGTAGCTTTTCTCAACAAACATAATATCATCTACTCACCATCGAACCCCTATTACCCTCAAGGCAATGGCCAAGCCGAAATCACCAACAAAGCAATCGTGGATGGACTCAAGAAAAGGCTTCACTCTCAAGAAAAAGAAAACTTGGTTCGAGAACTTCCTCATGTCTTATTGGCATATTGTACTACTCTACTTCAATCAACCTGCTACACCCCATTCCCCCTTTCTTATGGGACCAAAGCCGTCATTCCCTCAGAATACCATCATCCAGTCAGAGATCACGGGCTCGCTGATGAAGAAAATAAGTTTGAATTGGCCTGCAACCTTAATTGGATTGATGAGACCAGGGAACACGGCATTGCTAACATAGGTCAATATATCCATATGGTGGCCAATTCATACAGCAGATGAGTCTGAAGTCATACTTTTTAAATCTACGATCTCGTCCTCAGAGAAATCCCTCAACACTGAAAATTGCTCTTGCCGGGAAACTAGCTGAAAATTGGGAGGGTCTATTCCTTATCATAGGTCTTACAGGCCAGGCAACATATTCCCTTATGACAGAAGAGGAAGTCTACATCTCAAATCCTTGGAGTACTAGGCAACTGAAATGACACTATCATTAAATCCCTCCCTACTCCATTTTGAATTTTCGCGCTTTCTATTCCAAAAGTGAGATTTTCATCTCCATCAATGTACATCCGTTTCAATATATTCAATGAAAACTTTTAAGATTTTTCCCATACAATTATCTGTATACGTAGACAATACATAGATTAAAGCATAGGTAAGACTAGCTTCCAATCGACCTCTATACCGGTTAAAACTTGGATAACACTTGATTTGACCGACTCTACTATACTCCAAGATTAAAAAAAGGTAATACTAGTTTTCAATCAAGGAACTCTACCAAACATAAGATAAAGTAAAGGTAACGCTAGTTTTTATCTCACTCAATATAGCTGCGACATTATATCGGTTAAAACAAGGATAACACTTGATTTGACCGACTCTACTATACTCTGAGATTAAAGCAGCGGTAATACTAGTTTTCAATCGAGGAACTCTACCAGACATAAGATAAATCAAAGGTAAAACTAGCTTTCATCTCACTCAATATGGCTGCGATATTACTACTTTACGATTAAAACAAAGGTAATACTAGTTTTCAATCAAAGAACTCTGCCAGACATAAGATAAAACAAAGGTATAACTAGCTTTCATCTCTTAATATGTCTGCGATAGATACTTTTTTCAGGTTATATATACAACCACTACAATAGATTATATTCTACTATTGGGAGGTTAGCCACGCTTTCCCCTTAAATAGGAAGACGACCAGCCGTAAATTCGTGAGCTCGAGTAGTCACAACAATCCTGTCCTATTCTACCGATTCAATAGGTTGAGAGCCTAACTTCGTTTCTATAGAGTTCATACAATTTCCTCAATCTATATCAGCTCGGAAAATACATTCCCTTTCTGAAAAACAGTCGTGCAAGGTATCTCTCTTTAACTCAAGCCTTTTTCCCTCCTCTTCAAAATATGCGATCACCGCCATCATCAATTCTGAGTACAATGCCTCGGGCATGACCGCCTTAAAAAAATTCATTTTCGCCATCTGAAGGCGATTATGCAACCTATTATACCGTCCTTCTTGCCATTTCATTTTACTATTTATTCGAGCCTTGAATGCGATGTTCTCTTCCACCTTCTTGTTAGTTTCAGATGATTCAACCTGATTAATCACCCTCAAATCCACCACCTGTGCACGAAGTTCCTCAAGCTCCCTGTTTAAATCTTCCCCAGCCGAGGACTTCTTTAACAACTCATTTTACTTCTTAATCAAAATCTCTTTACCCCTGATAGTCTGCTCTAACCCTTATTCCCTGGTAAGAGCAGTGTCCAACTTACTTTGGCACTCCCTTAACCACTTATTTCCTTTTTACACATGACCTTGAGTTCGAGCTACAATTCCCTCTAGATCTCTTATCTAAGCTGATAGGCTAACTACATCCCCTTGAACAAGGGAGACCTTGCCATCACTTTTATTCTTCCTCAAGCGCTCCCTAGCCTCAGCGTTTCTAGCACGCGAATTGGCCTGCGCTAATTCGGTCTTCAATTGTGCCACCCTTTCATTCAACTCCTCGTACTTCAGTTGTACCATCCGAAACTCCATATCCTTAGCAGGTAAGGCTGTATTCAACTGCTCAACTACAACTTCAGAGGTAGATAAGTCTTCTCGAGCTTTCTTCGGCTCGTTATTTTTCTCGACCATTTTCTTCTTCAATTGCTCCAGCTCATTTATGGTACTCACTAGATCAGCTCAAGTTTTCCCCTGATCGTCTGCTTATTGATCATTTGGTCCTTCAGATTGGCCACATAATGACTTAGCCCTTCCTCTAATTTTTCTAACGCCTGCATACGGTATCGAGCCATGTCAGCATCTTTACTCTTTATCATCAGCACATCATTCTTGCTTTTGAGCTTTGTTGTATATTCTTTCATCTCTGCGAGCTCTTTTTGCCATTTACTAATTTCAACATCCTTCTCCTCAATCTTCTGAGCAAGGTCGTCAGCAATTTGGGTTGCCTCAACAAACTTGAAGTGTACCTTTATTTGTTGATCTTCTTTGTCTTTATTGGCCTCTATCATCCTATCAAACTCCTCCGCAAATTCTTCGTTATATTGGCGTATCTCATCTTCGCAAAAGTGGGCTGACTCTAATTCAACCTACACATCACAAATGCAATATATCAAGCTCGATTTAGGACATTTACTCGATACATACATCTCATTTTTTATAAAAAAAATTAATTTTTGACATATACTGTGTGAAACTACTTCTAAACTTAAGGTCGAAGTACAATCTCAATTGGATGGACAATAACACATACTTCTAATTATAAGGTACACATTTTCTATATTCTAATTTGTCAATATTTTGTTATTTCTATACACTATTGAGTGTCATTGCCCATAAACTGATAGCAAGTTTTTGGTCTGTCACTACACTCTACTTTTTTACTTTGTAGCTCTAGACTAATGAAGCATACAAATCAAATATTTCTTGCTTTTTTCTAACCAGTAGTTCCGCTTGGGAAGACAACAGGGATGCTGAGGCGTCTCTCACCTTAATGAGATCAGTCTCTAAATCTTTTATTCTGAGGTACATTTCCTTACGTTCTTACAACATGGTTTGCAAAAGCGTCATAGCCTATAAAAATCTATCCAACAAACAATATTCCAACAAATTGTAACATTCCAAACCATTCATGCAATCACATAGTGTAGTAGCCTACTCGTAGCCTTCGACAGACAGTCGAATCCCACTTCATAGCCTACTCGAATGTATCGAAGCCCACTCAATCCCTACAACAGGTTCCTCAGAGATCCCCTAAAGATAAACCTTTGACACCAGACAGAACTTCGAGAACGGATTAGTACATTGCAGCAGACATCCTTCGACCATATCTACATACGGTCGAAGTATGACAAGACAGACAGCTAGCTCACCAAACAGAACTTCGAGAAAGGATTAACATCCTAACAGCAGATATCCTTCGACCTCACTATCACACGGTCAAAGCAAGATAAGATAGACAACTACCTCATCAGATGAGACAGCGTATTGATTGGCCCATGTGTCTGCAGTAAATAGTCCAACCACTGTGCCGTCCAGGGCCATCACCAATAAATGTAGCAGTAACAGTACCGACAGGACGGGCGCCCATCATTCGCCGGGATTTTTTGACAACGTAATCATATAAAACGAACCCACGCCTGGTGACTCGGCTCCCAATGCTTCAATAAATAGAGGAGAGGGGAAACCAGACGGGAGTTAGAGAAATCTCCTCCAACCTTTGCATCTTTACCTTCGACCACCCATTAAATCTGTACTCGAACTCTCTTATTTGCTCTTCAGTAATACAATCTGTCTCAAAAATCCTCATCGAAGGTCCTAGAGAGTCACATTTGGGCCTCTACGCAAGTATTTTCCTTTAAGTATATCTTATCTTTGGTCAATTGCTTGTTCCCTTTGATTGAGGATTGAGTCTAATTTATAAGAACCGACTCCTCATCCGAACGGAGTTAGGTCCCTACAATTGACGCCGTCTATGCTCCCCACCCTACCAATCTCCCTCCTTTATTCCCCTCCTTTTGTATGCCGCCCCAGCAGATTATCCTTAATGACACCCATACGCCGTTCCAACTCCACCCAGGCAGGAAATTCTATCGACGGAGTCGCTGCTCAAATAACATTGCTATCTCAACAAGTAGCTCAGGCAAAAGAGTGCCACAAGAACCAACTTAATCAGGAGTAAGAAAGCCATCGCTTGGCATTGGAAATCGAATGGAGCCACCGTCTCGATGACGAAAAATAGATAAAACAGAGCAATTGATGAGCTGCGCAACACCATTCACGAGCTACATAGATTACCGCCCTTGGAACCTGCTCGTACATCCCAGGCACCCGACCCATCGTGCGTTTCTGCCCGTACCTGCCTTGGCCCTCTTCAAAACCTCGAGTTACCCCTAGTTCACACCAAGGCATATGGTATTCCCCGTACTATTCTCCCAACAAGATCTATCCACCTTGGAATTCATCCCATAGAAGACTCTTCTAACTCAACCCTTCGCTCCTCCAGACAACCCAGAAGCCATCCTGCTCAAGAACGGCTCGGGGAACACAGTGTTGACTTTATACAACATATTCGACCCAACAACCTTCAACTTCACCAATCTCCCCCTTATCCTGCATACGTTACACAACAGGACTTTGACCACAAAATACAACCACTCATCCGTGTTACCGCGAGTCCAGCCATCGACTCCTAGAGCCGCCTTAATAACCCGATCTGCCCTAAACTTCTGGCTATAGAAATACCCTCTAACTTTCGCGCTCCCAAGCTCAGCAAATATCGTAATACAGATCCTAAATCCCATATCCTCAAATTCCAAAATACCCTGAGCCACTACTCCACGGCTGACTATCTTTTATGCCGCCTTTTTCCAACAAGCCTTACTGATAATCCCCTTCGATGGTGCCACAATCTCCCAAATGGTTCGACTCATAACTTTGAGCAACTATCATAACTTTTCATCGCCTAGTTTGCCTTTAACAAAGGCAGAGAGGTCAGAGTTGATGCTCTTTTCAATTTTAGAAAGTCTATCAATAAGACCCTCGAAACCTTGACCAGAAGATTTTTTGACGAATCCCGCAAAATTGAAAACCTCGACTGCTCGAATGCTATTTTGGCATATTCAAATGCTCTGCCCAGCCACAGCCAAGTAAAAGAACATCTCATTCTCCACAAACCGAAAACACTCGAATAGATGCTCTCTAAGGTCAACGGCTATATCAACCTCGAGCGCCTTCAAGAGTCTCGCCAACAGAGCCAGTCCCCGCAAACAACAAATTTCAATAAACCTCGGCAACACACCCACTCTGCTCCCACACCCCTGGTCGCTCCTGTCTCATAGGAGACTGAAAGCCGCAAACGCCCTATCATTGATAATACTGCCAAAGCTCGCAAGATGCGAGTAAAGCCTGCTTTACCTACACTAACTGCTCTCCTCAGCACCCTTCTACTACACATACAGGCAGACCCCATTTAGCGCGTCCCTTTCCCCATCAAAGTTTGACCAGGCAAATCTTTCTGCGCCAACCACAAATGCAATTTTCGTCATACCAATAAATGTTTCGCCCTTCAGCGCTCTCTTGAACTTTTCTTCAGAGCATGACGGTTGCACCAATATATCGCTGATCTACCAAGCTACCTCGATGGGTCCTACCTCAAATCCCTATCCTCCCCTACTACTGACCCAGCCGAGGTGCACATCTACAGAGTTAAGTTTATTGAAGTCAACAACATAGACAGTAGACTCACGAAGAGCAAACAAAAGCGCATCGAAGAATGTTACAAGCTCGCCTATCTGGAGAAATTCCCTACACTCCTGCCAGCAAACAAAGAATGTTACAAGCTCACCTATCGAAGAATGTTACAAGAATGTTCTCTTTCTCCAAATTGTCCAAACCATGAAGAAAATAAACCTCTTAACTACAGCAAATGTCGAACTAACAGGTTTCAATGGATTAACAGAAGTCGTTGTTGGCCGTATCAGTTTACCCGTCACCACAGGTCTGATTACCTTTCAAACCAACTTCATAGTCATTGACCAGAAGTTTGAGTACCTTGGCATACTCGGACGCGACTGGCTTCATGCCATGCTAGCTATACCTTCGACCTATCATCAGACCCTTCGATTCAGCAATCACGAGGGTACTTGGAATTTAAAAGGATCCCAACTCCTTGCACACTCATGCGAGCACCCAGAGATTGACCAAACCAGAAAACTTGTCAACCGCCCATAGCAATCATAGCATCTTCCTATCCCTTTGACTTCAACAGATACCACACAACCCATCGAACCCACTGTTTATATCAAACTCGACGGACCTGGTCGAGGTACATTTATTAAAACCCTCATTAACGAGTCAGAACGCCTCAAACTTTTTAAGTTCCTTCGAACAAACAAAGATATCTTCGCCTGGACATTTCAAGAAATGCCTGGTATCAACCCCTACCTCACCTGCCACCACCTCGATCTCATCCCCTATTCTACAGCAGTCAAGCAAAAGAAACGTACACTGGCACCATGACTTCGAGAAGCTGTGAACCTTGAAGTTGACAAGCTCATAGCCGCTGGGTTTATCAGAGAAGTGAAGTACGCAGACTTGATATCAAACATCGCAGCAGTACCTAAGATGAATGGCAAAATCAGAATCTGCATCGACTTCACTGACCTCAACAAGCATACACCGAAGGACAGTTTCCCCCTCCCAACTATCTCAGCACTCCTCGACGCCACTGCTGGACACGAATGCCTATCTATGATGGGCGTGGCTTTGGGTTGCAATCAGGTACCCCTCATCCCTGAAGATCAACTTAAAACTGTATTTATAACCGAACAAGGCCTTTATTGTTTCAATGTTATGCCCTTCGGCCTTAAAAATGCCGGTGCCACCTACCAACGCCTTGTCACAACTATGGTCAAACCCTTGGTTGGCTAGCCAGTCGAAGTCTATATCGGTGACATGTTATGCAAAAGCCTCCATAAGAATACCCATATCCAAGACCTAGTAGAAATCTTCTCAATACTTCGCACGTATAATATGAAACTCAACCCAGATAAGTGCTAATTTGATGTGTCATCCAGAAAAAATTTGGGTCACCTTATCAGTAAACGCGGGATAAAGATTGACCCCACCCACATTCAAGCCCTCATAGACATGCCTTCGCCCCGAGCCAGGAAAGATGTCCAAAAAGTAGATGGCAGGATAACAACCCTTAACCGTTTCATTTTGAAATCATCTGACTGATGTGCTTGGCTTTTTTCCCTCTTACACGATCAGGGTGCCCATAAAATAAAATAAAAAACAACCCTGAGATCAATTTGACCCCTGAGTGCGAACAAGTTTTCCTTGAACTTAAAACTTATCTTGGTTGTCCACCTATTATCAGTACCTCTATCAAAGGCGAGACACTCCCTTTATACCTTGCTGCCACAAAAACTTCCATCAGTTCAGTGCTCATTCGACTTGATTCCAGCATCGAAAAGCCTGTATATTTCATCAGTAAAACCCTAACCCCCACAGAGACCCGGTATTCAAAACTCAATCTTTTACTCCTCAAACTTTTCTATTCAGCCCATAAGCTCAAACCATATTTTCAGGCTCATCCCATCCGGGTTATTACCAATTATCCCCTTCGAGAAGTACTCAGCAAAAAAGAAAAATCCAGATGAGTGCAATAGTGGTCTGTGTACCTTGGCGAGCATGACATCGCCTTCGAAAAGAAAATATCCCATAAAGGCCAAGCAGTAGCAGACATTCTAGCCATTTTCCCGGTCGAAGACGTAGACTGGGAAGAACAGGAAGATGATTTAGAAGACGATCAGCCCGAAGAAGCAGATCCGTGGGACCCTCTCACTGGTTAACCTTAATTCACAGACGGATCAGCAGGACCTAATGGCTCAGGAATTGGTATTGTCCTAGTAATACCCACTAATGATCGCATAGAGAAGCCGTCAAACTTGCCTTCTAATGTTCCAATAACGAAGCAGAGTATGAAGCCTTGATCCATGGCCTCGACCTCGCACTTCACCTTGGCATCCCCAAACTTACAGTCTTCATAGATTCCCAACTTGTTCAGAGACACTACACAGGAGAAAACGAAGTTAATGGTCGCATGGCCGATTACGCACTTTTTGTGCGACAACGAATGAACCGATTCCCCAAAAAATCCACAATCGCACATTACCCTCGAGGAGAGAATAGACATGCAGATGCCCTCGCCTACCTAGCAGCTATGCTCAGCCACTTAGAATCCCTAACACTCCATATCGAAGTACTCGAATTCCCAAGTATCGACCAGATGGAAATCAATAGCATCAATACTGGGGGCAAGATTCATGATCCAGACGATTGGTGAACACCGTTCCTTCACTACTTCAACAAAGTTACTATCCCAGAAGATCCTAAAGTCAAATGGTCTATCCTAGAAAATTGTCGCAGATACACTATCCACAAAAAACAATTTCATCTCAAATCCCCAAATGGCGTCTTCCTTCGATGCGTATCCTAAGCCAAAGCCTCTCAAATTTTAGCTGAACTTCACGAAGGAACCTGTGGTGCTCATACTGCTAGTCACTCTATAGCCCTTTGAGCCGTTACCCAAGGATTATTTTGGCCCAATATGAAGAAACAAGCTTCAAACTATGCAAAACAATGTGACAAATGCCAGCATCACGCCCCACGACATCCATTGCCCCTCTAGAGACCTCCATGTCAGTCATGTTTCTTGGCCATTCAAATGATGAGTCCTCAATCACATTGGACCCTTCCCAAAAGCCTCAGGTAACAGAGAAAATATCCTTGCCGCAACTGACTACTTTACTAAATGGGTTGAAGTTATTCCTCTATGCCGAACCAGTGAAGAAGTTGTTATCATATTCTTGTGGGAAAACAACATCACTCGCTCCAGCTGCCCCCATATGATCCGATGCGTCAACGGTCCCCAATTTGTTGGAAGCAAAGTTAGGAACTTCCTCAAGAAACACAACATCATTCTCTCACCATCAACACCTTACTATCCTCAGGGAAACGGCCAAGTCGAAGCAATCAATAAAACAATTGTCGACAGTCTTAAGGAGAGAGTCGATGCAAAAAAAGGACGATGGGTCCAAGAGTTACAACACGTCATCTGGGCTTATGGTACAATACCAAAAAAATATGCAGGATGCACCCCTTTCCTCCTGACATATGCGATCGATGCTGTGCTACCAACTCAATTCGAAATACCCACCCGAGACCTTAACCTCCTAGACGAAGATAATGAGCTCAAACTTGCGTGCAACATGTTATGGATCGATGAGACCAGAGACCGAGCTATTGCCAACCTTGGCCGCTACCGCACTTCACTACAAAAATCCTACAACAAAAGAGTTCGACCAAGAAGTTTCAACATTGGAGATCAAGTGCTTAGACATTTCAATCAATCTTCAAAACCACGGAATGCTGGGAAGCTAGCCGAATCTTGGAAAGGACCCTACATCGTCTGCGATAAAATAAATAAGGGTTCATATTACTTAATGACGGAAGACGAAGAGCCCCTACCAAACCCCTGGAACACAATGCAATTGGTCTCCTATAGCAGGCCATATCTATAATCATGTACAACTGATGTATCTAAGCATATTCAATAAAACAAGTTGTTCCATTCCGACTTCGTCTACTATTTCATTTTTTAATTCTTGGTTGAACCTAGGTATCATGTTCACCCTCGCCCCGTCTGATACTTGGGGGCGACCTTGAATTGCTCAAGTCTCCAATTTTGAGCAAACTCGAGGGGCAAGAAAGGTCGAAATACCGGACCCTTAGGGATACATTGGGGGAGATCAGATATACTTTGTCCAGGCCCTGAAACCGTCAAAGTCCAATCTTTTTCTTGGTTTACCCCGGGTATCATATCCATCCTCACCCCGACCGGTACTTGGGGGCGACCTTGAATTGCTCAAGTTTACAACATTCAAGCAAACTCGAGGGGCAAGGATGGTCGAAAGACCGAACCCTCGGGAATGCGTCAGAGGCGATCAGATATTGCTTCGCTGTGGCTTAGGCCTTCAAAGTCCAGTTAATTTTCGGGTTTCCTTAAGGTATCATGTCCCCTCGGCTCGACCGATACTCAGAGGCGACTTGAAAATTGTTCAACATTTCAACATCGTTGTGGCTTTGACCTTCGATGTCCAGCATAACATTCAGATTTTGATTTATATATCACCAATACTCTTCAGACTTCGACCACACTACAGTCAATCAAACAGATCAACTTCCTATTTCGAACAAATCAAATTTCTACTTCAAACAGATTGACTTTCTCCTCTGAACAGATCAAATTTCTACTTCGAAAATACAAAAATACTATCTATAATGCCATCAAGTGCAGAGAACATTCAACATATTATCCGTCAAAGGAACAGTTGCAGTATAATTCAAAGATCAATCAGCAAGACTCCAAAACAAGTAAAATCTACAGCATGTACATTCAAATTCCAACAATTCAAGGTCAGACTACGATAACATAATTCATCAGAAAATCAGATTTTAAGTTAGAAGTTCAGAATCAGTATGTTCAGGAAATAAGCATCAATATGTTCAGTATCAACCGCAGAAGTTCAACAGATAACAAAAGCAAAAAAAAACCCCTACTGAGTTCCAATACCAACAGAATGCAACAAACATCGTTCACAATATTACAACTTAACATTACAACCAGCAGAAGAAGACATGCGAATCCTACCTCAAATACCTTATGTGGGCGCGGTTGTACCCTCTGGCTACACAGACGCCCCAGCACCACCAGCCTTAGCAACCTCATGTGAACCTTCGACCAGATCATCAGCAGTTCCACCAATGAGCGCTCCAAGAAGAGAAGTTTCAACATCACCCCCAGTACTCCCAATTGCCTTCTTAACAACATTCACCTCCACTCCCTTCATCGGCAATTCATCCCCCTCCAGAATTCCTGGAGAAACAGGATAAGGCTGCAACGTATCGGTATCATACCCCATACCATCGATAAACTTCATCAACCTCACATTCTCCATGTACTCCTTATCATACTGCTACTGGAAACCCACCTTCTATTCTGCTTTTGCCTTCTCACACGCCTTCAGCTTGGCTGACCACTCTCGCTCCAACCTTGACTGTTGTTGCTCGAGCCTCTCATCATAAGAGTCAGTAAGCACATCTATATCTTGCTTCAGCTTCCTGACTTGAGATACCCATGATACCTTCTTCCCACGAGAAAGATCCAGATTCTCCTTTGCTTTTCGCAACTTCGCCTTTGCCGACTTCATCGCCTTGTTACAAGTCTCTACCCAGACTTCCATCTGCTAAAAATACTCAAGATATCAGTGAACCTCGAAACTTGAACAATTTGCAAGTAACTTCAAAATATTACTACATAAAGCTATATATAGTTACCTGAGACATGTGCTTCTTTATCTTCTTTGAAGCTTTGTCAGGGTCATCCTCCCAGAGCTTGACCATCGAAGCCTAGTTCACCACAGCCTGCTCCTGTCGTTCAGCCTCCGTCATTTCTTCATCTTTCTCTATTGTATCATCCTCCCCGAGTATCTTACGTCTCTTACGTTGAATAGCCTTCGATTGCTGTACCTTAGGGGCTTCGGGCGTTACTCGGCCCTTCCCTTTCTCGGCTTGAGAAGATACTTATTTTGCTTTTATCATCGAAGCCTCTCCACCCCCTTCGGACACTGGCGCCGCTTGCTTCGCGCCCCTCCGTGACCTCGGCACAAAATGATAGTTCATCGGTAACTCTTCACCTCCCATTTACTTTTGCTCCTTCAAAACACCTACCCCTTTTTTTCTCTTTGGTCGCTTAGGCGTAGCGGGTACGTCTCGAAGCTGGGAATCAATCTTTTTCTCCTTTACCTTTTGATCTTCAGGCTCTCAAACACCGAATTTACCCAGTCATCACTAACCTTGAGCATAGTATCAATATAATTTAATGGATTATTCCAAGATGAACTTTTTGGACCTGCATAGTAAAGCAAACACACAGTTATCACTTATTTCAGCAACACATCAGTAACAAACCCTTCGACAGTAAACTTACTTTCATTATATACCCTATGATACAATTTATACGGGTCATCGTTATCTACATTCCCATAATTACCCCTTACTATCAGTAAATCTTTATTCCACCCCCGGTCTGCTGAGCAAAGATCAAAGAACCAAGGTTTCTCTGGGTGACATTGGATGTGATAGGTCCCCAAATTTTGACTAGCCTTCCTCGGATAAAAGGTGATAATGTCGAACCATTTAATCAAACTTCGACCCTCACCGGCCAATTTCATATTCATCCCCTCTATCACCCTCATCATCTGATAAAAATTACCGTTCATCTGCACCGGAGCAACACCTTAGAAATTTAGCACTTCTTTCACCAGTCGCCGAAGAAGAAGTTCCAATCCCAAATGAATTTGGCCCCTATAAGCCATAATCCCTTCCCCAAGGTCCGATTTAAAGGTCAACCCTGCCCCCGCCACATTCAGTTGCGCCCCCACCTTTGTGAGTTCTAATTTTGCGGCAAACCGATCTAACCTAATCCTATCTTTATCCGAAGCGGCACCTTCGACCTAATCTGACTTAGTCGAATCCTCACTATCGCCCCCCTGTAACTTATCTCCCTCACCACCACCCGAAGGTCCTACATCACATCCCTTCCCCCAAACTATTTCCTGCACAACACTATCTTCGGTAACTATTGTCCTTCGACGTCTCGTAAGCGGAATATCTCCAGCAGACAAAATCATCGACAACGGGGACTCCATTACCACATCTAGCACCTCTAAATCGATACCCTCTCCCATTGGGTCTCAGCCAGAAGTACTAGCTTCGACCTCGTCAACCTGTTCATCCACCAGTTTCTGCCTCAAAACCCGATGGTTATGTATTTTTGCCTACAGAAGAAGAGGTACGCAATTAGGGTAGAAAATTTAACAATCTCGTGTCAATCACCCTTATCCCATCTATCCCCTCCAGATATTTTTCCCAACCTCAATCTCAGACTAAGTACCTCCTCCAAAAAAAAAACTCACCAAATCCTAGTCGAAACCCTATTTTAACAAGCCTCCATACTCCCGGAAATAACCTCTTCACCTCAAATGCAAAATCTCCTACCCACCCCCTCAAACAGAGAACAAAATAGAGTAAGCATGCCAAAGATCAAGTGACTTACCAGTGGTTAGCAGCCCCCTCCTCGAACGAGCAAGATCAAACCAACAAATGAAGCAGCAACCCCCACGTTGAAATTACGTATGTTCTCTTCTCCCAGCCTTTTGATTTTCACCACAAGATAGCACAGCAATCTATCTTCTCTCACTTATATATCTTTCACAATACTAAACCGCCTCGATTTAGTTACATCTAGCATTACCACGACCCCACAACCCCGGCTTTTCGGCTCCAATGCAGTTTGACCACTTTACCCCTCTCACCTCCCACGTACGCACAACACCCTTACTACCATCTGCTGGAAAAACCCGAAGCTTCTCTTACCATTTTTCTCCCTTACTCGAAGCCAAACAGTCCAGTCCAAACAGCCACATCATTACCTTTTTCCGTCATACGAGAAAAACAATATCATTACTTTTTGCACACTGCCCCAGGCGCTCGTACCAGTCTGACTGACTAGCCGTCTGGGCTGTCAAAAGAGCTAGTCAAATCAAACTCAATCTCTAACACACTCCTGTACTCGAGTACTCGACCATTTCACGCCTCAAGAAAATTTATTTCAATATATTTGCCTTCGACATCCAGTACGTCCCTTAACTCAAAAGTTTTGACCCTTCAACCTAATACAGTCGTAAGTTCAGCCAGTCAAAAGCCTCAGGCCTATAGATAAATTTTTCAGCCTCGCCACAGCTTACTTTTCCCTTCGACAAATCTATTTTTATCTTCGAAGAGCACAAACTACACATTTCGACAACTGTATCACCCATTCCATATCAGACTGTATTACTATTTCCTACAGTTCGACAACCAGAGTTATTTAAAGAAACCATTTTCATTCAAAAAGAAGCTAACATTACAACCCTCGTGCAAAAAAAAACAAAAAAAAATAACACAAACCAACAAACAAGAGACAACAGAAGCAGAGGAAAAGAAATCAACAACAACATCATATCATAGAGGATCCTAGCTATTAGCAGGCTGCTCCTCTTCGACAACTGCCACTGCATCTGTATCCTCTTGGTCAACAATATCCTCTGCGAAGCCCTCGAGGAGAGACATTCGATAATTGGGGAATGTCCCCATCATCTGTAGTATCCCTAACCAGTATGCGAATGGCATCTCAAGAAATGGAGCTCCAGGTTCCACCTCAAAAAGATTTGGCATTTTTGCATCAATGTCCTCTTCCAGGCCAAACCGCCGTTACAGCCCCAACAAGGCCTCCTGTATACGCTTCACTCTTGCAGCAGTCGGGTCCTTTTGAACGGGAATATCTGCCGCCATTTCAATCCGAGCAACGAAGAAGAATAACAAGGAAAACATGCAGAACGGTAAGAAGTAATCCCTACAACAGTTCCTTTTATACTTGCAAACGCACCACAACTTTCCCTCTTCCGTAACTGAATTAATGGCTTTCATTTCCAACCACAAAAAGTCAACATGCAACTTCTCCAGCTTCCTAGACATAACTGATTCATTGGCATATGCATTCAAGCCTCATTCCCGAGGACCTCTATTTGAGTACATCATCCATATCGAGCATTCGGCCATTATAGCCATCAATTATTACAGGCAGCATTTCATCATACCTTCGACTATAGTTCTTTCTGACCATCATAACCCAGATAATAATAAACTTTGTTCATCATTACACTACTATACCTCGCGCCTATAAGAATATTCTTTTACATTCGTCTACATTATCAATCAGACATAACAATATAAATACGGAGAAAATACTTTGTCCATTTCAAATAGCAAACCCCACAAACAAATTACATTTGTACAATCACCCCAACATATAAAAATAGAAACCTACAGAAATGCAAAACATTCCCACCATCAACCCGAAGCCCTACTACCAGAAGGACCAGCCCCGCTTGCTGCATTTTATTCCTCGATGATCTCCCAGCACAAACGAGACTTTTGGCCAGCGCCATCAGAAAGAGATAGCGCCGTTCGGCAGTCGTAAATTGAAACCTCAACTATTCCCATAGATAAGAATTAAAGAACTCCTCAGGCCCTGCTTCCATAAGGTCCGGCATATCCCAGGTCATGTCATGTTGCCCAAAAAACTTCATATGTAGTTCCGCCATTTTTTGCCCCACTCGACGGTCCCGAGCAAACCCCATCCTCTTCTGGTTACGTGTGCTCGGCGTTGTATCCATCCAAATGTTAAGAATATGGAGAATAGAGCAGAAGACTAGTGCATATGGAAGAAGATACAGTGTACCTCTACTATAGCCCAGACTTATAGGCTCCAATACATTTATTACCCTATAACCAATTGTATCCCTTGAAAACCCCCTTTATACTACTTTCTAGAAAAACAAGACAGTCAAACCGCCCAGATTCTAAGACCGAATGGTTTTCTCAGCGAACACCTCTCCACCTGGCTTCGAGACCTTAGTTGAGAGGGGGCGATTGTAGTAGCCTACTCGAAGCCTTTGATAGACAGCCGAAGCCCACTTCATAGCCTACTCGAATGTATTGCAGCAGGCATCCTTCTACCATATCTACATACGGTCGAAGTATGACAAGATAGACAACCAGCTCACCAGACAGAACATCGAGAAAGGATTAACATCCTAACAACAGATATCCTTTGACCTCACTATCATACGACCGAAGCAAGATAAGACAGACAACTACCTCATCAGATGAGACAGCACATTGATTGGCCCATGCGTCTGCAGCGACAAGTCCAACCACTATGCCATCCAGGGACATCACCAATAAATGCAGCAGTAATAGTACCAACAGGACCGGCGCCCGTCACTCGTCGAGATTTTCTGATAACGTAATCATGTAAACCAGACCCACGGCTGGTGACTCAGCTGCCTATGCTTCTATAAATCGAGAAGAGGGGAAACCAGATGAGGGTTAGAAAAATTTCCTCCAGCCTTTGCATCTTTACCTTCGACCACCCATTAAATGTGTACTCGAACCCTCTTATTTATTCTTTAGTAATAGAATTTATCTCAAAAATCCTCATCAGAGGTCGTAGAGAGTCACATTCGGTCCTCTACGCAATTATTTGCCTTTAATTATATCTTATCTTTGGTCAATTGCTTGTTCCCTTTGATTGAGGATTGAGTATACTTTGTAAGAACCGATTCCCCGTCCAAATGGAGTTAGGTCCCTGCACATAGCAATATTCAACTCTACCTTCTCGTTCCCTCCCTCTTGATGCTTATTGTCATCCTCCTGGTTGTCTCGCATTATTTAGGGTGAGACACCGTCCAACCCGCCCACAACTCTAACAACAACATCTTCCACCACATCATCTTCCTCCACCTCAATTTAGGTGTATGTCTGACATAATGGCATTCACCTTATCTTTGGAATTCCCCTTGGTTATAAGGTGGCGCCCGAGTCTGTCGCGCTCAGTTACCACCTCCTCCATATTCCTTCTCGCTTCTGCTAAAAGATCGTTAAGCTCCACCTCTTGAGAAGCCTTCAGGGGCTAAAACTGCTTCCCCTCCTTAATCAAGTTAGCTTTCAGTCGAGTTATCTTCTTCTCAAGCTCGACCTTTCCCTTCATCAGCTCAACTTTCTCTTCCCCGGCCCCAAGGCATATCCCATTCATCAAACGAGCAGCCTACTATAAGAAATTCAGTACATATTCAAATAAATGAACTTACCATTTTGCTAATCTCCTCCTCCCCATCGAGATTTGCAAGCCTTGTCCTTTCCTCCACCTCTTTCAGCGTATTGCCTATAACAAGTTGATCCTATGTGACCTTTGCCCCTATCAGTTTGGAAGGCATGACCATCCTCTTTTTCGCCCCTCCTTTTACCTCACCACTTCCAGTAGTTCCTGAGGTTAAGCCACACTTCATCATCTTCTTCTTTGGAATCGCCTGAGCTATCGTGCTTGGCGTAGTAGACTCTGGCACACCTGTAAAGTCCACTTCAGAGGCCTTGGGCATGTTTAATCACCTCTCTCCATCAGTTCCCCTCTTCTTATTACCCTCAACACTCACCATTAGCCTTGTCAATTGAGACTTCTAAAGTTTCTCGGACTGGATGTTAGCACATTTCTTTATGTTAATGCCAAGTTCTTTCAGCATAGCCTCGAGCTCTGTCCCTTCCTGAGCAACAGTGTCCAACAGAGACTCCATCCTCATC
The DNA here is from genome assembly GCA_014058105.1 of Kingdonia uniflora. Lineage (NCBI taxonomy): Eukaryota > Viridiplantae > Streptophyta > Magnoliopsida > Ranunculales > Circaeasteraceae > Kingdonia > Kingdonia uniflora. The sequence goes on along the minus strand of JACGCM010000440.1, from coordinate 1,376,521 downwards.
ACCTTTATAGAGGACTTGTCGGTCAACAACACATTATCATCAGCAGAGCAACATACAGTTTTAACATATCAATCTTATACATTATACATTGTCATACTTACTTTGTTTTATAGTTCTATGCAGAAGTTCCATGGGTTTTTCATCATCTCTCTGAAGGAAATCACCCTTCACCCATATCGCATTATCATTCCATGGCCGACTTGCTGAGTTCAATTCGAAGAAACGAGGCCGAGTCGAACTCACAAAAAAATAATCCCCTCCACTTGTAGAAAAGTTTTTTACCACATAAAATTGCAAGGCATCCTCACCAGATATCCACCTCTCAATCCCATCCTCCTCCCACAACTTGTTCAAAAATTTACAAACATTTATCACCTCCTACATCTTTCCGTTCAACTGAGCAGGACATGCCCCGATGATGTTCATAATCCCTTTCGCTAAATTACATAGGGGAAGACTAAACCTGTACTCCAACTAAGACAGGTAGCACAAAAAACCCTCTGCCACGTCACCCTGGATGTTTCCGTCAAAATACTCTAACGTGATCAATTCGTCTAAACCCCTATCTCGTTTTTCCCTCACCAAATCAGCCAACAAAAAGAAATATTCCTCTCCAGTTGTTACGATACAACTCCTAAAATGCCTACCGGAATATTCTACACAACTACCCCATCTCCCCCTACAGAAGCCTTGGCTTTACAAAACTCTTTGAACATATCAGAATTTGAAAGATAGGTTACCAATCTTCCTGGGAAATCTGGAAATTGAGCAACCTCTACTTCTTCCTCCCTATCAGATATTACAATCTCAGACTCTACCGATCGACCAGAGGTTGGTGCCTCATTAACAGGAGAAGTCTCCATATCAACTACAAATCTAGAGGTGAGGGTTTGGTTCTGCGCGAACACTCCTCACGATCGACCTACATACAGGTCCATGTACCCATTATTATCTTTTACATATACATCACCCATATATATAAATCTTTTGAATATCATATATCACATAGATTTTTATAGATTGCTGTAAATGATAATTTTTAGATTTCCCTACCACCAAAAATGATTTTCAAAAACAACACATTCAAAGTATCACAAATAATTTACTAACCGTCTATGTCAGAATGTGAATCTGACACAGCACTAAATCCTTCCCTCACATCACTGCTGTATAACCACCTTCGTGACTCAGTCTCTGCAACTGTCTCTCACTTTGACTGTTGATCACCCTCAATTAAATTGTTATGAGATTTTCTACTATTTTTTCTCTTTCCTCTCTCACTGTTCCTCAACTATTCAGAAGTTGAGAAACCTTTGAATGACGAAGATTAAGCATTCCTTATATTTTCTCTCTCTAACTGCTGGCAGTTATTGCGCCTCGCATGAGCCGTCCTCGGTTTTGGAACTAAGGCATCCCCTCCACAATCAATATCAAACGTCTTACACCTTTTTGGTAAAAACATTTTCCCATCATTACCCTTTGCCCTATATTTTAATCTATTTTTGTCTCTCCTTTTCAAATCTCCCCCTGACCTCCCCACAGTCATGATAACCTACACTTACACACAATCAACCTTACCCAGCTTTTATACAAGAGACAAATCAAAAACTACCTACTTTTTTCTATTTTTGTTTCTTTTACTTATAGAAATGCTGACGTCATTTCCAAAGCTCTCAAAATTTCAAAAATATTCAAATTCATTTTTCGTAATAGTCATAAACAACATTAACGACAATAGAGGGCAGATTCAAACATCATTTTCATTTCATTTCTTTCAAATTTATTCGAACTCATATACTTACATACCTATCACCCCTATTTACATTCATCAAACTCTCATCACAATTCATTTCCTTACATATAATTATACCTAAAACATCCCTAATGTTCCGGTGAACTGCATCCAATCATTTTGCCTCCAGCAATCCTCACATCTTCCAATTCGATCTCTTCTTCAGCACTCAATCACACTATATCTTTTTGAGCTGCAGGTTCCACCATCACTTCCCAAAATAGTTCCTCATAGAAACGACATTCATACTCACGTTTCCTACCCATCCCATCTAAACCTTCAAATTAACACTCCCTCACTGGCAGTTCAGTATCATAGTCTAATAGGCCAAAAATTCATTCTTGTACTTCAACTATCTTTATCGGTAACTGCCCCTCAGCGGTATAACGAATTCTCTCAGATCGAGTTTACACCATTTTTATTCTCTTCAACCTGTTTAAAGCTCATTTCTCCATATTTATACATTTTTTGTTACGAATCCCGCACAGTTGAACATATATCTCCATATCGATCTCAGTCAATTTAGCCTATTCCATATCAAGCTTATTATTTCTAAATCTAATTGACAAAATGACCTCCCTGAGCTCGAATTACCCATTCTAAACATTCTGCAGTTTTGTTTCTCCCCTAATAATTCGCAGTCACTCAGTTCGTTCTTTTATTAAACATATTTCATGTTATAACCTAATTTTTACAACTCGATTATTATAACCAGGGTATAAGTTCTAATCTCATACATAACATTTCATCCTATATTCATAAATCTTTAAATCATTCATAGCTCGATTTCTAGAGTTATTCTATGCATATATCAACACAGAGTTTGGATAATAAATTTTATTCAGCTCAAATATAAATTACACTACTTTAAAGAAAACAAGCCTTTCAGGTACTTTATAGATAACAAGTCTTTAAAGTACTCTGAAATCAGGTACTTTACAAATAATAAGTTTTTCAAGTACTTTACAGATGACAGGTCTTTTAGGTACTCCAAAACATCAAATCCTTCAGTTCATCTGACTTCAGTGATGTTTCACTAAAAGAATACTCTGATGCAAATTAGGCATTGGAAGTCACCATAGGCCGTTCTTCCTTCACACCATCTTACTCTGACCAAAAAAAGGGCTTAGAGGAAGTCTGGGCATGAAAGTAGAAGACTCAGTGCTTGAACCAACCCTTCAAATAGAAGGTCTTCTTAGTGCCATGTAACATTGGAGGTACAAAAGAAAACTTCCATTCTCTGTATCCCTTTTTAACTACCACCGTTGCCTCCTCTAGAACCACCACCTCTACAGAGTTGGTATAGATGAAGAGGGCCTGACCTTAGAATCTAGTCCAACAAAAGACATCGGCGCAACTTCCCTGCAATTTCACTAAACCCCGCATCTGTCACTCCAACCTTGTCTTCCGCAAGGATGCGGAGATAAATCCAACGTTGCTCACCTGTTAAGACAATGTGATGAAATCTCCACATACAGTAAAAATCTTCCTCGGCTTCTGCCGCTTCTTCTTCTAAGATACCTTGATACGTTGGTGGAATGGGAATGGAGGTACGTATCTCCGAAGACTGATCTCCGAAGTATCTCAACTTCAACTTCTGCTTCTCAGCAGAAATCCTCACTTCTTGAACCATTCTCCAGGTCTTTACCATCATCAAAACTTTTAGATAATTTTACAACAAATAAGCGCACTTTACTACAATCATCAGTACCAGTACTATTTATATAACCCCAATATTTAATGTGCAGGTACGTTTCCCCAAGCGTCATCATTCAATACAGACGAAACTCTCAAAACCCTAATCGTTGCGTACATCAATATTCCCTTCAATATTTAATGTATAAACGTCCCCCTATAACACGTGCATTTTCCATGCAGTCAAATTCACATCATTATTTCCTTTATTTTCACACTTTTAACCCAAATACCCATCTACCCACAAAATTCTTTCTTAACCAAAGCCACTCGTGACTTCGGCTGCGAGGGGACAATTATAGGGGCCTATTCCTCAATGTAACCCAAATTGAGCTATTCCAGTTTGAACTACCTCTATATCAGACTCACGCATTCAACACATGACATCAACGGTCAACATCGACACCTACTTTATGAATTGATGAAGAACATGGGACGAGCTCAAATAAAAAAACATGAACAAGTCAAAAACACTTGTCTCTTATGAACTCAATAGTTACTTAGTAAACCGCCACTAACCACATTGCTCGAAGAACGTGCTTTAGCATGATGAAGAACTGTGGAGAAAGCCTATATAAATAAAAAGTTCAAGAAGAGAGAAAGACCAAAAAAATATACGAGAAATCACCAAGAAAACTACATTTTCTAGATTCTCAAAGCATCAAAACTTTTTATTTACAAGATCAGGTATTTCTAAGTCGAGAGATCACTTGTAATAAGATATCTGCCTCAAGCAATAAAAGTCACTATTACAAAAACCTTCAACTCGAAGTCATGGTTTTTTATTTATTCAGAAGTTTTCCATGCTAAATTACCTGTGTCATTTCTTATTTCATGTTGGTTTTATCATAAGAACATTGGTGTAAGAGTTAATTCCAAGCCATCTTGAACTTACGGAATTAACCCATTACAGTTGCCGTGATGAAATGTTATCTTGACATCAAGCTACTCAAGATGTAAATCTTCAACTGCAACTATATTCATCACAACCCGAATAGTAAACATCTTCACAATAGGAGCAAAGATCTCACCAAAATCAATGCTTTCTTTATGTTGAATGCCCTACACCACAAGTCTAGCCTTAAATCTCCTTGAACCGTCAGATTCTTACTTTAGTCTGTAAACCCACTTGTTGTGTAATATTCTTTTCCCTTTTGGTAACTGAACTAAATCCAAAGTTTGATTTACCGACAATGACTGCCTCTCATCATCCATAGTAAGCTCCTACTTCCTATTAGCTTCCACATTTAAAGCCTCCTTGTAACTTGCTGGTTCACCACCATCCATAAGTAACAAGTAATGCAGGGACTTAACGCACCTAGCCAGAATTTTTACAATTCTCGATACCTTTCGAAGTGCTATTGGAATGTCTAGATTATTAGATTTTTCGTGTTAATCCGGTGCATCGAACTCAACTGCGACTTCTTCATCAACCTCTCGAGAGGCTTCAAATTTAATGTCGACACTTTTCACTACTTCACTTTGATCCCTTTCTACGTTTACTTTAAATTTTGTATACAAAACCTCCTCATTGAATATAACATTATGGCTCTGGATGACTTTCCGATTCTTCGTATCCCAAAATCTGTACCCAAACTCATTACCACCATATCTGATGAGTATGCAATTCGTTGAGTTTGCATCTAACTTTATCCTTCTATCTGAATTATCTTTTTTTTTTTTTTTGCAAAAGGTTTAGATTTTATAACAAACAAAACAGCCTTTACAAACTAGGGGACCTCATCTAGTTAGGCGAGGAAAACCTAAAATAACCACAAGAAAACTACGAAACTACAGATATCAACAAAATCTAAAGTATTATGTGTGGGGGTCTTCAATCCTTGTAAGAAGTTCTGGTCTTCCCTCAGTCCATTCCTCAAAGGGTATGCTCTCTCTGGATCCTCTTTTAGCCATTGTATCTGCCAAAAAATTTGCTTCTCTCCAGGTTGCGCTGAATCTGATTGCTTGAATAGAGTTGAGTATTTGTGTCTACTTATTTCTGAATTTCAAAGGTATTTTTTGCGTGACAAAAGCATTGATTGCTGCCGTGGAGTCTGAAACAATCCACAGGTTTTTCCATCAGGTACAACCTAAAATATGCAAGTGGGAATGCTTTACCTCTTTTCTAGTCCATACTTCTTCAGGAAGTTCAAAGTCCAAAGCTGTTGAAGACCCTCTGCTAATCAAGTACGCCACCCAACTACCCACATCCTCCCAAAAACATTTTGGCAATCCAGCGTTGATTCTCATACTCCACGTTCTTTCATTTATGGGTCGGCTCATGCGTTTTGTAAAACTATTTTGTTGCGGTATTCCGAGAATAGTCTTCTGTCGCCGAATCCCATTTGATGTGCAAAAGTCTTCAAACTCATCACTACAGTATTCGCCCTCGCTATCTGACCTAAGACACTTCAGTTTCAAGCTGGTTTCATTTTCAGCTTGAGCCCTCCACTTCTTAAATTTATCAAACACATCAGATTTGTTCTTCACAAAGTAGACCCACGGTTTATGAGTATCATCATCGATAAAAGTAACGTAATAATGAAAACTGCCAAGAGAAGACAGCTTGGTTGGCCCCCAAACATCTGTGTGAACAAGATCCAGCTTTTTAGGTTTCCTTGATCTTCCAGATATTTTGAAACTAACCTTATTTTACTTCGCTACACTCTTCACAAAACTTAAGATCAACCTCATCAAGACCCTCTAGCTTTCCCTTTGTTACTATCATTTTCATCCCCTTTTCACTCATGTGAATGAGCCATTTGTGCCAAGTACTTGTATCAATCCCCAAAGTGGTCGCACAAATAGTAGAAATTGTGTTTTGCATTATATACAATATTCCTTGTCTTAATCCTCATGTTACTACCATAGCTCCCTTTATAACCTTCCAGAAGGTAGTACCAAAGGATCTTACATATCTACCATCATCCGCCAATTGGCTTACCAAGATAAGGTTACGTCCCAATTTGGGTACAAGTCACACATTCTTTAAAACCAACGTCGCCCCTAAAGGTAACTTCAACCTAGTGTCTAGTAATATTGCGTGTACTCTTATCTGTAAGAAAGATCGTACCGAAGTCGTCTTTAACAATATTGGTTAGGAAACCTATATTTACAGTAACATGAAATGAGGCACCCGAATCAACTATCCAAAATTCATTAACATCATCACACAAAAGTAGTAGAGCCTCATCGAAACTAACCTCCTCAGTAAGGTTCATTGTTTCTTTCTCCTCATCATCAAATTTCTTTGAAGAATTACAATCTCACCTAAAGTGACTCTTCTTTCCACAAGTCTAACATGCACTGGGCGGCTTATACTTTCCTCTTGACTGTAAACGACCCCTTCCAAATTTCGGCCCCTTTCTGTAAGACCTCCTACTTTCCTCAATGTTTAACACACTGCCGTTTGAACTCGATTAGGGTTTATATGTTTTATGCCTATTCTCTTCACTCATAATCATAGAGACTATAGTGTCAAATTTAATGTCTTCCTTCCCCGATGAATTGCTCAAAGCTGTAATAAACCCTTCCCAGCTCTCGGGCATCTTCCCTAGAAAAGCTTACGCTTTCACCTCCTTGAAAAAAGTGATTTTTACTTATTCAAGTTGAGCATGAATAGTATTGAACTCACTAATATGAGCTTGTACACTACCATTATCTTTTATTTTCAAAGTAAACAAGCAACGTAAAAGATGTACCTTATTTGACCCAGACAGTTCCGAGTACATAGAGGACAAAGTATCAATCAAATTCTTCTTTGTCATAACTTTGGAGATCATATGTAGAATTTGAGATGATAGCGCTAACCTAACGGATCCAAGAACCTTGCTATCCAATCGTGCCCACTTAGCAGCATCATGATCTGCCAACTTCATCTCAATCCTACCCAGTGGTAAGTCAAGATCCTTCTGATAGAGGTAATCTTCTATCTGCATCATCCACTCTCTAAAATTCAAACCATTGAACTTTGCAATCTTTAATTTTTCTTTGTCAGCCATTGTTCTTTACAGCACAAGCCCTATAACAAGCGCACTGATACCATATGTTGATAATCGAGATAGCTACACTCTCTTCTACGCTAAGAATGATATGCGGAATATGCCAAACAAGTAAACAATCAAGCAAAGAACAATAAACAAGGATAAGTATATTCTCAGAGGAGTAAAGTGGAAAACCCTTTCGGATGAAAAACCACTCCTCAGCAAACAATTCACTATGATCAAATAGGTTACACACGATCTCTCCAAGTTTACTCAAGCTTTATAATGGAGCTTCTCAAACCCTACTTCTCAAGAATTAAACTCACCAAAAGATAAAGAGACAAATAACCTAAGTCTCCCTTATATACTTGGAAGACTATTTATAAATAGAAGGAATCTCGAGGCATAGTCAACGTCCCAAACAAACTAAACCAGCCTATGCAGTTTTTGATCAAATGACTTCCAACTTGTTTGAACGACTTCGTGGTTACCAAGTTCCTAGCCCTAGAAACTAGTCATCTCGTTCGAACGACTTTGAAAAAACCAAGTTCCTAACCCTAGAAAAGGAACATCTTGCTCGAACGAATTTCAACTCGTTCGAACAACTTTGACAAAGCTCTAGGTCGAAATAAAACCAGCTCGAACTTTAGGTAACAAAACTAACTCGAACTTCAAGTCGAGCAGAACCAGCACAAACTTCAGATTACAGAACTAGCTTGAACTAAATATTGAAAAATCCCATTTTGAATCTGTTTAAATCCATCTTCAGTCCTCGAACTGAACTTCATCGAATATAATTTGAGTTCATACCTTTGTAGTAGCCTACTCGTAGCCTTCCAATACTAGTCGAATCCTTGAAAGCTACATCAAAGCCTACCCAGAGATTTGAAGCCCAACTAGACATCAATTAAGTCCAAGAAGTCTTCCGACATTAATCAAATGTTCAAAGATATTATAGTCGAAGTCGAAGCCTAAGTCGAAGATAGACGACCAATACTAGAATTCAGCAGCAGTGACAGAGAGACTTCGACCATGGTAATACATGGTCGAAGGCAGACACGTCTGATAGCCAGCTCACCAGATAAAATAATAAAACTAGCCGCCTGATAGCTACAGTGTCAGAACCGACGCCAAGTACAGAATAATTGTCCCCAAAGGATATACATGTAATTTGACCTCTCATGGTGACTTAACTCTTTCTTTATCCTATAAATAGGAGGGAGGAGGTACTATAAAGGGGTTAGAAAAATCTCTCCCAACAACCCTTCAAGATTACCTTCGACTACCCAGTAACTGACCTCTATTCGATCTATCATCTAAACTCGATATATATCATCAATACTAGAGGTCGTGGAGAAACCCATTCTAGGACTCCACACAAGTGTGTTAGTACGGTGATATTGCTTATTATTATCTTAGACACTTGCATAAATCGCTAGTCGAAGATAGCCCTGTGGTGTAAGAGTTAGTTTCCCGTTCTACGAAACTTGGCCCCTACATTTGGAACCGTATGTGTTACACCTACCTTACCCCTTTCCTCTTTTTTCTTCCCCCCCCCCTTCTAGCCCTCCTCAATGGCCCCCACCCTTTGCTCAACCTCCGCCATCGTCGGTAACTCTGCCGACGGAGTAGCCGCTCAACTTGCTCTCATTAGCCATAAATTTGCTTAGGCCGAGGAGCTCCACAACATCCAGCTACGCATTGAACGTGAAGAACGACGCCAAGAACTCGAGGCTGAACGGCAGCGCTGTTTAGAGGACTTTGACCGGCAATACCATGCTCTAGATAAATTACGCCTTATCGTTTGAGAGCTCTAACAAGGTCATACCCACGACGCTCTTCAGTGTTATCGATTACCTGCCCCCTTGCGCAATTCGGCGCGCGCCCGACTTGGTCCCCATCCTCAACTCAAAGTCCCCCCAGTCCATCTTTGCATAGAGGGTGCTCCCACCACCATACCCACTAACTAGATCCATCTTGGTGTCCCTATTACAGAGGATTCCTTTAATTCTACAGCTCAACACTTCTCGCCACCCCACACAGTGACCTGCTCGAGAATGCCTTGGTGAGCACAGTGCCTAACATACCCCATACCCGCAACCTCACCGCCCTCAACCTCAGCGCTCTCCTCCTCATCCTGCCTATCTTACACAGCAGGAACTTGATCAAAAAATATGTGCCGCTATTCGGGTCAGTGCAAGCCCCACATAAAACACCTGGAGTTGGTTAAACAACCCCATCTACCCCAAACTCCTCGCGGTCAAAGTACCTCTAAATTTCCATATGCCTAAAATTAACAAATACATTAATACCGACCCTCAATCTCATGTCCTCAAATTTCAAAATGCTTTAAGTCTGTACTCTATAGCATACCACATCTTGTGTCACATGTTTCCCACCAATCTCACTGATAGCCTTCTCAAATGGTACCACAGCCTCCCTAATGGCTCTATCCGAATTTTCAAACAACTGTTAAACCATTTTATCGCCCAGTTTGCCTTTAACAAAGACCATGAGGTCCGAGTCGACGATCTCTTAAACTTTCGCAAATCCCCCAACGAATTACTTGAAGCTTTCACCATGCGGTTTCTCGATGAGTCGCACAAAGTCAAAAACCTCGATTGTGCGAATGCCGTTCTCGCGTACTCTAAAGCTCTATCATATCATAATCATGTCAAGGAGTACATCGTGCTTCATAAACCACGAACCCTCGAGGAGATGTTATCTCAGGTTAACGGGTATATAGACCTCGAACGCCTCCGCGAATCCAATCGTCAGGGGGAAACCTCGACCTCCAGCCACAACAAACCTCGACCATCTTCTGCGCCCATGGTCTATCCCACCTTACAGGAGATCGAGAGCCGTAAGCGCCCTCACCCCGATGCTACCCCTTCTAAACTCCACAAAAAATGACCCATACCAGTCCTACCAAAACTTACTACGCCCATCAGTACCCTTCTCAAACAAATACAGGCCGACCCTCTATAGCGTACCATCTTCCCCATTAAAGTCCGTAAGGATGAACCCTACTGCCAAAACCATAAATGTAATTGCCACCCTACAAGCAAATGTTATGTCCTATAGCAGTCGCTGGAGATGATTCTTAAAGTAGGTCATCTACATCGATATATCGCCGATCTCCCAAGCTATCTCGACAGGTAGTATCTCAAGCCCCAACACGCTCCAACTACCGACCCAGCCGAGGTTCATATTTCTCAACTCTACCTCATTGAAGTAAATAATATTGATAGTGGTCACACTTGAAGCAAGCGTAAACGAGTCAAAGATCTACCAAAATCTAGCCAACGCCCTAGACCCGAAGGTATATCCTTCATCGATTGTGATACTTCTTATGTTTGCCTCCCCTACTTTGACCCCTTGGTCATTATGATTAAGGTCGAACACCTCGTCCTCCATACCATGCTCACTGATACGGGTAGTGCATCAGACGTACTTTTCCTCCAGACTGTTCGAGCCATGAAAAAAATAGACCTCATCACACCAGCCAATGTTGAGCTAAAGAGTTTTAATGGTGTTACTAAAGTCGCCATCGGTCACCTTAGCCTCCCTGTCACCACCGGCTTAGTGACCCTCCAAACCAGCTTTCTCGTCATCGACAAGAATTCTGAATACCCAGATATTCTAGGGCGTGACTGGCTTCATGCCATGAAATCTATACTTTCTACTTACTACCAAACACTTTGTTTTACTACCCCTTGCGGCATGCGGACCATGAAAGGCTCTCAATGCCTTGCCCACTCATGCGAGCACCCTGAGATCGATCTTACTAGAAAACTTGTTAAGCCACAACAATCAATGCTTCTCTCTCTCCCGACACCATCAAACCCCTCTAACACACCTATCGTATCTACTATTTATATCGAACTTGACAGTCCTGGTCGAGGTATATTCATTGGTAGTTTTTTTAATGAGGTCGAACGCTTCGAGATCACCACTTTTCTTTAAGCAAATAAAGATGCCTTCACCTGGACGTTCCATGAGATGCCTGGTGTCGACCCCACCCTGGCCTGCCATCGACTTGACTCATCCCTAACTCTATAACCATGAAGCAGAAGAAGTGTACTTTAGTACCGAGGATTCGAGAAGCAGTTAACCTCGAGGTTGAAGAGCTCTTGACCACAGTTTTTTTTAGGGAAGTCAAGTACGCCGACTGGATCTCTACTATTGCTTTTGTCCCTAAGAAGAACGGCAAGATCCAAATCTGCGTTGACTTTACAAACCTTAATAAACACACACCAAAGGACAACTCTCCTTTCCCAATCATTTCAGGACTCCAGGATGCCACAGCTGGTCATGAACGATTATCGATGATGGATGCGGCTTCGGGTTACAATTAGGTACCCTTCCTCCCTGAGGACCTACTTAAAACTTTGTTTAGTATTGAACAAGGTCTTTACTGCTTTAACGTAATGCCCTTCGGCCTAAAAAATACTGATGCCACTTTCCAGCGTCTTGTTACCACCATGTTCAAATCTTTGTTTGGCAAGTCGGTCAAAGTTTATATAGATGACATGTTATGCAAAAGCCTTCAAAAACATAACCACATACATGACCTAACCAAAGTATTCTCGATACTTTGTTCTTATAACATGAAACTGAACCCCGACAAATGCCAATTTGGCATTTCATATTCGCACCTTCATCGATATGTTTTTCCCTCGAGCTAAGAAGAATGTCCAAAAGGTTACTAGCAAAATAGCCGCCCTGAACCGTTTTATCATAAAATCCTTTGACCGTTGTGCATGGCTTTTCTTCTTCTTACGCGACCAAGGCTTCCATAAGGCTAAAAGGAAGAACAACCCGGAAGTCAATTGGATACCTGATTGTGAATTAGCCTTCTTTGAAATCAAAACCTACCTTGGCTGACCACCCATCATCAGTACTGCCATTGAAGGTAAAATGTTTTCTTTATACCTTACAGTCACCGACACTTCTATTAGCTCGGTCCTCATTAGACTCGAATCTAATATTAAGAAGCCTGAATACTTTATCAGCAAAACTCTGACACCTGCCGAGACTCGATATACCAAGCTCGAGCGATTGCTCCTTACACTCGCCTACATTGCTCGAAAGCTCAAACCATACTTCCAAACTCACCCTATACATGTTATCAACAATTACCCCCTTCGAGAAATCCTCAGCAAGAAGGACAAATCCAGACGGGTACAACAATGGTCCATCTATCTCGGTGAACATGACATCACTTTTAAAAAATAAATATCTCAAAAGGGCCAAGCAGTCGCCAATTTCCTTGCCGACTTCTTGGTCGAAGACATTGACTGGGAGGAACACGAAGATGACCTACCCGAAGACCAGCCCGAGCAGAACAACCCTTGGAACCCTACCACGGGTTGGCGTCTATTTATATATGGATCCACTGGACCTAACAGTTTGAAGATAGGTATAGTTCTGGTTACCCATTCCAATGAACGAATCCAAAAGGATGTCAAGTTAAATTTCGAATGTTCCATCAAAGAGGCTGAATACGAAGCTTTGATACATGGTCTTAATCTTTCTTTTGAACTTGGTGTTCCCAAACTTGTATTATTTACTGATTCTCAACTGGTTCAAAGAAGTATACCGGCAAAAATTAGGTCAGCGGCTGCATTGCTGAGTACACCGTACTTGTCTGCCAGTGCATGGATCACTTCCCTGAAAAATCTTACATTGCACATTATCCTCAAGGAAAAAATTGACATGCCGATTCCATCGCCTACGTAGCTGCTATGTTAGGCCAGTCTGAATCACGAATACTCCATATCGAAGTACTCGAACGCCCAAGTATCGATCAGATGGAAGTCAATGCCATCAATACTAGGGGCGAGAGTCTCGATCCCGATGACATGCGAATACCCCTCCTTATTTATTTCAATAGTTCTACCCTCCAGAAAGATCCCAAAGCCAAATGTTTATTACTGAAAAATTATCGCAGATACACTATTCTCAAAGGCGGACTATACCGCAAAACCCCAAACGGTATTCACCTCCACTGCATCTCCCAAAACGATACCACAACCCTACTTACCGAACTCTATGAAGGTAACTGCGGTGCTCACACTGTTTGGTCAATCTATGGCTCTTCGAGCCGTAACACAAGGGTTATTCTAGCCCAATATGAAGAAACAAGCTGAAGAGTATGCAAAACACTGTAACAAATGCCAACTTCACACCCATGAGATCCAAAGCCCTTCATAAGACCTCCATTGCAGCCAAGTTTCTTGGCCGTTCAGGCGGTGGGCCATTGATCTGGTTGGCCCTTTCCCCAAATCTTTGGGTAGCTGAGAACATATTCTATTAACCACAAATTGCTTTACTAAATGGGCCGAAGCCATGCCTCTGTGTCAAACCAGGGAAGAAGAAGTCATCAAGTTCATATGGGAAAATATCATCACATCTTTTGGCTACCCTCGCATGATTCGATACGACAACGGTCCACAGTTTGTAGGGAAAAAAGTTTGCAACTTCCTCAAGCAATACAACATCATCCTCTCCCCTTCAACATATTATTACCCACAGGGGAATGGTCAGGTCGAAGATAATAATAAAACTATAGTCAATGGTCTCAAGAAATGTGCCGATGAGAAGAAAGGCCGATGGGTTCAAGAATTACGACATATACTCTGGGCCTATCGTACCACACCAAGAAAGGCGACGGGCTGCACTCCTTTCCACCTAGCTTACGGTACCGAAGCTGTGCTGCCTACCCAGTTCAAAGTACCAACACGCGACCCTGACCTCCCTGATAAAGATAATGAGTTCAAACTTAGATGTAATATGTTATGGATCGATAAAACTAGGAACTGAGCCATCGCTAACCTCGGCTGTTGCCATCTCTCTCTCCAGAAGTCCTACAACAAAAGAGTTTGACCATGAAGTTTCAATATTAGAGATTTTGTACTTCGACGAGCCATACCCTTTTTGAAGCCTCGTAATGCCAGGAAGTTAGCCGAATCTTGGGAAGGGCCTTAAGTTGTGTACAACAAAACTGACAAATGATCCTATTATCTAATAATAAAAGCTGAGGAGCCTCTACCCAACCCTTGGAACATAATGCAGTTAGTCTCATATAACAGGCCGCGGCTGTAGGGACCTATCCCTCGACCTCCCTTAAAGTCAAACTGTCACCAATTTGAATTACCTCTATCTCAGACTCACGTATTTTTAACATAACTTCCCTAGTTAACATTACATACCACCAGCCCCACGAACTGTTTAAAAATGTGGGTCAAACTCAAACCGAAAAGCCTTATCCAGTCAAATATACTTGCCTCTCACGAACTCGTCAGTTACTCAGTCAACCGCCACTAACCACATTTTGAAAAACATGCTCCAGCAGGATAAAGAGCTACGGAGAAGGCCTATGTAAAGGAAAAGTTCCAGAAGAGACAAGGACCTGAAAAATTATACAATAAATCATCAAGAAACTACTTATTTTTATTCTCAGCAACAACCAAACTTCTTAATTACAAGGTTCAAGCTTTTCTATATCTAAAGATCACTTGTAATAAGATATCTGCCTCAAATAATAAATATACTTTTATAAAAATCCTCCACTCGAGGTTGTAGTTTTTTTTACCTATTCAGAGATTTTTTACTCAAAAATTACTTGCGTCATTTATTACTTTCTATTATAATATTATTACACGGTCATTGGTGTGACAATTAATTCTATGCCATTTCAAGCTTATGGAATTTGGTCATTTCATTTGGCGCCATTTGTGGGAAGATTGTATTTCTACGATATCCAAAGGCATTCTTTTACTACAACTTTCAATCATGGTTACTTTCAGATGACTAGCTATAGGGACCCAGCTCGACATTTTAATGGAGCCGGGGCAACTTACAGAGTTACCGGCGAATCTCAATGCTAAAACAAAGAAACGCGCTGAGTTCAAACTTTAGTTAACAAAGGATCGGGAGTTTTACGAGAAAGAGCTCGGCACAGAATGATAAGCTCGTTTAACAGCGCTCAAACGCCATGAAGACCAGATGATAACAATGCAGACTGCCCTAGAGGCTATGTAAAATACTTAGCACGCTCCTCCAACCAAAGGTCACGATCAGTTGCCAGAGACCTCCCGTGTTTTTGCAAGGGAGAGATTGGGACCTCGAGGAGTCGCCAGTAAAGCTATTTCCAGGAATCTTCAACACGAACCACAACCCTCCATACATTTGGAGGGTGAAGTTTAATCCAAAGTTAGTCTAGGTCACTAAATTTCCGTCCGTCAGGAGGAAGAATAGCGACCTCAACACCAAGTACCAGCACGAGATCGCTTGAGTAAAGGTGCAGGACTCATCATCCACAACCAACTCGCCCAACGATTTAGCCAGCACGTCATTACGTCATGAAATAGCATATGGACCAACGAATTAAGGAGTTGTTCAAAGCACAAGTTCTAGGTACTATCGGCGACGTCACAAAATTGCAAGGAAGTTTGATTGCCAAAGAGCTATTCGATATGAAGATACCAAAAGGTTTTCATACTCCAAAAATCCATAAATACAAAGGTACTGACCCGAAGAAGCACATTCAGTAGTACCGTGATTTATTGAGGTTATACTCCAATCTTAACCATATCATCTGCCATCTGTTCTCCACAAGTCTACAGGAGGAACCACTCTGATGGTTCCACAATCTCCCTGACGACTCCATATATGCATTCGATCAGCTGCAAAAATAGTTCATCGAGACATATGCTCACAACAGGGACAAAGAGGAGAATTTATATTCACTTATCAGTCTTAAGCAGTCACAAGGAGAGAAGCTCGAGGAATTCTCGAATAAATTTTTAGAGCTTAGGTAAAAAGTGGATAATCTCGATCAGAAAATAGCCGTTCTGCTTTCAGAAATGTGCTCCAGCTCGACTGTAAGGCCAAAGAACGCCTCTTCTTTAACAAACCTGCGACCTTGGAGGAGATGATCACCAAGGTCAATAGTTACGTTAACCTAGAGAGGATGATGTCTTAGTGATAAAAATCTACTAAATCTGTCCTCTCCGCCACGGGCCCATCTACAGATCGAAGCAATGAACAAAATGAGGAACAGAGAGATCAGTAGCTCACCGAGGGCAACACTGGCTACACTCGGAAAGGCAGTCTGCCAAACAAACCCATCCTCTCAAAGATAAACGTCCGAATCTTCACAATTTTTCCACTGCTTTTAAAGGATACACTCTACCGCGTCTCTCAACCACTGAAACCAATTGATAGTCGACCGTATTGTCTACATCACAAGGTAAACCATCATTCTACTGATAATTGCTATGCTTTACAGAGGTTACTCGAATACATTTTTAAAGAGGGACGGATGCTCGAATATATTATCGACCTGAAATCTTACAAAGATGGCAGCTATAAGAGGCAGCTTGAAGCTATTCAGGTCAATGATCAAGCTGAGGAGAAGCATCTTTACCATATACACTACAACAACATGATTGAAATTAATCTGATCACCAATTCCAACTGATCAAAACGCAGGAGACTATAGGAATGCTGCGATTTCATACCGCACGACAAAGAAGCCAAGCTTCTTCCTGAGTCGAGCAATCGCCAGCTTGGGATTTCCTTCAAAGATTACAATACTAGCCATGTCAAATTTATGCATCATGATGTATTAGTAATAATGCTTAAAATGAAGAAGTTTATCATGCACACGATGATGATCGATACTGGAAGTGATATTGAGATTCTTTTTCAGAGCACTATCGACCAAATGGTTTGGCCGACCATGTTATTCAGAGCGACACCGATATCAGTGGGTTCAATGGGTCCAGAGAAGAATGAGTAGGCAAGATCATCTTACCTATTACCGCAGGACCAACCACCATCGACATCATTTTCTATGTCATCAACGCCAAATCTCGTTATCTCGAGATTATGGGCCGCTGCTGGATTCCCAACATGAAAGCAATAGCTTCCACCTATCTTCAAACACTCCAGTTAAACACGACAATGGTTTTTATAAGATCAGAGGTAGTCAAAAGATCTTTCAAGCTTGTGAGAATACCGTCTCTGCTATTCTAGATACTTCTGACAGATTTACTGCATAGCAATTACAGGAAGCTGATCACCTCAATGATCAATCTTCCCCGGAGGAGTCCACAGAATATATCAACATTGATGAACCTAGCAGAGGTACTTTCATTGGTACTAAGCTGGTTTAAGGTGAAAAGGATGCTCTCATTTAGCTCTTGCAACTAAATCGAGGCGTTTTCACGTGGTCTTTTGAAAAAATGCCTGGGGTCTATTCGACCAAGGCGTGTCACAAGTTAGCTATCAATATCAACGCCACGGCGGTCAAACAGAAGCAGCGATGACTGTCACCTCGCCTTTGAGATGAAGTTAACACCGAGATCAATACAAATATCCAGATTGGATATCCCACATTGTCGTTATCCCAAAGATGAACGGAAAAGTCTGAGTTTATGTAGATTTCACTGATCTTAACAAACATACCCCAAAGGATAATTTCCCTCTTCTTAATATTCATCAGATCCTCGAATCCACAGCAGGCCATGACCTCCTATATATGATGGACATTATTTTGGGGTACAATCAAATTCTACTTTTGGAAGAAGATCAAGAAAAGACAACTTTCATCACTGAAAGAGGTCTTTATTGCTACAAAGTCATGCCCTTCGGACTCAAAAATGCTGGTGTCATATATCAACGGTTGATGACTACTATGTTCAAAGCACATCTAGGGAAAGTCATCGAAGTCTATATTAACTATCTCTTGTGCAAAAGCGTACAGTCATCCAATCACATCTCAGATCTCAACACTATATTCAACATCCTTCGATCTTACAGAATGGTTCTCAACCCTGGAAAGTATCAATTCGGGGTATATTCTGGCCGATTTCTAGGCCACCTCATTAACAAGAAGGGAATTGAGGCCGATCCAGATCAGATTCGGGCTCTCCTCAACATGCCCTCTCTAAAAACAATAAAAGACGTTCAAAACTTACCGGCAAGATTACCGCTATTAACCGTTTTGTTTCAAGATCTTTAGACCGTTGTCATTGACTATTCCTATTACTCCGCTGTTATACCAAACGATGAAAATTTTAGCCAAATATAGAGGTCACATGGACAACAGAATGTGAAGCAGCTTTTCAAGATCTCAAAACCTATTTGGGGAGGTCTCCCATAATAAGTACCCCAGTAGACGACGAGGAACTGATTATCTACCTAGTAGTCAATGATATTTCCCTCAGCTCAGTTTTCATTCACCTTGAAGGGAAAATCGAGAAACCAGTCTACTTCATCAGTAAAACCCTTACTCCAGCGGAAACAAGGTACTCTAAAATTGAAAAACTTCTTCTCACTCTTGTTTATACTTTACAGAAATTCAAGCACTACTTCCAAGCTCATTCAGTCAAAGTCATGACGAACTACCCACTTTGGGAAGTTCTATCCAAGAAAGAAAAATCAAGGAGAGTGTAACAGTGGTCAGTTAATTTAGGAGAACATGATATCAAGTTCGATCAATGCCATTCCGAAAAGGGTCAAGCCATTATCGACTTTCTCACAGATTTTCCAATGGAGGATCCTGATTGGGAGGAGCACGACCCTGACTTTATAGAAGAAACTCTCGAAGATCCACTCCCCAAACCATTTGAAGAATGAGTTGAATGGATTACAACAAAGGGATGGAGACTTCTCACGGATGGATCAGCAGAAGCCACAGGGTCAAGAATCGGAATTATTTTGATTACCCCTTCCAATGACAGAATTGAGAAATGAATCTGCTTGGATTTTAAGGCATCTGATAATGCAATTGAGTACAAAGTTCTCACTTATGGACTCGACCTCGCTCTTGAACTCGACATTCCTGAACTCTCAGTTTATACAGATTCACTACTCATCGTCCACCATTACTCTGAGCAATACAAGAAAAATGGAAAGATGATCGATTACGCAGTTCTCGCTGTAGATAGGATCAGCAAGTTCGCAAAAGCAACTCTTGATTATCTTCCACGAGGTAAAAATAGGCACGCCGATTCTTTGGCATATCTAGCCGGGGTCTTGGGTTCAAAAGCTCGATATCTCTAGATCAAAATCATTTTAACCCTGAGCATTGATCGCATTTCTGTATGCACAATCAACACTGAGGGTGATAAAAGCGGAGGCGATGATTGGCAAAAGCCTTTTTTAGCCTACCTCGGTGTCGATAGCAGTTGCAGCGGACCACTCCCAGCAGATCCAAAAGAGTGTCGACAGCTGATCAACAACTTAAAGCGTTACACTAATCAAAATGGTGTGCTATACTTCCATTCCATCATGGGGCCTTTCCTCAAGTGCCACTCCAAACCAAAGGCAGATGAAGTGTTCTGCTAATTACATGAAGGGACTTGTGACTCCCATGTCGCAGGTCGATCACTAGCAAACAGAGCTATTATACAAGGAGTATTATGGCCTGGCATGCGCAAGTAAGCAGAGGAGTACTCACGCATAGGTGATACCTGCCAAAGGCATGGAAATATGATATACGCCCCTGCGCTCAAACTCTATTCAAGCAAGGTGTTTTGGCCATTTAAAAGATGGGCACTTGATCTTGTCGGCGAATTCCCTAACTCTCCAGGTAATTGCCGTCTCCTACTCATAGCTATTGATTATTTTACAAAATAGGTAGAAGGAGTTCCACTATGTCGAACTAGAGAAGAAGAGGTCATCTCTTTTATCTAGGAACACGTCATCACTCAGCTTGGGTACCCTCATCTAATTCGGATCGATAACGGGCCTCAATTTGTAGGAGAAAAAATTGTAACCTTCCTCAATCAACACAATATCATCTACTCACCATCCAATCCTTACTATCCTCGAGGTAATGGCCAAGCCGAAATCACCAACAAGGTTATCGTGGATGGACTCAAAAAATGGTTTCACTCACAGAAAAAGAGAATTGGGTTCAAGAACTGCCTTATGTCCTATAGGCATATTGTACCACCCCCAGACAGTCAACATGATACACCCAATTCCTCCTTGCCTATAGCACTGAGGTTGTTATTCCTTTTGAATACCATCATCCAGCTCAAGATCACGAGCTGACTAACGAGGAAAATGAGTTTGAATTGGCTTTCAACCTTAATATGTTCGATGAGACTAGGGAACGCGTCATCGCTAACCTAGGTCAATATTATCATATACTAGTCAGGTCGTTCAACAACCGAGTCAGAAACTGTACCTTCCAAATCGATGACCTCATCCTCAGAGAGATTCCTCAACATCGCAAAGAGCCTCACACTGGAAAATTAGCCAATAATTGGGAGGGTCCATTCATTATCACAGGTTTCTTAGGCCTGGGATCGTATTATCTCATGACAGAAGAGGGAAACCCCATTTCAAATTCTTAAGACACTAGGCGATTGAAACAGTACTATCGTTAAGCGCCTTAGTACACCATTTTCATTTCTCGCTTTAGATTTTTTGTTTTCTCAATTCCAAAAGTGAGATTTTTCATCTCCATCCAATGTAAATTATGACAATGAAACTTCCAAGTTTTTTACAACATCTCTCTACTTAAATAGATTAAACCACATTCTATAGATTAAAGCATAGATAATACTAGCTTTCAATCGATCTTATGCCAGTTAAATCGAGGATAGCACTTGGTTTGGTTGGGTCTATTAAATCTCTATGATTAAAACAAATATAGAAACTTGTTTCATATCAAAGACTCTAATAGGCATATGATAAGGCAAAGGTTATACTAGCATTCATCTCTTTTAATATGTCTGCAACATTTCTATAGTTAAATCAAGGATAGCACTTGGTTTGGCTGACTCTACTAAATCAATGTGATTAAAACAAATGTAGAAACTTGTTTCATATCAAAGACTCTAACAGGCATAAGATAAGGCAAAGGTAATAGTAGCCTTCATCTCTTTCAATATGTCTGCAATATTCTATAGTTAAATCAAGGATAACACTTGGTTTGGCTGACTCTACTAAATCTCTGCGATTGAAACAAATGTAGAAACTTATTTCATATCAAAGACTCTAACAGGCATAATATAAGGCAAAGGTAATACTAGCCTTCATCTCTTTCAATATGTCTGCAACATTCTATAGTTAAATCAAGGATAACAGTTGGTTTGGCTGACTCTACTAAATCTCTGCGATTGAAACAAATGTAGAAACTTATTTCATATCAAAGACTCTAACAGTCATAAGATAAGGCAAAGGTAATACTAGCCTTCATATCTTTCAATATGTCTACAATATTTCAACAATTAAATCAAGATTCACTTGGTTTGACTAACTTAACCCACCTCTGCGATTAGAATAAATGCAGAAACTTGTTTTATATCAAAGACACCACCAGACATAAGATAGGGAAAAGTTCATACTAGCTTTCATCTATTTTAATATGTCTACGACAAATACTACTTATTTTCAGGTCATTTTATAATGGATACCTTTTTTGTTATAGAGATGTCTGCCATACTTTAGCCTCCAGCAGGAGGTCGATCAGAATTTAGTTCGCAAGTTATAGCGACTCTACCTCTTTCTATCAGATCAGGAGGTTAATGGTCTAAATTCATCTCTATGAAGGCCAAACAGTTCCCTCGATCTATATTCACACTACAAATGCATCCCTTGTCAGACAGGTTCTTAAGCAAGGTATCTCGTTCTACCTCTAGTCTTTTTACTTCCTTTACAAAATATGCAATGGTCACCATTAAAAGGTATGTTTGTGATGCATGAGCTACAACGATCCTTGAAAAGTAACGTCTCACATTCTCAAGGCGTGACTCCAAAGAATCATACAGTTTCTTCTGATGTGTCATTTCCCTGTCTGTCAAATCATAAAAAGATATATTCTCTTCCAATTTTTTGACATATTTATCTGATTTAGCCTTAATAACGACTTCCAAGTTCGCCACCTGAGCGTGATGTCTCGCAATTTCTGTATTCAATTCTTCCCTGGCAGAAGTATCTTGAAATGAGTCATCTTTATTCTTCATCAGGACTTCCTTCGCAATGATTTCCCCTTCCAAGACCTTCTCCCTGATAAGAGCAGCATCCAACTTGTACTGGCATTCCTTTAAGTTCACATTCCCTTTCTGCACATTCCCCTGAATTCGAGCCACATCATCTTCTAGCTCTCTAATTTGACCTGACAGACTAACCACATCCCCTTGGACTAGAGAAACTTTAACATCATTTCTACTCCCCCTCGAGCACTCTCTAGCCTTAACTTACTTAACACGCACGTTGGCTTACACCAATTCGGTCTTCAATCATGCCATCCTCTCATTTAACTCGGCACACCTTCATTGTACTACCCAAAACTCCAAATCCTTGGCAGGTAGGGCTATATGCAAGTGTCCGGCTATAGCTTCTGAGGCTGATAGATATTCTCGAACTACATTCAGCTCGTTATCTTTTTCACTCAATTTCTGCTTCAGTCGCTCCTGCTCGCTTCTACAATTCTGAAGATCAGCTCAAAATTGTCCCTTCAATCTTTATAGCGCATGAATGCGGTATTGAGACATTTCAACTTGCCTACCTTAACCATCAGCGTGTCAAACCGACTTTGAAGCTTCGTGGCGTGTTCTTATACTTCTGCAAGCTCTTTTATCCTCTCAACAATTTTGGCGTCTTTCTCCTCGTCCATGCGAGTGAGGTCGACAACAGTCTGGGCTGCCTCAACAAATTTAAGATGCACCTTTACATGTTAATCTTCCCTATTCTCAGAAGCCTCCCTCACCCTATCAAACTCCTTCGCAAATTCTCAGTTACATTGGAGCGCCTCATCTTCGCGCGAGCGAACTGAATCAAATTTGACCTACACAATAATATATATTATATACAACTCGATTCCAAGCACCCATTAACATGATTTATATCTCATTTCTAAAAAGATATTTGATTTCTATCATCTACTATGTGCAACTACTTTTAGACTTAGAGGTCAAAGTAAAATCCCAGAAAGGTGCTCTATGACATACATTTTGAAGTCTAAGATGCATGTTTACGATATTTCACTTTATCTAAATACTTTGAATTTTTCCCACGCAATATATTAGTATTATTTTTCTAAAACTGATAGAAAGTTTTGATTTACCTCTACGCTTTACGCTATCTAATTTACTTGGTAGTTTTATGCCAATATGGCATAGAAGTCAGGAAACCTATTCCAATTTAACTTGCAGCTCCGCTTGCGAAGAAAGCAAGGTTGTGGAGATCTCTCTTTCCTTGGCAAGTCCAGTCTCCATATCTTTTATTCTGAGATTCATTTCTCTAAGTGCCTACAAGAGGGTTACAAAAAAAGGGGGGCTCAGCCTACAAAAATCTATTTAATACACACAGAGTCCAACAATTTATAAGATATTGCAAAATACTTATACAAATCATTTCTCTAACTTACCTTTTCATTCTCGCCCTCTGGGAATTCGGCGTTATCCCCTTGATTGCCTAGTACCGTCTGGCGGGAGACATCGTCTAGTTCATTAAAATATCCCTTCAACATAAGGTGGCACCTCAGCCTTTCACGCTCTGCCTCCACCTCCTCCATATTCATCCTCGCCTCTGCTTGCAGATGACCAATCGCCACTGCATGAGAAGCCTTCAGGGCCTCTAGCTTCTTTGCTTCCTTGAGAGCATCAGCCTTCACTTGAGCTACCTTTTTTCCAAGCTCAACCTTAACCTTCATCAGCTCAAATTTTTCTTCTTTTACTCCGAGCCAAATCCCCTTTTCCAGACGAACAACCTACACAAAACAAATCGACCTCAGCGTAAGTTTGAAATGCAATAATTTTTTACATGATCAAACATAAACATGTACCATCATGCTCATATCATCCTCTCCATGAAGAGCTGCCAGTCTGGCCCTTTCCTCCACAGCTTTGAGATCGTCCTCAGCAGCAGGCCGCTCTTCAGTGACCTTTTCCTCCGACCTCCCCGAAGGTTTGATCCTTCACTTTTTCTCTTTTCCGTCGACCTCACCACTTCCAGTGGTACCAGAGGCTGACGCACGCTTTAACATCTATTTTTTGGGAAATGTTCGAGCTAATTTGTTCGACGTAATTGACTCTGGCTAAGCCGGGCTATCTATTCTAGAGGTCTTAGTCATATTGGTTCGAACTTCCCTACCAGTTCCTCTCTTCTTCCCATCATCAACACCCGCCATTAGCCTAGTCGATTGAGATTTTTGAACTTCTTTGGACTTGCTCCCAACCCTCTTCTTTCTACTAAGGCCAAGTCCTTCCAACACAAACTCGAGCTCAACCTCTTCCTCCGCAACTTCATTCAACAATGAATCTTTCCTCTCCACTCGGGACTTCGGACCTGCCATGAATAACATTTGTTATTATCAACAAAAAATCATCAGTTTATACATATCAATATTATACTCTATGCATTGTTATACTTACTTTGTTTTACAGTTCTAAACAGAAGATCCAAAGGTTTTTTATCATCTCTCTGAAGATAATTACCCTTCACCCATATTACGTTGTCATTCCAGGCTCGACCTGCTAAATTAAAATCGAAGAAGCGACACCAAGTTACACTTATACAAAAATATAACCCATCACTGGCTTGATAACTCTTCACCCCATAAAACTACAATACGTCCTTAGGGGATATCCTCCTCACTTTTCCCTCATTATCCCGTTCTTCATTCAAATGGTCGCAAACAGTTATTACCTCCCACATGTTCCCATTCAATTGAACAGGACATGCATCAAGCGTATTCATAATCCCCTTCGCCAAATTGGTAAGGGGAAGACACAACCCGAACTCTAATTGAGACAGGTAGCACAAGAAACCCTTTAAAACGTCACTCAGAGCACTACCATCAAAATATTCTAATGAGATTGATTCATCTATACCCCTATCCCTCTTTTCCTCCTCCAAGTCGGCCAACAAATAAAAATACTCTTCCTTCGTCGCTACAGTACACCCCCAAAACATCCTACCAGCGTATTCTACGCAGTTACCCCATTTCCCTCCTATGGAAGCCTTGGCTTTACAAAATTCTTTAAATACATCTGAACTAGGGGGATAAGCCACCAATTTACCAGGAAAACCTATAATTTGCTCCAATCTTCCTTCAACCAAACTATCAGACTCTACCGCTCAGCCAGAGGTCGAAACCTCATTAATAGGCAAACTATCCATCTCAACAACAATTTTACAGGCAAAGTTTGATCCTACACAAATACCTCTCACGTTCGACCTACATTTAGGTTCAGGTATCAATAATTATTTTATACACATCGATCATTCATATGCAACATATCTTTCAATTGTTCTGTATATATGTCATATATCATAGATTTCCATAAATAGAGATTTTTTAGGATTTGCTTAAAACAGATTGCGATTTACAAAAAAATGATGCAGCACACGTCTCTGCTAACCTTCAGTATCAGAATGAGAATCCGCAGTAGTACCATGTCCTTCCCTCACAATGATGTTGTATACCTACGTGATTTTATGCCCGTAACTCTCTTGTATTATTGATCGCCCTCAGATAAATCCATACCAAAGCCTCTGCGAAATTTTTGCACTTCTCTCTCTGTGCTCTCCAAATTTTTAGAAGTTCAAAAATATTTGAATGATGAAGACGAAGCACTATTTATTCTTTTTCTCTCTAACGGCTGGCAGTTATTGCGCCTCGCACGACCCATCCTTGGTTTTGGAACCAAGGCATCTTTTCCACTATCCATGTCAGACGTCTTGTACCTTTTCAATAAAACCGTCTTTCCATCATTACCCTTACCCTCAAATATTAATCTATTTGTATCTCCTGTTTTCATAACTTTATCTAACTTTCCCACACTCATGATGACTCACAATCCACGATATCAAATTTTAACAACTTTACATAAAAAATAAAGCTATAAGCTCCTACATTTTTTTGTTCTTGTTCCTTATACTTATAGTAGTAATGATATCATTTTCAAGGCTTACAAAATTTTTAAACTTATTCAAAATTTGTTTGTCAAAGTAGTCTCAACTGCATTTGCAACTATAGAGGATTAAGTTGAATTCTAACTTTTCTTTTAAATTCAGCAACACTTACATTTATTTAGGATAACACTTTACATATAATTACATCTAAAACTGCTTTATTGATCTGGGCGACCACCTCCGATTAGATCTCATCCATCGATCATCCCATCTTCAAATTTGATCTTCACCTCAGCAATCAGTTTAACCATCTCTTCTGGATCTGTAGGATCCCACATCAATTCACAAAATCATACGTCATAGAAATACTGAGCATACTCAAGTTCCCTACCCCTTATATCCAGTCCATTGAGCTGACATTCCCTCATTGGTAGCTCAGCATCATAACCAAACAATCCAAAAATCATCTCCTACACTTCAGCGATCTTTATGGCCAATTGTCCTTCAACGGCATGTCAAATTCTCTGAGATCGAGTCCGCACCATCAAAATCCCTTCTACATATTCAAAAAATAAATTTTACCCTTATTTATGCGTTTATACAACACTTTCCCCTCAAAGCGCAATTTTAACCTTTTATCTCGTAATATAAACCCAAAAAATCTTGAGGCAGACTATTTGAACTTATCCCCTCCCTCGAGCTCATACGTTACATTATTTTCCAAATCTAGCTTATTTTTTCAAAATTTATCCTTCTATCGACCTCTATTAGCACGAATTTTTGCATCACAGATTTCCTACATTTTTATCTCTAACATTTCAAACATGTAGATATATCATACTTAAATTATCACATAAATTTTTGCACATATATGTCTCAGTTCGAATAGCAATACTTACGGTATTCATAAACTTCAAGTCATTTCAAACATCCTTCGAACGATTCAGTTCGAGTATAAGAGATATTTTATAAACACAAGTAATTGGATGACAAATTTTTATTCATGTCGATAAAATTACACGTGATTTTGCAGATAATAATATTTTCAGTAATCGATCTCAGGTATATTACAGAAATCTAATCTTTCCAGCACCCAGCTCCAGCTACTTTATAGATAACAAGTTTTTCACTGCTTTTAAAGTAACAGGTCATTCGGGCACTTCAACACATTAACTTCTCTAGTTCTTCCAACTTCAGTGATCTTTCACCCTGATGTAAAGTAAAAATTGGAACCAACAAAAAGCTTCCCTCACATGAGTTTGGTTAAAGTCTAGTCAAACTTCAAATGGAAACTATGCAAGCAGTAGACTTGATGTTGGCACCAACTCTACAAACTGAAGGTCTTCTGAGGGCTAAAACGTGATGAAAATACAGAAGCAGACTTCCACTGGTTGCCTCCCTCTTCCACTGCCATTACCTTCTTCTCTAAAACTGCCTGCAGTTATGCCTATCCCTGCATTTGAAGCCCCAACCTTGTCATCTGCAAGAGTATGGAGACAAGCTTAACGTTCCACGTCTGTCAAGACCACAAAATAAAATCTCCACTTACAGTAGAATTCCTTCTCAGCTTCAACCGCTTCGCCTTCCGACATGCCTTGATAAGTCGAAGGGACAGGAGCTGGTATCAACATCTCCAAAGATTGGTCACCATAGTATTTCAACTTCAATCTCTGCATTTCAGACGTAATCCTCTCTTCAAAGACCATTCTCAGTGTCTTCACAATTTTTAATAGTTCAGTACAAAATTTTAGATTACAAGCGTACTATGCTTTAAGGATTTGATATAGGTACAATTTATATAACCCTACATTTATTGTGTAGGTATGTTTTACCAAGCGTCATCATTCATTACAGACACAACTTTTCAAATCATAACCATCACATACATCAGCATCCACATTCACATTAAATACACGTCATTTCCCCGTAACCCGCATAACTTCCATACAGTCAAAGCCATCATTACTCTATTTCAAATATTAAGAATTTTGATCCAAATACCAATTACAAATTAATCATTTCTCAACCAAAGCCACTCGTGACTTCTGTTGCGAGGGGGCGATTGTAGATACCTTTCCCTCGACCTCACTTAAAGTTGAACTGTCGTCAGCTTGAATTACCTCTATCTCAAACTCATACATTTTTAACGTAACTTCCCTAGTCAACATTACATACCACCCCATGAACTATTTAAAAATGTGGGTCGCACTCAAACTGAAAAGCCTTATCCAGTCAAAAACAGTTGTCTCTTACGAACTCTTCAGTTACTCAGTTAACCGCCACTGACCACATTATTCGAAAAATGTGCTCCAATACGACGAAGAGCTATGGAGAAGGCCTATATAAAGGGAAAGTTCTAGAAGAGACAAGGACCAGAAAAATTACACAAGAGATCATCAAGAAACAACTTATTTTTTATTCTCAGCAACAGTCAAACTTCCTATTTACAAGGTTTATGCTTTTCTATATCTAAAGATCACTTGTAATAAGATTTCCAATTCAAGAAATAAAGATACTTTTATAAAAAAATTCCACTCGAGGTCGTGGTTTTTTACCTATTCAGAGGTTTTCCACGCAAAAATCACCTGTGTCATTTCTTACTTTCCATTAGAATATTGTTGTAGGTTCATTGGTGTGATAGCGAATTCCAGGCCATTTCGAGCTTATAGAATTTGGCTATTACAGCGGCCACCACCTTATTCAATTGATGTAAATTCAGCATAATCAATGAGCATATTTTTTATCCTCTGAGCTTCATGTCCTGTCTCAAAATGAACTTCTTGGGCAAGCCTAACTATTATGTCAACCCTTCGGCCCGACTGATACTTGGGGGCGACCTCAAAGATTTTTAAGGTTCTAATTCGAGCAAACCCGAGGGGCATGAATGGTTGACAAACTGGACCCTTGGGGATGTATTGGGGATGACCACATAATGCTTCGTTTAGGCTCAATACCGCGGATAGACCCGGGGGCGACCTTCGAAGACTAGTAAACTTCTTGGACAAACCTAAGTATCATGTCAACCCTTCGACTCGACTAATACTTGGGGACAACCTTGAAGTTTTTCAAGGTTCCAATTTAAGTAAACCCGAGAGGAATGTATGGTCGACAGACCGGACCCTCGGGGGTGCATTGAGGCTGACCACATAATGCTTCGTTTAGGCCCAAACCCGCGGATAGACCCGAGGGTGAACATCGAAGTTCAGTAAACTTCTTGTCCAAACCTAAGTATCATGTCAACCCTTTGACCCGACTAATACTTGGAGGCGACCTCAATGTTTTTCAAGGTTCCAATTCGAGCAAACCCGGGGGGCATGAATGGTCGACAGACTGGACCCTCAGGAATGCTTTGGGATCGACCACATAATACTTCGTCAAGGCTCAAACCCGCGAATAAGCCCAAGGGTGACCTTCGAAGTCCGCTGAACTGAATTAGTCAAACCTAAGTATCACGTCAAACCCTCGACTTGACTAATACTCAGGGACGACCTCAAAGTTCTTTGAATTTCCAATTCGAGCAAACCAGAGTGGCGCATTCTATGCTTCAATTCTTATACAACAATACATGCATACAGACGCACCAGCAGTTCAAGACAAAAGCACACCAACAGGTCAAGTTCTACTACATTACTTATGGTTCAAATTCTACATATCCAATACATAAGTGTTCGAATTCAATGTACCAGCAATTCAAGTAAAGAGAGTTCATTACAATCCACATAAGCCAATGACATACCTTCTGCAAATACCACACTCACACAAGAGTGGCCACACTTATACCTTTTACGTGATCTTCAACAGCAACACCTCCACTGACTTTGACAGCAGGGTCCATTCCCAAAGCATCGGCAGTACCTACGAAGGAAAGTGCTCGAAGGTCCCTGGATTATACCCCAACCCATCTATAAAGTTCTTCAGAGTCGTGGTCGTGTCACACTCCTCATCATATTGCGCTTGGAAATATGCTTTGTTATCCTTTAGCTACTCCTCTTTCTCAACCAGCTTTGCCTCCAACACTGCTCGTATTTGATTACTGTTGGCAATCGCAGCATCGACTTCCCTCGCAGCATTGGCTCTAATCTATAACTTATCTCATCCTAGCACACTGACCTAGGTCTTCAGCGATATAATGGTCCCCTGTGCGGGCGGCAGACTGTCCCTCGCTTGCTTTAGCTTTTTAATCAATACCTTTTGGGCTTTGGTATAAGCTTGGGCCCAAGCATTCACCTTTATGAATACTCGACAACTCAACAGTTCCCAAAGCATAATTGTAACTTCAAAATTTTATAAACACTTACATGATGCAGAGCCTTGTTCATTTGCTTCCCCGCTTCATCTGGGCTCGTGCCGCAGAGACAAGCCATCGCCGTGGCCATTAACCGAGCATTCTCTTCTAGTTCGACCTCGTGTCACCTCGCATCAACCGGTTCATTCTCATCATCGGCCATCTGCCCAAGAGGCCTCTTTCGTAAATTTGTCTTCGCCTACTGTACAGTCAAAGCTTTGTCAATTACCTTACCTTTACCCTTACTGGTCTGTCGCGGTACCTCGGGAATAGTCTCGGACACACTCGACCGTACCATCCCAAACCCTCCTCACCGCTCCCTCGACACATAGCTCAACTTTCGACTCAACCTAACATAATCCATCTCCCCTACCCTCATCGAAGAGCTTCCTTCTTTCCTTTTCTTTGATTGCCCAACAGCTACAGAAACATCCCTCAGTAAAGTGTATGTCTTCTTTCACCTCTTTTAAATAATACCCAACTTCTCGAATACCCAATTTACCCACTCCTCATCCTGGTTGATCAGCTCATAAATATAACTCCTCGAGTACTTCAATGAATTATTTGAGGGATTTGAAAAGCAACAAAAACAAGTTCAACAATCTATTTGAACTACATAATAAGCAGCCTTCGACTATTAACTTACTTAGATTATACAGCATATGCTTAAGCTCATAATTACCCCCACCACCACCAAATCCCTATCCCACTCACGCCCAGTCAAACACAGGTCAAATAACCATGGTTTTTCTGCATGACATTGAATGTGATACGTATCTTCCCTCTTATTTGCCTTCCTGTAGAAGAACGATACAATGTCAAACCACTCGATTAAACCGTTCCTCTCACGTTTCAGCTCCACATTTATCCCCTCGACAACTCTCATCATCTCATAAAAATTGTCATTCATCTGGCATGGGGCAACATCCCAAAAATTCAATACCTACTTTACCAGCCTTCAAAAAGGCAGCTGCATACCTAATTTAATCAGGCCTCTGAATGAAATAATCCTATCCTGGGGGGTATCCTTGAATAAAAATTTTGCCCCTACTAGCACCAGTATAACACCCACCGTCAACAACCCATGTTTTTCCATGAATCGATCCTGTATCACCTTTCCCTGAACCGAGACTGGCCCCACCGTTGTCCCCGAATCATCCGAATCATCCCTATTATCATTCTGCTCCTCTTCCCCTTCCTCCTTCTCATCACCCGAGGGTTTGAAGTTACCTTCTTCCCCCTTTTCCTCCCCCTCCTCATTTTCCTCTTCGTCACTCTCCCTGACTATTCAAGCCCTACGACGGCTCTTAGACGAAGCTCCAACCTCTGGTACTACCATAGCCAATGGGGCATCCATTATAATTTCTAACACTTCTACATCACTGCTCTCACCCCCTCGACCTCGACCAGATATACTTGGTTCATTTACTTCATCCTCCTCATCTACCAGCCTCATCCTCGAAGCTCGACGGGCATGCATTATACCATATAGAAGAAGAGGAATGAAATTAGCTTGATATATTCAAGTATCAAGTTTCGATATTATATTATTTTTTACCCTCTCCAAATCAACCAACCCACAGTCGAATGTTCGAATGCAACACCAACCACCCCCTCACTCATCCCAATTTACCACTTGGCCAGATTCCTAACTAAATAGGTTACCCCCATCCACACAATTATAAACAAAAAGCCAAGCCGCACTTACCCTACCATACCAATAAATACAAATACACATATAAAAGGAGAAGGAGCTGAGCAGCAGAACACAAATACAAATCACCTATTTTTACCAAGAAATCAGAGGACTTACCTGTTTTAGTAGATTAGATTTCTTAGCAATAATAAGGTGTTCTTCTCTCCTCACCAGCAAGCCCAACTGCAACAATGAGGTGACCTTCTCTCAGCAGTATGATTTTCTACTCTTCCTCTTCTATTTTCCTCTCTGATTGATTACTTAGAACAGTGACTCTCTCTCTCCCCTCTTTAAATACCACCCAAGGACAACAAAACTGCCTTGATTTCCCCACTCACCATCATTATCACTCCTCTACTCCCCCTTATTTTCGGCCACAATGTGTTTTGACAATATTGCCCTCACTTACTCCCACGTACACACGCTTACTTCAACTCATACCTTCATTAGACCTCTCAAGGCTTCTGACACACTTCCCGAAGCTGTTAACTCAAACCCACGTGTCACCTATACCTCTTTCCCATAACCCAAGGAAACATCATGATTACCTGCAGCGGCGCACTGCCCTAGAAACAGTATCACCTCTGATATACCTACAATTTTGGTTGCAGATTTTGTAGTCGAAGCACCCATACCTTCGCCCACAAATCTGTTTGAGACCTCTCATACTTTCATTTTAGAACCATCGTCTACATTCTACCCTATCCCATCGTACATGCACATTAGTACTCGAACCTTCGGTCAGTACTCTTCTTTATATAAAAGAACCCCAATGTCTTACCATTTTTAGCCATTTTCATTACCTAAGTTTGACATTCGACAGTTAATATCGTGCCTTAATTATCATCATCTATAACACCCTAGCATGGTTCTACTATCATACTTCGAGAAACATTTTTTTTCATTCAGAAATAGAAAAGAGCTCAGGCCTATAAAAAAAGGGAAAAAAAGAACAACACCAACAACTACAACAACAACAACAACAAAAACCCTCTACATTCCCACAACCACATCGAAGACCCTCCCCCCCCCCCTATTTAGATATGGGGCAGTTCTTACAGAACCCCGCTTCATCCTCGACCTCATCCTCAGCATCTACCTGGTCTTCTGCCAGGCTTTTTAGTAAGAAGTACCGGTTACTGACGCTTAGACCCAGCCACTGCATCACCCTCTACCAGTTTTCATACGAGTGTCTACAAATAGCCTCCCCCGACTCCAGCTCTACTAAATCTAGCAATACCACTTCTAGCCCTTGATCTTCGATTAATTTCTCCTTCAGCCTCGTCTTCTCTTCAATGCATCACTCTCTTGCTTCCATCCACTTCTGGTAATGTGTGTTTGGTGTTGCTTCCATGGTTTGGTTTACTCAGAGAGGAAGATGAATAATATGGAAAAATCACCCCCTGAAAACCCCTTTAATACCTTGATTAAAGGGCATTTATTACCCCCTCAATCACCACTTACATTAATTCCTTTCCTTAATTACTTTCTCCAGAATTGCCCACATCCACCAGTCAACTCTTTAACTTCCCATGCCTAACCAATTTTCCCCGCACATGCCATCTATATTAAATTTTGAGGCCCCTGCTAAAAGGGGGCAAATGTAGTAGCCTACTCGCAGCCTTCTAGCACTAATCGAATACTCAAAGTCTGTATCGAAGCCTATCCAGAGACTCGAAGCCCAACTAGACAGCAACTAAGTCCAAGAAGTCTTCCAACATCAATCGAATGTTCGAAGACATTATAGTCGAAGTCGAAGCCGAAGACAGATGGCCAGTACTATAATTTATCATCAGTAATAGAAAAAGACTTTGACCCTGGTAATACATGGTTGAAGGCAAACACATCTGAAAGCCAGCTCACCAGACAGAATAGTGAAATAAGCTGCCTAACAGCTACAGTGTCAGAACTGACTCCGAGTACAGAACTTCTATCCCTAAAGGATATACATATAATCTGACCTCCTATGGTGACTCAGCCTTTTCTATATCCCATAAATAGAAGGGAGGAGGCACTATGAAGGGGTTAGAAAAATCTCTCCCAATAACCCTTCAAGATTACCTTCGACTACCCTGTAACCGACCTCTATTCGATATGTCATCTAAATTTGATATATATCATCTGCCATTAAAATCCTTGCTAGTGCTCATAGAGAAACTCGTTCTAGGACTTCACACAAGTGTGTTAGTATGGTGATATTGCTTATTATAGTCTTTGATACTTGCATAAACCCCTAGTCGAAGATACCCCCGTGGTGTAAGAACTAGTTTCCCATCCTACAAAACTTGGCCCCTACAACCTTAACATAGGACATGCTCTCAACGTGTGCAACATGTTGGGGAAGGTAGGTTAGCCATTAAGGTGGCTGATCTGTATTTTCATTTGATATATTATGATGTTGTTTTACCAGAGTGGTTGCTACAGTTAGAAGAGTTAAACGATGAAGAGACACCGGTCACCCCTTCTGGTATGATGTTTTTTGTACTCTTAACCTGGATGCCATATTTTGAGAAGCTATTATTCGAGAAATCGTACTAGATAAACTGGACAAAGAGGATGAAAGAGCAACAGGTGGGGAGATTTTTCCATGTGGTGAACCAAACCACCCGGGATGCTTTAAATGTAATTACCTTTAAATATATGTACAAGTGTTTCTAGCTCGATTTTAATAAATAAATAAATAACTTTACTTGTAGAATTCTGTAATTGTTAACTATTTTACTATGATAACTACATATTTGTCTTTGAATTGAATGCTAGAAAAAGTACTTCTGTTACGATGCTTATGGAGGCAGTTATGACAGGTGATAACTGTGTTTGTATATTTTAAATTTTGAAATTGCGGCTATGTTAAGTGAAAATGGTAGATTGTAGTACAACCTGTGTGAGGTAATAAATAGTGAGTAGCCGTGCAAGCTTTCTTGGAAAGGAGAAGTTGAATTTTTTAATAGCTGATGTGAGAAATAGGCAAGATAATAGAACTCGTTACCCAAGAAGTAATGATGAAACTATACGGCGAAAGGACGTGTATGTACAGAAAATAGAGATGAATAACACGTGTCAGAGGGAGCTGCCATTTTAAAAACTGAGGGAGAGTATAAAAACTCGTCTCTCTTTCTTATAAATTATCTACAGTTCTAGAGATTGAGAAAAATGTATTAAACGGTACAATAAGAGAGAAGAAACATTTGAGTTCTGAGGATGGCCCACCATTGTTAGCAAAAACCTCGTCTGGTATTACCGCTATGCTTGAAAAATATTAAAAATGAGGGATTTCTTCAAAGGTTGCTGGTAAAGCAAAAGATTGTGGGTCTTTGGGTATAGAATAGTGATATTTCTTGATTTTATATTTTTTGTTGTTGCAAATAGGATTCTATATTTGGGGATGTCATAAATTTGTTCTGGAACTCAGAATTTGGGGGATAATTTGGGAACTGTTGCTCCCTAATTGATAAATAAAATGATTCTCTGATGTTAGATATTGTTTAGGAGATCAGTGTAGATTATGGAGATATGAATTCCAAATTTTTCTGTGTAATTGTATTTTGGTTCTTTAATTGTTACTGAAATAAGGAGGAAATTCTGAGTACTATCTTAAGAGTTTAAAATGATAGAATATGTGTTGTAGGGGTTATTTGGTAATTAAAAAAAATCATAGGTTGGATTTCGTTATATGTATTATAAATTATTGCATAATCTATAAAAATGGATCATAGAGATAGACTTAATAAACATCAATTTTTTGACCTGTAGGTCGAGTATGCGTACTAAAAATTGAAGTCCTAGGAGTAAATTTGTAGTTTCGTCCAGCTTAGAAGAAACATCGTCGTCAAGTAAAGCGGATGATTATGATAGTGTTGAGGAGGTTGTAAATAGTATGGAAGTAGTAATGGGTATAGTAGAAAATGTGCCTATTCAAGTTGAGCACAGAGTAGTGGTGTAGTAGCATATTTCCCAGATTCGATAAGGAGAAGCTAGCGGAACTTAGTCAAAGATATTCCCATCATTCGAGAAGATGTCACATCTGCGACTACAGAGCTTGACCAACTACAGCAGCCGTTATGCTTTATCAAATAGATCCGTTACATAAAGATTTGCAAATTTCACCCACTACTCGGCAAAATAGAAAACTATTTTTTTTTTATAACTGCCTGAATTTACTATAAATGCAGGCAGAGAACATGTTAATCAGATCTATAACTTTACTATTCACATACA
Source organism: Kingdonia uniflora (assembly GCA_014058105.1). NCBI lineage: Eukaryota > Viridiplantae > Streptophyta > Magnoliopsida > Ranunculales > Circaeasteraceae > Kingdonia > Kingdonia uniflora. The sequence continues at coordinate 1,339,967 of JACGCM010000440.1, read as the reverse complement.
TTCTCACATCCTCAAATAGGGGTTATATGTCCATTATATTGCTACCCATCGCAACTGAATAGGAATGTCTATGAAATGATGAGGGTCTATGAGACTTTGAACGATAGGTGGAGAGTGAATGACACAGGGAAGCAGTTCGTTACTGCCGATGTGATGAAGTATTATAAAATGAAGTATTTGAAAGCCAGTAGGAGTTGTTACCTATATAATGATTTATCGAGACTGAATTTTTTTGATTCTGATGGTCAACCAAGGAACGGCCACTTTGTATTGGTTAGGGGCAACTGTATACAGATCCTAGAGAAATCAGTGCTCAAGCTAAAATTTAAATATTTTAATTTGAGTAAGTGGCCTCTACTATCTTGAGTAAATGTCTAACTATTTGTGAGCTCCTAATCAGTGTTGTACTTATTTTACAGGTCCCGTAGCCCTCACTACTCTTGACAATTTGAGCTTGTTTGACCATGTAACACGTGAACAAAACGAGCTGAAGCAGGTTCTCGAGGATATAAACATCTGAAGAGACAAAAGGGTGGACTCAGAGATTCCCAAAGTTTAACATGCTAACCAGAAATAGGTTATAGCTGGTCGAGGGGAGTCTATGATCAAATAGTGTTCGCCAGTGAATATTAAGGATTTGGACCTTTCTCATATACCGGGCTTTGCGGGTATCCCTCCACCAGAAAGTTCGAGTAGCCTTCAAAATTTTTGTAGGTTGGGAAAGTTGAATCAAAAGCTTTTTCGGTCTTCTGCAGAGGTTCGACAAGTAGTAAAAGGTGGTAACTTGTTGGTCCATGAAACATCTAATATTGAGGTTTCGAGGAAACAAAGCTGGTGGTGTGATCTCCCATGAGAAGGAGAAGTTTGTGCTTCAAAAGTGAAAACATCATTAGCTCGAAGGAAGTGACCAAACTCGGTCTGATATAGTGACAAAGCTGTGGTCAGTAGAGAGTCGTTATTTTATTCTTGCTAAGAACAACCCGAAAAAGCTCAAAGAGCTATTCCAAGAGCCGGTGGCACAGGTAAATGTTTTAACAATTTGATGTCATTGTTCGATGTTATTCTATGTGATTGTTCCTGATTTAACTATTGTTGAGATGTTTTTTTTTCTTGGGAAGGGGTCTTCTCAGTTTCTCTTGAAGAGGAACAAGGAACATTTTGAGCTCTCCCGCAAGATCGAGGCTCAAATGGAAGAAAATGTTCAATTAAAAAAGTAGTTGAGTGGATTGCTGCAGAGTTCGAGAGAGAAAAAGATAGAGCAATGGATGAAGCTAAGGTTGCAGTAAGAATAGAGCTTCAGGCACAGCTAGCAGATCCCCAAAAGCAAATGGAGAGTGCAGTAGAGATGGTAAATGTGGGGCGTAACAACCTGGTCCAGTCCTATCATTTCTTTGGGTTATCTAAGAACAATATAGCTCAAGGTTTGGCAGGCAAGTATGAAGAGATAATTTTTCCTTCCGAAGGTAAAGATGAACAGGTCAAGGAAGATTGGGCAACTGATAATGTTGTTCCTGAGGACATGGCGAATATACCCCAACCCTAAAAAGTTGACCAAGCTCGGGATATTGTTGTTGGTACGAAGTCACCCCAAGAGGTAAAGCCTGTCAAAATTTGGTAGGCCAAGCATTTTCTATTTAGTTTATCATTATGTGTTATATGGTTCTCCTAGTTTTGAGTTGTTGATCTGTCATGAAAATGTTAACTATTTGTTGGGAGGATTGTAAGTTTTGATAAACACATGTGTTTTTTTTATGTGGATTTGAATTGTGGTAATAATAAAATATTTGTAATTTGTGTAGGATGTAGAGCATTTGGCGGCCACTATTACCACTATGGAGAGAGCATTGAGTAGAGCTAGGGACTCCGCGACTCACACTCAACAGGTTTAAAATAAAACTGAATATGAGATAAGGCATTTTCAATCTGTGTCTAAAAAGAACTTTAGTGAACTATATGCGCTTCAGGGTTGATATGCAAAAATGAAAATAGAGAAAGATAAGATTAAGAGGAAAGAATATGAAAGGTTTGACTTATTAAAAAAATCATAAAAGTGGTTTGTTTTGCTGACAAGGGTGGCAACGCCAGGTGCTAGAGAGCATTACTATCTCTGACAATGTATTTTAAAGCAAAAGTGGATAGTGAACGAGGGTTAAAAGATGTTTACGTACACATTTTAAAAGAGGGGGTCTGATACCTGATTCAGCTCGAGTTTAATTATTGGTGCAAGAAGAGATATCACTGAGAAAGAAAGTAGAAGGGGAATTGAAAGCTTTAAAAGTGGTATATAAAGAAACTCGTGAGTGATTATATGAATCAAATAAAAGGATGAAGGAATATTTATATATTCCTTAATGAGCACAAGTTGTAGCTCAAACGGACCAAGAGCATCATATAGAGACAGTGATCAATTTCTATGGGAGTGAGTTGGATAGAGCAGAGAACAAATTTGGAAAGTATATCATGGACTGTGGAAAAGATTTTGATGTAGAAAACCCAAAGGATAAAATTTTATGGTTTGTAAAAGATGAGAATGGAAAAAGTTTTGAAAAACTAGTCCCTGTACCTTTACAAAATTGGTCAGAAGATGAGGAGGAAGAGGTCGAAAATCTAGCTCCTCATTCTCGATGGACACGTCATCAGTAAGATGTTGAGAGATTCCATTTGTCATATACTGATTAGGCAAGTAGCTCGCAGCGGGAATGGAGGAAAATGCAATCCCCTCATCCCGCAATGATAGAGAGAGAAAAATAATTTGCCAATGTGTTATGTGTTTCTATTTTATATGATGTTTTGTGAACTGTCTCACAGTAGATTTGAGTTATCTATATAATAGATATACATTTGTTTGTATAGTAGATGATTAATATCTATAGTAGATGTGTAAGTCAGTCAAACATAAGTATTTTATTAATGTAAGATAGACGTACATAAAAAAATGTGAAATAGATAAAAAAAAATGTCGATTATGGCACATCCTTATCTGTAATATAACTTCAGCCACATATTCCAAGGTTTGGAACACGAACTCTAGCCTCTGTGATTAGGCAGTAGGAACTGAGGTTGCTTTTACCAACGACGATAAAGGGTCCTTCTAATTTTCTACCAGTTTTTTGACATTTAATTCATTTTATGTTTTGGTACTTCTCGTAGAACGAGGTCATGGATATCAAATTCTCTATTTTGAACTCATTTGTTGTAAGATTTTTCCAATTCCTGATGGTATCTCCCCAAATTCATAATTGTTCGATCTCTTAGTTCTTTGATCTATTCATATTGCATGCTAACTGGAACCCATTTTCTTTATCTGCAATTTCGTGGTCACGATCGGGGTGATGATACTGAGTTTGGAAAACTGTTTTAGTTCCGTAGGCTAGCAGGGAAGTGTGCACTCCGTGGATACTTGGGGTGTTGTTCGATATCCCCATAGTACATGTAGTAACTCTTGAACCCAATTACCCTTTTTTTTCTTCTGTTAAGCACTTTTTTATCTCGTTGATAATAGTGCGGTTGGTGATCCCGGCCTGACCATTCCCCTAAGGGTTGTAAGGATTTGAAGGTGAATGAAGGATATGGTATGTATTAAGAAATTCAACCACCTAGACACCTATGAACTGTGGCCCATTATCAATTATGATAAGATGTGGACAACCGGACCTTATGATAATATTCTCCCATAAGAATTTGATGACTTCTTCTTCTCGTGTTCTACACAAAGGGATTACTTCAACCCATTTGGTAAAATAGTTAGTTGCAACCAAGAGGTGTCTCCTATTCCCAGGTATCCTTGAGAACTCGCCCACAAGATCGAGGGACCATCGTTTGAAAGGCCAATATACATTGCAATAATGAAGTTCTAATGCCGTAGCTCTAATTTTAGGTCCATGTCGCTGACATGCATCATATTTTCTCATAAAATAGATGTATGTGCTCTTATTCTGGGCTAAATGACTCCTTGAGTAATAGCCTGACTTACCAAGAATCACCCTGTTGTACATGATCCACAAGTACCTTCATGTAAGTCATGTAAAAATTGAGAGCTTCAGTATTAAAGAGACACTTGAGATAAGGCCCCGTAACTGACTTTTTATAAAGGAAGTTGTTAATCAAGTGTATCATTTGGCGTTATCTATCAGTCTTCTTCTTTCATTAACTTCTTTAGGGAGTTCACCTGTAAAATCATTATCTAGTCCCATATACTTGAGGAAAGGTCGTCTCCAATCATTGTCAACTTCTTCGTCGCCCCCAGTATTAATGGAATGTGAACGGATAAAGTTAGTTCTGGGGGAAGATACTATTTTAATTTTTAAATATCAAACTTCTATTCCAAGGACTCCAGGGAGATAAGCAAGAGAATCTACATGTTTATTCTCTCCTCGAGGTAAGTATTCGATTGTTGCCTTTTAAAATCTGCTCATTATGTCAGTTACCACTGCTACATAATCCACCATTTTCCCATTTTTTTAATATTGTTCTGTATAATGATTCATGATCAATAAGGAATCTATGTATATATAAAGAGTTCAGGTATTCCAAGTTCTACTGCCATATCCATTATGTAGATTAATGCGTCGCATTCCACTTTATTATTGGTGGTGTCAAAATTAAGTTGGATTGAGTTCTCAATCCTTTCTTTAGAGGGTATGATAAGAACGATACCGATTCCTGAGCCTACAGGTCCAGCGGATCCGTTGGTTAAAAGTCGTCACTCTTATTTTGATACCTAGTCTGATTTTTCTTCGAATTGATCTTCTATGAGATCGATGTCATCTGCTTCCCAATTAGGGTCATCAACTGAAAAATCTTCCAAGAAGTTTGCTACTGCCTGACCCTTTTTTGAATGTCTTGGTTCAAAATTGATATCGTGCTTTGCCATAGTGACCGACCACTACTGTACTTGTCTGGATTTCTCTCTTTTGAACAAAACTTCTCACATGGGGTAATTTGTCATGACCCAAATGGGGTGAGCCTGAAAGTATTATTTTAACTTCTGTGACATGTAGACGAGGGCTAGGAGTAACTTCTCGATTTTAGCGTATCGTGCCTCTTCCGGGGTAAGAGTCTTACTGATGAAATAGACTGGCTATTCTATTTTGTTATAAAGTTGAATAAGCACCGAACTGATTAAGTTATCTGCGACGGCAAGGTATATTGTAAGCTCTTCGCCTTCTGTGGGGGTACTCATAATTGGTGGTTTTCCCAAGTATTATTTTAACTCCTGATATGATGCTTTACATTCTTTGTTCCACTCTATCTCTAGGTCTTTTTTAGTTTTACCTTTTTGTGTCCCTTCTCATAATAGGTTGAATGACCGTCTATATCGGTCTAAAAATTTTGAGACAAATCAATTTATTGTTGCTATTTTACCAGCCAATTTTTGTATGCCTTTCTTCGTTTTTGGTGAAGGCATGGATAGTACGGGGGGAATACGATCTGGGTCAGCTACAATTCCTTTCTTGTTAATCAAATGTTCCAAAAAAATTCTAAATTGAACTCCAAACTGGAATTTACCAAGGTTGAGCTTCATTATGTATGACCGAAGAATCTCAAAGGCTTTATGAAGATCTTCAAGATGCTTTTATTTTTTGAGACCCTTGCACAACATGTTATCAATGTAAAGTTTCATTATTTTCCCAAGCTGATCCTTGAACATTTGGGTCATCAATCTTTGATAAGTGGCTCCTACATTGTCTGAAAGGCATGACTTTATAATAGGGAGAGGGAAACTATCTTTTAGAGTGTGTTTATTTAGATCTGTAAAATCTACACATACTCTGATTTTTTATTTTTCTTTGGGAGTGCTACAATGTTTAACATGAAAATTGACAAACTTATTGATGATGTGTCAGGAAATTTTTCTTTGGGATGTTAACTTCCTCCCAGAGTTAGAGTGCCAATATTCTCTGCTTTTGCTTAAGCACCTAGGCCATGTCTTTTAAGCATAGTCCATGGCAAGCTAAATAGGGGTCAACCCCTGGTATTTCATGAAATGTCCATGCGAACACATCATTATTTTCCTTTAGAAACTGAACTAGAGAATTTCGTTTTTGGGGGATAAAAGAGTTCTAATATATGTTCCTCTTTTTTCTCCACTGATTTCGATGTATTCTATGATTTCTACACATGGTGCTTGATTCTTCTCTATGGATTTAGTGTTCTGTAATTGCTATATGGTATATTCCTCGAAAGGTTCAGCCGCGATAGTTACTGTAATTTCACAAGCTCAAGTAAGCTTCTGACTGCTTTTGATTTCATATATCCCACCATTAAAATCAAACCGTAATACAAAGTGATAAGTTGACAGAATTGCTCACATATTATGCAGCCACCATCGTCTCATTATTCCAAAATAATGTGATTTTGCGTTTACAACGTAAAATGGTACGTCAATTGTTGCTGGTCTTGATGTAATGGTAAGTACAATATTGTCTACTCGTTCTTCTTTAAACCCATTGAAATGGTTGATGTCGATATCACTAGCTTCGACATTATCTCTTAAGCCCATCTAATTAAATATACTTTGGAAAAGTAACTCAATACCATTCTCAGTAACCACCACAATTGTGTACAAGACAGCATCCCTCATTTTTAGCATGACAACAAGCGTGTCGTGATGAGGGAATTTAACGTGGCTGACATTGCAATCTTCGAAGAAGATCCCCATTCTCCTATTACTGGATTATGGAAGTTATCGAGCCACCTTATCGACCATGGATAGGTCATGACATTGGAGAAGATGACGTCTTTTGAATCTGACCGATCTGTTGATTTTGTATGTATCAATGAAATGACTGAGGTGAATATGGTAAAAATGTTTTTCCTCCGTTCCTCCTTCGATCTAGACGACCTTGGTGACCAGCTTGTAACTCCCCTTCTTATAATTCTCCAGGTCGACGATGTATTCGTGCAATCTACCATCTTTAAATATATACTCTAGGAGTCTTTATAGAGCATAGCAGTACTCAATATCATGATGTTTGTTGTAAGGCCTTCCTTTGATGGGCTGGAGGGACTGAGCATTTCTAAAAAACTTGTCCTTCTGAAGTATGGGATAGAGGTCGGCCAGTGTAGTAATTAATCTTGGAAGGCATGGCTTTGGAAGGTTGCTACCCTTCTTAGGTCAACCACCATCAGATTTAATTCATTTCGAGTCCCCTCTGGTATCTGTTGTGCGCTCAAACTTTCGTTTTTTGGCTTATCCTTTTGCTTTCAGGATCAATTTTTGTGATTTCTGCCTTTCGGACATCACCCTTTCAAGATTGATATAACTATTCAATTTGCATTATGTCCTCAAGAGTTGTAGGTTTGTTCAAGGTGAGGTATTCCATCGCTCAGCTTTCCATGAGTAGAGCATTAGTAAAGGCTAAAATGGTAATCTTCTGGTCAAGGTTATCCACCCTTCTTGCCAAATCTAAGAATATTTTTGTAAACATTTCGAGCTTCTCCCTTGGTACTTGTTTGAGACTTAAAAGAGAGTAAAGATTATTTTCTTTGTCTTTGTTGTACGAATAATTTTTGACAAAAATTTCTTACACCTGTTCATACTATCGACCTCTCCTCCAATGAATAGAACCATTGTAAAGGTTCTCCCTGGAGACTGGTGGGAAAGAGTCAACATAGAATGTAATTCAACATAGAGTGTAAACCTAAAGAGTCATGGAACTCTTGTACATGTTTGATGGGATCAGTCCTTTTGTATTTTTGAATTTTTAGCGTGTGAAAATTGGTTGGCACCTCACCATCTAGCGGATCTTACACTATCAGGCTCTTCTATAATTTCTTGTATATGTTTTTGCCTGAGCATATTTGGGCTTCAAATAGCACTTTGATACGCTGTCCATGTTTTCCCGAGTAACGAACTGTTGAGTCGTAGTTGTGTGTCATTGGAGATGTCCCTCTCTAAGATTGTGATCTCCACTACCTTCACTGAGCATTTGGGAACCCGGGTCTTCCTCTTGGTAATTCTTTTACTTGCCTAAGATCAGTAGAGATTTTATCGACTTCTTGGGCAATAGTAGGTATCAATACTATAGGGGCCTACCCCTCGACCTTACCCAAATTGAGTTATCTCTAGTTCAAACTACCTTCATGTCAGACTCATGCATTCCCCACATAACTTCAACAATCAACATTGCAACCTACTCCACGAACTTGTGAAGAATGTGGGTCGAGCTCAAACAGAAATACCTAAACAAGTTAAAGATACCTGTCTCTTACAAACTCAATAGTTATTCAGTCAACCCCACTAACCACATTGTTCGGAGAACGTGTTAGTACGATGAAGAACTGTGGAGAAGGCCAATATAAAGAAAAAGTTCCAGAAGAGACAAGACCAGAAAATTATACAAGAAATTACTAAGAAAACTAAATTTTCTAGATTCTTGCAAACTTTAAACTTCTTATCCACAAGATCAAAAATTTCTAAATCAAGAGATCACTTGTAATAAGATATCAGCCTCAAGCAATAAAAATTATTATTTCAAAAACCCTCAACTCAAGGTTGTGGTTTTGTTACCTATTCAAAGGTTTTTCACGCTAACTCCCCTGTGTCATTTCTTGCTTTTTATCAAAAAAATTTCACAGGTACATTGGTGTAAGAGATAATTTTAAGCCACTTCGAGCTTGCAGAATTAGGTCATTACATTTGGTGCCGTCTAAGGTAATGATTGTATTTCCAAGATATCCTAAGGCATACTTTCATGCTACTACAAATTTCAATCATGGTCACTTCCAGACGACCAGCAGCCAGATTCCAGCTCAATCTTTTAGTTAAGCCAGAACAACTTACAGAGTTACGGACGAATCTCAAAACTGAGACAGAGAAATGCAACAAGCTGGAACTTCAATTAACTCTTGACCGAGAGCTCCGGGAAAAGAAGCTCGACGCCGAATGACAAGCTCGTTTAATAGCGCTCAAGCGGCATGAAGATCAGATGACAGCAATACAGACTGCCTTACAAGATCTGCAAAATACTCAGCAGGCTCCTCCAACAAGAGATCGCGATCAGTTACTAGAAACCTCCCAGGTTTCTGTACTGGAAAGATTAGGACCTCGAGGAGCCACCAGCAAAGCTATTTCGAGAAATATTCATAACAAACCTCAGCCTTCCATTCATTTGGATGGTAAAGTCCAGTCTGGGATCACCCAAGGTCACCAATGTTCCATACGTCAAGAGGAAGAATAGCGACCTCCACCTCGAGTTCCAACCCGAGATCGCTTGAGTGAAGGTACCGGTACACACAATCCGTAACCTCTTCATCAAGTCACTCAACTGGCATGTCAATATGTCATACAAGAGCATATGGATCACCGAATTAAGGAGTTAATCAAAGCACAAGTTCTAGGCACAACAGACGACCTTACCAACCTACAAGGAAGTCCAATTGCCAAAGAACTATTCGATATGGAAATACCAAAAGGTATCCATACTCCAAAAATTTGTAAATATAAGAGTACCGATCTAAAGGAGCACATTCAACAATATCATGATTTATTGGGGTTGTATTCCAACCTCAGCCATATCCTCTGCCGCTTGTTTGCCACGAGTCCACAGGAGGAACTGCTCCAATGGTTCCACTCTCTACCTAAAGACTCCAAATACACATTCGGCCAACTACAGAAACAATTCATCAAGACGTATGCTCTGAACAAAGACAAAGAAGACAATCTAAATTTTCTTATCAGTCTTAAACAGTCAAACGGAGAGAAGCTCGAGGCTTTTGCAAAGAAGCTTTTGGAGCTCGTGCGTAAGGTAGACAATCTCGATCAGAAGACAGTTATTACTGCCCTCACCAGCGCACTCCATTTCGACTAAAAATTTAAAGAGCACCTCTTCCTCAACAAACCAGCGACCTTGGAAGATTTGATCATCAAGGTCAATAGTTATGTCGACCTGGAAATGATGATGCCCAAAAGGCGTAAATCTACTAAATCTGTCCTTATCATGAAAGGCCCATCAACAAACTGAAGCACTGAATTAAAAGAGGATCAGGGTGACCAAAAGCACGCCAAAGGAAACACTGACAACCCTCAGAAAGGCGGTTCACAAATCAAACAAGTCCTCCCAAAGATAAATGCTCGAATCTTCATAATTTTTCCAATCCTCTCAAAGGATAAGCTCTACTGTCTCTCTCAATCATTGGAACCAATCGAGAACCGACCGTGCTGCATGTATCATAAGGTAAACCATCATTCTACTAACAATTGTTATGCTTTACAGAGGCTGCTCGAATACATTTTCAAGGAGGGGCTGATGTTTGAATATAGTATCGACCTGGAGTCATATAAGGATGGCAGCTATAAGAAGGAGCTTGAAGTTCTCTAGGTTCAAGATCAAGCTGAGGAGAAGTATCACTACCATATGTGCCACAACAACATGATCAAAATCAATCAGATCACCAGCTCTAATAGATTCAAGTGCCGGAGACTATCAGAATGTTGCGATCTCATACCTCAAGATAAAGAAGCCAAACTTTTGCTTGAGTTGAGAATCGCCGGCATGAGATCTCATTCGAAGATTATGACACAATCCATCAACATCAGCGCCACGGCGGTCAAGCAGAAACAACAAAGACTATCACCATGACTTCGAGATGAAGTTAACATAGAGATCGATAAATTGATCAAAGTGAGTTTCATTCGAGAAGCCAAATATCCAGATTGAATATATAACATCATCGTTGTCCCAAAGAAGAATGGAAAATTCCGAGTTTGCGTAGATTTTAATGATCAAAACAAACATACCCCAAAGGACAGTTCCCTCTTCCCAGTATTCATCAGATCCTTGATTCCATAGTAGGTCATGAACTCCTATCTATGATGGACGCTGCTTCTGGACACAATCAGATTCCACTCTTGGAAGAAGATCAAGAAAATACCACTTTTATCATTGAAAGTGGACTTTACTACTACAAAGTCATGCCCTTCAGACCTAAAAACGTAGGCGCAACTTATCAATGGTTGATGACTAGTATGGTCAAAACACATCTTGGGAAAGTCGTGGAAGTCTACATTGATGATCTCTTGTACAAGAGCATACAGTCCACCGACCACACTTCAGATCTCAACATAATATTCAACGTTCTTCGATCTTACAGGATGCGTCTCAATCCTGTTAAGTGTCAATTTAGAGTACATTCAGGTCAATTTCTCGGCCACCTCATCCATAAGAAAGGGATTGAGGCTAATCCATATCAGATTTTGGCTCTCCTCAACATGCCATCTCCAAAAATGATGAAAGACATTTAGAAACTTACTGGCAAGATTGTTGCCATCAACCCATTCGTTTTAAAACCTTCAGACTACTATCGTTGGTTGTTCCTACTACTACGCAGTTGTACCAAATGAGGAAATGTTCATCCAAATGCAAAGGTTTAATAGATATCAGAACGCAAAGTAGCATTTCAGGATCTCAAAACCTTTTTTGGGAAGTTTCCTATAATGAGCACCCCAATAGATAATGAGGAATAGATTATCTACCAAGCAATTACAGATTTTTTACTCAACTCAGTTCTCATTCGGCTTGAAGGGAAAATCGAGAAACCAGTCTACTTCATCAGTAAAACCCTCACTCTAACGGAAATGAGGTACTCTAAAATCAAGAAAATTCTTCTCATTCTTGTTTATACATCAAAGAAACTAAATCCCTACTTCCAAGCTCATTCAGTCAAAGTCATGGCAAACTACCCACTTTGGGAAGTTCTGTCCAAAAAAGAAAAATCAAGGATAGTGCAAAAATAGTCAATCAGTTTGGGAAAACATGATATCAAGTTTGAACAACGTCATTCTGAAAAGGGTCAGGCCATTGCCGATTTTCTCGTGGATTTTCCAGTGGAAGATCCCAAGTGGGAAGAGTACAATCCTGACCTTGTAGAGGATATTATAAAAGATCCACCCAACAAAGCATTTGACGAGCGAGCTGAATGGATTACAAGGAAAGGGTGGCGACTTCTTACAGATGGGTCAGTAGGACCCGCAGGGTCAGGAATTGGAATCGTATTGATTACCCCTTCCAATGACAAAATTGAGAAATTAATCTGTTTGGATTTTGAGGCCTCAAACAATGTCACCGAATACAAAGTTCTCAATCATGGACTCGATCTTGCACTCGAGCTCGGTGTCCCAAAACTCTCAGTTTACATGGATTTACTACTCATCGTCCACCATTACTTAGAGAAATTCAAGTTGAATGGCAAGATGATTGAATGCGTAGCCCTCGTAGCAGATAGGATGAGCAAGTTTGTGGAAGCAACTCTCGATTATCTTCCACGAGGTAAAAACAGACACGCCGATTCTTTGGCATATCATGTCGGGGTCTTGGGAATAGATGCTCGATATCTCCAGATTAAAGTAGTTTTAACCCCCAGCATTGATCGTATTTTTGTATACACGATCAACACTGGTGGAGATAAAGGGGAAGATGACGATTGGCGAAAGCCTTTCTTAGCCTATCTCGGTATCGACAACAAAGGTAAAGGACCACTTCTAGCAGATCCAAAGGAGCGCCGACAGCTGATTGATAACTCAAAGCACTACACAAATCAAAAAGGTACTAAATACCGCCGTTCAGTCATAGGGCCTTACCTCAAGTGCCTCTCCAAACAGAATGCGGATGAGATGCTCTGTGATTTACATGAAAGAACTTATGGCTCCCATGCCACAGGCCGATCACTAGTAAATAAGGCCATTACACAAAAAGTATTTTGGCCCGGCATGCGCAAGCAGGCAGAAGAGTACTCATAAAAATGTAATGCATGTTAACGATATGCATATATGATATGCACCCTTACGCTCGAACTCCATACAAGCAAGGTGTTTTGGCCATTCAAAAGATGGGCACTCTATCTTATCGGTGAATTCCCCAATTCTCCATGTAACCGTCGATACCAACTCATAGCTAACAATTATTTTACTAAATGGGCAGAAGTAATTCCACTATGTCGATCCAGAGAAGAAGAGGTCATCTTTTTTATCTGGGAACAAATCATCACTCAGTTTGGGTGCCCCCACCTAATTCGTATTGATAATGGGCCCCAATTTGTGGGAGAAAAAGTCATAGCTTTCCTCAACCAACACAATATCATCCACTCACCATCTAATCCCTACTACCCTCAAGGTAATGGCTAAGCCAAAATCACCAACAAAATCATCATGGATGGACTCAAGAAAAGGCTTAACTTACAGAAAAAAGGGAATTGGGTTTGAGAACTTCCTCATATCTTATGGGCATATCGTACCACTCCATGTTAATCAACAGGCTGTACTCCATTCCTCCCCTTGCCTATGGCACTGAAGCCGTCATTCCCTCAGAATGCCATCATCTAGTCCGAGATCATGAGTAAACTGACAAGGAAAATGAGTTCGAATTGGCCTACAACCTCAATTGGATCGATGAGACCACATAATGCACCATCGCTAACCTAGGTCGATATCACCATATATTGGCCAGTTCGCACAACAAATGAGCTAGAAGCCGTACCTTCCAAATCAATGATATCGTCCTTAGAGATATACCTCAACATCGTAAAGAGCCTCATGCTGGGAAACTAGTAGACAATTAGGAGGGTTCATTCCTTATCACAGGTCTCTCAGGCCTGGGATCATATTATCTCATGACAAAAGAGGGAGTTCACATTTCAAATCCTTGGAGCACTAGGCGACTTAAATAGTACTATCGTTAAAGCCCCTCACTACTCCATTTCCATTTCTCACTTTCGTTTTTATTCCAAAAGTAAGATTTTCATCTCTATCCAGTGTGCATCCTTATATATTCAATGAAACTTACAAGTTTTTCTCCCACACATCTCACTACTTCGTAGAAAATTCATAGATTAAAGCAAAGATAATACTATCTTTTAATCGACCTCTATACTAGTTAAATCAAGGATAACACTTGGTTAAGCTAACTCTACTAAATCTCTGGGATTAAAACGAAGGTAATACTAGTTTTCAATCAAAGACTCTACCAAACATAAGATAAAGCAAAGGTAAAACTAACTTTCATCTACCTCAATATGGCTGCGATATAGTTAAATTAAGGATAACACTTGGCTTGGCTGACTTTACTAAATCTCTGCGATTAAAACGAAGGTAATACTAGTTTTCAATCAAAGACTATACCAGACATAAGATAAAGCAAAGGTAAAACTAGCTTTCATCTACCTCAATATGGCTGCGACATCATACCAGTTAAATCAAGGATAACACTTAGTTTGGCTGACTCTACTAAACCTCTGTGATTAAAATAAAGGTAATACTAGTTTTCAATCAAAGACTCTACCAATATGTTTGTAACAATTATTTTTTTTAGGTTTACCTATAACCACTACAATGGATTCTTTTCTATTGTTGGGATGTCTGCTACGCTTTCCCCTACAACAGGAGGTCGATCAGCCACAAATTTTACAACAGGAGGTCGACCAGCCATAAATTCTTGAGCTCGAGCATTAACAACAATCCTTCCCTACTCTATCAATTTAGCAGGTTGAGGGCCTAAATCCGTTTCTATGGAGCCCATACAATTTCCTTGATCTTTGTCAGCTCTGGAAATACATCCCCTGTCTGATAAAATTTTGAACAAGGTATCTCTTTCAAAATCAAGCCTTTTTACCTCCTCTACAAAATATACGATCACCGCCCTCAACAAGTCTGAGTATGCTACATGAGGTATAATTGCCCTAGAAAAGTTTGTTATCGCTCGATGAAGGTGATCTTCCAACCTTGTATACAATTTATTTTGCCATATCATTTTACTATCAATTCGAGCTGAGAATGGAATATTCTTTTTCGATTTCTTATCAGCTTTAGCTTATTCAGCTTGATGAATCACCTTCAAATCAGATACCTGAGCACAAAGTGCCTTAATTTCTCTGTTCAAATATTCCCTAGTCGGAGTTTTCTTTAACAGTTTATCTTTCTTATTTATCAAAATGTCTCTCCCTCTGATAGCCTGCTCTAACTCTTATTCTCTGGTAAGAGCAACGTCCAACTTAATTTGATATTCCCTCAACCCCTCAACTCCTTTCTGTACATGACCTTGAATCCGAGCAACATCCCCCTCCAGCTCTCTTATTCGAGCTGACAGACTAACTGCATCCCCTTGAACAAGAGAAACTTTGGCATTATTTTTATTCTTCCTTGAGCGCTCTCCAGCCTCAGCGTTCTTGGCACGCAAATTGGCATGAGCCAATTCAGTCTTCAGCTGTGTCACCCTTGCATTCAACTCATCACACTTCTGTTGTACCATCCTAAACTCCATATCTTTAGCAGGTAAGGCTGTAGACAGATATTCAGCTACAACTTCAGAAGCCAATAAATCATCCCGAGCATTCTTCAGTACGCTATCTTTTTCAAACAGTTTTTTCTTCAATCGCTTCAGCTCATTTCTAGCATTCAATAGATCAGCTCGAAATCGTTTATGATTGTTCATTTTATTCATCAATTCGCCCTTCAAACTGGCCACAGAGCGATTTAACCCTTCCTCTGATTTTTCTAGTGCCTGTATACGATAATAGGCCATGTCAACCTCCCTACTCTTTGTCATCAACATATTATTCTGACTTTTGAGCTTCGCTGCATGTTCTTTCATCTCCGCAAGATCTATTTGCCCTATATAAATTTTTACATCCTTCTCCTCAATCTTTCGAGCGAGGTCAATAGCAGTTTGTGTTGCCTTAATAAATTTAAAGTGTACTTCTACGTGATGATCTTCTCTATCTTTAGCTACCTCTCTCATCCTATCAAATTCATCTGTAAATTCTTGGTTATATTGGCGTACCTCATCTTCGCAAAAGTGAGCTGAATCCAATTCGACCTGCATATTACAAATACAATATATCAAGTTCGATTGAGAATGCTCATTTTGCCACATATATATATTATTTCTAACGAAATACCTCATTTCTAAGATCTACTGTGTGAAACTACTTCAAAACTTAAGGTCAAAGTACAATCTCAGATGGAAGATCAATAACACATACTTCCAAGTCTAAGGTACACACTCCTTATACTTTAAATTGTCAATACGCTAATATTTTCGATACACAATTGAGTATTATTGCCCTAAAACGGCTAACAGGTTTTTGGCCTGGCTCTACACTCTTTATTACTTTCTTTTACTTGGTAGCTTTATACTAATGAAGCATACAAGTCAAATATTGCTTGCTCTGTTCTAATCCGCAGCTCCGCTTGTGAAGTCAATAGAGGCGTAGAGGCATTTCTTTCCTTAGTGATCTCAGTCTCTAAATCTTTTATTCTGAGACGCATTTCTTTATGTTCCTACAACAAGGTTTCCCAAAAGAGCTTTGACTACATAATTTAATCCAACACACATTATCTAATCTGTTTACAAACATTCCAAAATACTCATACAAATCACATAATCATCATTCTACTCTACCTTCTTATTTTCCCCCTCAGGATGCTCATTGTCATTCCCTTGGTTATCTCACACCGTTTGAAGAGAGACACCATCCAGACCATCTACTACTCTAAGAGGAGCATCTTCAATCTTACCATCTTCCTCCTCCTCGACGTAGATGTCAGCCTTAATGGCATCCACCTCATCTTGTAAATACCCCTTTAATATAAGGTGGCGCCCGAGTCTATCCCGCTCAGTGACCACCTCTTACAAATTCACTTTCGCCACCGCGGCTAGATTATTGATCTCTACCACTTGCGAAGCCTTCAAGACCTCCAGTCGCTTTCCCTCCTTGAGCAAGTCAGTTTTCAATCGATTTTTGTTTTCTTCAACTCAGCTTTTTCCTCCTCGTCCCCGAGGCATATCCTCTTCATTAGATAAGCAGCCTACAAAACAAGCAAAATAGACATCATTTTCAGCTCATATCACCATACAAAATTCATCACATATTCAAAGCATATTAACCTACCATTCTGCTCATCTCATCTTCCCTGTGGAGAGCTTCCAGCCTAGCCCTTTCCTCCACCTCTTTCAGCTCGTCTTCTACAATAGGTTGATCTCCAATGACCTTCACCCCCAATATTTCAGAGTGTTCAACCCTTTTCTTTTTCGCCTTTCCTACAACCTTCACCCCCACATTTCAGAGGGTTCAACCCTTCACTTTTTCGCCTTTCCTACGACCTCACCACTTATCATGGTTCTAGAGGTCGAAGGACGCTTCAGCATTTTCTTCTTGGGAAATGTTCAAGCTAGTTTGCTCTACGAAGTAGACTCCGGTAACCCCGTATAGTCTACTATAGGGACCCTGGGCAAGAACGCTTGCCTTTCCCCATCAGTTCCCTTCTTCTTACTACCATTAGTACCCGTCATTAGCCTCTCCGATTGAGACTTTTAAACTTTTTCAGATTGGTTGTTAGCACGTTTCAACCTGCTAATGCCAAGTTCTTCCAACACAGCCTCGAGCTCTGTCCCTTCCTGAGCAACTGTATCCAACAATGACTTTTTCCTCGTCACCTGAGATTTTGGACCTGTCATTCACAACACATTATCATTAGAAGAGCATCATACAATTTCAACATATCAATCTAATATATTATATATTGTTAAACTACTTTGTTTTACAGTTTTAAAAAGAAGTTCCATGGGTTCTTCGTCATCTTTTTGAAGGCAATCACCCCTCACCCATATCACATTATTATTCCATGGTCGACCTGCCGAGTTCAGAATGAAGAAACGAGGCCGAGTCGAGTTCGTAAAGAAATATTCCCCTCCACTTGCAAAATAGTTTTTTACCCCATAAAATAGCAAAACGTCCTCAAGGGATATCCTCCTCATTTTCCCATCCCCTTCCCACCATTTATTCATAAATTTACAAATACTTATCACCTCTCACATGTTCCCGTTCAACTGAACAGGACATGCCCCGATGGTGTTCATAATCCCTTTTACCAGGTTGCTAAGAGGAAGACTCAACCCGTACTACAACTGAGATAGGTAATACAAAAAACCCTCTAAAAGTTAACTTTGAATACTCCTATCGAAGTACTCCAAATTGATCGATTCATTTATGCTCCTATCTCGTTTCTCCTTCCCCAAATCAGCTAGCAAATAAAAATATTCCTCTCTCGTTGCTACAGTGCAACACCTAAATTGCCTACCAGCATGTTCTACACAGCTACCCCATCTACCTCCTACAAAAGCCTTGGCTTTACAAAACTCTTTGAATACATCAGAACGAGGAAGATGGATTACCAATCTTCTAGGGAAATCTAGAAATTGATCAACCCCTACGTCTTCCTCACTATAAGACATTATAATTTTAGACTCTGCCGATCGACCAGAGGTCGACGCCTCATTAATAGGTGAACTCTCCATATCAACTACAAATCTACAGACGAGATTTTGATCCTACACAAACACTCCTCACGATCGACCAACATACAGGTCCAGGTATTTATCATTATCTTTTGTGCGTACATCATTCACATACAAATATCTTTCATTTATCATATATCAAAAAGAGTTTTCATAGACTACTATAAATAGTAATTTTTAGATTTGCCAAAAAACTGAATATGATCTTCAAAAAACATATACATACATCATAAATCATCTACTAACCATCTATGTCAGAATGTGAGTCTAAGGCAGTACCGAATCCTTCTCTCATAACGCTACTGTATAACCACCTTTGTGACTTAGTCTTCACAACTCTCTCACGCATTGACTATTAATCACTTTTGATTAAATTTTCATGAGATTTTTTGCTATTTTTGTTTTTCTTCTTCCGTTCTCTCTCACAGCACTTCAAGTTTTCAGAAGTTCAGAAATGTTTGAATGACAAAGATGATGCAGTATTTATATTTTCTCTCTCTAACTGCTGGCATTTATTGAGCCTCACACGAGCCGTCCTTAGTTTTAGAACCAAGGCATCCCTTCCACTATCAATGCCAGACATCTTGCACCTTTTCGGTGAAAACATTTTCCCATCATTGCTATTTGCCTTATATTTCAATCTATTTCTATCTCTCTTTTCTAAATCTCCCTCTGACCTCACCACGCTCATGATGACTCACGTCTACACATAATCGAGTTTTCACAACTTTTACACAAGGGACAAAATCAAAAGCTCCCAGCTTTTTCTTCTTTTTTTTCTTCTTATAGAAGTACTGACGTCATTTTCAAAGTTCATGAAATTTCAAAAAATTTCAAATTATTTTTTTCACAACAGTCACAAACAACATTCGAAATAATAGAGGATTTATTCAACATTTATTCTCATTACATTTCTTTCAAATTATTCAAACTCAAATAATTACATGTATTCATATTACCCCTATTTACGTTCACTTTATTCACCTCACATATAATTACATCTAAAATAGCCTTGATGTCATGGGGAACCACATCCAATCAGATATCCTCCAGCAATCCTTACATCTTCCAATTTGATCTCCTATACAGCAAGCGATCTCACAGCATCTTTTCGAGCTGCAGGATTCACCATGATTTCTCGAAACATCTCTACATAGAAACGATGCTCATACTCGCGTTCTCTCCCAATCCCATCTAAACCTTCAAGTTCAACCTCGCTTACTGGCAGTTCAGCATCATAGTCTAACAATCCAAAAATCCGTTCCTGCACTTCAGCAATCTTTATTGCCAACCGCCCCTCAGCGGCATAATGAATTCTCTCAGACCAAGTCCACACCATTATTATTTCCTTCCACCTATTTGAAACTCATTCCCCCCTTTTTTATATATTTTTCCTACCAATTCCCCACAGCTCGGGATATTATCCTATTATCTAGTAACAGAAACCCTAGTATCTTGGGAAAAGTTATTTGAACATATCTCTCCCTATCGACCTCAGTCATTTCATCATATTCCAAATCGAGCTTATTTTCCCAAATCTAGTAT
Source organism: Kingdonia uniflora (assembly GCA_014058105.1). Taxonomy (NCBI): domain Eukaryota; kingdom Viridiplantae; phylum Streptophyta; class Magnoliopsida; order Ranunculales; family Circaeasteraceae; genus Kingdonia; species Kingdonia uniflora. The sequence goes on along the minus strand of JACGCM010000440.1, from coordinate 1,320,132 downwards.
TCCAGAACGACCTCTTTGAGTCTGATCTTTTAGTCTAAAATTTATACAATTTTCTCTCCCATAAATTTCTAGCCCCCAGGTCGAATATCGTATTTTACACATATTTTTACATTACAAACATATTTCAAACAGCTCGATTATTACAAAAGTGTTTCTAATCTCATACTTTTCATTTTATCCAATATTCAAAAGTCTTCAGATCATACAGCTTAATTTTTATATTTATTTTATTTTTTACCAACGCAAAGTTTGGATAACAAATTTTGTTCATCTCGAATCAAATTATAGGTTCTTTATAGATAATACATCTTTCAAGTACTTTTACAGATAACAAGTCTTTCAAGTATTCAGATATTATGTACTTTACAGATAACAAGTTTTTCAAGTACTTTTACAGCTAACAAGTCTTTTAGGCACTCTGAAACATGAAATCCTTCAGTTCATTCTACTTTAGTGATGTTTCACTCTAATGTAAAGCAGACATTGGAAACAACAAATATCCTCCCTCCCATGAGTTTGGGCAGAGTCTAGTTGAACTTCAAATGGAAACTATAGAAGAGAAGAAATTCTTGCTTGAACCAACTCTTTAAACTGAAGGTCTTCTCAGCGCAAAAGAACAATGGTAGTGCAGAAACAGACTTCCATTCTCCTTCTTCCTCCTCCACTGCCATCGTTGCCACTTCTATAACCACCACCCTCACAGAGTTGGTAGAGATGAAGAGGGCCCGACCTTAGAATCCATTCAAGTGCAAGACATCAGTGTAACTGCCCCGCAGTTACGCCTATCCTTGCATTTGCCTCCCCAACCTTTTCTTTCATAAGGATGTGGAGACACACCCAACGTTGCTCGCCTGTTACGACAATGTAATAAAATCTTTACATACAGTAAAAATTCTCCTCAGCTTCAACTGCTTTATCTTTTGACATTCCTTGATACGTCGGAGGAACAAGAATGAGAGTAAGCATTTCCAAGGACCGATCACCAAATTATTTCAATCTTAACTTATGCATCTCAACAGTAATTCTCACTTCAAGAATAATTCTCTGGGTCTTCACCATCTTCAAAAAATTTAAAGAATTTGACAACGAACAGGCGTACTTGGGCACAAATCTTGGCACATGTACTTGAACAGGAGATAGAGCAATTGAAAAAAACTAATATCGAACTAGAGATAACGTTGAGTAGGGCGAGGGATTTTGTGGCTCGTATTCAACAGGTACTTAATAAAACTAAATATGAGGGAAGGTAATTTAAATTCAATTCTGAGAAAACATTTAAGGAGTTATATGACCTCTAATGTAGATATGCTAAGATAAAAATAGAGATGAATGAGGTGTTAAGAAAGGAGGAGGAAAGGGGGGCATTAGTTAGAAAACCAAAAGAGCTGACCTATTTTAATGACCCGAGTGATAGAGCTAGGTGTCAAAGTATGTTGATAGCTCTGACATTGTATTTGGAGGTCAAAGTAGATAGTTAACAGGGTTTAAAAGAAGCTTATCTAGACCCTTTAAAGGAAAGCGGTATAATACCTGACCCAGCTCGAGTTATGTTTTTAGCTCATAAAGCATGTAATTGTCATAGTATAGAGGCAAGAAAATGTTCAGCTCGAGCTGGTATGTCTAATATATGGGGCGATGTAGAGCCCTTATCTGGTGTGTTTGGCTTTATGTAGGATCAGAGGGCCATGAAAATTGTATTTTTTAGGATAAGAAAAGAGCAAATAGAGGTTCAACGACAATTAGAAGGTAAAGTAAAGGAGTTGCAAGATGTAATATCACAAAATGTTGAACAAAAAATGTCTATAGCGACGCGATTATCAAAAGAAGTGAGTGTTCGAATAAAGGTATAAGCTGATGTGAGGGCGTTAGGTGTATTGCAAAAAGAAATGTGTAGGCGGTTACACAAGATACATATACAATTGAATGAGTATATGTATCTATCTCAAGCAAAAGTTGTAGCTCGAACAGAGCATGAGCGTCATATAGCAAGTATCATTGATTTTTATGGGGAAGAATTGGCGAGGGTAGGGAACAAATTTAGGAAGTTCATAACAGAATGTGGGAAGGATTTTAATGTCGAGAATGCCAAGGCTAAAAATATGTGGTTTACCAAAGATGAAGGGGAATGTGGTGGGGAAAAACCTATTCCTAGCTCGAGGGAATTGTTACCAGAGGAGGATGAGAAGGAGGTCGAGAGTCTGATACCCCAATTATGGTGAAAACAACGCCGGCAATAGATGGTGACTTTTATAGCTCCTATAGATGTTCAAGTAATGAATAGAAAGAGTTCGAGAGATAAAGAGCACTCTTCTCATATCTCGAGGAAGCAAAAATAGGGTATTCCCATTTTTTACCAGCTCTACATATGTGTTAGAGCTTTGTATACAATTTTTGATGATAAATGAAATTTATTCTCAGTGATGATAAATAGAACGATGTATCGATATTACTTAGATACCATATTCTTGATTAATCTTGTTAACTGTGATATGTAATCTGTTGGTATAAATGAATTATTATAAATGTAAACTATTATGACAGATAGAACTGGTAGCTATTCAGAGTCAAGGTGACGAATTATGCGTCTGAAACAAACAATTGAATGTTGAACTAAGTTCTTGTTAGGGGGTACTACAGAGTACTATTGAATTAGAAGAAAAAATGAAGGTGGACATTTTAAAAGAGTGAAGTACAATAATCCGTTTAACTGAGAAGCTGCGAGAAAAAGAAGTTGAACTTGCCATTGAAAGGAGAAAGATAGAGGGATTAAAAGAAGTGATAAGGAAAAAGGGTGTGGAAGTTGGAGGTACTTCTGAAAAAGCTAGCCAACAAGGGGCTGAATTGATATCCGCTCGAACTCAAGTTACAGAATAGTTGGCAGTGTTGAAGGATGAAAGAAATAATGCGAAAGACTTACAATTTCAAGTAAATATGCTTAAGACAGAGATAGCTGATATGCGAGCACGTGCTCGCAATTATGAAGCATTGTGGTTAGTTACTGATGTGATGATAAATAAGGTGGAAGATGCCCGAAATCAATAGAACGAAGACCTAAACAAGACTTGAAGCAAGGTATATAAGTTAGAGTAGACCATTCAATCGCAGGAGCTAGATATCTTAAAGTATAAAGCAGAGAACACAAAATTGTACGATATGAATACCAAGTTGGAGGCAGATTTGCTTAAGGTTGTAATAAGTCTTGACAATAGTACATTGAATAGAAATTATAGTAAGGCTGAAGTAGAGGTGGCAATGTCTATGGTTTGTCATATGGATGAATTCATGACAGTGTTGGAAGTTTAGAATGTTATGACGCGAGATGAAAAAAGAGCAGTTAAGAAACTCTGCGAAAGTTTGGAAGCTAAGCTGAAGGAAGCTCAAGGTAAACTTGGTGAGTTTATTCTTTCAATAGGGGTGAAAATTAAGGTAGGTGATGTATACAAGAGAGATATGACAGCAGTTATTTTGTTCTATGTAGCAGAGTTCAATAGGTTAGAAGCAGAAAGTAGAATTGTATATGACAATTTAGTTATAAAAGGTGTGCAATACGAAATGAGGTTGGTTCGATTTGAGTACCTAGATCCCATGGCGTCAAGAATTCGAGCTCTTAAAGAGAGTATGATTAAGGGAGGAAAATAAATTGTTACTGGGAAAATGCCAGAGTTTATGCGTGCTCGCTTGAATTGGTATGGAGAGAGTTTGAGGGGTGATGATGTAAATGATAGTTCAAGCAATAGTAACTGATGATGAGATAGATAGTAAAAGTATAATAGATATAGAACTGTTTAAAAAGTAAGATCTATATGTATGTATACTGACCTTTGTATGAACCAATTGTATTGTATTTGCCTTATTTGGCGTTTAGTCATATAATAAGAGGGTGGTTTGGCCAAAGCAACAAACAATCTGTAATGTATAGAGGATCAGTTTGGCTGAAGAAACAAACAATCTGTAATGTATAGAGGATCAGCTTGGTTGAAGTAACCAACAATCTATAATGTATAGAAGATCAATTTGGCTAAAGTAACAAACAATCTACAATCTTTATAGAGGATCAGTTTGGCTAAAACAACAAACGATCTGTAATATATAGAGGATCAGTTTGGCTAAAGCAATAAACAATCTATAATCGGTATAGAGGATCAGTTTGGCTGAAGCAACAAACAATCTGTAATCTGCACATAGAAGTACTTGTTTGATATATTAGAAAAATACAATAATGTAGGGAAATCACACACAAGTATTTCATTATTATAAGATTGAAGTACAAAGGATGTTAGAGTACTGTATGATATAGTAGAAAGTAGTCAGATGTATGGGGACCAAACATAAGTATTACATTGATGTAAGATCGACATACAGGATGATATATTTAGTAAAGTATATTGTGATATAGTATTATCTTTGATATAGCTTCAATCTCCTTGTATTGCAAGGATTAGGCACTCGTTTCCCATTTTGAGTGGCGAGATCGTCAGAACCAATGCAACTTTTTCCAATAATGATAATAGTACCTTCCTAATTTTTGGCCAGTTTCCCAGCATTGACTTCTTTTCTGTGTTTGGAAACTTCTCGTAAGACGAGATCTTTGATTTCAAACTCTCTATGACGAACTCGTTTGTTATAAGATCGGGTTAGGGCCTGGTGATATCTTCCCAAGTTCATGATTGCTTTATCTCTAGTTTCCTCGATCCAATTTAAATTACAGGCCAACTGGAATTTGTTTTCTTTATCTATTATGGTATGGTCGCGCAATGGGTAATGATACTGAGTGGGGATGATTGCTTATGTACCATATGCCAGGAGGAACGGCGAATAACCAGTTGATACCCGAGGAGTTTTGCGATATGCCCATAAAATATGTGGTAATTCTTATACTCAATTACCCTTTTTTTCTGTCAAGCGCTTTTTGATTCCATCCACAATATTACGATTAATGATTTATGCCTGACCATTTCCTTATGGATAATATAGACTGGAAGGAGAGTGGATGATGTTGTACTGATTAAGGAACTCAACGAATCTAGAGCCAACAAATTGAGGCCCATTGTCGATTCTGATGAGATGGGGGCAGCCAAGCCGAATGATGATGGTTTCCCAAATAAATTTGATGACTTTGTTTTCTCGTGTGCAGCACAGAAGGACTACTCTACCCATTTAGTTAAGTAATCCATTTCTACTAGAAGATGCTTCCTTTTGCCTGGTGCAGTGGGGAATTCTCCTACTAGGTCAAGGGTCCATCTTCTAAATGGCCAAACAACATTGCTGGAATGGAGTTCCAAGGCTGGGGCTAGAATTTAGGGGGCATGTCGTTGGCAGGCATCATATTTTCTAGTAAGTACGATGGCTTGAGGTTTCATTTAAGGCCAAAAGACTCCTTGGGTAAGAGTACGATTGGCTAGTGAACGTCCTGCTGCATGGGAACCACAAATACCTTCATGAATTTTGTGCAAGAAGTTTTGTGCTTCTTTGTTTGATAAGCACTCAAGATAGGGTCCCGTGACCGAAATTTTGTAAATGAGACCATTGTCCACGATGTATCATTTAGCATTATCAATTATGCGTTATCTTTCAGTAAGATCTTTAGAGAGTTCACTGTCAAACTTGCTATGAGGTTCGATATATGTGAGAAGAGGTTATCTCCAATCGTCTTCGTCATCTTCAACGTCCTCATTATTAACAGAATTTGAGCTTATGATGTTAATGCTGGGGGTAGATAGTATTTCGATCTTGACATAGCGATCTTTTGTGCTGAGGACTCCTGCCAGATAGGCCAGGGAATCAGAATGTATGTTTTCTCCATAGGGTAAGTTTTCAATGGTAACCCTTTCGAATCTGTGCATTTGGGCAGCTACTACTACAGTATAATCGGTTATTTTTTCTATATACACTGATAGCTCGGAAACTCAAAGGGTTTACAAAGGGTAAAGAGTCTGTATACACTGATAGCTCGGAAACTCAAATCTCGAGAGCCATGTCTAGTCCGCAGATTAATGCCTCATATTCAACCTAATTGTTGGTAGCGGCGAAATTAAGTTGAATTTCTTTTTCAATCCTATTATTGGAGGGTGTGATAAGCACGATTTCGATGCCTACTCTCATAGGTCTGGCAGAACCGTCAGTTAAAATATACCAACCTTTTTGAGTTACCCAGTCTAATTTTTCCTCGAACTGTTCTTTGTTGTTGTCCATACTGTCTTCTTCCCAGTCAGGGTCTTCTACTGGGAAGTCTGCAAGAAAATCTACTACCGTTTGACCTATTTCAGAATGCCGTAGTTCAAAATGGATGTCATGTTCGCCAAGAGTTGCTGACCATTGTTGAACTCGTCTGGATTTTTCTCATTTGGATAAGATCACTCGCAAAGGAAAATTTGTCATTACACGAACGGAGTGGGCTTGAAAATATTGTTTCAATTTTTGTGACATATATACGAGAGCTAAAAGTAGTTTCTCGACCTTGGTATACCAAAATTCTGCTGGGGTGAAAGTTTTGTTGATGAAGTAGACAGGTTTCTCCGCCTCCTCATCAAGCCAAATGAGAACAGAACTTAATGATTTCTCGGTAGCGGCTAGATATATGGTGAATTCTTCCCCTTCTGTAGGTGTACTCATCACTGGTGGCTTCCCCAAATAACGTTTTAGCTCCTAAAATACTGCTTCTCATTATGTTGTCCACTCGATCTCATGATCTTTCTTAGATTTCTTTTTTGTTATTCCTTCACGCAATAGGTCAAATAACCATCGACACCGATCTAAAGATTTTGAGACAAAATGATTTACTACAGCAATCTTGCCTATTAACTTCTGTATGTCTTTCTTTGTTTTTGGAGAAGGCATAAACAACAGTGCACAAATACGATCTGGATCAGCTTCTATGCCTTGCTTGTTGATCAAATGTCCCAAGAATTTGCCTAACCAAACCCCAACCTGGTACTTGTTAGGATTGAGTCTCATCTTGCAGAAACGTAGAATTCTAAAAGTTGCTTGTAGATCTGTAATATGGTTCTCCTTTTTGAGACATTTACATAACATAATGTAGATTTCCATCATTTTTTTGAGGTAATCCATGAACATCTGTGTCATCAATCTTTGATATGTAGCTCCAGTATTCTTGAAACCGAATGGCATAACCTTATAACACTAGAAGTCATGCTCTGTAATGAAAGTTGTTTCCTCTTGATCATCGGGTAGCAGAGGTATCTGATTGAGCCCTGATGTTGTATCCATCATGGATAAGAGTTCGTATCTCATTGTAGAATTGAGCAGATAGTTTATGATAGGAAGTGGATAACTATCATTTGGAGTATGCTTGTTGAGGTCCATGAAATCCACACACACTCTGAACTTGTCATTTTTCTTTAGTACAGCTACGATTTCGATATCCATTCTGGATAATTGGCTTTTTTGATAAAACTAACTTCAATAAGTTTATCGATCTCTTTGTTGACTTATTCCTGGAGTCTTGGTACTAAAATCCTCTGCTTTTTTTTACGGCTTCAGCTTTATCTTTTAAGTTAAGCTTATGGTAGGCCAGATTGAGATCAATGTCTGGCATTTCGTGAAAATTCCAAGCGAATACATCACTATTATCTTTAAGGAACTGGATAAGAGCATCCCATTCCATTGTGGTCAGAAGAGTGCCAATGTATATTTCTCGCTTGTCCCCACTGATTTTGATGTATTTTGTGATTTCTATACTTGGCAGTTGGCTTTCTGCTAAATTCACTGTAAAATTTTCTGTGATGCTCCCTGTTATTTTTAGTAATTATTATGCAAGCTGTGGCTGTGAAGGATCTGATTTGATGGCAACAAAGTTTTCACATACTCGAGCCTCCTTTGATTTCGTAAATGTCACCTTCCCATTCAAATCATAGTGCCAAATGATAGGTCAATGGAATTGCTCACATATTATGTAACCAGCAACATCCCATTATTCCCAAATAATAGGATTTTACATTGACATCATAAAAAACAATGTCAACTGTTACTGGCCCTGCTATATTAGGAAGTATTATCTTTCCTACACGTTCTTCTCTAGAACCATTGAACCCACAGATGTCAATGTCACTGGGCTACACCTTATCGGCCAATCCCATCTGATCAATCGTGCTTTAAAATAGTAGTTCAATACTACTACCAGTATCTATCGTCATTGTGTGTAGTATAACTTTTCTCATTTTTAGCATGATTACCAAAGCATCACGGTGAGGAAAGTTGACATAACAAACAATACAATCATTGAAAGAAATCCCTGCTCATTGGAAGCTGGATATAGGAAGTAAACAAACTTCTTTATCATTCATGGACAAGTCGTGGCATTGGCTGATACGTCGTCTTTTGCTTCTGTTCGATTAGTTGATAGTTTGAGTCTCAATGAAGTAGCTGAGCTAGATATGGTACAAATGTTTCTCCCCTGCCGGTTCTTCGATCTATACGGCTTCTGAAGGAAGTTTGTAACTCCTGCTCTTGTAACTCTCAACATCCATGATGTATGCATGCATTCCTCCATCCATAAAAATATACTCCAACAGATGTTGTAAAGCAAAGTAGTGATCCATCTCATGATGTCAGACTTTGTGGTAAATGCAATAGGGTTTGTTCTCAATGGGTTAGAGATACTGTGTATTGCAATAAAACTTATCCTTCTGAAGTATAGGATGAATGATGACTATGGTTACATTCATCTTGGGAAGATAGGGTTTTGGCAAGTTATTACCCTTCCGAGGTCGTTCATCATTAGATTTTGTTCGCTTTCTGTCTCCTCCATGCTCAGCAGCACAGTTCAAATCTTGGCTTGTGGATTGATCTCTGGCTATCAATGTTGATTTCTGAGTTTTCTGTCTATCAAACACCATTCTTTCAAGATCAATGTATCCGTTCACTTTCTCGATCATGTTCTCCAAATTTGTAGGCTTGTTTAGGATGAGGTACTCCTTCGCCCTTCCATCGATGAATAGAGCATTTGTGAAAGCTAAAATAGTACTCTTTGGATCGAGCCGATCTACTTTTTGAGCTAATTCCAGGAACTTCTTAGTGAATGTCTCAAGCTTTTCTCCTGGTATTTTCTTAAGGATGAAAAGAGAATGCAGATTCCCTTCTTTGTTTCTATTGTGCGAGTAATTCTTAACGAGTAATTCTTGAAAAGAGAATACAGATTCTCTTCTTTGTTTCTGTTATAGATTCCTTTGGTGGTCTGAGTCAGAGCTTTGAGCAATTCATTAATTCACTTGTCAACATGATCTTGAGTCACATATTGCTGAGCTATTGTGGTTAGCCGTGTAACGCGTCCTTCTCCAGGATTGTAGTCGCCACTCCCTTTGCTTAAATGGTCTTTTGCTGGAACTCAAACTCTTCGAGGCAGATTCTCAGTCTGTCTGATTCCCACAAGGCCGCTATCTACCTCTTGGTGGACTTCCTGGAACAGGATAGGCTCGTTTTCCTGCTGGTGATGGTTAGATCGAAGCGTACCTCCTGAGTTTTGACTCTTTGGTGAAGGTCCTATTCGGTCATGAACAGAAATTAGCAAGCCTTCTGGTTGTATGCCTTTGTTCTTTTGGGTGGCGATCTGCTAACCCCATAAAACATTCAACGCATCTTATACATTCTCTAGCTGTTGCTCCAGAGCGGCACACCTTTCTATTTCGGAGTTCAAATTAGTCTGTAACTCTGTTAGGGCAGCATTTTCTTCTGTTAGAGTAATTGGCGTGATCTGATCTGGAAGTACCATCCTGAGAAATGATAATCAGCGATTTCTTGAGACAATGAGTTTGAGAACTATGGTTTCCACAGATGGCACCAAATGCAATAGCCTAATTCTAAGATTTGGACTTAGTCTTTACACCAGATGTGTTTAGGATGATCAAAAGCAGTAAATAATAGCTAGCAAGATAATTTAGCGTAAAAAATCTTTGAATAGGTTAAAAATCACAACCTTTCTTGAGGATTTGAGAAAGAGAATATGATCTTATTGAGATTGCTAGCTTATTACAATGAGTGTTCTAAGAATATGGGATGCTAGAGTAAAGATTCTTCCGTCCCTCATCTCAAATTTTCTGGTCCTATTTATAGGTCTTATAATATGACCGTTTGACAACCATTAAGATTCTTAATGATGGACGTTACAAAATATATGCTTGATTATTCTTTGACCAGATTGTGTAACGTTCTGATCTTTATTGCTGTATAATGGCTTTATGGATGACTGCACATTTATTTACCTCGAACTGTTAATGTAGAGGTCGGAAGTAATGAATCGAACATAAGGATACTAAATATATCTTTAGTAGTGCTTCATGTATGTTGATGAGTTCGAGGATGAAGTATTAGTCTATGATGCGAAATAAGCATATTACAAGATGGCTCTCAACTAAGAGTACGAGGAACATCATGGACGAGTGGTGTTAGTTGAGAAACTCGTGCTGTAAATATTTCCTGATGTTGTTATCTTGATTCTGATTATACCACGTGCTCTGTTGATAAGGTTAAAAGTTCGTATGGAGTTCAAAGATGAAGCATGAGTCCGAGATGCGGAATAAGCCACTACAATACCCAATATAATTGAAAATAACTTAAGCAATCCAATTCAGCGTATATAAATAAATACCCACACAAAATAAGAAAGAAAATAAGATTTTACATTAATCGCTATTTTTCAAGATTCTCAACTTAATTTGTGTGTATGCCTAGTTGTGTTATGGGTAAATTTAGGTATAAATTTAAGAGTATTTCCCATAGTTTATGATGCAGGGCCCTATACGCAATGAAGTTTACTTCAAGAAAATAATACGTTCGTTAGATGAATCCGGCTACATATCTACTACCAACCTTCCTATGAATAATCAATAATTGAATTGATCAAACAAAGGGGAAATAAATAGAATTATATTCTCCAAAAAGAAAAGCTTTATTCAATAAATCAACTGGTTATCTCCTATTACATAGTTTATTTATAGACTTTCCAAAATCCTAATTCTACTAGACTTAGGAACCTTAACGACAGTTGGTTTCCTAATCCAATGAAGACTCCTAAACAGACTCTAAAACCAAGTAGAAACTTCCTAAAACACTGCAAGTTTAAACCAACTAAAACACTATAATAAAAATAATAGACTAAAAGCATGTATGCTTCTCTGGCCTTGACACTAGGTCTTTAAATCCTTGTAGACTTTAGGTGATCCACCGATGACATGTAGGAGTCTTCAATTTGTATTGCATCATCCTCCCCAGGTTCGAGAAAATTTTCCCTCGAATTAGAAACATCATCATCCAGACTATCACCATAGTATGGAATTAGGTGTTTTACATTGAACACGTCAGAAGTATGAATGTGACTTGGCAACATTAACTTGTAAGAATTGGAATTGATCTTTGTAATAATCTCTAAAGGTCCAATCTTCCGAGCAACTAACTTATTATACTCTCCAATAGGAAATCTATCATTTGTCAAAACAGCCCATACGTAGTCTCCAACCTCGAAATCAACAAATCTTCTTTTCTTGTCCGCAGTACTTTGTACTTCGCATTGAACTCTAGCAAGTTTGCTCGAGTTGTTTCATGAATTTGTTGCATCTTGTAGATAAGATCCTCAGCCTTCTTATTAACTCGCTTACGATCTGGTACAGGTGCTAGATCCAAGGTTGTCCTTGGGTTAATATTATTAAGCACATAAAATTGACTAAAACATGTACTTTAATTGACTGATCGATTATTTATGAACTCTACTTGATAAAGCTTTGGTCCCGCACCTTTAAATTTGTACCAATTGCACTTCACAATAAACTCCCTAATGAATGAATGACGACTTTTGTTTGACCATTTGTTTGTGAGTGATAGGCAGTACTGAAATTCAACTTAGTATTAGCTAAGCACTAAAGGCTCCTCCAAACATAACTAAGAAAATGTTGGGTATGAACTCGAACTAGAAAAATTGTCAAATAATCATAAATTGTCAAAGTTGTTCGAACAAAGAAGGAAGTCATTCAAACGAGTTCGTTCGAACGAGCTTCAAAGTTGTTCGAACAGGCTTGGATGCCATTCGAATGAGTTGTTATTTTCTAGGGTTGGAGTCAAATTATCATTAAAGTCGTTCAAACGAGCTTTGCGTAGGTTTGCCTTGGATATTATTTTGAGATGTTGAGTTTTCCTCGAGATCCGCTCTACTTGAATTTAGTTCCCTAGTATATAAAGGGGACTTAGTTTATTTGTTTAAGTTATCTCCTTCTGAGCGAGTTTAATTCTAGAGACCTAGAATTTGAGAGACTCCATTAAAGCTTAAGAAGCTTAGAGAGATCATTTTAACCTGTTTGATTATCATAGTAGATTATTCGGGGAGTAGTTTTTTATCTGCAAGGGTTTTCCACTTCCTTCCTCTGGGAATTTTTGTGCCCTTATTGTTCTTGCTTGATTATTTCTTCTGTTAGGGCTTATTCCACGTATCATTCTTGTCAGAGAAGATAGAGTAGCTACCTCAATTCTCAATAATTAGTGTCAGAACAAGTGTTATAGGGTTTGTGTGGTGAAGAGCGATGGCCGATCAGGAGAAGTTGAAGATCACAAAGTTCAATAGATCAAATTTTGGAGTGTGGAAAATACAGATAGAAAATTACCTCTATCAAAAGGATCTTGATTTACCACTGGGTAGAGTTGAGATGATTCCAGAAGAATACGATGCTGCTAAGTGAACACGATTGGATCGTAAGGCGCTTGGAACCGTTAGGTTAGCGCTATCATCTCAGATTATACACATAATTTCCAAAGTTACGACAACGAAGGGTTTGATGGAGACGTTGTCCACTATGTACTCGAAACCGTCCGGGGCAAGCAAGGTACATCTTTTATGGTACTTGTTTACTTTGAAGATGAATGATAATGGCAGTGCGCAAGCTCATATCAGTAAGTTTAATACCATACATGCTCAACTGGAATCCGTTAAAATCATTTTTACAAAGGAGGTGAGAGTATGGGCCCTTTTAGAGCAGATACCTGAGACCTGGAAAGGGTTCATTATAGTTGTAAGTAACTTATCGGGGAAGGAAGACATCAAATTTGGCATTATAGTCTCTTTGATTATGAGTGAAGATAATAGGCGTAAAACATCTGAACCATCTTCGAGTTTAAATGGTAGTATATTAAATGTTGAGGAAAGAGAGAGGTCTTAGAGAAAAGGGTCAAAATTTGGAAGGGGTCGATCACAGTCAAGAGGAAAGTCTAAGCCTCCCGATGCGTGTTAGACTTGTGGAAAGAAGGGTCACTTCAGGCGAGATTATAATTCATCTTCTAAGAAAGATAATGATGAGAAGAAAGACACAATGAACCTTACTGAGGAGGTGAGTTCTGACGAGTCTCTATTACTTTCGTGTGACGATGTTAATGAATCCTTGATAGTTAATTTAGGTACCTCTTTCCATACTACTACAAAAGTAGGTTTTCTAACTAATAATGTTAAAGGAGACTTCGGTACGGTCTTTCTTATAGATAAGAAGAGTACATGCAATATTACTGGAAAGGGAAACGCTGGGTTGTTGTTTCCTTCAGGGGGAATGGTGGTTTTACAGAATGTGTGACTTGTACCAAAATTGGGGCGTAACTTTATATCAGTTAAAAAAATGGTGGATGATGGCAGATAAGTTAGTACATTTGGTACAACCTTCTAGAAGGTTACAAAGGGAGCTATGGTAGTAGCTCGAGACTTACGACAAGGAACGTTGTATACAACGTAAAGTACAATTTCTACTATTTGTATGGCCATTCTGGGGATTAATACAAATACATGGAACAAACGGCTCAGTCACATAACTAAAAAGGGGATGAAGATAATAGTAATAAAGGGAAAGCTAGAGGGTCATGTTAAGGTTGATCTCAAGTTTTGTAAAGAATGTGTTCTTGCGAAGCAGAAGAAAGTCTATTTCAAAATATCTGGAAGATCAAGGAAACCTAGAAAGTTAGATCTTGTATACATGGATGTTTGGGAGCCAACCAAGGTGTCTTCTCCTAGTGGTTCTCATTATTGCATTACTTTTATCGATGATGTTACTCGTAAACTGTGGGTCTACTTTGTGATGAACAAATCAGATGTGTTCGATAAATTCAAGAGGTGGAGGGCTCTAGTTGAAAATGAAACTGGTTTAAAACTGAAGTGTCTCAGGTCGGATAACGGGGGCAATTATTGTAGTAACGAGACTTTTACGCATCAAACGGTATTAGGAGATCGAAGACTATTCCAGAAACACCGTAGTAAAATGGTGTTGCAAAATGCATGAACCGAACAATAAACAAAAGAGCGACTAGTATGAGACTCAACGCTGGATTGCCAAAGTGCTTTTAGATAGATGTCGTTAGTACGGCCGCATACTTGATTAATAGAGGGCCTTTACGACTTTAGATTTTGGACTTCCTGAAGAAGCATGAACCAGTTAAGAAGTAAACCTAAATCCCTTACGTATTTTCGATTGTACCTCAAATGTGCTTGATAATTCATATACAAGAATATAGCTAGATACAAAGTCGACGAAGTGCATATTTATTGGATAGAGTGGTGATGAGTTTGGGTATCGATTATGGGATGCAAAGAATCAGTAAGTTATCCACAGCCGTAATGTTACATTATATGAGGAAGTCTTCTATAAAGATTTCAAAGTTCTTGGTATGCGTATTACAATGGATAGAAAGTGGTGAGAATTGAAGTTATCTCAAGCTGACTACATCGGCAAAGTACTGAAGCGGTTTAATATGGATGGTTCTAAAGTTGTTAGTACACCATTGGGAAGTCACTTCAAATTATCAAAGGATTACTGTCCGAAGACGTAAAAGGATCGCGATAAAATATGGAAGGTTCCTTATCAATCCACGGTTGGTAGCCTAATGTATGCTATAATTTGTACGAGACCAGATATTGCTCAAGCAGTGGGAGTTGTTAGTGGGTATATGAGTTATCCAGACAAGGAGCATTAAAGAGTTGTGAAATGGATACTGAGGTATCTAAAGGGGACTTAAGATATGGCATTATGTTATGGGGGTTCTCATATATGCTTACAAGGTATTGTTGATTCTGATATGATGGGTGATATTGATAGGCGGAAGAGTACTAGTGATTTCATTTTTACATTGGGAAGTGGTGCGGTTACATGGGTTTCCAGGCTACTGAAGATTGTAGCTTTGTTTACAACGGAAGCGGAATATGTTACAACTACATAAGCGTGCAAAGATATGGTTTGGCTGAAAGGGTTGATGAAAGAGCTTGGTAGAGAACAATTTTCTCCTAAGTTGTATAGTGATAGTCAAAGCGTTATACACTTAGCGAAGAATTTTGCTTTTCACACTAGGACCAAGCATATTGATATTCGGTATCACTATATTTGTTCTCTCCTCGAGGATGGTGTATTGGGGCTCATGAAGATTCCTACTGATGTGAATCCGACCGATATGTTTACAAAGGTGGTAACTTTTCAGAAGTTGACGGCATGTACAACTTTTGTGGGCCTTCAAGATTGAAGGTCTGGGTAGTACGAGCAATTCATTTGGAGATCTAGAGATGGGTTACGGGATTCGATTTCAAGTGGGAGATTGTTGGGTGTGAACTCGAACTAGAAGAATTTTTGAAGAATCAGAAATTGTCAAAGTCGTTCAAACGAGCTTCAAAGTCGTTCGAACGAGATTATCCTTTTTCACACTGGATTATGGTTATCAAAGCAGTCATTTGAACGGGCCTTGATGCCATTCGAATGAGTTGTTGTTTTCTAGGGCTCGAGACCAATTATCGTTAAAGTCCTTCGAAGGAGCTTGGCGTAGGTTTACCTTGGATGTTATTCGTAGACGTTGAGTTTACCTCGAGATCTGCTGTACTTTTATTTTAGTTCCTTAGTATTTAAAGGGGACTTAGTTCTTTTGTTTAAGTTATCTCCTTCTGAGTGAGTTTAATTCTAGAGACCTAGAATTTGAGAGACCCCATTAAAGCTTGAGAAGCTTTGAGAGATCATTGTAACCTGTTTGATTATCATAGTGGATTATTCGGGGAGTGGTTTTTTATTCACAAGAGTTTTCCAATATCCTCCTCTAGGAATTCTTGTGTCCTTGTTGTTCTTGCTTGATTATTTCTTCTGTTAGGGCTTATTCTGCGTATCGTTCTTGTCAAAGAAGAGAGAGTAGCTACCTCAATTCTCAGCAGAAACTGTGTATCTCGATCTGAAATAATAGAAATAGGGAGACCATGAAGACGATACACCTCACGGAAATATAGTTTAGCCACGTTTACTACATCTGTTTTCTTTTTGCATGCTCCAAAGTGTGTCATTTTTGAGAAGCAATCCACAACCACAAAAATGGAATTCAACCCTCTATGCTTGCGAGGAAGCCATAAGATGAAATCTATGCTAAAATTCGTCAATAGACATTCTAGAATTGGTAGATGTAATGGCCTAATTTCGTGAGCTTGACGTGGCCTGGAATTAGTCCTTACACCAATATACCTGTGACTTATAATCTTGTAAACAGGAAATGACACAGGTATTTAGCGTTAAAACCTATGAATAGGTTAAAAAACCACGACCTCGTGCTGAGGGTTTTGTAATAGTAACTTTTATTGCTTGAGGCTGGTGGTATCTTATTACAAGTTATCTCTAGACTTATAAATATTTGATCTTGTGAATAAGAAGTTTTGAGTATTTGAGAATCTCATAAGATATAGTCTTCTTCGTGATTTCTCATATATTTTATGGTATTTGTCTCTTTTGGAACTTTTCATTTATATAGGACCCTTCCACAACTCTTCATCGTACTTGAGCACATTCTCTGAACAATGTGGTAAGTGGATGTTGACTGAGTACCTATTGAGTTCGTGAGAGACAAGTGGCTTGACTTGTTCAGGTTTTTTAGTTTAAGCTCGACCAGCGTTTATCATCAGTTTGTGGAGTATGTGGCAATGTTTGACTGAAAAGTCATGTGGAGGATGCGTGAGCCTGATACGGAGGTAGTTCGAGCTGGGGACAGCCCGATTCTAGGTGAGATCAAGGGATAAGCCCCTACAGTAGCGGCATATAAAGCCCAGCATTCGTCAAAGTTCCCTTTGAGACTTGACAAATATGACACCGACGGACGAGATAGTATACTTAATTTCGCATTGATGGCCAAAAGTATGAGTCTGCAACCAGTTGAAATGTTTTGTCTCTTCCAACATGTCCTTCTTCATGCAAGCAACTCTCTAATAATCTCCGAATGGAGACTACACTCTGGAATACACAATTGGTTTCCTCAAAAAAGGGAGCCCTCATGCATAAGAAACTTAAACCGTTGACCTGCTAACACATCTTCTACAATAGCTGAAAAATATGGATCAGTAGTTAAGTAATTACAAAAAGAATCAAACCCAAGTACCTTAGAACGCATGATCGAAAGTAAGGATTTCCTTTTACTAGGAGCATCAGAAACACGGTTGTGAATCCCTGGCTTCTGCTTAAGAACAAAGTTAAATTCATGTAGATATGTCTCCCATTTGGCACGTCTTACCATGAGTTTATCCTAACTATTAATGTACTTTAAGGAGTCGTGGTCAGAATACAATACAAACTCACTATGAATCAAATAATGTCGCCAATGTCTCAACGCTTGTACCACCGCAAAGAACTCGATATCATAAGTATTGTAGATTAGCTTTGCACCTTTCAACTTTTCGCTAAAGAATACGATCGACCAATTCCTCTGACTAAGAATTGCTTCACTGCCTACTTTAGATGCATCACAAATGTAACTCGAATGGCTGTGAAAAATTTGGTAAGATGAAAATTGGTGTTGAAATTAACTTGTGTTTGATCACAAGGAACTCTTTTTCTACATCCTCAGACCACGCAAAATGCCCCGATTTCATGCAATCTGTAATTGACACCATGATAGTGCTAAAGTGGGGAATAAAACACCGATAAAGCGATGCAAGGCCATAAAATCTCCAGACCTCGTGAATACTGGTTGGATGTGGCCAGTTTTTAACAACCTCAATTTTTGACTCATCCATGGAAATACCATTCTTGGAAATAACATACCCAAGAAAAAGTACCTTATCCGTCATGAAGCTACACTTTTGAATGGCTGCATAAAGCTTTTCCCTTCGCAAAACCTCAAGAACTTGTCACACATGCTCAAAATATAAAAATGCGTTAGCACTATAAATAAGGATATCATCAAAGTAAACAACCACAAAATAACCAATAAAAAGGCATAAGGCCTGATTCATCACTCTCATGAAGGTACTAGGGGCATTAGAGAGCTCAAATGTCATGACCAACCATTCGTAAATCCCCTCATAAGTTTTAAAGGTTGTTTTCCACTCATCACCTTCTCTGATCCGTATTTTATGGTAGCCACTCTTCAAATCCAGTTTGTTAAACACCGTCGATCCACCTAACTAATCTAGCAAGCCGTCAAACCAAGGAATAGGGAAGTGATATTTAATGGTAATTTTATTTATCACTCTACTATTGAGGCACATTCTCCAACTACCATCCATTTTGGGGACAAGTAAGGCCGGTACAACACATGGGCTAAGACTCTCCCTTATATGACCCTTAGTCAAAAGCTCTTCCACTTGATACCTCAATTCTTCGAGTTCCTTAGGGCTCATTCGATAATGGGGTCGATTAGGAAGGTTTGCCCCAAGTACGAGATCAATTTCATGTTGAATATCCCGTAAAGGCGATAAATTTTTAGGCATATCAGTAGGAAACACGTTAATATATTCATCAACAAGGGGTCGAACTGCTTCGGGGACGATAAACTTACTTTCGCTCTCTTTTCCAAGAAACACATACACCGTTCCTAATTCTTCCATTTCAATCATAAACCTACTCATAGATAAGAGATTAGAACCCTCCCCAACTCATAGGTTAGGCTTAGTCTTTTTACGTTGTATGGAATCTTTATTAGGTAACAGTGTAATTTTAGTGTTGTTCCACCAAAAACTATGTGTGTTCATATACCCATCACTAACGACCTTCCCGATCATATAGCCAAGGTCTACCCAATAATACATTACATGCATCCATTCCAACAACATCACACCAAACACTATCTTTGTACTTGGACCAAATAGAAAAATTAATCAAACAACGTTTTGAAGCAGTTACCTCGCTATCCTTCTTAAGCCATGAGAGAGTGTAGGGTTTTGGATGCAACTGGTACAAGCTTTAACTACTGAACAACCTCTTCTGCTATGATGCTGTCGTAACTCCCAGAATCAATCACTAAGCCACACACCTTCCTCGCAATTGTACATGTGGTTTGAAAAAATTTGGTACGTAACCACCCCATTTCCATCAAGTGTACATGGAGTAAGACATATACGTCTCACGACTAAGTTTGTTCCATGATCTCCTGCCACGACTCCTCCCGCGTCCCCTTCTCATACTCCTGATCAAACAAGGGTCTTTGATCCGTATCCACAATAGTCTCATCCATGGGCTCTTCTCCTTCAATAAATAAGCTCCTTCCTTTCTTGCAATCAGCCGCTCTATGTCCCGGTTCTCCACACTTAAAGTACTTAAATCCGCTTCCTGGTGCAATTGTACGGTTCGGTTGCCCTCCGACAGCAAATTTCTTAAGAGAATCTTATTGTATCGGTTGTCGAGTACTGGTCGAGTTGTTGTACGTCCCTCCACTACTCAGAGAACTTCACCTCCCCAACTGCTTCACAAGGGTTACAGCCTGTTGATATGCCTTTATGACTATTGAAACATCAAACAAATTAAGGGTATCCTAGAAATTTTGTCGCAAACCCCCTATGTAATGAGATGCCATATGTTCAGCCCTTTCACCCAAATCATTGCGAGTAATGAGCTAATAACTCTTTTGTATAATCATCAATCGATTTATTACCTTGCTGAAGATTCTGAAGTCGTTGATACAATAACGTCGTATAGTTATGTGGAAAAAATGCCTTCCTCATATGTTTCTTAAGTTTCCCCCATGAAGTGGTCTTTACCTTCCTAAGTCGGACTCGTGTTCGCTTAAGTTGTTGCCACCGCGCTGAAGCTTGAGCCCAAAAATGAAGGGAAACCAACATAACTTGTTTGTTTTCTGGAACCTCTTTAAACTCAAAATTTTCTTCGATTGTATTGACCCAATCAAGGAACTCCTCTGCTTATAAGCTACCATGGAATTTTGGCAAATCAATTTTTAATTCTGCTTCTCATCGTCTGGACTCACGATTATGATGAGGAGGGTCAACTACACATTGTCTCTCCCTTCGACCATAGTCAGGAAAAGGATTATCATCCTCTGCACCACCATCTTCTTCAGCCTCCTCAAAAACTGAATTTGGTTCTTGGTCCTGGGGTGGAGCCCTAGAACTCAACACCGCCAATTGTCATGTCAACGCCTCAACCAGTTGTTTTAATCTCTCTACTTTATCTTGCTCGTATACTTCTTCAAGGGGAACCCCACAAACAACCCGCTTTGAATGAGGAGGCATGATGTAGGAATGTAGATAGCTCTAGTACCAACTGATGCAGGGCCCCTATACGCAATGAAGTTTAATTCAAGAAAATAGCACGCTTGTTAAATGAATCCAGCTATAGATCTACTACCAACCTTCCTATGAATAATCAATAATCGAATTGATCAAACAAAGGGAAAATAAAGAGAATTATATTCTCCAAAAAGCAATACTTTATTCAATAAATCAACTGCTTATCCCCTATTACATAGGTTTATTTATAGACTCTCCAAATCCTAATTCTACTAGACTTAAAGAACCTTAACGAAAGTTGGTTTCCTAATCCAATGAAGACTTCTAAACAGACTCTAAAACCAAGTAAAAACTTCTTAAAACACTAAGAGTTTAAACTAACTAAAACACTATAATAAAAATAATAGACTCAAAGCCTGTATGCTTTTCTGGCCTTGGCACTAGGTCTTTGAATCCTTGTGGACTTTGGGTGATCCACCGATGACATGTAGAGTCTTCAATTTGTGCTACATCAGTTTAATTGGATCTCTCTTCACGAAGGGAGAAACTTGGGAGAAAAGAGATTTGAGGGGAAAAAAGAACATAAGGGGGATGTTGATGCTAGGCTTTTGGGGTTAGAGTATCTCCAGCAGTGCCTTTGTTTAAGTTGAAAAGCTATATGAGGTGAGCTCGCGCTCACATCATGTCATGTGCAGGGCGTCCAAAGTTTGAACTGAGGTGTGCCAAAGTATTATATGTATGTATGTCTAGATACATGCATAACATTTCAGTGTTTGTTTTTTTTTTCTTTTTGGTTTGAGTGATTTTTTTCACGCAGATTTTCTAAGGTGGCTATTTTGAAGATTGGTTTGGTAGTCTCACCACTGAGCTTGATCTCCTTCTATCAAGCATTGCAGAAGCATTTGAGATTGTACTTATTACTGAAGCTTTCTATCTATAACCCTAAGCGTTGGTTGTTGGTGGAGATGCTCTTAGGCCAAATTAACAGACTTTATACTATTTTTGTTATAGATAAAGGGCTCACACCGTGTGGTTTTGGGCGTTACCATCTAGCCCAAAGCGATAATATACCAAAATGGTTTGGAGGGAGAGATTTGAGGAGCAAATGTAAAGCCATGTACATCCGTACATCTTAGGGTTGTACACATGTTGGATCAGTCTGGGTTTAGCTCTGGACCTGATTCGAACCGAACATATCGGGTGTTCAAGTACGTAACCCGAACCAAAACCGAGCCGGAATCGTCGGGTCGGGGTTTTTTTAAAATTAAACTTGTTTTGCAGCTGCGATTTCAAACCCTAGAAACCAAACTCTCACCCCATCAATGGGGTCTCCCAGCATGGCCACCGATGGTTCCCACTTCTAATTCCTTCCATATCCCCCGTCGTACTCAAAGCATATATCAACAAAAGGACAATTACATTTTGGGCGAAAAAGAGATCTGAGAGACAACAAAACACTATTTTCATCTTTAGTTGCAGATCTTATGTGCAGATGGCTGATTTGATTTTGGATACAACAAAACAAAAACTAAGCACCAATCTTTGCTTGCCAAGAATCTGTGAGTGAGATTGGAGAAGATAAAAGACTTAAAAAGAGTTTTTTTTTTAATCAAGTGGGTATGAGAGAAACTCAGAGGCATTATTAGAGCAAATCCTAAAGTGCTTGACTGCCTTGGATTTTTAGCTGCCATGTCAGCTTTTTGCCCTCCAACAATGCCTGACTGACTTGGTTTTGAGACTCAAAAACCAAGTCTCAGCCTTGGAATCCAAGACTCGGTCTAGGATTTTTAAGTAGCGATTGGGCGCCCAAGTGTTTTGCGCCTGTTTTATTTTTAAACAGGCGCTTAAGTTAAAAAAAAAATTAATTAGGCGCCTAAATCTTAGGCACCTGTTACACTGGCTAAATTCGTTAAAGCTTTCAAAGCCAAATCATTTCCTCTCTTCATCACTTTGAAACCAAATCATTTCCCTCTCTTCACCACTTCAACAAAAACCAAATCCATTTGCACCACAACTCTCATTCACTCTATTGGGATTAAGGTTAATCTCTCAAGGTAAGCTTTTGTTTAATTTTAACATATTCCTTTTAATTTTCTAGATGTTTATATTCTAGGGTTTTAAGCTTTTCATCTTGAATAATTCTTCATATATGCAAATTATTAGATGAGTTCTTCGAATGCAACGCAAGAGAATGATTCCACTACCGAGAGTAATTTGAATCAACCCAACAATTTTGGACAACAACAACAAATCCCACCTAATTGGTTGCAATTCACTTATTCCCCTCAACCTCAATCATCTCAATCCCAACCTATTTAATCTTTTAACTCGCCCAATAATTGGGTACAATCCCCTTATCCGTTTATAGTACCCAATAATTGGGGACAACCCTCTCAATTCGCCATTCCCACTCAATTCCAACATCCTTCTTCATTTGCCAATCTCTCACAATCTCAATCATCTCAATCATCTTAATCACAAGGTACTCAATCGGTTGACTTATCGCAATTCGAAGACGTAGGAGATGTTGATAGACAAAAAAACAAAAGGAGACGTCGCTCGACCAAGATGACTACCAATGCAGGGTGGGGTCTCAGTTGTTGAAATGGACGGGTATTCAAAACATAGATCTTGCAAAAGCTTGGGTTCATGTCTCAGAGGATATAATCAAAATCAACAACCAACAACTTGATGTTTTTTGGGAGTCAGTTTTGGATGCATTTCATGAATTTTGTCAAGAGGATGGCGAACGGGTTGAACGTACAGTTTCATCTTTAAAAAATCATTGGTCGGATATGAATCGTGCTTGCAAGGTTTATGAGACTTGTTTGAAAAGTGTGATGCAAGGTCCCATAAGCGGTATGCAACAAGGAAATTTGGTAAGTAATTCAACATTTGTCATTATGAATTATAAACTCTTTTTACCAAAATTATACATTTTATTATTATTTTAATCTATTTTATAGGACGATGCCGCCAAAACAATGTATGAAGCACTTGGCAAAGGCAAATGGTCGTATAAAGATGCTTATGAAGTTTTAAGTGCTCATCAATATTGTAAAATATTGCAAGACCAACACCCAGACACGTTAGCTCACAATATGCGAATGAAGCAAACATCAAATTCAAGCCCTAGAACGTCTAATCCGGCAATACCCGACACACCCGTTAGATCCAATAACAACTCTCCAGTACTTGTCACGGATGAGGAGACGGAACATCCCGGCGGTATCAAAAGTGCTAAACAAAAGGAAAGGAATGAAAAAAGACAAAATCTTTTCATTGAACGCCAAAATGTACTTATTAGTCGTCTTGACTGAATGGAGAAAAAGAAATAAGAGTATGTTGCTGAGAGAGATAAGAAGAAAGAAGAGAGAGATGCCCGTATAATGGAGTTAAAAGAAAGGAAAATAAAGGCCGTGGTGAATTTAGAAGCTCAATTTCAAGCCCAAAATGATCAAAAGGTGATGGCGATGGACATGTCTACTTTGGACGACACTCAAAGGATTTATTGGGAGGCACAACGTAATGCGGTTATGGCGAGATAGTTTTAAGCTAATAATAATATCTAAGATGTTCAAGCTGAAGAATCTTATTTTGGAAGTTTGGTAGTATTTTAGTGATTCTTGATTAAGAAGTTTGGTTGTACTTCATTTAAAAACCTTGTTTAAGAAGTTTATCTGGATTTAAGAAGTTTGGTAATTTTAAATAATAGAATTTGTTTGAGAAATTTTAGTTTTTTAATTATTTGCTATTTGAATTTATATTGAAATTGAAATAAAAAAATTTCAATAAATTTTATGAAATGCTTAGTTGAAATTACATAGAATTGAAATGAAGTTATGCTTACATAAAAATTACAAATAATTGAAAATACTAGTTGTTTCCCTGATGCTTCCACAAATTCTTAATGTGATCATTTCGAAGTGTCTTATACTTATCCGAATTTGTCATCTTATCGTACTTCGCAATGCATCCTTGTAAAGTGACTTCTTCCCGATTCAACTCAATTGGATTAGGGTCTACGACAAAATGTTCGGTCAATAAGCTTACTCCGTACCTATTGTGTTCTTCCTCGATGATCATGTTATGCATAATTATACATATTTACATTATTTTGCGCAGGTTTTTGGGTGACCAACTTCTTGCCGGACCTTTCACAATTGTAAATCGAGATTGAAGAATACCGAAAGCTCGTTCTACGTCTTTTTGATATGACTCTTGTTACTTGGCAAAGTATTTCTCTGCATTACCTCGGGGAAACTGTAAGGTTTGAACAAGCGTTGCCCATTTCAAATATATACCATCATCCAAGTAGTAGCCATGTCGTATGGTTTTCCATCGACTTCAAAGTTGCAAGGTGGAGAACGACCAAGACAAAGATCTCAAAAGAGATGTGATTGATCAAGAACATTTACGTCGTTGTTGGAACCAGGCATTCCAAAAAAACAATGCCATATCCATAAATCAAAAGATGTCACCGCTTCCAAAATGATTGTTGGTATTTTCTTATTCCCCGTGTATTGACCTGCCCAAGCCGTAGGGCAATTTTTCCACTCCCAATGCATGCAATCCAAACTACCTAGTATGCTGGGAAATCCACCCTTCTCGGCAACGTACAACAACCGTTGTATATCCTCCAGAGTTGGCAATCTCAAATACACCGCACCGAATTGCCCGATCATTGCATTGAAAAATCTCGTAAGGGACTCAATGGTCGTGCTCTCTGCAACCCAAGAATATTTATCACAGCTATCCGCCGACACTCCATTTGCAAACATACGGAATACCGCCGTAAGTTTTTGATGAGGCGATAATCCCAAAACATTTACACAATTTCGCTTCCAATCAAAAAACTTGTCATAAGCAACCACCGCATTCAAAATACGATCGAAAAGTCATCGGCTCATACGGAATCTTTGACATAATTTTTCACTTCCGAATGTGTTTTAATCACGGAAGTAGTCGTGTATGAGCAACTTATTCTAAAGAACACGTGAGCGATTTATGGTTTTATGCCCGACAACCGAACCAACGCGAGTTCTTGAAGATTTTGCTTCTTCTAATTCTTTAATTTCATCTTGATTTCTCAATATCTCCATCTTAATCACATCAATAACGTCGTCATCACTATAATCGGTTGAAGATTGCTCGATAGTATCTTCCTCTTCGGATGAAGAATCGATGAAAATATCAAGAACCACCTCAAAATTCATCACAACACAAAAATTACAGCTAAGAGAATATCGGAATTGGTTTTGGGATAAAATGAGATGTGGGGATTGGCTTATAGATGTAATTCACAAATATAGTCGTTACGGACAAAATATAGCCGTTACTAACAAATATAGCCATTGAGAGAAGAAAAAAATTTACTCAGCGCAACAGGCGCCTAAGATACAACGCCTGATTAAAAAAAAACAATCAGGCACCTATGTCATAGGCGCCTGTTGCGCTGAGTAAAAAAAAAATTCCTTGAAGTGTATAAATTGCAATGAAAACAAAAAGGGATAGAAGACAACATCCATCAACACAATATTGTAATTTGTAAATTGTAAATTGCATAAGAATAAATATAAAATTCTATTAAAATCAAAAGATTCCTTTACAACACATTATTATAATTTGGCTGAGTAAATTTTTTTTTCCTTGAAGCGTGCAAATTGTAATAAAAACAAAGAAGAATGGAAGACAACATCCATCAGCATAATATTATAATTTATAAAGTGTAAATTGCATAAGAATAAACAAAATATTTCATTAAAATCAAAAGATTCATTTACAAAACACTAAACAACACTACACAAACAAACGATCCCCGTCAACACCCATACAATACTAAACATAAGATCCCCGGGTTCGTCTTGATCGTTGGGGAGGAGCGACCCCACCTTCAGATGTCCTTCCCCACAAACCCCTCCCCCGTGAACCCCTCCCACGTGAAGTCCCCGCTTGAGAAGTTCCCGCTTCATCTCCCCATTCAACTTCAATCCCCTGAAACATACAAAATAGGAATATCAATATTAATTAAACGGAAAATATATTATAAGATTCCTTTAAACAATTTACTTCTCCATCTAAATATTCATTCAATTGGGAAAGATGGTCTGGGAAAGACGGTCTCCTGCACGTCTCAAGTTCTCTGTCAATTGTGTAATACGACTCTCGTTATGAAGGTGTCGAGCCTCCAAATTTAATGTCCTATCAAGTGTAAGCTTCCGCATACCCTCAGTCATAGCAAAAAAATCATATCCTATTGCCACGTCTATAGTAGAAGTCGATGCAATAGAGGGAATGGTATGCCACGTTGTCCCATGTGGTGACCTTAACTTTATAATCCATCCAGGGTAATCACCAAGCCGTGGGGGAGGGATTTGTGTCTCCTGAGCAGAAAAATCTGCAGTGGGAAACTCAACACGGGGAAAAGTAACTCCGCTTATCAAAGCACCAAGGCCTGGGATGTCAATGTTTCCGCACCTCGCAATATCCGACATGAGTGCACCATGTGAAACATGCCTCCAATATGCATCATAGTGGATATGGTGACCCACAATATAATGTTGTGCTTCGATCCAACCCGCTGCTCAGAGGGAACGAACCACATCAGTAGACGAGAAGTAATGGAGTTTCTCTGGAGGGTCGTACGGCACTGCACGATGCTCTAGTTGAGCCCAATAACGGTCTCCAAGATACCACTCGTATCCACCAAATGGACATTACAGGAGTAGTCTTTTACGACTGATATTACCGGCGATGATTGCCTCCCGCTTTAGTGCATCTTTCATATTTCTAAAGGGATCCCATTGCATGTTGGTGATTGTTCGCAAATCCAGTTGTTGCCTCATTAGTGCTAAATGATGCTTCGCCTTATTACCCACAACTTTTCATCTTTTAATTTGCCAGGCTGACATTCTTGGCCAAAAATCATCCAACCTATTATCTATCAGGATATGATGGCCTATCTGGCAATACTCGTAGCAATGATACTGCAGAAGGTAAAAAAATAAAAAAATAATTATCCAAATAATATTGAATTCCAAAAATATAAATAACTAGAACTATTAATCAAAAATATTTTACCTCGACCAATTGGAAAAGGCCGCTGATATATTTTACCTCTTGTTTGGATGCTTGGTCAAGGTAGTAGTAGAGATGCCCTAATATAGCGGAGCCGAAGTCTATCGTATAAGCCTTGTTTTCCAAAACGGCAATTGGACATAACAACTCTAGTCGAGCCCAGCTCTTCGAGTTCCCAAATAAGACACCTCCAAAGTACAATAGCATAAATGCTTTAAAGATTGTTTTAGCATTAGCGAGATCTCTGATGTTTACTTTGGTATGGTCAAGGTAAGTTCGGAGGTGAGCAAAACTAATGCATCCCTTTTCATAATCTGTAGGCATCATATCGGGAAAAGCCCTTATGGCGTTACCGTAATCCGTGGATGACTCATCAAATCCTATCGGCTCTCCTGCCCCGATACCTATCCCGGTAAGCACAGTAAAATCTCTAGGAGTGATCCCTAGCTCTCCACAATGTAGGTGAAATGTGTGAGTGGTTGGCCACCAACGCTCAATCATCGCCAAAATTACTTGGTTGTCTACATTCCCAATTTTACAATCAAATACACTCATCAAATTGATAGCCTTTAATCTCTGCTTCAAGTAAGGTACCTCAATAAGAATTACGTAAATTTCGCAGAGGTTGACCAACACTGACCTACATTTAAATCTAACTCAAGCCTGTAAAGGCATTAATAAACACAAATAAGAATATCTAAATTAAATTCTACGGGAAGTAAATACTTTGAAATAAGTATAAAACCAATAATTTACTAATATGCGTTATTTCAACTTATCGATGTCGTAGCAACTGATGTGGACATATGACCCTTCCCATCCAGTTGTGTGAGTTTCCAAAAGTCACGCGCTTCATAATTTTACGGAAGAGGTGGAGGAGGTTCAATGGAGGCATTGACGACTTCTACAAAATCTTTTTTCCATTTTTTGCCCGATAAAAAGCGCAATTGAGAAACATGACCTTCGCTATAATCGGATTCGGATCCCTCCTCATCACCGGTTCCGTCATATTCTTCCTCCTCTAACGACATCGCATTAATAAACACATACTAATTTATATAAAGACCAATGGAGTATACTCAGGGTAATAGGAAGTATTGAAATCAATCAGAGGGTGTCAAATTCTTATGATTACAACATAATGTCAAATTCTTAGCAAGCACCAAGGCGTGTTCGTCGTTTTCAACGTCATTTTCCACACAATACCCTAATTTCAACACATTGGAGTGAAACTTTGGGATACAAGAGGAGTAAAAATTACTAATTTTAACACTATGAAAGCCAAATTCAATCAATACCCTAAATTCTACCAAGAAATCACAATATTGAGAAAATTTTACAATACACTAAAATACTTTAATTAATAGAAATCACAAAATCAAGTGAATACCTTAAATTAGCAAGTAACAAATTGTTGGAATGATACATTTACTTCAATTACACCAAGGGAATTCGAAATAAATGTGTATATATAGAGAGTGAGAGTGAGAGAAGTGTTTTGTTGGAAGAAATTTGTCAAGAGAGGACCAACAGATTCGTCTTGAAGCTTCAGTCCATCAGGCGCCTAAGACTTAGGCGCCTAATTTTTTTTTATAAATAATTTGGGCGCCCAAGTTTTAGGCGTCTGTATTTTAAAACAAACAGTCGCCCAAGTGTTATGCGCCTATTTAGATTCCAAGTCAAGTACTTTTGGAGGAAATGGAGTCTGACTACCTTGGATTTGGCTTTTTTGCATCCAAGGCAGTCAGGCATTTTAGGAGATGCTCTTAGAGCATAAGAATCGGTTCGGGTCTGACACGTTTCTGGAAAACTAAAGCCAAACTCGAATAGACAAATACCGGGTTCCTAAATTCCGAACCGAAACCGAACCGAGTTTTTTTAAAACCGGACCGAACTGACTGATCCGGGTTGGTTTCTCGGTTTGCCAGGTTCTATGTACAGCCACTACATCCTACTTCTAAGGGCAATGAGACTCCTCCATGTCTCTATGCTTCTCTTGTGTATGACTACTGTCCCTTCATGGGCTCTCACGTGCCCCAGGTATTAGTCGTGTGCTGGAGATAAATTATGAACCTAGATTACACTGGTTTGCAAAAAAAAAAAAAAAAAAAATGAATATTAGGCATCTAATAGTTGATGCCAATAATTATCTTCCCAATTCGTAATTTTTGATTGGATCAGATCAGTTGGAATCAAACCAATTTACCTTACCCCTCATGCCCCAACAAATGGTCTCAGTCCCTCTAACTCTTATGTTGCACTCTAAACGTGATTCAAACAATACTGACCAAACAGTCAAAACTACCAGTCCAAACTAAACCAAACAACCTAAACCTTCCTTCACTACCAACATTACCATCGTCTTTATTGAACTCCAAAGTAAACATTAGCAATGGCACTAGTAATCTATTGGTACGACTTCGTTTGTTTCGCAATCGTGGGTGCATCCATCATTGCCTCATTATGGGTGCTGAAACTGAGAGAAGGATCGGGAACATGCGATAACAGCGAGTATGAGAGCTTGTTGGTTTCTCAATCAGATGGAGATGATGGATATGTTGGTGTTACTCCTCTTGGGCACATAAGTTCGACTCAACTATGGACTAGTTGTTGGCGAGGTGTGCATCCTATATGGTTATTGGTTGTTCGGCTAGTTTCTGCTGGAGTTTTGGCTGGTATCCTAGCGTGGGATGTTGGTCGATATGACATGAGCATATTTATATATTACACCGAGTAAGTACTCCGATTTCACGTATTATTTTCTTGGATTTTTTTTTTAGGACATATAAGTGTTATTAAACCATAGTAACCAAACTGGAATTTTTTTGGCAATAATTGGTGGAAGGGACATTCATAGCGAAATAATTCGAGGGGGCAGCAATTTGTAGAGGTCTGAATAAGACCCACATTTTAGTTCTAACCATCCTTCAATGAGAAAAACATAATCCACCTTTAGTTATTTTGAGGGGACGATCCTACATAAATTTCGGTGAGGGTCAATGGTCCGGTAATGGCCTAGTGATGACAAGACAACCTGGGTTTTTTTTTTTTTTTTTTTGTTTAGTATGAGGGCGAGTGCTTAAACTAAAATCAGTGCGCCATTGTTGTCACTCAATGCATTTTAGCATGGAGATATCAGGACGATCCGTACATTATAATGAGCATTCCAGAAAATCACAATCAGAAAATAATAACGACCCATACTCACACATTACAATCTACGGCATAACATCCAAAAGAAACGAAATCTCTGTTACGGTGGGTAAAAGAAAAACTGAAATAAAAAATTAAGCAAAAAAAAACCCCTAAGATTTCTCACACAGCAAGTGCTCTACAAAACAGTACTTTGCTCGAAAGCTGATAGAGTTCCTGGACTCAAAAGTGGTAGTGAACAACTTGAATACCAACTAGGTGATAACAACCCAAAGAAATTCGTCTCCTGAAAACCATCATTAACCTGCCCATGAAAATCATCACTTGGTACATCAACACACATTCCCTTCAGTCCTTGTCCCTCCGGAGAGTCCAATATTTGAAATGGTGTTGTTTCATTATAATTCAATGGTGGAGATATATTCAAGTTAAGCGGCGGTAGAAAACTACTAGTACTACCACTAGTAGTAGTAGTAATAGTACTAGTAGTTGCCACACTTTCACAACGTACTTCAGGATAAAACTTGGGTGCACCAGTAAGCTCCTGGACAACCTGCCTGAAATTATACGCGTCCACCTTGTAAACTCTAGGAGGCAGTGGAGGTACTGCTGCAGCAACTTGTTTCTTCCACGGTTTCACTGGTGGTTTTCTCACCGAATGTAGATAGGCCGAAGAGTACGACCTCTTTGTTTCCTCTGCGAAAACGCCTAAGTTGAGAGATGATGAAGATGAATCCATCAGAAGTAGTTGATGTTTAAGGAGCTGATAATAGTCTTGTTATATAGTATATATATATATATATATGTTTTAGTTATGAGTCAATATTGTTTCAGGGTCATGGCTGCTGATTCAAGTAGTCTTGGTCAAAAACAGGACCAAATTACTAAATAGGTTGGTGTTTAAGATTATTATTGAGTGAAGGTTCTCAGTTGCCAGGGTTCAACGCCACCAAGGAGACTTGGTTTTGTTGCTTTCATAAGGAACGCTATAATGCAATTCTTATAAGAGTTTCGCTGTGCTATTCGTCACATTATCCGCTATAAGATATAGTTTTGGAGGCAAATAACCGTACAAGCTATACTTCTTCGTACCTACCTTAAGAAGGTGCTTATGTAAATCTTTCATGATGCATAAAACATGATCTGGAACATGCATTGAATCTGGTATTCTAGTAAAATTTATCCTAGAATTATACTAGAATACCATAAAGGATAATGAACACATCCCTACCGTTGTTTGATTCAGAACTATATATTATGAGGATGCCGTAGCGGGTTTTTCTTTTTTATTGAAAGGTGAGCTGGTTGTGATGAGAATTGATCTGCAGTCCTCTTGGTTTCCAAGCACTAGCTCTACCAAATGACCAAGCCTTCCATCTTAGTACTCTTTTTCTTGTTTTTGTTTGAATACATACTTGTGTTTGTAACCAATCAATCCTCGTACGTAATATAAGACTAGCT
Source organism: Kingdonia uniflora (assembly GCA_014058105.1). Classification (NCBI taxonomy): domain Eukaryota; kingdom Viridiplantae; phylum Streptophyta; class Magnoliopsida; order Ranunculales; family Circaeasteraceae; genus Kingdonia; species Kingdonia uniflora. The sequence continues at coordinate 1,287,992 of JACGCM010000440.1, read as the reverse complement.
ATATGTGATTTGCATTCAACCGTTAGTATGACTCGGGGTTCAATTACCCCTTTAGACGTTTCTGTTAGAGATAGATTTAGTATTAATATAATGCTAAGGGCAGTATAGTATTTTCATTTTCTATTGTAGTCTATATAAGTAATCAAGTAGCTTAGATACATCTTCTAATCCAATATAGTTATTTTGTCTCTCTTTCTCTTTAACTTAGATTATGTAATATGGTATCAGAGCTAGTCTGATTCTCACTCTGCAATCTTTCTGCCTCTTTTGGTGCAATTTGATTTCATTTTCTTGGTGCAATCTGATATTTGGAGTTAGAAGAAATTAATTTAAAATCTGATTTAGGGCTTCGAGTGTTGAATTTCTGTGATTTAGAGCTGCGATTTCGGGTTTGCAGTGATTTGAATTTCTATTGTTATTGTTGGTTAGTGGCTTGAGATTGATTTGGGGATTATTGGTTGGGGTTTGGTTTTGTAATCTGATTTAGGGTTTAGTATTTATTGAAGCAAATCTAATTTGAGATGTAGAACCGATTTAGGGTTTGCATCTGATTAGTTAAGGGTGCGAACTCTTCAATAGTAGTTCAAAAATTGGGGTTTTTGTTTCACTTGATTGTGAATTTTTGATTGTTTTTGTGGGTTGTGATTGAGTTGATTATTGGTTCAAATTTCTGGGTGTTGATAACTGTAATTAGGATGCTGATAACTGAAACTTGGGTATCGAGAAGTGATTTTTGTGGACTGATAACTAATGTGTAGTGTTGGGAGCTAATCTCAGGGTGGTGATAATTGATCCCTGGTGTTGGGGACTAGTTTCTACAGTCGCATATCTGACTTTTGTGTTTTATGCACATTCTATTTGGGTATTGTCAGTTCAGGTCTTGGTTTTGATATAGAGCTGGATATTGCGGTTAATTTGCATCTAGTTAAGATTTCACATATAGTTTACATTCAGTTAAGATCTGGCGGTTAGTTTGCATCTGGTAGAATTTAGCTGTTAACTCACGTCTGTGTAGGATCTAGCATTAGTCAGCATCTGTTTAGCTTATTGCAGATAGTTCGCATCTAATTAGCATATGGGGGCTAGTTCGCATCTAATTACTATTTGGTAGTTAGATCGTATCTAATTAGCATTTGGCGGATAGTTCGCATCTTATTAGCATTTGGTAGTTAGTTGACATCTGATAAGGATTTGGTGGTTAGTTCACTCTAAGTTGATCTGATTTAGTTTGGTAGCATTTGGTTTGGCGATTGATATGACATCTAATTTTTGGCTTCTGTGTAGTTCTGCTACATCTTTCTGTTGGTAATATCCGAGTATTTTTGGGTTTTGGTTCTGTTTTGGTGGGCATTAGTGGATAACATCTTCTTCGAAATTGAACTTTGGATATGGCTTAGTGCTTCTGTTTTCTACTTGCAAGGTGTTAGAGATAGATTTAGTATTAGTATAATGCTAAGGGTAGTATAGTATTTTCATTTTTTATTGTAGCTTATAAGTAGTTAAGTAGCTTAGATTGTAACCTATCTCTTCTAATCCAATGTAGTTCTTTTGCCTCCCTTTCTCTTAAACTTAGATTATGTAATAGTCTCCGGCTAGCCTGCGAACCTATGATGATTTTCTTCTTCTTCTTCTTCAAATATTTCAAATGTATTTAGTATTTTCCACATTGAATAAGATTCAAAAACAGATAACACATGAAATCTTCAACATCAAAACCTTATCTTTTAAGGAGATTCACATTTCAGTAGTGTCAAATGATACCAGTCACTCCCACTTGGCCCAAGGGTCCTCCACACCTTGGGGTCCTATGTATTTAGATTCTAATTCTCGTATTAAATGATTTACAGGTGGACCACCACTCTAACCATTATCTACTTTTTGGTAAGACCCTATGCCCCTCTCAATTATTTTTGCATTATTAGCATTCAAGACTCAGAGATCTTAGTGGAGTGATTGAAAGCTATGAAACACTCCAGTCATGGCTAATTCTATCATAGAGACTAAACTAAGGAAAATGGTGCAGGACCAAGTTTTTCCTAAACAATTGATTCTCTTCTTTCGTGAATTTCTACGCTCGGTTTAGTAGGTCAGAAACATGTTTAAAACCGTACCGCCCTCTCTAACTAAACAAACTCCCACAAAATGTTTGTCACTTCACTGTGGATGCCCTAAGAAACTTAATAGATAATGAAATCCAAAACACAATTAAGGTTATTATATTGAAATATCTTGCTTGTAGCTAGGCAGCATTATATCTGCTCATGGATGTTGGGAGTACTCAAACTCCATTGTCGCGGTAAATAATGAAGAGAACAGATGTTTGACAAGGGACGTAGAAGAGAGTAAATCTACGACCACGACTAAGTTTAGAACAGATAAAATTCGAGGTAGCATCAAAGTCCAAAGCCATCACGAGCAGGAGGAAATTGAGAAAAGAGCTGGGTTCTGGGGATATATGATGCAAACATTATATCAGGTACCACAGTTTAGCTAAAACTCTACTTTGTGTTCGTAACTTATTTTAGTTCAAGTTTGGTGTTTTGAAGCTGATCAAGTTAATTTAACAGACTTGTGCAGGTGCCGTGTTTCTTACTGATATTGTGTTTTGGTGTATCATAGTCCCGTTTATTAAAATTAAGCGTCTCCAGCTCAGTGTCGTACGTAAAATTCTCACTTACATACAACACATCATTATTTCTTAAACTGGTTAACTTATCGTATTTCACTGTGTTTTTTTTTTTTTTCTTTTTTTTATCGAATACGTTAATCCTCTCACGTGTCATGATCTTTAAACATTCAAATTTTCATGTATATCTAATTTACGAGGGGCTGGTTATTTTCACGCCAGTTAATGGGATGCTCGCATACATTCAATGCCGTGTTTCTTCTACTAGACACATCTCTCAACAGTCTTGTAAGTACTATAAGAACATCATAGTCGCAGTTTGCTCCAGTTTTTATCTCTTTGTATTCTCAAGTAAATCTGACTCTTTTTGGTCATCATAATTAGCCATTCCCGTGGTTCCGATTGTCATATTTTGTGTTATGGAGTTGTCTATACGTTATCTTCCAATGGGTCATCCACGCTTGTGGGTTTTCATGGTTAGGAACTAAAAAACTTTTAGCACTTTTTCTTTTTTCACATTTACTTGATTACGATATCTTCCTTTTTATCAACAATGATGGTTTTAATGTGTTTTAGGTGGCCTTACCCTTTCCTCGAGCTCTCAACTCCGTGGGCGCCTCTATGGTAAACTACTAACCACGCACCCGTCTCTTATACTAAAATTTTGAAGCTAATATGAAGTTATCTTGTAGGTATGTTTGTTTGGCTCTGATTCACCTCCCCTGCTACAGTTTATACGCTCTGATTGTAAAAGCAAAGAACTCGTTTTTCTCGAGATGGTTTCCTCTAGCATATGTAAGAGCGAGCTAGGATCTTTATATGTATTGTTTTGATTGATAAGTTGTGAGTGTGTTTTAGTGCTTAAGAGGATTCTCACATCACTTTAACTCCATAAAATTACAGTTTGTATAGTCATTGATCTTGGGGAATTATTTTGTATCCCGTCTCAGATTTCCTAAAGCGAATACAATAGGTTGTGAGTGTAATGACATCTTTTACAATCTCCCAAAGTACCATTCAAACTATACTCTCCCCTCTGCCTGGAATAGGGAAAGTGTCATTCGAATTAGACTCTTCTCTATGCCCGGGATAGAGCAGTCCTCGGTGGGTGATCCTGTAACTATAAATAATTCTATTGGATATCAATTCATGTGCAAAGGGGTTTCAACAAAATTAGGGCCTAGAAGTGGCTTTCATCCGTGTGACTGTCCCTAGAATGAACTTCGAGTCTCTGACCAATCAATTTTTAAACCTCCAAATTTCTTAGGCCAAGTCTCAATGAAGCCATAAAAGATCACGTAGTGGGTTTGTGCTCGACTTCACATTTGACGTAAAAATCTACACCTCCTTGGGTAGTTAAGTTGGGACAATAGCGGTGGCAGAGTGAGGGAGTGACATTATCAAGTAGTCTTACAGTACTCATAATTAAAGGCGGATGGGTATGTGACACTGCTCTTGGAAGTTTACCTTTATTTAGAAGGAGAAAATAACAGATCTTGAGACCAGAGTACATGCTCAAACTTTCGCGTTAGTAAACACGACTTGTACAAGTTGGACACACAACGCTCAATCCTCCGTAGACGAATCCTGTAAACATATTCCATGTGGCCAGATCTCGGCAAAAATAAATGGGTAGGAGTGGTTGATGGTTGATAAACCTTCATCCAAATTGATACAGACTCTTTTGAGGTAAAAACCCACACCTCCTTGGGCTCGTTATGTAGAAATAACACCACTTGTACACATATCCCAGTGTTATCAGACCTTGAAAATTAAATGGGAAAGGGTGGTTGATAAACCCGGAAACCGCCCTTACCTACGACCATAATTGCATAACTCCAGCTGTTCTACCCATAACCCTTCAATGTGTAGGTACATTGGCTTTCAATTTAATTAGCTGGATTGAAGACTGTAGACATTATCTCTGATGACCATAAAGCTCTATTCAGATTCCTCATTAGCCAATTTGCACTTACTTACCGAAGAATGTCAGAAACTTACTTAAATTCTGAAACACGCTTCTGTTAAATTGTACTCATTATTAAGTGGGTGAGTTGTACCTTTTTTGGCAACACAGACACATCCGGACTATGTAGTTAAAAGTGCCACTAGATCCAGCACAGGATGGTTGAACCTGAAAGAACTGACTGAAACTAATAAGAGAACAGAAATAAACACATAATGAAATGTTTATGTATGTGTTTTTGGATAAACAAAGAAATATTGATCTTACAACAATGTCTTAAAGTTCCTTCTCTTTAGGAAATATTTCACTCTTTGGTTTGGTCCTTTATCAAGATCCGCAACAACCTCCAGTGTCTAAATATTGTATTGCTTTATCTCTCTCTCTCCCAGTCTCCAACCACATAAATCATAATATGTCCTTAGAGATTACAAACACAATGTCTGCCTTTCAACTTGTGTCATCTATTCTAATCTTCATTCTTTCAGTTTTTTTTACTGTAAATGCTCAGCCCAGCATAATATGCAACAGTGGCAAGTTTCAGAAGATGGGCACCAACATGAATAGTTTACCCTTCTGTGACCGAGGACTTTCATATCAAGTTCGAGCCAAGGACTTGGTCGACCGCATGACCCTTGAGGAGAAGGTTGCACAGATTGGGGATAATGCAGTTGGGGTTCAGCGTCTTAATCTTCCGGGGTACAAGTGGTGGTCAGAAGCTCTACATGGAGTCTCAGATGTTGGACCTGGCACTCATTTCAACAGTAATGTCACTGCTGCCACCAGTTTTCCCACTGTTATACTATCTACGGCTTCTTTCAATGAGACATTGTGGAAATCCCTTGGAGAGGCGGTTTCGAATGAGGCTAGAGCAATGCATAATTTAGGATTGGCGGGACTAACATTTTGGAGTCCGACTATTAATGTTGCGAGGGATCCAAGGTGGGGGAGGATTATTGAGACACCTGGTGAAGACCCATTTGTCGTGGGACGATATGCAGCGAATTATGTGAGGGGTTTACAAGATGTAGAAGGTTACTTGAATACAAAGGATCCCAATTCGAGGCCTCTCAAAGTAGGGGCTTGTTGCAAACATTTTGCAGCTTACGATGTTGATAACTGGAAAGGGATCGACCGGTACCATTTTGATGCCAAGGTAGTTTATAGAACACTATTTTTTCCCGATTTTGAGTAAATGTGGAAAAGCTATAATTTACAATAATGTGCAGGTGACCGAGAGGGACATGGTAGAGACATTTCTCTTGCCGTTCGAGATGTGCGTTAAAGAAGGTGATGTTGCAAGTGTCATGTGTTCGTACAACAGAGTTAACGGTATCCCAACTTGTGCTGATCCAAGGCTTTTAAATCAGACGATCAGGGAGCAATGGAACCTTCATGGGTAAGTTTCTCTAAATACTGACAAATAAGCGACAAGAACTTCAAGATTCTCATATGGGTATTGGTCTAATATCTCTTCAGGTACATTGTGGCCGACTGTGATTCCATCGAAGTCATGGTAAATGGTCACAAATTTCTTAACGACACACCACAAATGGCCGTCGCACAAACGCTCAAAGCAGGTCTTGATCTAGACTGTGGGGTTTACTACCCCAAGTACGCTATGCAAGCTGTGAAGGAAGGGTTAGTGAAGGAGGAAGAAATCAATCATTCTCTTAAGAACTTGTACATTGTCTTGATGAGGCTTGGGTGGTTTGACGGTACCCCTGGTGGTGCTTTCGTCCAACTCGGAAAGAATGACATTTGCTCACCCCAGAATCTCGAATTGTCAGCTGATGCAGCTAGACAAGGCATTGTCTTGCTCAAGAATAATAACACATTACCATTGAGCTTCAGTAGCGGTGATCTGAAGCCAACATTTGCCGTGGTAGGACCTCATGCCAAAGCAACCATTGCCATGATTGGAAACTATGCCTGTAAGTTGGTTCACTTTACTTTACAAATTATAGTACTAATTGATCTTGGCACGATTTATCTTGGGAAGAAATATATTTGATAACACATTTTCGTTTATTGTGTTTGTCCTTCAGTAAAAACAGGTCTGGCATGCCGCTATTCTACACCAATTGATGGAATCTCAGCCTACGGGAACGTGAAATATGCACCAGGATGTTCTAATGTGAAGTGTCAAGATGGTTCTGGGGTCCCAACCGCGGTTGTAACTGTACAAAATGCTACTGCAACCTTTGTATTTCTGGGATTAGATCTTTCCATTGAGGCAGAGAGCTTGGACAGAGTGGACCTAAAGTTCCCTGGCTCACAGGAAACGCTTGTCACTGAAATTGCCTCTGCACCCAATGTAGGTCCAGTGATTGTCATAATTTTCTCAGCTGGAGGTATCGACGTCTCCACCATTGCGAGGCATCCGAAGGTTTCTGCTATCATTTGGGCTGGCTATCCTGGCGCTGAAGGTGGTCGGGCAATTGCAGACGTCATTTTCGGCAATTATAACCCAGGTGGCCGTCTTCCGATTACTTGGTACCCAGCAGATTATGTAGACAAGATTCCCATGACATCTATGCAGCTAAGACCGCTCTCCGATTTGGGATACCCAGGAAGGACCTATAAGTTCTATAATGGCTCCACCGTCTACCCTTTTGGTTACGGGTTGAGCTACACCAAGTTCACATACACCATTCGATCTGCTCCAAAACTTGTTACATTCAACCTCGCAAGGCTCCAAAAATGCAGACCAATTGATTTCTCTGATGGTCAGAAACTAGACTGCCCTGCAATCCTTGTAGAGGAATCAAAATGCCGAGAGATAATAAAGATTGGCTTAATGGTTCGCAACACAGGACCAAAAGATGGGGCACATGTGGTATTTTTATACACCGTACCACCGTCCAATATCGCTGGAACCCCTATCAAACGACTTGTGGCCTTCAAACGAGTCTTCTTAAGGGCTGGGGAATCTCAACCAGTGATATTCAACTTGAATGCTTGCAAGATCTTTAGCATCATCACTGATAATGCTTATGAGTTGTTGCCTGCAGGAGAACATTCAATTGTCGTAGGAAATAAGCCAGATGCAGTTACAAGAAACATCGCTTTGAGGTTTCAGTAGAGCATGATGACTTGTATAATTTCAAATTTAACGTTTTTACATGAAAGTGCCAACAGTATATATTATACACTAATCCTAACATTACGAGAAACATTTCTTGCAGATTAAAGTGACCATCTTCGTTGCTATAGTGAAATTAGTCCTGTTAATAATTATCTCTTAATCAATGATTGGGGGGCAACTAAGATAAATCGATTTATATTAAGAAAAAGGGATGCAGTACGATTTACATAATAAACAGGCCCGAAGTCTCTTTAAAGCATGAGTTACAAGAGAAACCTAACAAGGAAGCATCACATTAAGAGCATTGGGCCAACTAAGTTGGCACATTAAGACCATCTCCCATCAGTAATGGCTGCACCAAACTTAATTAAAATATTGGTATTCTTTCTCTTATGTATAACTATAGTCGAAGATTTAGCGAAGAAGTTTATCACATTGATGTAGGGAGTTTTATTTTGTTTACCAGACAAGAAGTTAACAGTGTTAATTGAGCATTATATCATTGTTACCTCAGAATTGATGTCGTCCGGCAAGTTAAATATTTATGCAGAAACTTAGGTTGTTTGCACTAGAGCGGATAGATTGAAATCTCTGCTGGATCTTTGAAAAAAAATTGCCATGTGGAGGTACTGTACTGTGCAAGAGGAATATTATTGGACAGCTTTGCTATCAGGTTGAATAATAGCCCAAATCTCACGTCCTTCATATTCATGCAACTTCGAATAAAGCAAGCGAACGACAACTTTAAGCTCGTAATGAGCCAGAACAGGTTAACCGCATATTCTTGGCACATAACCTGCAGCTAAACAATTTGATTATTCCCCAACAACTTCACTCTAGAATACAAACGAAGGAAGTGCTAAAAGAATTTGCCGTAACATATGGTAATCAGGTTAGAAGATCAAAGTTGAACTGGAGTATTGAGTATCCAGTTTGTCAGATCATTGCCACGTATATGACTGGAATTGGGAAGATATTCCCGAGATAGCACCAGGTTATAAATATTTTAAGCTCCTCATTATGTCCTTAGTATAGTTTAGGATATGGAGATGTGATCCATTTAATGTTACATTGTGGCAATGTTTCAAAACCAAACATTCAGCTTATTATTATGTCTGGAATTGTCAATTTCCTTGAATGGCCATCACACCATTCAAGATTAAAAATGTAAAGAGATATAGTTTCAAAGCATGCAACTGGTCAGGTTGCACAAAATCAGTGTTTTGATGGATGCTAAACATTGGAAGTAGGAGGAGGTAAAAAGAGTAGAAGAAACACTGGAATTTCAGTGTCTCCAGACCAAATCGATGAATTGGCATATATGAGTCACCTTAACATCTACCGGGATTGACATCTCGTCTATTTGGTCTGGAAACACCAAGTTCCAGAAACTGCAGTATCGGATTCCCGAACCTCCTCATATTTCCAAATGTATCACATCCATCAAACCGCTGAGCTGCACCCTTCTTAGGATTTGTAAAATGAACAAATTTCTAACTAAAATTTCCCAAAAATAAACAAAATGGCATGTTTATGGATAAACATTTAATGTAAATTAACTTGAATCGTACCCCATCAGTTTGATTAAGTCCATTGCTAATCCAAAACAAATGCCTAAACATAGTATGGTGTTTTCCTCTTACCTAAACCATATAAAATCCCAAAAAGTCTTCAGTGATTACAAACACAATGACTCCCTTTCAACTTCTATCATTTCTTATCTTCACTCTTTCAACTTATTCAAGTGTAAATGCTCAGCCCAACATAATATGCAACAGTGCCAAGTTTCAGCTGATGGGCACCAACATGAATAGTTTACCTTTTTGTGACCAAGGACTTTCGTATCACGTTCGAGCCAAGGACTTGGTCGACCGCATGACCCTCCAAGAAAAGGTTGCGCAGCTAGGGGATCAAGCCGTGGGGGTTGAACGACTCAACCTACCAGGGTACCAATGGTGGTCAGAAGCACTTCATGGAGTCTCTGACGTTGGACATGGCACCCATTTTGACAATAACATCACGGCTGCAACCAGTTTTCCCACCGTCATTCTCTCTACAGCTTCATTCAACGAGACTTTGTGGAAAACCATCGGAGAGGTATAAAACACTTCAAAATGAATTTTGACTATGATCAATCATATTTAGTTTTTTTTCTTACTATGTTCCTGGATGAGTAGGCAGTTTCAAATGAGGCTCGAGCAATGCACAACCTAGGATTAGCGGGACTGACATTTTGGAGTCCAAATATTAACGTTGCTAGGGATCCACGGTGGGGGAGGATACTTGAAACACCAGGTGAAGACCCGTTTGTCGTAGGACGCTACGCTACTAACTACGTGAGAGGGCTACAAGATGTAAAAGGTTACTTGAAAACTAAGGACCCCAATTCTAGACCCCTCAAAGTTGGAGCTTGCTGCAAACATTTTGCAGCTTACGATGTCGATAACTGGAAGGGGATTGATCGGTACCATTTCGACGCCCGGGTACCTATTTAAAAAAAAATCTCTTTAATAACTAGATTCCTCAATTATGAGTTTTTTTTTCCTTCTAATTTGCGATAATGTGAAGGTGACGGAAAGGGATATGGTAGAGACATTTCTTCTGCCATTTGAGATGTGCGTTAAAGAAGGTGATGTGGCCAGTGTGATGTGTTCATATAACAGAATCAATGGTATTCCTACATGTGCCGATCCGAAGCTTTTGAATCAGACGATCAGGGAACGATGGAACCTTCATGGGTAAGGGTCACTACATAGAAAAGAGAACAGCATTACTATGGGTTTAACATATATATTTTGTCTCCAGATATATTGCGGCCGATTGTGATTCAATAGAAGTCATGATTCACGGTCACAAATACCACAACGACACACCAGAAGAGGCTGTTGCACAAACACTCAAAGCGGGTCTTGATCTGGATTGCGGGTCGTACTACTCTGACTATGCAACAGCAGCGGTGAAGGAAGGGTTAGTGAAGGAGGAAGAAATCGATCATTCTCTTCATAATTTGTACATTGTCCTAATGAGGCTTGGGTGGTTTGATGGTACACCTGGTGGTGCTTTCACTGGACTAGGAAAGAACGATATTTGCTCGCCGCAGAACCTCGAGTTGTCCGCAGATGCAGCTAGACAAGGCATTGTCTTGCTCAAGAACAATAACACGTTGCCGTTGAGCTTCGGCAGTGGTGATCAGAAGTCAACATTTGCCGTGGTTGGACCACATGCCAATGCAACCATTGCCATGATTGGAAACTATGCACGTAAGTTAGTTTCAATCTCTCTCACTAAACAGACATACTAATGAAACTTACAGTTGACTAAAACAAAAGATATTGTAACTTCATTTTCTTTTCTATCCTCCAGTGCAATCGGGCATCGCCTGTCATTATTCCACACCACTTGATGAAATTTCCGCTTATGGAAACGTGAAATATGAACCAGGATGCTCTAATGTGAAGTGTGAAAATGGTTCTGGAGTCCCCATTGCAGTTCAAACTGCACAAGGAGCAGATGCAACATTTGTGTTTGTGGGCTTAGATCTCTCCGTTGAGGCTGAGAGCTTGGATCGAATCGAACTCAAATTCCCTGGTTGGCAGGAGGCGCTCATAACCGAACTTGCTTATGCACCCAATGTAGGTCCAATAATTGTCGTAATTTTCTCAGCTGGTGGTATAGACATCTCAACCATAAAAAACCACCCAAGAGTCTCTGCCATCATTTGGGCTGGGTATCCCGGTGCTGAAGGTGGCCGCGCAATCGCAGACATCATTTTCGGCAATTATAACCCAGCCGGTCGTCTTCCAATTACATGGTACCCTGCAGACTACGTAAATAAACTGCCCATGACGTCGATGCAACTAAGACCAAACCCGGACTTAAACTACCCCGGAAGGACCTACAAGTTCTACAATGGATCTACTGTTTACCCGTTTGGTTATGGCTTGAGCTACACCAACTTCACCTACACTATCCAATATGCGCCGACCCTCGTTACAATTGACCTTGCAAAGCTCCAAAAATGTAAACAAATTGAACTCTTGAACGGTGTCAACCTAGACTGCCCTGCAGTTTTAGTCGAGGATTCCAAGTGTAGGGAGATAGTAAAGATTGTTGTAAGGGTTCGCAATACAGGGCAAAGAGATGGGGCACATGTAGTGCTCTTGTACTCAGTACCACCATCAAACATTGCTGGAACGCCGATCAAAAGACTCGTAGCATTCAGACGAGTGTTTCTAAGAGTAGGGGAAGTTAAGACATTGAGTTTCAAGTTAAATGCTTGCAAGAGCTTTAGTATCATTGCCGATGATGCTTATGAGTTGTTGCCTACGGGAGAACACTCTGTAGTAATTGGAAACGGAGCAGATGCAGTTTCAACAAAGATTTCGATGAGCTTTCAGTTTCAGTGAAGAGTAGATTAAGCACTAATGGTCATTACAGGTGATGAGCTTGTCAGGATGTAGTACCCCAACAAAGAAGACCAAAATATAAAATATCATGTATCATATAATTTTCAGTGACTCTGTTATCCTTGCTACAACTAACTGAAAACTTAAACCTGATTTGGAAGATGAAAATTATTTTTTTCACCTCGAGTTTTGTCCTTCTGATTTCATGTATATCTGTAAGGTAAAACCGATAATATTCAACTCCATTCCACCTCTAAACATGTCTCAGGAACATTTATTCGAACAATCAACAAACAAATAGACAAATACAAACATAAATATAAATGACACAAGAAAGTTAGTGTTTTTACCCGAATGTTTCGGCAATTGTATAATTGCAAGGCAGAGCGATACCATCGGCGAGGTCGGTAAAAAGATGTGATTGTTGTAGGACATTGATATCGCTGTTAACCCCCTGCTAACCCAAAAAAAACATGTCAAAACCAAAGATCGTATAAAGCTACCGCTTCAAGAATTATAGCCGTTTTGGGGTAATGACCAGTAAATTGACCGTGCCAAGCTATGAGATAATTTTTTCATATCCAATACATGCAATCAAGGCTTCCTAACATGCTGGGAAAACCCCGTGACTCTTCTATTGCAATTAACTTTTCGACATCGGCCGCGTTTGGTGCTCGAAGATATTACTCTCTAAAAAAATTTATAACTGCAACACAACATTTTCATACTTAACAAGGTTGTGTTTTATTTTATTCTCAAATACTCGCCAAAAAGATCCGCCGCGACACCGTAGCTTAACATACGTAGTGCCGCGATTATCTTTTGTTACCGGGTGACAACCCAATTGTTTTCGTGCAATTAGCTTTTTGGAAAAAGTAAGCATCGTGTGCTACTACTGCATCGAATATTCGCAAAAAATATTTGTTTACTCATACGAAAATGTCGACAAAAATCTACATCTTTATATGTGCAGGAGTGTTGAAGTAGTCCCGCATAATACTGTAATGCCATAATTTGTGGTCTCGCATCTTTCTTTTATCCTCACGGCCCATGACAGTCCCACGGTGAGTCGAAGTTTCATCATATACTACAAGGTTCACTGTATCTTGGTGCATAACGGTTATTGTCGTAGCATAATCAAACATAAGATCGTCAAAGGAAGACGATGCACGTAGAGAATCGTCAATAGATGAAAAGGATGATAAGGAAGACATGTGAGGCTGTGGAGTTGAGATATTAGGTAGAAGGTGAAGAAGAAACAAACAGAGAAAAGTGTAATTATATAAGGAAGAATAACTAGTCATTTAGGAGTTCAGAAAATGCGACAGCCTTTTGATTACCGGGCAGCAATCAAAATACCGCCGCATTTCCTAAACTCCCAAACAGCTAGTTCTTCTTTTGGACAAACTCATGTTTACTTCCAACAACTATTTTTGGCATCCCAACGGCTATTTTTTAAACATCCAACGGCTACACAGTTCTTGCTATATATAGGGGTATATGTTGGCTCTTTAACAACAATCCCTCTACTTCGACCTAACAATGCCAAATTTTTTAGCTCTGACAGTGGATTCTTCAGTGGTATTTGGCTGGAATAAAGATTGCCCCTCGCCGCGTCCTAGCAAGAATTTATTAATAATCCACCTCTCCGACAACTCAACTTCGATCGTTTATAAGACCGAGTTCACGTCCAATTCAGGAAGCACACAAAACTTCAATACCCTCCTGTAGATTTAAACAACAGGTAGAATATACTTAAGGTTAAATGTGATGAGTTTCATGAGATATGGAAAAGTATTGATAGACGGGTCAGAGGTGTTCCACTAGCCTATATTTTGTGCAAAGCCAGAAACGAATGGTATGAGAAATAAGAACTAGTTATTCCCGTTCGAGACTTTATATGATTTTTTTTATAGGACCTACGTTCCGCCTGATCCTCATACAAATTATCGGCTAGAAAACTACGGACAGGATCCGCTCCTCCTTACTAATGATCCGAGTTTAATCCTTATATCAATCATGATTACCGAACGAATTAGACGCATAGGAAGACTTTAAATTTGGTTTTAATTGTATATGTTGTTAGTTTAATTTTGTGCATAGAACTACTATTTTAATAATTGTAATTGCATTTCTATTTAAATTCAAGTTATAGTCAAAATTGATCGATAATAATTGAATTTAAAGAAATGGGATATTAGGTCATACAAGTACTTAAGTAGAGAAACAAAAGTCGCATAGTACAACGTTTTCAAATAGTTTAACACATAGTCGCACAATAAAAATATACGTCTACAATAACACTCATCTCACAACTATATCTACAGATACGGACCAATATCATATCCAATACGCCGCCCCCTACTGATACTATCGGCTCCCCTAGTTCGAATGCCAGTTCCACGGGTCCCCTCCCTAGTCCTAGCGTTACTGTCATCTGGTAGCGACACTACCTATAAACTTGGTGTCGTCCTCAGCTGTAAGTTTTGAAATGAACAAAGAGAATTTATTTAGATTTGGACAAATTAAATATGACCTTAAAAAGTAAAAATAAATAAATAAATTTCTTACATGTTGATATGGTTGCTCGTTAATAATGTGATAACCCTTCGTTAGAGTAGCAACCTGATCAGTCGATGATACGATCATCTAGTTATCCCGCAAAGACTCTATAAGGGCGACTCACAACATACCCAAACTCAGGTTCCATAACTCCTCTAAGTCGTAAGAATGAGGCATGGGTGGCGGCTTCCTCAAGCGGTAGATGGGAATCGTCTGACGCCTCCCTGGTCACTCTATGTTCTACCTTGCGTCTGGCCCCATCTCCATACCGGGCAGACTGAAGTCCTGGGACAAGCTATGAACCTCTGCTGACATAACCATAATAGGTATAATACCAGACTTGAGTGCACTGACCCTAAATAGATCTATGTTCCCCATCCTCTGGGAATTTGTCAATAGGTGGCCAACCTCAGTAGTCATACTACTATAGTAGTCAGCGTAAATCATCCTCGACTCGTCCATCACAAATTGGCTATAGCCAATGAAGCCAGACTCTCTCAAAGCTTTTAAATCAGCTAGACTAAGATGTGGCGACATCTTGGATGGAGGATCCATCGAAATACCCGGATAACCAGTCAATTGCCTCCACATCTATCCCCCAAGTAATACTCACAGTTTCTATTTGGGACTTAAAGTGGCATCCTCTTTAAGGACAACTCTGAAGCAATATGTACGTCATTTAACTCTAAAGCCGCAGATGTATCCCAAGGACGCTAGTTAATCGAATCAATAGTCTGATGGTCAATGAGGTATCGGCAATAGTAAACAAGTTTCCTGCCTGGTCATATATTTTCTTCCAGTTCCCCTTCTCCCATGCTTTAAGGCGAGGATACAATGTCATCTTCAGCGCATTGCTGACAATGGAGTGACCAACCCCACAATACTTGTAGAACCAATACTGTATTTGGGAATAACACATATCATTGGAAAAGTATTAGTGTACCTTAATAAGTTGTAAAAATCCAGTGATGGCACCCCCGGTCGTGACTGCGGTATCCAAGCCATGGTACAAAAATGCAAGAATAGCGGAACCCCAGTCATATTAGGGAGTTGTGTCCAAATCGGCCGCGGCCTTGAGATATCCAAGCGAGACGGTATCGTTGGCCGTTTAGAACCATAAATGTCTCATCATGAAAATGATAAAAGCACGAGCCATCGTACTGTCATTAGAGCGATCATCTGTGATGGTCAAGTATGTCCTTAGATGTACAATTCTAACGTACCCACTTTTTGTTTTGTTGGATGAAATGCGGGAGAGAAATTTTATCACCTCAGACAAAATACTTCATCGGTCTCATACGGTAATGGTACAGAATTTTTGCCGATTGGCAATGACTTAAGTATTGTTAAATTCAATTGAGTAATCCCTATCTCCACATAAGGGAAAAAAAAGTGTAAGTTGTCCGCCACCAACGATCTGTTAGTGCCTGAATTAACTGATTATCAGAATTACTCAATTTAATCTCTATGAAATTCCTGAATAACTTCACCACGGGATCCCTTATTATCAAAATTTTGGTAATCTCGTTCCAAACTTTTATAACCGTAGTGAATGTGTCGTGCGGACGCATCGAATCGCGATTATATTAATTGGAGTATTTTTTAAATACTTGATTAAGGAAAATAGCAAAGTCACCATTAAACAAATTCATACTGTGAGATCCTTGCCAGTGTGAAATATATGCATCACGCTATTTGGAAGAGCGATAATAAACAGTATGTGTGGAATCTTATCTTGGGTTGGATGTGATTGGCCTTGAATTTCTTCTACCTCACAACCTTTTATTTTCTTCTGGACCTCGACCGAATTACGACTTACTCTGAATCTCTTGTCACTCTAAAATTAGGGTCACAACTTGGATGTGCGCTTCCCCGTGGCATTTCCATTTGATTGCGTTTGAGGTTGGTAAGAAAAAATTTATAGTTTTGAACACAAAAGCAAGGGAGGATGGAAACAGTTTTGGGGAGGGAATGAAGTGATGTGTATTTTGTTTAACAGATGAAGCGGCGGTGTTAAGAATATCGTG
This sequence comes from Kingdonia uniflora, assembly GCA_014058105.1. Lineage (NCBI taxonomy): Eukaryota > Viridiplantae > Streptophyta > Magnoliopsida > Ranunculales > Circaeasteraceae > Kingdonia > Kingdonia uniflora. The sequence goes on along the minus strand of JACGCM010000440.1, from coordinate 1,271,320 downwards.
CAGGCTTTGGATTACCGCGTGGTGTTTTGAAGTCTGATAAATTAATAAATAAAAAAGCACGTCAACCCAACTACAAGAAGAGTTGAGCTTGGGTTAGAATTTTTTTTGTCTGACTTGAGGACCATCAGTCAGATCCCACACTCAACTGTTGAAGATGCTCTAACACTAAATCCGCTGTCCATCCAGGTTTGCTAAAAATACTTGAGGCACCTAAAAATTTATAGTAAATATTAGGCATAAAAAAAATGTAGGAGCATGCTCCCACTAACCACGGGTCGTTGGATGACCTCACCACTAATAGACGAGCACGTCGTAGGGGAAGCTCTCTTAACGAACCTAGAGCCATGACGAAAGCAACTGATACTGACGAACATTTTATACCATGCCCATGTGGAAATATAAAGCCTAAAACCCCGGAGGGGTGTCCTAGGAATTCTACACATCACGTGAGCCCGAGCACTTCTAGGTCAGAAACTCTCCTATAAATAGGGAGATAAGGTGACCAAAGAAGGGAACTTTTATCAAAACCTCTTTCTCCATCTACAAACAACCTAGTAACTCTAGAAGAAGAGGGAGAAGAGACCCAGAGAGAGTCGAGTGGTTCCCTCCTCTGGTGAGACGTGTCCAGCCCAAAATAACTAATCACTTATTATCATCCCTGAGAAGACTCTTGAGACTAAAATAAAAAAAACTATGGAATCAATTATTGAATCACATTTTTTCATGGTACGACCTTAGTTTCTTCAAGTCCCCAGTTATAATCTGAGTTAAAAAAGTAAACATTGACAATAATCGTAAGTTTGTAACTTCTAAACAAAACCCTATAATTATCTTCTTAGGGTTTTGTGATTGGCAAAAACAAAAGGTGTCACACTTGAAAACATGTGTTTATGTCCTCCTCAACCAATTGCTGGAGATGTTCCCAAATATATTGAGGGGGGACAGTGTTAAAGGAAAAGACAGTAGAGCTTCTGCTGGTTTTTAACAAAACAATAAAATGTATTTCAAAATATTTACTTGGTTTTGAACCCATGACCTCCTGGTCCTTGTTTCTTCAAAAACCTCTTTATAAAATTATTTGTCTTTTAACCTTTTGTTCTTTTAGTGTGTTGAGAGAAAGAACCCAAGTTTTTCCTTGAGTTTTAGTCACACATTGTTTGTAAACTATAGTGGAACTAAAAATATAAGGTAGTGCTCACATGATATGTTTGTAACATGTGGCTAAGAGAGAGTGTATATGTGTGTGAGTGTGTGCCGGGGATTTTATACCCTTCAAACACTTAAACCACTCTTGGCGCAGCCCGGTGGGCCAGCCAGCTTGGGTTTGGGCAATTGGTTCTTCTGGCTCTGGAGCCCCAGGTGGCCCTTTGGACTAGGCACTCTATATTCTTTTTGGAAAAAAGTCTCTAGGCTTTGGGCCCAAATAAATCTAATAGGTTTATTCATATCTCTCAACAAGTACAATGTAACAGATACTTACGAACCCCTAAGTCTTTCAACTTGCCTGGTCTCTAGGTAAACCAAAACCACGTACTCACGTTAGAGAAAATATATCTCCCACGTTCAAGTAAAGTTTTAAGAGCCGTTGACTTATAGAATTCTATAAATTGGACTATTTTCCTCTCTACTAAAAAGATACAAAACAACATATTTCTTCTTCTTTCTTCCTGGTTTACAAATCTTCTTCTTTGATCTCTGTTCTAATCGGTTTACAAAAATTGCAAGTTCAATACGTTGTTCCTCCGGTACAATGGAACTCCCGTACACTTTATTTCTCGTTATATCCCGAGAGAAGATTCGACAGTTCACTACCAGTACTCGGGGTAGGTTGAATTATTCCTTAAAGAAAGTATGACACACGCCTCTAGCTTGGTTTCCTGTTGCTGTTAATTTAATAATTTTGTTGTTGTTCTACTAATCAGTTCCAGCATATCATTCACGTTCTAGCCACAGTAGTTCTCTCTCATATCAGTTCTAAGAAAGCTATAATCACGTTTATCATTTCATTAATTTCAACAATTTTCAGGAATAATTGTTAACCTGCTATTATTGCCCTTGCTTCTGACGTTATGAAATTCGATTCCAACAAACCTGCAAAGTTTGATGGTCTCAATTTCAATTGCTAGAAGAGCAAGATGTTCATTTTCTTAACCCTCAAAGAAGTTTCTTATGTTCTCGAACAAGACTGCCCTGTTGAACCTCCTATCCCCAACCCTGTAGAAGATCCTGATATTATTGTAACTGAAATTGATAAGATTTCAGAATCAATATCGGACTGGACTGAGGCTGATTTCAAATTCAATAATTTATCCTAAATGGTTTAGCAGATGATTTGTATGATTACAATTTATAATCCGACACTGTAAAAACCTTTTGGGAGGCGTAATAGAAAAAATATGATAAGGAAGAGGCTAGCGCTAAGATGTTTGTCGTAAGCCTATATCTAAAGTTTACCATGGATGACGATAAATTGGTAATTACTCAATCACATAAGTTACAGTGAATTGCGCATGAGATTGTGTCCGAAGGGATATCTTTTGATAAGCAATTTTAGGTTGTCGTGATGATTGACAAATTACCGCCAAATTGGAAAGACTGTAAGAATGTCCTATGACACAAGTCAAAGGAACTTATGATGGAAAACTTGATAACTCGGCTTAAGGTTAAAGAAGAATCTAGAAAACAAGATCTAAAAGAGAAGGTTATTTTAGTTCAGTCCAAAGGGAAGGTCGATCTAAAACTTAAGGGGAAACCCATGAAGGCTAAGAATGCTGGTATTCAGAATAACCGTCAAAATAGTGATAATCTGAATAATCATGATAATGGTGGACACTATAATCCTAATAAGGGAATAAACTAACAAGCCACACCATATAATGGAACAGCTCCTATTGTGTGCTTCACTTATAAGAATCCTAGACACATATCTAAGAATTGCCAAAACTGCAGACCTGTTGCTCAGGATAACGTTACCGAAAAACCCTTAGTGGCTATGATCACGGTGATTAATATGGTCAATAGAACCGATGAGCGGTGGGCTGACTCGGGTGCTTCTAGGCATGTTTGCTATGAATGCTATTAGTTCAAGACTTACAAGGAGACTAAAGACCAGAATGTGCTAATTAGGGATTCCGATTGCATCAAAGTGTTAGGTGTAGGGATCTATCCCTCAACCAAACTCAAATTTGAACTACCTCCATATCAGACTCAAGAATTTCACACTTTACTTAAATAGTCAGCATTGCCACCTAGACCACGAACTGATAAAAAATATGGATCGAGCACAACATAAGAATATAAACATGTCAAAGACACCTGTCTCCCACAAACTCAACAGTTACACAATCAGCCACCACTTACCTCATTATTCGGAGAACGTGCTTTAACATAATAACGAGTTGCAGGTAAGGTCTATATAAAGAAAAAGTTCCAAAAGAGACAGAGACCAAGAAAAATTAGATTTTCTAAACTCTAACACAAGAATTTTTAGATTATGAATACCATAAAATTTCTAACTTACAAGATCAAGTATTTTTAGTTGGAAAGATCACTTGTAATAAGATATCAGCCTCAAGCAATAAAAGTTATTGTTACTAAAACCCTTAACTCGAAGTCGTGGTGTTTTACCTATTCAAAGGTTTTCTACGCTAAATCATCTGTGTCATTTCTAGCTTTACATTTGTTTGTATCACAGGTACATTAGTGTAAGAGCCAATTTTGAGCAATTTAAAGATACAAAATTAGGCCATTACATTTGGCACCGTCTGTGGGAAAGAAGACATTTCTACATTATCCTAAGGCATACATTCACTCTACTATCTATCTCCATCATGGTCACTTCCAGACGACCAGCAACAGGAATCCAGCTCGATCTTTCAGTTGAGCCAGAACAGCTTATAGAACTACGAGCGAATCTCCACACTGAAACAGAGAAACATAATGAGCTCGAACGAAAGTTAACTCTTGACTAAGAGCTCCGCGAGAAGGAGTTCAAAGCTGAGCGACAAGCTCGTTTGACAGTATTCAAACGACATGAAGACTAGATGGCTACCATGCAGACTACATTACAAGTTTTACAGGACACTCAACAGGCTCCCTAAACTAGAGATCGTGACAAAGTTCCAGATAACTCCTGATTTTCTTCACGAGAGAGGTTAGGACCTCGAAAAGCCACCAGCAAAGCCATTTCCTGGAATGTTCAGCACGAACCTCAACCTTCCATTCATTTGGGAGGTGAAGTTCAGTTTGATATCAGCAGAGGTCTCTGACTTTCCAAATGTCAAGAGGAAGAACATCGACCTCTGCCTTGAATTCTAGTATGCGATTGTTTGAGTGAAGGCACCGGTACTCATAATCCTCAACCACCTCGCCAAGCCACTAGGGTAACACATTAGTACGTCACACAAGGGCATATGGACCACTATATCAAGGAGTTGATTGAAGCTCAAACTCTAGGCAAAAAGGACAATTTACCAAGATACAGATTAGTCTGATTGCCAAAGAGCTATTCGATATGGAAGTACCGAAAGGTTTCTATACTCTAAAAATACGTAAATACAAGGGCACTGATCCAAAGGAGCACATTCAAAAATACCGTGATTCATTGGGATTGTACTCTAATTTCAACCACATTCTCTACCGTCTGTACGCAACAAGTCTACTGGAGAACCACTCCGGTGGTTCTACTCTCTACCTAAGGATTCCATTCTCACATTCGATCAACTACAGAAGCAATTCATCAAGACGTATGCTCACAACAAAGACAAGGAGAAGAATTTTTATTCTCTTATTAGTCTCAAGCAATCATAAGGAGAGAAGCTCGAGGCCTTTGTAAAGAAGTTTTTGGAGCTCGCGCGAAAAGTGGATAATCTCGATCATAAAATAGATGTTACTGCTTTTACCAATGTGCTCTAGCTTGACTGCAAGGCCAAAGAGCACCTCTTCTTAAACAGACTAGCGACCTTGGAGGATATGATCACCAAAGATAATGGTTATGTCGACCTAGAAAGGATGATGTACGAAAGGCATAAATCTACTAAATCCGTCATAACCACTAAAGGTCCACCTACTGAATGAAACAATGAACCAGAGGAGGATTAGGATGATCAGAAGCGTTCCAAGGCAAACACTGGTAAACCTTGGAAGGGCAATTTATTACCCAAGCCGGTCCTCCCCAAGATAAATGCCCAACTCTCTACAATTTTTCTAATTCTATCGAAGGCCGCCAGTATTTCATACATTACAGGGTGCATCATCATGATACTGACAACTGTTATGCTTTACAGAGGTTATTTGAATATATCTTCAAAGATGGTAAAATGTTGGAATACATTGTCAATCTGGAATCCTACAAGGATGGCAACTACAAGAAGTAGATCGACGTCGTCCAAGTCGAAGATAAGACTGAGGAGAAACATTTATATCATATGTACCACAACAACATGATCGAAATTCATCATATCAGCAACTCTTGCAAATTCAAGCGCATGAGATTATCAGAATGTTGCGATTTCACACCATATGATGAAGAAGCCAAACTTCTGCCTGAGTCGGGTAATCGCGGCTCAGGATTTCATTCGAAGATTATGATATTAGTCACGTCAAATTTCCACAACCTAGTCCATTAGTCATAATGCTCAAGATAAAAAATTTAATCATGCATATAATAATGATCGATACTAGAAGCGGTATTGAAATTTTCTTCCAGAGCACAATCGATCAGATGAGATTCGCCGATCAAGTCATTCCAGGCGATATCGGTATCAGTGGATTTAATGGTTCTAAAGAAGAGCGAGTAGGCAAGATCATCTTACCTATCAATGCTGGACCAGCTACAATCAATGTCGTATTCTACGTCATCAGCGCCAAATCTCGTTATCTCGGGATTATAGGATTATGGGCCGCTACTGGATTCACAACATGAAAGATATCGCTTCCACTTATCATCAAGTACTTTGCTTCAAAGGCGATGATGGTATCTATGAAATCAGGGACAGTCAAAATTTTTCTCGAGCTTGCGATAATGCCATCTTTGTGATTCTAGATACATTAGACAGATACGTTGCATAACAATTATAGAAAGTGTGTCACATCAATGATCAGGCTTCAGCAAAAGAACCTATAGAGTATATAGACATTGATGGACCTAGCTGAGGTACCTTTATCGGTACCAAGCTGGTCCAGCACGATAAAGATCCTCTCATTCACTTCTTACGAATGAATCGGTACATCTTTACGTGGACTTTCAAAGATATGCCCGAGGTCGATCCATCCAAGGCATATCATAGATTGGCCATCAACATCTACTCCACGGAGGTCAAGCAGAAATAGCCACAACTCTCACTTTGTCTTCAAGATGAAGTCAACATTGAGATCAAGAAGTTGATCAAAGCGGGGTTCATTCGAGAAGCCAAGTATATAAATTAGATATCCAAAATCGTCGTTGCTCCAAAGAAGAATGGAAAGGTCTGAGTTTGTGTAGATTTTACCGATCTAAACAAACACACTCCAAAAGACTGTTTCCCTATTCCCATCATCCATCAAATTCTTAATTCTACGGTAGGTCACAAACTCATGTCTATGATGGACGCTGCTTCTAAATACAATCAGATTTCTCTCTTGGAAAAAGATCAAGAAAAGACCACTTTTATCACTGAAAGAGAACTTTACTATTACAAAGTCATGTCCTTTAGACTAAAGAACGCAGACTTGACTTATCAATGGTTAATAACGACTATGTTCAAATCACATTATAGGAAAATCATTGAGGTCTACATCGATGATCTCTTGTGCAAGAGCATACAGTCAAACGACCATATCACAGATCTAACTACAATATTCAACATTCTACGATCTTACAGGATGCGCCTCAATCCTGATAAGTGTTAAGTCAGAGTACATTCAGGCCGATTCCTCGGCTATCTCATCAGTAAGAAGGGGATTGAGGCTGATCTAGATCAAATTCAAGTTTTCCTCAATATGCCATCTCCGAAGACAATGAAGAAGGTACAAAAACTTGTAGGCAAGATCGCCGCAATCAACAAATTGGTTTCTAAATCTTCAGATCGTTGTCGTTGGCTGTTCCTACTACTCCAAGGTTGTACCAAAAAAGCAAAAGTTCATCCCCATGAAGAGATCCAATGGACATCAGAATGCGAGGCAGCTATTTAGGAAATTAAAACCTATTTGGGGAAGTTTCCCATCATGAGCACCCCAGTAGATAATAAGGAACTGATCATCTACCTGGCAGTTATAAATACTTATATCTACTCAGTTCTCATTTGACATGAGGGGAAGATCGAAAAGCCAGTCTATTTCTTTAGCAAAACCCTCACTCGCGCAGAAATGAGGTATTCTAAAATTGAGAGACTCCTTCTAACTCTTGTTTATACTTCATCGAAACTTAAGCACTACTTCTAGGCTCATTCAGACAAAGTCATGGCAAACTACCCACTCTAGGAAGTTTTATCCAAAAAAGAAATATCCATAATAGTATAGCAATGGTTAGTCAGTTTGGGAGAACATTATATCAAGTGCGAACAATGACATTTAGAAAAGGGTCAGGCCATTGCCGATTTTCTTGCGGATCGTCCTGTAGAAGATACTGATTGGGAGGAGCATGATACTGACCTTACAGAAGAAATAACAGAAGATCCACCCACCAAAGCATTTGACGAGTGAGCCGAATTGGTTACAAGAAACGGGTGGAGACTTCTTATAGATGGTTCAGCAGGACCCGCATGGTTAGGAATTGGAATCTTATTAATTACCCCTTCCACCGACAGATCGTGAAATTAATCCGCCAAGATTTTGAAGCCTTCAACAATATCATAGAATACGAAGCTCTAATTCCTGGACTCAGCCTCACACTCGGGCTTGGCGTCCTAGAGCTCTCACTCTACACAGATTTTCTACTCATCATTTATCATTACTTCGAGCAATATAAGAAGAATAGTAAGATTATCCAGTATACAGCCCTCATTGCCGACAGGATGAGTAGATTTGCGCAAGCGGCTCTCAATTATCTACCTCAAAGTGAAAACTGACATGCCGATTTCTTGGCTTACTTAGCCAGGGTCTTGGGTACAGAAGCAAGATATCTACAGATCGAAGTGATATCAACCCCCAGCATAGATCTTCATTCTGTATGCACGATCAACACTGGGGGCGATAAAGAGGAAGACGGCGATTGGCAAAAGCCCTTCATCGCCTATCTTGGCTCCGATAACAACTACAAAGGAGCCCTTCTAGCATATCCAAAAAAACGCCGACAGTTAATCAAAAACTTAAAGTGCTACATAGTTCAGAATGGTCGTCTTTATCGCCGCTCGGTCACAGGGACTTATCTCAATGGCCTCTCAAGGAAGAAAGCAGATGGAATGCTTAGAGATTTACATGAAGGAACATGTGGCTCCCATGCCGCATGTCGATCACTCGCTAACAGAGCAATTACACGAGTATTCTGGAAAGGAATGCGCAAGCAAGTAGAAGAGTACTCACGCAAATGCGACCCATGTCAACGACATAGACACATGATTCGAGCCCCTGTGCTCGATCTATATGCAGGCAAAGTTTTTTAGCCATTTAAGCTGTAGGCGCTCGATCTCGTCGGGGAATTTACTAATACTCTAGGTAACCGGCAATTCCTACAAGTAGCAGCAGATTATTTTAAGAAATGGGTAGAAGCAGTTCCTCCCTGTCGAACTAGAATAGAAGAGGTCATCTCTTTTATCTGGGAACACATTATTACACCATTTGGATACCCCCACCTGATTCAGATCGATAGCGTCCCACAGTTCCTCGGTAAGAAAGTCATAGCCTTCTACAACAAGCACAATATCATCCACTCACCATCCAATCCCTACTACCCTTAAGCTAATGGCCAAGCCAAAATTACCAATAAAACCATATGGGCGTATCGTACCACTCTACGTCAATCAACCGGCTGTACCCCCTTCCTTCCTAGCTTATGACATCGAAGCCGTTATTCCAAAAAAATACCACCATCCTGTCAGAGATCATGAGCTTACAGAGGAAGAAAATAAGTTCGAATTGGCCTGCAATATGAATTGGATTGATGAAACTAGGGAACGCGTTATTTCTAGCCTAGGTCGATATCACCATATGCTAGCCAGCTCGTACAACAAAGAGTCTGAAGCCGTGAGTTCCAAATTGATGATCTCTTCCTCGGAGATCCCACAATACAGAAAAGAAGCACATACCGGGAAGCTGGCAGAAAATTGGGAATGTTCACTCCTTATTATTGGTCATATGGATCTAAGATCATATTATCTTAAGACAGGGCAAAGAGTTCGAATCTCAAATCCATGGAACACTAGGCGATTGAAACGGTACTATCATTAAGCCCTTGGTTTCTCCATTTTAATATTCTCGTTCTTTCCATTCCAAAAGTGAGATTTCCATCTCCAAATAGTGTACATTATATTCTACTCAATTAAAACTTTTAAGTTTTTTCTCACATTACTCTCTACTTACGTAGTTCTACTGCATTACATAGATTAAAGCAAAGGTAATATTAGCTTTCAATCCACTTCTAAGCATATTAAAGAAAAGGTAATACTAGCGTTCAATCGTCCATCTATACATTTATCTGCGATTAAAACAAAGGTTATACTAGTTTTCAATCAAAGATCTCTAACAACCGTAAGATAAAGCAAATGTAAAAGTAGATTTCAATCAACTACTAAACAGATTAAAGCAAAGGTAATACTATCTTTCAATTGCTCATCAATACATTTATCTACGATTAAAACAAAGGTCAGACTAGTTTTAAATCAAAGATCTATAACAGGCATAAGATAAAGCAAAGGTAAAACTAGCTTTTATCTCACAATATGTCTACAACTACAGAAACTTCTACAGGTTACATCTACAAGTCACTTCTAAAGGTTCTTCTCTCTTGATGGGAGGTCAGTTATGCCTTCACCTATAACAGGAGGCCATTCTGCCATAAAATCTAGAGCTCGAGCAGATACATTAACCCTACCTTGCTCTACAATTCAACAGGTCTAGAACCTAGCTCTGTTTCTATGGTATTCATACAGTTTCCTCGATCTATATTGGCTTTACAAATATATCTTCTTCTTGACAGACAATCGTGTAAGGTATCCCTCTCGAACTCAATTCTTCTCACTTCCTCTACAAAATAGGCAATAACAACCATTAGCATCTGTGAGCGCGTTGCTTCGAGCATAATTTTCATGGAAAAACTCTATCTCAATCTCTGGTAACGCTTTTGCAAATTTTTATGCAGTCCATCTTGCCACTCCATGTGTCTATCTATGCGGGATATAATATTATTATGCTCATTCGCCTTCTCCGCTACTTTATCTGACTCTACCTGGTTTGTCGTTCTCAATTCTGCCACCTGAGTATGAAGTTCCTCAAACTTCCTGTATTTACCTATACTTCCCTCAGAAGGAGACTTCTTTAACAATTCATCTTTTTTCCTTATCAATTAATCCTTACCCCTGATTGCCCACTCTAACTCCTACTCTCTGTTATATGCCATATCCAACTTACTTTGGCTCTCCCTTAAACGTTCATTTCCTCTTTGTACGTGAGCTTGAATGCGAGCTACATCTCCTTCCAGCTCTCTAATTTTAGCTGATAGGTCAATCATATCCCCTTTTACAATGGAAACACAAGTATCGCCTTTATTCTTCTTCAACCGGTCTCCAGCCTCGGCCTTCTGGACACGCAAATTGGTCATAGCCAAATCTGTCATCAATTGGGTTACCCTCTCATTCAATTTATTCCATCGTCTTTAAACCATCCGGTAATCTATATTTTTAGTAGGTAAAGCCTCACTCAACTACTCAACTGCAATTTCATATTTGGATAGGTCAGCTCGAGCTCTCTTCATCTTGATATCTTTCCCAACCATTTCACTCTTTAATCGCTCCAATTCATTTTTGGAACTCACAAGATCAGCTCGAGTCTGCTCTTGCTCATTCATTTTACTAATCATTTGGCCCTTCAGACTGGCCACAAAACCCCATAACTCTTTCTCTGCCCTTTTTAATGACAGGATACGGTATCTAGCCATGTCCGCCTCCTTATTCTTTGCCATTAAAGCACCATTCCAGCTTATGAGCTTCCCTGTCTCCTTATTCGCCTCCGTGGGCTCATTTTTCCATCTTTCAATTTTGGCATCTTTTCCCTCGATCTTCCGAGTCAGGTCATCAACAGTTTGTGTTGCCTCGACAAATTTAAAATGTACTTTGACGTGTTGATCTTCCATATCTTTAGTTGCCTCTCTCATCTTATCAAACTTCGCCGCATAGTCTTGGTTATATTAGAGTGTCTCTTATTCACTCAAGCGAGCTGACTCTAGTTCAACCTACATCACAAAAATAATACATGAAGTTTGATTCAACAACACTCAGCATTCAATCATAATATAGGAGACTTTCAAATGTCTAACAAATTTCTATTTTCTGACATTCCATAGTTATAAGACTGCTTCTAAACTTAAGGTCGAAGTATGATCCCGATTCGATGACAACTACACCTACTTCCGATTTCAAGGAGCACATTTTCTATGTTTTAGCATTCTCAACACTTTGGTATTATCTGGACACATTTGATTACCATTGCCCCTAAAACTTCTAACATATCTAAGGTTTATTTCTATTTTTCTAAATTTTGCTTTGCAGCTCTACAGTAATGCAGCATACAAATTAAATATTTATTGCTCTTTTCTAACCTGTAACTCCGCTTGCGAAGTCAGCAAGGACGTTGAGGCGTCTTTCTCCTTAGCAAGATCATTCTTTAATTCTTTAATTCTGAGGCGCATATCCTTAAGTTCCTACAAAAAAAGGTTTACAAACATCTATTAGCCTACAGAAGTTTATCCTAAAAAATAATATTCCATAAAATTACAGCTCTCAAACCCACATAAATACACAACCAAAAATTCAAAACTTTTACTCTACATGTTCATTATCTTCCCCCTAGTTCTCTAACTCAGTCCTGGGAGAGATACCATCCAACCCTCATACCATACAAGGGAAATCCTCTTCCACCCCATCCTCTTTGACTTAGGTGCCCTCCATAATAGTTTTAACCTCAGCTTTGGAGTACCCCCACTAAAAGGAGTTGGCGCCCAAATCTATCTCGCTGAACTACCATCTCATCCAGGTTCTTCTGCGCTTCTTCTGTCAGCTCCCTAATCTGTACCTCTTGCGCAGCCTTCACAAAATCCTGTTGCTTCTCCTCCAGAGCCAGGTCAAACTTCAATCGAGCCACCTTCTTCTTGAGCTCCACCTTCCCATTTTCCAGCTAAGATTTCCCCTCCTCTATCCCGAGGCAGATCCCCTTCAACAAACGAGTAGCCTACAATAAATCAAACATATCTTCAACTCGAATCTCAATACAAAGTTTATAAACATATAAGTCACTAAAACTTACCATTTTACTCAGCTCCAATTATGCAGAGGCGCTCAACTCTTCAACACCCTTGCAAGCCGCAAGCCTCACCCTATCCTCTACAACTCCCAGCTCGCCTTCTGCAACATGTCAAATCTCCACGACCTTCACCTCAGTCACTTCAGTAGAAGAATCTACCCACCTCTCTTTTGCTTCCCCCTTAACCTTAATAATCCCTATGGTTCTAGAGGTCGGGCCACGCTTTATAACCATCTTCTTCAGAAACTTCTGAGCTAACTTGCTCGACGTAGTAAATTTTGTCACATCCGCAAAATCCAACTCAGTAGCCTTTGGAAAAGCCATACGCTTCTCTCCATCAGCCCCTATCTTCTTGCTGGCTCCAACCCCCGTGATTAGTCTCTTTGCTTGAGACTTATGTACCATCTCAGATCTGCTATTAGTTTTTTTATGTCTGATAATACCAAGCTCCTTCAGAATTACCTCGAGCTCAACACCTTCTCGAGCAACAGTATCTAATAAGGACTCCTTCTTCGTCACCTTCGACTGAGGACCTGTAAAACAAACACAACACATTATCAAACAACAGAACAACCTTCAATTACGGCAGTTTAATATTATACACTATTACTTACTTTTCTTCCCAGTCCTATACAGAAGTTCCATGGGTTTTACAGCTTCTGCCTGAAGGCAATCACCTTTTACCCATATCACATTATCATTCTACATCCGATCTGCTGAATTCAGATCGAAGAAAAGCAGTCGAGATGAGTTCAAACAAAAGTATGCACCACCAGTTACAGAATAATTTTTCAAATCATAAAACTGCAAAACATCTTCAGGAGATATTTTCCTCTCCACCTCATTCCCCTCCCACAACCTATTTAAACACTCATAAATATTGATCACCTCCCATATGTTCCTATTCAATTAGGCAAGACAAGCCCCTATGGTATTCATTATCTCTTTTGTAAGATTGCTAAGTGGCAAACTCAACTCATACTCAAACTGAGACAGGCAACACAAAAAATCCTCTTCCAAGTCACCTTGGACATTCCCATCATAATACTCTAAGGAGATCGATTATTCCACTCCCCTATCCGATTTTCGCTTCTCTAAATCAAGAAATAAAAAGAAATGTTCTTCCCCAGATACTACAGTACATCCCCGGAACTGCCTACCAGCATGTTCTATAACGTTATCCCATATTTTTACCTACAAGAGCCTTAGATTTACAAAACTTTCTAAACACATCAAAGTTTAGAGGGTATGATACCAATTATCCTGGGAAATCTAGAAATTTAGCATGTACCACTTCGTCCTTCCTATCTGATTTTACATTTATAGATTTTACATTATCAGAATCAGCCAAATGACCAGAGGTCAATGCCTCTATATCAGGTAAAGTCTCTATCTCAATTACAAGTTTAAGGATGAGGTTTGATTCTACAGAGATATTCCTCACGCTCGACCTACATACAAGATCAGGTATTCTATCATTATCTTTTACAAATCCATGCACACATTTACCATACATCCATCATACATATAGGTATATCATATCGTATCTGTTTTGTACACATATATCGACAATATTTTGCAAAATTACTATAAATAGCAATTTTTCAAATTTTAAAAACCACAAAAAACTTTCAACAAATCACCTTCACAATATCATAAATCATCTACTAACCTTCAACGTCTGAATATGAATCTGAAGCAGCATCAAATCCTTCATTCATAATAATGTTGTATAACCACCCTCACGACTCTATCTCTGTAACTTTCTCTCACCTTACTTGTTAGTCACTCTCATCTAATCTCTCATGTGAATCTCTATTATTTTTTCTCTTTTCTTTCCCACTGTTCTTCAATTTTTCAGAAGTTGATAAATGCTTAAATGAGGAAGACGAAGCATTATTTATAGTTTATCTCTCTAACTGCTGGCAGTTATTGGGCCTCGCACGAGCCGCCCTTAGTTTTGGAATCTAGGCGTCCCTTCCATAATAAATGTCAGACGTTTTACACCTCTTCGACAAAAATATCTTCCCATCATTGCCCCATATCCTATATTTTAATATATCCTCATCTCTCCTACCCAAATCTCCCTCTGACCTTCATATACTCATAATGACTCAACACTTACATGAAATCAAACTTTCCCTGCAATTACACATGAAGCAAAAATCAAAGCTACCAGCTTTTTCTATTCTTGCTTCTACTATTTATAAAACTGCTGACGTGATTTCTAAAATTCTCACATTTCAAATTCAAATTTTTTATTTACAACAGTCACAAACAATATTTGTAACAAAAGATAACATATTCAAAACATCATTCTAACTATGTTTTAATTACTGTCATTCAACCTCATACAATTTACTCCCTCACAAATAATTACACATATACCATCTCAGATGTTCTGGAAGGCCACACCTAATCAATTCGCCCCCAGCAATCCTCATATTTTCCTCTCCAATCTCTTCTTCAACAATTTGCCTCACGACCTCTTTTCGAGCTGCAGGCTCCTGAATCAATTTACGAAATATCTCTGAATAAAAATGATGCCCAATCGCAAGTTCCCTCGCCCTCAAATCTAAGCCTTCGAACTGCACTTCAGATTTAGGTAAATCAGAATCATAGTCTAAGAACCTAAAAATCCTCTCACGCACTTCAGCTATCTTTATTGCCAACCGCCCTTCAACAGCTTGACGAACACTCACAGATCGAGTCCTTACCATATTGCCTTTCTTCCTCCTCTTTAAATCACATTCCCCCATATATATACAATTTTCGAAATGATTTCAAATCCCCCAAATTCTGTACATATATTTAATTTGTTTCTTTATAACTGGAAACCCTAAGATCTTGATAAAAAGTTATTTGACCTTATCTGTCCACATCAACCTCTTTGGTTTTGTCCTACCTCATTTTGACCTATTCATCACAATCTATCCCCCAATCAAACATTTCAAGTGAGATCTCCATGAGCTTGAACTTTTAATTCCTGTCAATTATATATCTTCTAAGATACTCTCCCCCCATAATTCTATAATTTATTCAGCTCGAAATAGATTTTAACACATCTACTATTTCACAGACAAATTTTTCATAGTTCAATTGCTAAAATATACTTTCTAGTTCAATCTCAAATATTACATTTCGTCCTCTAATCATACATATTTGTAATTCTTATAACTCAATTTCAATCACAAGAGTTAATTCTATCTATGAACACAGAGTTTGCATAAAACATTTTTATTAAGCTCGAATAACAATTACATATACTTTACAAATTACAAGTCTTTCAGGTACTTTACAAATAACAAGTCTTTCAGTTCATTCTCAAAATCATATCAGTTTTTAGTGATGTTTCACTCCAAGAATCTTCTGAAGCAAAGTTAAAACTGGAAATAACTGAGCATCCATCTTTCTTCATACTATTTATTTTGATAAGAAGCTGAGTTTGGTCGAAGTCTAGACATGGAAGCAAGGGTGTCAGTGCTTGAACCAACTCTTCAAATATAAGGTATTCTTAGCGCCAAGATATAATAATTGTACAGGGGCAAGACTTCCAATCACCATCTCTCTCATACACCACCATTGCCTCCTCCTCCATAACCCCAACCAACAAAGAGTTGATGGTGAAAAAAAGGAGTCCTACCTTTGAATCAAGTCCTCCACATGATATCGGTAATACTACCTATCAGTTACACCGGCCCCCACATATGTCTCCTCAACCTTGTCCTCTGCAAGGATGTGAAGATACTTCTAATGTTTCTTGCCTGTCAAGACAACATAATAAAATCTCCACATACAGTAAAATTTCTCCTAGCTTCAGCCGCTTCATCTTCTGACATACTGTGATACGTCAGTGGAACAGTAATTGGGGTGGGCATCTCCACAGATTGATCGCCAAAGTATCTCAACTTTAATCTCTGTAATTCAATAGGAAAATTTTTCTTCATATACCATTCTCCGGGTCTTCACCATTATCACTCATAAATTACAAAGAATATTACAACACCACAAATTCATATTTAATGCTCAGGTACATTTCCAAAGCAACATCATTCAAAGAAGAGCCACTCGCGGAACCCCAAGCGTCAATTACATCAATCATTTATATCTCATAAAGCCAGATATATCCCTCCATAAAAAAATACTGAATACCCCAACCAGTCAAATCACCATTAATACATCAATCTTTTTAACTTCCAATACCACAAATCCATAAGTTCTTTCTCAACCAAAGCCACTCGTGCCTTCAGTTGTGCGGAGGCAATTATATGGACCTATCAATTGACCTAACTCAAATTCAAATTACCTCCATATAAGACTCACGCATTTAACACGTAACATAAATAGTCAGCATTGCGACCTAGACCATGAACTAATAAATAATGTGGATCAAACATAATAGAAGAATATGAACAAGTCAAAGATACATGTCTCCCACGAACTCAGCAGTTATACAGTCAACCACCACTTACCTCATTATTCGGAGAACTTACTTCACGATAACGAGCTACGGGTAAGGTCTATTAAAAGAAAATGTTCTAGAAGATACAGGGACCAAGAAAACCCAAATTTTCTAGACTCTAACATAGGAATTTCTAGATTATGAATATCACAAAACTTCTTACTTACAAGATCAAGTATTTCAAGTTCGAGAAATCACTTGTAATAAGATATCAACCTTATACAGTAAAAGTTACTGTTACTAAAACCCTCAACTCGAGGTCTTGGTTTTTTACCTATTCAAAGGTTTTCCACGCTAAATTACTTGTTTCATTTCTTGCTTTACATTAGTTTTTGTCACAGGTACATTGGTGTAAGAGTTAATTTCGAGCCATTTTGAACTACGAAATTAGGCTATTATATTATGCAGTGGAGATATTGAACTGGTATTTACCTCTAAATGGACAGTAACTCTGAAGGATGTGATGAGTACTCCTGAAATGAGGAAAAATCTTGTCTTCAATTTTCTTCTCAACAAGGTAGGATTTTAGTAGACCATTGGCTCAAACCAGTAAATTATAACTAAGGGGGAAAGTTTTATGGGAAAGGGCTTTGCATGTTGATCCAGGTGGATCTCGGAACGTTTGAGGCTTTAGTAAAAGTTATTCGAGCGAGGTTGAGAGTCGTTTAAATGACCCAGTTGTTCGAACGACTCCCAATATCGTTCGAACGACTCTTTTCATGCTCACTAAAATTTGGCCCATTGACAAATTTTTATTCGAATGAGTTGTCATGCCGTTCAAGCGACTTGTCAAGTTTCTAGGGTTTTAGACCAATTGGCGTAAAGTCGTTCGAACGACTCCCTTTTTCGTTCGAACAAGCTTGGCGTTGGTTATATTTTTGAGGCATACTTTTGCCTCAAGATGCGTTATATTTGTATTTTTAATTCCCTCATATATAAGGGGGAGTTAGGTTATTTTTCTAAATCTATGTTAGTTCAATAAGAGTTCTGAGGAAGAAGCTTAGGGTTTAGAGAAGTTCAAGTTATAATTAATTGATTTGAGCAATTGAAGCTCTTAAAGGGACTTTTCCCATCCAATTTCTGTGTTCTTTGAACTTTTCTACTATTTAGGGTTTCTCTTCATATTATGGATTAAGTGGTATCAGTTTTCCAGTTACGATCTTTGGGGTTTGATTGTGGTTTATGGTCTCTACACGTGATAAATAAAAGGTAATACTAGCTTTCAATTGACCTCTAAACAGATTAAAGCAAAGGTAATTCTAAATTTCAATCAACCTCTAAATAGATTAAAATAAAGGTAAAACTACCTTTCAATAGACCTCTAGACCGATTAAAGTAAAGGTAAAACTATCTTTCAATCGACTTCTAAACAGATTAAAGCAAAGGTAATACTAACTTTCAATTGCCCATCTATACATTTATCTGTGATTAAAACAAAGGTCGTACTAGTTTTTAATCAAAGATCACTAATAGACATAAGATAAAGCACAGGTAAAACTAGTTTTTAATCGACTTCTAAACAGATTAAAGCAAAGGTAATACTAGCTTTCAATCGCCCATTTATACATTTATCTTCGATTAAAACAAAGGTCATACTAGTTTTCAATCAAATATCTCTAACAGACATAAGATAAAGTAAAGGTAAAACTAGCTTTTATCTCTCAATATGTCTACAACTACAGAAACTTCTACAGGTTACATCTACAAGCCACTTCTAAAGGTTCTTCTCTCTTGATGGGAGGTCAGCTACGCCTTCCCCTATAGCAGAAGGCCATTCAGCCATAAAATTTGGACCTCGAGCAGATATAGTAATCATACCTTGCTCTACCAATTCAACAGGTCAAGAACCTAGCTCCATTTTTATGGCATACATACAGTTTCCTCGATCTATATGGGCTTTACAAATACATCCTCTTCCCGACAGACAGTCGTACAAGGTATCCCTCTCAAACTCAATTTTTCTCACTTCTTCTACAAAATAGGCAATAACAACCATTAACATCTGTGAGCGCGTTGCTACGGGCTTAACAACCTTGGAAATACTCTATCTCAATCTCTGGTAATGCTTTTACAACTTTTTATATCGTCCGTCTTGCCACTCCATTTGTCTATCTACGCGGGGCATAATATCATTATGCTCCTTCGCCTTCACCGCTACTTAATATGATTATGCCTAGCTCGTTCGTCGTCCTCAATTCTGCCTGGCTCGTCATCTTCAAATCAAATATTTCTTGCTCTTCTCTAACCTGTAGCTCCGCTTGCAAAGTCAATAAGGACGTTGAGGCATCTTTCTCCTTAGCAAGCTCATTCTTTAATTCTTTAATTCTGAGGCGCATATCCTTAAGTTCCTACAAACAAGGTTTACAAACATCTCTTAGCCTACAGAAGTTTATCCTATAAAATAATATTCCATAAAATTACAGTTCTCAAACCCCACATAAACATACAACCAAAAATTTATTACTTTTACTCTAGTTTTTCATTATCTTCCCCTGGTTTTCTAACTCAGTCCCAGGAGAGATACCATCCAACCCTCCTACCATACCAGGGATATCCTCTTCCACCTCATCCTCTTTGACGTAGATGCCCACCATAATAGCTTTAACCTCAACTTTGAAGTACCCTACTAAAAGGAGTTGGTGCCCGAGTCTATCTCGCTGAACTACCACCTCATCTAGGCTTCTCTGCACTTCTTCTTTCAGCTTGCTAATCTGTGCCTCCAGCGCAGCCTTCATAGAATCCACTCACTTCGCCTCTAGAGCCAGATTAAACTTCAATCGAGCCACTTTCATCTCGAGCTCCACCTTCCCATTCTCCAGCATAGCTTTTCCCTCCTTGGTCCCGAGGCAGATCCCCTTCAGCAAACGAGCAGCCTACAATAAATCAAACATATTTTGAGCTCGAATCAAAATACAAAGTTCATAAACATACAAGTCACCGAAACTTACCATTTTGCTCAGCACCAACTATATAGAGGTGTTCATCTCTTCAGTACCCTTGCGAGCTGCAAGCCTCACCCTGTTCTCCATAACTCTCAGCTCGTCTTCCTCAACTGGTCGATTCTCTACAACCTTTGCCTCAGTTACTTCAGTAGGAGAATCTACCCACTTCTCTTTTGCTCCCCCTCGACCTTACCACTCCCCGGGGTTTTAGAGGCCAGGCCACGCTTCACAACCCTCTTCTTCAAAAAAATTTGAGCTAACTTGGTCGACGTAGTAGATTCTAGCATATCTATAAAATCCAACTTAGTAGCCTTTGGTAAAGCCACACGCTTCTCTCCATTAGCCTCTCTCTTCTTGCTGGCTCTAACCTCTGTTATTAGTCTCTTTGCCTGAGACTTTTATATCTTCTCAAACCTGTTATTTGCTTTTTTATGTCTGTTAATACCAAGTTCAAATGATATTTGGAGTCGTTCGAACGATTTGGGTTCCTAGAATACCAGTTATGTCTACCTCAATTTTCACGCTTAATTGAGTTAGTCATTCGAACGACCCATGAGTTCGTTCTAATGACTATCGCAATTCCTTCATATTTTTAAACGTTTAAGGGAATAATTGTCATATTTTGTAACTAGAAACTTGTAACCTTCAAAAAAGAGCAAGGCTAGGCAAGATGAATTGATCCAAGTTTTGTAATCTTGACTTAGGGTTTGAAAGGGGAATTTAATTAAAATTAATCTATTGAGCAATTGAAGCTCTTATTGGTAAATTTTCCCGCCAAATTGTTATTCTTTGTTATAGGTGATCTATAATTCGATTGTGGATTAACCTCAAGTAAAAGTTCCTAGAGTTGTTGATTCTCATAATACATACCCTGAACTCCGCAGAGGTAAACGCCTTAGGATTTCTAAGGATTTTGGTAATGATTATGTTGTACAAACCTTAGAATCTGACCTAAATACTATCAGGGAAGTTTTGACCTTGAGTGACGCTGATTTATGGCAAGGAGCCATTTAATGATGAGATTAATTCTCTTTCCATAAATAAAACTTAGAAACTAGTTAACTTACCTCCTGGCAGTCATTCTATAGGGTATAAATGGATCTTAAAGACAAAACTTAAATCAGATGGTACTATAGATAAATATAAGGCAAGACTTGTAGCAAAGGGATATGTGCAAAAAGAAAATATTAATTTCTTTGACAAATATTCCCAAGTTACTCGTGTGACAACCATTAGAGTATTATTAGTCGTTGCTGCCATGCACAATTTGATTATTCACCAAATGAATGTAAAAACCACAGTTTTAAATGGAGAGCTTGAAGAGGAATTATATATGGATCAGCAGTAAGGTTTAGTGATACCCGGTAAGAAACACAAAGTTTACAAGCTAAACAAGACCTTATACGGTCTAAAGCAAGCTCCAAAACAGTGGCACGACAGGATCGACCAATTACTTCTTTTAAATTGTTTTAAGATTAACGTTGTTGATAAATGTCTATATTACAAAATATTTGGTGAAAGTTGTATAATGATTGGTCTATATATTGATAATCTTCTTATCATTGGCTCTAACCTTGATATTATTTTAGAGACCAAAAGTATGCTTAATGATAACTTTGATATGAAGGACCTAGGCGAGGCTAGTATAATTTTAGGCATAAAGATCACACGCATAGACACTGGATTTACTCTTGATCAATCACATTATATTGAGAAGATCTTGAAGATGTATAAATATTTTGACCATATACCTGTTTGTACTCCTTATGATCCACAAGTTAAAATTTTAAAGAATATGGGAGATACAGTTGGAAAGAAAGAATACGCAAGTATTATTAGTAGCCTTCGCTATGCTACGAACTGTACTAAACCCGATATAGCTTATATTGTATGATTTCTATGTAGATTTACAAGTAAACCAAGTTTAGCACACTGTAGTATTATTGATCGAGTTATGTGGTACCTAAAAAGGACCATGAACTTGGGTTTATACTATTAGAGGTTTCCTGCGGTACTTGATGGATATAGTGATACAGATTGGAACTTATTTTCAGATGATTCCAAAGCCTCCAGTGGATACGTGTTTAGTAGTTGGAGGAGCAGTTTCTTGGCAATCCAAAAAACAAACAATTTTAGCTGAGTCGACTATGGTGTTGAGCTAGTGGTACTAGCTACAGCTAGTGAAAAGGTAAGCTGGTTGAAAGAATTCTTATCTTATAATCCTTTATGGAGTAGGCTTATACCGCTGATCTTGATCTACTTGGATAGTACTACTACGATAGCCAGAGTACGGAATAATTACTATAATGATAAGAAGTTAGCGATACATCGCAAGCACAGTATGATGAGTGGATTTCTCACATCTAGTACAGTTACGGTAGATTTTATAAGATTTGAAAATAACTTGGCAGATCCTTTGGTGAGAGGACTGTCTCTTGACAAAGTTAGGAACACATCTTTAGGGATAGGACTAAAGCCTATTATAGAATCACACGTGGTAGGAACCCAACCTAAATAATTGAAGATCCCAAGAAATAGGTTCAATGGGAAAAACAAGTCACTATGATATAGGATCATGCAACTAAGGAGTTTGTTACTCCAAAGTTCATCCCGGTGTACATGAATGTATATATGCATAATATCTTGAAGCGAGAGTAAGGCTAAGTTTTTTCTAAACTCTTAATGAGTTTTATATCACATTCTTTGAGTGGGGTGTCTATCTAGAAGAACACTCTTTATAGACTCACCAAGGTGATTGTGAAAGTGATACCGCTTCCTATGAGAATTGAGTTAATTCTTTTGAGCCTTCACTTATACTGGAATTAAGTACATGAACGTAATGTATTAGATTTTAAGAACATGCAATTGATAATTATGTGTGTGGTTGTACATTAGGGATTGTCCACTGCGTAAAGGTTCAAGTCTTATGACACATTTACCTAAGCATAGTTTTATATATAGAAACTGTTTTATTTTTTCTTGACAAATTTTTAATTTTATAGAGGGGGATTGATGGTTTTTTACAAAACTATAAAATGTATTTCAAAATAAAATATTTACTTGGGTTTGAACCCATAATCTCTTAGTCCTTGTTTCTTCAAAAACCTCTTTATAAAAACTTTTTGTCTTTGAGCCTTTGTTCTTGGGAACGGATTCGAGGACCCTAGGAAAGGAAACCCTAAGCAGACCCTAAAGGAGAGCCACTCATCTAATAAATTGAGCTTTTCCTATAGAGGAAATGAGGTGGTATTGTGGTAATAATGTGGAGTCATCTCTCCCTCTCTCTTATGAAGTGCCACTCTTCTCACGTGGTCCCTAATTCCCACTCTCCTTTCTATTATTTTCCTAGTTTAACTTTTGAGAACTCCCTCTCTCTCACTAATAGTCTCTCACACTCCCTCTTTCTCCCTCTATCTCCCTCTCTCTCTCTCTTTGAACCATTCTCTCTCATTAGGGCTTTATAGTTGGAAATACATAATCAGAAGGGGGAATGTGGTCTTTAGATCAAAAATAAACCGACAGACTCCCATTCTCTCTCTGTAATTGTTGTTGAAGGAGTAATTTGGAGTTTTGGGTTCATCAAAGGTAACGATTTATGGGCTTCTCTTATGAGTTTGAGTCTCATATCATAGCAACCAGTCAGGTAATCACAAAACCCTTTTTTTAAGGGTTTGTTGTTCTTGGTTTGTTTTATATGTTGTAAGTGGGTAGTTTTATGTTGAATCTTGTTTGTAATATGTTAGGATCCCTTGAATGTTGAATCTTGTTCATTGTTAGGGAATCTGCAATGGAGAGCGGGATCCCATATGGTGTGGGGAAGATGTTTCCCACTCGCTGATTCCCTTGAAAATACAGAAATAATTGGGGTACTTTTTACATTATTGAAAATTTAACCACAAGGAATCTCATATGTAATTATCGCTTAATAGGGTAGTCGACAATATTATAGATTGTTGTGACCCAGACCTAATTATTTATCTTCTTTTCAATGTTCCCTCCCAGTATGTAAACTATGGTTATTTGGTGCAGTTCATAATCCATATCTTAAATGTAAAACATCTACTTTTGTGAACTATATGCTTCCCTTTATGCCATGCTTTATGTTGATTACTCATAGATTCCAATGTTAAACATCTATTTTTGTCAAATACATGTCATGATTGATAATATGGTATTGGGTATACAATATGTATGAAGATGCCAAATTGTCGTGTAATGGATTAATCGACAATTCTTACACTTTAATTGTAATGTTCACAGCATTAAGTTCAAATTTTTCTGACATATAATATTTTTTAGAGATAAACAATGGAAAAGAAGATACCTCAAACAACCTCGACAAGGAAGAAGTGCGAGGTAGAACGACAAGATCCAGGACACCCTAACTTCAACAAACCAACACAAAGGCCTAAAAAAAGAAAGAACGCGATTGAAGGAATATAAACTTCTAAAGAACCACATATTGAGTTGATTGGGAAGGATAATGACATGGTAGACAATCAGAATCTATTGGTGGTTGTAATAGTCACGTTTGTAATAATCATTTATGGATTATATGGGACATGGACAATAAATTGTTGATTGCACTAGTGATCGATAATAAATTGTTCTCTATGTAGCACATCGACAATTATAAATCAATTATAAATTAATTTTTGTTTGCTTTATAATTTTTTATGTCGCATTAAGTTATGTTCTGTTCTTTCATAACCCTCGCATGGCAATGGGGTTTAGAATTTAAGATCCCTAAGAATTTTTAAATGGGTCCAACCATTGCAAGACAACCACAACATCTAGGGAAATCAGAAAGAGATATGTTGCATTTGGATTTATTTTTTTGCTTTAAGATCTATGTATTTCATTATGAGATCCCTTTCATTATTGAGATATTCAGAAACTATTTGAACAACTCCTATATGGTATTGTAACCACGTTTCCCTTCTCAGTTTATGCATTATGATGGTATAGAACTGTTAGTTTGTATCCATTATAATGTTGATAAATTGTATTTATGACACTTAAATTGTCGAATGCTTAATGTTATCAAGAATACTATATAAGCATGGGTATGTACTTATTATCGATTAATGCACATCCCGACCAAAATTACCTAGTAGAATGTCTCTGAATTGTCGATTACCTTATATTAATTGACAAAAAACATTCGCGAATTTTCAAGGTTCCCTGTAGGTTGGCAATCTAACAATACAACATAATCGAAACAATAACCAATTTCAAGTGGCAAATTAAGTCCAAACCACTTATATTCCAAATAATCTGTAAAAAAAAAACTTCGGTCACTAATACAAACACATCTAACTGGTTATCCCAAAAAAGAAAATAAATATTTTCCACTCAAGCTTACTAGATGAAGCCGTTTGATTCATAACCCTTCACATTATTTTCTTTCAGTGAAAGCCTTAAAGAGATTACTTCTTACATCAAACCATCTACTCAATATATCTTTTTAGAAACAAGTAGAAATGCCTAAATCTACTTGATCGACCCAGAAATTAGAAATCGAAGGAATTGGTGTTTTTTGCTTTTTGTTTTGCATAAAGTAAGATTAAATTGATAGAAAGTTACAATTGAGGGAAGGCAAGGCCAAGCCCAAAGAACCCAAGAAGTATATAAGAGAGTCTATAAACTTTAGAGAATCTAAAATAGCATACAAAAGGTTCTTCCACTTTTGTTAAGAAGTTTGGTCTGCTTTGGAAGCTTTCCATATTGCCATCAGAGATTAAGAGCTCCCTCTTAGAGACTTGGGAGGCTGACAAATTTACCACTTTCCAGTAGTGAGAAAATATGAGTTTCTCAAATAAAGTCTTCATTCTATTCTATCTTGCTCTTTGTGGACAGGGAACTTGATTCTTTGCAAAATCTATGATAGCTGTTTGAGAGTCAGATTCAATCTAAATATTGTTCTAGTTATTTTGGATTGCCCAATACAAAGCGCCAATAATTGCTACACGTTCTGAGAAAAAGAGAGTTTTAGTGCCTATCCCTTTAGTGAAGACTCCAAGGACATCCCCACTATGGTTTCTTGCCACTGCGCCAATTCCAGCTTTACCCAGTGAACCAATTACAACAGCCCCATAGTTTATTTTTACTTCTTAAAACCAGGGAAGAGCCCAAGTACAACTCTAAATTTTGGGAAAGGGTCTGGCTTTCGTGGGAACTCCCAAATTTGTGACAATTTGTAGTTCAAAATAGTTATTAGCCATACTATTTCCAGAAAGACCTGCAGCATCTTTAACAACAACAAGGGTTCTTCTTTTAATATCATTAAGGCTGAATGTAATCCCCTCGAAAAAAGAGTCATTTCGAGCTCGCCAAAGAAGGTATATGAGATTAAGAATAGCTGCTTTCCAGATATCTGCGAGATAAGAACTCAGCTGAGCGCAATATTCCAAAGAGTTTGTAAGATTTATAAAACCTGCTTGAGTGCGAAACAGGGAGGCCATCCATTCCCATGTCTGAATGGACATTGGACAGTGCCAAAACAGATGGTCCATAGTCTCCAGATTGTACCTGCATAAAGAACATCTTGAAACAGTATTTAAACCCCTTTTACTAAGATTATCCTTTGTTGCAAGAGCGTTATTACAAACATTCCAGGTGAAAGAGGCAATTCTGGGCAGGATAGCTTTGCTTTTAGTGTAGTTATACCACCAAACTTTGAGTCTGTGGGATCATATTTGGTGATAGGTACTTTGCACTGAGAATTGGCCATGGGGACAATGTTTCCATACTCTGATATCCTTATCTGAATTGTTAAGAGAAATACTTTTAAGATCGATGCCAAGTGTAGCCAAGAATTCAACAATTTCAGGAGGGGCAGCCCAAAAATTTTGATGTATAATTTGGCTAAGCTTTGCTTTGCAGTACTTCCAGATATCAGGAGTAACGTCAAAAAGTTTAGTTATAGAAACATCTGATCCCCAGTAATCTCTCCAAAAATCAATGTCCTTACCTGAGCCAATGATCCACTTTGAGTTAGCTTTAACCGAGACAATTGCTTCCTTCAGACCAGTCTAGATAGAATAATTTTTGTTGTATTGGGTAGGAAATCCTTCTTTGTTTAAGAAATTTGCTCTAAGAAAATTTTCCCAAGGATTTTGATCATTGAGGTAGGCCCAGCCCAGCTTCATAAGCATTGCCTGATTTATTTCTCTCAGTCCATGAATACCAATACCCCCTTCACTAGGATGCTTGCAGACTTTATCCCATTTCACTATAAGGAGCTTCTTCTTGGCGGGGTCCCCAGGCTACAAGAAATTTCTAATGATTCTCTCGCCATCTTTTACAGCTGTAATCGGCCTGGATTGTATAAGAACTACTCTACTCTGGAAAGATAGCAGCTTTCTACTCCAACCTGTTGCCCTAGATCTGATTTTATCAATAAGAGGAGCCACCGTTGCTTTTGAAACTCTTTTTTGCACCAGGGGGATCCCTAGAAAGCTCTCTGTAAGCATACCCATACCAAAACCAAAGAGAGAAGCAATGGTTTTAAATCGATAAGAAGAGAGAGAACCAGCAAAGATTTTACATTTTTTCTTGTTAGCCCATTGGCTAGAGGAAGATTGGTAAACTTCCATAAGGATTCCTTAAGATCTCATTTATCAAAAATGAGTATGTCATCCGCAAAGAAGAGATGAGATGGGCTAGGTATGTTCTTGTAAAAAACCATAGGTTTGAGTATATGTTTGTCCCTTAGCCATGAGATTCCTCAGCTGAACACATCTTCCACAAGGGCGAAGAGGATGGGAGAGAGGGGGCAGCCCTGTCGGAGACCTCTCGAGGGTTTAAAGACACCACATAGACCACCGTTGATGAGTACTGAAATATAGGCATTGTTAAGAATTACCCTTATCCAGCTGCAGAATTGATAAGAGAACTCCAATTTTTTAAGCACTTGAAGAAGGAAAGGATAGCTCACAGTATCAATAGCTTGTGAAATGTCGATCTTGAGACCAATATTTTCATTTTTACGGTAAGTTCTCAACTCTTTTTTCATCTCTGAGGTAAGAGTAATATTAGAATGATTTGATCTTCCAGACACAAACCCACTTTGTTCAGCTGAAATAATATCCGAAGCAATTTTACTAAGTCTGGTAGCGAGGATTTTGTAATCACGTTAAACGCAAAATTGCTCAGGCAGATTGGTCTAAAGTTCCCCATTGTGCATGAATCTTTGCCTTTTGGGATTAAGACCAAGAAGTTTGAGTTAAAGCCCTTTAGAATAGTAGAATCGACAAAGAAAAAAATCAATGCCCTTCTAAGATCACTCCCAATGATATCCCATAAATACTGGAAAAAAATCCTGCTGAATCCATCAGGACCTGGACTACTCTCACCTTTAAGACCAAAAATAGCCAGTCTAGCCTCTTCTAGAGAAGAATGAGTATTAATCAATAGATTTTTCTCAGCTAAAACAAGAGTCGGGATCAGGCCAATAAGATCTGCATTGATGTTTGAATGAGCATGAGTAAATTTTGTAGTATAATAGTCCACGATGTGCTCTTTAATCTCAGCCTAACAAGATAAGAGGGAGCCATTTTCAAGGGATATTTCAGTGATAAGACAATTTTGCGATCTAATTTTGTGGAGCGCATGGAATATTTTGTGTTTCTCTCCCCACTTTTCAGCCAATAAGCTTTTTCTTTCTGCCTCCAAATAGAATCTTCAAGATTTAAAAGACTATTGAGAGGGAGTTTTTTTGTAGAAGCTTCCTTCATCAAGCTATTAGAGTAGTTGTCATCTAGCTGAGCATGCAGTACCTCAAGTTTAGCTGCACTTGTCTCTATTTGAGTATTCAAACCTCCCATGTTTTCTTTCCTCCAAACCTTGACTGACGCTTTAAGCCTCCGTGGCTTCTTCATTAGAACAAATAAGGGATCTCCAAAGAGACTTTTACCATAATAGTTAGCCACTAAGTCCCTGAAACTAGTGTCTGAAACCCAACCTGTTAGGAATCTAAATAGAATGTTGCTTGGTTTAAGAATTCCTTGAATACTTCCAACCAAAGCCGAATGATCAGAGTTGTCTCTAGCCAAATACTTGTAGGACCATCCCTCAAACTTTGATATCCAGGCACTGTTATATAAGGCCCTATCAAGTCTTCTCATGATTCGAGTTCTTCCCTATTGACCATTGCACCAAGAGTATTTTGGACCCGAGGAAGAACTTTCAAGAAGTCTGCAAGAATCGATGCAGTCATTAAATTCTGCTATAAATCGTGGATGAGGCCCCATACCACCACATCGTTCATCCCAGTTTCGAATACAATTAAAATCCCCTAAAGCCAGCCAATACCTCATAAACAATCAGACGGAGTGGTTGTCTGAACCCAACCCAACCCTTTTTTTATAAGGCAAGTCAGTTTTATATAGGGATCTGTAACTATAAGTTTCAAACCCCATGAGGTTTCGAACCCATGACCTCTCTCTAGGTGGAGAGGTATAACCACCACTGGGCCAAAAGCCTAATGGTAACCCAACCCGCTAGTACTTCTTTCTAATTAAGGTTGTTTGAGGTAATTTCTTTTACATTGCTTTCACATGGAAAGTGTATAGATAAGAAAAAGCATAGCTTAACTTTGTGAATAATGTAACAAAAGTATGAGAATTGTCGATAAATGCATTAAACGATAATCAGGATGGCTATAAGACTATATACCTAATACCATACTGTCGGGCAACCCCCATGTAATCAGCAAATGTAGATGATTTTTACATCTAAACCTTATTGCCATTCTGAGGGCTCTAAAAGAAGAACATCACTTAACACATCACAACTGTAATAGCCTAATTTCATATTTCAAACTTAGCCTTTACACCAATGATATTTATAGCATCTAAATGAATAATGAAAGAATACTAGCGCAAAGTTTAGCGTGGAAAACCTTTAAATAGGTTAAAAACCACGAACTCTCCTGAGGATTTAGAAAGAGAAAAGTTTATTAATAGCTGCTAGATATTACAAGAGATGTTCTAAATATTTTAGTATATAGTTTGAGTGAGCATTCCTCCGTCCTCCATCTCAGATTCTCTGGTCCTATTTATAGGTTTTATAATATGACCGTTTGACGACCATTATTATCCTTAATGGTGGACATTACAATATGTATTTGATAATCTTTGATTTGATTATGTAACATTCTAATCTTTACTATTTTTTAATGGCTTCATTGATAATGGTGCATTTGTTTAACTTGAACTGTTGATGTAGAGGTCAAAAGTAATTACTATTTTGTAACTATAATATGTCTTCAATAGCGTGACGTGCTATATTGATAAGGTCGAGTGTCCGTATGATGGTCGAAGATGAAGTATGAGTCTGAGATGCAGAATAAGCCACTACAATGGCCCTCTCTCAGCTAATAATACGAGAACATTGTGGGCGAGTGGTGTTGGTTGACATCGGAGGCAGAGCTTTGAAATGGGTTGTGACTCCTGGTGGAGGAAGCTATTACAACTGAAGATAAAGCAGTAGGCGTTCGTCTGAGAGAGTCTTATCGGTACCCTATTGGTGAGTGGGTCATGTCTAAGAAATAGGCCCCTTCTTCTTTCTCTATCACCGAGGGGTGGGGGTTATGGTGGAAGAGATGGTGGTGAAGGACATTTTTCTTCTAGGGACCATAGATATTGGCCCTGAAGAAGATCCTTCTGCTAGTGCCGTAATTCTTCGGTGATTTTCAGTTCCACTATTTCCTGACCCATTCTAGCAGGGGATCAGAGTTTGGAAGTTATTTCAATTTTGCATCTTCTTCCACGGTGGCTGTAATTTGATATAGTTTGTTAAGTAATCAGTGAGCTATCTGTAACATCTTTTATCTATAAAGTAGTTTGTAAGAAATGTTTGAACTAATAAAATATCTTCGTTCTATCATTTTGATGCTGTATTTTGAACTTCTCAATTTGTAGATATAGCTTCCTATTCCAAAATAGAAAATTTTAAATATGTAGGTATAAGGAACGTTAGTTTATCATGAAGTATTGCTAGACAAATCGAACTGTATGGATCTCAGTATGTATATCTGGAATGCGTAGTAGAAGTCGAGGTTTGAAAAAATAAAGAAGTTCAAAAATGTAAAGAAGTCGTTTGATGAGAGTAAGTTAACAATTGGTTAAGATGATTGGGTGGTTATAAGGGTATGTATATGTCTGGGAGCTACTGATTTGAACTGACTGGAAAATGTCTGGTCGTACGGAAGTAACTGAAATCTTCCTGTAGGTGTTACCGCTAGACATGCCTGATTTGTATGTTGCAAACTCTATATATGTACACATAAAATCTGAGAAGATATTTTATAGCATGGAAAGTTTGACCTGTCACAATATTTTCTGGCTTCTACTGATATTTTTGTTTCCAAAAATTGGCATAATATATCTTTCAACAAAATCTATGGGGCTAGTTAGATTTTCAAAGATCTTTTCTTTGGCTATATAAAGTAGTGAACCTTGGTTGTTATGACTTGTATCTTCTGCCAGAGATAATTTTATTGTTGAGGTAGAGTGAGCAACCATGGTTAGAACGCGCTCTCAACGAGTGCATCATACAGTAGAAGGTAGGTTCTTTATCAAGGTCGCTGAACTTCGTGAATGATACATTCGTCATTTGCCTTATGATGTTGTGCTTTTCAGGTGGTCATTGAAATTAGATGGTTTAGATGATGAAGGTAGGCGTGTAGAGGTTGATCGATTTTTTTGGTGAGATGTATTTCGTGAGTTGCTGTTAAATGTAACTTTATGAGAAGAAGTTATTCGTGAGATCGCACAGGACAAGCTCGCTGAAGAAGATGAGAGAGCAGTAGGAGGGGAGATAATACCATGTGGTGTGGTGAATCATCTAAGGTGTTTTAAATATAACTATATCTGACTATAATTTTAAACTGTAAGAGCTCAAAAATGAATAAGTAATCAATTTTTAGTATTCTGTTTTAGTACTCTGTTAAATGTAGAACGAGGCATGTTGATGATGCAAATTGAAATAAATAAGAATAAAGTGGATGATATTGTGGATGACAGCTATTTGATTTTAACAATTGCATAAATAGTTTTGAATTTAAAAATTGAGTTATTTTAGGAATGTCATACGATCTTGGTATAGTATAAATGTAAGGTGATTGGTCATGTATACTGCTTTGGGAAAGAAGGGCAGAATTTTTTAATGGCAAACAATAGAGATGACAGTAGACGTTATCACATAAGTGATGATGATGTTGCGAGACAAAAAGACACTCCTGTAGAGATAGTAAGGGTGACTGACACGTGTCTGAAGGAGCTGTCATTTTGTAAACCGAGGGAGAGTATAAAAATACGTATCTCTCTCCCTCATAAATTGTCTACAGTTATAGAAAGAGAAAAAAGTGGTGTAACCCATATCTCCGTAGAGAAGAGACGCTTGAGTTTTGAGTGTGATTTGATAGGGAAGGCTACATCTATTGAGAAAAAATTATTGGATGAACAATTGGAGCGGTCAATCTCTGTGAAACATTCGGAGAATACAAAAGATTGCGGTTCGTCGAGTACAGGTTAGTGATAGATACTTTTGCTTTGTTTCTATATGCTGTAATTTGTATATGATTTTATATGCTTATCGATTTTAATTTAGGGAGAACAAAGTTGAGAATGTAGGGTTTTAAGATTTTGAGTAATTACCTACAATGTTTTGTAGTATACAAGCTTTGGGTATATGAACAGACTGTAGAGAGAGAAAATGTTTTTTTGGAGAAGAAGATGGAAAATTGAAATGATTGTCTATTGTTTTGGGAAATTGGAAAATAAACGTGTTAACTTGGCAGAAACATGGGTGGGGTTGTTTTTACGGCGTGTAAGGTGTAGCATGTAACGTAGAGATAATGATAAAATATTTTGTGTATCTGTAAGTCCTATAAATCCCATGAGTAAATTTGTAGTAGCATCAAGTTTAGAGGAAACATTATCGTCGGGGAGGGAGGACGATTGTAATGTAATGGAAGAGACTGTAGATAAGATGGACGTTACTATAGTTGTAGAGGTTGGGGAATCCAGTAAAGTAGAGAAATTTATAGAGAAAGATGATACAAAAGAGAAAGATAAATTATTTTTTATATATCCTGATAGAGTAGATATAGGAAAGGAATTTCTAAAACATAAAAAGAAATTACCAGGAGAATGGAGAAATTATATGACTGATCAAGATCGCTGGTTTAAGGCATATATCCCAGGAAAAGGGGAAGAGGTGGTATACTATCCAAGTCCCCTATTTGGATAAGTGGAAATTGATAAAGGGATTATTGAGGATGTTAAAATATCGTACTATAATGGTGTTAGGTTGGCAGGCCCGAATGATAGGTTTTTGTATTATCTGAATCAAGTCATTTATGGCCTTAGAATTCTTTAGACCTTCTTTCAGAAAGGGGTTATGAATGCATTGCAGTGTTACCCTGTCCAACTGAATGGGAATATATATGAGAGGATGAGGGTATGCGAGGCACTGAATGATAAATAAAAAAGAGAAGGGACTGCCAAGCAGTTCAAAGCTGATAACGTCCTAAAATTTTATAAATGGAAGTTCGTCAAAGGTCGTAATAGTGGTTACCTGTATAGCGTTTCGTCTAGGCAAAAAAAATTAACTTTGAATCTGTGAGTAGATTATGGAATGACCATCTTGTATGGGTAGGGGGTATATGTATGTAGGTCTTAGATGAACCGACGCTCGTCCTGAACCATAAATATTATAATCCGAGTAAGAAACATTTTTCAACTTCGACCAACCATCAGCATGTCTTCGAGCTGCTAAACATTGTCTTGTTCCTTGTTTATCAGGTCCCAATCCTACATCGGTACCTGATAATACCAGCTTGTTCGATTGCATAGCTCATGAACAGGTCGAGTCAAAGTAAATACTTGGTAACTTAGGAATTCGAAGGGATAAGAGGGTAGATTCCATAGTGCCCAAAGTTTAGCGAACTCACGAGAATCGAGCTATGGCTAAGAAGAAGGCCCGTTTATCTATTTATGATGTCACTAGTCTTCCTCCGCCTATGCCAGAAAATATGAATACAAAACGGACGACTCAGAGGTCGAGAAAACCAGCTCATGAAACTATGCCTGCTACTGAGGTGGTGATCCAAGACAAAGAGATCGTTAAACCTACTATTAGAGATATGATGGAGTGGCAGGAGGTGAGTGAAGTTACTCCATCGGAGGCAGAAAATAGTTCGCTGAAAAGAAAGTGACACAATGATGAGGGTAGTGCTTATATGAATGTCAAGGTTGCGGCCATGATGAGAGAGCTAAAGTAGCAATACTGCACGATGGCGGGGACTAATCTGCAGCAGCTCGATGAGGTGTATCAAGAACATACTTTTGCGGTATGTATTGAAATCTTTGATGTGTTGTATTTGTAATATGATTTGTTCTTTTGAACTTGTGTTTTTGTATTGATAGCTGTCGATGCTAATGAAGGGGGCGACTAAGTTCATTGATAAGAGGAGCCAAGCGTTCGAATATCTTACTCTTAGGTTGGATGCCTAAACAGCTTGGATGAAGGGGCTCGAAATAAGCTCAAGAGAGAGAAAAAGATAAAGGGGTAGAAGATGCAAAGGCTGTTGAAGATCGGTATACAGAGTTGTTTGAGCATGATGATGTTATGTCATGAGCATGTGATGCAATGTGGGTAGAAAGAGATTGCTTTTTCCAATCTTTTTATAGCTTTGGGTTGACTATTTCTAATGTAGAGTTGGGCTGAACTAGCAGATACAATGAGATAGTCTTACCTTTAGATATAAAGGACAAAGTAGTGGTTGATGTTGTTGGTCCAACCAATATACCTAATTTACCCACTAAACCAGTTCTAGCTACTGATAAGACATTGGATCCTCCATCTGAGGTAGAAATTAGCAATAATCTTTAATCACTCTATGGTATTCTATGTCGAACTATTCTGTTCATTTGACTTAGATGGGATTGTACTATGTATGGTCGTAAAACTATTAAGTTTGATAGATGCTTTATAATATGCTCTCCTTGAATCTTTGTATGATAACAAGATATTTATAATCTGTGTAGAAGGCAGATCGATTGAGATAAACTATTTATGACCTGGAGAGATCATTGGGTAGTGTGAGGGATTCGGTAACTCGTGTACAACAAGTATTAAATAAAACTTAGTATGAGAAAAGGCAGTTTAAATCTAACTCGGAGAAAAACTTCAAAGAATTATATGACCTCCAGTGTAGATATGTTAAGATAAAAATAGAAAGGGATGAAGTGTTAAGAAAGGAAGTAGAAAGGGGGTTGTTAGTTCAAAAACCGAAAGAGTTGACATGTTTCAATGACCTGAGCGATAAGGCTAGGTGTCAAAGTTTGTTGATAGCTCTGGCATTATATTTTGAGATCGAAGTAGATAGTGAATGGGGTTTAAAAAAATCTTATATAGAGCTTTTAAAAGAAAAGGGTATAGTACCAGACCCAGCTCGAGTTATGTTTCTAGCTCAAGAAGTACGTAATCGTTATATTTTAGAGGCAAAAAAATGTTCAGCTCGAGCTGGTATTTCTATTATATGGGGTGATATATGACCTTTACATGATGCTTTTAGCTTTATGTAGGACCGGAAGGCAATGAGGATTGTGTTTTTCAGGATAAGAAAAGAGCAAACAGAGGTACAACAAAAGTTAGAGGGTGAGATAAAAGAATTACAAGATGCGTTGATGCAGCATATGGAGCAAAAAATGTCTTTAGCGACGCAATTGTCAAAAGAAGTAATTGTTCGAAAGAAAGTAGAAGGTGATGAGAGAGCTTTAGGTGTATTGCAAAAGAAAATGTGTAAGCATCTGCACAGGGTGCATATGCAGTTGAAGGAGCATAAGTATCCGTCACGAGCAAAAACTACAGCTCGAACGGAGCACGAGCGTCATATAGAAAGTATTATTGATTTTTATGAAGGGGAGCTGGCGGGGGTAGAGAATGAATTTATAAAGTTTATAGCTGATTATGGGAAGGATTTTGATGTGGAGAACGCAAAAGCGGAAAATATGTGGTTTACAAAAGATGAAGAAGAAAAGGTTGTTGAAAAACCCATTCCTAGGCCAAACGAAAATATCTCATAAGAGGACGATGAGGAGGTCGATCGTCTAGTACCACGGTCACGATAAAAGCAACGCCAACAAGAGGTGGTAACCTTTGTGGCTCCTATAGATGCTCGAGTAGAAAACTCAAAGAGTGCGAGAAACAAAGGGCAACCCTCTTGCAGCTAAAAAAAACGAAAGTAGATTAGTTCGGTTACTTATCGAACTTGTATGTGCATTAGATTTTTGTAAACTATTTTTGATGTCGAATGAAATTTGTTCTCTATGACAACCATATAGATAGATCAATGTATCGATATTACTCAAATATTATGTTCTTGAATAAATTTTTGTTTACTGTAATATGTAATCTGTTTGAATATGTAAATTAGTAGTTATGTGAATGTTAACTATTGCTATAGGGTGAACTGGCAAAGGTTCAAAAGCATTGTGAAGAGTTACATACTTCAAACAAAAAACTGAATGCTGATTTGAATCTCCAACATGAAATAATAAAAAATGTTACTAATTTAAAAGAGAAGATGGAGGTGATAATAGCAGAGGAACGAAGCGCAGTTGCTCGTTTCACCGAACAACTGGAAGATAAAGAGGCATAGCTAGCCATTGAACTGAGAAAGATGGAAGGATTAAAAGGAGTTATAAGGAAAAAGGATGTGAACATTTTGGGTACTTCGATACCAATCAACCAACAAGGGGCGGAGTTGACATCTGCGCAAACTCAAATTACTGAGCTGTTGGTGGTGTTAGAGAAGGAAAAAAATAATGGGAAAGACTTGTAATTTCATATAAACATGCTCGAAGTGAAGAGAGTTGGTACATAAGCAGCTATCGAAGAGGTAAATAATTATGCTCGCAAATTTGAAGTATTGTGATATGTTACAAACATGATGTTAAAAGATATAGAAGAGGCCCATAGTGAACAAAATGAAATGACAAATAAGGATTGAATCACGATCTTTGCTTTATAATATAATGTTCAAACGTTGAGGTTAGACGTTTTGGAGTATAAATCAGAAAATGGGAAACTGCGTGATGCGAAGACCAAATTAGAGGCAGATCTTTTCAAGGCTGAAATAAGTCTTGAGGAAGAAGTGTTAGAGAGGAAATGTAATCAAGCTCGTATAGAAGAATCAGCAGGCTTGGTGGCAAATATGGTTGAGTTTATGTCGATAATGGAAGGTCGTAATGATGCGACATTGAGTAAAAATTGAGCGTTGGAAGAACGTTGCAAAAGTTTAAAAGCTATGCTGAAGGAGGCTAAAGAAAAACTTGTTGAGCTTGTTCTTCCTAATAAGTTGAAATGTGAGGCAAGTAATGCGCATAAGAGAGAAATGATGGCAGTGCTCTCCTTCTTCGTATTTGAGTTTAAGAGACTAAAAGCGGAAAGTAAAACTGTATATGACAGTTTGGTTACTAGTGGTGTGCAATGTGAGATGCGGTTAATACGATCTAAGTATCTGGATTCCATGATGGAAAATATTAGTGTTCTTACAAAAAGTAAGGTTAAAGAAGGAAAGCAAATTGTGAGTGGGAGGATGCCAGAGTTCATGTGTCTGCGACTTCGAGGGGAATATTTAGGTAGTGTTGTGTGACCTGATAGCTCAAGTGACAGCTCGAGTGACTGATGAGGCGTTATGACTGTTATAAGGGATTATTCGTACTTTACCAATGAAAATATAATAGATAGAGTGTAATAGTATATATATTTGTACTGACCTTTTAATGAGCCATTTATGGTACAGAAGTCTGGTAGTCATTTTGTAGAACTACTAGTCATCATGTCATAGAGTAGAGGGTTCGTTTGGCTGAAACGACAAATGCTTTGCAATAAAAAAATTATAACATAATAAAAGATCAATTTGGCTAAAGCAATAAATGATCTGTAATGTAATAAAAGATCAATTTGGCTGAAGCAACAAACTATCTGTAATGTAATAGAAGATTAATCTGGCTGAAGTAACAAACAATCTGTCATGTAATAGAAGATCAGTTTGGCGTAAGTAACAAACGATCTGCAATGTAATAGAAGATCAGTTTGACCGAAGAAACAAATGATCTATAATGTAATAGAAGATCAGTTTGGCCGAAGCAATAAACGATCTGTAATGTAATAGAAGATCAGTTTGGCCGAAGCAAAAAATGATTTGTTAGGTAATAGAAGATCAATTTGGCTTAAAGCAACAAACGATCTGTAATGTAATAGAAGATCAGTTTGGCTTAAAGCAACAAACAATCTGTAATATATTTGAATAGGGTGAACCCACTGGTAATCTGTGATGTTTAGACATGTAATTTGTATATAGAAGTATTTGTATGATATATTAGAAAAGTACTGCAATGTAGGGCAGCTAAACACAAGTATTTCATTGTTTGTAAGATTGACGTACACAAGATGTTAGATAGAGTATTGTATGAAATAGTATAAAGTACTCTGATGTAGGGCGATCAAACATAAGTATTTCATTAATGTAAGACCGGCGTACAAGATGATAGATTTATTAGAAAAGTACACTGTGATAGATTATTATCTTTGATATAGCTTCAATCTCCTTGTTTTCCAAGGATTAGGCATTGGGTCTCCGTGTTCTGTGGCGAGGTCGTAGGAACCTAATCTACTTTTTCCAATAATGATAAAAGGATATTCCCAATTTTCTAGGAATTTTACAGCGTGGACATCGTTTCTGAGCATTGGTATCTATCAGAGGACGAGATCTTTAATTTCAAACTCTCGATAATGAACTCTTTTATTATAAGATTTGGCAAGAGCCTGATAGTATTTTTCCCAAGTTCATGATTACTCTATCTCGTGTTACGTAAGCTAACAGGAACGGCGTGCATCCAGTCGATACTCGCGGTATTGTTCGATATGCCTATAACACATGTAGTAACTCTTGCACCTAATTACCCTTATTTTCTATCAAACTCTTTTTTATTCCGTTGACAATAGTTCGATAGGTGATTTTGGGCTGACAATTTCCTTGTGGGTAATAGGGATTGGATGGAGAGTGGATGATGTTGTGCTGGCTGAGGAACTCAACGACTCTGGAACCAACGAACTGCGGTCCATTATCAATTCTGATGAGGTGCGGGCATCCCAATCATATTATGATGGTTTCCTATATAAACTTGATGACTTCTTCTTCTCGTGTGTGACATAAAGGAACTGCTTCTACCCATTTCATGAAGTAGTCTGTTGCGACGGGGAGATGCTTTCATTTTCCTGGTGTAGTTGGGAATTCACCCACGAAGTCGAGGGCCCATCTTTTGAATGGCCAAACAACTTTTCTAGAATGAGGTTTCAAGGTTGGAGCTCAAATTTGGGGTCCATGTTGTTTGTAGGCATCACACTTGCTTGCATATTCGATGGCTTGAGCTTTCATTTTAGGCCATAAGACTCCTTGAGTAAGAGCTCAAGTTGTCAAAGATCGTCCTACTACATGGGACCTACAAGTACGTTCATAAAGTTCATGCATGAATTTTTGAGCCTCTTTATCCGATAAACATTCGAGATAGGGTCTTGTGACTGATATTTTATAAAGGAAATTATTAGCCACGACGTATCGCTTAACATTATCAAGCATACGTCATCTTTCAATAGAATGATTAGGAAGTTTGCTATCAAACTTGTTTTGGGGTTCGATATATGTTAGAAAAGGTCGTCGTCAATCGTCCTCATCATCTTCAACTCCCCCAGTATTAATAGAATTTGAGCTTATGATGTTAATGTTGGGAGTGGATATTACTTCAATCTTGAGATATCAAGATTCTGTTCAGAGAACTCCCGCCAGATAGGCTAGGGAATCAAAATGTCTATTTTCTCCGTGAGGTAAATGTTTAATGGTAGCATTCTTGAATCTGCGCATTTTGTCGTCTACTACTGCGACATAATTAATCATTTTTTTGTTTTTTTGAAATTTCTCTGTATAATGGTTCACGATGAGTAAAGAGTCTATGTACACAGATAACTCAGAAACTCCAATCTCCAGAGCCATATCTAGACCGTGAATTAATGCCTCATATTCGATCTTATTGTTAGTAGCTTCAAAGTTGAGTTTGATTATTTTTTAAATTCTGTAATTGGAAGGCGCAATAAGGACGATGTTGACGCCTGACCCCATAGGTCCGGCAGAACCATCAGTAAGAAGATGTCAACCTTTTTAAGATATTCAGTCTGACTTTTCTTCAAATAATTCTTTATTGATTTTTGTACTATCTTCTTCCCAATCAGGATCTTCTGCTAGGAAATCTACAAGAAAATCTGCTACTGCTTGACCTCTTTCAGAATGCCTTGGTTCAAAACGTATGTCATGCTTGCTAAGAGTTACCGACCATTATTGTACTCATCTGTATTTCTCTCGCTTAGACAAGATTTTGCACAAAGGATAATTTGTCATTACTTGAACTGAGTGGGCTTGGAAATACTATCTTAACTTTTGTGATCTGTAAACGAAAACTAATAGTAGCTTCTCGATCTTGGTATACAGGGATTCTGCTGGAGTGAGAGTTTTGCTGATAAAGTAGATAGGTTTCTCTATCTACTCATCAAGTCGAAAGAGGATAGAACTCAATGATTCAACGGTAACGGCAAGATATACGGTGAGTTCTTCTTCTTCGTAAGGTGCACTCATCATTGGTGGTTTGCCCAAATAATGTTTGAGTTCCTGAAATGCTGCTTCATATTCTAAAGTCCACTCAATCTCAGGATCTTTTTTAGGTTTCTTTTTCGTTGTCCCTTCACACAATAGATCGAATAACCATTGACACCGATCTAAAGACTTGAAGATAAAATGATTTATTACTGCTATCTTGCCTGCTAGCTTTTGTACGTCTTTTTTTAGAGAAGGTATAGATAACAATGTACGAATACGATCTGGATCAGCCTCTATGCCTTGCTTACTGATCAAATGTCCTAAGAATTTGCCTGACTAGACCCCGAACTGGCACTTGTCGGGATTGAGTCCCATTTTGTAGAAATGAAGAATTGCGAAAGTAGTGTGTAAATTTGCGATATGGTTCTCCTTCTTGAGACTTTCACACAACATATCATCAATGTATACTTCCATCGCTTTTTTGAGATGGTCTTTGAACATCTGTGTCATCAACCCTTGATAAGTGGCTCCAGCATTCTTAAGAACGAAAGACATAACCATATAGCAATACAGGCCATGCTCTGTAATAAAAGTTATTTTCTTTTGATCGTCGGGTAGCAGAGGTATTTGATTATACCCTGACGCGGCATCCATCATGGATAAGAGTTTATGTCCCGCAGTAAAATTGAGCAGATGATTTATGATAAGAAGTTGAAAACTATCCTTCAGAGTATATTTATTGAGGTCCGTGAAATCTACGCTTACTCTGATCTTGCCATTTTTCTTCAGTACTATTACAATGTTTTAGATCCATTCAGGATAGTTGGCTTTTTTGATAAAACCAACTTTAATGATTTTATCGATCTCTTTGTTGACTTCTTCTCGGAGTCTTGATGCTAAAGTTTTCTATTTTTGTTTGACGGCTTCAGTTTTATCTTTCAAATTAAGCTTATGGCAGGCCAGATTGGGATCGATGTCCGGCATTTCATGAAATGCCCAAGCGAATACATCACTGCTGTCTTTAAGGAACTATATAAGAGCATCTCATTCTATTGTGGGTAAAAGAGTTCTAATAAATGTTCCTCGCTTGTCCCCATTGATTTTAACTTACTTTGTGATTTCTGCACTTGGCAGCTGGTTTTATGTAAAATTCACTATAAAGTTTCCTGTAAAGTTCCCTATTATTTTTTGTAATTACTATACGAGCTATGGTATCAATGGTTCTAGTACGATGGTAACAGTATTTTCACAAGCTTGAGCTAGCTTCTGACTGCCTTTGATTTCGCAAATGTCATCATTCGATTCGAATCGGAGCGCCAAATGGTAGGTTGACAGAATAGCTCGTATATTATGTAGCTAGCAGCGTACCATTATCCCCAAATAACGGTATTTTACATTGATAACATAAAATATAATGTCAACTGTTATTGGTCCTACCATAATAGAAAGTATGATCTTTCCTACACGTTCTTCTCTAGAGCCATTGAATCCACATATATCAATGTCACTAGGTTATACTTTGTCAGCCAGCCCCATCTGATCAATCATTCTTTAAAAAAATAGTTCGCTACTACTACCAATATCTACCATCACTGTATGTAGTACGACATTTCTCATTTTCAACATTATCGCCAAAGCATTATGGTGAGGAAAGTTGACGTAGCGAACATCATAATCATCAAAAGAGATCCCTATGCGTTGAGAGCTAGATGCGGGGAGTAACCGAGCTTCTTTATCGTCTATGGTCAAGTTGTGGCATTGGCCAATACATTGTCTTTTGCACCTGTTCAATTTGTTAATGGTATGAGTCTCAATAAAGTAGTTGAGGGATATATGGTATAAATGCATCTCCTCTACCGTTTCTTCGACCTGTACGACCTCTGTGGGAAGTCTGTAACTTTCAACGTCCACGATATATTCATGCATTCGTCCATCCGCAAAAATATACTCCAACAGTCGTTGTAAAGCGATGCGATGCTTTGTCTCATGATGTCGAACTTTGTGGTAAATATAATATAGTTCGTTCTCAAAGGGTTGGAGATACTATGCATTGCGAAAAAACTTATCCTTTTGAAGTATATGATAAATGATGGCCATGGTAACAGTCATCTTGGGAAGATAAGGTTTTGGCATATTACTGCCTTTTCGAGGTCGATCTTTATTAGATTTTGCTCTCTTCCTATCTCCTTCATGATCAGCAACGCAATTGAAATCTTGGTATGTAGATTGATCTCTAGCTGTTAAGGTTGATTTCTAAATTTTCTGTCTGTCGGACACCATTCTATCGAGATCGATATACCCGTTAACTTTTTCGATCATGTCCTACAAAGTCGTAGGTTTGTTTAGAATGAGGTACTCCTTCGCTCTTCTATCGACGAGCAAAGCATTGGTGAAGGTCAAAATAGTAATCTTCTGATCGAGTCGATCCACCTTACGGACCAACTCCAGGATTTTCTAGTAAATGTCTCGAGCTTCTCTTCTAGTACCTAATTAAGGCTAAATAGAGAATATAGATTCTTCTCTTTGACTTTATTGTGTGAGTAATTCTTGACAAAGAGTTTTCTCAATTACTCGAAAGTCATAATGGATCCTTCTGGTAGTGTGTGGAACCATCGCAAAGGTTTACCTTGTAAACTAGTAGGAAAGAGCTGGCATAGAATGTGGTTGGATGTAATATACAAGCGGAGAACATCTTGGAATTCTTGAGCGTGTTCCACTGGATCAGTTCCCTTGTATTTTTGAATTTTCAGAGTATAGAAACCAGTAGGAACTTTGCCATCCAGTAACTTATGTGCGATCAGACTCTTCTATAACCTATTGTGAATTCCTTTAGTTGTTAGGACTTGAGCATCAAGCAATTCTCTGATGCACTTTCAACATGTTCCTTAGTCACATACTGATGAGCTATGGTGGTTAGTCGGGGGACTCGTCCTTCGCGAGGAATGTGGTTGCCCCTTCCTTTACTGATCCACTCAAAAACTAGAATTTAAACTCTCTCTCGGGGTGACTCATTCTGTCTGACTCCAGCGAGACCGCCATCAACTTCTTGCAGGACTTCCTTCT
The DNA here is from genome assembly GCA_014058105.1 of Kingdonia uniflora. Lineage (NCBI taxonomy): Eukaryota > Viridiplantae > Streptophyta > Magnoliopsida > Ranunculales > Circaeasteraceae > Kingdonia > Kingdonia uniflora. The sequence continues at coordinate 1,227,759 of JACGCM010000440.1, read as the reverse complement.
CCATAGCTTGCTCGCCCCCAGGTTATTTATGATTAGATCGATCTTCACCTCCCAAATTATTCGTGTGAGGTGCTATCCTATCTAGAACGGAAACCCGCAAAATAGCTGGTAGCTCGCATTTGTTCTTCTGGGTTGCGGCCTATTGACTTTGCAGGACCTTCAACGCGTCCTGGACGCCTGCTAGTTATTATTCTAGAGCGGCTCACCTTTCAATTTTGGAGTTGAGAATGGCCCGTAACTCTGTTAGTACAGTGTTTCCTTCTCCTGGAGAAATTGGCGTACTCTAGTCTAGAAGTCATCTCGGAGAGAAATAATCAACTATTTTCTGAGACAATGAGTTTGAGAACTTCGTTCCCAAAAATGGCGCCAAATATAATAGCCTAATTTTGTATCTCAAACTTAGCCTTTACACCAAGGATATCAATAGACACATAATATTTACGTGTACAACTCCTAAATTTATATCTACCTAGTCATTTATTAAATAAATGTGACACTAATAGTACTTTTGTTTGTATTTACAGAAATCGGTCACATGATAAACAAATTGTATATTTTTCTTGTTTTTAACGAAGAACGAGGGTGAAGCACTCCAACAATGATTCTCATTTGAAGTTGTAAACCAAAGGCCCATGCATTAAAGCCTATTGAAGAGAATTAAATATAAATATTATTCTCATGAGTTATAATATATATGCATGATTTTAGGCATTGTTTAGGGGATTTAATATTAATGGTGATATTTTTTAACCCTTCTTATACTCTATAAATAGGATGGAAATCCCACCAGTAAGAGATCATCTTGGAGAGTGTAATATCAAAATTTAAAGCAATAAAGGTTATTTTCTCTCTCTTATTCTTGTCTTTTACTTTTATCATAGTAATAGTAGTATGGCAATGATCAAAAGATGAGTAGATAATCTTCTTAGCCAAGGCTAAAGGAAGCTCTACCCAATGTAGCCATAGTGTTGATTGTATAGCTTAGTTAGAGTAATTACTTTCTCTTTATCCCAAAATATTGCATATTCGTATTCCTTCGTCCTATAGTTGACCATAGCTAGGATTAGGAGGAATAATGAATCTAAGTAACCATCTTGTTAGACCATAACAAGATAGGTTAGGAACATGGAGAAGATAACATAATCCATACTTATCAACCGGACCATGTTTGAGTAAGTTGGTTTATGGGTAGTTCTCAATTACTAAATCTCTTGTATCTTTTGATGTATTGCATATGCCCGACCAAGAATATGCGATACGGGAACTCATAATTTACTTTAATTATTTATATTATCTAACGGTTACAAAGGGTGGAGTGGAATCTAAGCCTTGGTTCTCACTCCAACTCATACACCTCATATTTTATAGCATTTTATTTTCTTTACTTAGAAAAACCCAAAACTCATTCTTATTAGATAAAATTAGTAGCTCAAAACATAATTTGCACCACAAGTCTCTTAGAATACGTCCCTGCTTTCACTTGTACTCAACAGCACACCGTGCGCTTGTAGGTCTTTTAAGACATCGGTTTATAAATTGATCAGATATTCAGAGCGTCTAAATGAATAATAGAAGAATATTAGCGCAAAGTTTAGCGTGGAAAACCTTTAAATAGGTCATAAAACTAAGACCTCTCCTAAAGATTTAGAAAGAGAGAAGTTTATTGATAGCTACTAAATATTACAAGAAATGCTCTGAATATTTTAGTATAGAGTTTGAGTGAGCATTCCTCCGTCCCCCATCTCAGATTCTCTGGTCCTACTTATAGATCTTATAATATGATCGTTTAACGACCATTATTATCCTTAATGATGGACGTTATAATATATATTTAATAATCTTTGATGTGATTGTGTAACGCTCTGATCTTTACTATTTTGTAATGGCTTCATTGATGACGGTGCGTTTGCTTAACTCGAACTATTAATGTAGAGGTCGAAAGTGATGACTAGAACTCTGTAACTGTAATATGTTTTCAATAGCGTCGCTTGTTATGTTGATAAGATTGAGTGTTTGTGTGATGGTCGAAGATGAAGCATGAGTACGAGATACGGAATAAGCCACTACAACAACAAAACCCAAACTAAAGCAGAAAACAAAATTAAAACATGGCATAAATGTTGATGGTACAGATAATCAACAATAAATTGTCGATCACCAGAGTTTTCAACAAAAAGGTCATGTTGAAATTATCGATTGCTCATATCGACGATAATTATAATCTGTCATTTTTACATAACATAGGCATTTCACAATGGGTTGTGTATATCTTCAGTCATAAAAAAACAAATAGTCATTTCACTGAAAGGAAAAATAGCTTGAAACATTATAGAATTACTCACCTCTTTTGTTATGCTCTTCTGGGTTTTTGTTAAGCAAGTTTATGCGACTGAGGTAGGACCATTGCTCTCTCCACAAAACCGTTGCTTGGGACTGGGGGAATTGTTGTTCGAAACTGTGAGGGCTTATTTCTAATCCTCATACTAAGTCCGATATTCGAGCTCATATAGTTCGAAGTTAACACACTGGTAACTAACCAAGGGCTGAAGGCAAGCAGTTCACAATACAGACTTCCACATCTATAGTTCAGGGATGTCGAAGCATTCAATAACATCGCACTGCAAAAAATACTCAAATGTCTATCAACAGTTCGAATACATGCGAACACTATTAGAGATCGTATCTTCATCAACAGTTCGGAGATATCAAAGCATCCTGTAACTTTGCACTGTAGAAGATACTCCTCCACATAGCAACAACTCGTATATATGCGAACATCACAAGAGATCGTATCTTCTCCAACGGTTAGAAGCTACAGCTAAGAGTATTAATAGATCCGTTACAGATCAACAAGTATCAAGACGTTACAAAAGACCATTATAAAGACTTATCAAAACTAGATATTATAACTTTCCTCATCAATGTAACCAACGATCATATTATAAAACCTATAAAAAGAGACCAGGAGATGAGGATCGAGGACGGCTATTATCACCGACAGAACTCTTAGAGAAAGTCATCCTTACCAAAACTTTGATATTCAATCTCGTTCTCTTTGTAATAGTTAGCATCTATATAAACACCATTCTTTCATAAATCCTCAGGAGAGGTCATGGTTATTTAGCCATTCAAGGGTTTTCCACGCTAAAACTCGTGTCAATTACATTCGGTTCTCAACCACTATTCTATATTTTAAAGGTGTAAAGTACTATTTTTGGTCTCTACGAAAATAGGCTATTACATTTGACGTCGTTTGTGGGAACCGAAGCATACACTCAGCATTCTCCAATCCAGTTTTTACCGCATTCACTTTTGAAAGATGAAAAATCAAGACAAATCACACCACGTCCTACTTGACACTGCTGAAGAAGTGATAGATTTATGAACAACTGTGCAAGCAGAAGCCGAACGACGAATAGAGCTAGAGAAACAGCTCGCTAGCATGCAGGACATAATCAGAGCTCTTTAAGCTCGAATAACGGTAAATCCGATATAGAAAAATGCTCTGCCTGCAACCTCGGATATCAGTCCATAATCACTTGGGACATCGAGGCCAAAATATAGTACTTCCTCAAATTTAGCAAGAACCAGTTCTACCTCGGAGTCACATCAATCCACCATTACCCGCAGGAGCGGTAATAGATTTACAACAACAAGAGGAGCAAAACAGAGAAAAACCTCGAGTTTCAGTCTATGACCATATGGGAGAAGCAATATGAGAGCATAATCCTGCGGGAGGACCAGCAATAAGATGAGCTATCATGTCTCACCTATATCTTACTCCGGAACAGGTAAACAGGCGCATCAAGGGGCTGTCAGATGCTCAAATACACACTACAAAAAACAACTATCCTAAACTACAGAAGAGCCCACTCGCACAAGAGTTTCTAGATGAGGAAGTACCTGCCAGCCAGTTTTCATACTCCATAGATCCAAAAATACAAGGGGGGAGATCCTGTGGACCACGTCCAAGAATTTTAGGATTCTTTAGGACTGCATTCGACATCTAACCACATCCTCTGCCACCTCTTTCCGACCAGTTTGAAAGGAGAACCTCTACGATGGTTCCACAAACTCAATGAAGGATCTATCTAAACTTTTGAACAACTTCACGAACTGTTTGTCAAAAACTATTCACACAATAAAGACAAGGAGGAGAGTCTTTACTCTTTGTTCAGCCTCAAGCAATCTCCAAATGAAAAATTAGAGACGTTTACCAGGAAATTTTTCGGACTAGCCCAGAAAATCGATAACCTCGACAAGAAAATCACAATCTCCGCCTTCACCAATGCTCTAATCGTGGATGGACGAGTCAAAGAGCACCTGGTTCTCAACAAACCATTGACATTGGAGGATATGATAGAGAAGGTCAACAACTTTATCAACCTTGAGCAACTGACAACTGAGAAGCCAAGACCTCAACGCACCACCCTACCAACAAAAGGCCATCCCGACGAACGAGCCCATAACAGCAATAAAGACTATTGGGGTGATAAGAACCGATTCAAATCCAATGACAATCAAGGACGCGAAGGGCGAAGGAAGCCAATTCCGTGTATACCATAGTTAACAACTACTCTTGCAGACTTGTGCCCGCTGATACAAAAACATGAATGCTTCAGAACTGCCAATACTCTTACGCCCATACCAGGAAAGCCATACTGTATTCACCATCAGATTCAACATCATGACACAGAGCAATGTTCCGTATTGATATTTTTTTCTCCATAATATATTTGCACAAGGTCGAATGCTAGAGTATATTGTTGACATCGAAAGTTATAAGGATGGCAGCTACAAGACAGGCGCCATGATTGTCCAAGTTGACGAAACAAATGAAGAAAAATACTTGTATTTCATCGAGACTCGTACAATCAACAACTCCAATCGCTCCAAGCGTAGGTGCGTCAGATAATGCCACGATCTAATAATGGTAGACAAAGAAGCTCGTTTGTTGCCAGAATCCAATAATTGGCGAGTTGGGATATCTTTTGAAGATTGCGACATTCGTCACGTTAACTTTCCGCACCACGATGTTCTCGTCATCATGTTAAAGATGAGGAACATAGTTTTACATACGATGATGGTAGATACCGGCAGCAGCATCGAACTAATTTTTCAGAGTACAATCGACCAAATGGGATTAGCAGACAAGGTCGAACCAAGTGACATCAATGTTTCTCGATTCAACGGCTCTATCGAAGAACGTGTGGGGAAAATCGCACTTCCCATCACGGCTAGACCAGTTACACTTGACGTAGTCTTTTACGTCATCAAGGCCAAATCCCGTTACTCAGGCATCATGGGGTGACCATGATTGCATAACATGAAAGCTATTTCATCCACATATCATCAGGCGTTACGATTCGACTGGAAAGCAGGGATCTATGAAATCAAAGGAAGCCAGAAATTGGCTTGAGCTTACGATAATACTATTTCCACTAAAATTAAGCCAGCTGCAATAACTCCTGCATAGAAATCACATCAGTCAATTCCAGTAGAGCCTCAGTTGCCCGACGTCGAACCAACAGAGTACGTTGAGATCAAGGGCATGCATAGAGGAACTCACATTGGAACTCTCTTAAGCACGGAGGAACGCTTGAATCTAATGCAATTCCTCACAGTGAACAGTGATATCTTTGCATGGACGTTTCATGAAATGCCAGGGATCGATCCAGCTATAGCATGTCACACGCTAAGGTTGAAAGATAAACCAGAACCGGTCAAACAAAAGCAATGAACTCTAGCACCAAAACTACGAGACGAAGTGAATAAAAAAAATCGACAAATTGATTGAGGTCAGTTTCATTCTCAAAGCTATTCACCAGGACTAGATCTCAAACATTGTCGCAGTCTCAAAGAAGAATGGCAAAATCAGAGTCTGTGTTGATTTCACAGACCTCAACAAATGCACTCCGAAAGATAGCTTTTCACTTCCAATCATAAATCACCTGCTTGATTCTACAGCAGGACACGAACTGCTCTCAATGATAGACGTCGCATCAGGATATAATCAGATACCACTTCTTCCTGAAGATCAAGATAAGACTGCGCTCATCACTGAACAAGGTCTATATTTCTATAAAGTCATGCCTTTCAGCCTAAAAAATATCGGCGCTACCTATCAGTGATTAATGACACAGATGTTCAAAGATAATCTCGGAAAAACAATTGAGGTCTATATTGACGATATGCTCCGCAAAAGTCTCAAAAAAGAAGACCATCTTGCTAAATTTAAAACAACTTTCGAGATTTTCTGATCTTACAAGATGCGTTTAAATCCCGATAAATGCCAGTTCGGAGTGCAATCCGAAAATTTTCTAGGCCATCTAATCAGCAAAAAAGGGATTGAAGCTGACCCATCACGCATATGAGCTCTCTAGGCTATGCCATCACCAAAGACAAAGAAAGATGTTCAGAAGCTACCTGGGAAGATTGCAACGCTAAACAGATTTGTATCCAAATCTTCAGACAGATGTTGATCTTTATTCGATCTGTTAAACCAGGGTACATCACGAGGAAAATTAAAGAAAGATCCAGAGATCGAATGGACTGACAAGTGTGAAGCGGCTTTCCTCGAGCTCAAGAGTTATTTCGGCAAACCACCAGTTATGAGCACACCAGCAGATGGAGAAGATCTCACAGTATACCTAGCTGTCCCAGATACATCTCTCAGCTTTGTTCTTCTCCAAATCGAAGAAAAGACTGAGAGACCAGTTTATTTTATCAACAAGACTCTGACTCCCGCTAAAACGAGATACACCAAGATTAAAAAGCTTCTTCTAGCTCTCATCTATACATCACAAAAGTTGAAGCAGTATTTCCAAGCTCATATTATTCGTGTCTTGACGAACTATCCACTTCGTGAAATCTTATCCAAGCGCAAAAAATCTCAACGTATTCAACAATGGTCTGTAACACTCGGGGAACACGATATACATTTCAAACCACGTCACTCCGAAAAAGGTCAAGCGGTACCCGATTTTCTAGCAGACTTTCCAGTAGATGATCCTGATTGGGAAGAAAAATTTATTGATCAGAAAGATGAGCCACTCGCAGAACAATCCGAAGATAAGTCAGATTGGGTAACAAAGAAAGATTGGCGACTTTTGACTTACGGCTCCATTGGTCTTCTTATTACTCCCTCCAATGATCGGCCCGAAAAATCCGCACACCTCAATTTTGAAGTAACCAATAACGAAGCAGAATATGAGGCTTTAATTCATGGCCTGGACATGGCAATCACACTGGGAGTAGCAGAACTCTCAGTCTACACAGATTCACTACTGATAGTTAACCATTACACAGGCGTCTATCAAACAAATGGGAGAATGGTCGACTATGCTGCTGCAGTGGTCGAACGAATGAACAAATTCCAGACAATTTTTATGGAGCATTTTCCAATGGGAGAAAATAGACACTCAAATGCGCTCGCTTACTTTGCTGGTGTCCTCAGACCAGAAGCCCGTTACTTAAAAATCGACGTCATTTCTAACCCCAGTATCAATACCATCGTGTCCAATGCCATTAATACTGGGGGCAATGAAGAGATCAAAGATGATGGGAGAAAGCCTTTCATTACTTACATCGGACCTCAAAATAAATACGACGGGCTACTTCCTGAGGATCCTACAGAGCGACGGAGATTAATTGACAATGCTCGAAGATACATCATTCAAGACAATCTCCTATACAAAATTTTGGTCACTGGTCCGTACCTCCTTTGTCTATCTGACAAAGAAGTACAGCAATTCTTGCACGATCTACATGAAGGCACGTGCGGTTCCCATGCAGCAGGACAATCTCTTGTAAACAGAGCTTTAACTCAAGGAATATTTTGGCCTAAGATGAAAGAACAGGCAATCAAATATGCTCGTAAGTGTGATGCTTGTCAGCGGCATGGACCTAAAATGCGAACTTCAACACTCAAACTTAACTCAAGCCAGGTCACTTGGCCGTTCAGACGATGGGCACTCAATCTCGTCGGAGAGTTTCTTACATTACCAAGAAAACAAAAACATTTATTGGTCGCTACAGATTACTTCACTAAATGGGTAGAAGCAGTTCCCTTGTGCCGAACCCGAGAAGGCGAAGTCATCAGATTTATCTGGGAGAACATCATTATCCGATTCGAGAGACCACATCTCATTCGAATTGATAATAGACCACAGTTCGTTGGCTCTAAGATCGCCACATTCCTCAATGAGCATAACATTATTCATTCCCCATCCAATCCTTATTACCCACAAGGAAACGGACAGGCTGAGATTACTAAGCGAACTATTATAGATGGCATCAAGAAGCGTTTAGACGATAAAAAGGGAACTGGGTGAACGAGTTACCGCACGTACTTTGGGCCTACCGAACAACTCCCAGAACCGCAATAGGTTGTACTCCGTTCTTACTGGCTTACGGGACTGAAGTCATCATTCTCACTCAGTATCATCACCAGATACATGATCACGAGATGACAGATGAAGAAAACAAATTTCAGATCGCATACAATTTGAATTTGATCGAGGAAACACGTGACAGAGCCATTGATAATCTAGGAAGATATCATCTTGCTTTATCCCGGTCATATAACAAACATGTCCGACATAGAGAATTCAAAGTTAAAGACCTCGTTCTCAGATAAATCTTACAACATCGCAAAACACCTAATGCTAGAAAGTTAGCAGATAATTGGGAAGGTCCTTTTATCATAACTGGCGCAAGTGGTTTGGGATCCTATGATCTCAACCCATATGAAGGTGTACCTATACCGAATCCATGGAATACCCACCGACTGAAGTTTTATCAAAGATAAACATGTTGTAATATCCGATATTATGCAATAAAGTACTTTTTCAGCATCATTTTGCAAGTCTACTCAATTCAAGCATTTCTACTATCTCTGTTTATCCCAAAGGATAACTACAACATAGCTAATTAAATAAACTCGCTCTCTGAGGGTCGTTTATTGAGTTAATTAATTTAATCTTGCAAAGATGTACCATACAGCTATCCAATATTATAGATGTCTCAGTACGGTCGCTTATTGATACGCTCAATTCGACCTGTGACTGAGACCTACAACATAGCTAATCAAATAAACTCGCTCTCTGAGAGTCGCTTATTGAGTCAATCAATTCGATCTGGCAGAGATGCACCATACAACTATCCAATATTATAGATGTCTCAGTATGGTCGTTTATTGATACGCTCAATTTGACCTGTGACTAAGGCCTACAACATAGTTGTTCAAATAAACTCGCTCTCCGAGGGTCACTTATTGAGATAATCAATTCGATCTGGCAGAGATGCACCATACAACTATCCAATATTCTAGATGTCTCAGTACGATCACTTATTGATACGCTCAATTCGACCTGTGACTGAGACCTACTATATATCTGTTCAAATAAACTCGCTCTCCGAGGGTCGCTTATTGAATCAATAAATTTGATCTGGCAGAGATGCACCATACAACCATTCAATATTCTAGATGTCTCAGTACGGTCGCTTATTGATACACTCAATTCGACCTGTGACTGAGACCTACTACATATTTGTTCAAATAAACTCGCTCTCCGAGGGTCGCTTATTGAGACAATCAATTCGATCTGGCAGAGATGCACCATACAGCTATTTAACATTCAATGCATCTCTTTACAGTTGCTTATTGACTTGGTCAATTTGACCTATAAAAAAGAGAATACGACATCACTCCAGTCATATATCTCTACATGGTCGTTTATTGGCTCACCCAATTCAACAATTCATGGAGAAAACAAAAAACAAAAACACTTAAGTACTAAACGTTTGACATTTTTTTTTACAGCAAAGACATATTTATACTCTGTCTAATTACAGTTAACTATTTTTCTCGCTTTGGGCATACAACATTCGAACTTTCCCCAGGCCCCGACGAAAGTAAGGCAGGGAAAGGTATATCAACATCAATAGGAGACGCGTTCAACAGCTCCGTAACTCTCGGCATCAGATTATCTATATAAGATAACTGCATTAGCTCCATATTGTACTCCATACCATGTTCAAACGAAGCAGCCAAAATTGAATCATGCTATTGCCACAATTTCTCTACATCAGCATGCAGCATAGCCATAGTGCGCAATGTAGCATCATCTGTAGTTAACAACATAGCTTCACCAAGCTCGGTCTTCACTTTGTTTAGTTCATCTTCAAGATCCTTGCATCGATCTGCCAACATCTTTTCCTCATTCAGCAACGAATCCCTATATTGCTTCGTTATCTGCACACTAAGCTTCATCTCCTCCTTCAGACATTTTAACTTATCACATACCTTCTGAGAATACCTGCTTTCATCGTCGGCAGCATCTACCAACTTTTGTGACTCCTTATACTTCACATGGAGCTCCACGTAAACTTTATTACCATGCAGACATTCTAGTATCAAGGCCTATTTTTCCTGGTCAAGATCGGCGATGCGTAAGTTACACTTATTGATAGTTTCATTCAGTTCTCAATTTCTCTTGGAACATGCATCCTTGTGAGCTTTGGCACGGTCACTTTTTCTCTGACAAGAGTCTCGAGCTTCGCCCAAATCCCAGTTTATCTTTTTTAAACGCTCTCACATATTACAAAGTTTAACATCCTACTTCTTTGACAGATTAGAATTATTTGTCACTGCCGATTGATAATACAATAGATAGTTCTTCTGTTTTTCAATCGTACTCGACAGATCCAAGACTTATTGGTTCGCAGTCATGGTTTCCAATTATTTCTTCTTTAAAGACTCTTTCCACAACTTGGCTTCATTATGGGCAGTCAATATCTCTATATCCTTACTTGACAACTCTACAGTCACAACATTCAGCCGACTCTGCAGTTCCAATATTTTAGCCTCCAGCTTCGAGTTCAACAAGGTCGTATTTTGAACCGCCAATGAACACTGCAGCAATTCTGCGGTCAGTTCTTTATTTGAAGCAGAAAGTTCGTTCCGCTTATCGACATCAGCCTAAAAGAACAAATTACAAAGGACACACATCTATCAACAAATATTCATGCAAGCAAGACATATCATTCAACAACATTTATTACAACATCAAACTATGATACATAAATCAACTACATTATGCAGAGCACAATCATATGCCACAGTTTAGTTGGCCTATGATTGAACCCTACTACTACTCGCATCTACTTACAAAGGTTCATTGAAGATTACGACCTCTTGAAGACGTGTCTTATGCCGTGTGTAAGGTAATAGATCTTCGACCTCCTCCCCCTCCTCCTCAAACTCTTCAGCTCGCGGTTTCGAGGTTGAAGCTCCTCCGCCCTCATTACCTTTTGCAAATCACATATTTTCAACTTTATCATTCTCTACCTCAACATCTTTACCATAGCTCAAGATATAACATCTAAATTCATTTTCCACTCCCTCGAGCTCTCTCCCATAAAATGCGATAACATTGGTTATTTGGCGTTCGTGATCTGTTTTGCTAGTACGTTTTCCCCTCTTTGGAGTAAGACCCTTCTTCAAGAACGATTGGGACATTTGCAAACGTTTCCGCATATCTAGTAAATGCGTTTCTAACAATGTCACTCTCTTATCTGAACTCTGCAACAACTTATTACACTCCACATTTTCCATCTCCAGACATGCATTATGATCCTTGCATAGCTCCAGTTCGTCACAAGCATGCCTCAGGTCATTTTTTAATTGTACCCGGACCCTTCTATCTTCCTTCTTTACATTGAAGAAAAGGATCTTCATCATTATTCGCCCCTAAAAAAGTTAAGCTCATCAGGTATTACACCTACACCACCCCATATAACTAATACACCAGCCCGAGCTGAGCATCTTTTTGCCTCTATACTATAACGATTACGCGCCCCTTACGCTAAAAAATTTACCCGAGCCGGATCTTGCACTACACCTCTCTCAGTCAACAGTTCTAAATAGGCCACCTTCAAGCCCCGCTCACTATCTACTTCAGCCTCAAAGTAAAGTGTCAAAGACAATAACGACCTTTGACACTCTAACTTATCACTTTCATCTACGAACTGCTTATCCTTAAGGGATTCTTAGAATAAGACAAACTTAGTGCTCTCATTCCGTAAAACCTCATCCCTATCAATTTATATCTTACCATATCTACATTGAAGATCGAATAACTCCTTAAATTTGTTATCATAATTGGACTTATGAAGACGTCTCTCATATTAGAGTTTATTGTGTACCTGCTGAACACGATTGATGGAATCCCTTGCTCGACTCAGGCCTTCTCCATCTCAATCACTTTCCCCCTCAAACGAACTACCTCCTACATGCAAATTATACATTCACCATCAAAACAACATATATCAATACCAATACAAAGGACAAATTCGACTAGACAAGTCCCAGAACTATGTTACAACTAAGGAATCAAGAATTAGCTCCTGCTACCTCCTTAGTGGAGGAGCCGGGGTCTTCTTAGAAGGGTGGTCAGCCACTGGAGAGGCATCCTCATCTTGGAAGATTATCTCACTATACTTCTTAGCAAACGCAAGAGCGACATCATCTCTAGTCAGCCCCCAGTGATAGAATGTCCCAACCAGATTGTTTTGATCAAGCAATACCTTGTCAAAAGTTTTCTTTGTATCAGCTTTGACCTCTTTCTTCATATCAGCAGTTTCTACCTTAAACTGCTCCTTCTACTCAACCTTCTCTTTCTCAAACTGCTCTTTCAGTAGAGCTTTCTCCTTTTTGAACTACTCTCGCAGTGTAGCTTTCTCTGTATCATGTTACCAAACAAGTTCGGCATGACCCGAAGCACCTGACATTAATACTTCCCAGGCCAATTCAAATGCGATAGTAGCCTAGACGACAGTTACAACATAGCAGAATTATCAATAAGGACGTTTCTCAAGCACAAATAATCAAGCAACACTATACATACCTAAGCCATGCTGGATTTAAACTCAGCTTTCAGACGTTTTGGATTAAGCTTAACCAGCTCCCAAGATGTCTGCCTCACCACATCAAGATCGAGCTCTTTTGAAGAAGCTCGTTTAGGCATCTGCCACATCACAGGAGGCACCACATCTTCATCAGCATCCACCACCGCAGTATCCACCTGTGTTCTCTGCATATGAGTTGTTTACTCCAGAGGGGGAAATGACCTTTTTCTTCTGGGTCATCTATTCTGTCCACTCGAAGTACCAGTAACACAGGCAGGAATTTCTATCACCCCGTCAAAGGCAGAACCAGAAGTCGCCATAGCTCGATTTTGATGAGCTCGTTGAACTTTTGGAACTACAGAGTTTAGCTGCTTCTCTCTACGGATACCTAACTCTCCAAGCACTTGGTTCAGATCGGTTCGATCCTGAGATACGATGTCAAAAAAGCTCGATGTATCAGCAATACCTTTTGGATTAGGTCCTGCAAAATCAACAACATATTACGTTAGCAGTTCACAACAAGTTAAAAGATGAAATGCAGACAGAATGAAGATACTTACTCTCGCTAAAATTCTTATATAACAGCTCGAGCGCCAGTTTCCCAGGCACTTGCATTCAATTACCCCTCATCATTACAAGATGGTCGCACCAGGATCTCCCAGCAGATTCAAAATCAAAGAATTTCGGCCTCGCTAAATCACTATACAAGTATCCGCTCTTCCAAACTTTCATATATTTTAACTTGTAATACTTCAAGACATCATCCGCAACGAACTGTCTTGCACTATCACCAACTCTTCATTTCGTGCTAAGGGCTTCGCAGACCCTCATCATCTCGAAAACATTACCATTCAATTGGGCAGGACAGCACTTCAGAGCATTCATTACCCCCTTTTCGAAAAAAAATCAAAGGAATACTCAAACCATAAATGACCTGGTTCAGATAACAAAGGAACCCTTCCTCTACGACCTCAACACCAGTGCCGTTATAGTAAGAGATTTCTACATCATCTCCTATATCCATATTTCTCTTCCACTGATCCAGGGAAGGCACTTGATAATGCTCTATTCTACCATCTAGTCTCACCAGAGTCCTAAAACTCACCCCCGCATTCATCACATAATGCCCCCATTTTCCGTCTAAATCCTTTTTATATTTAGAAAATGTCTTCCCTACGTATGCATCAGCAGGATACTTAAAAAAGTCCCCAGCTTCAACTTCCTCTTCCAATCTCTCATTCACCCCAGATTGGACAACAACCAGCATATCAACAGTTACCGTACCCCTCACCTCCGCATCATCTATAGTCCTACCAGACGACGATGAGTCATCACTGGAGGATACAACCATTTTACTACTGGGTTTCAAATTTTTGACACGCATCTAACACATACAAGAAAAGGCTATTCAGTGCTTTGTAATTAAAGAGGCTTTATCCCTTAGCCATACCCAACAAGTTATCAATCTACCAAGCAAGCCACTACAATCTAATATGGAATTCAACAGACACACTATCTACCACAACAAAAAAGAAGGAAGCAGAGATACTAACCTGTACTAATGGAGCAACAGTCGTCGACTCCAGTTACCACTTGCACTTCAGACGGCAAAACTTTGTTCTTCTTAGCAAGATCACACAACAATGGAGGATTTCATTCCAAGTTTGAAGACTTTCTCTCTCTAGAAATGTTCCTTCTCCTCTCTGCAAATGAATGTGGTCTATGGGAGAGAGAAAGGTGAGTTTATATATTATCACTCAGTTTCTGAAACTGTGGCTCCTTGGGACACACGTCAGCATCCTCTCTCCTAGCAGGCACGTCTTTTCGTTGGCCCTCATCATGATTTATAGAGTAACATGTTCGGTTATCACGTTTGCCTCTCTCCTCTGCCATCATTAAATACAATAACTCACTACCCAAGAAGATTGGTACAGATCATGTAGCACGTTTACTTACATACAGTAACAACCTTCTGTGGCTGCATGATCCTACTACACTATTAATAGCATGAGTGCCAGTTCAAAACCCTAGTACAATTTTTTCCAACTGTCACTTACCTCATTTTTGGCTTGACAGAAGCAGAAAATCAGCATCAGATCCTGCTTCAAATATATTATCACAGATACAGAAAGTGCTGACAAGACGACCTCAATAAAAACAAATCATTTTATTATGATCAATCATCCGACCTTACATATAATGACAGAATGGATAATTCTCTTCACCACAAGGAATGATTCCTCTACCAGCAGGTCTCACATCCTCTTTAGTAAGTTTATCCAGCGCAATTTATCGAACTAATCAGAGGCTGCGACCAAGTTCTACCGATGATAACAAGTGTTCAAGTTGACAATGATAATGCTCTAACAACAAGAGCTTATATCACAACAGGGCCACAAATATATAAGAACAATCTATACAGTTCAGATATGCTTTATTCAACTCAATAACAATTCGATCTACATATTTTCAACTTGTGTCATCGGTGACTAGTTCGATAATTATTTTATGGTATCCTATAACAGTTCTTTAAGCAGCTTCAAACACTTACAAGACAAGATAATAAAGTTTGAATTTATTATTCAATACAAACAATTTACAAGGACGAATACTTTAATCATTTTGAAAATCAAGATTACAAGTTCTACAACTATTTCTTCTACAAAGAATAGCTCACCTTGCACATGACAGTACAACACTTGAGCAAAAACAATGGCGGGCCCAGCAGAAGAACTCAAAGCCCAAGAAGTGGAATTGGGGTGACGTAGAGGACAAAGTTAATCCTACCACTCCTCCATAACTTCCACCTCCTCTACCGACGAAGGACCTCCTCCACCATTACAACACCCAATCCTTCGCAGGGCATCGACAGTATTTCTTAGACAATTTCCCTACCTTTTCATCCTCCGTCGCCACCGCATCCTCTGCAAGCATCCGCAAGCAGGCCCGACGATGAGCAGCAAACAAGACCATATAGTGGAAGCGCTACATTTGATGATAATCATCCTCTGCCTCCTCTACTTCATCCAACGTCATCCCATGAAAAGTTGGTAAAACAGGGATTGGAGTTGGCAGCGAAAGACTTTGGTTACCAAAATAACGAGTCTGCAGACTCATCATCTTGCCTTAAACTCTCTCCTCATAAGCCTGACGATGAATAGTCACCATCACTACTACTTATACCAATCTGAGTGACTGACAAGGTTAACCAGGGTGAACTGTGATAACAACTATTTACCAAGTTTTATACCAGCAGTATTTAATGCACGACCACTTCCAAGAAAATCATTATCACAAGTGCACTTCTCAAGTAGAATTTTTGGGAGACTCAACAGTCAAAAATATTATTCTTCCTAGATAAAAGGAAGTCATCAATGCAGCATTTAAAACGACTCGACTCTCAACCAACACCACTCACTACATACATTTCTCCTGCTATTGGATGAGAGGGGGCAGTTGTGAGGGCTTATTTTTAATCCTCATACTAAGTCCGATATTCGAGCTCATATAGTTTGAAGTTAGCACACTAGTAACTAACCAAGGGCTGAAGGCAAGTAGTTCACAATACAGACTTCCTCATCTATAGTTCAGGGATGTCGAAGTATTCAATAACATCGCACTGCAGAAAATACTCAGATGTCTATCAACAATTTAAATACATACGAACACTATTAGAGATCGTATCTTCATCAGCAGTTCAGAGATATCGAAGCATCATGTAACTTCGCACTGCAGAAGATACTCCTCCACTTAGCAATAGCTCGTATATATGCGAACATCACAAGAGATTGAATCTTTTCCAATGGTCAGAAGCTACAGCCAAGAGTATTAATAGATCCGTTATAGATCAACAAGTATCAAGACATAACAAAAGACCATTATGAAGACTCATCAAAACCTGATATTATAATGTTCCTCATCAATGTAACCAACGGTCATATTATAAGACCTATAAAAAGAGACCTGGAGATGAGGATCGAGGATGGCTATTATCACTGACAGAACTCTTAGAGAAATTCATCCTTACCAAAACTTAGATATTCAATCTCGTTCTCTTTATAATAGCTAGCATCTATATAAACACCATTCTTTCATAAATCTTCAGGAGAGGTCGTAGTTTTTTACCCATTCAAGGGTTTTCTACGCTAAAACTTGTATCAATTACTTTCGGTTCTCAACCACTATTCTGTATTTCAAAGGTGTAAAGCACTAGTTTCAGTCTCTACGAAAATAGGCTATTAAAGAAACCCCTGATTTTCAGATCTTAAGAAACCTTATAAATTCAACAAACAAAGCCACTTTGTTTTCTCCAAAACTTGAGTACGATCTATTTGAGCACGAACTATTTTTAATAATTTATTAACTTGAGTTCGTGTCTTTGTTACAGAGTAGATTATTGGGTGGTCCTACTTAAATGCGAACAATTTTATAACTCGGGCACGAAATCGGGCTTTGGTTTTTAATGAGCTGTGGGTCCAACATAGTGAACTCTTGTTATAAGAGCAAACGTAGCAGGGTGTGGGTTGAGTTGGGTTTGCCAACCCACACTCAAACCTATACCCAAACATCTCCCAGCAGGCACAGTTTGAGTGTGAGTTCTGAGACCTGGCGCTGCAGTAACTCAACTGAGTGTGGGGAACACACACTAAAAAAAAATAAGTTTGGCGGTGTTTAAATCACTGCGCGGTAATCTAAACACCTCTAAACTTAATTATTTTGATCAACTCTCCAAGACTTCTTCCTCTTCCCCAAAACCAATTTCAAAGCAGAGGAGAACCTCTACGCTCTCCCCAAATGGTAAACTCCAGCACTAATAGTAATAACTCTACACCGTCGACCCCATCCTCTCAAAACCCACCTTCAACACCATTCGCTCAACAACTATTATCATAATTCACTCCATACCTCTACTAAAACCCATCACAATTTCAATCTCAATTCCAATCACAGACCCCACCTCCGTTTACTATGTCGCAAGGGGATCCCAGTTATGGACAATATCAAAGTCCATTTACACTATCTCAACAGCAACCTCAGGCGTTTAGCCCGTACTATCAACCATATCCTCTCACTTAACCTCAAGGTTTTCAACTGCCAAATTACTTTCAGAACTATTTATTCCATGGTGAATCTACTCAGCACAGTCAAAGTGACGTAAATGCGTCAATACCTGTTGAGGCGGCGGCTCCCCATAAAGAAAAAGGAAAAGGAAGAAAGAAAAGAGCACCCACAAAATAAAGACCAAGCATGCAAGTGCCATAAGATGCTGAGTTTTTGGACGAGACGGATGATGCTGGAATGCATTGGATGGACGCAGACTTTACGTATCTCGCAAGGGCGTAGTTAACAACTTTTGTCCAAACAAATGGCCACAGAAAGGGTTTTACTTTCTATCAAAAGGTCAACATTGCATTTAATAGAGACCCCGAGTGCCCCACACGACGATCATGTGGGTCGACCAAATCTCAGTGGTATTCCCTTAATGCACAATGTGTAGCATATAAAGGGATAGTTGCTCAAGAACGATTTAGGAATAGTAGCAGAAAAACAGAAGAAGATCGGGGACGTTATAATTTCCTTTAACTCAATTTCAATTATTTCTCGCGGATATACACGTCATTTATTTGTATTGGGTAATTTTGCGAATTGTAGGAAAATGATGCACACAAAATCTATAAAGGCTTGAATGGCGGCAATGACTTCAAACACCGTGAAGGGTATAAGATTTTGGCGCGAGAACCGCGATGGGCCAACCTAAGGGATGATGGGTCGAACCATGCGGTGAATATACCAAGAAATGTGGCCAGGAGAACATCGAACAATTCTTCTCCGGGGAACTCGGTCGGATCAAACAATCTATTGGAGGACCCCGACGACCCACCTACACCTCAATCCCCAGGCCCAAATTCTGACTTAGATGGTTCGCTGTATGAGGGTGGAGGCATGCCCATCGGCTAAAAACTCTATAGAAAGAACATTACATCACAAAAGGTAATAGAGGGTGTTACTGCATCTGGTAGCAGTGTCCATGCTCTATTGGATGAACTACGGTTGGAGAAGATACAAGCAAAAGAAGAAAAGGAAAGAAGAAGAGTAGAAGCAATGCAATACTGGCAAGCCAAAATGGATTTGGAGTAAGCAAAGGAAGATCACAAAATCATAGAGTAAGACTTGAGTACTCTATCTGGAAATCAATTGCAATACTATCTACAAAGGCAAGCTGAGATAATGGATCGTCTGGCCAATAGGGGTGGACCAGGTACTTGAAGTGGTGATGAAATATAATTTAACTTTGCTGTATATTGAGTTTTATTTCCAAGAATATAGTTTACCTTCCAATAATGTAATCATTTGAATAATGTACTTTGCTATTGAAGAATGCAATCTTGTTTTCGAAATGTTTATTTCCGATAATATTGCGTTAAAACAAATATAAGATTAATACAATATCAAAAACTTGTTTAATAAACTTGTACGACAAGAAGCATTAAATTACATGAATAACACTGAGATAATACAAGAAATAGAGTACTAGGTTTAAAGATTTCCCTTCACGGCCCACAAATGCTCGATTAGATCATCCTTTAGATCAAAGTGACTCGACTTCGAATCCGGTTCATTTTCGATATAAAAGATTCTATTGTTCTGCGTTCGCGTACAATATCTAACCGTTTGCCTTCGATAGTTGAGAGCTAGGCCGGATCGTAGTCTAAGTATGATGGGAATGCACCTCGTTCCTCTTCAACAATCATATTATGCATTATTACGCACGCCTTCATGACATTGCTCAAAGCCTAAAGGTACCACAATTTCACTGAATTTTTTACAACATTGAACCGAGATTGTAAAACCCTAAACGCCCGTTCTACGTCTTTTTGGCAACTTTCTTGTTGTTGAGCAAAGAACTTTTGTTTCGCGATAACCGGATTGGATATGGTTTGGACAATTGTTCCCCATTTGGGGTATATGCCACCCGCAAGGTAATACCCCATATCATAAGCTTTCCCGGTAATTGTATAATTGCAAGGCGGGGCGATACCATCGGCCAGGTCGGTAAAAAGATGTGATTGTTGTAGGACATTGATATCATTGTTAGACTGGTAGCCCAAAAAAAGCATGTTAAATCCAAAGGTCGTGTGAAGCTATCGCTTCAAGAATCAGTGTCGCCTTGGGGTAATGACCAGTAAATTGACCGTACCAAGCTTTGGGACAATTTTTCCATATCCAATGCATGCAATCAAGGCTTCCTAATATGATGAGAAATCCCCGGGACTCTCCGACCGCTTTTAACATTTCGACGTCGGCCGCGTTTGGTGCTCGAAGATATTCCTCGCCAAAAATTTATATAACCGCAACATAAAACCATTTCACACATAACAAGGTTGTGTTTTCTCCTATTCGGATATATTCGTCAAAAAGATCCGCCGCAATACCGTAGCTTAGGAAACGTAGTGCTGCGACTTCCTTCTGGTACGGTGATAACCCCATAGTGCCAGCGTTGTTGGGTTTCTGGACAAAATAATGATCATGTGCAACGATTGCATCGAATAGGCGCATAAACATGTTTCTACTCATACGAAAATGTCGCCGAAATTCCTATGGCTCATATGCGCAATTCGGCTGGAAGTAGTCCCGTATAATGCTAAAATTCCCCAATTTGTGATCTTACTTCTTTCTCCTATCCTTACGGCTCATGACACTCCCGCCATAACTCGAAGTTGCATCCTCAACTACTATGTTTACTGCAGCTTAGTGCAAAACACAAGTTGCCGCCGCACAATTATAGATAAGATCGTCATCGGAGCACGACGACGATAAACCTGGAGGATCGGGTATGGATAATGATGACGATGAAGAAGACATTTGAGGCTGTAGAGTTTAGAGAAGGGTGTAATACCAGACGGTAAGTAAGTTTCCAATGGAAGAGAGAAGTGTAAAAGGGAGAAATGTAAAAGGGGAAGAAGCTGCGGGTCTTAAAATCAGGGATTTGGCGGTGAAATGAACACCGCGCGATGTTCCTTTTACCGCGCGGTGTTCATTTTACCGCCAAATCTATATTTGTATTCCTCAGTGACAATTTTGTTCGAATAGAATTAGATTCAATTCGAATAAAGCTGCTCAATGCCAAATTACGCAAAATTATTGAAATTTATTCAAACAAACTATTTATCAGTTCGAATAGACATTTAAAAAACTCTACCAAAAACCTAAAAACATCACCAAATAGTTTGTAGAAATGTAAAATACCTCAGTGAAAATTTATTCGAAGAGAGAAATAGTCAATTTCAACAAAAACTTCAGTCAATTTCAACATTAGATAATAATGGCTAATGAACATTAAAAACATCCAAAACATCGTCTACAAATATATCGTCTACTCAGAATCATCTACGTAATCAAATCACAGCTTCCACATCGTCTAAAAAAGCATAAAAAATACCTATATCTACTCATAATCATTTCCAGTACCCCACCCCCTGCGGCTAGTACTGCTTCCCCTGGTTCGCAGATAAGATCCACGCTGCCTCGTCCTCGCACCTCCTCCAGGTGGTAGCGGTACCACCCGTATGTCACGCCCCCTCCTCAGCTATAGGTCCTGAACGAGACAAATAAACTTTATAAATATTTTGGCAAAATAAATATGACATTAAGAAAAAGCACCACAATAAATACATAAATAAATTACTTACATGGGCATATAGCTGATGATCTATACTGTCAATTTTCCTGTGGGAAATAGCAAGCTCATCCTCCACCTCCTGGAGCCTCTGTGCGTCCCGTACAGACTCTGTAAGAAGGATTCGCCGCATACCATAAGTCAGGTGCTACAGCCCCTCTGTACCGTAGGATGAAGACATGGGTGGCGGGTCCCTCAAGCAGGCAATGGGGAGCCTCTTACGCCGCCCTGTCCACTCCATGTGCTACCCTAGATCTAGCCCTTCCGCCTCGCCAGGCAAACTGAAGTCCTGGGACAAGCTATGAACCGACGCTGACGTAACCGCCACGGGTGTAATACCAGCTCTGAGTACACTCGGTCCGAGAAGATCTAGATTCCCCGTCCTCTAGGAATCAGTCAACATGTGGCCTACCTCCAAAGTTTGTTCAGCCTAGTACGAGGTGTAAGTCTCTCGCTCCTCCCCTACCACAAACTGCTCACAGTCAACGAACCTGGCCTGTCTCATCCCATGGAAAGCCGCTGGACTAATATGTCGCGATATGCTAAGCGGATGATCCAAAGGAATGCGCACCTTGCCAGTCACCTGCCTCCAGCATCTATCCCCCAAGTAATATTCGCAGTTTCCGTCTGGTACTTGAAGTGGTATCCATTTACGGGATAGGAGGTTTGCATTCAGTACGTCCTCTGTCACAGACACTGGAAAATCGAACCAAGGTTCCCATGTGATCGTCTCAGCAGTATGGTGATCAATATGGTATCTGCCTATAATAAACAAATTGGGCGCCTGGTCATTTGTTTTCCTCATGTTCCCTCTCTCCCATGCTCTGAGATGCGGATAGGCCGGGTACTTTACCTCTTCCTTGACTATAGGGTGACCAACCCTACAATACTCGTAGAACCAATACTGCATTTTGGAATAACATAAAAAAATAATTAGAATTTATATTTAAGACGCTTATTGGAAGATATTTGATTTGTAAATGGAAAAAGTGTTAGTGTACCGGAAGAAGTTGCACAAATCCAGTGATGGCACCCCCGATCGTGACTGCGGTATCCAAACCATGGTACAGGGAAGCAAGAATAACAGAACCCCACTCATATTGGGCAGCTGAGTCCAAATCATTCACGGCCGCGAGATATCTAAGTGGGACGGTGTCGTTGGCCGTTTGGAGCCACAAATGTCCCATCATGAAGAGGATAAAAACACGAGCAATAGTAATATCATCCTCCTGATTAGCTTCGACGGTCAAGTAGGTCCTCAAATGTACAATGCTGACGTTCCCACTCTTTATATGGTTGGAATCAATGCTGGGGAGAAAATGCCTCGCATTAGATAAAATAGACCATATCATCATATGACACCTGTGTCGAATATCGGCCGATGGACAATGATGTCAGCATAGTAAAATCGAGGGGAATGACCCCTATCTCCGTACAAGGGAACAGAAACGTGTGTGTGGTTGGCCACCAACGCCCTGTAAGCGCCTGAATTAACCGATTATCTGAATTGCTCAAGCGTATACCCATAAACTGCCCAAAAATATTCACCATGGCGTCCCTTACAGCTGGAAGTGTGGCAATATCCTTCCACACTTTGAATACCGTAGTGAATGTGTCATGCACATGCATCGAATCCCGATTCTGTTCATTGAGGCATTTTCTCAAACACTTGATTTATGGAAAAAAACAATTTCGCAATTACACTAAAACTTACCATGAGTTCCTTTCCCGTGTAATAGATGTGACTGACTTCGTCTGAGAGTTGGGTAATACACCTCCGCGGGAAGTTATCTTCGGATGGGTTTGGTATATTTTGGGGTTGAACATCTTCAAATTTTACCCGCTTTTTCTTCCTTCCCGACCTCGAGCGGGTTACTGAACGCTCTGGATCTCTTGTTCCTCTAAACCCAGGCAGAGTACTGGGGTGTGGGTTTCCCTCTAGCATATGCATTTTGATTTTGTTGGAATTCTAAGATTTTTTTACCAAGGGATTTTTGAGAGAGAAGTAGATTTAAAAAACTAGAAAATAGTCGAATTCACTAGTGAGTTTTACTTACAGATAATGCGACGGTGTTTAGAACCCCGCGCGGTCTTCTTTATACCGCGCAGTAAAAAGAATACCACGCGGTGTTTTAATCTCCTCTAAATTTAAAAAAACAAAAAAACAAAAAAAACCACGTTGGCAAACTCACACTGGCTGCTGGGAGAGGTTGAGTTTGAATTGTGGGTTTGGTGGGCCAGGGTGTCAGAACCCACACCCAAACCCACACTCACTGCTAGAGATGCTCTAAGTTGCTGTACGAGTTGCTTTTGTTAAGATTTATTTCTTTTATAATGGGTGGTCCCACTCAAGCATAAACTATTTTTAATGTATAACTTAAGCACGAGTTGCTTTTGTTAAACACGAACTGTTTGTGGGCCTTAATTCTTTTGTTAAGAGTTGTTTTCTTTTTCATTGAGTGGTCCTACTTGAGCACAAACTATTTTTGTTATAACATAAGCACGAGTTGCTTTTGTTACGAGCACGAGCTTGAGCACGAGTTGCTTTTGCAAGTTTTATTTGAATTGTGTTAAAAGACCAATTTTTGCAAATCTTGATTATTACTCTCCATTGTCGATCAAACAAAAGAGACGATTACACTTTGACAATTTTGGGCACCGATAAGGGATACAAGAAGCACGGAAAGCAGTGAACGGAAAATACGAAAAACTCAAAGCTACTTCAACAATTTCCTTCTTGTGCCTCCTAAGTGAAGGGGCACTTCCTTTTTTTGCCCCTTAAGTGAAGGGGCGGCCACAGCTACACCGGGAAACACTTCCCGTAGGTTGGTACTTCTCAAAACTTGACATCTAGAAGGGGTACATATTCGCTACGCCCCGGCACTAGGACATATAAAGTCGTGTAGACTGTGCAAATACACGCTGCTCTAATAAAAAAATTGTTGTGGTTGGATTGACCTATTGCTGTGTTTAATATTCTTTTTCATTCTAACATTAGTAAAGGTAAATACTGTTAGAGACTTGCGGGATTTCATCACCCAAAAAACTCTCCAACAAGTGGGACCACTCATTAGGGATACAAAGAAATTTGTATCACACGAAAATTGAACGTCCCAGACCTCAAAATAACTGTTAATAAAAAAGAGTAGCAAGATTCTCGTGGGATTTCATCACCCAACGGATAGGTGTACCGGACCGAGGTACAAACACGGGTTCATAGGATACGGCCCCAGCTTAGCGCCGCGAAATACTGGTTGTAGGTTTGCGACGTCGCCTTTTTGAGTGCTGACGTACGATAAGGCGACTCGCTCAGGCGTGAGGACTGAACATCTACTTTAAGCTGGTACTAGCATAGTGACGTAGGGGAGTATAGGAACCAAAGCCTTTTGCCATCGTACCCATTTTGAACATAGAAGAATATAAGGGAGACCTAATTATTACTTCTAAAAAATATTGATGTGCTAGAATCTAGGTTTGATTGATTATTTACTGTACCGGGTGCTAAATTTTATTGATTATTAGTTGTGCATGATCAATTGGACATGTAAAGGAAAATATTAAGGAAGCTTACCAGAACCTTTACCCATTAACGGGCCACCACCTCAGCCTAAGCGGAGAGGGCGACCACCTCGCCCAATCAATACAATAAAGGACTTAGAAGCACCAGTTTAGGAGGATAGTGATCCATCTCTAGTTTTCCCAATTTCGGAGGAGGGTAATTCATCTAGAGTTGACCCAATTGAACTTGTTGTTGATCTAGAAGTCAAACTCCCAATCATGGCTGCTGCCAAATCTCTTAGGGACTATTGGACCCCAGTGGTGAGTGATATGCCTTCATGTATTGTGTTACCAGTTGTCACGACAAACCATTATGAAATCAAGCCTAGTGTGATCCAAATGTTATCTACATTTCGTAGACTTGATTTTAAGAGCCCTTATAAGCACGTCCACGAGTTTAAGAAAATCTGTGCGCTCTCCAAATACCAAAAATTTACTGAGGATTCTGTCCGCCTTCGTTTATTCCCATTCTCACTAAAAGACAAGGCGAGTCATTGGCTTGATTCATTGGCACCAGCATCTATCAATTCATGAGATCAAATTGAGGCCAAGTTCAAAACCAAATGGTTTTCTATGGGAAAAACCGTCGCTCTTAGAAATGCAGTTGTTGAATTTGTTCAAAATGAGAGTAAAACATTTTATAAGGCATGGAAAAGGTATAAAGATCTTCTTTCACAATGTCCCCATCATGGTTTTAAGAAGTAACATCTAGCCCAGATCTTTTATCGTGGAATAACTTCTGATAATCGTTATAGACTACAATTCATGCATAGTGGTAAATTCCAGAACTTTGAACATGATAGAGCTTATGAGGAGTTTGAGACATTGGCTGAAAACTCTCAAATGTAGGATTTTGATCCATATAGAAATATTCCTACAGCTAAGAAATGTGGCTTATACAAAGTGAGTGAGGGAACGGCTATCAAAGCCCAATTAGATACTCTTACCCAAAAAATTAAAGTTATGGCTACGAATCAATTTAAGGGTAGTGTGAACCAGGTTCAGCAACAGGGTTACACCGTTTGTTTTGATGTAACCCATATGACTCAAATGTGCCCCATTCTCAATGAAATGAATGACAATCAAGAGTAAGTGAATGCTTTGAATAATACCTATAAGAGGCCCTTTGACCCGTACAAGCCAACTTGGCAGAACAACCCAAATTTTTTGTGGAAGAACAGCCAACCCAGTTCAGGTTTTGGAGAGTCACAAACCTCAGGTCATAATTTACCTAGGAATCCCCTTTCTCAATCTTATCCTCAGGCATCTCAGTAATCCTTTTAGTCATCCAAACAGTTCCCTCCCGCTCCACCCAAACCATATTTGGAAGATACCCTTGCTCTCTTCATGCAATAATCAATGGAAAGCCAAAAACAAACATTGCAATTTCAGCAACAAATGATGCAATTTTAATAACAGACTTTGGTAAATTATAATTTTACATCCCAATCTATCTCTAATCTCGAGACTCAGATAGGACAATTGGCAAATGCATTGCATGAGAGACCACCAGGTACGCTACCTAGCCAACTTGTATCTAATCCGAAAGGACCACCGGGGTTTGATTTTATCTCAATCCCAAAATAGGTTAATGCCATTACAACTCTTCGAAGTGGTAAACAAATTGATAACCGAGTTGAAATGCCTAGGGTTGAACCAACACCCGTTGCTATTGAGGATGAGGTCGGTACGAGTGAACCTTCTAATAAATCTAAGGAGTTGCCTATCTCGTCTATTTCCCTACCAAAGGCACATTTTGAGCCAAAGGTGCCTTATCCACAACGCATTCTTCCGGTTAATAAAGGGATTCAATTTAACGAGATATTGGATACATTTAAGCAAGTTCATATAAATATTCTAGTACTGAATGCCATCATGCTTATCCCTGCACATACCAAATTCATTAAGGATGCGTGTACTAGGAAAAGGAAAATCAATGTGCACAAGAAAGTCTTCTTGACTGAGATATTAACCCCTCTTAAGCTTTGAGATCCTAGAAGCCCAACCATCCCTTGTAAAATTGGAGATCACAAAGTGGATAGGGCGTTACTCGACTTAGAGGCTAGTGTGAATGTCTTACCTTACTCAGTCTATCAGGAATTAGAACTTGGAGAACTCGAACCTACCCGAATGACACTTCAATTAGCTGACAGGTCAATACGATACGCACGTGGCATCCTTGAGGATATTCTTATCAAGGTTGATACTCTCATTTTTCCTATGGACTTTGTTGTTTTGGACACTGAAGATGTAAAGAATCTTAGTTGTGAGATCCCCATCATATTGGGCCGCTCTTTCCTTGCGACTGCTCATGCCATTATTAATTGCTTCAATGGGGTCTTACAACTATCAATGGGAGACATGAAGATCAAGCTCAATGTTTTTAACAATAATACTCAAGCCCCTCATTCTGATGACATGGTTGAGCTGAATATGATTGACTCCTTAGTTTACAATTCGTTCCCTAAATCATTTTCTGAAGACCCCTTAGAATCATGTCTTGTGAACTTTGGTGAAGACTTTGGTGAAAATCCGATCGTTGAAGAGCTTAATGTTCTACTCGACTCAACACCTATTTTTAACAAGTCCAAATGAAGACCTCATATTGAACCTCTAGAACCGTCCACTACTTTGCATATTCTATCTATTGTTAATACACCCAAGTTAAAACTCAAGCCATTACCTAAGACTTTGAAGTATACTTTCTTAGGTGATATTAACACTATGCCTGTGATCATAGCTTTCAACCTCACTATTGACCAAGAAAGTAGATTGTTGGGTATCCTTGAAAGACACAAATCAGCCCCAGGGTGGTCTATAGCAGACTTGAAGGGGATTAGCCCGGCCGTTTGCATGCATTGCATCAATCTCGAGGAAGGTGCTAAAAATTCTTGCGATATGCAACAGAGGTTGAATCCCACCATGATGGAGGTGGTGAAGAAGGAAGTTCTCAAACTTTTGGACTCAGGTATCATATACCCCATTTCGAATAGTAGTGGGTCAGTCCCGTTCAGGTTGTACCTAAGAAATCATAGATTACTATAGTTGAGAATGAGAATAATGACCTAATCCCTACCCGCATGACCACCGTGTGGCGTGTATGTATCGACTATAGGAAATTGAACACGGTCACAAGGAAAAATCATTTTCCTCTTCCTTTTATTGATCAAATGCTTGAACGCTTAGCCGGAAAAAGTCATTACTGTTTTCTTGACGGTTATTCTGGATACAATCAGATCTTCATTACCCTAGAGGATCAGGAGAAGACAACTTTCACATGTCCCTACGGAACATATGTTTATCGACGTAGGTTGTGCAATGCACCCGCTACATTCCAGCGTTGTATGATGAGCATATTTTCTGATATGGTTGATAAATTCTTGAAATCTTTATGGATGACTTCTTTGTGTATGGATCCTCTTTAAACGAATGTTTACACCATTTAGAGCTCGTGCTAGAACGATGTACACAAACCAATTTGGTGTTAAACTGGGAAAAATGTCACTTCATGGTGACACAAGGGATAGTTCTTGGACATATTATCTCCAACAAAGGGATTGAAGTCGATAAGGCCAAAATGACATTATTTCTTCTTTACCTCCACCTCGGACGGTTAAGGCCATTCGATCATTTTTGGGGCATGCTGGGTTTTATCGCCGGTTCATCAAAGATTTTAGTAAAACTTCTCAACCCTTGTGCAATTTACTTGCTAAGGACATTGATTTCAACTTTGATGACGCATGTTCAGGAGCTTTTAAGAAGCTCAAACTTTTATTAACTTCAGCCCCTATCATCCAACCTCCCAATTGGGAACTTCCCTTCGAGCTCATGTGTGACGCTTCAAATTACGTTGTTGGAGCAGTTTTAAGGCAAAGAGTAGATAATAAGCCTCATGTTATTTACTATGTTAGTTGCACCCTCAATGACGCATAGTTAAATTACTCCACCATGGAGAAAGAGTTATTAGTGATTGTGTTTGCCTTGAAAAATTTTTGATCATACCTTGTTGGATCCAAAATCATTATTTACATCGACCATGCGGCCTTAAAGTATTTACTATCTAAAAAAGATGATAAGCCTCGGTTAATCAGATGGATTCTTTTGTTACAAAAATTTGATATCGAAATTCGAGATAAGAAAGGTGTTGAGAATATGGTTGCAGATCATCTATCTCGAATTCTCACTGAGGGTGCTGAAGATTTTCTTCCTATCTTAGAGACATTTCCTGATGAGCAGCTCATGGCTGTCTCACAACTGCCTTGGTATGCCGATATTGTCAATTATCGTACTACGCAACGATTACCTGCCTATTAGTCAAAGAAAGATAGAACCAAATTCTTGTACGAGGTTAGACGTTTTAGTTGGGACGATCCTTATCTTTATAAGTTTTGTTTCGACCAAGTGATTAGATGTATCCCAAATGATGAGTTCCATAGTGTACTCATATTTTGCCATACCTTAGCTTGCGGAAGACATTCTGGGACCAAGAAAACTATTGTAAAAGTCCTCCAATCTGGTCTCTATTGGCCTACCCTTTTTTGTGACGCACATACCTTTTGTTCTAAATGTGATAGGTGCTAGAGGACCGAGAATATTTCTCATCAAAACATGATGCCCTTGAACAACATCCTTATTGTTGAACTATTTGATGTTTGGGGTATTGACTTTATGGGCCCATTTCCTTCTTTTCGCGGTTACCTTTACATTCTAGTTGCAGTAAATTATGTTTCTAAATGGGCTGAGGCGGTGCCATGTCAAGCGAATAACCATAAGCCCATGGTAAAAAATTTAAAAACCATTTTTAATCATTTTGGCACGCCTCGGGCAATTATTAGTGATGGTGGTAAACATTTTTGTAACCGTGTCTTTCAAAATCTTTTGAAAACTTACTCCATCACTCATAAAGTTGCCACACCTTATCATCTACAAACAAGTGGTCAAGTCAAAGTATCCAATCAGGAGATCAAAAGAATTTTAGAAAAAATTGTTCAAACCGATAGTAAATATCGGTCTGATCATTTTGATGATGCCCTTTGGGCATATCGAACAACTTATAAAACCCCGATTGGTATGTCACCTTATAGACTTATCTTTGGGAAGGCTTGCCACTTACCTGTAGAATTGGAACACAAGGCTCTCTGGGCTACAAAGGCCTTTAACTTTAAAATGGATAAAGCCAGATCACATAGAGAACTTCAACTTTCTGAACTTGACGAAATTCGTCGCGAGGCTTATGAAAATGCAAAAATTTACAAGGAACGAACTAAAGTTTTTCATAATAAGTCGATTGTTCGCAAAACTTTTGAGCCTAATCAGAAAGTGTTACTCTACAATTCACAGCTACGTTTATTTCCTGGGAAATTATGTTCTCGTTGGCACAACCTTTTTGTAGTTAAAACTATTTATCTTCATGGAGCCGTAGAGGTAGAGGATCCTAAGAACAAAAAAAATTTAAGGTCAATAGCCAACAATTAAAACCATACTTAAGAGTCATACACTTTTGATGAAGAGATAACATTTCTAAATAATCCAGTATATCATAACTGATATTATGTACCCCTATAGTACCATTATAAATAATTTAAGTATGGGGGTACATTTGTCTGGCTGAAGACGGTAAACTTAACGCTTCTTGGGAGGCAACCCTTGACACATTCAGGTGAGACATTTTAGTTTTCTTCTTCCATTTATTTTCTTGTTCTCCAACATTGAGGGCAATGCTTGATTTAAGTTTGGGGGTAGGACACCATTTCTTGATATGTTTTCTGAAGAAAAGTAAAATAATGGCACTTTGACAATTTATGATATATTTTTGATGAATTTTCAAACACTTAAACTAATTTTACCTTGACATAAATATTATGGAAAAGCCTAAATTTTAAAATTGTACCAAGTATACACTATAATATTTTGGAATATCTTAAGCTAGATGTACTACCTTTTTATTAGTGACTAATTCAAGTTAACTTGACATATTTTGGAAACGTGCACTTCACTGTAGTTTTACAATTAATACCTTCAATAGATTTTTGCTCAGTATAAGGGAAATTTAGCATTTATGTTAGGAATAGTTTGCTACAAGGGAGATAACTGCCTGAGAATAAGCTCATTCCTAAGAGAGAAAAAAAGGCAAATATGCTCTAAAAACTTTTACGCTGCAAGGCTACTCGCATGATTAAGAATTGAAAGAGGAAAAAGTATCACCAATCTTGAGTTTGACCATAAACTATGTGAAAAGAGCATAAGAAAATGTTACTTGTGAGAATCCTGAGTCTAGGTCATGATGGGGCGCCACACCCTGGCAACCTTAGCTAACTAGCAGGGATTGTCGACCAAAAACTCCTTGTTGCGGAGGCTTCACTAAGAAACAAAGTACTAAAAAAAAGGCTTGCAAAAGAAAAGAAAAAAAAAGTAAAATTCTATGAACACGAATTGACTAAGGCACTTGTCAAACTGACTTTGAATTTATTCCAGTAAGAGCTAGACTACGAAAAGCTGAGTAAATTATTCTAGACAACGTATTAGGCGATAAAACTATTTTCATTGCACACTCAAATATAGCTAAAGCAAAATACTTGAATCTCTTTCTAATCTTGAGGTAGTACCTCTAGTTTTAGATAAGCTTAAAATATTCTTTGGTATACTTAGGAAAATAATAAGTTTAAAGATTTTTTTCATTGGTATATTTTTGTCACAACTAAGTAAGGATAAGTTCACAGGAAATGAGTCATATGTATTCTAGAATTATTTAAAATGTCATTATTAACTTTTGTGGGTATAGTCACTGCAAACCCTTACGAGACAACACTCGTCCACCAGGCTAAACCTGGAGGTTTAACGGCTTGTTGCATACGGTAAATATAACCGCGTGACATGTGAAAATGGTTTTTGTTTACTTTTGCTCGAGGACTAGCAAAATATAAGTTTGGGGGTATTTGATAGACACATAATATTTACGTGTATAACTCCTAAATTTATATCTACCTAGTCATTTATTAAATAAATGTGACACTAATAGTGATTTTGTTTGTATTTACAGAAATCGGTCACATAATAAACAAGTCGTACATTTTTCTGGTTTTTAACGAAGAACAAGGGTGATGCACTCCAACAATAATTCTCATTTGAATTGTCAACCAAAGGCCCATGGATGGAAGCCCATTGAAGAGAATTAAATATAAATATTATTCTCATGAGTTATAATATATGTGCATGATTTTAGGCATTGTTTAGGGGATTTTATATTAATGGTGATATTTTGCAACCCTTCTTATACTCTATAAATAGGATGAGAATCCCACCATGAGAGATCATGTTAGAGAGTGTAATATCAAAGTTTAAAGCAATAAAAGTTATTATTTCTCTCTTGTTCTTGTCTTTTACTTTTATCGTAGTAGTAGTAGTATGGCAATGATCAAAGGGATGAGTAGCTAATCTTCTTAGCCAATGTTAGAGTAAGCTCCACCCAATGTAACCTTACTGTAGATTGTGTAGCTTAGTTAGAGTAATTACTTTATCTTTATTCTAGAATATTACATATTCGTATTTCTTCGTCCTGTGCTTGACCATAGCTAGGATTATGAGGAATAATAAATCTATATAACCATCTTGTTGGACCATAACAAGATAGGTTAGGAACATGGATAAGAGAACATAATCTATACTTATCAACCGGACCATGGTTGAGTAAGTTGGTTTATGGGTAGTTCTCAATTACTAAATCTCTTGTATCTTTTGATGTATTGCATATGCCCGACCAAGGATATGCGATACAAGAACTCGTAATTTACTTTAATTATTTATGTTATCTAACGGTTACAAAGGGTGGAGTGGAATCTAAGCCTTGGTTCTCACTCCAACTCATACACCTCATATTTTATAGTATTTTATTTTCTTTACTTAGAAAAACCCAAAACTCATTCTTATTAGATAAAATTAGTACCTCAAAACATAATTCACACCACAAGTCTCTTGGGATACGACCCCGCTTTCTCGTGTACTCATCGATACATTGTGCGGTGCGGGTCTTTTAAGACGCCGGTTTATAAATCGATCAGATATTCAGAGCGTCTAAATGAATAATAGAAGAATATTAGCGTAAAGTTTAGCGTGGAAAACCTTTAAATAGGTCATAAAACTAAGACCTCTCCTAAAGATTTAGAAAGAGAGAAGTTTATTGATAGCTACTAAATATTACAAGAAATGCTCTGAATATTTTAGTATAGAGTTTGAGTGAGCATTCCTCCGTCCTCCATCTCGGATTCTCAGGTCCTATTTATAGATCTTATAATATGACCGTTTGACGACCATTATTATCCTTAATGATGGACGTTATAATATGTATTTAATAATCTTTGATTTGATTGTGTAATGTTATGATCTTTACTGTTTTGTAATGGCTTCATTGATGACGGTGCGTTTGCTTAACTCAAACTGTTGATGTAGAGGTCGAAAGTGATGGCTAGAACTCTGTAACTGTAATATGTCTTCAATATCGTCGTTTGTTATGTTGATAAGGTTGAGTATTTGTATGATGGTCGAAGATGAAGCATGAGTCCGAGATGCGGAATAAGCCACTGCAACAACAAAACCCAAACAAAAACAGAAAACAAAATTAAAACATCGCATAAATGTTGATGGTACAGATAATCGACAATAAATTGTCGATCACCACAGTTTTCAACGAAAATGTCGTGTATAAATTATTGATTGCCAATATCGAAGATAATTACAATCTGACACTTTGACATACACATAGGCGTTTCACAATAGGTTGTGTATATCTTCAGTCGAAAAAAAAAATACTCATTTCACTGAAAGGAGAAATAGCTTGGAACATTATAGAATTACTCACCTCTTTTGTTATGCTCTTCTGGGTTTTTGCTAAGCAAGTTTATGCGACCGAGGTAGGACCGTTGCTCTCTCTATAAAACTGTTGCTTGGGACTAGGGGAATTGTTTTTCGGGACTGAGAAAACCCCTGATTTTTAGATCTTAAGAAACCTTAGAAATTCAACAAACAAAGCCATTTTTCTTAATCACTACAAATTCAACCCTAGATGTGATAACACGTAACAAATTCAACAACATCTAATGAAACTCACAATTTTGCTGTAAGAGAAAGAGTGAGAAGAGAGCGTGGTAGAGTAAGAAGAGAGGGTGTGAGCTCAAAGGGGTTTCAAATTCGAATTAGAAGAGAGAGAAAGGAGAACAATTATTTGAGATGAGAGATAAAGAGTGTCACCTCAAGAGAGAGAGAGAGAGATAAAGAGTGTCACCTTAAGAGAGAGAGAAAAAAAAAAGTTCACCTCATTACTACAATATCACCTAATTTCCTCGATAAGTAAAGCTCAATTTATCTTAGCCACTCATCTAATAAGATGAGTGGCTCTCCTTTAGGGTCTGCTTAGGGTCTCATTTCCTAGGGTCCTCGAATCCGTCCATTTTGTTATTTTAGTGTGTTGAGAGAAAAAAAAACCCAAGTTTTGTCTTTAGTTTTAGTCCTACATTGTTTATAAACTATAGTGACACTAAACATATAAGGTAGTGCTCGCATGATATGTTTGTAACATGTGACTAAGAGAGAGTGTATATGTGTGTGAGTGTGTGAAGGGATTTTTATACCCTTAACACACTTGAACTTCTCTCGGACCTTGGCTCTTCTGGCCAGATGGCCCTTTGGGCTTTATTCCTACACAGTACACTGTAACGGATACTTAAGACTAAGAGCCTTAGTTACTGTTTTACTAGGACACGGGGTTGGTAGAATTATTCAGTTGCTGTTCCAGCATAGCATTCACGTTCCAGCCGGCAGCTAGGAAATCAGGTTCATCGTTTCATTATTTTCAACAGCTTCACAATTCTTGCTTAATGGCGACACCTCGGTGCAAGCTTTGGCTCCCCAAGAAGAACCGTCACTGTGCAAACACCCCATCGAAGGATTCACAGTAACTCTCTCTCTCTCTCTCTCTCTCTCTCTCTTTAAACCATTGATTTACTCTTAATTTACTCACAACAGATACTGTGGAAATCACAACCCCAGCTCGGAAGAACAGAGAATCCCATGCCCACTTGACCCATCACAGTAAGCTCCCTCTCTCATGGGGTCTTGTTATTTTTGTTTCACAAACAAACTATTAATATGTTGCCATTGTTGTGTTTCACTTAATTTGGTAGCTCTGTACTTAAGGAGAATCTAGAAGCACATATTAAGAGATGCCCATTGTTGAAACAAACCCAATCTTTGGAGCAACAACCTTACTACAATAAGGGGATTAATGCTAGCATGGAAGATGAAGGAGAAGGAGAAGGAGAAGAGGAAGACCCAAACCTCGATTCGGAGAAACCTGGAAATGTTACCACATCGAATATGAAGAGGAGTGCTGTATACAAAATGGGTGTTCCTGAACTATTGGGGTTGATTAGTAAGATTAGATCAATTCATGGTTCAGTGTGTAAAGATATCAGAGACTCGTATAAGATACCCGATGTTTGCGGTGTATGGTTGCAAAATGAAGTAGAAAGGTCTGCCAATGCTTCCTTGCAAAATGAGATTTTTTGTAATAATAATATCAACCTCGTGCATTTTTTTGTTGTATATTTTATATATCGTAAGTTATAGATTTATGAGTTACGACAGTGGATTGATTGCAGGAAATTGCCATTTCAAGAGAAACATGTTTTACAACAGGCTTCTATTCTTGGAAACATGAAAGAAATTGGGGTATTGGACAACCCAGTTAAGGATGAAGGGCATTCCGA
The DNA here is from genome assembly GCA_014058105.1 of Kingdonia uniflora. Lineage (NCBI taxonomy): Eukaryota > Viridiplantae > Streptophyta > Magnoliopsida > Ranunculales > Circaeasteraceae > Kingdonia > Kingdonia uniflora. The sequence continues at coordinate 1,191,855 of JACGCM010000440.1, read as the reverse complement.
AAGTGGGGAACAGTTTAATTTTACTGGAATATCTAAAGATGTTAAAAGAGTTCCTGCAGTAGTTGAGTTTGGAGCTGGAAGAGGGTATTTGACACAAATCCTTGCAGATTGTTATGGAATCGAGAAAGTTTATTTAGTTGAACGAAGATCTTACAAGCTAAAGGTATGTTGCGCCGAACTTTCAAGATTGTAGTTATTTTATAAATGAGTTCAATTATATGTTGAATACATGAATTGTAAAAGCTGTAAAAAAATGCTTAATATAGAGGAAATTTTTGTACAAGGCCTATAGTTCTACCAAAATTACATTTAGGCCATGTTTTTTTTGGAGGTGAGAAGAGCATAGAAGATTGAAAAAAAACTTGCGTGCGTTTGGTTGAAGGTTAGAATTTCTACTTAAAATCTCTTCTAACTTCAACATCTCACTAGTCTATTTGGCTGAACCATATAATTTGACCACAAATTAGAAGTTTCTTCACAAAAACACCAAAAACATATGTAAACCACATTTTCCTCTCTAATTCATCATATATTAATGCAAACTTCTAACCTAACTTCTTGTTTTCAATTTTCTTGGAGATTCTTCTAACTTTTATAAAAAAAAAAAACAAGTCAAGGGTGAGAAGTTTTCAAAGCATTTCACCCCTTCTTACCATTGACCAAAACACAAGCAGGGCCTTAGTACCTTAAAGTTTGAAAAACTACTTATAGACCTTATTTTCAAAGTTGTGTTTCAATTACTACCCTAATATTTCAAAATGCCTAAACTATCCCTTTATTTCAATTTTTGAAAAATATTATGTACCTGAGTGTAGTTGTAACCTTGTAAACTAATCTATATGTCATTTAGGAACTAACTTCAGAATTGCTTTCCTTGGGAGTGTATACAAAGAATGAATTGGTAGTATTAAGGAACCAACTTTGGCGGACATATCTTTCATACGACCTCGAGATTTGTAAATGCTTAAAGTTTTTTATCAAAATTGCAATGATATACATAATTCATGTTCAAATCAAACGACATTAGTATGGTCATGCTTGTGGGAATTGTAGTAGCTTTGTAAAACCTAGCATTGAAGGTATTAGTACTGAGTGCATTGGAGGTGTCGGCATGCCGTTGCTCATCATCGTGTACCGTAATCGCTCTTCTCAAGAAATTGCATCGGCCATATTCATAAGTTTGTATTGAGAAAGGTTCAAGAGCACTTTATCTTGACATCATGGCATGGTTAATTAATATCCTTTATCATTAGTATTAGAACCCATGGTGAGCAATTTACTGGATCATGAAGAGTATGGAATGTGGAAAATATTAAAAATCTAAACAAGCTTTCTCAAAATGTCAGGGATACACCTACTCCGGAGAGGAATGCAAAAACATAATGCCCCATAACACCGAGCTATAGCTATAGTGAATTTGACAAGCTCTTGACTATGATATGGAGACTTCGAAGAAGTACCAATGAATTTTAACCGCCATAGTGATGGTCAATCAGTTGGTAAGTTTGCCTAAAGGAGTACACCTTGGAACACAAAACCCAATGTATCTTTCCACTTTTACTTGTTAAGTAGGCTAGGCTTCAAGTAAATAAAGTGAATATGATTTAAAAAAACAGGGGCAAATATGGTATATAAGAGTTTCAGAGTACTAATTGAAATTAATACTTGAGAATAGGGTCCACTTGTAGTTTACAAAACTTTGAGGTGCAAAATGTAATTCTAAAGAAAGTTTAGGCCCTGTACGAAAATTCCTTCCCTAATATATTTGATTATTTCACTATGCTGTCACTTGATTGGTTTAAACTATATCTTTGTTCTTTGATATTTTAATGGAACATCTAGGCTGATAGGAGTCTTCGGCAAAAAGAGAGCTTGACGTTAGAGCGCTTAAGAATTGACAGTAAGTATGTTTCACGATTCTATTATTGCCTGCACATTTTATGCCATTGTAGTGCATCTTTGTGCTTAATTTTTATGAATGTTAGATTAGGATGGATGTTGATCTGGTAAAAAAACTATGTCACTGCTCTTTCTCTTAAAAACACAACTTAGTTATAAAATGTGGTTATTAGCCTCGAGATGGCCGCCCTCTACCTTCTCATTGAAGAAAAATGTAAAAATACTTAATTTTAAAAAGTTTAGAAACATAAAAAGACTTGAATATGCATAAAACTAATTGTAGGTACCTTTTACCGGACTGAAAAGATGTTGCCTGTTGAGAGTTGCATATGCCTGGAAGACCAGCAACAAGCTGCTTACACGGCTGGTGGTGGTGGGGTGGGGGTGTTGGTGTTAATACAGTTGACTAGCACATGTTAATTCAAATGGATACTGGTGAATCTATGAGATTGGAAAGGTAGACATCCTAAAATTGAAGCAACAAATACCAAATCCAACCTTTAATTTAGAACTCTGCTAAGATGACATGGATGAAGTATTTGAAGAACAGAAATCTGTGAATAATTTTCAGCTAGGAGTATCTAGACCGGTTTTTACCTTAATCTGCCTGAGTGAGTACTTTCTTCAAATTCTCCAGTTGTTCCTGCATCTTTGCCAATAGATTTTTGTGATATTTGTGCTCTGAGCTTGTAACCTGATTAGCTATGTTGATTTTTCATGGATGTGCAAGTAGTAATAAAATCAACAAAAAGAACTTATAACAATTGGTGCAGGAGGGTAGAGGCCCTCCCAAATGCCGACCATCTCTGCCATAGTTTCTGTAGCTTCCTGAGAAGCGCTTCCACGGGAACTAGAGCCATCTTCACAAGACAATCGAAATGGAGCAATATTTATTATATATGCTCATATGTCTCCTTTACCCTCAACTTCTAGTCTTCTACTAACTCTACAGCTGCCATTTTCCTTTACATAAACAAAAGTGGCATAGCTTGAAAAACTCTTCCAACATCATATACCTATGTTTTCATTTTATTTTCTTATTGATTAGAATATTTGCTTTCTAATGACATGTTATGTATTGGACCAGACGAATTGCAAGATATATTTGGCAAGATTCAGTACTATTGCTAACACCTGGCCAGGCTTCTAAGATAGTCGTCAGCCTAATTGGTTCATATTATCTGAGTGACATGGTCGGATCTCACTTTGCAGCCTCTGTACATTTGCAGTTCTTCTGTCTATTGTACTTTAAATGGCGTAATGTCTTTATTTTAAGTGCAATAAATCATCCAGGCATCAGGTTGTGAATCATTTCACGTGGGATGGTGACAAAAACACAAACCCAAAGGGAGAAACAAAAATGAATCATCACACAGTTCCAAGCTGTTAGAGAACTCTACCTCGATTTACAAGGATATTTGCCACTTCACTAGATAGGCTCTGTTAAGTAATCAAGATTTTAACCCAAAGCTAAATCCCGTGTCGATAGACGGCATTCATGTTTTGTAATTTCAAATTCCAAGTAGATGTTTTTAACTGATCCATAGATAATTACATCATGCACTTTTATTGATATATCAATATCACAACATAGGTAAATAACACATTATGTTACAAAATGTTATGAAACGTCATGTACTCAAATCTTACATTTTTTTCTCACTCTTGAAAACTTTCACATTGCAGTTGAGGATTTGGACTTAAATGCCGTGGAATCTCTGAGGGGTCTTCCTTACCTTGCCATTGGGAAACATCTTTGTGGACCTGCAACAGGTGATGAAATATTATAAGAATCAAGAGATTATGTGTCATAGTAAACTTGTAGAAGATTATATTAATTTGAAGAAACTAGGGATTTATTGCAACATTTGTCCATCTATATTGTCGATACAGATTTGACATTAAGGTGTTGCTTTCGCCGACAATGTAGCCAAGAGAAGGGTGTACTTAAAAGGGATTGTTGTTCTCTTAAAGGCCTGGCCATTGCAACATGCTGTCATCATCTCTGCCAATGGAAGCACTACATAAGTACTATCTTAATCTCATACCAAATGGTTGTATGAATTTTAGTTACAAATAGAGTCAATTGTTGTCTAATACTATGGTTGCTAATGTCTCTGTGTTGGTTTTGGATATTCTTATGTAAGCTGTTACATCATTTGTCTGATGCTTACAGATAAAAATTACTTTTCCAAACTGGGTGTTACAAAAGATGATTTTCATGCAATCACATGGTTCACCAGCTGGTCAGTTGATGCAGATCACGGTTCAGACCTTTCTGATATTGTTGATCAGGGACAATGTCTGAAGCCCATGTAAGCAAAAATCTCTAAAGCTTACTTTGTTTACCAAGTATAGATTGTGAGAAATGAGGAAACCCACCTTTCCTAAAAAGAATAATGCATTTAAGTTTTAAAAGAACCAAAATGAGTGTTATACTACTAGGTCGCTAGGTACTACCTAAGCACATTAAGATGCATCACATCACTACTAGGTACCACATGATTGTCATAAATAGGGTTGCAAGTTTTTCCGATCGATCCGATTTTTCCGATTTCCAATCCGATTTTTTCCTATTTCGGAACCTATATTGAATTTCCTATTTCCGATTTTTCCGCAAAAAAACTTAGATAGGAATTGGAAGTAGTTTTATAATTCCGATTTTCCAAATTTTTCAATCCGTTATGATCCGAAATATCCGATTATATATTGATCCAAAATTTCCTATTATGTTTGACACCACCCATCACAAGGAAGTTGAAGATAACATCCGAAAATGGTCAATATCAAAAGTTTTACCCAAAACGTAAAACTTTTATCTTTATTTTATTTTCCCCTCTTTCTAAAGTAACACAAAATAAGAGGGAATTTTTGTACAAGGTCTGAAGTACCCTAAAAATTACATTTAGTACCTCATACTTCTAAAAACTACGATAGGACCCTATTTTTGAAGTTTTGTTACATTTAGTACCTCAAAATTCTATAATACCAAATTTACCCATGTCCACACCAATCAAAAAATATAAAAAAATTGCCCATGTCTTTTTATTCAAAATTCAATTCTATTACTTGAAACCTGTTCAGCAGGTAGGAAAAAATACTCATGCATTTTATTCTCCTTATTTTTCTCATAGTTCCTTATTCCAGCATAAATACAATGCTCAATTGATTGTGCTTGAACACGGTTGAGTAATCTCGCAAGCATTTGTTTGATTTGGACTGAAATGAAAGTGACGAGTAAGGAGAAGAAACCATATACACAACAATATTTGCGCTTTAAACGGTTAAAATAACGAAGCCAAAAGAACATAATAACATAACCGAAAGAGAGTCAATCATCACGTATGTCTTTATTGAACTTAATAATGGAACCAAAAGAAGAAGAGAGTCACTGGTGTCTTTATTGAAACTAAATAAAAATAAAAATAAGAGAAGCCAATCCAAAACTAATTTAGTGAAAATGGAAAACACAAAAAGGTACAGCAAGCCTTGTGTATCATGATGGATTATCACCACATCGTATTTTCGTATGTTCGGATTCCTTACAAATTGAGCAATGCATTACTCTTTGATCCTTTCCAACTTCAGACATTCTTCTCTTAACTTTTGGACGACTCTTCGCTTTTTCTTTAGTAGTATAATATCTTTAGATAAAACTAATCCTTCTTAATCTACAATACGAATTGAGAAACCCTAATTATAAGAATTAGTGCGAAGAACACACAATTAGTGAGAGAATTCCCTTTTAGAGCTTCAATTGCTTAATCGAAATCAATGACAATCGAATTCCTCTCAAACCCTAAGTCTCTCTCTTAGAATTTGCATTGATCTAACATCATCTAATATTGCCTAGCCTTGCCCCTTTTATAAAGGTTACAAGTTCCTAGTTACAAAATAGGATAATTATGCCCTTAAACGCCCTAATATTAGGCTGAATCACGCCTCTGTTCGAACTTGTTCTGTTCGAACAGAGAAGTGTATTCGAACAGACAATTAGTGTATTCGAATAAAACACCTCAGACGCCTGTTTATTTGAACATAAAGAAAAGTCTGTTCGAATGGACCTCAAGTCGTTCGAACGACTCTAAATCTCGTTCGAATAACTTGGTCAAAATTCGAAAAAAACTCTCTTAAATCCTCCTGGATCATGGCTCCCCCTTTTAAGAGCCTTGAGCTCCTGCTCAAGCGAGAACTGGAGATGTGGGAATGCGGCTATGCCCATTTCCCTGCTGTACCACTTTGACTTACTGGAGATGTGGGAATGCGGCTATGCTCATTTCCCTGCTGTACCACTTTGACTTACTAGGTAGCTGACCCTTCTTCCCAACTCGGAACGACTCAATACCACCTTGTCGTGTAGCATGAACTTTCTTCTCTAGAATACCATCTTCCTATAATGGATCTCCTATTTCCATCCATAAGTCATCAACTGACGGTAGGCGAGTGTCAATTGTAAAGTATTTATCTAAAAGAGACGGCTCAAACAGCTTCAAATGTTCGGCATTAATCACCAAGCACATCTGCATAAATGGTGGCAAATCTAATTCATACTCACGTGTCCTGCCTTGCAGCAACTTTCGACGAAATACACTATGCCCCTTGGGATCATCATATCTTGCAACATACTCTGACGGAACAATAGGCTGTATCTGCATGGCTACTAACATAGCGGAAGTAGTTGGTAATGGGGGTCGAGATAACCTATCAGCCATTTTGTTGTCAACTCCCTTCTTATACTTGATAATCAAGGGGAATTGTTGGAGATACGACATCCCCTTCATTTGGCGAGCTTGTTGTAGCTAAAATCTGGAACAGTCTGTGATCAGAATGCACCACAACCTCCTCGTGCAACTTCTCCATGTCGGTTTGTTGCATATAAGACGTTGTCATTGTAGACAACATACTAGCCGACATACCCTCTTGAACCGGTCGAACTAATAACATAAACTTGCCGCTCGCATTAACCAACCGCTTCACCTGAGTCGCCGTTACTAAATTATTTGTGGTGTCATGCTCCTTACAAGCATTGATATGGAACTCATTTCCCTCCTTCACTAGACGATACTTGCGAGCTCTACGGTAATGAATCGCATCTCGGTCCCAAAGATAAGGGCTACCCAAGATGACCTGACACACACCTAAAGGAACTACCTCACACATCACCTTGTCAATAAACCTTTCAGTGATCGCAAACTTGAATGTGCACTGCTTCGTGATCATCAAATTCGCATCTTTCTGAATCTACCCCAAACCATACGACTTAGGATGAGTTGTAGTAATCAAACCCATCTTCTTCACCAATGCCTTAGAAATCAAATTTTTCTGACTACTCGGATTAACAATGGCCTCGACTAAGCTCTGCTTCTACTGACATGAAAAAGTTCTTCCCGACTCTCCTTGGTAGGCAAATTCTGCTGAAACATAAATGTAAGCTTAGGATTCGTTTGATCTAAATCCGGGAGGTTAACAACTGTTGCGGCTATTACATATCTCTTTTTCTTGCTTTTCTCCTCCTTTAGGCTAAGCTTTGGGTGAAGTTTTCAACATTTATGTAAAATATGCCCACCCGCCAGTGGTGGAGCCAGGATTATTGGTTAGGGGAGGCAATAATTTTTGGGGGGTTTGGGGGCGGTAGCCCCCCCAAAAAAAAAATTGGGGCAGATGGATACAACAAACTTGTTGTTAATCTCTAGTATGTCAACTCGTTATTTGTTTTGTTAATAGTACATAAACTACGATGGCTTTCTTCTATATTCATATAGGGACAAATACCTAGATATATACATGGAATCCAACAAAATAAATTACGGATTTTGTCCTCCAACATTTGAATGATAACTATCATTTTAAGCTTCCTTGTACAGTAAGCATATATATCTGATTATAGAGAGAGAACACTGATTGGTATAAGAATAGATAGCTTGCAAATCAATCACCGTTTATTGAAATAGATAGCTTTAATATATGAGATATATCAAAGCATTCCTAATTCCTCAAGCAGTTGTAAAAGCTTAAGAAATATAAAACCATTAAATTTCTTCCTCAAGTTCCCTAACCCCTCAACATACACTACATAATCTATCTCCACAGTATGCTATAAATTAGATTCAAAGCCATGTGATAATTGTCTCTAAAAATAAATAAACAAAATTGCAGCCCAGTGCTACAAACCAAGCACAACCACAGTAGTTGCATAGACAAGATAGTATTAAGAAGAAATTGCAAAGAAAAATTAAACATCCTAATGGTGAGAAATTTTACCCATTCAACTCTGAAACTGCACAAAAATTAGAACAAAGCTCTGCCTCGATTATGAAATCCCAAATAATTTTAAAACCCCAAATTTGCCTTCAATCAATAAGAGATACACATTTAAAGGAAGAACAAAAACCCTAAATGGCTAAATCGCATAGGAGAGAGGAAAGGAAGAGTTGTGTATGCAGAGTTTTTTTTTCTTAACCTATACTCAAAATAATTACATAACTAACCTTTTAAAAAAAAATGTGCCCCCACTGGTTCTCATGTGGCTCCGCCCCTGCCACCCGCCTTACAATGACTGCAATAATTCTCCTTAGACGAAGACCCATCTCCTTTGGACTCTCCCTTATGCTCGTTTTTCCAACTAGACTTGTACCCCGACTTGTTCTTGTCGTCTTCTTTGTTACTCTTCAAGTAGTTGCCTTCAATAGCTATTGCCTTCACGGTAGCGTCTTCGATATTGGCCACAGTAAAGAGCTTCAACTCTCTTCTTATGGACTCCGACAAACCCCTCGTGTACTTCATGAACACCTCATACTCGTCCACATCGATGTCCAAAACCAAAGCTTGGTTATGAAACGCCGTAGTGTAATACTGTACGGATTGCTCAAACTTTTGCCGCAAATTGTGTCATTTGTACCATCGCTCTTGTTCATACCCAATTGGATAGAATTGCTTCCTCACTAACACCTTGAATTCTTTCCAACTCAAACTTCCTACTTCGTGGCGTTTCCGATAGGACTTCTACCACGTGAGTGCATGACTTGCGAATTTCAATGTAGAGAAACAAATTTTTTGAGCATTGGAATATTCGTAAATAGAAAAATAGGTCTCCAACCTATATAACCAATTATCCAACATCTCGGCATCGATTAAACCGTCGAATACCGGAATTTCAATTTTAAAATTGATACGAAGATTACGCATAGGATTCGTTAACTTACCAATAACCGATCGCTCCTCGACGGATTCGGCATCACTATAATCACTATCTACCTCCTCGTTACCCCCGTCTCTATCCTCCTCCACAACCCCTTTATTCTTTGAGCGTATTCGTAGTTTCACCGAAGCGGAAGCTTGTGCGAGGTTCGTGAGACGTAATTGTTCTACCAACTCCCCTAGAGTAGTAGTTAGATCGGAAACTTTCGTTTCTAAAGTCGTGAATCGATCTTCGGAATCACCCATCTCCAAATTGTCCTTTTTCGAGTTAGGTTTTCGGTAAATCTTCAACAGACTCACTAGCTTCTTCTTCGTTTGCTTGAGATAGTCACGTGTAGAGACCATAAACCACAATCACCCCCGAGAATCGTAACTGGAAAACTGATACCATTTAATCCACAATACGAAACCCTAATTATAAAAATTAATACGAAGAACACACAATTGGTGGGAGAATTTCCTTTTAGAGCTTCAATTGCTTAATCGAAATCAATTGCAATCGAATTCCTCTCAAACCCTATGTCTATCTCTTTGAATTTGCATTGATCTAACATCATTTAATCTTGCCTAGTCTTACCCATTTTATAAGGGTTACAAGTTCCTAGTTACAAAATAGGATAATTATGCCCTTAAACGCCCTAATATTAGGTTGAATCGCGCCTCTGTTCGAACAGAACAAGTCTCTGTTCGAACAGAAAAGTGTATTCGAATAAAACACCTCGGACGCCTGTTTATTCGAACAGAAAGAAAAATTTGTTCGAATAGACCTCAAGTAGTTCGAACGACTTGGTCAAAATTTAAAAAAAAACACTCCCTAGATCCTCCTCGATCACTTCTAGTGAATTTGACAAGACGGGATCAATTTGGTCACGATAAGCTAAACGATAAAGTTCTGTAGAATAGTACGGATGGCAAAATTCATAAAGTGACCTTCCTTTAGCAGTGTGAATGGAAACAGAAGTAGTATGTGATCATGATAGACACAATCTTTGCCAACCCAAGCATGTACAAGTTTTGTTCGATAAGTCCACTTCGAAACCCCAGTTATTCGTGTCTCAAATCTCATATAAAATGTCACTACTCGAATGAACGATAATCTTTTGACTTTTTTGTAGCCTCTGCATACAGTGTAAAGTTTTTGCAAATTTGAATCGCCTCATTTCGTCTAACGCAAAATAATTTCATCAACAAAAACCGTATTGACTCTAACATAGCAAAAATAGGTAGAAACCTACAAAAATATTATATGTCAGCAAATGTCATTTTAACTTAAAACAATGAAAAATAAAGGTTTTACTTTTAGCAAATACCTTGCAGCCAAAATCCAATTATTGTAAATCTCAGCCATGTTGGAAGTTCATCAACCATGCCAAGTTTCTGGATTACTAGCTCAAATCCAATCAGTAGCAGACTTATTAAAAGTTTCTAACTTAGCGAGAAGTACATACTCAACAATTGTAAATGCTTTAGCAATCGGCCAAAAGTGAAACTTTATGATTTTACTGCCATTTTTTTCTTCTGCATATTTTGTGCAAAATGCCACGTACATCTCCCATGTTTAGCCTCTGGAAAATAATCACTCACTGGACCATCTAACCCGCATAGCCTATCTGAGTTTATAGTCATATGATTATAATTTGGATGCTGAAGTAATACATGCCGAAACTGGTAAAAAAACTTCTCCCAAGTTGTTTTCGACTCTACTTCAACAACGGCAATTGCAATCGAAAACATGCCATTATTTGCATTCACTCCTATTGCAGTAAGAATTACTCCCATACACCCTTGCTTAATATGTGTACCATCAATAAAAATAAGCGGTCGACATCCATGAATAAAACCTAGTATAGATGTCATATAAGCAATGAATAATCAATGAAACCTTCTACAATTAACTGGTATAGTGTTTTGCCACTAGGATTACACTCTTGAAATTATATCGTTGCAATAGCTCCCATGTTTGTCCTTGCCAAGCACCTAATATAATCTTCAAGTTTTTGATAAACACTAGCCCAAGAGCCGTGAATACGGGTTAAACATCTATCCTTTGCTCTCCAAGCTGTCATATATTTTATCTCGATGTTAAATTGAGTTTTGATGAAAGTAACAATTTGTTTAGGCTAAGTCGGGATACTCACGAACCATCCCAATTACCATATTGCTAACCCACTCCGAAGCTGCCATTTTATTGCCTCTTGAATCAAGTCTGAGATATGTATATTCATCTCTAAGCGTCCTGACCCGAACCTTATTAGTATCTTGCATACTAGTCGCATAAATTAGCCATGTGCATTTACAATCATCTCCTTTACATATAGCCCTTCACGATTCCTTGCAAACTTAAGAAATTTTATCTCAAATCCAACTTTGATAACAGTGTCAATTATAATATTACGAAACCCATGTGCATCTTTGAACTAGTGGCCTAATGCAATCGGAAAAGGTGCTCGATCCGGTATTAAATTTCAATGTCAACAAGACCTTCAATCGACATTAATTCCTCATTTTCACTCTCTCCACTACCACTTGTATATTCAGAACTCGAACTCATATGATCATCGTCAACACTGAAATTAATATTTATATTTTTTGTTGTTAAAAATAATAATAAATAAAAACTAGTTACCCCATAACCTCAAAAATACTAGCAACTGACCTTTCTAATTGGATTTGCTCATCATTTCCCATAAGAAGGCTGCTCGGACCCTCCATCTCCTATATTAACGAGTAAGAAGCACTGCAAAAGTTTAATTAAATAAAAAATAAGGGGGAATAGAATTTTAAAAGAATTCAAAACTACTTTATGCAATTTTAAAAGGTCGTATAAAGAATAATAGGGTTTTAAAGGTATCCTTTAGTTTTTGATCAAATTAAGTATTGATAATATATATGATTTACAAGGAAAAGAGAAGATCATGAACAGTACCTTTCACAAACAATTAATGGTATTCAAGTATCACCAATTCATTAAACCCAAAGTTTGAGTAAATGCACAATGCTCTTTGAGATCTGTAAGTATTGAATATTAGGTTAAGACCTACCAAGATCAAAATCTTTTTTAAATTTGCTTTTAGATCATAATGCATCAGTTCCATATTTTTTGGTTTTTGTAGAAACCTTAGAAAAGAGATAAGCCGGGGAAGAAGAAACACTGTGGAGAAGATCTATTTTTGTGGACCTGTTACAACCGGTGAAGTATTGAATTTAGTGTTTTAAAAAATCAAAATAGGGATAGTCCGGGCATTATAAAACAATAGGGTATTAAATGTAACAAAACTTCAAAAATAGGTCTTGTTGTAGTTTTTAGAAGTATGAGGTACTAAATGTAATTTTTCCTATTATGTTTGACACCACCCATCACAAGGAAGTTGAAGATAACATCCGAAAATGGTCAATATCAAAAGTTTTACCCAAAACGTAAAACTTCTATCTTTATTCTATTTTCCCCTCTCTTTCTAAAGTAACACAAAATAAACATACATAAACTATTGAAGATGTTGTAATGGTGATTATTATTAGTTCCACTTGAAGGAAAAAAAAACTTGTAGGTATCGATAAAATGCGTATTCAATTTCTTCCAATTTTTTTGATTTCCAATTCTTTTGAATTTCCGATTTTCCCGAAATTCCAGTCTTCCCAATTTCGGAATAGTTTGCTGATTTTCGAAAAAGCATGGAATGGAATTGGAACAAAAAATTATTTCCGAAAAAAATTGGAAAATTTTCCAATATTCATTTTTCCGATCCGATCCGATCTGTTCCAGAAGCAGCCCTAGTCATGAAAAATGGATCTCAGGGCGCAACACAATAGTCCATGTCGTTTAATGGACCTCTGCCTGCACTCATGTCAGTTGGTGCAGTAGCCAGCCAATGAGGCGCATTTTGTAGACCCAAATCGTTGCACCATAAATATCTTTATCCCTCCTTCCTTATTCTAAGAATAAGAGCAGAGGAATACAAGGTTTAGTCCCATATGAAAGAGGTAAACCCATCAGGAATGTATTACGGCCTCTTATACACTTTACTAATAACATCCTCTTCTTATGGTCTCGTACAGAGCTAGGGGTGATCTCACCACTAGTAATCTAGTGGTTGGAGATCTAAAGTATTAACAAGGATCTTTGTACACTTACACATGTTCGACACTTTTGCAGGATAAAGAACAACCACATTGTTTCAAAGATGGTTGGTGGGCCCTCTAGATCCAAGGGTGTTATAGATATTTCTATCTCCCAAACCTCCATAAATAGGAAGCCTTCTGAGAGAACACAAACCACATCACTCGTTGAAAACTTGGAATTACCTCCTTTAGTATTTTACTTCTGAGACCCACTTTTGATCCTGTCCCTAATTTTTATTTACCACACAATTTACTGTCGAAGAAAAACTTATCCCTATCTACAATCATCTAAATGACTGTACTTTCCCAAAAAATAAAAAAATAAAAAGAAAACTCCTACCTGTTCTTACTTGCAAGCAGTATGAATATTATATTTTTACTCTTTAATCCTTATTTAACATAGTTACCTTGCTGCTGTTGCAACAGTGAGAAGAAAGATTCTGCTTCAAATGTTAGTGGGGTTGAAGAAATTGTGAAGAGTTTGACTGCAGTCGAGAGGGCAGTATTGGGGTTGATGTGCAAGGACATTATTGATATGGGGAGACTTTTGTGGATCAAGGAGCATGAGTTTGAAGCAAAGCTTGTGAAGTATGTCCCGCCAAGTATCTCTCCTGAAAATCGTTTATTGGTTGCGAATTACAAAAATCACTTGTAAGAGACAGGCTTTCTCATTTGTTGTAGCTGAGTTTTTCAGTTCTTCTGAAAATTTTGATTACTCCGTCTCAATACGCATTTTGATGAAATTGAATGAGATTATAGGCTGATATTCTATGGGAGTTTTATATTACTATTTCATACAATTTCAGTTTTCCTTTTAACAGAAGGTCAAGTAATTTGCAAGTTCTGTAAATATTGAGCTGAGGTGATATTGATATTGATTGAAAAAGAGTAAATCACGGTTGTTTGATTGAACTTTGCCGTAAAAGCAGCAATCCATAGTACCTCATTTGAAAGCCTCGTGGTGCTGTGAGCACCCTCTCCCCTCGCGACTCAAGTGCTCACCTCAACCTGGATATTGTTGGAAAAATTTTTTTGTGGTTTTATCCTTAGTTTGAATGGTTTATATCTTAGTGGTTTATTTTGTACCACATTGGGTATGTAGGTTACACAACTCTAAATTATAAGTAAGAGTTTACTTATGAGTTGTAATGTGCGTAATTTGAGTTGTCTCCAACAGACACATCATGAGGTGTGACCCTTGGTGAAGAGTTGTAACTTGAGGTGTGACCCTTTGGTGAAGAGGCATTAACTTGAGGTGTGACCTTTGGTGAAGAAGCACTAACTCGAGGTGTGACCTTTTGGTGAAGAGGCACTAACTTGAGGTGTGACCCTTGGTGAAGAGTCACTTATACTCTATATAACCCAACTTCGTTTTCATTTTTTAATAATCAATTTTTCAGAGTTTCTTGAGTCATTTTCAAGAGATAAAATAGACGCAATCAAGGTTCGTTTGGCAGAGAGATAGAAGTGTTTTCTTCTTTCTGCGACTGATCGCTGTATCCTGGGAGACAGGGGCCGATTATATCCTGCAAAGCACTGTGGCAGGGGCGAATCTGTCTTAAGGAGATAGTGTGCATGCACTAGACTCGATCATATCCCGATAAGTGTTTTGATCTCTTTCTAATCTCCTCAACATGTTTTTGATTATGCCAATTTTTGAACACAGGCTAACAACAGATATGAGCTCATACTTTCTGAAGCCTCTGGACAAGCCTTTCTGTCTCTTTCTGAGCGATCGAAGAAGGCTGACTTTATTCCTAATTCCCAAAGAACCTGCACCACGGTTCTATTTCATGTCCATTTTGCCCAGTGATGCAGACCATCAATGCTTCTCCACAACCCATTTGTTTTCAGCTAGTGGATGGCAAGGCACTTTGTGGGTTTTGTTGGAATGTATATGTTTAGAACATTGGTGACTGCTAAGGTCCAAAAGCTGCATAAGTTCACCAAAAATTCTCCCAACTTTAACTCTGAATCTTGTAAAGGTAATACTAATAAGAGGCTTATGCATTTGAAACAAATGGACCACTTAAGATGCGGGCATTTTCATTAAAAATAAAATCAATATCTGATACACGAATTGCACGTATGAAATGACACATAAGCATACAAACATAATATAACACAAGAACCAGCTCTGGAGGAAAGAGCCTCCGACAATTACAATACAACATTCTATGCACATGCACTAATAACACAATCTTTACAGCTACAAAACCGTCTCGGCTTCATCAAAGTGAATTGGTTCCGACCTTTTCATTTGAGAAGAAGAAATGGATTGAACCACACTTACGGATTGGTTCCCACCTTTTCTATCCAGGCTTCAAGAGCCAATCAAATTGTCTTATTGTTCCTGTTGAGCATTAATAATAATTAGGAGAGGAGGAATATGCTTGAAAGAACTACAGAGTACTAGTTGATATCTAAATATGGTTGAAAACATTATCTTAATTCAGAATACATCATACAGTGCATTGAGATTTATCCGTATATGACTATTCTATACAAAAAATCATGTATGGAAAACATAAAAGTGGGAAAGATATTGCAAATTTATACGATGTGAATCATGCAAGGCAGCACATTGATGGTTCATCACAATTTAGGAACAATTACTGTTGTAATTTTGTAACAAAAGGCAAGATTTATCATAAGTCATAACGTGATATTACAGATTTTGGGTTAATCGCAAACAAATGGTTTTTGGAATAACCAAGCAGTAACAGAAGGGGCATTGACCAAGTTACAAACAGAAACTTTATCAGTAGATCATCTCAAGCAGAACCTAGGCGCTGGGACTCACGTGGGTTTTTGAGTCATGTCAACCCTTTGTCTCTCAGCAGAGCCTCAAGTAGGATTCACCCGATTGAGAGATGAGTCTCAAGCTCAAAACTCGAATCCAGTGAGAGGCATCTAAGATTTAGGGCATCGAGTCCTTCTTGTATAGGGGTAATCTGAAACTGTCAACCCTATTAAGAGATATTATTGCTAACCCTCTCCATCATCCTTTTAAGGGTACTATGGGATAAAAAAACTAACATGGGTGGATTGGTTATTTTCCATCATATGCTCAAAATTACTTTGTTTAAACAATGACAAGAGCGTTGGCAAAACCCTCCTAGGAGAGTTGGGAAATTCAGCCTCTGTACAGGGAAGATAAATTATAACTACTTGCTTTAAGTCTTAGGCGCGAGACTCTTTAGTTTTAAGATCAAGATATAGGCTCACAACGGTAGTTCAATACAATACAATACTACCCAATACCTGATTATTTGGACTCCATTTGGGTTGGCTCTTCAGTACTTCTGTTGTATGGATCCTTGCTGTTATTTTTACGATATCGAGCAAGTTCATCATTTACATGAGAAAGATGCTTCCCAGAATCTTTTAGCCTCCTGTTAATATCTTCATTAGCTCCCAAAATGTTATTCTCCTGTTGAGTTAAAAAAGCAGTATGACCGATAAGGAATATACATAATTCACTGGAAAACAAAAGGAAACCTTATACTTTAGTAGGGCTTCCAATAACCTAGTAAAGTCTTTTCAAAAATACTAAATTACTCATTCTTAAGTTTGGTGCTTTGAAAGAGATCCCCAAAGATAACAGGCTGTTTGGTCAATTAAGTTATCAAAAACCCGACTGGAGATCATATCGATCTCAAAATAACTTAAGAGTCGCGTACAATATGATACCTTCATCTTTCTTGGCTGCAGAATTCGTTGTTGAAATTGATGTGTTCCTATATTTTTCTTCGCCATCTCATTCATTTCTGCAAGCTTCTTCTTTAAATTTGCCTTATCCACCTATCAGCAAGCAGCCACAATTAAAAATATCTTAATTTAATAATGACAAGATGAATGAGGCTAAGATTTGCAAATAATTTTTTTTTTTACAAGTAAAACATAAAAAAGATCCTCCCCACCTTTAACATTTCATTTTGTGCTGTGAGCATCTGATCTCGATGTCTAAGTTGTTCAAGTGTGACCTCGGCATCAAAGATATGTACCCCCCTTTGGTTTATTTCCTTAATGCAGCTGGATAACAAAAAAAATGAGAGAATAAACAAGTTAAGGTTATACTTTCAACAAACTATGGGATTAGGACAATTTATTTACCTTGCCTAAATAGGAAAATGAACGGTAGTACAATAGCAGGAATTTGTAGGTATCATCAACAGATCAACTACAAATTATATAACATTAACATGGGCTTGCTACAGTCTAGCCGCAGGTAGTATAAATCCACGAGGTTGCTACTATCGACCCTAGTTAATGTGATTGTTGGAGTATATAGTGTGTCTACATATATACTCCTCCTTTAGTCCTACATTGGTTAGTAATAGAAGTAGTTTAGTGACCCTCTGTTATATAAAGGAGGGTCACTAAACTACTTCTATTACTAACCAATGTGGGACTAAGGGAGAAGTATATATGTAGACACACTATATACTCATGATACCATGTAGTAATAAGAAGTAGAGGAAAATATTGATATTCCAATATTCTAATTATTACAAGCTTTACTGCTCTTTATATAACAGAGGGTCACTAAACTACTTCTATTACCAGCCAATGTGGGACTAAAGGAGGAGTATATATGTAGACACACTATATACTCCAACACTCCCCCTCACATTGATACGAACATGCTCGTATCAAGGTGGATGACAATAAGAGAACAAATAGATAGTCCCTCACAAAGATACAATCACTCCCTCACTAATAAAAAAATTGAAGCTCCCCCTGATAAACCTTATTTCAGTATTTCCTTTTGCAGCAGCAGAAACATTTCAAAACTTCACACATCACCCATGAAATTGGTGGCAGTAATATCCGACTTGCCATTTTTCCCACACGTGGTTTCGTAACCAAAAGTTGTGAAATCGGCGACAGCTACCGACTTGTCAATTTTCTCACGTAAGGATAATATGAATATCTTGAATAAATACTGAGGAAATGGAGACACTCAGGTAAAAGTGAAAAGACCGTAAAAGAGAGGATCAGTCAAGGAAGAGAGAATCACTAGAGGTAGAGATGATCACTCGAGAGAGGAAAAGAAAAAAAATACTCAAATAATAGATAATCACTCAATGAAGAACGAATCACTCGAGGAATAGAGAAGCACTCGAGGAAAAAATCACTCGAGGAAGAGATGACCGTGGTAAAAGGAATTCAACATCTTCACCCGATCCATAAATCGCAGCTCCCAACAGAATATGATTGAAAAGATCACATTTAGTGATAGGAATATAAACCTTAAACTGCATTAGCGATGAAAGAAGAATTAAAAAAAATCATAGTGATTCAAAGATAAATCACTAGAGAAAGAGATAAAAATCACCAAGGCTTGTCAATACTTTTTTTTTTTTTTTTTTTTTAAACGATTTTTGAACTACTGCTTGCGAACTAGGAGAAAAAGAAATAAGATATTCACTAGAGAAAATCACTCTAAGAAATAAAATTCACTCAAGGTGTGATGAATCACTAGAGGAAAAGAAGCATCTCATGATCGTGGTGGAAGGTAGTTACCGCCTTCATCCGATCCAAAGAGAGAAATCGCATCTCGCGGCAGGTACCACAAAAAATTGTCTTTCACCAAAAACAAGAGATAACGAGTCCATAATAGATATGCAGAGAAAGCTTAACTAGTCAATCAGGTTAAACTAAGTTGATGGGGGAAATGAAAGCGGAAAAACGAAATAATGTTAGGTCGACTTCAAGCAGCATAGCCGCCATTGTGAAGCGAAATAACGTTAGGGTTTTGCTAAATAAGAAGCAAAGCTAAAAAAAATCCAAAAGCTGGAAAGATTGAAAAAAAAAAAAACAACATACTTTAGTTGTCCAACGGCGACAAAGGGTCACTAAACTACTTCTATTACTAACCAATGCGGGACTAAAGGAGGAGTATATATGTAAACCCACTATATACTCCAACAGTGATCACTAGTAACTACTGTAGTCCTAAATTCAAGGAGGGCTACTAAAGTATCCTATACCTAGAATAAAAACCATAGAAAGGATACTGTAAAGGGATCTTTTCTTCCTTCCATTGGGCTGCCTATGGAACCGCAACCGGTAGAGCAACTTAGGGAGAAGACTGATGCCACTCTCTAAAAACCCAAAACAAGCGCCAATCAACTTAATACCTAAATAGTCTGGTTCCTTCCAGAATTTGTTGGCGTTGTCTACCCATTGAAGCCATATCTACCTGAGTTTTCCAGACGCTATTATTGGTGAATTGCACAAGAGGAAATATGAGGCCATGAGAGAGATAAGAGAGGCAGTTCAGTGTCTTAAGAACAAACTGCAAGGTCGAGATGAAGTAGTGCTAGAGTTCAATGGAACTACAACCGTCTAAGATAGCAGACTCTGAAACAACGCCATGCCTTAAGTAGGGTAAATCGTGAGTCTGCCTCGTGGAGAAAACCCCGTCATGCCGAAACTTTTTTGGGCATGCACGCAGAGGACACCTAATGCAAGATAAGACATTGTTGCTTAAGAACCACCTCAACAAGTGCACTGCCGCCAGGATTTGGTCGGGAACGACAACCTCCTCCACCTCCGCCCCCATTACCTCTTCGGCTGAAAAACAAAACAAAATTTGTTTGGCAGCATTGGAAGGTAACTTTTTGAAGCAAACATAATGATTTTGGGAAAGTAAGATGCTTTTGCTTCTTTCTATTTCGGAAAGCAAGCTAGCATCCTTGAATGGAACTTTTAAACTACCAAAAGGAATCATACAATTACAAACCAGAAATTTAAAAACAAGACTGATTCGAAATCATTGCATCTAAACCTAAGTACTGGGAAGCAGTAAAAAAAGAAGAAGATATACTAAGATGGCAACTGGATTTCGAAAACCAACTGGAAGTGAATGTCATCGACTTGACAAATTCTAGAGCTGAAGCTGAATTCTACCTCTGAAGTATACTTGTTAAGAGTTGTAATAGAAAGAAAAAACTGAAAGACGCGAAACTCACTTCAAAAATGTAAAGGGTGAGGTTGTACCTTTCTCTTTCATCAATCAAATTGTCAATCTGCTTCTTAAGATCAAAAATCTCGCGTTCCTAAATTTTCAATAACAAAATTAGGACAGATTTCCATCAAAACGATTTATTAAAATACTCCATCTAACCTTTACAACAGAATCTGCTATTTGCTGCTGAGCTTCTTCCACTAACTTTTGAACATGATACTGGTCTACCAAGTTCTGGAACAAGCAAGGAGAAAACAACTTCAGAAAAATGAGGTATATATCTTCAGAGGTCCCCAACAAAATTAAAGGAGGCTGTATTTTAGAACACACTGCATAATTAGATAAGTCCAACTTGACACCAAGTAAATCCCTGATGACATCATGTGTCATGCTCTCTGCTGCGGCTAGTCTGGCATTCAGTACGCATACCTAAAATTATGTAAATGGTTGAGAAGTAGATTGGAGATGTATAATTCTTTTACTTCTTTATACTATAGAACTATATAGAAATCAAAAAACTGTCATGTAGGATCATTGTACCTCTTTTTGCCGACTACAAGATAATGCTTCAAGCTCTATTATCCGAAGCCTGGTTGTCGATAACTCCTGATCCTTCTCTAAGTTTATCTGATGAACCAAACTTGAAATGCATCTAAATGGCGAGCTTGAACCTCTTGGCTTCGCAGATACTTTTTCAGCTTTATCAAACGTTGATGGATCTAGTTTCATTTCACAAACCATTTCCTCCAATGTCTTGTACTGCATTTCACAGCAGTTGGATTAGTATCTCAAACCACAAGGATATATGAAAATGATTGGGTCAATAAGATTTGATATTGTACCTTTTGCTGATATTGTAATGCCTGAGCTTCAGCATGAGTTACCAGTTCTGAAATATAGTCTTTACATTCTTTGATCTTTATTTAACAGAGTACCATTTAGTAAATCAGATTTCATTAGTGATTTTGTTAAATAGAAAAACTTCTTATAACAGAAATAATAACGCCCGACTAACTCACTTCTTTAGCCTGATCAACATTTTCCTTTTCAAGAACCATTATCCTGCTCTTTGACTTCTTAAGCTCCAATGTTCTATGATGCATGATCAAGAAAATAGGATTATAGTTCTTTCAAATAAAAAAAACAAAACAAATAAGAATTTTCATTATGTGCAGTTCTAACCTTGAAGATGGATCTCCCTCCTGTTTTTCAAATTTTGGATGATCAGTATCCCTATTTTCTGCTATATTCTCAACACTCACCATTCTCTGTCTCAAAGCCTGGAGTTCCAGTTTCAAATCATCTCGTATCAAACGATGTCCCTCAACCTCCTCACTCATTTCGAACACCTAACAATTAAAGCATGTCACAATCAAATTTTAAGAGATTAAAGGTTCTAGGTGAATGAAAACAAAGAACTTGACCGTTTAGAACTCTGCACATAAAGAAAGCACACAACTTCAAGAAGGAAAACCTTTTTTCAATGAAAAGAGAAGAACATCTTCAATTGTCTTCATATTAGTCATAAAAACAAAATGATGCCTTATACTTCATATAAAAATCTGTTAGCGTCATTTTAAGTATTTTGGCAGTTACAAAATGGCAGTGTCCTTTGAGAATCACAATTCTATTTTTTTCATTTAGTATGTGTGTCATGAATCTCATGATTGACTATCGCCATAATGGATCTCATTAATAAACAGAAAGATCAAAACATTAATATAGCCTCTCTCTCTCTCTCTCTCTCTCAACATCATTTTCATCTCTTTTTATAGTCATCCGACAAACGCCATCTCCTATCTTGGTTGTTAAAACACATCCTTAAACCATTAACATGGTCATAAATCAAAAAACCCTGAAATTCTAATACTTTAGAGAGAGATCACACAATCCATTGAGGATTAATTATTAATTTCGTACAACTCAGAGTGAATCCAGGAGTAGAATTTCTATTAAATGTCATATATTTTAAACTACTTCTGTAGTGAAAATGCCTCCTACAGTACTACATTACAACTCCTAGAAAGTATCTTTTTCTTTGTCCACCTCGTGTTACCTTCTCTACGTCGTCTCCTATCCTATATTGTTCTTCTCTTTCTTTCCGGCGTACCCTTCTCATGGTTGGTAGATGCAAGGGTACGTGTGATGGTGTTTAATACGAGTATGGGGTGCCAGACAAGGCGGGAAAAAGAGAAGTACCTTGAAAATATGTCTGACACATTCGTCCGCGTGTCGATATCTGATATGTATTGATAAGGGGTTTTTTTTTTTTGAAAATATGCCGTGTGCATGCTACATAGGATGCATCTAGGCTTATCGAACCATTAACACACACAAAAATTAATAGAAATGCTGAAATTCAACTCTTGAACCGTTGCACCATGCTATTCACCATATATAAGTGATATATAGAAGTAAATAAATTTCAGACCTAATAGATATTTTAGTCACACTTTAATCATCCTAAATACCAAAACCCACAGAGTGATATATTAAGATGGACATATAGTCCTTTTGAGACTCAGTAGGATCTGTTACATTGCTGAGTATACAGATTAAATGGTTACACTAAACGGATTTACCTGATTTTGTTATGGTAATTAAATAAAGTGTTATGAAAAGATCTATATGATTGGAAAGATGGATAGCCATAGATTGTGTATGTCCTAAAAAAATGATTTTTACATGATTTACAACTGGAACAAGTCTTTTCAAGCTTAGCAATTGGAGTAACTATGGTTGTACTTCAACATATATTATCCTTTTACATCTTTGAGATATCAGCATTGGAGATTCTCTGAGATATAAGAAGCCCTAGAAAGCACATTTCTAACAAATCTATGTTACAAAAACGTGGAAGAAACTTACTTTTGTTTCCAGTACATTTATGGTATGTTCGAGCTCCTCGACGGAACGTTCGAGAATCTTAGCCTCCTCTTCCTTTTGTTCAGCATAAAGTTTGCTTGCTTCTGACTCCTGAAACAATTTACATCATACATCAAACTTTTATTCGAGAAGTGCTACAGAAATCCTGATGTATGTACAACTCTTATTCGAGAAGAGATACCTGGCGGGCTTCTACAGCAATCGCTTCGTTCTCGTCAGCTAATGCAATTGCCATATCAAGCTTTTCATTCATAGAATCAACAACTTCGCGAAGCTGATTCCTCTCCCGAGATATGCTTCTTAACTCATCTTCCATATCCTCAGTTGATGAGAGAATCCTTTCCTCTACAGAACAAGCCAAACGAAGAATTTCTTTCTCCAGACCTCTGACAACTTCGTCTTTTTCTTCTAATTTCTCCTCGGCGTTAGTTTTCTTCAGAAAAATGTCTTCTAATAGTTCTCGCAATTCGGCACTCTCGTTTGACAACATATCTAGTGTCTCATTAGCTTGCTCAAGTTTGGAATTTGAGATTGACAGAACAACTTTTTGATCATAGAGCAGATCTTTAAGCTTTTTGTTCTGAACCAGGGCATCACCAAGTTGAACTTTTGCAATCGCTAGTTCATCTCGGGCGATGGTCATAGCAGCAAATGTCTGCTCCGATTCATCCTTGTTATTCTTGGCATTGGAAGTAGATTCTTGCAACAGACTAAAATCGAAAAGCAAACCTTTCAACAGATCATCCTTTCGAGCCAATTCCCTCTCAAGTGAGAGATTCTCAGAGATCAGATTATCATGATTTAGTACAGTGTCATGTTCCTCTTCATTTGCAATGTTTCCCGAGGAATATTTAATGTCTAAAAAGGATCCTGGTTTGAAGCTAGAGAGTTTCTCGATAAGATTTTTAGAGTAACACTGGTATAGCACAAATAAAGTGAACCCTTTTTCTATAATATCAAACCATGTATCTTCCAATGGTGATCTAGACTTGTTGATACGGTCCAGTAATTCGTGCCCCACAGAGTTAATATCCGAATATACTGACTTGAATCTTTCTTCAATGTCTCTCTGCATTTCCATAAAAGATTCCTCCAATGAGGAGACCAAGTTCATTATCTCTATCAAACTTAAGTGGATTTGGTCCAATAGTGATTCTTGCTCCCGATCTCTTTGACAAACAGAAGACTTAAGCTTCTGTACTTCTTCAATCAAGGAATCTCTCTCTATCACCAACTCTTCATTCACTTGCTTCCATTTATCAGTCATGCGATTTGCATCTTTATTTGCTTTTAACAATGCATTTAACATAATGTCGGCCTCTTTTATCGTTGAATGAGCTTCCTCAAATTTAATGAGGAAGCTACTAGCTGTCTTTATCTTCTTATCAGCAAATAACAAAGTATTGTCGAGAGTGAGACAAGCCATCTGGTCAAGCAATTACAAACAATTTAGTCAGTAGGCAGTAGGCAGTTAGCCAACACTATTAACACGAAAAACAGTTGCATCTCTAAAGACCTGAAATGCCTAAAAATCGTATGTTGTTGTTGTCTATCATCTTATGATAAATATAGATTTAGTATGTGTATTTTGATGAAAATTTACAATAATTACTCTTGAGGCACTCATTTGATGCGTCTAGAGGCGCAAAAAATATCTTTGGTGAAATAGATACATTGTAGACAAAATATACTTGAAATCTAAATTGGATAAGTACCTCTCTAGTACTGGCGCAGCCTGTTTCCGATCCCTCCATTCCTAGCTGAAAGGGTTGAAGCAGTTTGTCTGTTTTCAAAAGATTGAGCTGACTAGAATGCTCCTCCATCTCTAGACGTAATTGATCATGATTTTCAGATGTAAATGGTTCAAGGAAAGATCTTTCTTCTACAAAAGAGCAATTTTTTACTTCATTCTCATCATTAGGAACATTGGACAGTGTTTTCACAACTAGGAAAGCTGCTGCAGCACGTTTTTCTGCTTCAATAATGTGATCCTCCATATCTTTAAGTTTGCTCTCCAGCTCCTGTATCTTAAAGATCTTTTCATCACTTTCTATCTGCTGAACTTCAGTGATAGCTAGGGTTGCTCCCTTCAAAGAGTTCAACTTAAACTTCATCTCCAGACCTATCTTTTGTGCAATTCTCAATTGCTCCTGCAGCTGTATAATTGTTTTTTCCTTCTCAATATAGGTTTTTGCAGCCTTCTCAACTTGTTCATTTATCCAAGTTTTCCCTTTTGGGAATGAACTTGCAATACTCCCTATCTGGTCAGAAGCATCTTCAAGGGATTTATACCCATCATCAAGAAATACTGTTAGTTCTAAGATAGCCTTCTCCCACTCCTCAACCAAATTTCTTATTTTGCCTTCACTGGATGCTATCACATTTCTCAATCTTGTATTTTCTTGCGCTGAATAACGTAATCTCTCGTGAAACTCAGTCTGAAGTGTGGCAAGCTCTTCTTGCAAGAAAATAATAGTTTTGGCCATCTCCATCTCAACCTGCTCACAAACTTCTTCTACTTCATTTTGGTGGTGTAGCTGTGATGCCTGAACATCCTGGTATGGTCCATTCACTAGTGTGGCCTTCTCAAGAACCCCACTCATCTTATCCAGCTTCAGTTTTGGACTTGATCTTCTAAGCGTAGGTTGTACCTCCCTATAGCCCTTGTTTCTCAAGATTTCTGCGTATTGGCAATTTTCCTTTTGGAGAACATCCAGCTCTTCAATTAAGCGGAGCTGCTCATATTCCATAGCTTCAATCAAAGATTGTGCATCCCTCAATTCTTTGTGCAGATCAATAGGTTGCAAAGCTAAAGCACTGCTCATCTTTTTATCCTGCTTTAATGGTAGAAACTGATCATCTACCTGATCATAAGATGAAACCTCATCTTCTGAATCAGTTCTGACTGGAATACTGTCAACCTGTGAAAGTGGTAAATCATAAGTTTGAGAACTATATCTAATCTTTTCCGAAAAATTGTAAAATTTGCTTAATCTCCTAATAATATGAAAAAACTGAATAATGCTTCCTACAAGCTACTAAACTACAAGAATGACTGGGTTGTTCGTCATCATCATCATCTATATGTTAACCACATTCCCTGATAGATGTATTATTGAGCTTATATATTTAGGACTACTGACTAAAAACACAATGGCAGAATATGCAAACTATACAAGATTTCATAATACTAATTTTATGTATAAAACTTTTTTTGTTTGTAATCGTAATCTACACCTTAATGTTAATTCGTGTTGCATATTCCATAAAGAAAATGTAGCTTTCGATTACTGACTAAGAAAGTTAGGCAAGAATATACAAACCTCTCTAAAGAAGATATCATCTTTCTTTCTTTTTTAAATTACAAGAATTTCTTGACCGACAGTTTAGCAGAGGCTAAATTGAGCTAAGAACTAGTATTAACAAATCATAAGAAAAAACTGAAATCAATACAGAGCAGGCATAAAGCACATAGAAGAAAAAAACAACTCACTGATATCTGAATATTTGTTTGATTTATTGTTTCAGCATCCCTGGACAAGGAATCTTCAACCTGCAAAGCACGGCCTATAAGATTATGCCATTTCAATAACTTTCTTTTAATAGTAGTTTACCATCAGTGTTTACCGAATCAAATGCAGATGTACTACAGTTTGTATATTTGTTCAGCTCTCTCTGCAATTCACCAACTTCCCTATCAAATGCAAAGCCAAACGAGGCCAAACTAAAGGTGCTGCACCAAATTTCACTAGAAGAATGGTAACTTCATGATACATGTTAGAGATTTTTACTATTAATGTCATCATAAATACAATGGTTCTAAAAGACTATGTAAGTGGCCCACCTGGTTTTAGCCTTTTCATATACATTGAGGAAATGTGATGCAGCATATATGGAAAAAGAAGTCGGTGGATTGGGATTAAAATTCTTTATAGAGATGAATATGGTGTTGCTTGCAAAGTGGCTATGGAGATTTTGTAACAATAGGGATGGGTTATGGGCCGAGATGATTAAAGTTGAGTTTGGGATTGAGGAGCAAGTTTGACTCTCGAATAAGCCCGACATTACATATGGAGTGAGGTTATGGAAGTGGGTTTTCAACATGCGGGACAAGTTTAAAATGGGCCTTAAAGTTTAACTTTAGGAATGGGGATAAGAGTAATTTATGGCACGATGTATATGTAACTTGAGACAATTAGTTCTTGTTTATCCTTCTATCTGCAATGCTTGTGATCCAAAACTTGAGAGAGTGGAGGAGTTTTACAAAATGGAGAGCAATACGAGGATTTGGAATATCCATTTCCGGAGATGTATTTTTGATAGGAAGTTAGATAATTTTGGCTTGATGATCCAAAAAGTCATTTTAGTTACGATTCAGATGGGTGGAGACAAATGGAAATGAAAGTGGGTCGAGAATGGGATATTTACAGTGAGATCGATGTGCGGCCAATGGATATCCCGTCCTATCCTAAGTAGCATTATTTATTGAAGGGTGGTTCGGGGGCAAACAATGATTAGATATCAACTTTAACGAAAAGGAATGGATGTGGAACATTTGGGCCTTGTATTGTTTTCCTTTATCTTTTCTTTTTTGCCCTCGCGTTGTAATCTTCCCACTTCGGAAAGTTTCTTTGAAATGATCCATAAACTATTTTTACATTCACAAAAAAACAAAAAAGGAAATCGAACCCTAGCGTCAACCATTCTTTTTCTTTCTCAATCTTTCTTTCTTCATCTTCCACTTTAAATCTTAACTAAATAAAAATGCCATAAAACAATGGAAAACTATTTAGTACCTAGTCAGTTTATTGTTGATTTCTAAACAAGCACCTAGGTCTCTTCGGCAGTCTTCCAACTCATTATGCCTATCGTTACCCTCCTGCATGGTTGAAAAGAACAATAAAGACGTAGAAACTAATAAGGAGCATAACTGAATCAACCAGTAGTTTCTGAAACCTGATTTTCTTTTCTTAAGGGGAACTTTGGTTGCCCGCAGTTTTCCTTGAGGGCTTCCATAAGCTGCAGATATCCAAAATATGTAGTTTCAGAATATATAAGAAAAATATCTCAGAGTTGCAGAAAATACAAAGAAACATTTGCCCACACATGATCACGCATTTCAGAAACTTCAAATAACAGTGTTTCTCTCTCTCCTTGTTCATAGAAATCTTGAAATCTGGCATCAATATTAATTTGAATGTCAATCATTTTTCATTTTGTAATAGAATCAGTAAAAACTGGAGTAAATCTAGTACGAGAAATTATGTGGAGAATGACTCATATAATCATTGGCAAAGTTTCATGAGAATTACATTCTGAGTTGCTCTAGAAGTTTGATGTTTTCCAGGGCAAATCTAGTCAACTCTGGATTCCTATCAATTCTTGTATGAAGCAAATGAATTTCTTTGGATAAAGCATTATTTTCCTCCGTGAGATATACATCAGCACACACTACTCCATTTGCAAGCAACTCCAACCTTTTAATTTTTTCCTCGCGGAATTTTAGAATCATTTTAGTACATTGTGCATCTTCTTCTCGTTGGTGTACCTGGAATAATTACAATACTATGAAGCAGCAATAATAGCACCAAAGAAGCAAAGATAACGCTAAATAATAATTTAATTTTAATATGATACAAATTTCCAAAGATCGCCAAAAATCCACAATTTGAACGAGGTGATCTCTCTTTAGCATTGTTCACAATTTTCAGTTGGCAAATGCAATGGTTTCCCAAATTGAAAATTGTCAAAGATTTGTTATCTACAACATTGAGAGACCAAATGTACAGAAGTTTCACATTGAAGGTCTAATTAGTAATGATTTACCAGAAAACTTATACATCAAATTTCTTTCCTTAAGGTATTAGAAGTTGGCTTTGATAACATAATAATTCTATAAGCTTTTTCTACGTGGTTTATTATATTAGAATTGGAGGTTCCCTCTCAAAACCAATTGGCAATGAGAGGAGTAAGGCTTGATTTGCCCAATATGGGATTATATATCTCATCATACACCCCGTGGACAAAAATTGGGTGACACGAAGCACATGGGGCCGTTGGGACACATAACACGTGGAAGAAAACGCCTGCTCTGACCATATTAGAACTAGAAGTTCCATCTCAAAACCAATTGGCAATGAGAGAAGTAGCCCTTATATCTTCCATTTTTGAGGTGCAAGGCTTGATTTGCCCAATGTGGGACTATATATCTTAACATATTAAACATTATTATTATTTATTGAGTTTTTCGAAGAACCAAAGATAAGGTAGCTTTCATTATTTCACGTAATCAAGACACGCTTTTACCAACAATACTAGTTTATAATATAATAATCAATCATACCAGACGGTTCATGTGTTCAATTTCAGCTTCTAACCTCCTCACTGCAATCTCCGCCATTTTCTCTCTCCTGATAGCACCAACTAATGTAGCTTCAATGCATTTCATCTGATATATAAAAGCACTTGTTAGACATGACCATATTTTTGAACTATTAAGCAAGAATCACCAAGTTGATTTTAATGAACATACTTGTAGGCCAATGTTTGGATCTTACTGCATACTACTAAATATAACATTGGTTTAAGAAGCTAAAATTATGGAGAATATTACAAATATCAGCTCGATATTTTTGAAACATCAAAGTATACCAGCTTGCGCAATTATCACTGATATTTTTAAGGCCCCCATGTACAATAATTGGTAGATGTCTTTCCCTTTTATCATGTAGAGTTTACTCAATAGACACTACATCTATCAACTTTTCAATGGTTTGAACACCGGGTTCATTTATGCTGGTTTAATCATTTGATCTTAAAGCAATTGATAGTATTCTATCAAAAAATAAATGAGCAATAAATAAATAAAATTGAACCTTCACTTGATTGTTTATTTTTTTAGCAATGGGTGATACAAGCGAAGCAATGAAAGAGAAGTACAATTGTCTCTTCCTCGAAAGATGATAATCTGAGAAAACAAGTTACAATAAAGAAACTCGACTGCAATAGTTATTTAGGTTGAACTCATCACTGTCTCTGTAACAAGGAGTTGAACTTTTTTTTTTATGGTTCTCCTGATGAGAAAGGATAATTATAGTTACACTTAGTTACGATTGGATGAATAATAACTATATGGTTTGCACATGGTTGTAACAAAGTATTGAGCTAGCGGTGGCCGCTAGTTTACAATTTATGGATACTGTGAAGAAATTGTAGTTGTCTTTGAAGGAATTTTTTTCTTACAACGAAACTATTCCCATACTTTCATTTACACTATGTTCAACAAAAAACTGTGTGAATCTTCTATTGATGAACATTACAGATCCTTGAAGGGATATCGAGAAGAGTCGATTCAATATCAACCCTTTACGACTAATTTGGAAGAACGGAAACAATTAATTCTGTTTGAGTTTCAAGTCTCTCGTTACTCTCAAGTTGTATTATGCTTAGTGTGTATGTAAGAATCAACTTTTGGTTAGTGAGAAGCTAGCAACTGCCACCATGTAGATGCTAAACTTGACAGGAAGCCTCATGATCATCCCGTTATAGTTTATGCCACTTCCAATGAATTCCCTTTACTAACTTCTAATAAAAGTAGAGGATTTTGTGGTGGTCATGGGGGGCCTAACACTTTTCGTGGTGACAGTGCAGGATGTTCTAGTCATGGTAACGCTTTTGAGTGCTAACAGCATTGGGTGAGGCCGCCGCAGCGAAGGAATCAAGAAGTCGGCACGTGCAACTATTGTAAGAGTTTAGGGCATAAGAATAATTATTGTTGGAAATGGGTCTGTTTATGCCACTCAAGGACAAATCTGCTTATGTAACTCAGGGCTAAAGGTGCTTATGTTACTCAGAGTATTGCTCACCACTCTACTTTCTGCCTAGTTCAGCTCCATCTACACCAGTTGGACAAATGGTCCCCTTGTCATTTTTGCAAAATTACTTGACATCTTAATTGGCCACTTTCTTCAAAAGTGAAGTTCGTCTAGTCTCCATCAGGTCCATCCACGGCCACCACGATCAATACAGGTACTCTGGCATTTATGGTTGCTAAATCCCTTCATCATCTGGGGTCATTGACTAATGAATGAGTAGACATATGTCTAGTATACACTCTCTTATCAAATTTTCAACATTCGAAATCTCGTACAATTCTAGTTGATACCCTTTTGAAAAATACCATTATGACAGATTGTTCAACTTGACCGGCTAGCTAGGAAGGGTTATTTAGACCCAACCAATAGTCTTTCGACGTCTTCAAGATTATGTGTTCCCAATTCCCCATATGATTGCATATATGTTATTCAAATTGCTAAATCATTACATTGTTTGATGATACGTACACCTTCTAGTTGTATTTGTAAATGTCTCCATATAACCCTTCTAGTTGGGAGGCGTTAATTCAACCCAACCAACAATCTTTCAACGTCTTCAATTTATATGTCCGCAATTTATCCATATAATTTCTTATCTGGTAGTCAGATTGCTAAATTTTTACATTTTTCGGTGATGCACACCCCTTCTGGTTGTGTTTTTCAATACCTCGTAATGAAGATGGTGAATGGTTCATAGCTTGAGAAACAAGAGTTATATTACCAAGAACTTGGTGAAGTTGTCTCTGCATTGAGTGCTAATTTTCCCTACTTCAGTGGCACTATCATTTGGAGCATCTGTGTAGGAATATAACAAGTTTCCAAATTATAGTCCATTTTTTTGTTATGAAATAAGGCTTACCATTTGGATAAGCAACGTTATTATTTGTTCCTTCCTAGAGTCGAACATTGTCATTTGAGAGTGTTTCTAGTCCATATTGACATTTGGGGGATTTCAAGAATAAAAAGTATATCTGGTTTTTATTTCTTGTGTATGGTATATTTAATGATTACTCTCTAAAAAAAAACTCAAATGACATGGCTTTTCTAATGAAAGCTCATACTTAGTTGCTAATAGTTCCTCTCACCTTATAACCAGAAACTTTGACTCAGTTGGATACTCATATAAAAAACCTCCTTGTTTAATTAAGCATTTGAATGTACTAAAGCATGTATGAAGTTTCTTTGTTTAGTTAGTATTTATCATACTATCCGCATATATCTCAACAAAACGGCCTTGCTGAATCAAAATATAGTATTCTCTTAGATATTGCTCCAAAACTTATGTTTCATATACATATCTGAAAACTTATTAGTTAGTTCATTAGTTGAGATTCTATGCAGCTTGTTTCCTAATTAACAGTATGCCATCACCAGTTGTCGAGAATCCAGTTTCTTTCTTTATTCTCTATCCTAATGTGGATCCAATTAGTTTACCCTCTCAAGTATTTGATTGTGTTTCCTTTGCACACATTTCAGTCCAGGGCATGATAAATTGCCTCTTTGGTCCTTTAAATGTGTGTCTTGCTACTTTTGAGTCAGAAAGGGTTATCAATGTTATTCTCCAGTATCTCATCCTTACTACATGAGTTATTAATGTGTTATTAGTAGAGTCTAATGCTATGCTGTTTATTTCCGGTCAGCATTATGAAATTGACATTGTGTCTTCTAGACAGGGAAGTTACATCCCATTCTACATAATGCCTACACTATCAGATGATTTCCGACTCTCCAGCTTCTCCTCCATTCCAGGTTTATCAGATATTTATGACTTGAAAGGTTGTTCTGTGGATGTCAACACCGGATCCCATAATATCACCTTCCCCAACTATGATATTGCCACTTGTACCTATTTATTCATCTTCGGATGCAACAATTCCTGACTTCAGATTCTGTGGATTGACCCGTTTGCTAAACCTAAGGGCGTTAGTGCATGTAGTCAATCAAAAACACAACATCCATTTACTAACTTTGTGTTTCTACATTGTACTTCTTATTGTAGATGCATTTATTTATACTTGACTACTATTTTGATTTCATTTCTTATAAACATACAATAGAATCTCTTGGATGGATGTTTTCGATGAATAATATATGAATCCTCTTTGTCAAAATTAGATGGTATATAATATCACTTCCTTCAGGGCGAACACAGCTGGGCATCGTTGGGTATATACCATTAAGTACCATCCCGATGGTTTGATTGAGCGTTTAACGGGACATTTGGTAAACAACTCTTTTACATGTATGTATGTTAGATTATTGCAGCTGTATGTATGTTTAGATTAAGCTATATATCAACTGGAAGCTAAGAATATATTTAACATTTGGAGTTGATAGAAGATTTATAAACGAAGCAGACACTTGAGTAAGTTATTATAAGTGAAAAATAAAAGGCTTGTTACTGGAAAAAGGCATATTGGGATTCAAACGGCTACCTAAATCACTATTTGAGAGATTTGGCGATGTTCTAATTATTACTGGATTTCACCATTCTTCGAATCATTCAATCTCAATCTTAGTTTGGGTAATTATGTTAATAAGTGTATGATTGATGATATTGTTCGTTCGACAGTTCGGTGATGGCATACAAAGAATTTGGGTCTTCTTTGTCACTTTCTTGGAATGTGGTTATATGTTCCAAAGCTGGTCCAAATTTATAACAGCAAAAATATGTTTTAGATATATTACCAGAAATGGGTTTCCTTGGTTCTCGTCATGTAGAGAGTAAAATGGAGTTGGCAGTGAAGCTTAAAGATGATCAAGGGAAGTGTTTTGAGGATACTGACACCCCTGGATGTTGATAAGGAAATTTAGTAATCTCACTTTTACAAGAGCGGACAGTACTTAATTTTTAGATTTTTCAATCAATTTATGCATGCACCTAGTAATTATAAAGAGTAATCGAAGGCTGTGATTAGTATTGAGTTATCTTAATGGGTCTCCAAGGAAAGGTATATTTTGGTAGATGTCCCAAGACTATCGATGTTTGTACTTCTTCTGTGGGCTGGTCATCGTATTGACCGTCGATCTACATTTGGTTTTTGCACGATGGTTGGTGGTAATACGATTTGTTGAGAAGCTCCTAATTTCACGTGCTGAAGCTTAGTATCTGATTAAATTGTACCTAAAGTAGATTATGGTATAGCAGAAACATGAAGTAGAAATGAATATCAATCAATGTGAATCAAATTGTACCTTCTTGTCTGGAATACTTAAATTCTTCTGATGATCAGAGATTGGTTCTCCTAGGAAGAGATCATAGCCTTCACAGTGATCGCCAGATTGAGATTGCTCAAATTTTGGCAAACAAGGAGATAGCGAATTTGAAAAGTTCTGATGCTTTAGCAAAAACGCCAGTTGATCCTGTTACATAATATTTCCACTCAGTTCCGGTAGCCCTTTCAAACCTAAATACAAATGCGAAGAAAAGCATGTGACTCAAACCTTTAATTGTTGTATTTGCCGCTGTAATGCCAGTACATCACCCGAAGCATCTTCGTTCACTTTAGCCTAATGACAGGGAAAAAGAGTATAAATATAAGGATTTTTTAGGTGTGACAGGATCTGTACAAGTATAAAATTCAAAATCTTACATTGTTCCGAATAAGTTTGGCACGCTGAGCAAATTTTAGAGTGCTTAGTGTTTCATTTGCAGAGCTGTAGAAAACAATAAAATCTTGTCAAAAAGACAATTACACAAATAAATAAATGGAAGAACATTGGCAAAGCTAACAACCAAATAGATGGGCTGACGTTTGCGATTATTGTTGTTTTCGAGTTCCCGCCAAGGGAGTCCTGCACAAAAAGTTGCCAACACCATAGTGTGTAAGTTATATGTGACCTTGAATTATATAATACATTTGACTGAAACTGATCCTTGTATTGAAAGACTGAGGTGAAGTGACCTGAAGGAGAAATGTGAGTCTAGAATCTCTGTAAGGAACGTGTCTATGTTTCCCATGTGCTACATCCACCAAAGTCATGATAACCAAACTGTTAACAACGATGAACAGCACAGACATAAAAGGTTCAGTCACACCACTATAAATACGAGAGAAAAAGGATCGCGCAACTATCAATGAAAATTGTGTCATGAGATTAGGTTCAATCATGTATAGGCACAAATTAATTCAGCTTCATTACCTCGTGAAAAATCTGATTATGGACATAACAGAACATTCCAATTTTGTTTTATGCATGGTTACTAGCAAATAAATGGGGATTCTTCGTTATCAAGCAAGTCACTTTGGTAGAACGTAGAAGGGATGACACACGCTTATGAAAATGAATGGAAGTTTCTTCATTACTCATCGTCTCCTTCTTATAAGCATAAAAGAAAAAGATGTCGATTAAATTTTAAATTATCTAATCAGGTTTATTTTTAACCCATGAGAAAGAAAAAATTGGTAGCTAATCCCATGGGCAGCAAAGAGGCTACAACATAAACTGATTTTATAGATAAAATGTGCGGATCCAGGAGGATCAAGACAGAAAATTCAAATATCTAACTTAGTTACCCTAGTGTTGACAATGATTTGTTGATATTTGCGGCTTCTTTCAAGCGTTCTCCTTCTGCACCAGAGCTTTTCTGCCTAATTATGTGAACATTCAGTGAATATTATACGAAACAAATAAAAATACTACCAGTACCTATATCGGGATTTTACCTCTCTGAACCAGCAAGATCCACTAAGTTTAACCTTCCAAATCTATAGTGGGTCATCGAATCCACATCCCACCGGCTCTCAATGACACAAGTGAACACACTATGGGATCGGCTGCTCTCATTATTCATGTTAGTAGCTGCAATTTTCCTGTTTGTAGCGCCCTAGACAAAATATAATGTCATAATTATGATTAAATAGCAGAGAAATCACACCGGAAAAAATGGTATTACACACACCTTTAACAAGAGCTCGATGACATCTTTAACTGTGGTTACTTCATACTCAGTAAGGTTTTCAACATGAACGCCTTTTAGAATGTCTTCTCTGAGCTACAAAAGTGGAAACCAAGCTAACTATCTTACAGTGAAGAAATAAAATAAAAAACACGAAAAAAGTTAAAAAGGGACGGAGTGAGTATCATTACCTGAAGGTTAGTTGATGAAGGCTCCAAGAGATCTGTTATATGCTCATTATATATCTCGAGAAAGGAACACTTGCAACTATACTTCAAATTTTCATCCCTCCTATTCTCTTCTTCCTGGACAAAGAATAGGTTTTGAAACCCAGAAAAGAAAAAGAGAGGAAACCATGAAGCAAATCACGGAATTCAGTTTGAGAGACTTCTTACAGCTCTAATCCTGGTAAACAAATATTCAAAAATGCGAGGGGTCATTCCACTATCATGATTAAGCTGTCCATCAACCTCTTGTATCTCGCCCATCATAGTATATGTTTTCCCACTACCCGTCTTCATGAAAACATAAAAAATAAAAAATAAAAAAGTGTCAGCCACTAATACTAGTGATCGACATAGACCTGAAACCTTCAAAATTGAAAACAAGCGTACCTGACCATAAGCAAACATACAGCTGTTATACCCAGACATGCAATTCTCCACCATTGGTAGACCAGCAATCTCGAAGAGTTTCTCCTGTTCGAAATTCAAATAATGAAATAACGCACCATGAAGAACAAAAGAACTCAACTTTACGTCTTTTGATCAAGTTTCACCTGTGATACTGTCTCGCACGCAATGTGATCAAAGGTAAATCTTGTTTCTGGGTGCCCAAGCCACGTTAATGTATGTGCACTCTCCTGCCTCAAACATTTTGTGTGTGATTGCAGAGTGCTCTCCATAGTACTAATAGGTCGAATTCTTATCAAAACCTATGCAAACAATTCGCGGGGAGCAAAATAATCTTGAGAAAGAAAAGAATTGGCATTTACTATAATTTATTACTATTCAATTCTTGGGAAATTCGATAACTATATAAATAAAATAACAAAACCCACTGAGCAATCAATGAAAAAGTGTGAACCTGCACATTATGATCCATCCAAAACAAGGGATCTTCAACAATCTCAAAATGAGCAACTTCAACATTACCACCCTCAACTAAAGCCGAACCCCTTCTAGTAGAACCTCGAGAAAACCTCGCCCGAGCTCTCATTCTACTACTACTATTACACCCTTTGGAAACAATTTGAACACCGCCTCTCGGCGTCACTCCACCTCGACCACTTCCCTCAACTCCTCTAACCCTGGAATTACATTCCCTTTCAATAATCTCAATCTGGATTTGTGCAGGATCTGGTATTGTATTAAAAGGGGTACTTGGGAGGAGGAAATGGGATGGATTTACTTCGAATTGGAGCTCGATTTCTTCGGAATGTTTGGGTTTTGAGGTGTTGTTAGTGTTTCGGAGATGGATCCGAGAGATGGATGACATGTTTTGAGGTTGAATTTCGATTTGGTTAAGCTTCCATGAATGAGAGAGAGAGAACACTAAAGTGGCGCCTGTTTTAAATTTGAACGCTAGGATCTGGTATTATTATTATTAACTTAATATTTCTTAATTGGGATATGCGCGCTTTAAAATTTTAAAACGACTGCTAATTTTAGATCTAGAGTTAATTAAACTCTCCTCCACTGAGATTAATGGGGTTAAATGTAATTAAATTAGAATCTGACTTGTATGAATGTTGTGTAGTAAAATAATTTTTACAAAAACCTCATTTCGATTGGGTGAAACTATAAGAGAGGGTGATTTTTTTTTTGCGTAAAACATTCACACCAATTGGATTCAATTCCATTAATTGTAATGGATTGTACATATGAGTGTTTACATGGCGAACGGATTAGGAGACACTGAGTTTTTGGGACACTACAAACCACTAAATCGAAGACATACACGTGGTTGATTTGAGGGTTCAGATTAGATAAGAAATTGCATTTATAAAACTAAAACAACTCTGTTTGATCAAAATATATCTCATATATTCGACATTTCAGATATCCTGATATTTGAATAATCAAATATCTCATATATATGTTTTTTGTTTGGCAGTCGAATATTAAAAATAGATATTCTTAAATTCTGTGTTTGGCAAATAAGATATTGTAAATAATATATTTGACATCTCCTCTCATTTTAACAATTATTAATGTATAAACTATATAACATTAAAATATTGAAATAGACAAATAACCAAAAACTCATTTATTAATCTTTCAATAAATAGGCAACTAATCTCGAAATAAACTTGAATAGATCCGAACAATAAAGTGCTACGTTCCTATGAATAGTACGAACTGGATATTTTTCATCTCATATTGCAAATAGTCATTCTTTGAATCTTGAGACACAACAAGAAAACCTCGGGCATCACCGTCATTGTCGCGATAGTAAAATAGGGCTTTCATTAGATCGTCTTTCGACAATATTGGGATTTCTTTCTACTCTTTTTCCAACACAACAAAATTAGGTCATCCTACATTTCTTGTAAGTTTGTCAGCTGCAAGCGTTAATTTTTCTATAGTTCTCTCTCTATCCAAACTGTCACGACAAACTCTATTCTTTTTAGGAGCCGAAGCACTAGTAGAAGGAGCAGAGGCACCAGGAGTTGTTAAAGATGAAACACGATTTGGGGTTCTCTCGTCAATAGTGGAATAAACAGACTCGACTCATTCATTATCGACTTCAAAACCTGATATAACAAACTTATAAAGCGTAGTTGTATGTACTAAATATTTCTAAAAATAAAATAATATTATTACTTCTTGTGGGATGTTCGTTTCATCATTTTCTGTGCCAGCTTTTGCACCTGTCGCATAATCTTTTCCGACTAAAATGTCCAAGTCTCAATAATACGGGATTGTTTTATCCCGGCGGTTCTTCACCGATGGATCTCTCTAACAAATAACATGGGTAAGAACGTAATAACTTATATTATTAAAGAATAAATTATTCTATCACCAAAATATATACCTCAATAAATTATTTCCAGGCCATCTCCTCAGTTGTTACCAACTGAGTTTCTTCATTCCACCTAAAGCCACTCGATTCAACAACTTTTTTGACGAGAAGGTAATTTGCCTTTAATGTCTTCCACCGAGTTTTGCATTGCTCAGCAGTAACATCTAGATTCGCTTCCCTTTTCAAGTTAAAAGAAGCTTTGTTATATGCCATCAAGCTCCAACCACTCATAGTTTTTTGGTCGTGTTGCCTTTGTTCCAATAATGTATTGATAAAGATAGTATCCATTTTCTCGTCCCATCTCAAATAAACCCTCCCAGATGTTGGTGCCATTCTTAACTGTAGGTTTCCATTAATTTATTAAATTTACTGAGAAGTATAAAACAGTGATTTCTACTTCACACCATGAAGATAAAAAGTCTGTCTTCACCTAGTAACCAAATAATCCTCAAAAATGTGTGTTAAAGATACTTGTTATACCATCGTGGTGCCTTAAGAAAACGTCTTTATCAAGTCACAAGGGCAAGAAGCCGGAAAATTGGAAGGTAAAACGCCAACAGGTGGACTTAAAGCTCTGCCTCTAAGCTGAGGTTTCAAATGCAGAAGTACAACAACATGCAAATTAACAAGTACAACCATATATATGAAGCACAATACGATCAAATGTTTTATTTTTATTTTTTAGTAGGAAGAACTCAATCATCTTATTAAAAGGATCTTCAATATGAGGTTTACTTAATTAATTGTTACAATCTAGATCTCAGACCACACCCAACCCAGCCATAATCTACCCTCATGGTCCATGCTTGTCTTTTTTAATCACAGTATTATGCTCACTTGCGTAATCTAATTATGTTCTCTACCTGCTCACAATATGAAATTTTTGCATTCCATAATGATAACCCCAAAGCAAGGATCTTATCCTATACATATAATTAAGTAAAAAAGAAAACAATCAAGATCTTCATTAATCTTTTTACTTGTGGTTAGTATAATCTCCGTTAATTGCATCACCATCAGTTGCCTTATCAGAAGGTCCCAAAGGGCCACTGGTGTCACTGCCAGGTGCAGACCCGACAACACCAGGTTGTTGGCTATAAAGGATTGCCCTAGCTCCATTACTTCCTGGTTGATGGAAACCATAACATCCTTCATTGTATGAGTCGACTCAGAGGAAATTGCATATTCGAGTTCCTCGAGTTTCAACTCAACCATCTCTTTGATGTCGGCATGAACCTTGTCTCCTAGCTTCTTCATCTGCTTTTCAGTCCTGTAAACCACATACTCATCCATGATCTTTATGTCTACTACATCCCTCTTCTCCTAGTCCTCCTTAGCACACCTCTCTACTCCCTAAACCGTTCTCTCCATCTTCTAGGGTCGTTTTAAATACCTTTCTCCCAACGTCTCCGATGAACAAAACTTTCGTAGAATTGTCATAAATCATTTCATCTAACTAAGCTAAGCATGGAACACATACATAAATAAGAGCAAAACTGTAACCTATATAACATTGCATTTAAGAATGTATGTAAAATAAGTGACAACCCATGTATGGAGAGAGAGAGAAAAAAACCTTTAAAATGAAGAATTGCAGTTCTTATTTGTAAATTGAAACTTGGAGAAGTAAAGCATGGAAAAGTGAAGGAAGAGAGAGAGACCTGCGAGAAAGAGAGATGAGAGAGTACGATAGTTTTTAAAATAATAGATATTTGTTTTTGGATATCTCGAAAATTGAGCGGGGTCCTCAGATATTTAAATTGACAGTTACTAACTTAGTTTAGGATATCTACTAAGTTATTATCTTAAACCAAACACCCATTTTGAAAGGAATGTCAAGGATATCCAAGGTATCCGAAGTAAACAAATGGGCCCTTATATAGAAATGAGCTGAATATAATGTGGCACTACTTTTCACGTATTTTAGAAATAAATCTCTCTTTCTCCGTCTCATATCCCTCTCCCTCTCTCGTACCAATTCTATCCCACCGTCTCTGCCATCAGAGGAGATTTTTTTATCTCAAGAAGACCCTGATGGCCCAATCGAAACCTATTCTCTCTCTCTCTCTATCTCTCTAGAAGAAATCCATTCTTTCTCAGTCCCGTTGGATCTCACTCAATAACTTATGCTTTTCAGTTCCTAAATCGAGACGTAGACCTGCATCTGCATTTTTTTGCACTCTCTGAAGACCAATTGTTTCTTTCAAACTTTTGCTTTAATTATAGTGGCGAAATCAAATTAGAAGATGGGGTGGATTTGAACTCTCTGTGGGTTTAAAGTCTTTATTGGTTGGTTCAAAATTGTTGTTTCACCATGTCTTCAACTAGTGTTTTACTTGTTGTTGGTTCCCTCATACTACCAGCACCAGATTGTTGTTGGTCCCCATTTCTATAATACAGAGGTACTAATTCGCCCTCTTCGACAATTTTCGATTAGTGTTCGATTTTAACCTAATGTGGGTTAGGGTTTTTTGTTATCTCCATAATTTGAGTTATGTAGCAAATGTAAATTGAAATTCTCGGGTTATTGTGTAATCGAAAATTGTTACTATCTAATTCTCGAGTAGTAAGGGGCTCGACAATTAAGGTACTTTTTGAAATATGATGAAATTGTCGAATTACCAGCCATCGACAATTTTTTGCACTACAACAATTGTCGAGTCACCAGGATTCGACAATATGAGTGATTTACAATTAATTGATAATACTCTTTTCTATGTAACTGATGAATGAAATTTCAATGTTCTTCTTGTCTTTTGTGCATACAAATAGGAAATAACACCGAAGAATATACATCAGAAAAAGTGAAAGGCCACCGAAGAATGTGAAATGACACCAATAAAATGTTCAACTACTTCGATTAGAACGAGAAGACTCGGAATATTCTTCGGTTAGGAGGAAGACATTTGAAAAGGCTTATAGATCGTTGCAAAGTGCAAAATGTTATGTAATATGTGACTTAGTACACTAAAGCATTTAAAAATGTTATTTGTTTCTATGTGTATGTTTTTTATGTCGATGTTTATACTCGTTACTGAAAGATATTTGGATGTTATTTGAATAGTATAGGGTTTTTTGAATGTTTCTCTGGCAGCAGAATAATTATAGAAATATTAGGGTTTTGGCAAGTTTTAGTGTTGAAATTATAGAATGAATATGGAACTCGATAAACATGCTCAATTTACTCAAGGAATTTGTGAGTTATGTGCCAGAAACACAGTCTATGTGTGGTGTTCTGGAAGACTTGAAGGAGAACAAAGGAGTAAGCAAAAAAAAAATGCTCCGACGAAATTGTCGATTTTATTCTAAATCAGCAATATAAAGGTTTTAGGATAGGAATTATCGGATCCGACAATTAAATGCTATCATAAATTGTCGATTTTATCATTTTTAACAATACATCCAGTATGTACTCTACATATAATTTATTATGATGTATAGGATGTTGGATTTGATAATATGTGGTAACCAAATTTTCGAATTCACTCAAAAATCAATAATTCAGTTCATCATATTGTTGAATTCGAAAATATTTCGTGCAATAGAATTGTTGTGTACATTCTCGTTCGACAATTTAGTCCATAATTTTGAATGCCTTCGTCAATCAATTTAGTTCGTCTTATAGTCGAATGCACCCCAGTCAGGTCTGATAACCAAATTTTTGAATTAACTCCAAATCAGCAATTTAATTCATCATATTGTCGAATTCGGAAATATTTCGTGCATTAGAATTGTCGTGTACATTCTGGTTCGTCAATTTAGTTCATAATTTCGAATGCCTCCGTCGATCAATTTAGTTTGTCTTATTATCGAATGCACCCCGGTCAACAATTTTGTCCGTCACATATCAGAGAATCCCAAAACTCATTCAACCTAAAATGAAATTTAGGGAAATAAACAACAACAAAATTAAAGAAGGAAGGTCATTTGATTTATACTACTTGTTGAAGCAGGAGGGAGATAACCTATTCTCACGGTGACAAAGCGATCAGGAGAGAAGAGAGGGGAAAAACAAATTGGTCGATTGCGAAATCGTCGAAATTAGTCATGTCTCCATTTCTTGTGTGGCCTCTTGTATCCATTTTTTAGTTTCTTCATAGGTACGAACGGGCAAGGAGAGAGAGAGAGGGAGAGTAGAGTTTTGAAATGTTGAAGATAAGGGAGTTGAGGCAGAGAGCCGCCATTATTTTTGTGTTGCAAATGCAAAGAGTTGAAAGTGGGAGAGTAAAAAAAGAAATACGAAGAGAAAAAGATCTCCACGAAATCAGTTATAGAGAGAGAAAAGAGTTTCTTTGACACCTCATTTCTACCTAATTTTTTTATTACCATTTCTTCTATTATAATAATTTTAAGGACCTATCCCTCGAGCTGTGATAAACTTGAACTGATCCAATATTAGACTCAAGCAATATACACGTGACATATACTAGCAGAAGTGACACCTGTACCACAAACTGATAAAGAACGTACCTCGAGCATTACAGATAAAATAGAATAAGTCAAAGACACATGTCTCCGATGAATTAACAGTTATAAGTTTAACCACCACTTGCCCCCATTTTCAGGAGAACGTGCTTGTACATGTAAACAAACTGGCAGTGAGGTCTATAAAAAGGATGAGTTTCAGAGGAGAAGGGACCAAGTTTTTCTAACTCAAGAGATCATAAACTCGAAATCAAACATCAGCCTCAAGCAATAAAAGTTATAGTTACTAAATCCTCAAGCCGAGGTCGTGGTTTTTACTTATTCAAAGGTTTCTACGCTAATCACATGTGTTATTTTATTATATTAATTATGTTACAAGTACATTTGGTATAAGATTTATTTTGAGCTATTTCGAGCTACAAAATTAGGCCTTTTCACAAAATCTTAAGGCATACAGTTACTCAATAATTAATTTTCAATCATGGTGACTTCCAAGTGACCAGCCAGAGGAGTTCAGCATGATATTTCAGTCAAACCAGATCAACTTGCAGAATTAAGGGTGAGTCTCCACGCCGAAACAGAAAAACTGAATGATTTCGAGTGTCAGTTATTGCTTGACCTCGAGCTCCGTGAACTGGAACTAGAAAGTGAGTGTCAAACTCGTCAAGCAGAATTCAAGTGATAGGAATAACAAATAACAACAATGCAGACTGCCTTGCAAGATAATCAGTAAGTTCCCCTTCCAAGGGAACGTGATCAAATACCAGCAAACTCCTGAGTTTCAACACGAGATAGGTTGGGACCTCGAGGAACAATTAGAAAAGGAGCTTCCATGCATATCACACACATACTAAAAACTTCAATTCATTTGGGATAGAAAAATCAGTCTGACATCAGTAGAGGACGTCGACCCTCCAAGAGTCAAGAAGAGGAGTCACGACCTCAATCCAGGATACTAGCTCGTGAACGTTTGAGCAAGGGCATTAGTACTCATAACCCCTGGCATATATGCCAAGTAGCTCAAGCACCACGACAGTACGTCACACAGGAACATATGAATCAGCGCATCAAGAAATTAATTGAAGTTCAAGATTTCGGCAATAAGGACGATTTGACCAAATTATAAGGTAGTTCGATCGCTAAAGAGTTATTTAATATGAAAGTACCGACAGGTTTCCATATTTCCAAGATACGTAAGTACAAAGGTACTGATCCAAAGGAACACATTCAACAATTTTGCGATTCAT
Source organism: Kingdonia uniflora (assembly GCA_014058105.1). NCBI lineage: Eukaryota > Viridiplantae > Streptophyta > Magnoliopsida > Ranunculales > Circaeasteraceae > Kingdonia > Kingdonia uniflora. The sequence goes on along the minus strand of JACGCM010000440.1, from coordinate 1,147,308 downwards.
TAGGATTGTATTTAAATTTGAACCACATTCTGTGTCGTCTGTTCGCCACAAGCCTACAGGGAGAACCACTCCGATGGTTCCATTCTCTACCTGGAAGATTTTATCCACATATTCAGCCAACTACAGAAGATCTTTGTCAAGACATATGCTCACAATAAAGATAAATAAGAGAATTTGTACACTCTTATTAGTCTTAAACAATCTCAAGGAGAGAAGCTCGAGGTCTTTGCACATAAGTTTATAGAACTTGCCCAAAAAGTTTACAATCTCGATCAGAATATAGTTATTTCTGTGTTTACCAATGCACTACAGATCGATTGCAAAGCGAAGGAGCATCTCTTCTTGAACAAACACTTGGCCTTAGAATGCATGATTACTAAGGTTAATGGTTATGTTGACTTGGAAAGGATGATGACCAAAAGGCATAAATTTACTAAAAACATCTTAACCACAAAAGGTCAAAACACAGATTGTAACAAAAAACTGAAGGGTGGACAGGGCGATCAAAAGTGAGCTAAAGCAAACAAAAACAAATCTTAAAAAGGCAAATTATTACCCAAGTCGGTCCTCCCACAGATGAATGCCCAAATCTTAACAATTTTTTCCATACTAGTGAAAGACAAATTCTATCATGTATCTCAGCCGCTAGAACCCAAGGGAAACCATACTGCATGCACCACAAGGTAACTCATCATAAAACTGACAACTGCTACGCTTTACATAGGTTACTAGAATACATTTTCAAAGACGGGATAATGCATGAGTATATTATTAACCTAGAAGGATACAAGAATAGAAGCTATAAGACACAAGTCGAAGTAGTTCAAGTCGAAGATCAATCTGAGGAAAAACACTTGTACCATATGTACCACAACAACATGATCAAGATCTATCAAATAAACAACTCTACCAGATTCAAGAGGAGGAGGTTAACGGAAAGCTACGACCTTACAGTTTAGGATAAAGAAGTTAAACTCCTTCCTGAATCAAGCAATCGACGAACTAAGATTTCATTTGAGGATTACGATATCAGTCACATCAAGTTTCCACATTATGATACTCTGGTTATTATGCTTAAGATAAAGAAATTTGTCATGCATACCATGATGATCAATACCAGTAACGGTATTGAAATCCTTTTTAGAGTACAATCGAACAAATGGGATTAACAGATCAAGTTATACCAAGCAACATCGATATCAGTGGGTTAAATAAATCTAAAGAAGAATGAGTAGGAAAGATCATCCTACCCATTACCGTTGGACCCACCACTAACGACGTTGTTTTCTACATTATCAATGCCAAATCCCATTACCTAGGGATTACGGGTTGCTGCTAAATACACAAAATGGAAGCCATCGCATCCACATACTATCAAGCACTTCATTTCAGACACAGGGACAAAATCTATGAAATAATAGGCAGTCAAAAGCTCTCGCGAGCTTACGAAAATACCGTCTTTGTCATACTAGGCACATCTGACAGATTTGCTGTATAACAATTACAGAAATCAGGTCACACCAATGATCATCGTTCAGCTGAAGAACCTACAGAGTACTTTGGCATCGATGGGCCTAGTAGATGTACTTATATTGGTACCAAGCTGGTCCAACAAGAGAAGGGCGCTCTCGTACATTTTTTACAAATCAATCAAGATGTCTTCGCTTGAACTTCCAAAGAAATGCCAGGAGTCGACCTAGCCAAGGCGTGACACAAATTGAGCATCAACGACAAAGCCACGACAGTCAAACAGAAATAGAGGAGGCTCTCACCTCATCTTAGAGGTGAAGCCAACAATGAAATAGATAAGTTGATCGAAGTCGAATTCATTCGAGAAGCAAAGTACCCGGATTGGATCTCCAACATTGTCGCAGTTCTAAAGAAGAATTGGAAAGTCCGGGTTTGCATAAATTTCACATATCTAAACAAACACACGCCAAAGGATAATTTTCTTCTTCCAATAATTCATCAAATTCTTGATTCTACAGCCGATCATGAGCTACTGTCTATGATGGATGCTACTTCAGGATACAACCATATACCCCTCTTAGACAAAGATCCAGAAAATACAACTTTTATCACTGAAAGGGGATCTACTATTACAGAGTCTTGCCTTTCAGACTGAAGAACACCGGAGCAACTTATCAAAGGTTAATGACAACTATGTTCAAGGCAAACTTGGGGAAAATCGTTAACGTATACATCGATGATCTGTTATGCAAAAACTTACAGAAGAATGATATTATCACAGATCTTAATACGGTCTTCCTCATTTTACAATCATACCGAATGAAGCTCAATCCAGATAAATATTAATTCGGAGTACACTCGGGCAAGTTCCTGGGACATCTTATCAGCAAGAAAGGGATTGAAGCTGATCCAGATCAGATTCGAGCTTTAATCAACATGCCGTCTCCAAAGATAAAGAAAGATGTATAAAAGCTTATTGGCAAGATTGCAATTATCAACAAATTCGTCTCGAAGTCTTCAGATCGATGCCGATGGTTATTCATATTACTACATGGATCCACCAGGAAAGGCAAAGGTCGACATAGTAAATTGATTGATTGGATAAAAGAATGCGAAACAATTTTTAAGAACTCAAAACCTATCTTGGGAAGTCTCCCATAATGAGCACCCTGAGAGACAATAAAGAATTGATCATCTACCTTGAAGTTACAGATAACTTTCTCAGCTCGGTTCTTATTCGACCCAAAGGAATGATTGAGAAGCCAGTATATTTCATCAACAAAACCCTCACTTCAGCAGAAATAAGATATTCTAAGATCGAGCGACTCCTCCTGACCCTCATTTATACTTTACAGAAACTCAAACACTATTTTCAAGCTCATTCAGTCAAAGTCATGATGAACTACCCACTTCAGGAAGTTCTATCTAAAAAGGAAAATTTAAGAAGATTACAATAATGGTTAATTAGTTTGGGTGAACACGATGTCAAATTCGAATAGAGAACTTTAGAAAAAAGGTCAAGCGATAGCTGACTTCCTAGCAGACTTCCTTGTATATAAGACCCTGATTGGGAAGATCACGATCCAGATCTGACAGAAGACGCATTAGATGATCAACTACCTTCCAAACCTTTTGATGAGCAAGCTGCTTCGATTATATAGAAAGGTGGAGACTTCTTACCAATAGATCAATAAGACCCGCAGGGTCAGGGATAGGAATCGTGTTAATAACATCATCAAATGATAGGATCGAGAAATCAATACGCTTGAATTTTAAAGTCTCGAAGCCTTGATCTATGGGCTCGATTTGGTACTGGAAATTGGAGTTCCTAAGCTATCAGTCTATACATATTCATTACTAATAGTACACCATTATTATAAGTAATACAAGAAGAATGACAGGATGGTTGACTATACAACCCTCGTTGTTGATAGAATGAATAGATTCGCTAAAGCTACTTTCTACTATTTACCTCGAGGAGAAAGCCGACACACCGATTCCTTGGCTTACTTAGCCGAGGTCTTGGGTACAGAAGTAAGATACCTCCAAATTAAAGTGATCTTAACCCCCAACATTGATCTCCCCTTGGTATGCGCGATCAACACTGGGGGGCAATGAAGAGGAGGACGACGATTGGAGGAAGCCTTTCCTCGTATGCCTCAGCTCAAAGAATGAGTGGGATGGGCCACTTCCAAAAGATCCAAAAGAACGCAGACAATTGATTAAAAACTCCAAGCGTTATACAGTTCAGAAAAGCCATTTATATCGAAGATCAGTGACAGGGACTTATCTTAAATGCCTATCAAAGTAACAAGCAGATAAAATGCTTAAGGAATTACATGAACGCGTGGCTCCCATGCAGTAGGACGATCTCTTGCTAACATAGTAATTATACAAGGAGTCTTTTGGCCAGGGTTGCGAAAGTAAGCAGAAGAATACTCACGTAAATGTGATGCATGTCAGAGACATGGTCACCAGATACGAGCGCTTGCACTCGAGATCCATGCCAGTAAGGTATTATAGCCTTTCAAAAGATGGGCACTCGATCTGGTAGGGGAATTCTCAAATACAGCAGGTAACACAAGGTTCTTACTCATTGCAATAGATTACTTTACAAAATGGATGGAAGCAGTTTCCCTTTGCCAAACTCGTGAAGTAGAAGTTATCTCATTTATCTGGGAACATATCATCACAAGATTTGGTTTCCCCTACCTGATTCGGATTGATAACGGGCCACGGTTCGTTAAAGAGAAGGCAATAGTTTTTCTCAACAAGCACAACATTATTAATTCCCAATCCAATCCATATTACCCCCAAAGAAATGGACAAGTCAAAATCACAAACAAGACGATAGTGGATGGAATCAAAAAGATACTCAAATCAGAAAATAAAAGATATTGGATAAGGAAGCCGCCTTATGTCTTATGGGCGTACCGTACTACACCAAGACTATCAACTGGATGTTCCCCCTTTCTCCTTGCTTATGGAACTGAAGCTGTCATCCTAACATAATATCACCATCATGTTAAAGATCAAGAGCTAACAGATGCAGAAAATGAATTCAAACTAGCCTGTAATATGAATTGGATCTATGAGACCCGAGCTCGAGCTGTTGCCAACCTGGGTCGATATCATCATATGTTAACCAGTTTGTACAACAAAAAAGTCTGAAGTCATGAGTTTCAAATCGGCGATCTAGTCCTTAAAGAGATCCCCAAGAAAAGAAAAGAGTTAAATGCCGGGGAAGCTCGCAGAGAATTGGGAAGGTCTGTTTCGAGTAGTAGAACGAACTGGACTTGGATCCAACTACCTCATGACAGTGAAAGGCATCAGAATACCAAGCCCTTGGAACACTAGGAGATTGAAATGATACTATCACTAAATCCCTAGTTCCCAAGCAGAGGATACATCTATTATCATTATTTAATTTCCAAAAGTGAGATTGTAATCCCCAACAATATGCATATTCTTTTCTACTAAATAAAAACTTTCAAGTTTTTTCCCACATTATTCTCTATATACCTACATGTAGTATCTACTAAATCATAAAGATTAAAGAAAAGGTAAGACTAGCTTTCAATCGATACACATCTATCATCTACTAAATCTCAACGATTAAAGGCAAAGGTAATACTAGTCTTCAATCAACACACATCTACCATCCTTATAGATTAAAGCAAAGGTAATACTAGTTTTCAATTAATGTATCTACTATTTCTGAGACTCACGATAAAACAAAGGTAAAACTTGCTTTCATCTGTCTAACATCTACAATACATAAGCAAAAATAGTTTACTTATTTATATAGGGCTTTTTTTTGCGGTCAGTAGAGGAACCTTCCCCTACAACCAATCTCCCTTCCTCGCTTTACTTGCTTTACAGTAATGGGGCCAATTCGGGTTTCTATAGAATTCAGGCAGTTACCTCGATCCACTTCAATTTGACAGATGCATCCTTTAAACACCAGACAATCATGCAATGTGTCCCCTTTAAACTTAAGTCCCTTCACTTCCTTCACAAAATTAGTAATTACTGTCATCATCTCCTTCGAATGCACTTCATCCGAGGACAGCTTATCTCGATTATGTATGGTCAAGTTAGGAAAACTACTACGTATACTCAGAAACTTTTTATATAACTTTGCATAACGAGTCTTTGCTCACTCCAAACGTCCCTCTAATTCTGATATGATACTAGTCAATGACTTCGTCAGTTGCACCAATCTACCCTGTTCAACCTTATTTTTCTTTTTATTATCGTTTAACTCCTGTGCATCCTTTCGCAGTGCCGCCAACTCCGCCTCCTTTTTCTGTAAAACCTCAGGCACATTACTTCCCCCGACACAATTCTTCAACATTTTATCTTTTTACTTGAGAGATTCTTCCAACTCTTCTTCTTTGATTCGAGAAACCTCCAACATATCCTCATTCTTTCTAGCTCACTCATTAGCATTCCTTACGGCAGCTCAAGCATAAACCAAATCTAAATCCAATTCTTTGATTTGAGCCTGAGCATGAACCAATTCATCCTTAACATTAATAGCTTCGACGTCCCTCTATTTCTTCTTCAATCTCTTTATATCCTCTGCCTTACTGCTGCGAGGACTTGATAGGCCAACCTTCAGCTTTTCCACTTCTTCATTAAGCTTATCACATTGATTCTGAGAAGTCTGGAGACTAACCTCCTTTACCTTCATGATCTCACTCAACTTCTCCACATCACTTTTGGCACTTGCCAAATCAGTTTGAGCCTTAAGCAGTTCGACCTCCTTCCTCCTCAATTCCTCCCTCAAGTTATTAAGATATTCTATTAGCTGCAACACTTTTGCCTCTAGCGATCTGATACGATATTGCGCGGTATCCGCCACTTTGCACTTCCCCTTTACGCATTCTAACGTGTTCTTCAACTTCTTAACCTCGTTATACACACTCACTAGCTCACTTTGAACTCTCCCTAATTCTGCTTCCTTATTCTCGATCTTTTGGCTTAGCTCGCTAACTATCATTTCTGACTTAATTAGCCTAAGTTTCACTTTTACATATAAATCTGTGTTCTCTTCAAATACTGCTCGATCCTATCCAATTCAAGTTTAAACTCGTAATTACATTTTAGCACATCTTCCTCACGAGATCGTGCGACATCTAGCTCGACCTGCATAGAAGCTCAATTTCAAGTTCAAAACATTGGGAACAATTTATATTTCTCATATAAACAGTTCGATATACCACAGTTTACATAGTTATTTCTCTATCATATAACCACCAAAACGAGCTAGTACTTAGCCTTCAAGCTATGATGACTTCTCGTCCTGGTGACCATAAGCTCTACAATCTCAGGATCGAATGAATACAATGATCTTCTAATATTTCAAGGCACACATTTTTTAACCTTCTCTCACTGTTTATTACAGCTCCTGAGAATAAGGTCGATTATATATGTCTTTAATTACTTATGGAGTATGTTTTTCTAATAAAACTAGGAAAATGTCATATTTTTGGACTTAATCCTATCTTTTCTCTTCGATCAATCCTAAACAAGCTACGAATCTATAAATTAAGTACTTTTTACTATTTCCTTTATATTCTCTAACCTGAAACTCTGTATGAGCAGCCGAGAGAGCTGTGACATTTGCAAAAAATTTCTCCTCAGCGAGCTCTTTCTCTAAATCCTCAATTCTTAGGTACAAGTCTTTAGCCTCTTAAAAATCAATATTTATACATCAATAGATCATAGACTGATCTTTAAAGTACTTCAAATATATTCTATCCAACAAATAGTCTCATTCCAATAAAAACGTCACTACAGTTTACTCTACCTTATCGTCCTCCCCCCGATTCTCAAACTTTGTCCTAACAGAGACCTAATCCAAACCTTTAACAGTGTTATGGGAAAGAGTACTTCCAGCCTCAAGGTCATTCTCTTAGTCGAGCTCCTCCACTTCTACAAATCGTTTGTCCATTATAGCTTGGATATTCTCCCCATAGTAACCAACCTCTTGGAGTTTTAGCCCAAAATTGTTACAAGCAACAATTACCTCCTCCACATTCTTTCTAGACTTCTCTTCGAGCTGGTCCATGATTATTTGGAATGTCTCCTCCAAAGACTTTTCCTCCAAGCTCAAATGTTCCTTCCCTTCTATAAGGTGAGTTCGTTCCCCTGCCAAATCCTTCTCCAGCTGAGCAATCCGCTCTTTAAGCTCCACCTTCCCATCCTTGAAACCCAAACAAATACCTCTGAGCACACGTACAAGCTACATAACAAGATACATAAATCATATTCAAGCATTTCAAATGCATACGACAAATCATAGTGTTACCATTACTCTACACAGCTCCAGACTCACCGATGCGTCAAACACATCAAGCCCTCTAAAGTAGCAAACCTCATCTTATTTTTGATAGTGAGAAGCTCATCCTTCTTGCTCAAAACCACAACATCTTCCTCCACCTCATTCACTGCAGGAGGGGTGGGATACTATCTACTTTTCTCTTCTTCGAAGGAGTTTCGACCTCCCCATTCTTTAAGGTAACAGACTTCGAAGAGTTACCCTTGGCTCCTCTCTTCTTTGTCTGCTAATTCTTTGTTTTGCCAGATAAGGAGCCTGTAGGCTTTGACATCAACGGCATAAGTCCACCTTTTACTAACACTTGCCATTTTCCATTACTTGCTGGTAATTCAGGTCCAACAGTAGTAGATGAGCCCACTCTAGTCATCTTTCTCTTGACTTGCATTTTTTTAAACTTTAACAAATCTACTGTTAACCCTCTTGTGCCTACTAATCTCCAACTCACCTAATACAGTTTCAAGCTTGACTCCCTCTCGAGCTATAATATCACTCAAAAATTCTTTTTTGGTCACTTTAGAACGTGGATCTGCATATAAAACACAGAATACAATCATAATCAAACAGAGTTCATTCACATACACAGTTGGAAAGTAATGAGATTTACTTACGTTTCTTATAAGATTTAATTTAAGGGGAAGGGTATCCTCATGATCAACTCATTGGAGATACTCGCCCTTTACCCTAAATCAAATTGTCATTCCAAACCCTTCCAGCTGAATTTAGTTCAAAAAATTGGGGTCGGGATGAACTAGAATAAAAGTACGCACCCCCAGTACTCACATAGTATTTCACAGTATAATACCGTAAAACATCTACAGGAGTCATTCTTCTCTCATTCCCCTCACGGGCCCACCTCATATTCAAATTCTCCCAAACTTTTATGACCTTCCACATGTTACCATTCAACTTGGCAGGGCAAGCTTTGATTTTATTCATGATTCATTTAACAATATTATTTAAATGCACCACTAACCCATAATCGAATTGGGCAAGGTAACACTAAAAACCTTTATCTAAATCACCTTCTTTATTCCCATTAAAATACTCAAGGGAAACACCCTCTAGGATTTTCCTAAAAAATTTCTCGCGCCCCAGATCAGGAAATACTAAAAATGTACTTTCACCCCCTTCTCCATCCGAACACCACCACCTACAATACCTTTATGCTTACAAAAATCCTTGAATACTTTTGACTCTATGGGACAAGGAAAAAGATTACCAAGGAAATTTGGAAACTCAAACTTTTCTTCTACTACACACTTCTCTGGAGAACTCTCCCCCTCGGTGTCAATAGGGATATCCTTTGAGCTATTTATAGTTAACTCGTACCCTACAGATTCGGCATCCTGTTCTACACTTTCATTCTCAGCCGAGTGACCAGAGGTGGAAGGTTAAATTTCGAGCGATAAGCTCGAAATAAGAAAAAAAATTCCTAAGTTCTTTCACACTTGTCTACCAACATACAGGTCCAGGTATTTAAGTCAATTTCTCAATTTTTTCTTAATTATTGTTATCAATAATACATCGAAATACAAGAACTTATTTTTCATATATTCACATTACTGATTTTTCAAAAAATATATATTCTTAGTTTTTATAACAAATCATATTTACAGAGTAACATTTTTAACACATATAGATACCAAACCTTCTAAATATAGTACATTTTCAAAATTCAAAATAGAAAACACGAGGGATTCATCACCAATACACACAAAATTATTTCAAAAGAGAGAACAATGTTAAAAAATAACAACTAACCCTCAATGGCAGAAGATTAATAAGGAATTCCAAGAGTTTCTTTCTTCACAACAACGCTCTGCAACAATAATTTTCTCTCCAACCCAAAGCTAGTATCCACCTCATCCCTCTGACAACGATGATTCTTACCTCGATGTTTATCTCCAAAATCACTGCAATGAATTTTTTTTTCTTGCTCTAGCATTTCACCTCTTTGTATTATGTAAATGTTTGGTAGAAGAGGAAGAAGGATTATTTATAACTTTTTTTTTCTAACCGCTGGCAGTTAATGAGACTTGTGTAAGCCACCCTCGATTTTATAACCAAGACGTCATTTTAACTGTTCCTATCAGACGACTCATACCTTTTGGGTATAAACGCCTTTTCATCATTACACCAAATCCTAGAATTAAATGCAACCTTTTCTCTCTCTCTCTCTCTCTCACCCACATTATTCTTACACCCTCTCACCTTCATGATAATAAAATTAACCCACACGCAATCGAACTATATCTCCAAAAGCATTATCATACTTATGATTTCTATTCTCCTACTCAACTTATTTATACATATTATAACGTCATTCCCAATGATATACAGTTTTGAAATTCAAATTTATTTTCAACACAATCCACAAAAAATAAGGAGCATATTCAGAACATAAATATTATCCTTTTATTTTACTTATATTATTTTGAACTAACAGAAGTTTGTTCTCTCAAGTATAGTTACACCTGACACAACCAAGGTGTCCTGCAACACCACATCTGATCAATACATCGCTAACAAACCTTTAATCTTCAACTGTAATCTCATCCAGCACAATCTCCCTCACAACAGTTTTTGGAGCTTCAGGCTTAACGATCAATTCACGAAATACCTCACACCAAAAGTGATGCTCAATCTCGTTCTCCTTCACCCTTGAAGTTATCCCTTCCAACTGTAGTACAGATTCAGGCATATCAGTATCATAATTGAGCTGCCCAAATATCCTTTCATGGATTACAACAACCTTTATAGCTAAACACCCATCTGTCGCGTGTCAAACTCTCTAAGAGCGAGTCCTCACCATGTCTACTTATTCAACATCTTCATCTAAAACATATTTATAAACACAGAGTACGATCACATTCCATCACACCTTTTACACATATACAAATTTTGAAGATAAGAATCACAATTGTCCAACTTATCCATCGGTTTTACCTCCTCAAATCAAGCTGAATATAAATTTGATTGCATCATCTTTCACAGACTTTATTTTATCATATCATTTTCACTATTAAATTGAGCTGACATAATAAACCCTCAGATCGCTTTGCAAAACTTAGGATTCCACTTTTTCAAAAGTTTGCATTACAGTATCATATATTCTAAAACTGTCATAGATATATATATATATAAAAAAAAAACTCGAAAACTACAGTACTTTCACCTCGAAAAATATCTTTGTATAACCTTGCAACACTTTAATCAGGTCGCTACATACAAGATCACACGAAAAATATCTAATAACTATTTTAGACAGTTCGATATACTAAATTCATATTGTGATACATTTTTTCATAAAATATCTTTCCTTAGCTTAAAATTATAAGGTACATATTACTTTACAAAATTCACTACAAAAATTTCCTACAGATCATTCTACATATTAGAATCAATATCAGCTGTCAATGAGACTTTAAATTTGAGCACCGAAGCTTCTCCTATCTGAAACCACAACTTCTACAAGAAAATGAAGATTGTTGTAACAGATGCATACTTCCTCCTCTGAAATCACCACCACCATCTCTTCCTCCATATCCCCCACCGCCACCATATCTTCTACTACCACCTCCACATACAAAATCTACTCACACGCAGGATAATGGCAAGGAATCCTGGCACGGGTGTCATTTTCCTCATCCTCCACAGTAATGGCCTTCTCAGCAAGAAAATGGAGATACACCCTTTACAACCACTTCAATTGGGAATAATCTAGGCGTTCCATATGGCAATGATCCTTGTCTGCCTTTGTTGCCTCATAAATCGTCATATCTTCAAAGGGAGGACATGCTAGATAAGGAAGGGAAAAATCAAGAGGTTGGGTCTTCTAATAACCTAATTTTGTATCTCAAACTTAGTCTTTACACCAGGGATATTCAGAGCATCTCAATAAATAATGAACGAACACTAGCACAAAGTTTAGCATGGAAAATCTTTGAATAGGTTAAAAACTGCGACCTCTCTTGAGGATTTAGAAAGAGATATATTATTGATAGCTGCTAGATATTATATGAGATGCTATGAGTATTTTTAATATAGAGTGTTAAGTGAGTATTCATCCATCGTTCATCTAGAATTCTCTGGTCCTATTTATAGGTCTTATAATATGATCGTTTAACGACCAATATTATCCTTAATGATGGATGTTACAATATATATATTTGATAGTCTTTGAACTGATTGTGTAACAGTCTGATCTTGATGCTTTGTAGCAGCTTTATTGATGACAGTATATTTGTTGACTCAAACTGTTGATGTAGAGGTTGAAAATGATGAATAGAACTATGTAACTATATTGTGTCATAAATTATGCCATGTGTATGTTGATGAAGTCGAGTGGTCGTATGATGGTCGAAGATGAAGCATGAGCTCAAGATGCGGAATAAGCCATTACAACCACATCCTCTTAGCCAATAGTGCGAAAAACATTGTGGGTGAGTGGTATTGGTTGAAAAACTTCATTAACACTATCATTAATACCTGAGAATTATTTCTAATGTGTCTTCATGAATATATCTATTTGTGGTTGTTTGGTTTCCTAGAACCAATGGTTTTGATCAATATTGTTGCATATGAATTCCTTCTGACATTGGGAATTTGGAAAGTCGTCTTTAATGCTGATTGTAGTATAAAGAACACTCTGATTTGCTTTTTGGAGTTATGATTAAACCAAGTATTTCTTTAAACTTTGCTTCTATATTACTCTGTCTGTAACTTTCTTTCTGTAACCTGGAAACTTTCGTCTGCAGAAAAGATGGTAACTACGAGGCAACAATCTCGGGAGGCTAGAATTCGGGCGAAGATGGAAGAATTTCGCATAAGATATTTTGGGAATCAATCCTTGAGTCGGTCGAAGCCAATTCTGGTATCTTCTGCATTTTATGGGATGACATACGAGGAGGTGGAAGAAGCAGAGGATGACTATTTCCAAATGGTGCATTTCCATTATCTGCTAACATCGGAGAGGGAGCACCAAAATGGGCAACGTCTACGGGTGGAGGAAGCTGTTACAGCTGAAGATAAAGCGGCAGGTGTTCATCCAAGGGAGTCTCATCGGTACCCTGCTGGTGAGTGGGTTCTATCTAAAAAATAAGACCCTCCTTCCATATCTTTCACACAGAGTGGTGGGGGTTATGATTGATGATACGGTGGTGGAAGAGGTTTTTTCTTTTGTACAATCATCGTTTTTGGCCGTAAAGAAGATCCCTCTTTGAAGGGTTAATTCAAGCACAAACTCCTTAACTCTCTTAGTGATTTCCAGTTCCTGGATTGCCCAGGTAATCCTTGCAGGGGATCAGAGTTTGGAAGCAATCTTCAGTTTTTCATCATCTTCGCTTTTCTTGAGGAAGAGTTTCAGAGTGTGAACTGAGGAAATGTAATTTAAAAAATCCTTTGTAAAAAATGTCTAGAAGAGTTGTGATCTGTAAAGTTGTCTGTTACTTCTGAGATGTAAGAAATATTCGAACTAATGAAATATCTTCATTCTATCATCTTTATGCAAGTTTAGTAAAACATATATCACATCACAAATACAACTAATAAAAGATATCAATACATACCCCAAGAGTCTACTCCTGAAACATATTATCAAGCTTATGCGGATTAGCCCCGCCATCGTACAATATTTTTGCTCAATTTCTCTTATCTTGGCTATAGCCTTGGCAGTAGTACGATTACTGCCTTCACCCTCATGTCATTTCCTTTTAAGTGAACCCTTGTCTATAACTAAAGGAGTGACCTAACTTATAACCTATTCCTCCACTACACCTCCAGCAGCAGGCTTCCCAACCTCTTTCTCTGGGGCCACCCCCATAGAAGAAATGGGAGCTTTTGGAGCTGGTTTTATCAACCTCTGAAACGACTGCTTCACATTCGTACTCTTTGGCTCAAGCGGAGGAAGATCAGTTAAGTCACTGACAGAAGGACGAGCCTTTTTCTTTTCAACCATAACTCGATTCTTATAAGCTTGTTGTACTTTGGGTACTATAGAGTCTACCCTCTTATCCCTTCAGATACTTAACTCACCGAGTACTTGCTTTAGCTCGACCTGTTTAAGAGTTACACAGTTGAACAAGCCAGTGTTATTAGGTAGATATTTGGGATTGGGACCTGACAAACAAGAAATAAGAACATTGTTAGCAGCTCGAAGACAAACTGATGGTTAGTTAAAGTTGACAAATGTTACTTACTCGGATTATAATACTTATGGTCTATATTGAGCACTGGTTCATCTGAAACTTCATATAATTGCTACCTACCCATATAAGGTGGTCGTTCCATGGTCTACCCGCAGATGCAAAGTCAAAAAACTTTGGCCTAGATGAATCACTATACAGGTACCCACTATTGCAACCTTTGATGAACTTTAATTTATAAAATTTTAGCGTGTCATCTGTTTGAACTGCTTGGCAGTCCCTTCTCTTTTCCATTTATCATTCAATGCCTCGCACACTCTCATCATTTTATATACATTCCCATTTAATTGTGTAGGGCAGCACTGTAATACATTCATAACCCTTTTTTAAAATAAGTTCAGATGAATCTTAAGACCATAAATGACCTGAATCAAATAACACAAAAACCCATCATTCGGGTCTGCCATCCCCGCCCCATTATAATAAGAAATATCTACATCTTCATTAATACCCTTCTCTTTTTATCCACTTATCCAGGCAGGGAACTTGGTAGTATACCGCTTCCTCCCATTTCCCTGGTATATAAGTCCTAAACCACCAACCTTCTTCCATCGCATAGTTTCCCCATTCTCCTTTGAACTTCTTATATTTTAAAAATTCTTTCCCTATATCTACTCCTTCAGGGTATATGAAAAACTATTTATCTTTCACCTTTGTATCATCTTCCTCTATAACTTTATCTACTTAACTGGGTTCCCCAACCTCTACACCTACAGTAACTTCTATCTTATTTACAGTCTCTTTCATACTACTACAATCATCCTCCCTACCAGAGGATGATGTTTCCTCTAAACTCGATAATACTACAAATTTACTCATGGGCTTTATAAGTTTTAAAGCATGCTGGACCTACAGGTACACAAAATATTTTATCATTTTCTCTATATTACATGTTATACCTTACACACAGTAGAAATAACCTGCATATACCTTTTACCCAGTCAAGGCACTTATTTCTGAACTTTCCAACACAGCGGAAAATCAATTTTAACTTTCAATTGTCTTCTCCAAAAACATTTTTTTATCTCTCTACATTTTGTCCCCATACCCATAGCTTGTGTAAAACAATAAAAATACCGGCAACCAATTAATTCTTATCCCCTATATTCTCAAACTTGATATCCCAAAATTACTCTCATACAAAGGCAATGAACATCCAAAATCATATACAGATTACTAGACAACACAATCAAAACATAAGAGAAAGTTACTAACCTGTACTAGAAGACCCATAATCTTCTGCTTTACTCGCATATTTTATCGAGATTGACTACTCCCGTTGTCTCTCCAACAGATTTCTATCTCTTGATGAAGCTTTCTTGACCAACTTGCACTCAAAACTTAAACATTTATGATCTCTAGAGGTACTGGTTATACCACTTTTTTCTTTCTCTATAACTGTAAATAATTTATGAGGGAGAGAGAGACAAGTTTGTATACTCTCCCTCAGTTTATGAAATGACAGCTCTTTCAAACACATGTCAGTCACCCCTACTTTATCTGCGGGCACGTCTTTTTGTCTCACAGCATCATCATGACTTTTGTGATAATATTTACTATCATCGCGCCTATCCTTACTTTCTGCCATTAAAAAAATCATATCCCTCTTTCCCAAAGTAATTTACACGATCAATCACCTTACTTTTATACTCACCAAGATCGTACCATAATATACACCATTCCTAAAATAGTTTAATATTCAAAATTCAAAATTATCTACACAGTTGTTAGAATCAGACAATTGTAATCTACAATATCTACCATATGAACAGTTAACGAACACATTGGTCTTATTTATTTTAGTTCACAGATTTAATCTGCCTCATTCTATATTTAACAAATATCAAAAATAGAATACTGCAAACATATTGTGTATTTATTTTAAGCTATTGAAGTTCGAGCTTACAATCACATGTAGTTACATTTAAAGTAGCCTGGATGATTCACCACACCACATGGTATTATCTCCCCTCCTACTGCCTTCTCATCTTCTTCAATAGGCTTGTCCTGGCGATCTCATGAATAGCCTCTTCTCATAAAGTTATATCCAGCAACAACTCACAGAATACATCACACCAAAAAAAGTGGTCATACTCTGCATGCCTGCTTTCGTCATCTAACCCGCCCAATTTCAACAGCCAATCGGGTAACACGGCATCGTAAAACAACATACAAATGTAGCTTTTACAAAGTTCAACCATTTTGATATTAAGCCTACCTTTCACTGTATGATGAACACGCTGAGGACGTATCTTCACCATAATTACTTGTAATAACTCTTCAACAAATTTCCCCTGCAGAAGATATATGGCATAGCAGATGAGGATTACAACTTTATATAGTCAGAATGAAGATCTATGGAAATCAAAATTTCTTCCCAAACAGATTTTGAGGAAGATATATTTTATAAAAACAAATCTTCAGAAACAAGAATATCAGCAGAATCCCAAGAATATTGTGATAGATTATATTTTCTATTTTATGAAATATCTCATTGGATCTTATTCGCCTAGATGGAGTTCTCAGCAAACATTCAAGTTCCTTTAATAGTAGCACCTTCAAATATATATCATCTACTTACCTACAACAAGACATCTTTTAGTCAGTCCAAAACCATAGCTCGTGAACATACAAATATCTTTAAAACTATCCAATCAACCTAGCTACTTGCTTATTTACATTCACCAAATGACCTCATTACATTTTTGGACTCCTTTCTTTTTCGCCTCATTTTCCACTACCGTTACTAATATACATACTGAATTTACTACAGTTTGATTTGTTCAAAAATACTCCATCACACCTTGATGTTTATCACACCAACACACTTCTAGACATCCTTTTCACCATTTTTACCTTTTCACATTTTGAGTCATTCGTAGTTCACATGATTCTTTTATTAATATTTAACAAATCAGTTTACAAAGAGTACTATATATCTAAAGTGAAGTTCGAAACACCGCAGCTCTTGATGTTGATGAAGGGGGTTACGAAGTTCATTGAGAAGAAGAGCCAGGAGTGCGGAGAGCTTACTCGTAAGCTGGATGCTCAAACGGCTCGAAGAGGAACTCGAGATAGAAAAAAATAGGGCAAAAGACTTAAAATCTGCTGAAAAGCGGTATGTAGAGCTGTTCGAGCGTGAGGAGACTATCTCACAGGCATACACCAAGTTACGGGCGAAAAAAGACTATTTTGTCTAATCTTATCGCTTCTTCGGGTTGACTGATATTGATATAGAGCTAGGCCGAACTGGCAAATATAAGGAGATAGTCTTGCTTTGGATACAAAAGATAAAGTGGTGGGAGATGTTGTTGCTCCAGCCAATGCACATGCTTCTCAATCTGAATGAGTTCGAGCTGCTGGTGAAGTGGATCCTCCGTCTGAGGTAAAGATTGGCAAAAATCTTTAATCAGTTTGTGGTATTATGTTTCAAATAATGTTGTTCTGTTATTGACATTGATGGGATTGTACTCTGTATGGTCTTAAACTATTAAGTTTGATAGACTCTTTTTATTGTGCTCTGTTTGAATGTTTGTATGATAACAAGACATTTGCAATCTTTGTAGAAGATAGAGCGATTGAGAAAAACTGCTTCCGACCTGGAGAGATTGTTGAGTAGAGGGAGGGATTATGTGGTTCGTATTCAACAGGTACTTAATAAAACTGAGTATGAAAAAAGGCAGTTTAAGTTTAATTCAGAGGAAAAATTTAAAGAATTATATGATCTTTAGTGTAGATATGCTAAGATAAAAATATAAAATGATGAGGTTTTATGAAAATAAAAGAAAAGAAAAGGAAAGGGGGGCGTTAGTACGAAAATCAAAAAACATGTGCTGTTTTAGTGACCCAAGTGATAAGGCTAAGTGTCAGAAGATCTTTGTAGGTATGGCACTGTATTTTAAGGCTGAAGTAGATAGTGAGTGGGGTTTAAAAGAAGCTTATGTAGAAATTTTGAAGGAAAGAGGTGAAGTACCTGACCCAGCTCAAGAAGCACGTAATCGTCATATTGTAAAGGCAAAAAAGATGCTCAGCTCGAGCTGGTGTTTCTATTATTTGGGGTGATGTAGGATACTTGCCTGATGCTCTTGGCTTTATGTAGGACCAAAGGGAAATGAGGATTATGCTTTTCAGGATAAGAAAAGAGCAAATAGAGGTTCAACAAAAATTAGGGGGTGAGATAAAGGAGTTGCAAGATGTATTGACGCAATATATGGAGTAAAAAATGTCTTTAGCGACTCAATTGTCAAAAGAAATAACTATTTGAAAGAAGGTAAAAGTTTATATGAGGGAATTAGGTGTATTGCAAAAAGAAATGTGCAAGCATTTGCACAAGGCACATATAAAATTGAAGGAGTATCTGTATCCGTTACGAGCAAAAGTCGCATCTCGAACAGACCATGAACGCCATATGGAAAGTATGATTGAGTTTTATGGAGGTGAGCTGGCGAGGGTAAAGAATGAATTTAGGGAGTATGTAATAGATTGTGGGAAGGATTTTGATGTGAAGAACGCAAATGCTGAAAATATGTAGTTTACAAAAGATGATAAGGAAAAGATTGTTGAAAAACCAGTTCCTAAATCAAAAGAAATTCTGTCGGAAGAGGATGAGGAGGTGGTTGAGAACTTCTGATATCTCAGTCACAATGAAAGCAAAGCCAACAAGAGGTAGTGCCCTTTATAGTTTCTTTAGACTTTCAAGTAGATAAATCAAAGAGTTTGAGAAATAGAGGCAGTCCTCTTGTAGCTCGAAGAAGCAAAAGTAGAGTAGTCAAGTTTCTTACCAACCTGCATATGCATTAGATCTTTGTACATTGTTTTGATGATAAATAAAATATGTTCTCTGTGATGATCATATAGATATAACTATGTATCTATATTACTCAAATATTATGTTCTTGAGTATAATTGTTAACTGCGACATGTAATCTATTTTGATACCCGAACTAGTATGTATGTGAAAGTTGACTGTTGTTGCAGGGTAAACAGGTAGTGGTTCAGAACCAGTATGAAGTGCTATGTATTTCAAATGAAAAATTGAACGTTAATCTGAATCATCATCAGGAAGCACTGAAAAGTGTTACTAATTTAAAGGAGAAAATAGAAGTGATAGTAACAAAAGAGCGAAGCGCAGTGGCTTATTTGACTGAACAACTTGAGGATAAGGAGGCTGAACTAGCCATTGAGTTGAAAAGAATGGAGGGGCGGAAAGAAGTTATAAAGAAAAAGGAGTTGGACAGTTTGGAACGAAGAACCCTACAGGAGGAGGAGCCTATACCGACGCGACTAAAAGTAACAGAGTTATTGGCGGTGTTGAAAAAAGAAGAAGATAATGTTAAAGATTTACAATTTCATATAAATATGCTTGAGGCAAAAATAACTGATGTGCGAGCTACTGTGAGGGATGCATAGGCCTGTTTTCAGATCGGATCGGAAATAAGCCTTGTAAGAATTTTTTTGATTTTTTTCAGAACTGGAAAATTTGTTTCGATCCGATCCAATTTTTTTTTGGAACTGCATAAATATTTCCGAATTTAGAATATTCAGAAATTTTAGAATTCGGAAATAAATTTGGAATGTATTTTCGGAATAATTTTGGAATAATTCGGATTTTTTTTTGAAAATCAAACCCAAATCAAGATACTGTTTTACTTGTAATATACTGTTGCCAACCTAGAGAAATAGAGAGAGAGAGCCACCTATGAAACTACTGTACAGAGGCAGTGAAGATTTAAAATTAAAGATTCAAAGACTCTTCTTCAAATCAATGTGGAGGTAGTGAAGATAAATACTTGATATGTACGCCCAAGATTCTTCTTCAAATCAAAATGAACTGATCTCCAGAGGAGTGGACTGCTGATCAGTGGAGTGGAGGCAGTGGAGAAGAGTTGATGGTGAAGTGAAGGTAGTGGATGAATTTTGACTTTTGGAGAAGAAGTATCGGTGGAGAAGAGTCGGTAAAGACAATGGAGAAGAGTCGGTGGTGGAGATTAGTGGAGAAGATTCGGTGGTAGATTTTGGAGGTAGAGGAGTGGAGAATGGAGGTAGAGGAGTGGAGAATGGTGCCCTGGTTCAGATATAAGTTTAAGTGTTTAACTTATAAATTTTCAGAATAATCAGATCGGATGGATATTCAGAATATTTTTCGGAATAAATCGGACCGGAATATATTCAGAATTATCGGATCGGAAAATTCAGAATTTCAGAACTGCAAAATCTGTTCCGATTCCGATCCAAAAAATTTCAGAAAAATTCGGAAATTGAATTTTAAGAGATCGGAACTGTAAAATAGTGTTCCAAAATCGGAAAATTCGGATCGGAAATCAGAAAAAATCGGAAATTCGAAAAAAAGTTGCATCCCTTGGGAGGCAGATGGACGTGCTCATATATATGGAGGATTGTGGTATGCTACTGGTATGAGAGTGAAAAAGTTAGAAGAGGCCCATAGTGGATAACAAATTAATAAAAAAGTAGTGGCTCAAGATAGGGACTATAGAGGATACAGTTCAAACTTTGGGGTTAAAATACTTTGGAGTATCAAAAAGAAATTGGGGAACTGCTTAACGCGAAGACAAAGTTGGAGGCTGATCTTTTTAAGACTGAAGTAAATCTTGATGAAGGGGTTGTAGAGATAAATTAGAATGAGCCTGAAATGGAGGAATCGATGGCTTTGTTGGCCCATATAGACGAATTCAAGACAGTTATGGAAGCTCATAATAAAGTGACGTTAGATGAAAAATGAGTGATGGAAAAATGCTACAAAAATTTAGAAGCTATGCTGAAGGAGGCTAAAGGAAAAATTGCAGAGCTTGTTGTTCCTGATAAGGCGAAGCGCGAGGCAGGTGATGTGTATGAAAGAGAGATTACGGTAATGCTCTCCTTCTTTATGTCCAAGTTCAAGAGATTGGAAATGGAAAATAATACTGTTTATGACAACCTGATTGTAAATGGTGTGCAGTGTAACATGCGGTTGGTGCGAGCTGAGTATATGGATTGCATGATGCCAAGGATTGGTGCTTTTTCGATGAGTAAGGTTAAAGAAGAAAATCAAATTGTTACTAGGAGGGTGCCAGAGTTGATGCATCTGCGACTTCCTGGGCATGGGGAAAGTTCAGATGGCGATGTACTGCCTGATAGCTTAAGTGATTGATGAGGCGTTATGATTGTAAGAAAAAATTATGGGTACTATACCAATGAAAATATAGTAGATAAAGTGTAGTAAAGTTGGACTGATAATAGTATTAGTGATTTTTACATATTTGTACTGACCTTTTGATAAACTAATTATGGTATAGAAGTTTGGTAGTGGTAATGTAAAGCCAATAGCCGACATGTCGTATGATCGAATTATTTTAAGGCGATGAGCGAGTTGTTATGTAATAGAAGATCAGTTTGGGTAAAATAACAAACAATCTGTTGTGTAATAGAATATCAGATTGGTTGGTTCAACAAATGATCTGTAATGTAATGGAAGATTAGATTGGCTGAAGCAACAAATAATCTGTAATATAATAGAAGATCAGATTGGCTGAAGCAACAAACAATCTGTAATGTAATACAAGATCAGATTGGCTGATGCAACAAATGATCTATAATATAATAGAAGATCAGAATGGCTGAAGCAACAAACGATCTATAATGTAATAGAAGATCAGTTTTTGCTGAAGCAATAAATGATCTATAATAATAGAATAGGGTTCTACTGGTAACCTGCAATTTTAAAAATGTGATATGTATATAGAAGTACTTGTATGATATATTTGAAAAGTACTGTAATATAGGGAAGCCAAACACAAGTATTTTATTATTGTAAGGTTGACGTACAAAAATATTAGAAGAGTAATGTATGAAATAGTAGAAAGTACTCTGATGTAGGGCGATCAAATATAAGTATTTCATTGATGTAAGACCGACGTACAAGATGATAAATATATTAGAAAAGTACACTGTGATAGATTATAATATGTGATATAACTTCAATCTCCTTGTGTTCCAAGGATTAGGTACTCGATCTCTGTATTCTATGGCGAGGTCGAAAGAGCCAAGTCCACTTTTCCCAATAATGATAAAAGATTCTTCCCAATTTTCTACAAGTTTCCCAGCATTGACTTCTTTTTTGTGCTTTGGTACCTCTCGCAGAACGAGATCTTTAATTTTGAACCCTCTATGACGAACTCGTTTGTTATATGATATGGCTAAAGTCTGATGGAATCTTCCCAAGTTCATGATTGCTCTGTCTCTTATTTCTTTGATCCAATTCATGTTACATACCAACTGGAATTCATTTTTTTTGTCTGTCATGGTATGGTCACGTAATGGGTGATGATATTGAGTGAGAATGATTGCTTCGATACCGTATGCCAATAAGAACGGCGTACATTCAGTCAATAATCGAGGTGTTATTCGATACGCCCATAACGCATGTGGTAACTCATACACCGAATTACCCTTCTTCTCTGTTAAACACTTTCTGATTTCGTCGACGATAGTTTGATTGGTGATTTCGGCCTGACCATTTCCTTGTGGGTAATATGGATTTGAAGGAGAGTGGATGATGTTCTGTTGGTTGAGGAGCTCAACGACCCTGAAGCCAATGAACTAAAGTCAATTATTGATTCTGATTAGGTGAGGGTAGCCAAACCATATTATAATCATTTCCCATATAAACTTGATGACTTCATCTTCATGTGTTCAACACAAAAGAACTGCTTTTACCCATTTGGTGAAGTAGTCCGTTGCGACTAGGAGGTCTTTCCTTTTTTTTGGTTTAGTTAGGATCTCCCACAAGGTCGAGTACCCACCTTCTGAATGGCCAAACAGCCTTACCCGAATTGAGTTCTAAGGCTGGAACTCAAATTTGGGGTCCATGTCATTGGCGGGTATCATACTTGCTCGTATATTCAATGTCTTGAGCTTTTATTTTAGGCCAAAGACTTCTTGAGTAAGAGTTCGGTTTGCTAAGGATTATCCAATTGTATGGGATCCACAAGTGCCTTCATGAAGTTCGTGCAGGAAGTTTTGAGTATCTTTATCAGATAAACATTGGGGATAGGGTTCTGTTACTGACTTTTTATAACGGAAGTTATCGACAACGACGTATCGCTTAACATTGTCAAGCACACATCTCTTTTTAGTAGGATCTTTGAGGAGTTCACCATCAAACTTGTTTTTGGGCCCGATATATGTAAGGAAAGGTCACCTCCAATCGTTTTTGTCCTCTTCACCGCCCCCAGTATTAACAAAATTTGAACTAATGATGTTAATGTTGGGGGTGGATATTACTCCGATCTTTAGATATCAAGCTTCTGTTATGAGGACTCCCGCAAGATAGGCAAGGGAATCAAAATGTCTATTTTCTCTGCGAGGCAAATGTTCGATGGCAGCCTTTTTGAATCTGCTCATTCTGTCGGCTACCGTTGTAGCATAATTAATCATTTTTCTATTTTTTTGAAACTTGTTTGCATAATATTTCATTATGAGTACCAAGTTCATGTACACAGATAACCTGGGATCCCTAATCTCCAGAGCCATATCTAGACTGTGGATTAGTTCCTCATATTCGGTCTCATTATTGGTGGCTTCGAAGTTGAGTCAGATTACTTTTTTAATCCTGTCATTGGAAGGTATGATAAGAATGATACCGATGCCTGACCCAGCAGGTCCGGCCGAACCGTCAGTTAGAAGACACCAACCTTTCATGGATATCTAATCTGATTTTTCCTCAAACTATTCTTTATTTATGTTAGTACTAGCTTCTTTCTAGTCAGGATCATCTGTTGGAAAGTCTGCAAGGAATATGCTACTACTTTCCCTTTTTCGGAATGTCATGGTTGGAAATGTATATCGTGCTCACCTCGAGTAACTACCATTGTTGGACTCGTCTGGATTTCTCTCATTGGGACAAGATTTAACACAAAGGATAATTTGTTATTACTCAAACTAAGTGAGCTTGAAAATATTGTTTTAACTTCTACGATGTATAAACGAGAGCTAAAAACAATTTCTTAATCTTACTGTACCATGATTCTGCTGGAGTGAGAGTCTTGTTAATGAAATAGATAGGTTTCTCTATCTTCTCATCGATTCGAATGAGGATTGAGCTCAGTGATTCATCGGCAACGGCAAGGTAAATGAAAAACTATTTTCCTTCCTTGGGTGTACTCATTATTGGTGGTTTTCCCAAATAGCGCTTTAGTTTCTAGAACGCTACTTCACATTCTGTAGTCCACTCGATCTCATGATCTTTTTTAGGTTTCTTTTTCTTCGTCCCTTTGCGCAGTAGGTCGAATAGCTATTGACACCGGTCTAAAGATTTCAAGACAAAATGATTAATTGCTGCTATCTTGCCAGTTAACTTCTATACATATTTCTTTATTTTTAGAGAAGGCATAGATAACAATGCACGAATACGATCTGGGTCAGCCTCAATACCTTGCTTACTGATCAAATGTCCCAGGAAATTGCTTGATTGGACTCTGAATTGATACTTGTCTGGATTTAGTCTTATTTTGTAAGACCAAAGAATTTCGAAGGTCGTGTATAAATCTGTGAGATGACTATCCTTTTTGAGACTTTTACACAACATATCATCAATGTAAACTTCCATTATTTTCTCAAGATGGTCTTTGAACATCTGTGTCATAAATCTTTGGTAAGTGGCTCCTGCGTTCTTGAGGCCGAAAGGCATGACCTTGTTGCAATATAAACCATGCTCTGTAATGAAAATCATTTTTTCTTGATCTTCGGGTAACAGAGGTATTTGGTTGTACCCTGATACGGTGTCCATCATGGATTAGAGTTCTTGCCCCGCAGTAGAATTGGGCATATGATTGATGATAGGAAGTGGAAAACTATCTTTCGGAGTATGTTTATTGAGGTCTGTGAAATCTACGCAGACTCTGATTTTTCCATTTTTCTTTGGCACTGCGAAAATATTCGAGATCTATTCTGGGTAGTTCGCTTTTTAGATAAAACCAACTTCAATGAGTTTATCGATCTCTTTGTTGACTTCTTCTTGGAGTCTTGGTGCTAAAGTTCTTTGTTTCTGTTTGACTGCCCAGCTTTATCTTACAAATTAAGCTTGTAGCAAACCAAATTTTGATCAATGCCTGGTATTGCATGGAACGTCCATGCAAAGATATTACTGCTGTCCTTGAGAAATTGAATAAGAGTATTACGCTCGGATGTGGGCAAAATATTTCCAATGTAGGTATCCCTTTTGTCTCCACTGATCTTGACGTATTTTTTAGTTTCTACGCTTGGCAGCTAGTTTTTTGTAAAGTTCTCTGTAATATTCCTTTAGGTTTTTTATAATTGCTATACGAGCTGCGGTATTGATAGTTCTGTCACGGTAGTAACATAATTTTCACAAGCTCGAACTAGCTTCTAACTGTCTTTGAATTCGTAAATGCCACCATTCCAATCGAATCGTAGCACCAAATGATAGGTCAATGGGATAGCTCGCTGTTATGCAGCCAACAATGTCCCATAATTCCTAAATAGCGAGATCTTACATTGATTACGTAAAATACTATGTAAACCATTGCTGGTCCAATTATAATAGGAAGTATGATCTTTCCTATATGGTCTTCCTTAGAGCCGTTGATCCCACTAATGACAGCATCACTAGGTTGTACTTTGTTGGCCAGTCCCATCTAATCAATCGTACTTTGGAAAAGTAGTTCGATACTACTACCAGTATCCACCATCATTGTATGTAGTACAACATTTCTCATTTTTAGCATGATCACACACTACGTAAAAATGTGTAAATACCAACACTTTTGGATAGTAATTTGCGACTTGGCGCATGTGCCATACTTTAAATGAAAAATACGACTTCCATTAGAAGTCACAATTTTGGAACCCCCGTCGTTTTAATTTTTTTCTTTCTTATTTATGTCTTAAAATATACGACTGTTTAAGGAGTTGTAAAACTATTCTAATTTAGATGCTTGATCAAGTCGCTTTATTTGATTAACAATATACAACTTTGATCCTTCTCCCCCAAAACAAACTCTTGTGCCATCACAAGAAATAGATAAATTGTTATGGTGCATTTGTCTTTAGAATAGATTTTTGAGCGCTCACTCCCCACTACCAGCACCACGCCTTTAGTAGCCTTTTGAGGCCCTGACAAGAAATAGACAAAAGGCACTGTAGTTAAATAAGAGCAAGTACTGGTAAGCTATTCATGTGCGCTATTCTTGGAGCTATTTAAAAAAGTAAGGCGGTATAGTATTTGGTAAGAAGAATCCTTGATAAAAAAACTAATGTTTTGAGCCTCTAACTACTTAAAGTCTGGCCTTCTCAATCAAATAGCCTAACTGAGGGCTACAATTCGACCTTAGATCCCTATACGTGCTAATGCTAAACATGTTAGGACTTTAAAAGGAGGTAGGCTTAATACAATATTAAGAGGGCCAAGACTGCGAGGATTCAGAGGAGAAAAGCAGTGCCTTTCTTTTAGGGAAAAGCCATGGAGAGAGGGGACACGTCAGTCCAAGATGTAAAGCATCCAAAAAGAAAGGGGCCCAGGAATACTATGAAATTTTGGAAATCAAACAAGTTTAGCAGTTTTAAACAATCTCTATTAATTCTCCGCTCAAATTAAATGAAGAGAGAACCAATATACCCGTGCAAATCCAAAATTAGGATTCAATCAAGTTGGGATTCCTTAAATCTCTGAGGTAAAGTTGAAATCTAACTTCCCAATCCATGTATCTCTCTTCAAATTTGTCTCTTATGGGAAATACTAAAATTCCCTCTCAAATCAAACTTCCAAAAAACCCTAACCCCATGCAAATCGATCAATCTCCAACAATTTTGCCACAATCTGATCAGTTAAGGTTTCTTCAAAAATATTTAATCGCAATTTTATCTTAATTACCCCACTCTTTATTTCTCTATACATCTCACGTCTCTTCCCCTCTCTGCTTTCTGATAGAGAAGGAGATAGAATAACTTCCAATCTTAAAGGTTTTTGTTGCAAAAATGTATAACTTGGCAAAGTATATAACTTCTTCTCCTAATTTTTTTCTCACATGAGTTTCCTTGGGTAAAATTTTATTGGTTTCCTTTAATATTCTCCCTATTGAAGCTGCAGGTTTTCTGATTGAATTAATAAGAGCGAGAATTGCAAAGAATTATTAAAACCTGGAAAGAGGTATGTATTATTATGCTTAAGGTTTTTTTTGTTTGTTTGTTAATTTACTCTTAATTTAACAGCTTACAGTATACTAGATTAAGAACATTTGATTATATTTATTTTGTAATTACATGTTTATTAGAGTTCTCAAATGTCATTGATCTTGTGTAAATTATAATAGGAATTTCTATCCAATTTCTTGAGGAGTCGAAGAACCCAGTTTCTTTGAATATTGTTTGGCTTTAACAACGATAACGAAAAGTAAAAACAAAGAAATCCTCTGGTTCAAAATTCTGACACTACAACAAAAACAACTTTTTATCTCACTTAAATAACGTTATTTATATGAAAAATGACATAATAAGTCAAACTTCATATTTCATTCCCGTGAGTTGACGTATTAGTTTACTCTACAACATCATTATCTCAAATAATGACTTCATTTCTCTTTCACGTTATTTTTGGTAGTGACTTGAAATTATATGTGATAACATTGATGTCGTTTTTAGTTTAATTGACATTTATTAGTTATGCATAGGTCAAAATTGGAGATTATAACCATAGAGTTTTAACAGGCTCTAAGAAAAAATCATCATCTCCTCTATTTCTCTCTCACTCTAAGAACCCTAATTTTCTCCAGTAATCTTCAATCTGTCGAAATGAAATCTTATCACCCATTTTTTGCAATTCGCTCTCTAAAAGTGTTTCCCTCACTTTATTTAGTTTATAAAAATTCTTTCAAGAAATTGAGCCAGCAGACATAGATTGGAAAAACACTAAGTCTATAATCCACATCTCTGTTCTCGAGCACATCAACGCCACCATGTGGATTGCTTTCTCCGTTCACAAAGGCTTAATGACGACAGCGATTGAAACTTCGTTATTATGCAAACCTCTGGTAATTCCCCTAAATTAAAAAAAATCACCTTTTTTTTAAATTTTTTTTGCATATTGTCAACCCCCCATGATTATTGAGGACTTGAGGTCTCTTGAAATTTTCTCATTGGGAATCAAAATTGCAAGTAATGAAACAAACCCAGATTTTTTTTGTTACTTTGGATCGAATTATGTTAAGTAATTCATCATGATCTTATGTTTTTTTTGCTATTTTTAAGAGACAATAGATTAAAGAGAATGGTACTAATTTCAATACCCAATGAAGATAACTTCAAGAATGAGAACCTGAATATGTTCTCCACTCCTAATCACTACCATAAAAATCTGTTGAAGATTAAATCGGTAGTGGTGACGTAAACGGAGTACCCATCTTCCATTAATTCATAAGAACACTATCTTCTTACTACTAATGGCAGTCTCGTCGACTGTGAAGCTATTAAGCGATTACTCAAAATCTCTCCTTTTAAAGGTTTATATTTGATGTTTATCTATGATTCATTTGGGGGTTTATTTGCTGTTCTTATTTGAGATTTAGGATATTCAGTGACAAGTGTTTATTTATGGTTCTGATTTGTGATTTGAATTGGTCTCTTTGTACTGTGATTTTGGCTTGTTTACTAACTTTCTTCTTCCACATTGCTTCCAGCCTATCATTCACGGCTTTCATACAATATGGGATATTCCTATTTAAGGTGTTTGTATGATGTTTGCTGTCCATGACCACTGTAAAGTGTCCATCTCCATTATTTATCTAGCTTTTATTTTAAGTATAGGTGAGAAGGAACATTGATATAGTTTATGGAGGCGAGAGTGTTGCGTTAATGGGGTTTTCCTTTATAATGGTGGTTGGGGAAATGCTCTCGTGGCGACTTTTAGTACCATTTTGATATGGACAACGTATTGGTTTTAGTTACCTTGTTTCTGAAAAATATAATGGAGAGAATGCTCTGGCTACAACGGGACTCCAAGATTCTTGGATTCACCATACAACTTGTGACTCAAAACTAGCTTATCCAATTGCATTGTTTCTGAATTTAGTGCGGCCGCTTCTGTAACATATCTTCGTTCTGAGGTGAGTTATTCTCATTGTTACTTTTTAATATCTTTCTGCATATAGATATAGGGTTATTGGCAAAGGATTATTAATCTCTTGTGGTGGTTTTTCATGTGCCTTTTATCTCTTTTCATGTTAATCAAAGTCTGAATCAAAGTCCCATAAGTTGTACTTATCTATTGATCATGGAATCTTATTGGATTTTCTTTGAATACATTTTGGTAGGTGTTTATGGCAGATATACATCATGGGTATGAGGACATTTTCAACACTCAGGTGAGTATGTTGCTAGGCCTCTTATGTGTTGTAGCAAGTTTACTGGTGGATACCTAAATTTTTAAAAATATTTTTGTGCAAATGTGGTTTATGTCCCTGCCTGATGCCTAAATTCTTATGCGAGATAATAAGTTTGTTGCTTGATGCCTTAAATTCTTGAAATCTTTTTTGTGAATGTGGATTATGGCTCACTTTGAATAGTGCACATCTGTGTAGAATTTGACAAATTTGGATAATATGGCAAAAAACTATAAGGACGGGCATTTGGAGTATCAATAGGTCTCTCTTTCTCTTTCTCAATCTCTCTCAAAGTTCAGTTTATTTACCATTTGATATATATGTTACTAATTTAGCTATAATTTTGTGTCTTATAAATAAGGGTTATCTATTATTTGATTGATGTTTAGAGTTAAGTCCACACAATTCTTGCTAGGTGATAATTCATGGCAATTATTGGACAAAAGACTTGAAATGGCAGCTGAAGCTTTGTCAACAATGAGATGCTCTGTTCTAATTAAGGCTACATTATGTTTTGATTCACTGATGTTAACTTTAGAGCTCAAGTAATTTTTGTATTCAAGAATAAGCTTTGTTACTCTTATGATTTTTAATATAATTAGGTTATTTTGAATATAATGGAGTGGTTGTTTTGTTAATATTGATTTCAACTATGCAAGAATGGGAGTAGGAGAGAAGGGGGAGGCAGGGAGGTGTATATATATATATATATATACCTTTTCACAAGTATCAATGTCATTTAAGAACTGACATTGTAACATTAATCACACTTTTAACGTCACTTCTTAACTAACTTGAAAGCATGGTCACGTGATTCACTGACCTAAAGCTACGTCACTTATTATCTCCATTGACGTCACGAAAGAAATGACGTGAATAAATAAAGATTGATTTTTTCTCAGCTTCATTTTCTGTTGTTCTTTTGGTCAAGCACAAACCGTTTATTTCTTAACCTATTTATGCACAGTTGCTTACAAAATCTTTGCTTTGAATTGCATCCATTTATGTCTTATTAGTTCTTTTACTGATATTATGTACTCTATCTGCTTGATATACTTAGTCCTAGATTTTATTTTTAATATACATATTTTTGTGGTTTTCCTTTTATCCTTATAAATGTTCTTTATTGATTGTCTTTTTATTTCATCATTTTCTAAAATGTCAACACACCCTTTTTCTTGCTTTTATTTCAGCTGTATGACATAAGAGTTATGAAAGAGCTTGAATCTTTCTGTGAGCATTGCAAGGATGTGACTGGTTAGTATCTCTTACTTTTTAATATCCTTTTAGTAGTTAAAAGTATACTTGCTTCTACTTTAAGAAATTGAGTGATGCATGGATAAAAGGATTTAAAATTATGATCTCTCCACCTGTGTTGTTTTTTGACACATCCTTTCCCTTTATAATATCAACCCTTGCTGATTGTTATAAAATAATTATTCGATTCATTACATGATACATATTGTGATATCCTATATGCACCATTTTCCTTAGCCACTAGTTTATTTATTCCCACGTCTCTATGATCTTTGGTATTTGTTGGATCTACGTATAGATTATTACCCTACAATATGAAAACACGTATATTATTCAAACAAGACATGCTTTAACTTGATGACTTTAATTGCAAGTGAAGCCAGTAGTGAACAACTAATATGAATTAAGATAATATAATAAAGTTTAGTTATCAGCGCTCATACGCAAATCTTTACATTTAGAAATGTTTTATCCTCTCATCTATATGCATAATAACCACTTAATATCAAAAGAATACTACTCTCTTTTGGGAAAGTAATTTTGGAATAGGTTTTCCAGATGAGCTAACGATAAACTCTTCCAGTCCGGATGGTAGGTCATGAATAACATAATCTATTCCTTCTCTTTGATAAACTTCCGTTCCGCATTCTCGACAGACTTCGTATTAAATTTGTAAAGTTAAATATAACCAAGTTGTGTAACTTGTGCTTTTTGATTTCTCTTGGCCTAATTAATAAGCATAAGAGGGAACCTTGTGAAAACTAGGAAGAAAATCCATCATGCTTAAGTTTCCATTGTGTAACTCTACCACTAGGAACTTTAAAGGTGTTATGTTTCAATAACTCATCTGAACAATTTATTTATGCGTAATTTGTACAAGACCTTGTAATTCTACCGTAAAACTCAATTTGTCCTCCTTCATCTACTATTTCTTTACGTTTTACTTATAGTTTTTATCATTTAATGTTAATTTCGTACTATTTCAATTTACTTGTAGGGAAGACGATGTTCACCACCACCTTTCGAGTTATCGAGCGGCAATTCATGCATATTAAAAGATATGTTTGGTACTAATGTTGCTTACGGAACTGTGTAATTTAATATAACTGCACCTGAATGGTTTTACAGTGTTTTAACCGATGAAGTTATTCGCAAAGAGGCATGTTTGTAGATTGAGAGTCATACCCATGGTGATGTCTCTGCAGGTAAAGCCGTAGTTTGGCTCAAGATTTTTACCATTATCCAGTGAAGAATTTTTTTGTAATTTTTTTTTAGAATTTAAAGCCATCTTTGGTAAGTTGTTTGACATGATCTTTTAATTTTTATTTCACTATCTTCTTTTTATTGAAAATTGCTTGTTATTATTGTTTTATATGTTAGTTGATTGTGTTGTTTGATTATTTAAAATTTATGCGGGCTTGCCTGAGATGCAAAAAATAATAGAAAAATTAGTAAAATGCAAAAAATAAGGCAGTACCTACAACGTATATCTAAGTCATTTTTTCATGTGACAAATAATACAACGTACTTATGTGTTACAAAGTTTTATCAAAAACGATAATTGTAACAACCCTTATTTATGTCGTGTTTTGTATGAAGCTTAATACGGCCCTCATGTTAGTCGCAAAAATGAAAAAAATGTTACGTATTTGGCAACTTATAATAGAGTCGTTATAATTCGACCAATAAAATAACAATTATATCAGTTGCAAATTGTGGTAAATGCGACAAATATTATGACTCTTATTTATGTTATTTAATTGTGACGCATAAAACGGCGTCTTAATGTGTCGTAAAAATTGTAAAAAATGACTATTGTTACAACTTAACTTTCAATCATAATATTACGACTCAAGTAAAAATTGAGAACAAAAAACTACTGTATAAAATACGACTCTTATTTCAACAAAATAACAAGTCGCTTAAGGCAAAGAACGACTGACTTGCAAAGTCGTTTTTTACTCATTTTTATGTAGTGACGAGTGCATCATGATGAGGAAAATTGACATGGCGAATGTCACAATCTTCAAAGGAGTTCCCTGTGCGTTGGGAACTAGATGCCGGGAGTAAACGAACTTCTTTATTGACCATGGATAAATCATGGTATTGGCCGAGACGTCGCCTTTTGCATCTGATAGACCTGTTAATAGTATGAGTTTCAATAAAGTGGTTGAGGAAGATATGGTACAAATGTTTTTCCTCTGCCAGTTCTTCGACCTGTACAATCTCTGTGGAAAGCTTGTAACTCCCATTCTTGTAAATTTCAACATCCACGATGTACTCATGCATTCTTCTATCAACAAAAATATACTCCAACAGTCGCTATAAAATGAAACAGTATTCTGTCTCATGATGTCGAATTTTGTGGTGTATGCAATATGGTTTGTTCTCGATAGGTTGGAGATACTGGACATTATAAAAAAAACTTATCTTTTTAAAGTATAGGATATATGTTGGCTATGGTAATAATCATTTTGGGAAGTCAGGGTTTTGGCATATTACTGCCTTTCTGAGTTCGATCGTCATTAGATTTGGTCTTATTCCTGTCCCTTCCATGATCAGCAGCGCGATTAAAATCTTGGCATGTTGATTGATTTCTTGTTGTCAAGGTTAATTTATGAGTTTTCTATCTTTCGGATACCATCCTTTTGAGATCGATATATCCATTGACCTTCTCGATCATGTTTTCCAAAGTTGCAGGTTTGTTTAGAATCAGGTACTTCTTCGTCCTACCATCCTCGAGCAAAAGATTGGTGAAGGCCAAAATATAAATCTTCTCATCGAGTCGGTCCACCTATCTTGCCGATTCCAAGAATTTCTTAGTAAACGCTTCGAGCTTCTCTCCTGGTACCTGCTTAAGGCTAAATAGAGAATACATATTATCCTCTTTGTCTCTATTATATGAGTAGTTCTTGATGAAAAGTTCTCGCAATTGTTCGAAAGTTGTAATGGACCCTTCTGGTAGTGAGTAGAACCATCGCAAAAGCTCACCTTATAAGCTGGTAGGAAAGAGCCGGCATAGAATGTGGTTGGATGTAGAATTTAAGCCTAAAGTATCCTGGAATTATTGAACGTACTCTACTGGATCATTTTCCTTGTATTATTAGATTTTCATTATGTGGAAATCGGTGGGAACTTCGTCATCCAATAGTTTATGAGCAATCAGGCTCTTCTGTAACCTGTTGTGAATGCCTTTAGTGGTTTGAGCTTGGGCATCCAACAGTTCTTTGATATACTTTTCAACATGTTCATGAGTTACTTACAGATAAGCTGCGGTGGCCGAGCGTGGGATGCGTCCTTTGCGAGGATTGTAGTCGCTACTTCCTTCACTTAGCTAATCACGTGCCGGAATATGAACTCTTCCTTGGGGTGAATCATCTTCCTGTCTGGCTCCAACAAGACCTCCATCAGCTTCTTGGTGGATTTCTTGCATCAGAGCTAGCTCGCCCCCAGTTTACTTATGATTTGATCGAACTTTACCTCCCAGATTATTAGCGTGAGGTCCTATTCTGCCTAAAAAAAATACTTGTGAAACAGTCGCAACACGCCTTTGTTCTTCTAGGCTACGATCTATTGACCCTGCAGAAGCTTCATCACGTCTTGTACACCTGCCAGCTATTATTCTAGAGAAGCTCGCCTTTTGGTTTTGGAGTTTATAGTGGCCCATAATTCTGTTAGTACAACATTTTCTTCTCCTGGAAAAATTGGTGTACTCTGGTCTGGAAGTGTCATTATGTAGAAAGATAATAAGTTATTTATGAGACAATGAGTTTGAGAACATCGTTCCCACTGACGGTGCCAAATATAATAGCCTAATTATGTATCTCAAACTTAGTCTTTACACCAATGATATTTAGAGCGTCTCAATTAATAATGAACAAACACTAACACAAAGTTTAACATGGAAAACCTTTGTATAGGTTAAAAACTATGACCTCTTATGAAGATTTAGAGAGAAAAATGTTATTGATAACTGCTAGATATTACAAGAGATGCTTTAAGTATTTTTTGTAGAGTGTTAAGTGGGCATTCATCCGTCGTTCATCTGGAATTCTTTGGTCCTATTTATAGGTCTTATAATATGATCATTTGATGACCATTATTATCCTTAATGATGGACGCTATAATATATATATTTGATATTCTTTGAACTGATTGTATAACGGTCTGATCTTGCTATTTTACAATGGCTTCATTGATGACGGTGTATTTGTTGACTCAAACTGTTGATGTAGAGGTCAAAAGTGATGAATAGAAATCTGTAACTGTAATATGTAATAAATTGTTCCACGTGCATGTTGATGAGGTCGAGTGGTTGTATGATGGTCAAAGATGAAGCATGAGCTCGAGATGCTGAATAAGCCATTACAAGTCTTACAGTAACGAAACTGAAGTTCTTGCACTTTGGAAGGAACCCTGTTCTCCCTTGCTTAACTTCTGGTGGTTATCATTAGTTATTTTACAGAGACAAAAGTACTTGAAGAAGGACAATCGGAGTTGTTGTGGCGTATTTTATGGGAGAAAAACCTTCGCCAATACTTGTTCATAAAGATCGCATAATAAAGGGCAAGCAATCAAGATTTTACATGGAAAACTCAGTAGAAATTGAGAAAAACTATGACCTCGAGGAGGATTTGATGTAAAATCTAGTAGATGCTAGTTATTACAAGTTTTTCGAGTATTGCTAGTATTTTGGATAGAAAAATATATGACGTGCGGTCCTTTAGAACCTATTCTTTGTCTGTATTTATAGTATATACAGACCGTTTACAAAAAGAAAGAAAGGGTCTCCTATTCTTGGGGTAGTAGGGAAACTTTGTGAATCTCTAACAATTTCTTCTTGACTGGGGTGCAACGGCTACTTTTGGTAAGTCGAGGACTCACGGAATCTTCTAGAATATTGAGCTGTCTTCGACTATAGAGTGTTGGCTTATTCTTGTCGAATCTGGGGAATATGATACTACAATTGCCCCATTCTCGACAGAAGTACTTGTAGCTGTGTCGAGAAGAAAAATGGAATCTGAAGAGGTTGCCGAACATTCTTAAAGGTCAGCATATATCATTACCGAGGTCGAGGTGATCTGTATTTGGTCAAGTTGATTTTCGAGGCGTAATTAATGTTGTTCATTGAATGTAGATTAAGGATGTTGGGCATAAATAGAAGGTTGATGGAAGGTGGATGGTAGTGTTTTATGAAATAAGGTCGCCCCAAGTATGGTTTTTTGTTGGGTCTGGGGTTGAAGATGGTTAGTGTTCCGACCAAAACTGGCATAGACCGAGAGACGTGAAATTGTTATTTGATTGGAGCAGATTAGTGGGGTGGGAACAAAGATCAAACA
The DNA here is from genome assembly GCA_014058105.1 of Kingdonia uniflora. NCBI lineage: Eukaryota > Viridiplantae > Streptophyta > Magnoliopsida > Ranunculales > Circaeasteraceae > Kingdonia > Kingdonia uniflora. Next base: position 1,111,304 of record JACGCM010000440.1, on the reverse strand, counting down.
GAGACGAGATGTGTCTATTAAAAATAGCGGTATCATCATATGGCTGTGAAGGTAATGTATAGAGTCAGTTAGGGGGGGGGGAAGGGGTAACTATCATTACTGGTGATGAAGAAATAAAGCTTGGATGGGCATCTGGAGATCTTGCCGAACGTGTGGGTGTTCTTACAATTTTTTGTTGTCATTTTCCTGTTGAAGCGTCTCTTTAGAAGTTTAGTGAATTGAGACTCATTGAGCTTTGAGGACTAGAAATAGGCTTTAATGTCTGATTCTGGTGAAAAGCAAATAACGCAAATATTGACATGTCAAAGGATATTAGTAACAACAGATAAATTGTAATGGAAGAAAAATTATATATGTAGAAATGAATGCACTCGAAAGAAATAGATGTTGAATGTGATTTTTGAGAATATAATCGAATGAAAGAGATATCGAATATAAGAAAGAAGTTTATAAAATAAATAAATATGTATTTATCGAATTGTTTCTTGTTTTGAATTTTGTGTATGTTATTGAATATTAAATGAGTAAAAAATTGTGATACAATCTTGTCGATAATAGTTTTGTGTGTGAAGTCGAAGGTATTGGAATGTGTGGGGCTAATGACGGATTTTGAGGTTGATTGATTTGACTCTGACTGTGTAGAGTTTCAAAGCATAATAAATGAAGGGGAGTTTGGTATTGACTGGAAGTTGTATAAATAGATGTTGTTGTATGTAAATGGATATATTCATTTAAAATGGCGAAGATATGGGCTCAGGCCCGTGAGGAGGTGCGTCGTCGTGTGCAGGCAATTTACTGGGTGTTGTTCAACCTATATTTTGGTTCGCGGAGTACGGAATGACCTTTTGATGATCCTGAAGAACTGGATTACGAAGGGACGAGTGAGGTAGAGGCGAAGGAGACTGAGAAGGAATTTGAGTTTCGTGTGAAACTGCAGTTTTGGCGTCCTCCAGAACGTTGTAGTGGCATGTGAACTCGAGCAAAGTTGTTGGTGAAGAGGGAAGATGAAGCGGCAATGAGGGGTTTATGAAGAATAGATACTCGAGACGTAGGTGCGTTGTACTGGTAAATGTTTATAAAATGTTATGTAAGGAAAAAGTTAAGTATGTTGAAAGGATTATTTATTTGTCGAATGTAAAATGTACGTGACAAACTTTGGGAAATAAAGATTGTCTTTAAACGAATGTTGTTGAATAAAATGATAGGCAACTGATGTCGAATATATTCCCATAAGTATAGGAATTGGTAGGATAGTATGAATAGGGGAACTTATATGCAAAATGAATATGGCGAGTTGTTTTCCATTAGGTGATGATATGAAGTATAAGGGAAATGATGTAAATCAGCTATTGGAAAAGATGGAGTGTGCACTGGCAGATATGAATGTGTCTGCAGATACTCTTTGAGAATTGGATGGATTGATGTACGAATATAGAGGTTTATTATTGGGGAGAAGATTAAGAGTCAAAGCAGTTGAGAAAATACGCATAAGGCATTATATTCGAGAAACTGGATGGTCGCCAAGTGGTGCGACGAACAATCACATGGGGACTATAAATAGGTCAGAGGTAGGCGACTGTTCAGATCATTTGCAAACTGAAAAAATATTTTGAAGGGGAGAACTGATGTTGGTCGTTGCTGAAGTGGTTAGATACGATTTGCTGAGGAGGAGATTTATGTGTTGATCGAAAGGACGAAGCGAGCAAAAGAGAGGGATACAGAAGCTGCACGGAAGCAAGGTTAGTAATTCTCCCAAATTGTTTCGTAAGTTGATGCACTGGTTATAAATTAATAGATAATGTGTAATGAATTGGAAATGAATAAGATACGTCCATGTAGAGGGAAGTAAACTGTTCGTAGATCTGTGAATTTGATTTGTTGTAATTATGAGTTACGTATTTCATAAAATGGAAGGAGAGAATTGGATAGGAGGGGAAGTAAAAGGGATTGGGTAAGGGCGCCATAATTACGGCGTAGTGGGAAGAAATTGTTGTGAGGAAGTTAAGATTTTTCAGAGAGAGTTAGGATTTTACGGTTATCGCCGGATTTTGCGCCAGAGAAAGGGAATTCGAAAATATAAATAACAGTTTTTTGGCGAGGAAATTTAAAACGTCTTCGAGAAGCTATTAATATTTATGTAGTTCGACAAGAAAATATAAATTAACGAGTTATCGAGGTTACTTATTAATCTTAGAATAAACATCGAGAACTGAACAAATAGCTTTTGAATGAAAAAAAATACTAAGATCAATTAAGTGATATGAATTAGATCTAGAACTGTGCATAAGTATAAATGGAAATGATAGTAGCAGATGGTAAAATGAATGAGGTATTGGAGAGTGATTTCAACAATGATATCTTTATGAATATATGAACTAAAGAATATGTATATATGTATCACATATGAAAGATTCTAAATGTGCTAAAATATGGAATATGATTTACAGGTTCTTCTAATGGCTGAACCCAATTTAAATGATGATAAAGATATATTTGTGAGTCTCGAAGATGTAGTACCTTTGATGATCGATGTGAGAATGTGTGCGCAACAATTGGGGTGGGGAGATACTGGGTAGATTTAAGCAGTGCAGACACTGGGGGTGGGAAACTGTTTAGAGTAGTACCTAGTGTGCATGAAGTATCTGAGGAAGAAGTAATTAAGACTGGTGTAGATCATGAGCCGCAGGTGAGTGATCGAGAAGGGAGTGGGGATGGGGAAGAAGATGTGGAAGAGGACGAAGAAGCATGTTATGGGGAGGGTTTAGAGACCAAAGAAATATTAAAATTTTAAAAAAAATATGGCATTCCTGGGGATGCGAGATTAGAGAAGTATCAATACAAAATGATCGACCAGGATATACCCTTAAATGGTATTCTGGTTCATCGAGAATAGATAGAGAAAGGGCTAAAGTTACCCCTTAGGGCAGATCAGAAAAAGTTAATAAATTTTTTCGATGTAGCCCCAGATCAATTCAATCAGAATGTATATGACCTGTTTAGGGTATGTGGTGCAATAAATGGTAGACTTAAAGCCAGAGGGGAGGAGGCTATAACTGTAGATGATTTTTATGTGTACTACATGATGAAAACGAACCCAAAGTTAAAAGGGTATCGTTATTTGGTGAGGTTCTTGAAGAGGCCAATGTTTTATGATATGGTGTCAACTGGAGGCCTATATACCGAAGAACGTTTACTAGTGTCTGGAAATTATGAGCTTGATCCAAAAAACTCAGGGGAGCCGCTTAAAAGAAAAGCGCTTCATCTAGGTCTGTGGTTAGGTAACTTTAATGTTTAAGTTTAATGTATTTTCAGGTTAGATAAATGTTGTGTAAAGATGTGTTTTTCTCTTTATTGCAGCATTGAAGGAGATCGGGAAGGTAACTAAAGTAAACGATAAATTGTGTAAGATGAGAGAAAGATTTTTTGGCAGGATCGATAACTTAGTGACGGGTCAAGATCAGTTAAGTACAATCTTTCAAGAAGCAGAGCTGAAAAGGTCGAGAACTAAAGGTGCTGAAGTGTCAATTATCGGGGGAAAAATATCTGCGAAGAACAAAAGAGCTGCAGATGCAAGTTTGCCCCTGAATAAGCCTTCGTTGACAGGGTACAACACAGATACAAAGATCGATGCGATGCTTAGGGAGTCTTTAGGCAAAAGCAAGAGGAAAAGGAAGGTAAATGTTGAAATACTTCCTTTGCTAAACCCGAAGAGGACTACTCGACAATCATCTTCTGAAGGTGTCGAAGGTACTGATAAGCCTACTGCTGTGGTGAGTGGGTTACCTCTACGTGGTTCGAGCAGTGCGCTTCCCAAGAAGACGACTGATGGGATTACGAAGAAGAAATTAGGGGAGGAGTTTGATACGAAAATGTTGAAGACGATGGAAACTTTTGCGATCGGGGCAGATGTGTTGAAGAAAGATATGGCAGAGTGCATGGTAGGGATTGATAGTTTGGATACATTTTTAGGTGAGGTATATAGCAATTTGTCGAAGGTGAGAAATCTTAAAGCTTATGCTCGAATGAAAAGTTTGGTAAGTCAAATAAATACTTATTATATGAATTTCATGCAGATTAGGACGGTGATGGGTGAAGCAATGGGTCGTGTGGAGGGTAGTGGTGAGTTGGCGAACCGATTGGTAGCCTACAAAAATATACAAAAGGAATTGACTGCGGAGAATACGAAGCTGAATACGATGCTTAATAGGTACAAGTTGGAAGCAAACAAGGCGAAGGAGGCTGCATTGGCTGAGGTGAAAAAGATGCTAGAGAAAGAAAAGAAAGAAGAGATGGCAGTACAGAAGGCTAATTTTGAGAAAGAAGTTGCCGATGTTCGATGATCGATGGAGCTGGAGCAGAAGAAACTGCTTGATGAGATAAAAGAGCGAATGAACGAAGAAAAGCTGCAAAAGTGGCATGAAGTGAGGATGCACTTTAAGGAGCAGTTCGATGATGCTAAAGAAAGGGAAAAAATATTATAAAGGAGTTGTGAAGGCTGGTGGGTTGCCATGTGATGATAGTTCAGATGATGATGTACCCCAGACGTCAGATGTTCGTGGAGGAACTGAAGTGGTCGATAATAAAATGATGATGGAGGGCGAAAGCCATCTTTTTGGGGAAGTAGCAAATGTGCAGGTGCCCAAAGGTGCCATAAATGAAGAGAAATCCCCGTCTGAAATGTTAAATCTTGACTAGAGAATGTTTGTTTAATGAAAGTTTTAACAAATGGTCAGTGGGACCGAAAACATTTGAATTTTGTGTGTATTAAGGATGTTGGTGTCTTCTTAATGTTTTGATAAATAACTATTTTGCTTGCGAAAATAAGTGGAAGTATTGATGTGATAAAGTGATATTAGATTCGAGCAAATAAGTAAATATTGTTGGTGTGCTGGAAATGTGAAAGATGACCAATAAATGGCAAGTAAGGAGTACCAAATGTTTATCTAGAGAAATGTATCTGGATTTAGATTTGTAGAAAGACAAGAGCTCATTAGAGATTGGTCGATAAGTAAAGAGGGCGAAGTAGACTATCCTAGAATTGGTTAGTAGTTGCGTGAAGTCGAGGTAGGCTATAGGATACTTGTGTAAGCAAGGACCTTAAAACAAATCAAGGTAGTAAGGAATTATTTTATCTCTGGCATACTTGGTAAGTATTGATTGAGAGAAAACGAAGTAGGAAAAAGATTGTTTGTCAGATATATACTTAAGAAGTATAGATCGAGAACAAAGCGATGTAAAAAAAGATTGATTGCCAGATAGATACTTGAAAAGTATAGATCGAGGACAATTCAAAATAGTAGAAAGATCGATTGTCAGATAGATACTTGACAAGTATAGATTGAGGAAAAATTGAAGTAGAAAGAGATTGTTTCTCAGATAGATACTTTGAAAAGTATAGATCGAGGACAAATCGAAGTAGTAAAGTAGATCATGTATAACAAATTATTTATTTGATTCGAAGTTAAGGATTACAGGGCATCATCTGTAAAAGAGTTTAAGCGGTGCAGTGTTCCATGGGTACTCAAGCCAAACTTTGTCTTCAGTCATAAGCCAATAAGTTTTGCTATCTGTTTTGTTGCATACAATGTAGGGTCCTTCCCAGTTTTCTGATAATTTTCCATAATTCTTAGGACGAGTATGATCCTGTATTCATTGTAGGACAAAGTCTCCAATACCAAATTTTTGTTCTCAAACTTTCTTGTTGTATGCCTTTTTCAATATATCATGGTAACGACCCAAATTTGTAATGGCCTTGACCCTGGTTTTCTTGATCCAATTGAGGTTGCAAAGGAGGCCGAGCTCATTGTCTTTATCTGAAATTTTGCGTCGAGTACTGGGGAGATCGAGGTCTGAAGTTATGACTGCTTCAGTACCGAAAGCCATCATAAATGGAGTGCACCCTATTGAGACTCGAGGAGTGGTGTGGTATGCCCATAATATACTGAGGAGTTCATCAACCCATCTGCCTTTCTTGTCGTCGAGGCGCTTACGTAAGCCAGATTTGATGCTTTTGTTGATGGCTTCAGCTTGTTCATTGCCTTGAAGGTAATATGGTATAGAAGATGTCTGTTAAATCTTGTATTAATGAAGGAAAGCAAGGACTTTAGCGCTGATGAACTGTTTACCATTATCAGAACGTATCATCTGTGGACAACCAAATCGGGTAATGATGTGCTCCCAAAGGAACTTGATAACTTCATTCTCATCAATATGGCATAGGGGAACTGCTTCGACCCACTTGGTGAAGTAATTGGTGGCAACTAAGACGAACCTTCTGTATCCCGAAGCTGGGTGGAAAGGGCCAATGATATTGATTCCCCATCATTTAAATGGTCAGAGGACATTACTAACATGTAAGTCGAGGACGGGGCTCTTGATGTCTTGAGCGTGAATTTGGCATTTGTAGCATTTCTAAACAAAGTCTTCGTAGTCTTGTCTCATCTTGGGCCAATAGAGTCCTTGTGTGAATGCACGTTGAGCTAGTGATCTTCCAGAAACATGTGCACCACAGATACCTTCATGAAGTTCTTTGATTTTGATCTGAGCCTGTTTCTGTTATATACATTCGATATGTAGCCTTCCTCTAATGAGTCGATATAATATATCATTTTCGACTGTGAATTGAGGGCACTTGGCTAAGAGGGATCGGGCTTCTTTTTTATTATTGGGGAGGACGTTAAAGTTGAGGTAAGCATAAAACGGTGTTCTCCAGTCTTCAGGCTAGAATGATTGAAGCTAGAATGATCGAGGATTTTGATTTCTAAAGATCGTTTTTAACTGTCTCCCAGCATGGCAGCAATGAAAGCTAAGGCATCGGCATGGCGATTTTCTCGTCGAGGTAAATACGAAATGGTGGCATGCTTGAATTTTTTCATTTTTTTCTTCGACCAGGGCAGCGCAATCAACCATTTTGCCTGTTGTCCTGAAAGTTTTGTTGTAATGATTTGTGTAAAGTAAGGAGTCGACATAGACTGCTAATTCCTCAGCTCCAAGAATAAGTACAAGATCGAGACCGTGTAAGATACCTTCGTACTCTGTTTCATTATTGGTGGCATAGAATTTGAGTTTGAGAGCTGTTTCTATGCGATGATTGAAGGGCGTGACGAGGACTATGCCAATTCTAGAACCTTGTGGTCCTGCTGATCCGTCCGTAAAAAGTCACCAACTAAAACTTTTGGACCATGCGTCAGGTTTTGCAATTGTGTCGTCGATGAAGATTTCTTCAAGTTCTTCCCAATCGAGGGCCTTCAACGGGAAAATCTGCCAAAAAGTCGGCCACTGCTTGTCCTTTGATGGATATTTGAGGTTTAAAAGAAATGTCATATTATCCAAGGAAAACAGACCATTGTTGAACTCATCGAGATTTTTCCTTTTGGAAAGTACGAGTTTGAGAGGGCATTTTGTAATAACTTCGATGGGGTGAACTAGGAAGTATGGATAGAGTTTTTTAAAGCTGTAAACCAAGGCGAGCAATTGCTTCTCTGTGGCAGCATATCACCTTTTAGCAGGCATAAAAGTTTTACTTATAAAGTAAATAGGTTTCTCGATGCCTGCATCTTCTCGAATAAGGACTTAGCTGATGGAGTCTTCAGTTATGGATAAATACATGGTGAGTAATTCGCCATTAATGGGAGTATTTATTATAGGAGGACTCCCCAAGTACCGTTCAAGATCTTGGAATTCCATTTCACAGTCAGGAGTAAATATAACTTGTTTTTGCTGTTTGTTCGAAAGAGGAGTGAGGTTACCACGAAGAAGAAGGTAAAAAAGTTTGCATCGATTAGATGACTTTGAGATGAATCTGTGCAGTGCGGCTATTTTGCCTACAAATTTTTGAACATCTTTTTTCGATCGAGAAGAGGGCATTGCCATGAGTGCTATGATTTGAGCTGGAACGATTTCGATTCCTCGTTTGCTTACTAGATGGCCCTGGAATTTTCCAGATGTGACGCCGAATTGACATTTCTCTTGGATGAGTTTCATCTGGAATTGGCGAAGGATATCGATGATAGTTTGGAGGTTTTTAAGATGTTCTTCTCTTTGCAAGCTTTTGTAGATCATATCATTGATATATACTTCCATGATATTGCCGAGCTGAGCTTTGATCATTTGAGTGACCAATCGCTGGTAAGTAACTATAGTATTTTTTAACCCAAAAGGTATGACTGTGAAATAGTAGAGCCTTCTTTCGGTTATAAAAGTTGTTTTTTCCTGATCTTCTTCGGCGAGTGGAACTTGGTTGTATCCCAAGGAGGCATCCATCATAGAAAGAAGTTCTTGTCCTGCGACTGAGTCGAGAAGTTGCGGAATTAAGGGTAGCGGAAAGCTATCTTTGGGTGTGAATTTGTTGGGTTCGGTAAAATCAACACAAACTCGTATTTTACCGTTTTTCTTGGGCACGACGACAATATTGGAAACCCACTTCAGATATTTAGCTTCCCGAATAAAGCTGGCACGAAGGAGTTTATCAATTTCATCGTTGACTGCATTTCAAAGTCGGAGAGCCAAATTTTGTTGTTTTTGGATGACTGCATTACTTTCTGGAAGGAGGTTGAGGTGGTGGCAAGCGATAGAAAGATAGATACCGGGCATTTCTTGGAAAGTCTAGGCGAAGACATCGATGTTTTTCTTAAGTAGCTGTATCATGGCTTCTTTTCTGTCGATTGACAGCTTGGATCCAATGAAGGTTGTGTGCCCGGGGATATCGAGTTCAACAGTTTTAACGATTTCAGCATCTTGTTACTCAAATGTGGGTGGTGTGTTATGCTGCAGTTGCTATGCCTTGAGAAGTTTTGTTGTATGAGGGTTAACGGTGGTATTTTTGCACATTCGTGCGACTGCTTTGCTACCCTTGATTTCATAGACTCCGCGATCCGTAGGAAAACATAGTACTAAATGGTAAGTTGAAGGTATTGCTTTGATTGAATGTAACCAACTACGTTCCAAAATGCCCAAATATTTGGACTCTACATCAATGATAAGAAATTTGACGAATGTGGTTTCAGAACCTGCTTGAACTGGTAGAGTGTTCTCTCATGTGGCTGATTCTTTTGAGCCATTGAAGCCAGTGATTGTCGTTGTCGAAGCTTTTACTGAATCTGTGAGGCCTAAGACTTCGATTGATCTTCGGAATAAAAAATTTGTGGCACTTTCGGTATCGATGAGAAGTATATGTAAGTCATCTTGTCCCACTTTAAGCATAATAACAAGTAGGTCATCATGATAGTATTGTACATGACTGGTGTCACAGTCCTCGAACGTTATCTGGTAAGGACGTTTGGATTTGCTGGTACTTGGAAGAAGTCTTGCAGATTTATCTGAGGAGATCATTTTACAGCAAGACGTAGTACGATCGTATTATTTACTTTTCTTCCCTTATTCGACCTCGATCATATACAAATGGCGAGTTGGGCCCTGGATAAGATTCTGCTCGACTTTAGTAGTCTTTGCTTGTTCGTCGAGAAATTTTTGAATGTCAGCGACATAATTATGGAGTCTCCCAGCTAAGAGGATTCGGTGAAAGATACAAATGAGGGAGTAGCAGTTATCAGTTTCATGACTATGCACATTATGATGCTGACATAAATGTCTATTTGGAAGATCTGTAATAACCTGTGGTACGCGATAACATTCGTCTCCCTTTATTATTGGCAAGATAGCGGAGAGGGTTGTTGTCACTGGTAGCAGAATTGGGACAGGTCTGCCAGGTTTGCCCTCTTTCTTTGAATGCTATCAGTGTTTTTGGTAGGTGGCTTCGGTGTTGCTGTAGTGACTGCTATTTGAGATGGAGTCGAAGATGCTTCTCGAGAATGTATGACGAAGTATTTTTTCATTTTATCTTTCTTCGAGCGCTCCAGCTCGATGTAATTATTAACCACGTCAATTATTTCAGTAACCGTACGTGGTTTGTGTAGAGTAAGTTCTTCGCGAACTTTTGAGTCGATGTGCAAGGTGGAAGTAAACGCTGGAACCACAATTTTGGAGTCTAAATTTCCAATCTTCCGTGTTTCCTGCAGGAAACGTTTATAAAAACTTGTCAAGGTTTCTTTCGCGCCTTGCTCGAAGTAAAATAAAGAGTCCACTGTGATTTCACGCTCCCTAGCATGAGCGTAGTTAGACTCGAATATATTTTGTAATTGGATGAAAGAGGTAATGGAGGCTTCATGAATAATATAGAACCATCGGAGGGGTTTTAGGCTCATATTAAATAGTCGACACAGTATATGGTCGAGTTTGGAGTATAATCCAACAACGGCTTTGAAATGTCAAACATGTATGTGCTGATCAGTGAGGCCTGCATACTGGATGAATTTGGGCATATGGAAATTTTCTGGAATAGGCATATTTTTGAGATATGGGGAGATGGGGTTTGTTTCGATCCTGTCGAGCGCGGATCGTCGGCCCGGGATATCAGAGTTGATGGCTTGAATTCTGTTGTTAAGGTCATCCAGAGTGACGAATTAATGTGGGGGAAGAGGTAAGGCTGCAACCTGAGGAACAAAGTTGCCATGTCCTTCTGGTCCCAATCGATCCTGATGGGTCTTCTTTCTGGCGGAGGGGCTTAATGATGTGTACGTCGACTTCCTTGGGTTATCGAGGCTGAAGAAGTTAAACCAAAATGTTGAGAGGCTTTATTAGGGTTTCCAGATCAGGATCAAGACATTCGTTGGTCATTCTCTCTCGGCTGATCATCGCGTTGAACTGTTCTTGGTCGATATTCACTTCGAGCCAGTGGCGGTGATTCTTGGTAAGCCATGATTCGATCTTGTGTTCTTCGTAATTTTTCCATCTCTTTTTTATGTGTTTGACTCTGCTGAGCCAATACTTTTCTGTGTTCGTCCCTCTCTGTTTATAGAGCTTGAGCGTGTGCACACTGATCTTCTAATCTTTGATTTTTTTCTGCGGCCATTTGTTTTTGAAGTTCAAGAACCGCACTATGTAGATCAAGAGCTCCTAGAATGTCCTAATCTCTTACAGTACTAGAATGGCTTCTCAAGTTCATGTTTGTCATTGGATGGTGTTCAGATTGGTAATGGTAGAAAAAAGTGTGGTATTCCTACAGACGGTGCCAATTGTAGTGGCGTGTTTTCTGGGAGAAAAACCTTTGCCAATACTTTTTCATAAAGATCATGTAATAAAGGGCAAACAATCAAGATTTTACGTGGAAAACTCAGTAGAAACTGAGAAAAACCACGACCTCGAGGAGAATTTGATGTAAAATCAAGTAGATGATAGTCATTACAAGTTTTCTGAGTATTGTTTGTATTTTGGATAGAGAAATGTAAGCCGTGCGGTTCTTTAGAACCTATTCTCTGCCTGTATTTATAGTATATACAGGCAGTTTACATAAAGAAAGAAATAGTCTCCTATTTCGGGGGTAGTGGGCAAACTTTGCGGATCTCTACCAGTTCCTTCTTGACCGGGCTACAACGACTACTTTTTGGTAATTCGAGGACTCACGGAATCTCCTAGAATGTTGAGTTGTCTTCTACTACAGAGTGTTGGCTTATTCTTGTCGAATCAGGAGAATATGATACTTCATGCGTAATAATAGAGCAAAGTATTTATAGAATTACACATTTAATACAAGGAAGGATTTTCAACTCGGGAACCCAACAACCAAATAAATCATTAAATTTAATGCCTTGACCACAATCAATACCACAACTCAGTCTCCACATCAGCAAAATATATCATTTAAAATTTGGAAAAATCCTTCAACATTTCAATTCACGAACTCGATGGGCACTTCTCAACTAAAGCCACCTGTACCTTTAGTTGCGAGGGGGCAATTATAGGGACTTGTCCCTCAAACTGTGATAAACTCGAACTGATCTGACACTAGACTCACGCAATATACATGTGGCATGCACTAGCAGAAGTGACACTTGTACCACAAACTAATGAAGAATGTGCCTCGAGCACTATAAATGAAATAGAACAAGTCAAAAATAGTTGTCTCCTACGAATTACCAGTTACAAGTTTAACCACCACTTGCCCCCATTTTTAGGAGAAGGTTCTTGCACATGTAAAAAACTGAGAGTGAGGTCTATGAAAAAGATTTCCAGAGGGGAAGGGACAAAGTTTTTCTAGCTCAAGAGATCATAAACTTGTAATTAAACATCATTCCTAAGCAATATAAGTTACAGTTACTAAATCCTCAAGAAGAGGTCGTGGTTTTTACTTATTCAAAGGTTTTTGCGCTAATCATCTTCGCTATTTTATTATATTAATTATGTCACATCATTTGGTATAAGATCTATTTCGAGCTACGAAATTAGGCCCTTATAATAACCATAAAAAATATAATCTATACAATATTTCATTTTTCAGTGTCCACGAATCTGTTCCCTAAGACCACACCATCAATAAGTACATAAGAGCACCAACAACAACTAGGTGAAGGATGAGGTGGTGAGGTAAAAACCATCCTTCACCCTCCTCCATTCTAATCCACCCAACAACAGCTTGGTGGAGCAGCTGAGCTATCTACCCAAAATCTACCCCAGGGGTAGTCTCTGCACCCTCTGGGTAGATTTTAGGTGGATTAATGTCACGCAGTTCTGAACTGCGCTAAAGTAATAAACCAATTACATGATGCCACTTGTCATCATTCAATAGGCTCTCATGCCGCACAGTTTAGAATTGTCCGTATTATCAACGCTTTTGATGGAGACAGGTGGACGACTGTCATTCAAATACCATTCAATGGCTATTTAATGCCGTGCAGTTTTTGAACTGCGCGGCAATATCATGCATGAAATTTTCTTTGGTCCCCCTCTCCCCACTTGGCTTTTTCCTGATCAAAATACCAATACTTTTGGGCATACTTCTTCCACAAGAAGCTCAACGACTAATTTTTTTGGCCAAACTTGTTTGACAAGAAGCTCAATGGCTAGTTTTTTTAATCTATAAATCCCATTCATCTTCTACTCTCTTACTCTTCTACACTCAACTCTTTTCTCTTAAACTTCAAAACCCTACTCTATTATCTTCTTATCAATTTTGCCTAATCATGTCTGATCCATCACTCTCATCTTTGAAGTTATCGTCTTCATCATCATCCAGAAACGAAGAGCTCTTCCGATGTTAAATTGGGATGATGCACGAGTATAACAAGGTTATGATTGAGATGGGGGAAGCGGAAGAGAAAGCGCAAAAGACGACATCATCACGGAGGGGGGCGGGGCGATAGTAAAATGAGAAGGATTGGCAAACGAAAAGGCCGTGATCATAAATTGGGTGAGTTTAGCCTTAATCGAGATTATTTTTGTGACAACCCAGTCTACAAATGTATCCCATTTTGTCGTCGATTCTGTATGAGCGAAGGAATCAACGTATTTATGATCAAATTATTTATTCGAACCCCTATTTTATTAAAAGGGAAAATGCTGCTAAGACGATGGGCTTATCCTCACATCAAAAGATAACGTACGTACATCGCATGTTATGTAACGGTATGAGCACAAACGTTGAAGGAAAATACGTTCAGATTGGGGAGTCTACAGGTATTCTGAGCTTGAAAGAATTTTGCAAAACAATTATAAAACAATTCAAAGCTACCTTAGATCTCCCGATGAAAATAATACATTATACTTGTTAGAAGTGAATGGATCGCGAGGCATCCCGGGGATATTAGGTAGTTTAGATTGTATGCATTGGAAATGGAAGAATTGTCTTTATAATGGCCTAATTCCGCAAACTCGAAGTGGCCTAAAATTAGCTCTTACACCAATGTACTTGTAATAAAATCTAATTAAAAACAAGAAATGACACAAGTGTTTAGCGTGGAAAACCTATGAATAGGTTAAAAATTACGACCTTGGGTTGAGGATTTTTGTAATAGTGATGTTTATTGTTTGAGGCTGATATCTTATTACAAGTGATTTCTAGACTTAGAAATGCTTGATCTTGTGAATAAGAAGTTTGAAGTTTTGGAAAATCTATAAAATATAGTCTTCCTGGTGATTTCTCCTGCAATCTTTTGGTCATTGTCTCTTCAAGAACTTTTTCTTTATATAGGCATTTTCCACAGTTCTTTATCGTACTGGAGCATGTTCTCCGAACAATGTGGTTAGTGGCGGTTGACTGAGTAACTGCTAAGTTTAAGAGAGACAGGTGGCTTTGACTGATTCAGGTTTTTCAGTATGAGCTCGACCCACATTTCTTGTTAGTTCATGGAGTATGTGGCAAAACTAACTGGTGAAGTCATATGCAGAATGCGTGAGTCTGACATGGAGGTAGTTCAAACTGGAGATATATCGATTTAAGTAAGATCGAGGGATATGCCCCTACAATCGCCCCCTCGTAACCGAAGTCACGAGTGGCTTGGGTTGGGAAAGAATTTTTTGGGTTATGGGTTAGAAATTTGAATGAGGAAGGAAGTAATGATGGTGTTTGACTGCATGAAAAATGCGCGTGTCAAGGGGGAAGTACGTGCATTTATTATTGATGGGAATATTAAAGTATATGATGGTTAGGATTTGATGAGTCTCGTCATATTGAATGATGACTCTTAGGAAAATGTTCCTGCACAATAAATGCAGTGTTATATAAATAGTACATGCACCGAGGATGGTGGCCAAGTACGCTTGTTCAGATACAAAATCTTCTGCAAGTATTAAAGATGGTAAAGACTCGTAGGCCGGTTCTTGAATATATAATCGCTTCTGAAATCCATAGGTTGAAGTTGAAGTTTTTCGGTGATCAGTCCTTGGAGAATCTGACTCCTATTCCTCCGACGTATCAAGGAATGTCGGAAAATGAAGCGGCTAAAGCTAAGGAAGATTTTTATTACAGATGGAGGTTTCACCATATTGTCTTGACAGGCGAGCAACGTTGGGTTTGTCTCCGCATTCTTGCAGAAGACAAGGTTGGGGAGACATATCCAGAGATTGGCGTAACTGCGGTACAGTTGTGTTGATGTCTTGCATCGTAACAGATTCTAAGGTCAAGCCCTTTTCATCTTTACCATCTTTGAGGGGTTGGTGGATATAGGAGAGGCGGTGGTGGTAGTAGAGGAGGTAGACAAAGAATAGAAGTCTGCTTTTGTATTTCCATCACTATTTTGTGCTGAGAAGACCTTTAGTTTGTAGGGTTGGTTCAAGCACGGAGTCTCTTGTTCCTATAATTTCTATTTGAAGTTAGTCTAGACTTCGACCAAACTCATAGGAGGGAGGATATTCATTGTTTCCAATGTCTAATTTGCATCAGGGTAAAAATTTACTAAAGCAGGACGAACTAAAGGATTTACAGATTCAGAGTGCCTGAAAGACTTGTTAGCCGTAAAAGTACTAAAAAACTTATTATCTGTAAAGTACCTGAAGCTGAGTATTGGACAAAACTTTATATGTAAAGTACCTGATATCGTGTACTTAAAAGACTTGTTATTTGTAAAAGCATTTGTAATATGTTTTGAGATGAATAAAATTTGTTATCCAAATTCGTGCTGATATAGAAATAAAATAACTCTAGAATTTGAGCTGTATGAAGGCGTTGTATGAAATGAAATGTATGAGGGCAAAAAGTAAAATACTTATAATAATCGAACTGTTATGCATTTATATTTGAATATATGTGTTAAGAGGCAAATATTATTTGATCTGTGAGGCAAATATTATTTGATCTCGAAATAATAAGTTTGATTGGTAACAGTCTGGGATTACTGAGTTCAATAGGAAGTGATACATTCAAATAATTTCTCTCAAAATAAGGGGCGTCTGGTACGAGATAAAAGGAAAATATCATGATTTGTGTGAAATTGATAGTAAAAATAGATAAATAAGGGTAGAATGATTTTTGATTATGGGGAAAGAGATAAGAATGGTGTGACTCGAGCCTAGAGAATTCATTATACCGCTGAAAGACGATTGGCAATAAAGATCACTGAAATACGTGAGAAAATTTTTGGACTGCAAGATTATGATGTTAAGTTGCTAGTGAGGGAATGTCAGTTCGAAGGTTTAAATTTGATGGGCAGGGAACTTGAGTATGCACATTTTTTCTATGAAGGGCTTTTTTCGCGAGCTAGTGACGGATCCTGCAGATCGAGAAGAGGTGGTGGGACTGATTGCTGAAGAAGAGATTGATTTTGAGGATGCGAGGATCACTGTAGGTTTATTGATTGAATGTGGCTTCCCAGGTCATGAAGACTATTTTAGATGCAATTATATGTGAGGTGAACAGAGTTGATGTAAAAATAGGAGTGATAGAATGTAACTTCTTGTGTTTGAATAATCTGAAAGGAATATTTGTTGAATAGATCTGCTATTTTTGTGATGGCTATTTACGACTGTTGCAAAATCTAAATTTGAAAATATTTGAAACTCTGTTATGTGAGCTTTGGAAATGACGTCATTACCGCTATAAGAGTAAAAAAAGAAGGACGTATAGAAAAAGCAGGGAGTTCTGATTTTGTTCCTTGGGCAAAAGTTGTGAAAACCCGATTGCGTGTAATAGTGAGTCATTATGAATGTGGTGAGGTCAGAAGGTAATTTAGAAAAGAGAGATAAAAATAGAATAAAATATAAGGAAAAAGGCAATAATGGGAATGTATTTTTACCGAAAAGGTACAAGACGTCTGACATGGATAGTGGAAGGGATGCCTCAATTTCAAAATTGTCGACCGCTCGTGCAAGGCTCAAGAACTGCCAGCAGTTAGAGAGAGAAAATATAAATACTCCTTCATCTTCGTCAATTAAATGTTTTTCAACTTCTAAAAACATGAAGAGCAGTGAGAGAGGAAGAAAAAAGTGAGGTACAAATAGTACAGAAACTCGTAGAGATTTAAGCGAAAGGGATTATCAGTCAAGGAGTGAGAGAGTCACTGAAACTGGGTCGAGAAGGTGGTTGTACAGCATCGTTGTGAGGGAAGGATTCGACGCCGCCTCAGATTCACACTCTAACATAGAAGGTTAATAAAGGATTTTTAATGTGTATACATGATTTTTGAAGATCATTTGGTATTGCTAAGAATAGTGATCAATTACTATTTATAGTAATCTATAAAAATCTTTTGTTATATGATATATGAAAGATATTTGAATGTGGTTGACGTATATTAAAAAATAATGATAGATACCTGGACCTGTGTGTAGGTCGAACGTGTCGCGTAGGATAAAATCATTCCTTGTAGTTGATATGTGGAGTTCCCTGTAAGTGAGGCATCAACCTCTGGTCGGTCGGTTGAGTCTAAGGTTAGAATGTCTGGAAGTGAGGAAGAAGGAGGTGTTAATCAATTTCCAGGTTTCCCTAGAAGATTGGTATCCTATCCTTCTCGTTCGGATGGATTCAAATAGTTTTGTAAAGCCAGAGCTTCTATAGGAGGTAGATGAGATAACTGTATAGATTATGTCGGTAGGCAATTTAGGGGTTGTACTGTAGCAACGGGAGATGAATATTTTTATTTGTTGACTGATTTGGCGAAAGAGAAAAGGGATAGGGGTATAGAGGAATCAATCTCTTTGGAGTATTTTGATGGGGATGTTAAGACTAAACTGTCAGAGGTTTTTTTATGGGGATGTTCAGATGAACAGGAACATGTGGGAGGTGATAAGTGTTTGTAAAACTTTGAATATTTGGTGGGAAGGAGATGGGAGAAGGAGGAGGATAACCTCTGAGGATGTATTACAATTTTATGGTGTAAAAAACTATTCTGCAAGTGAAGGGGAATTTATGTGCGAGCACAACTCGACCTCACTTCTTCGATATGAGCTCAGCAGATCGACCGTAGAATGATAATGTGATATGGATGAAGAGTGATTGCCTTCAGAGAAATGATAAAGAACCCATAAAACTTCTCTTTAGAACTGTAAAACAAAGTAAGTATAACCATGAAAAATATATGAGATTGATAGCTGAAATTGTATGACAAGGAAATGCTCGTTAATGTTAACGTTTTGTGTGTTGGAGGTTTTAAATCACAGGTGAAGAGGAAAGAATCATTGTTGGATACAGTTGCTCAAGAGGTGACAGAGCTCGAGGCAGTACAGAATGATCTTGGCAGTAGTAAAAAAAAGCATATTAACAGTCGAGTTGACAAAGTTCTGAAATATCAGTCGACAAGGCTAATGATGAGTACAGACGACAACAAGAAGAAGGGGAATGATGGGGAAAGGCAAGCGAACTTGACTAAGGCCCCTTGAGCGGAATGCGCAGGATTACCTTAGTCCGTTACGTCGAGTAAATTAGCTCGAACGTCCCCCAAAAGGCAAATACTGAAGCGTCCTTCAGCTTCTGGGACCATGGGAAGTGGCGAGGTTGGGGAAAAAAGGAGAAGGGTTGAATCTGAAATGTTGGGGTTAAATGTCATAGAAGATCGACCTATGGTGGATGATGATTGGAAAGAGGTGGAGGAAAAATCCCGGTTGGCAGCTCTCCACGGGGAGGAAGAGATGAACATAATGGTATGTTCATAAGCTCGAATGCGTATTATAATAGATTTTGGTATTATGATCCAAGCTCGTTAATAAGGTCGATTCTGTTTGATTTTTGTAGGCTGCTCGGCTGATGAAGGGAATATGCCTCGGGGTTGAGGAGGAGAGGGCTGAGCTGAATAGGAAGAAGGTCAAGCTCAAAAGGAGCGTAGCTCGATTAAAATCTGATTTGACCAATGAAGGGAATCGGCTGGAGGCCATGAAGGCTTCCCAAGTAGTAGAGATCAATAAGCTTCAGCGGAAGCGAGAGTGGATTTGGAGGAGGCGGTAGTTGAGCGTAACAGGCTCGGGCATTACCTTATGTCCAAAGGGTATTCTGAAGATAAGGTGAATGCCATTAGGGTCGACACCTATGTGGATAAGGATGAGGATGAAGAGACTGAAGATGTTGCCGCTGGCGTTATGGAAGGACTGGATGGTGTGTCTCCCCAGAAGGTGAGAGAAAACCATGGGGATGATAGCGAATTCCCAAAGTTAGAAAATGAGAAGGTAGGATAGTGTGATAGAACTGTGATTGTATGAATATTTGAAAATGTTTGTAAACTATGGATATATTTTGGATAGAATTTTGTAGGCTAAGTTGCTTTTGTAAACCTTGTTGTAGGAACTTAAGGATATACACCTCAGAATAAAAGATTTAGAGGTTGAGCTTGCTATAGAGAGAGAGAGAGAGACCTCAGCGTCCCTGTTGTCTTCGCAAGCGGAGCTTCATGTTAAAATAGAGCAAGAAATATTTAATTGTATGTTTCATTAATATAGAGCTACAAAGTAATAAATAAAGTGTAGAGATGGATCGAAAACTCGTTATCTGTTAGGTTCAAACGATACTGAAATGGTACGTGTAAAAGATGGTTGTCATTGGCAAATTAAAATATAGAGAATGTGTACCTTAGACTTGGAAGTATATGTTAGGGAACATTCATCTGAGATTGTACTTCGACCTCAAGTTCAGAAGTAGTTTTATACAGTAAATGTTAAAAGATATATATCTTGTTAGAAGTGAGTCATAGGTAGTGATTGAGTGTTCTGAATCGAACTTGATATAATATAACTGCTATATGCAGGTCGAATTGGAGTCAGCTCGCTTACACTAAGATGAAGCTCGTCAATGTAACCAAGAGTTTGCAGAGGAGTTTGATAGGATGAGATAGGCGAATGAAGATATAGAAGATCAACATGTGAAGGTGCACTTTAAGTTTGTTGAGTCAATACAGACTGCTGTCGACCTGACTCGGCAGATTGAGGAGAAGGATGCCGAAATTAAAAAAGGGCAAAAAGAGCTCGAGGAGTTAAAAGAACATGCAGAGAAACTCAAAAGCCAGAATGATGTATTGGTGGTAAAGAACAGGGAGGCCGACATGTCTCGTTACCGTATACATGCTCTAGAAAGATCGGAAGAAGGTTTAAATTGGTCGATAGCTGGTTTGAGAAATGATATGGCCAGGAAAACTTATGATCAAGAGAAAATTTAATCTGATCTGGCGAATAGTAGGAGTGAGCTGGGGCGATTGAAGAAGAAATTAGCTGATAAAGATAACAAGCTAAAGGGAGCTCGAGACGATCTGTCTGCGTCTGAAGTTGCAGGTGAACAATTGACTGCAGCTTTCTCTGCAAAAGATATGAAGTTTAGGATGGTACAACGCAAGTATAATGAGTTGAATGAGAGAGTGGCTCAATTGAAAACCAATCTAGCGCATGCTAATTCACATGTCAGAAGCGTCGAGGTTGTCGAACGCTCGAAGAAGATTAAAAATGATGCCAGAGTTCCTCTTGTTCCAGGGGATATTGTTAGCTTATCAGCTCGAATAAGGGATCTGGAGGGGGATGTTGCTCGAATTCAAGGACATGTGCGCAAAGGAGTTGAGCAACTACAAGATTGTCAAATAAAGCTGGACACTGCTCTTTTCAAGAAAAAAGGGTTAGAGCGTGTTATCAGGGGGAAGGAGATTGTGATAAAGGATAAAGAGAAATTGTTAAAGAAGATTCTAGATGTGTAAGAACTGAATAAGGAGGTCGAGATACTTCGTGCTCAAGTTGTTAATTTAGAGGCGACTAATCGAGCTGAGTTAGCTAAAGCTGACCAAAAATTTGCAGAGAACATTGCCTTTACAAATCTAATCGAAAGAAAAATGAAGAGTCAGAAAGCAAAGTACAAATGGTTAGAAGATCGCCTTCAGAAGCCGAGAACAATTTTTTCTCACTCTATTGCAACTCAGGCCTGACATTTAGATTTGCTAAGGGCGGTGATTGTTTATTTTGTAGAAGAAGTAAAAAAGACTTGAGTTAGAGAAAGATACCTTGTTTGACTGTGTGTCAGCAAAGGGATGTATCTGCAAGGTTGATATAGATAAAAGAGATTGCATGAGTTCCATGGGGACAGATCTAGTCCCTCAACCTGCTGAATTGATAGAGCAGGGCAGGAATGTTGCGATTGCATAATCTCAAGATTTTATGTCTAGTCGACCTCCTATTGTAGGGGAAAGCGTAGCTGACATCCCAACAGTAGAACATAATTTATTGTAGTGGTTATGTATAAACCTAAAAATAAATAATATGTTCGCAGACATGTTGAAAGATGAAAGCTAGTTTTACCTTTGCTTTATCGTATGTCTGGTTGAGCTCTTCGATTGAAAACTAGTCTCACTTTCGTTTTAATCCTGGAGTTTAGTAAAGTCAGTCAAACAGGCGTAACCTAAATTTAACTGGTAGAATTTCGTAGGCATATTGAAGGAGATGAAAGCTTATCTTATGTCTGGTAGAGTCTTTTGATTAAAAACAAGTGCTACCTTGTTCTAACCACACCACAGGGGATTTAGTAGAGTCAGCCAAACCAAGTATATTCTTGATTTAACTGATATGATGTCGCAGACATATTGAAAGAGATGAAAGCTAGTTTTACATTTGCCTTATCTTATGTCTGGTAGAGTCCTTTGATTAAAAACAAGTGCTACCTTGATCTAACTGTAGGAGATTTAGTAGAGTCAACCAAACCAAGTGTATTCTTGATTTAACTGATATGATATCGATTGAAAGTATAATCTATGCTTTAATCTATGCATTGTCTATGAAGTAGAGAGATGTATGGGAGAAAAACTTTAAAGTTTCATTGACTTCTAAAAAAGAATATACATTGGATGGAGATGGAAATCTCACTTCTGGAATGAAAAAGAAAAGAAAAGAGGATACTGAAACGGAGTAGTGAGGACGATAGTATTGTTTCAGTCGCCTAGTGTTCCAAGGACTCGAAATGTGGACTCCCTCTTCTGTCATGAGGTAGTATGATCCCAGGCCTGAAAGATCTGTGATAAGGAGTAGACATTCCCAATTGTCTGCAAGTTTCCCAGTATGAGGCTCATTGCGGTGTTGAGATATTTCTCTGAGGACGAGATTATTGATTTAGAAGGTATGGCTTCTGACTTATTTATTGTAAGAACTGGCTAGTATTTGGTAATACCAACCTAGGTTAGCGACGACGCGTTCCCTGGTTTCATCGATCCAATTGAAGTTGTAAGCCAATTCGAACTTATTTTCCTCATCAGTTAGCTCGTGATCTTTAACTGGATGATGGTATTCAGAGGGAATGACGGCCTTGGTACCATAGGTAAGGAGGAATGGAGTACAGCCTATCGATTGACATAGAGTAGTACGATATACCCATAAGAGATGAGGAAGTTCTCGAACCCAATTCCTTTTTTTTTTTTTTTTTTTTTTCTGTGAGTGTAGTTTTTTTTTGAGTCCATCTATAATAGTTTTGTTGGTGATTTTGGCTTGGCCATTGAGGGTAGTAGGGATTGGATGGTGAGTGAATGATGTTGTGTTGGTTGATGAAACTTATGACTTTTTCTCTAACAAATTGGGGCCCGTTATCAATACAAATTACGTGGGGGCGCCCAAATCACTTCGATCTGGAGATATCAAGCTTATGTACCTAAGACCCCGGCTAGATATGCCAAGGAATCGGCGTGTCCATTTTTTCTTCGAGGAAGATAATCAAGAGTTGCTTATGCAAACTTGTTCATTCTATCTGCAATGAGGGCTTCGTATTCGATCATCTTGCCATTCTTCTTGTATTGCTCAGAGTAATGGTGAAAGACGAGTAGTGAATTTGTGTAAACTGAGAGCTCGGGGACGCCAAGCTCGAGAGTGAGATCGAGTTCGTGAATGTAAGGTTCGTACTCAGTGATATTGTTTGAGGCCTCAAAATCTAAATAGATTGATTTCTCAATTCTATTATTAGAAGGGTAATCAATACGATTCCAATTCCTGACCCTGCGGCTCCTGCTAATCCATCTGTGAGAAGTCTCCACCCTTTGCTTGTTATCCATTCAGCTCATTCGTCAAATGCTTTGTAGAGTGGATCTTTTGTAACTTCATCTACAAGGCCAGGATTGTGCCCCTCCCACTCTTAATCTTCCACTGGAAAATCCATAAAGAAATCGGTAATGGCCTTCCCCTTTTCGGAATGACGTTGCTCAAACTTGATATCATGTTCTCTCAAACTGACTGACCATTGTTGCACTCTCCTTAATTTTTCTTTCTTGGATAGAACCTCCCGAAGTGGGCAGTTCGTCATGACTTTGATTGAATGAGCTTGGAAGTAGTGCTTGAGTTTCAGTTAAGTATAAACAAGAGTAAGAAGAAGTTTCTCGATTTTAGAGTACCTCATTTCTGCTGGAGTGAGGGTCTTACTGATGAAGTAGACTGGTTTTTCGATTTTCCCTTCAAGTCGAATACGAACTGAGCTGAGTGAAGTATCTGTAACTGCTAGGTAGATAATCAGTTCCTCATTATCTATTGGGGCGCTTATGATAGGAGACTTCCTCAAGTAGGTTTTGAGGTCCTGAAAAGTTACTTCGTATTCTGATGTTCATTGAACCTCTGTATTTGGCTGAACTTTTCCTCGTCTGAAGCAATCGCAGAGTAGTAGGAACAACCAACGACAGCGGTCTAAAGATTTTGAAATGAAACGGTTGATAGCGGCAATCTTGTCGGCAATTTTTTGAACGTCTTTCGTCGTTCGTAAAGATGGCATGTCGATGAGAGCCCGAATCTGATCTGGATCGACCTCAATCCCCTTCTTGCTGATGGGTAGCTTAGAAATCGACCTGAATGTACTTCGAATTGATACTTATCAGGATTGAGATGCATCCTATAAAATCGAAGAATGTTGAATATTATGTTGAGATCTGAAATGTGGTTGATGGACTGTACCTTCTTGCATAAAAGATCATCAATATAGACTACCACAACTTTCCTGAGTTGTGCTTTGAACATAGTAGTCATTAAGAGTTGATAAGTCGTACCTGCGGTCTTGAGTTCGAAGGGCATGACTTTGTAACAGTAAAGTCTTCTTTCAGTGATGAAAGTGGTCTTTTCTTGATCTTCATCCAAGAGTGGAATCTTATTGTATCCCAAAGCAGTGTCTATCATAGATAGGAGTTTATGACCTGCTGTGGAATCGTGGATCTGATAAATATTAGGAAGAGGAAAACTGTCATTTGGGGTATATTAGTTAAGATCGGTAAAATCAACACAAACTCGGACTTTCCCATTCTTCTTTGGGACAGCGACGATATTGGATATCTAATCTGGATATTTGGCATCTCGAATGAATCCCACTTTGATCAATTTCTCGATCTCCATGTTAACTTCATCTCGAAGTCGTGGTGATATGCACCGTTATTTCTGTTTGACTGCCGTTGCATTGATGTTGATGGCCAATTTGTGACATGCCTTGGCCGGATTGACCCCAGACATCTCTTTGAAAGACCACGCAAAAACGTCTCAGTTTAGTCGTAAGAACTAAATGAGAACATTTTTTTTCATGTTTGATCACATAAAAGATAATGTCAATTGTGGTTGGTCTTGCAGTAATAGGTAAGATGATCTTTCTTACTCACTTTTCCTTAGAACCATTGAATCCACTGATGATGGTGTCGCTTTGAATGACCTGGTCGGCCAATCCCATTTGGTCAATAGTACTCTGAAAGAGGATCTCAATACCACTGCCAGTATCGATCATCATTGTGTGCATGACAAACTTCTTCATCTTGAGCATTATGACTAGTGCATCATGATGCAGAAATTTAGCATGGCTAGTATCGTAATCTTTGAATGATATCCCGAGCCGGCGATTGCTCGACTCAGGTAAAAGTTTGGCTTCTTTGTCTTGAGGTATGAGATCACAGCATTCTGACAGTTTCCTGTGCTTGAATCTGTTAGAGTTGGTGATCTGATTGAGCTCGATCATGTTGTTGTGGTGCATATGGTAGATATGCTTCTCCTCGGCTTGATTTTTGAAATGGACAACTTCAAGCTGCTTTTTGTAGCTGCCATCCTTGTACGATTCCAGGTCGACAATATATTCCAACATCCATCCCTCCTTGAAAATGTATTTAAGCAACCTCTGTAAAGCATAGGAATTGTCAGTAGAATGATGGTTTACTTTATGATGCATGCAGTACGGTCGGCTCTCGATGGGTTCTAATGGTTGGGAGATACGGTAGAGCTTATCCTTTGTGAGGATCGTAAAAATTATGGAGATTCGAATATTCATCTTTGGGAGGACTGGTTTGACTTATGATTTGCCTTTCGTAGGGTTGTCAGTGTTTCCCTTGCCATGCTTTTGGTCACCCTGATCCTTATTTGGTTCAGTATTTCGATCTACAGATAGAACTTTCGTGGAAAGGACAGATTTAGTAGATTTATGCCTTTTGGACATCATCATTTCCAGTCGACGTAACTATTGACCTTGGTGATCATATCTTCCAAAGTCACAGGTTTGTTGAGGAAGAGGTGTTGTTTGGCATTACAGTCGAGCTGGAGCGCGTTGGTGAAAGTAGTAACACCTATTTTTTGATCGAGATTGTCTACTTTATGCGCAAGCTCTAAGAACTTCTTTACAAATTCCTTGAGCTTCTCTTCATTTGATTGTTTGAGACTGATAAGAAAATATAAATTTTTTTCTTTGTCTCTGTTGTGAGCATATGTCTTGATGAATTGTTTATGCAGCTGGTTGAATGTATATATGGAGTCTTCAGGTAGATAGTGGAACCATCGTATTGGCTCTTCCTGCAGAGTTGTGGCAAACATACGGCAGAGAATGTGGTTGAGATTGGAGTACAACCCCAATGAATCACAGTATTGTTGAATGTGCTCCTTTAGATCAGTACCCTTGTATTTGTGAATTTTTAGAGTATGGAAACCTTTCGAAATATCCATATCGAATAGATCTTTGGCAATTGGACTCCCTTGTAACTTGGTAAGGTTGTCGATAACGCCCAAAACTTGTGCTTCAATCAACTCCTTAGTACGCTGGTCCATATGCACTTGTATGACATTGTGACGGGCCGGTTGAGTGACTTGATGACGAGGTGGCAGATTATGAATACCGGTACCTTCACTCAAATGATCTCGTGCTGAAATTCGAGGCGGAGGTCTCTGTTCTTCCTCTTGGCGCATAGAACATAGGTTACCTCGGCTGATCTCAGATTGAACCTCTCCCCCCAAATAGATGGAAGGTTGAGGTTCATTCCGAATATTCTTGGAAATAGCTTTGTTAGTTGCTCCCTGAGGTCTTAATCTTTCCTGTACAGAAACCTAGGAGGCTTCTGGCACCTGATTGCGATCTCGTGCTGGTAGAGCCTGCTGAGTGTTCTGTAGAGCTTGCAGGGCAGTCTGTTTTGTTATCATTTGATCTTCATGTCATTTGAGTACTGTCAAACGAGCTTATCATTCGGTATCGAGCTCCTTCTCACGGAGCTCTCTGTCGCGAGTTAGTTGTTGTTCGAGATCGTTACGTTTCTCCGTTTCAGTGTTGAGATTCGCCTGTAGCTTTATAAGTTGTTCCAGCTTAATTGAAAGATCGAGCTGGATTATAGTAGCCGGTCGCCCTGACGTGACTATAGCTAAAATTTGTTGTATAGTGGCTGAATGTCTTAGGATATCGTGGAAAATATTTCTTTCCCACAGATGGCGCCAAATATAATGTCCTAATTCCGTATACTCGAAGTAGCTTGGAATTAGCTCTTACACCAATGTATCTATAATAAAATTTAATTAAAAATAAGAAATGACACAAGTGCTTAGCGTAGAAAACCTATGAATAGGTTAAAAACCACGACCTCGGGTTAAAGATTTTTGTAATAGTAATGTTTATTGCTTGAGGCTGATATCTTATTACAAGTGATCTCTAGACTTAGAAATGCTTGATCTTGTGAATAATAAGTTTAAAGTTTTGGAGAATCTAGAAAATATAGTCTTCCTGGTGATTTCTCCTATAATTTTCTGGTTCTTGTCTCTTCTGGAACTTTTTCTTTATATAGGCATTTTCTGCAGTTCTTCATCGTACTGGAGCACATTCTCTGAACAATGTGGTTAGTGGCGGTTGACTGAGTAACTGCTGAGTTTGAGAGAGATAGGTGGCCTTGAATTATTCAAGTTTTACGGTTTGAGCTCGACCCACGTTTCTTGTCAGTTCATGGAGTATGTGGCAAAGCTAACTGGTGAAGTCATGTGGAGAATGCGTGAGTCTGACATGGAGGTAGTTCGAATTGGAGACATATCGATTTAATTAAGATCGAGGGATAGGCCCCTACAGTTCTACTGGATGGGCAAGACAGTATACTGGGTATAAGAAAATGTCAATGGTGATTTTAGAAGCGGTTGCATCACAAGATCTTTAGATTTGTCATGCATTCTTTAGGATGCTCGGTTCTAACAACGACGTAAATGCCTTACATCAAGGGTGGTTATTCAACAACTTGTCTAATGGAGTTGCGCCGCTATGCAATTATATTATAGGCATGGTACCGTACACTATAGGGTATTACTTAGCGGATGGAATCTATCCAAAATGGCAAACAATTATTTAAACAATAAGAAATTTGTCCAACAATGTCGAAATACATTTTGCGAAGATGCAAGAAGCATGCCGAAAAGATGTAAAACGTGTTTTTGGGGTATTACAAGCCAAGTTCCAAATATTAGTACATAGTGTGCGATTTTGGAAACCTAGTATTCTAGGAAATCTTATGTATGCACGTATAATCCTGCATAATATGATCGTTAAAGATGAACGTCATACTTACATCCGGCAAGTGGACATTGATCCCGAGTTTAGAGATTCCGT
Source organism: Kingdonia uniflora (assembly GCA_014058105.1). Taxonomy (NCBI): domain Eukaryota; kingdom Viridiplantae; phylum Streptophyta; class Magnoliopsida; order Ranunculales; family Circaeasteraceae; genus Kingdonia; species Kingdonia uniflora. The sequence goes on along the minus strand of JACGCM010000440.1, from coordinate 1,083,739 downwards.
GAAGAATTGGAAGGAGGACTTAAATCCAAGACACGTGATCAACACTATGGTACAGTACATCGAGAAGGTTCATGAAATTAGAAATGAAGGTGTTCATTTCCAATTACAAAATGAACTTGTCACTCATTTGTAGAATAAAAAAGGGGTGGAGTAATGTAAAAATAAACATTGTTTATTTATTTTCTAAAGTAATGTATTTTGGTTTGAAGTTGTAATGTATTTAGTTTTGAAGTTTTATGAAATGATATAGAACTTACGATTAATAAGGAATACTTTCGATTAATAACAATTTTATTCAATTAATGAAATAACAGAGAATTTAAGAACTAATATTAATACTACAGATTACATCAATCTTCATCGCTAGAAACGTCGTCATAAACTGGACGCTGCTCCTTCATCTTCTTGGAATAAAGCTTAATTTTCTTCCGCATCCAATGCCTTTGTGCTAGTAGTAGGTTAGTTGTGTTCATTGTCATCACCTTAACCAAATGTACGTCATCGATGGCTTTTGGTCTACTTAGCTCCGTTTCACGCCTCTTTTGAATTTATGCTTCTCTTGCCAACTTTAGTTCCTCTCGTGCTCTAGCTCTAGCTTCATTTTCCTCTTTCTTTTACTCGTCCCTCTCATTCTATGCTTTTATCATGTTTGTCGTAGTCTCAAACATCTTCTTCCCCCAATAACCTATACTTGACTTTGCCACTTTTTTTGCCCTGTATGTTTTTTGGCCGTCCGGTCTTACATCCCTACAAGAATACAGTGGTGCATCCACGTCGATAAAATCATTCAGAATTATGACATTTAGAGTGCTAAAAGTAGGTATTTCAGGATCAGTATTGGTGGAATTACCTGGGCTATCGTTAAAATTTGACTTCCTAGCGAGGTTGCGGCTGGGTTGCTCGATGCTATGAATTTGCTACTATTTTGGGTACTGCTTCAAAACTTTGTAAGCCTCCCCAAGTGTAAATATTTTTTTGTAAACCCTTTTCGATGCCATACATTCCTAGAAATTAAGTTTCAAATTCTAATGAGTACGATTAACCGTTAAAAATTAATGAAATGAGATAAAAATTAAATACTTACGAAGTCGCCTGTTCCAATAACGGTAAAATGTCAACTTTCAAGGTCTTGAATAATGCCTCTAAAAATTAAACATTCCTTATTGAGTCGCCCCTTATATGCGCAATTGACACCGTTGTATGATCGCCACATCAATTTGTCAACATAGAACGAGTTAAATTGGTCACGTACCTTGAGCCAAAATGTAGCAGCTTTTTGGTTATTCGTGGTAGCGAGGTTTTGAGACACTTGGGACCACGCGCATGCAAGATTCACGAAGTCATCGGATGACCAATTTTTGTAGTTCTTGTATTTTTCTTTATCGTCATTAACTTCCTCCTCAGCCTCAACTACATCCTCAACTACAATAGGTGTCGATACCATCTTTCTTTTAAACTTTGTCTTTCCGCGCATATTACTTCCCGTGAGAACCGAATTGAGTTCATTGGAGATGACCGAAGAAACAACCAGAGATACAACCAGTGATGTATTGAGGTTTAAATCATTTAAATACCATGTACTTCTCATCGGCGTGGTACTCGAACTTCCATCGGCGAAACCAGTTTAAGATGAATAATATTAATTTCTCGGTTGAGAGTAGAAGCCCGTATATGGATTAAATTGAGGGTAATATCCTTAGGTTTAAGATTGAAATTGATTGTCGGGTAGCGGGAATAGTTGGCGAACATGGTGATCACAATATTAGGAAGGTTTAGGCGTTTGTAATGAATCAAATGCACCGAATTGAGTCATAAATACGTTCCCTTGTTGGTTCATATTGGAGGATTGAGAGTAGTTTTGAGAATTAGATTGGGAGCTTGAGGATGACATAGTGGTTTTGTTTGTAAGCTAAGGAGGGAAGAGAGTGTAGAAGATTAAAAATGAGGAGAGTGTAGAAAATGAATGGCATTTATAGATGAAAAAACTAGTCATTGAGCAACTTGGTCAACAAGTTTCCAAAGGAATATAGCCGTTGACATACTTGGTTAATAAGTTTCCAAAGGAATATAGTCGTTGAGTAACTTGCTCAACAAGTTTCTAAAGGAATATAAGCGTTAAGCAACTTGGTTAACAAGTTTCCAAAAGAATATAGCTGTTGACATACTTGGTCAACAAGTTTCTAAAGGAATATAGCCGTTGAGAAACTTGGTCAACAAGTTTCTAAAAGAATATAACCATTGACATACTTGGTCAACAAGTTTCCAAAAGAATATAGCCATTGAGCAACTTGGTCAATAAGTTTCCAAAGGGATATAGCCGTTGAAATACTTGGTCAACAAGTTTGCCCCAAACATATTGGGTTTTCTATCACCAAATAAACCAAGTATAGAGAGGAGATCATAAAGCAACTAAGTATTCATAAAACAACTTAGTATGGTTTAAACGTGGTCAAATCTACAACTAAGTATGCAGAGGTGTTTGAGGAAATGCCTCAAAGAACAATCACAAAAAAGAAACTACGTATGGAGAAGAGAGGAAACCAAATTTCATGCAGGTCTTGCCGCGCAGTTCTGATGCGCGGCTAGCTATGGGGACACGTGGCTTAATATGGTCTCTCAATGCTTGTTAGATGTAAAGACCATATTAAGCCACGTGTCCCCATAGCTAGCTGAAGAACTGCGCGGCAAGACCTACATTAAATTTTGTTTCCTCCATTCTTTATACTTAATGTTTTTTTTTTTGTGATTATTCTTTGAGGTATTTTATCAAAAACCTTCCCTTGCCCTCTATTGTATGTGCATCTCTGCATACTTAGTTTGTTTTTACCCTATTTCGTTTAGGCATTTTCTCAAACATCTTCCCTCGATTGCAAAATTATCAACATAAGTTTTTTTTTTATCTTCTACTCTCTTTGGGGAATTTATTCAAACACTTGAAAAAACGTAGTTTAAACATAGCATATCAAAGGTCTAAACAAAACATATCATACTCAACGCAGTTTAAACAAAACATATCAAAGTTCTAAACAAAATATAACCTAAGTGGGACGGCCTTTCTTCGTTTGGCGGGCGCATCTGGTACGTGCGAGACTCTCGTATAGGTGCATTGCTCATCTGGATCTGTCTGGTAGTTGATGGACATCTTAGCTAGTCTTTCTCCCGTGGCCGTGATAATTTCCTGTAACCATCTCAGTTGTTCCTCTTATTCGACTGTGCGTTCAGCGTATTGCCTCGAGTCTTCATATGCCGCATACCGCATTCTAATGGTTTGATGCCACAACTCATCCACACTATACCTTGGTAGACGCGGGTATATTACCTACATAGCCGGGATGGGTATCCGTCTATGTTCACTGTTAGGACCCACCATATCCATGAACCATCCTATATCATGATCGTCGTCGGGTGCCTCAACACCATAGTTTTTGACATGCGAAGATGTAGTTAAACTCGACGTAGCTGAAAAGTGTACATCGGGCCTCACTAGATCACGCCCGACCATCCATATATTTTTGGCCCTCTTCACTAAACTACAACCGATCTTGGGATTTGGATGAGCCAAACGCCAATATGTCATGTAATTTATGTCTAAAAAGAGATAACTATGACCATCGTAGAAGTCCACATCCTTTAGACCCTGATAGAGTTCTCGATCGTACCGCAAGAATTTCATAATCTCTTGGGGGGGGGGAGGGTCATAGGGCATACTATCATGCCCGATGTTTTGACGCATACACCGGTCTCCTAAATACCAAAGCGTATCGTGCCTGTATGTGACTGAAACCAAGGGAACCCTCTTCGTACTCAGCAGTTTGGCAAGTCTTACCTCTGGACAGATTGTTTGTCTAGACCTGTGCCACGGTTGCCAATCTATATTGGTTTTATCCTTCCATTCTATCATTTTTTTGATCACAGCAATGATGGATTTCAGACCCCGAACTGGCCCTTTCATCTCTCCACGCACTCATACGGGGATAAATATGGTTAAAGTTTGGCACCTTCACCAGATACATTCCAACCTGACAGTACTCAAAGAACTAGTACTCCAACATCGCATAGAATCCTGTGATCGATTTCTTTACCTTCCCATCCTTCAGCACTGAGACTTTATCTAGTTCCCGATACAAAGCTGCCATATTCACGGCGTACCCCAGTCGAACTTCGACACACCTATGATATCGTAGTCTGTCAAATATGCAAGATAACCTGACTGAAGAGATGTTTGCGCATTCGAGAATAAGATATTACCCGTCATATACGCAATAAATGCCCTCGCATATACTGTATCCAACTCTTGGTTGCAATTATTGAGTTATGGATCCAAAGCCTCTTTCCACGTTTTTAAATACGTCAGAGTGATATTACCGTACCTGATGTCATTGCTTGTGATTCCTGAGAGCATCTTTTGTGCTTCATTCAAGTTCGAGTACTTTTCATTGTACGGGAGTTCGCGACCCATCCCAAAAGGTAAGCCCGTTAGCATGACGAAATCTAACGGCGTAAAACCAAGTTCCCCGTAAGGGAAGTGAAATGTATGGGTAGAAGGCTACCACCGTTCCACGAGAGCATGAATTAAGCGGCTATCAGAGTTTCCCGCCTTAATCGGCAAAAACTCTTCAAAACCCATATCGTTGACCAACTTCTTCAACGTCGGATACCACGCATTCTATTGGTACCACTTCAGTACCTTATCCAATGATCCCCTACATTGTATTTCATCTCGGTTCTGACAAAAAAAACACATTAACACTTTAATTTTTCATTTAGGCATATTGTCGAACAATTGGCAATATACGTTAATAACACTTAAAATTTACACAACAAGCTTATCGACATTTCCTCCGATCTAACAAAAATATAGACCTAGCCGTCCGGGAAGATATCAACTCGGTGCAAATCCTCGAGGGTTAGGGAGGGATTATTGTCGCTCGTTAGGTGTAAATGCCACATATTTGTTACCAATTCTTTCCCCCTTCGTTTTACTTCGGAGCTTGGGTTACGTCTTGTTTTGGGAAATACATAGCCCGGACGCAAACTAGACTCTCCCGACATTGTTAGTGGATTAACGACGTTGAATTATGGAGGAAAAAGTTAGGTTGGGAAACTTGAGGAATAAGTTGTTGGAATAAAGCTTAAGGCTTGAGAAAGTTTGGTTTTAAGACTTGAGAAAGGAATGAAGTGAAGAAATGCCTTAAGACTTGCAGGGTCATCCGCGCAGTTCTGAACCGCGCGACCTTATTTAAAATAAATAAAAATTACGTGGCAAACTCTGATTGGTTCTCACTAAGCGTAGTTCAGAACAACATGTATGTGATGGACGTTAATGATGGAGACACGTGGTTAGATCTTGAACATTGATGAAGCCACGAAGTTTAGAACCGCGTTTAGTGATATTCACCATAATTTTCATTTGAACTGATGTGGGGTTGATTAATTGAATCCACCCTAATTTTGGGTGAATCCACCCACCCTATTGCTATGGATGCTCTAACAAAGTTTTCAGGTTCAGCATATACACGCGCTCCTTCAGAATAAATGCTCAGAATCAGCGCAAGAGTATCCATATCCTACCCGGTGTACCGTATCAAACCGCGGTAAGCGTCAAGTTGCAGGTACCAACTACCCCATTCAACAAACAACCAAACACCCATCAAACCCCTTTTCTGTTTTGTACTTCTTTACCGAGTTCGCTACTCATCATTCTCTCTCTCTCCCTTTAAACTTTCTTAGATTTAATGGCGAGAAAGAAAATTAGAGAGTACGATTCTAAGAGACTTCTCAAAGAGCACCTAAAGAGACTCGCAGGGATCCAATTGGAGATTCAATCTGCTCAGGTTTACATTCTAACCCAACCCCCTTTTTAACACTTGCTCTGATTTCAGTTCCCTTAGTTGTCAAAGCTTTAGAATTGTTGAATTTTTTGCAATTTCGCCACGTCAATTTTGTGGAGATTGAACTTGGGGTTGTGCTAAAATCTGAGATTTTAATACCCTTCATTTGGATTTTGTAATTAGAGGTTGTTTGAATGTGATTAGGTGAATGAGGCGACCGAGTTTACTGAGTTAACAAACAAAGAACCATGGCTATCGTCCACAAAGTTGGTTGTCAAGCCGGATATGTTGTTTGGGAAGCGGGGGAAGAGTGGCTTGGTAGCTCTCAACTTGGATCTAGCTCAGGTTGCCCAGTTTGTGAAGGAACGCCTTGGCGTGGAGGTGATTCATTTTTGTTTCATTTTTGTGATAGTTAGGATCAAAATGTCTATCTAATCGTAGGGCAGAAGTCATGGCTATAAATCCTTAAAACTTTGCTAATCTTAGCCTTTGATTATCGTTGTTAGACGCATAAACAATGGAACTGGGGAAATGATGCTTGAACGTTTATTTTTTGACCATAGGTTTGACACTGAAGAAGGTGGCTGCCGTCCCAATTGCACTATAGCAGTGTAGATAGCTATAAACTGTTCCTTGTGACTGTTCGCTTTTTTAAATATTTTTTCCTATGAGTGGAGACCGTTGTTTGGCCATGTAAAAAAATATATCTCATTTTATTGGTATGACTTAAGATGCTTTCAATCCATCATATTGACTATGATACTGAAATATTGTTTAGGTTGAGATGGGTGGGTGCAAGGCGCCAATAACTACGTTCATCGTTGAACCGTTTGTTCCCCATGACCAAGAATATTACCTGTCAATTGTTTCCGAGAGGCTTGGTTGCACCATAAGTTTTTCAGAATGTGGGGGTATTGAAATTGAAGAGAACTGGGACAAGGTATGGGTTTTGTCATAATGGGTATTTCATCTGGAGCAATATCGAAGGTTCTATTTCTACTATAATATATTTAATAGTTATTTAATCTTGTGTTGAACAGGTTAAGACCATATTCCTCCCAAGTGAGAAATCTATGACGTCTGACGCATGTGCTCCACTGATTGCTACTCTTCCGTTGGAGGTAACTAGCAAAAGTTGTAGGAGTAAAAGAAATGATTGATTACTATTTTAAGTTATGTCAAACTTTATGACTCAAATCTTAAGGGGTGTTTTTTTTTTTTTTTTTTTTATAAAGTTAGTAAGAGCACCTCCAACATGGCATGCTGTTAAGGTTTTCCCATACTCTTGCAAAAAAATCATCCAACAGAGGTATGGGGTTCAACATACTCACCCCCATACCTCTCCAAAGTATGCGAAACTTGTATGCGAAACCTGAACTGGGCGAAGAGTATTCGCATACCGCCTAGGCGTGAGCCGTTGAACGCCCAACAAATTTTAAATACAGCTGCATCTCTCTCTCTCTCTCTCTCTCTCTTCCATCACAACTTTGTTCCCTAATATGACATTTAATTCGGCATTTTTTGCTGTGCGCTGAACTGTTTAGCGCCCAAGAGAAAAATCGTAATTCTCTGTGGACAAAATAGTATGCGATTCTGTTGGAGGTGCTCTAAGTGCTGAATGTTAAATAAAATATTCAAGTGCTGAATGCTGAATGTTTTGAAGTGTTGACTGCTGAATGCTGAATGCTGAAGTTAAGGTGTTCTTTTTCTAAGAAGTGCTGAATGTTGGTTGATATCTTAAATACCCTTGTTATAAAATAATACAACATAGAACAACCCTCTAAATAAAAGATCTTGAACTACTAATACCACCGTTACCACCGTCACCAGCGACACCTCCATTTTCACCATGATTCACCGTCCACCACCACAGAACCACCCTTCTCCACTACACACCCTACAAAAAAACAAAAAAACTACATAGACCCAAATACAACACATCCAACCATACATATTCAATATTGATATAAACATAAAAAATGAGTCTCAAGCAAACATAACTCAAACCTAAACATAATCCAGACATACAATCAACCAAGAAAACCAACATAGATAGTCCCCAAAATTATCCAAACATAAACATGAGCCATATGCATTCACAATAGCAAACATACCATATGCATTCACCAAATTAAAACCCAATTACAATAGCAAACTAACCAAGTATCAACCATATGCATTCACAAAATATATAATAGTAATCAAGCATTATAATTATATGCATTGCAGTACCAAAGAATACACAGTTCTCATAAATCCCAATCACAAAAATCCCAATTGGTAATAAGGTTACAGACAATCCCAATCACAAAACCCCCAAAGAATACAAAGTTTCTAAAAATACAAAATTCCTAATCAAAAGCTTAAAAATCCCAAGAACATAATCCAATTAAGGGTTTGATGGCTTTGTGGAGTCTAAAAGTGGGTGAGTGAGAGAGAGAGAGATAAATCAGGGAGGATTCATAGGGTTTTAACAGTTTTGTGGAGAGAGAGAGAGAGAGAGAGAGAGAGAGAGAGAGAGAGAGAGAGAGTATCTTAGGAGAAAGGTTTGCCTTTGAGTGCACAAAGGAGAGAGAAAAGTAGAGTCGGGACAGATGAGGGAGTTATCTGTTGAAAAAAGAAAGAAAAAAGCATCACTCAAGTGCTTGTTGTAAAGTGCTGAAAAAAAAGGGCTGAATGTTCTGTAAGCAAAAAAAAGAGGACACAAACCAACTGCTGAATATTCAGCAGTGAAACAAACTCCACCTTAGTAAACCTTGTATTTTCTTAATGGTCTTTAAAAGTCAACATACTGGAAATTGGAGGGAATTGATCGGCATTGTAAACTGTGAAGTATCACTAAATGTTAGCGTAGTCAGCCAGTCAGTTGCGAAGGTTCCCTACTACCTGAAACATTCCTAGTTTTAGCTAGCTAATGCACACTGTTGCGGATATGTGGTTAAGAATTCTCTATACTTACAATCTACTATCCTTGTTGGAGAGCATGTTGAACGCTATTCGAATTATGGTTAGCTTACTGAATGATTGGAAGTACATTATATTCTCTATGTATGTGCCATATTGAGTTCTAACAATTTTGAAGCAGGAAGTAGAAGAGGTTTTACATGTTTATTTGTAACTGCATTAGCAGTATCCAACTTAAGCATATATTTTAATATAGTGTATGATATAGGTTTACGAATCCTTTTTTGAAGTAGCAACTCTAAATAAACATATGATGAATTTACAAAATAAAGTATGCTCCTGGTTAGTGGAGTGGTCATAGGTTTGTCTTCGGCACTAGGCAACTGGAGAAACAATGGACAAGTTTGCACGTTATTAGAAGTTGTCTCTGATACCACTGCTTTTATTTCAAAACCTGAGGTGAATATATGTAGCCGATACATACCATGTTAACTTCAAGGTAGAGTTATTCTTATTTTGGGGGAAATGCTTTCTTTAGTTTGTCATATGCATGATATCTGATTTAAATTTCAGTACTCTATTTTGGTCACTGCATGTTACTTCCGGTTGAGTTTTCTTATCATATCTCATTGTAATTCATAAAAGTCATTTGTCATTTACTTCATGAGAAATGACATACATATATTGCTTTCTCGTTTTGCTTACTTATACATATTCAGATGTTAATTTGTCATCCCTGTGCTGATTATGATTTTAATTGTGCAGGTTCGAGGTAAAATTGGAGACTTCATAAAAGGCGTGTTTACTGTATTTCAGGGTATGCTTGTATTCAGTAACATAAAATCATATATTCTTCTCTTTGTTGAAATGTTGAAGTTGCACTTCTTTTAGGAAACTGAAAAGGTTCTACTCTCAACTTTGGTTTAAGAGATATTGAATTTGAGATCTAATGTTGAGTGAATTTGATCCCTAAAAATAAATGAATTTTCATTGTTAGTATCTAATTTAATTGTTAAAATATGCATAAATTTCTGTACTTACTATTTCCATATCTTGACATTTATATACATTGTAAGCTGAAATTGTTTACCAATTTTTTTTTCCCACCATTGACAGATCTTGACTTCAGTTTCCTAGAGATGAATCCATTCACTTTGGTAGATGGGGAGCCGTATCCACTGGATATGAGGGGAGAATTAGATGATACTGCCGCCTTTAAGAACTTTAAAAAGTAGAGTAAACATTCAAGAAAGTAATCTTTGTTTTAGGCTACCTCAACGATGTTATTCTTAATATTTTGTGATATTCTGTAGGTGGGACAACATTGAGTTTCCACTTCCTTTTGGGAGAGTTATGAGTCCGACGGAAAGCTTTGTTCATTCACTGGATGAAAAGGTAGATACACAGTCTTACTCATACATATTTCGATAGAGTATATGATGCACTGCTTAAAAGATGCACAGTAATTGTTACAATAATTTCTCTATTCGATTGCATTTGACATGTATGCAGAAAATTTGTAATTTACCTTTTATATGGGACAGTCGGTATCCACCTCGGGTTCTAAAAACCACTGTAAGGGGATAAAAAGTAGAAATAAAAATACAAAAAATAAAGCATAGAACTTACCAAAACTAATCGGGTTTTCTTCAGTCCGTATCCTATCCAAGAACATATGTCGGAACCCTTCAAGCATAGTATGTGTAGTGCATTCAAGTTCGAAAGTTTGACGAAAGTGGTTAAGTCAAATTTGGCGTAGAAAGCACAAGAATATTTTCCTAATGTATTGAACCTTCATATGAAGGTAGCACTTATTGTTTCTTTCTCCAATGGGCATTGTATTCTCATTAGCTGTACGAAAATGGAACACAATTTGGATCATATAACACAACTTCAAAGGGAAATTTTGTGTTTCACTGATCTTCGCGTTATTGTCTTGCAGACAAGTTCATCTTTGAAATTCACCGTTTTGAACCCTAAAGGGCGCATTTGGACCATGGTAGCTGGAGGTGGGGCAAGCGTCATATATGCTGACACTGTGAGTCTTACGGGCATGTCAATCTCTTACTTTGTTATGCTATTTTGGATTTTGTGTATTTTCATCACAAGTCTTAAAGTATCTGAATGGATTAATAATGTGCAAAAACATTCTTTTTTATTTCCTTAGGTCGGAGATTTGGGGTTTGCCTCGGAGCTCGGGAATTATGCTGAGTATAGTGGAGCTCCAAATGAGGATGAGGTTTTGCAGTACGCTAGAGTTGTAATTGATGTAAGAAGTCACTGATTTTGCTTAAGTTATGTGCATCTCAACTATAACTTTTCCTTGATAAAGAACTTGATAATTGTGACGTGATGTTGCAGTGTGCCACGGCAGATCCCGATGGTCGCAAGCGAGCGCTTCTTATTGGAGGCGGCATTGCTAACTTCACTGATGTTGCTGCTACTTTTAATGGCATAATTCGGGCCTTGAGGGAGAAGGTAACAGTCCCATAAAATCATTCATTAAACTGATGGTTTATGTACCAATATATCATATTGTTTTTGTATATAATATGGGAGACTGGTTGGGTAAGCTTTTATAAAAACACCCTTTGCCTGTATATCGTTTATATTAGTTGAGTATTCAGTATATCGTAATAGTCTGTTTTGTATGTATAATGTAAATTAAAGATTATTGTATAAACCGTCTATATGATGGATAAATCGTGATATATCTTCAATACATGGCCGCTATTTTAGAATGTTATTAACCTATATAAAATACAGATGTTTGGGCTGATCTAATATGGATGCCTTTGGTATTTGATCCACTGTTAAAACATTCAAGTTGCACGTTGGATTACTGTTATTATTATTTTTATCATAAACTCATACCTGTTTTTTCCAGGAGTCCAAGTTAAAAGCATCAAGAATGCACATTTATGTTCGAAGAGGTGGTCCAAACTATCAAACTGGTTTAGCCAGAATGCGTGTCTTGGGAGAGGAGCTTGGTGTTCCCCTTGAGGTATGACTGCAACTTATTGGACTTACTCTTCATGTTATCTCTTCTGGTTAGAAGTGGAAAATACTTCCAAACCAACCCCATTTGACTATATTTAGCGAAAACATGTCCAACTTAAAGAGGAACCCCAACCTCAACTAGAGAATGCTTTCTTACATTATGGTCTAGACCATTCTTCGAGATAAAACCTAGTGTCTGTGATTCAAAGGGTGTCCATGAACCTAAACCTTAACATATATTTTGTTGTCCTTTTTTTTGCAGGTTTATGGGCCTGAAGCTACAATGACTGGCATTTGCAAGCAAGCGATTGACTGCATCATGTCTGCCGCATAAGCCTTACGTCATCTTTCCACTATATAATTCTTGAAAATTCTTCAATGTATTATGAAGAAGTGTAATTGCAACAGATATCATGTTATGTAATTTTTATCCCAAACTGCCATTAAGTATGCGGAGTATCTGTATTTCACATTTTTGTAATATGGAAATTTTCTTGAAATAAGATTACAGGTTCGCTGTAAGATGTCTTAAGTGAACCGTAAATATACTAAACCGCTTATAAGAAGACATTTATTTTGTAAAATCAATGAAAAAAACGTCTTCCCTGTTGAATAAAATGAACTGATCTTACTTGTGGCTACGCTTGGTGCACCGGAAATGTTTGTGATAAAAAAATCCACGACGGCTAACCAGGTTGGGTTGGCTAAGCTTCCTTATCATGCATGAATTTAACGGTTAGCAGTTGTCTAGATCAGTGGAATTCTTTTTGATCACGAACAGTTTCCGTTATACCAAGTGTAGCCTATAAGAAGAGAGCTTTGGGTGACTAAACCGCATGAAAGGAAGATCTTCATTTCAAGTTCTTCCTTTCGCTTATAACCACACTTTGCAGTCTTGGAACTGCACTCTTCAAGGGTATCTTTTTATTTTGTACTCGTTAAACCTAGTAATCGTAACACTTAACTCACAACATGGAATGGCAAAATTAGATTAATTCACTCTTGAAAGCACCACAATTCATGCTCCACACAACCATAGACAAAATTTTTCCCTTGTTAAAAATGTACACAATACTTGTTTGTTTTCATTAATGGTACAAAAAGAGATTATGTTTACTAGGCTTGGTGCACTAGAAATGTTAAGTGCTTGGGATAAAGCTAACATACAATTGTAGATTAGGTTTTGCTTGAAGGGGTTCAAAAAATGCCTCCATATTGTTCATTGTTGGAGATCATATGAGCTTAAATTCTCATACCATCAACAGTGTTAAAACTTTAAACTTCAAAAGCTTAACTATGTCTTCTCTACCTTGCCAAAACTCGCCGATTAATGCTTCCTGAACTCACGTCTCTCTCTCTGAAACTAACGCCGTTTGTTGGGACCTAACGGAGTTACTTCACCATTAACAACAACTGTGTCACTACTTCGGATGTCTGCTACAGTGAGCCGTCTTCATCTCCCACTCAAGGTTATTCTCAAAACTCAAACCCTAGTTTTTATCACAATATCACTACTCCCCAAAACCCTAGATTTCAAAATTAGGAGTTTTTCATCAAATTTTACTCAAAGATTGGATTTTTACAATCATTTGTCACATTTTTGGACTGTTAATTCTGTTAGCATTGTTAAACGGAGAAAAATCACGGCCCGTTTAGCTATAGTGATAAAGGAACAACAAGAGTTTGACTTTAGAGGGCTCAATCCTAAGTTAGTTGTGAAGATTATGGAATGCTGTTGGAATCGTGGATTGGCAGTCGCATTTTTCAGATACGCCTTTCAGGAAGATTTTGATAGCTCGATTGGGTTGTGTTGTGAAGTTGTTAAGCTTCTTTCATTTGATTTGCAAAGGCATCTTGCGCAGGATGTACTTACTTGTTTAATTAAGGGAATAGGGTGTGATCGAGGTAGGGAGTTAGTGGAGTTAATGTGGAGTAGTAGTTATGTTTACGAGATTAAATATTCGGTTCTTGATTCGTTAATGAGGGCTTTCTTGAATGTGAATATGGGTTGGGATGCATTGGAGGTCTTGGAGTTGATGAGGAAGGAAGGGTTGATACCAAGTCTTTCATCTGTAAACATTCTTATTCAGGTCATGCTTCGTTGTGGTAATTATGGTATCGTTTGGAAATTGTTTAGGAGTATGGTTGCAGTTGGACCACGACCGTCTAATTTCACACTCAATGTTATGATACATGGTCATTGTACAAAAGGGTATCTCCAAGTTGCAGAAAGTCTCTTCTTCCTGATGAATAAATTTCAGCTTAGTCCGGATGTGGTTGCGTATAACATTATGATCAATGCTTATTGTGTAAAGGGGTGGCCTTGGAAAGCCTCAGAATTGTTTAAATCGATGGGCTGCACTCCAAATCTTGTTACTTATAGTACATGTATTAACGCATTATGCAAGGAGGGTAATATAGTGCTAGCAAGGAAGTTTTTTGAGAAGGTGTGTGAAGAAGGTGTTGCTCCTAATATTATTATATATAACACTTTGATTGATGGTTATGTGAAGGCTATGGATATAACCAATGCTAACTTAATTTATAACGAAATGAGAGAGAAGGGTTTATCCCCGGATTCCATAACTTTTAACACGTTGGTCTCAGGGAGTATCAAGTTTGGCAAGGAAGAAGATAGGGACCGATTGTTTAGGGATGCATCAATTTTGGGTTTGCTTCCGAATTTTTTGGCTTTAGACATTACAGTTGCAGAGTTGTGTTGGAGAGGTCAATTAGACGAATCAATGGCATTCTTACAATATATGACCCAAAAGGGAGTAATTCCGAGTGTGGTTGCATTTAACTCGGTTATCGCAGGTTTCGGTAAAGTGGGGAAGGAAGAGAAAGCTTTTGAAGTTTATCGGATGATGGTCCAATTTGGTCTAAACGCTTCATCTTCCACATGTAGTTCTCTGCTTATGGGTGTTTGCAAGAAGGGAATGCTGCAACCGGCCGAAGAACTTATGGACAAGATGTTAGAAGAAGGTTTTCCTATCAATAGGGTTGCTTTTACAGTTCTTTTAGATGGATATTTCAGGATGGGAGATACGGTGCGTGCCCAGACGTTGTGGGGTAAAATGGAAGCTAGAGGTATATCTCCTGATGTCGTTACCTTCTCAGCCTTCATAGGCGGACTTTCTAAAGCTGGCCTGGTGAAGGAGGCATCTATGGCCTTTGCAGAGATGAAAAGAGGGTTTGTTCCAAACAACTTCACATACAACTCGTTGATTGGTGGATATTGTAATTGCGGGAATATGTATGAAGCGGTGAAGTTAGAGGAAGAGATGAGGAACAATGGGCTTCATCCAGATATTTTCACTTTAAATATGATTATTAATGGGTTCTGTAGACAGGGTGAAATGGATCGGGCGGACGTTGTATTTATGGACATGCGCCGAATGGGGCTGACCCCGGATATTACTACTTTCAATACTCTGATCAATGGGTATTTGAAGACATTCGACCGCGGTAATGCGAAGAGTTTCATGAGCAAGATGCGTGCCAGTGGCTGGGACCCAAATATCACAACCTTCAATATATGGATGCATTATTTTTGTCGTGAACAAAGAATTGGTCAAGCTATGAGGATGTTGGACGAGCTTGTTTTAATGGGTATTAAACCTGACACGGTTACTTATGACATCATGATAAATAGTGTGTGCCATGACACACTAGTGTCACTACGTCGTGCTATGATACTCACTGCAAAATTGCTTAAAATGGGCTTTGTTCCACATAGTGTCACAGTTAATTCATTGCTCTCTCATTTTTGTAGGCAAGGAAAGCCTGAAAGTGCTCTGATGTGGGGGCGTAAGTTGAGGGATATTTCCTTCCCTTTTGATAATTTCACATATAGGATATTGAACAGAGCCTCATGTGACGTAGACAAGGAATCCAAAACGTCAAGAGAGACATCAGAGAACTGTCTGTTTTTGGATTTTCTCATGTACATGACTTATGATTACCTATGCAGTAATAGGTCCTACTATGATAACAACCACAGGAGTTCAATGGAGATATTTTCTATGGTTGGCCTGACAATTTGAAATTAGCAACTTAAATCTAGCTCTCCAATTCTTCAAGTATGGCAGCCTTAAGTGTGTTGTAGGAAAAACACAATGAAACAGAATTGTTTGAGAAGGCAAGCTTACCTCGTTTGCGGGAGAGAAGAGAAGAGAAACAAATATGGATGGTCTAATCAAGAATCTGATAGATGTTGCACTCGGTGGCCATGGAGATCACACCAACAGCGACAATAACGATGATCAATCTCTAGATGAACGGTCCAGATCTAGTTAGGCGCAGGTTAGTATCACAATCTCTTATTGCTGACTATTGTTTGACGATCTATTTTTTCTTTAGTTGAAATGCTATGCTAAGCTTAGACTAAATTGCGCAGGTGGCATTGAATTTGAAGAGAACTGAGACAAGGTATGGGTTCTGTCATAATGTGTATTTCATCTGGAACAATATTAAGGTTCTACTTCTACTTTACTACTTTAATCCATTTAGTATGTATTTCATTTTGTGCTAAACAGGTTAAGACTATATTTCTCCCAAGTAAGAAAGCTATGACATCTGAGGCATGCGCTCAACTGATTGCTACTCTTCCATTTGAGGTAACTAGCAAAAGTTGTAGGAGCCCAACAAATGATTGATTAGTATTTCAAAATATGTTAAACCCTATGACTCATCTGATTAAACATCATACTTGTTTATTAGTCTTTACAAGTCAAGATACTGGAAAGTGGGGGAAAATTATGGGCATTGTAAACAGAGAAGTATGGCTAAATGTTAGTCTAGTCAGTCAATTTGCTTTGGTTCCCCACTCCCTGAAGTATGTCTAGTTCTAGTTTAGCTAACACATACATTTGCGAACTTCAGGTTAACAGTTTCTTTATAGTTACACTCTAACCCTGTTGGGGAACATGTTGAACCGTGTATGCATATGGTTAGTTCACTGAATGACTGGACAATACGTTATATTCTCTATGTAGCGCCATTAATGAGGTCTAACAATTTGAAGTAGGAAGTAGAAGAGGTTTTACGTGCTCAATCTAATATATCTGTTATCAAGTTATCATTTTTAACTGTTAATGCATTAACAATTGAAATACAAACCCTAAATAAATAAATGACGAATTTACTGAATAAAGTATTCTCCTGGCTGGCGAAGTGGTCATAGATTTGGCTTGGGCACCGAGGGAACTGGAGAAACAGTGAACAAAGTTGCACACTATTAGAAGTTGCCTTTGATGACACTGCTTTTATTTCAAAGCCTGATGGTAATATGTAGCAGACGTGTACTTTGTTTACTTGAAGCTAGAATTATTCCTACTTAAGAGTAATGCTTTCTTTATTTTCTTACATGTCGAATATCAAATTTAAACTTCAGTAATTTATTTTCGTCTCTGCATGTTACTTCAGGGTTTAAATTTCCTATGTTATCTCATTGGCATTCATAAAAGGCATTTGTCATTTAATTTCTGACAAATGACAGGTACTGCTTAATCGTTAATGATTACTTATAAATAACAGATGTTAAACATGTCTTTCCTGTGCTGATGATTAAGATTTTAATTGTTCAGAAAACGGCTTGGTTGCTGTTTTTCAGGTTATACTCAGTAACAAAAAATCATTTATTCTCTTCTTTGTTGTGATGCTGAAGTTGCATTTTTATAGGAAATGGAAACGGCTCTCCTTTCAACTTTAGTTTAAGAGATTTTGAATCTGAGATCTAACGTTGAGTGAGTTTGATCCTAAAAAATGAATGGATTATCAATGTCAGTACCTGATTTTATTGTAAATCTATGCATATATTTATGTAGTTACTAGTTCCATATGCTGACGTCTATATACATTGCAAGCTGAAATTGTTAACCAAACTTTTTTGTTTGTTGCCATTTACAGATCTTGACTTCAGTTTCCTAGAGATGATTCCATTCACTTTGGTTGATGGGGAGCCATATACACTGGATTGAGGAGAGAATTAGATGGTAATGCCTCCTTTAATAACTTTAAAAAGTACAATAAACATTCAAGAAACTATATTTGATTTAATTTACCTTGAAAATGTACATCATTAATTATAGAAATTATGCAATACTATACTTGCGAAAATGCACATATCATAAGATAGAGATATAGCAAATTAAGATAATCTTACTATATAAATATACATCCCTCAAGGGAAATTTGGTACCAATTCCAACCGTTGCACTAATTCTCTGTCTCTCGTGTTTCTGCACATATTGATTAAGATATTTAGAGATTACGGACATGAAAGCTGGCAATCAAATCACCAAACAAGGAAAAAGAACTAATTAGATATCTACAATAATAATAATCCATTCTAATGCTAATACAAGTATTTCTGTCGAAAAAAATGCCACAATAGTGGATGTTAGTCTAACATTTGATCATAAAGGTTAAGAACTAATGCCAAGGTAGCACTCAAGGAAATTTTTGCTATCAATCTTCAATTACCATACCCCTATGTTGTCTAGGCGGCGTTGTATGTCCGGACATGTTTACCTACTTAACGTCTATACGATTAATAAGTTAAAACTCGGTGTCAATTAAGTACGTAACATAGATAGATACTAAGCTCGCATGTATAAGATTAACAATAAGTTGAAATAAAATTCCAAAGAACATAAATAGGGGGGATTTGCGCGCTATAGCGTTTAGCATTTCCTAGAAGAAAAGAATTGTACCTATCTTCTTGTTAGCAGCAAGAAGGTGGTAGGTATGGACACTGCCACCAACATTTAGTATAACACCAAAATGAAACATTTCCATTGGGTGAGCATTTCTTTTCACAGGCAGGCACACATCATAGGTCATATTGATACCGTGTATGGACCTCATGTATGTGCACTGAGGCCATGAGAAAAATGCACATCAGTAACACAGCGATAATCTTGTTGTTGACCATAGCTCTTTCTGTATTATGAAAGTGAAGGGATGAAGTATTTATAGCTATTGAAAATCTAAGGTTCAAACTAAAGACAACTATACTTAGCTAAACAAAGGAGGATATGATTGTCTGCATCCAAAATAGGAACCAGCAAAGATTTGGACAGTGAGAAGCCAAATCCACTGTCACCCATTCTTCTTGAGGACGAGCTTAGCCATAAGAAAAGCTTAACTTAATTACTTAATTAGTCATAAACGAACTAGAAGTCATGCAAGCTGCTATCCACCAATTATCTACATATCAAAACATCTAATGGAGGAATCAAATATCCACCGAATTCCTCATTACACACAGATACATTCTAACAGAAATTAAAGAGAAGCAATTGATAGGAGTGAACTGGAACACGAGCGCGAAGACGTCTTTCAGAACCTGCAGAAATACCTTGGAGCACCACTTGTACTCAGCATGCATCTTTGAATGTTTTGGGTTATATAGGCTAGAAGTTGGTTATTTTGAAGTATATATGATCAAGAATATAGCAACCGCATCACAATCAGTTGATTGTGGTTTTCTGTACTTTTTCCCCTCGTATTCATGAATGATATGCCATTTCTTATATCTTGGACAAAAACCTTCGCCTTTACGTTTTTTCGTCCTCCAGTTTTGCTTTGGTAGTAGTTTGTGTGGGTATATATATAAGGTGTAGAAACATATTAACATGTGGGTGTAGGCTTTTTCTATATGTGGTTATCAAGTAAGCTTTAGATGCCGGTTATAAATGAATTCGAGTATAATATTTAGTCCCAAAGGCATTAACTAATGAATGCAACTGATAATTGTATTAACAGCAGGGTGGGAGACATGCAGAGTTCAGTCCAGAAATGAGTTCATCCGTGGCACGCTATATGCATACACTAGTGTTCAACAACCAATGGTGGGATTTGATACATTATCAAAGCTTCTCCCCTCAATAAGGAGCTCATCAAGGATGAAAAGCTTCTCTTTTGATTCTTTACCAAGGCGATAATGTGCAGATTGCCACCCTTTGATAAAACTACTGATCTCTCCGGCCTGACGATACAATTCTGCCACCTCATCCCGAATTTTGTTTGCCTTCTCTAGCCAGTTCTGAACTACTTCCTGGATCGCATCTCCATTATCTCGAGCTAAATGGACTTTGCCTTTAACATCAATTTCCGGCCTAACCAGCTCATCTTGCACTTTGCATCAAAGGTCGTTGACATCTCTCATACAACGAAAAATATAGCCAATATGGCGGTGGGCAGGAACAGTATAGATCATGATAACTTCCACAACTGTAGCGGCAGCAAATTCTATTGTAATTGCTCTGATAGATAAAGTTTGAACAAATTAGACTGAGAAAAGGGTGGATAATATAATCACCACAGGTACAGCAACAAGAGTAAACAACACAACGAGGAATAATGAATATTTGCTGCAAGAACTCAAAGATGCTAAAGAGCTAAACTTGATGTTAAAGGTAAGTTATAGATGAAATTGTAATGAAAGCTGAAGGGTTTCTACCTTTTGAAGTCCTGAAAGCATTGGAAGAAATGTAGATTTTTCCCAACATTGATACTTTTCTTTCCTTCAAATTTTAGACCAGTTTGCTGCGACTGTCAACCTCAATTTTTAATTCCAGATGACAGTTTTGTTTTGTATTGCTAAGTTGAGCATAACTTCGTCCATGGAGTAAAATTGTAGTCAGGTAGATGAATTACTAAAATATTTTTGTCAAGGTTGACAAAAGAAATGGTATCAATATCAGTGATAAATCTGACGAAGTTTTAATAGTCGCTGGAGACTACTATGTGCGACAATGTTTCTCGCATTTAAGTTATGGTTCAGTTAATTGGATCAGCCGGCCAAGTTCTTCTTTTATGTTAAAAAATTGTAAATTGCCATTATTGATACCAAAGACCTTAATATAAGCTCACATAAGCTCATGACCAAAGGAACATTCTGTTTTTCTTGTCATAGGAACCATCCTCCTCAAGATAATGAGTTCTGTTCATTATGATATTTTCTATCATAAGCTTCGAACATTCATACTCTATAAATAGTGAGTCGGAAACTTGGAATGCAGATTATCAAGGATGAGGCTTCTATCACTTCCATAATTTATCTATTATGCGGATATGCACCTATTCGTGCTTTCATTTCACCAATAAATAGGGCTAGGACATGATGTTATTAAGCCTTGATGATGCAATAAGGCAATTTCGAGTTTGTCCGTCTGTGATAACAACGGTGTTTCATAGTGTGTAGTAGGAGCTTCAACTATAAGCACCACTCTTTTCAACTATTGCTAGGAGCTTAAGTCGTGCTAGTCAAGAATTTCAGATTCAACCACAGCTTTGGCAGTCTTTGATTAGGATGGTTAATTCGAGCGTTTTTGGTTCCTGGCCTTATGTATCATTTCAGCCTCAAGGTTTCCAAGTCGTATTTCAGATATGCACACAACATGGAGTGAAAAATGTAACTAATAAACAAATATTGGCAGCAAAGTAGATAAAAAATAACGTACAGTGAAACCTGTCTTATTGCATCCTATATAAATGCACATCTCTAAATGCACAAAAAAACTTTGCTCCCAAATCCAAATTCTTTCTAATTGTCACCTATGTAATTGCACAACCTCAATATTTGCACATTTTTTGGTGGTCCCAAGGGTGTGCATTTATCTAGGTTAAGAGGAAAGACAGACTTCACTCCTTAGCAATGGAATACAATATCCAATTTGCCCAGTTGCAACTATATTTTTTCCACCTTTCTTATTTTTATGTTTATGTTTATCTTGGTAGCCTGCAACCGAATCATTTACACCATTTTCACAAAAATAAAAAAATGCCATGATGTTCACATAGTATGTACAGGGTTATATACATTGCCAAGTTTAGAAAGTATTACAGAGGACACTTCACAGTTATGTACATGCGTAGCTGAGCATAAAATCCAAATATGTGGATCACTGATCCTAACCAAAGGTTTTCTCACTACTGTAGCACATGTAAAGGAATCCGTCTTTGTCCTTAGAAGACTCATAAACCGAGTCAACGAGACTGGCTGTAAAATATAATAAATGGAAATAAGATAAGTACAAGATAATTCACATAATTAACCACAGAAAAAAACCAGCTATGCCATATGCATGTGCACAAACCTGTTTGAGGTAAGGTGTTGTTTACGAATACAAAGAGTGCTTTCCCAGGAGCAAGATGAAGTCTGCTGCTTAGGATGTGAATGAATTGCCCAATAGACATGTCTCTGGGTACCAAGTATCTGAAAGAAGAAAATAATTTACAAGATCAGGAGAGGCAAAAAGAAGAAAACTGTAATAGCTTAATAAGCCAGGTTAGAGCAAATGTTGGTACAGTATATGTTGTTCTGTTTTGTAGTAACGAGGAAAAGTCTACAGACAGCAAACATGTACATAACTATGTTTAAGGGCATAGGTGCCCCTCATCATCCTCAAGCACAACTTCAGAGGATGTAGTCAAAGAATGGTATTTTAGTAATCCAATTACAGTACCAGAACGGACACTTAGAAATTCATATAATCCCTATTTCAAATATCAGGTAACCATTGCTTCAAAAGATGTTCAGGTCTGTCTTCCAAATGGTGTAGATTGTATATTCTTCATTTTCTTGCATTTTTATATTTTTAAGCAAAATATGGCTAAAGATAAATAGTGCAGAGACAATCAAATTCATGAACATTGCATATTTATGCGAGGGGCCTTCAAAAAAATCACTGCTGCCTTTATTTACACAACCATCTTAGTTTAGTTCTTTATTTACCCTATTTCTTCAATATATGTATCGATGTCTGTTATACATATGAGAAGTTACAGTTAAAAAAAAGTATATGAGAAGTTAAAGGGCATTCCAGGGGTAATACCCACAGGTATTATCATTAAGTTCCCAAGTACAAATTGAGGTCGCAATAAACTACACACTCCAAATCTCCCTATTCATTTCTTTCTTTCTCCTCCATATCCGATTCTGACTCTCTTCTCATCTTTCCCCTTTATCGTTTTTCCTTTCTTGTAACATTACATATAAAGAAAGAATAAAGCCTTTACATCATTCTTCACCATGACATGCAGGTCTGAGGGAAGCCTTTCTAAACACATGTTGAATGTCAAAGCTTTCAAGCATTTCTACCTGTTCATGGATGTTATTTACTATATATGCTTGCACCTCTACTAGGCCTTGCTCTTATCTCTAATGCAGTACACCATGTGTTGAGAGTTGCTGGCAACACTGACTCAATTGACTCCCTTAAGCACTGCAATTTTGAACTCACTTTATGTTGCTTGCATTTCCTGGAATGAGACGAACACTGGTGCCTGCCTGCCTAGCTGTAAACCCCGCAATGGCAGTTCCAAGGTGATCGCTGAAGATCCCTCCATAAGACCCTGATTGACTAGTCCTTTTTTTTTATCCATAACCACACCGGTTTCCTGGGATCCCTAACCCACTGAATTCCGAACCCCCTAGGATTTCAAACTCAGGACCTCTCCTTTGGTGGAGGGTCACAACCATCACTGGGCCAAGAGCCCAATGGTTCCTTGATTGACTAGTCACTGACTTATTGCATGAAATTTTGTGTATTATGACCCTTAACAATGAAAATATATGTTTAACAGTTTTCAGATCTGCACTTATTTCAATTCTAGCTAATAATTGGAGAGAGAAATGAAAGGATTTCAAGGGAACTCTATGTCCAGTCACAGACATCTATCACAGTATCCAAACTGATGAGATGCTTTTATGCCTTCACTTCTATAAAAGACTCTGCAGAACCAAACTACGTATACTATGAGCGAAGTCTAAGACCAAGCTACAAATGTCCAAATTCTGACCAAAGCAGGTATCAACAACATTGCAGAAATGCAAATACTGAGCAGAATAGGCATTCAGATAAGATGCAGGAGAAGTCCAACTGTCAAATCTTGTGTCTGGATCCCACCTCATTCTTCAGAAATTAAGATCTCTTGAGATGGATTATCACTGGGAAACCCTGGGATTGGGGGCTGTGGTGTTGTTTTCAGAAACAGCACATGTGAAGTAATAGGAGTCATTACAATGAAATTGATTCAGACTATATCCTACTATGCAGAGTGCACACCCATTGTTGGACTGGTAAAGGCCTTTACAATGGGATACAAACAGGTTTGGGTTGTCTCTGACTCACTTGCTGCAGTATAAGCTTTCAACTCAAACAATGTTCCTTAGAAGCTGTATCTACTATGGAGATTCCAGAAACAAAAGTTCATCTCCTTCAGAATTACACAGGTCTGGAGGGAGCAAAATTTTAGTGCTGACAAGGCTGCAAGAAGAGGAAGTAGCATGGGTGCAGGAGAGTATCAATGGTTAGAAGAAGGCCAGATTTCTTGACTAAGATAGAAGTTCCATTTGTGGAATATTTTAGATTTCAAATGTAAAGGGATATAAGCATATGATTTGTGGAGCTATGGGATGCCAGACTAGTTGGGATGTCATAGTAACCTAATGATGCTATCTATATTCCTATTTCTGCTTACAAGTGATGTACATTCTATTAAACCCTGTAATCCTTTTTTCCACATATTTAATAAAAACAAAATGCTCACTTAGCAACAAAATAAGCCCAAGCTACAAATACCTGCACTCTGGATAAAGAAATCATCCAAAGCTGCTTTGCTAGAATACAGTTGATGCTTACAGTTCTCACAGCTAGCTTTGCACAGCACATAATCAGAAGTATTCGAAAATCCTTTTTACCGCTTTACACCACTCAATGCCTTCCATGTTGTCATGCCATTTTTAGGTATAACTGTTCTATTCTAGAACAGATCTTCCCAAGGAACTGCTTTCTCCTTTTTACCGCTTCATAAGTTGCTGCTACTAAACTCAGCTACACTCCGGATCACACCGTTTAGAGTATTAGAAATCTCAGAGATAGGGGAGAGCTCTACTGTGATTTCTTTACCCGGAGTATGTGTTCTATGAGTGGGAACACCCCACTTGCAGTCTCTAATGACATTAGAAATGGATGCTCTCTTGTTTAGGTACCTGTCATACGTATATTTTCGCGTTGAATCTGCTTTCTGGAAATTCTAAAGGATGTTACACATCAACCGGTGACTATACCAACCATAGTGTTCTGATCTCCCAAATATAGCTAATGGAGACGAACTGAGAATTTCAAAGCTTCCGGTAAAAATATTCCAATCACATTACTCAAACTGCACGGTATCAATTATCTCGGGTCGTCCCAATCCCACTCTGTTGTTTATTGCCGGCGAATAGAAGATGCGCACATCAACAAAAATACTCGCAAGTCTCTTTTTTTTCGGAAGGTGGGTTAGGGCTTGGTGTGTCTCTCTTTCTTGAAAAGACGAAGAGGCTTAGCTAAGTCAGATTCAACTGTAAGCTTATTCTAGTTGTGACTTAGAGAACCAGTATTCTGCAAGATTGTCTCTAATAAAGCTTATTCTAGTTGTGACTTTGTTTAATTATAATAGCTGATCTTTGATTATGAATTTGTTTTGAAGTGAGAATTTTTCGATCGCAGCAAAAAAATATCGAAGATTTCTGTTTGATTTCATCTGTGTGTACTCTAACCCTTTAGATAATTGCTCAATTGTGAAGTTATACTCTGTTTATTATTCAATTAGAGAAAAATAGTTTAAGAGGGATAACATTAATTTAGTAATTTGATTAATTTGTCAAGTATTACATTTGCGTGGATCTATTTTCACTAGGAAGTTCTTACTTCCGCCCACCATGATCAGTTGTTTGGCATGAATTATCCGTAACTTGAGTGTGAAATTACTCACAAAAGACATTAAATTTTACTTTTTTCTCCATTTATATAGTAAGGTAGTAAATAAGAATTGGGATCAATCGATATAAAGTATGCTTTCGTTTTTCTTCTTCATGTTGGATTGATTTTTGTTTATAGACATTGTCTCAATGGTTTCTGTTTATAGTGGTTTGTTTTTCATCTCAAACATCAACATTACTTTCAAAACTTCTCAATGGTTTATTTTGCTCAAAGAAAAAGATCAGAAAATATTTATAGTGGTTTGTTTTTCATCTACCGATATCTTGATGAATGTGTAGTATATCAGGGTTCATGGACATTTCTCAGTCTGATCAATAGGAGTCTAAGAAGATCACGCCTGTTGCCAAACTATAAAAGTTGGAACTTGGAGAAACCAGTCAACTTACAGCAGTATTATTTTCCTCCCTTCCTTCGGTTACTTCTTACAGATTATACGTTGTAGATCATACCAACTTCCATTAAAGACGTATGCGGCACATTGAGAAAAACATCGGGTCCCCTACAATTCTTGCAAAGATAAGCATAAACAACCTTTATAGCAAATCTCTTTACCAATGTGGATGTTTTTTTGCCTTTACATAAGAGTGCCCGAGGATATAAGCAACCCCAATTTCCTTGGCTTTTAATATATGCAAAGATTCGTCTTTCAGGAGAGAACTGTCTGCATAACCGTCTTCTGGATTTACCACATTGACATTGGATGGAGACTGCATGTATTTATCTTTGTAAGCATGATCATCAGATGCATCAATCTCACCCTCTGTTTGTACGAATCTTATAATCATAGACAATAATATGTTGGTGTCCTGTTATACTTGTTGTTTTGATTTTCTCTTTGTAAGCATGATCATTAGATGCATCAATCTCACCCTCTGTTTGTACGAATCTTAGAATCATAGACAATAATATGTTGGTGTGCTATTATACTTGCTGTTTGTACTTGTTATTTTGATTTTTTCTTTGTAAGCATGATCATCAGATGCATCAATCTCACCCTCTGTTTGTACGAATCTTATAATCATAAACAATAATATGTTGGTGTGTTGTTATACTTGCTGTTTTGATTTTCTCTTTGTAAGCATGATCATCAGATGCATTAATCTCACCCTCTGTTTGTACGAATCTTATAATCATAGACAATAATATGTTGGTGGGCTTTTATACTTGTTGTTGGTCATTACTGTTTTGATTTCTTCTAATTTGTCATATACTTAAGGTTCTATTGGTACTTGCTATTATACTCTTAATAATGGAAATTTCGCTGAATTTACAGTAAGTTCCTTTCACTATACCGTCAACGGGTCGAAGCAACTACTCTTCATAATGGATGCTCCTGAGGTAACTCACATTACATTATTCGTCAATGTACTTAGCTTCATCTTTCTCAATTGTGCTTAGCCTATATTTCCATCTTCCGCAGTTGGCTATTTATTTCGTCTCTGTTTTCGTAACTGATTAAAATTAGTTACTTAAAATTACAGCCTATACTTTTCCATATTTGACTAATTATAATTTTAATGTTGTAAAAATATAAAACACTATAAATTTTAACGATTAAAAAAATAACCCAATACTCCTTAAAATTACTAATTGGGGATCACCACATACTCCTCCTGCAATACAACCAAATGATAATACCCCGCCAAATATGGTCATACGATCAACACCTTCAAATGATAATACCCCGTCAAATATGGTGCATACAACCAATGATGTTACGTCACCAAGTTCTTTAGCGCCGAAGGCGCGTCGACGTAATCGTCGTGGCATTAATTAATATGCAAAGGTGGACCGAAATTGCATCTTCAGATTTATTTACAGGATTATATAAAGGTATTTTTTTTCTCAGAGTTCATATGCTTAGTAAGAAGTCTCTTCCATCCCTCAATTAAGAATAACGACCTGGCTACAGTTAGGCAAATCATTTTATATAAACTCAGGTAAGTAAATAGAGGAGAAATTTGGACAAAGACAATATACAGTAATCATGGTATACAACTCCATGAATTCACTACAAACCAAAGTCCTAAATGCAAGCGTCCTGAAAGATTCCTAAGCATATACATTGTGGTGATGGGAGTTTCAATCAATTGATGGAGTGGGATTGGATGGTCTAGAAAGTAAAACATCTCTAATCGCAACAATCGGCATCATTCTCTCTCTAAATCTGCAACAATTGGCATCATTTTCCCTTTTAAAGTTCTCTTTCAAATTTTGAATATGGCTGACAATCATGATGATTCTCTTCAAGCCATTGGTGTGAAATTGGTGGGTGATAAATGTGTCTATTAAACGTATGTTATGAAGAACTTCTAAAATATGTGGGGTTATGGTTCAAGGGTTACAAATTGCCTAGCATAGAGATGGCATCGTACTTGCCAACATTGTATAACATGGCAATAGATGGTAATCACATTGCATAGCAGTAGAAGTAGTAATCGGATCGACAATCGCAATGGCATGACACTTTTCTTTTTTGTTTTGGCAAACATCTCACATCATGAGTTTGGGAGATGCCTAGGTAACAATTTCGATATACTAGTGTAACAAAGAGGGTCGTAAGAGAAGCCAAGTGCACAAAATGTGTCTCAAAGGAGAGAAGACGAGTAAGACGATCCTCAAACTGTGACAGGGGGGATGATGAGGAATGCAGTTATAATCATGTCGTAAACCAAACTTAATGCATACAAAATAAAATACGCAAGATAACTATTGATACTAGATCACCAATGGCAGTCATAGCGTTACTGAAAGGCTTATCATGTTAGGGATACTCAGAAATGGATTTGGTTCTTTTTGTCAAAGAAATTAGCTGGAAATAATTATTAACAATATTAGGAACCAATATGCACTTACAACTAGTCTCTATCATAAAAGGAACCAAGTCCATCTTTAAGCACCTCCAACATGCTAAGTCTCTAAGTGATACTTTAAATGTCATTGACAAACCACTCTCCAATACTTATTTTGTAACTTATATTTTGCATGGCTTAAATCCAAATACAGCATGATTGTGACTACAAATCTCAACTTCCCCCCTAACTGCCATAATTTGAGGATTTTCGACTCGTCTTTCTCCTTTGTGACAAAGGCTATGCACTCGCCTCCTTGGCACCCTTCCTAATCACTCTTTCGGTCTCTGTACTGCCCTTACAGTTGTTCAATCTCTTGGCCTTGTTGTCTCCACTTATTGCCTCAATAACAAAAGTTGTAACTATTCCCAAAATAATCCTTGAAAACAAAATCACAAGAACAAGCGCAGTAACCAAAATTTTGGCAACTAGAACAAGATTAATTCTACCTTTGGTAATTTGGGTGCTTTACTCAAAGCCTGTCAGCATTGTAGGGACAACAATCACTTAACTCCTTAATGTTCTATATTATTTGGCCAGTCTTCTCAGCTTCGGACAATGCTTGTCGGTTTAAAATTAGAACCATAGATAGATAAGAATTTGTAACCAGATGGGTACTTCTAATGGCATGTAGTATAAATACGAAGACACGTCTTTCAGAATATGATGGTATGCCCCTATCATATGCTTCGGAGTTTATTTATTTGGTTGACCCCTTTTATATCTGACTCTAACACGGCCGGACCGCCTATATTGTACAACATGCTGCACAATTTATGAGCGCTCATTGCACTGACCACCACCTCCTTGTCAAGTATATACTGTTATACCTCAAAGGCACATTGGACTTTGGCTTTGTCTTTCGTCCTGTTCCTAGGCTATTGTTTTTAAATGCCTTCTCTGACGTTGACAAGGGTGATTGTCCTGACATGCGACGCTCAACCACTACATTTTATGCCTTCTTAGGTCCCAACCTATTATGTTAGATCATGACGAAACAACCTACTCCCTCTAAATCTAGTAACGAATCGAAATATTGGGCACTCTCTCTCTCTCTCCCACGTATGTGTTAAGATAATTTGGCTTTCTCATCTTCTCTATGAGTTACAATTGACTTTCTTTCGGCCTAGCACTCTCTATTATGATGACTCTGGGTACTACATACATAGTCTCCAACCAATGTTTAATGCTCACACAAGGCACATTAAGCTTAATTGTCGTGATGTGTTTGCTTTGGCATTCATTTGGTTCGATTTAGACCTTTTGTTGATGAAACGGAAGAACTTCATAAGCATAGCTTCAAGCTTCCAGCATTAGCACTCCAAACACGTCTATCTGAGAGCGCCAAGTTTGTGCGGGAGTGTTAAACCAGAGTCCTAGTATGTCTTAAAGTTCTGACTTGGATTACAAATTCTTCCTATTTAATATGAATACCTCTGTTGGAGCGGCAGGGATTGGGTTTTGAGAAGTTTAACGTTGGGCAGAGAGAGAGCTTCTAATAATTTTGGACAAATTAATATCACATTCTTCACTTTTTATCTCTCTCTCTCTCTCTACCATGGAGAAACCAAGAGAGAAAAATGGAGGTCACCCAAAGCAAAGGGCCTCTACTCCACCATAATTAGATATGGTTTTGTTGAACATCAACAACAACACATGGCTACAGAAACAGCTTGAGGTCTTCTTCATCTCTCTTATTTTTTCCTCGTATTTTCGTTATTTTTAGTTGTTTTATTAATGAGTAATTGTTTCTATATTTTTAGTCATTGATTCTATGCTTTGTCAAAACTTGGGGTTTTTTAGAATTTTGGGGTTTTTCTGATTTGTTGTCGCCCTTCGGATTTCCAACAACCATTCACGGCTAAGTTTCTATAGAGTATTGTATTCTTGGGGGCGTGGTTCCTTCGGGCTGTGTATCCTTAAGGGTGTGTTAAATATTGCTCTTTAGTTGGGATTACTAGATTGGAGGAATTTCTGTTTCTCATGGGAATTTGCAGGTTTTGGGAAATTATGTATTGTCTGATGTTCTTATAACTCATGTTGCAAGTCAGGGTTTCGTAAATGAAGGTTTTATCGGTGTTCCACAAAATCACCCACATAAAGAATGTTCATTTAATCAATTAATAATGGTTTTATTCGTGTTCTAACTATAAAATCACAAGATACCCAATAATAAAAAAAACACTTACTTTTTCTTCTCCATCTGAGGAAGATCGGAACTTGAATATCTTTCAACAACCACCTGATAATAAACACGCAAATAATTAGGCTAAAAATGCCAACACCAACAAATAAAATATTGCAAATTTATCACCAAACGTTTCTACATAAATAATGAAATTACGTGCTAAAATAGTTAAATTTAGAGACTTACGGGCACGCGATCGGGATATTTAGATATAATATCTCTTGATTCATTAGATCGCTCATCTGTTTATCAAATCAGATGAAATAAAAACAGATCAAAGGGTATTTGAAGAACAACTACAAAGAGATGAGAGAGACGTACCAAAGGTGAACTCTTGTTTGAAAGATTTCATCTTCATCACCATTAATGGTTGGTTTAATGGTTTTCCGGGGGATGGGGTTGGTTTAACAAAAACACAGAGGAAATATAAATATGGGTTTTGGACCAGGGACTATTTCGGATTGGACTGGACAACGAGAAGTGACTCTCGTCTCGATTCGGCTTCGGAGATGTGGATGATTCCATTTTTTTATTCGCGTTCATTCGTATATTAAAGTAATTTTTTATTCTATCAAAAACTTTTGTAATTCGTAAGAGCATCCTCAGCAGCTGGGTGGGTGGATTCCCCAAAAGCCAGGGTGAATCCAATCCACCCCACAGCAGTTGTGAATTCACCCCAAGGTGAATTTTTTAAGCGTTGTTCAGAACCACGCGCAAGAATGAACGTCCCAGATACGTCCATGTGGCTCAATCTAATCCATCCAACACTCAGCGTACTTCAGAACCGCGCGTAACTACTATCCAATAGAAAAATGCCACGTATTGTTTTTTTTAATATATAGCCGCATAGTTCTGAATCGCGCGGCATAACGCTGCATCTTTTAGGCTTATTCTTATACTTTTCCTTTCAAGTGTTATTTGCAACTAAGGCATTGACATTATAAGCTTGACATATCCAAAGTATTAAGCTTGGCATACCCAACCTTACTCCACAAGTTTCTCAACCCAACCCATTCCCTCCGTTAATCACTTAAAAATGTTGGGAGAGTCTAGTTCGTGACCGAGGCATAATTTCTCCAAAACCAAACGCAACGTAAACGCGAAAGTAAAACGAAGGGGGAACGTCGACATCACAAATAATTGGCCGTTACAATTGACGTCGGACAACGATCCCACCCCATCGTATGAAGAGTTGAACCGAGTAGATATCCTTCCAGACGGCTGGGTCCATATTTCTGTTGGATCGGAGGAAATGCCAGTAAGTTATGTAAATTTTATGTGTTATTAACGTATATTGCAATGTGTTCGATGAAATGCCCGAATGAACTTCTAACGTGTAAATGTGTTTTATTTGTCAGAACTGAGATGAATTACAGTGTAGGGGATCATTGGATAATGTACTGAAGTGGTACTAATAGATTACCGTGTACCCAACGTTGAAGAAATTGGTCGACGATATGGGTTTTGAGGAGTTTTGCTCGATTAAGGCAAGAAACTCGGATAACCGTCTCATTCATGCTCTCGTGGAATGGTGGTGGCCTTCTACCCATACCTTTCACTTTCCTTGCGGGGAACTGGATTTCACACCATTAGACTTCGTCATGCTAACGGGCATATCTTTTGGGAGGGGTCGCGAACTCCCGTACGACGAGATGTACTCCAAGTTAGAGGAGGCAGAAAAAATGTTCCTCGAAATCACAAGCTCTGACATCAGGTACAGTAACATCACTCTTTCCTATTTTAAAAAAGTGGCAAGAGCTTTTGAATCCATGTCTCCACAATTACGACTCAAAAATGGATATCGTGTATGCACGGGAATTTATTGCCTATATGATGGGTAATCTCTTCTTCTCAAATGGTGCCACATTCCTTCGGGCGGGTTATCTTACAGCGTTGACACTACGATAATCTTGGTGTGTCGGGTTTTGACTGGGGTACGCCGATTATGGCGGTTTTGTATCGGGGGATTGATGAAGTCTCAGTTCTGAGGGACGGGAAGGTGAAGAAATTGATCACCGAATTCTATGCGGTGTTGGAGTTTTGGTTCTTCGTGTACTATCGAGTTGGAATGTATCTAGTTAAGGTACATAACTTTAGCCATATTTATCCCCGTATTTATGGGTGGAGAGATGAAATGGCGAGTATGGGGTCTGAAATCTATCACTCTTTTGCTATGATCAGAGATATGATAGAATGGAAGGACAAAACTAACATAGATTGGCAACCATGGCACAAGTCTAGGCAATTAATCCGTCTAGAAGTAAAAGCTGCTTCAGCGCTGAGCTTCCAGAGGGTTCTATTAGTGTTAGTCCCATATGGCCACGATACGCTTTGGTATTTAGGAGACCAGTGTATGCGTCAGATGACCAGGCATGATAGTGTGCCCTATGACCCCCTTCAGGAGATTATGGAATTCCCAAGGTACGATTGAGCATTATATCAGAGGCTGAAGGATGTGAACTTCTACGATGGTCGCGATTATCTTGTTCCCGACATAGATTACATGACATATTGGCGTGCCGTTCATCAAAATCCCAAGATCGGTTGTTGTTTAGTAAAGAGGGTGAGAAATATTTTGATCGTCGGGCGTGACCTAGTGAGGCCCGATGTATATTTTCCACCTACATCGAGTTTAACTACGTCTTCACAGGTGTAAGACTATGGTGTTCAGGCAACCGACGATCCACGTAGATGGATACCAATCCCGGTGATGCAGGTACCATACCCTTATCCACCTACGTATAGTGTAGATGAGTTATGGCATCAGTCCCAAGGAATATGGTATGCGGCATATAAAAAATTGAGGTAACTAACTGACAACAATACTGAGTTGAGGAGTGAGTTGAGTCGGGCACAGGAGATCATCCGAGAGACGTCCGAGAGACTAGCTGAGATGTCTATTTCCTACCAAACAGAGTTGGTTGCACAATGTACCTATGACGAGAGTCTCGTACGTGGCAGACGCGCCTGCCAAACGAAGAAAGGTCATCCCAGTTAGGCTATGTTTTATTTATAACTTTTATTTATGTTTTGTTTAAACTATGTTGTGTATTAATATTGTTTAAACTATGTTTTGTTTAAACGATGTTTTATTTAAACTATGTTGAGTTTTAATATTATTATTTTTTTAATTTATGTTTTGGAAACTTGTTGTCTAAGTTACTCAATCATTAACGACTAATATTAATATTGCTTGATTAATATGAGACTGAAGTGAAGTGAGGAGTGTCAAGTCTGGTTGACCTCACTCTTATTGAAGCCGCCAAACCAATGTTTCAGTATGTTAATCCTTAGGCTAGTTTTTTTTATGCAAACTTGTTGTACAAGTTACTCAACGACCATATTAACGGCTAGTTTTTTTCCATATATAAATGTCATTCATCTCCTACACTATCCTCCCTTCTAATCTTCTACACTCTCCTCTCTCCTTATCTTACAAACAAAACCACTGTCTTCCTCAAGCTCTCAATCTAATTCTTAAAACCACTCTCAATCCTTCAATATGAACCAACAAGGAAACATTTTTTGAAGTCAATTTGGCACATTTGATCTGCCGCAAATGCCTAACACTTCCCAATGTCGGAATCACCATGTTCGCCAACTATTCCCACCACCTGACAATCAATTTTAATATCAAACCCATAGATATTATCCTTATTACCCAAACCAAGGATATTGCCCTTAATTTGATAGGTATATGGGCTCGTACCCTAAACTGGGAAATCTATATTATTCATTTCAAACCAGTTTCGCCGGAGGAAGTTCGAGTACCATGCCGATACAAGGTACATGGGGTTTAAATTATTTAAATCTTAATACATTGTCGGTTGCATCTCCGGTTGTCTCTCCGGTCATCTCTAAGGAACTCAATCCGGTTCTCACGAGAAGTAATACGCGCAGGAAGGCAAAGTCTAAAAGAAAGATGGCATCGACACCAATTATAGTTGAGGATATAGCTGAGGCTGAGGAACTTAATCCGGTTCTCACGATAAGTAATACGCGTGGGAAGGCAAAATCTAAAAGAAAGACGGCATCGACACCTATTATAGTTGAAGATGAACTTGAGGCTTTGCAGGAAGTTCATGACGACAAAAAACAATACTTTAACTCCAAAAATTGGTCATCCGATGACTTCGTGAATCTCTCATGCACTTGGTCCCAAGTGTCTCAAAACCTCGCTACCACGAACAACCAAAAAGCCGTTACATTTTGGTTCAAGGTGCGTGATTAATTTAACTCCTTCTATGTTGACCAATCGATGTGGCGATCGTACAACGGTATCAATTGTGGGTATAAGGGGCGGCTCAATAAGGAATGCTCAATTTTTAGAGGTATCATTCAAGACCTTGAGAGCCGACATCATACCGGTATTTGAACGGATGACTTTATAAGTATTTCATTTATTTTTCTCATTTCATTAATGTTCAAAGGTGAATCATACTCTAAAGAATTTTCTAACTTGATTTCTAGGAATGTATGGCATGCGATACATTTTTTTTAACTACATCGTAAACCATTTACACTTGGGGAAGCGTACAAAGTTTTGGAAACTTGCCCAAAATGGTCACAAATTCATCACATCGGCCAACCCGGCCGCAACGTCGCTAGAAAGTCAAATTTTAACGATAGCCCGGGTAACTCCACCAATACCGATCTTGAAACACCTACATCCGGCACTTCAAATATCGTAATTCCAGATGATTTTATCAACGTGGAAGCACCACTATATTCTTTTAGGGATGTACGACTGGACGACCAAAAAAATACAATGCAAAAGAAGCGGCAAAGTCAAGTATAGGTTTTTGGGGGAAGAGGATGCCTGAGACAACGTCCAACATGATGAAGTCATGGAATGAGAGAGATGAGAAGAAGAAAGAGGAAAAGAAAGCTAGAGCTAGAGCACAAAAGGAATTACAGTTGGTTAGAGAGGTTGCGATTCAAAGGAGGCGTGAAGCCGAGCTAACTCAAATAAAAGCCATCGACGATGCACATATGTTTAAGGTGATGACAGCGGACCCAAGTAACCTACTACCGGCACAAAGGCGTTGGATGAAGAAGCAGATTAAAGAATATTTAAAGAAGTTGAAGGAGCAGTGTCCAAGTGATGACAACGTTTCTAGTGATGAAGATTATTGTAATCTTTAACGTTAATAGTAGTTATTAAGTTCTATGTAATTTTATTATTATAATAAAATTGTTATTAATGGTTTGCAATCCTTAAAATTGTCGCAAAATCAAAAAGCAGAAGCAGTAAACTATGTTTCCTTAAAGTGTTATAATGATGAAGACTTGGAAACAAAATACATTACAACTTTAACATTAAACTTGGAAACAAAATACATTACTTTAGAAATTAAACAAATAATGATGAAGACTACAATTACTCCACCCCTTTTCGATTCCACAAATGCACGACAAGTTCATCTCGTAATTGGAAATGAGCTCCTTCATTTCTAATTTCATGAATCTTTTAGATGTACTCTGCCATAGTGTTGATCGTGTGTCTTGGATTTAAGTCCTCCTTCTAAGTATCCATAGATTTTCTAAACACGAGATTAATATCCATTTGCCAGATATAAGTATGACGTTCATCTTCGACGATCATATTGTGCAAGATTATACATGAGCACATAATATTTCCTAGATCACTAGGTTTCCAAAATCGCGCACCGTGGGCCAATATTTGAAACCTAGCTTGTAATTCCCCAAAAACACATTCTACGTCTTTCCGATATGCCTCTTACATCTTCGAAAAATGTCTTTCAGCATCGTTGGACGGATTTCTTATAGTTTGAACAGGTGTTTGCCATTTTGGATAGACTCTATCTGCTAAGTAATACCCCATAGTGTGCGGTACTGTGCCTATATTATAATTACATGGCGGCACAACTCCATTAGACAAGTTGTTGAAAAGCCACCCTTGATGTAAGATATTCACGTCGTTGTTAGAATCGGGCACCCCAAAGAATGCGTGCCATATCCAAAGATCTTGGGATGTAACCACTTCTAAAATCACCGTCGGGATTTTCTTATACCCGATATATTGTCCTGCCCACCTGGTAGGACAATTCTTCCATTTCCAATGCATACAATCTAAACTACCTAACATCCCCGGGAAGCCTCACGATCCATTCACTTCTAACAAGTGTAATGTATCATCTTTATTGGGAAATCTAAGGTATTGAGCTTTGAATTGTGTTATAATAGTTTTATAAAAAAAATTCAAACACAAAATAACTGTAGACTCCCCAATCCGAAGGTATTCTTCTTGGGCGTCTGCGCTTGTACCGTAACATAATATGCAAAGTGTGTACGTTATCTTTTGGTACGAGGATAAACCCATAGTCTTAGCGGCATTTTCTCTTTGAATAAAATAGGGGTTCGAAGAAAATATTTGATCATAAATACGTTAATACACACCTTCGCTCATGCGGAATCGACGACGAAATGAGATACCTTTGAATCTTGGGTTGTCACCGAAGTAATCCCGGTTAAGGCTAACCTCCTCTAATTTATGATCACGGCTTTTCCACTTGTCAATCCTTCCCCTTTCACTATCTCCCCGCCTCCGTGATGATGTCGCCTCTTGCTCTTTTTCTTCTGCTTCTCCCATCTCAATCATAATCTTGCCATACTCGTGCATCAACTCAATTTGACGTCGTAATAGCTCTTCGTCACCGGACGATGATGAAGATGATAACTTCCAAGATGAGAGTGATATGTTAGGCCTGAGTAGGTCAGCAATGATTTCGTCAGACATGATTCGGCGCAATTGATAAGAAATGAAGAAAGTTGAGATTTGAGATATAAGATGAATGTGTTGATTATAGAAAAGAGTAGAAGATGAATGAGGTTTATAAATAGAGAAAAAACTAGCCGTTTATAGCCGTTGAATATCTTGTTGAAGAAGTTTGATCAGGGAAAAACCAAGGTGAAATAATGGGGAACCAAAGATATTTTTTATGCAGGCTTTTGCCGCGCACTTTTGAACCGCGCGGTAAAACTAGCCGTTTAAAAATCATTCAATCTCAGCCGTCCACGTGTCTTAATCCTGGACGTTGAAGCTACGCGTAGTTCTGAAGTGCGCTCAATGTGAGCCACTAGATTATTTCTACGTGGCAACATCTTATTGGTTAATGGCCTATGCGCCCTTCTGAACTGCGCACAAAGACTATGCGCCCTTCTGAACCGCGCGACATGAATTCATCCCAAATCCACCCACAGGGTGGAGAATCCACCCCTAAGGTGGATATTGGGTTGTCATGTCATCAAATTTACCTAGCTGCTGGGAGGTAGATTGCTTGGTGAAGAGGGTGGATTGGTAAATCTACCTTGCCACGTCAAAATTTACCTAGCTGTTGTGGATGCTCTAAGAGCTTTGCCCCAAACCAGGGTGAATACCATCAACCCCAAAAGAATTCCACAGCAGTTCAAAAATAAAACCAAGGTAAATTTGCCCTAGTTCAAAACCGCGCGGGAACACCACCGGGCACGATCCAGCCACATGGATTAATCTCAGCCTTTCTATCTATCCAGCGGACTTCTAAATTGCGCGGCATAAGCAGCCAATAATGAATTGCTACGTCTAATTTTTTATATTTTAAAATTAGCCGCACAGTTCAGAACCGCGCGGCATAACGCTGTAAGTTTTAGGCATAAATTTGTTTTTACCTTTCTCAAGTGTTATTTCAAGTTTTACCCAAGCCATATCCAAGGCATACCCAATCCTTACTCTACAAGTTTCCCAACCCAACCCATTTTCTCCGTCATCGACGCCGTTAATTACTTAAAATTGTCAGGAGAGTCTAGTTTGCGACTGAGGTATAATTTTACCAAAACTAAACGCAACGTAAACGTGGAAGTAAAACGAAAGGGGAATGCTGAAGTAACAAATATTTGGCCGTTATAATTGACGTCGGACAATGATCCCTCCCCAATGCTCGAAGAGTTGAACCGAGTAGATATCCTCCCGGACGGCTGGGTCCATATTTATGTTAGATTGGAGGAAATGTCTGTAAGTTTTGTGTAAATTTTAAGTGTTATTAACGTATATTGCAATGTGTTTGATAAAATGCCCGAATGAAAGTCTAATGTGTTAATGTGTTTTTTTTGTCAGAACCGAGATGAAATACAGTGTAGGGGATCATTGGATAAGATACTGAAGTGGTACCAATAGATTTCCGTGTACCCGACGTTGAAGAAGTTGGTCGACGATATGGGTTTTGAGGAGTTTTGCTTGATTAAGGCGGGAAACTTGGATAACCGTCTCATTCATGCTCTCATGGAACGGTGATGGCCTTCCACCCATACCTTTCACTTCCCTTGCGGGGAACTGGGTTTCACACCGTTAGACTTCGTCATGCTAACGGGCATATCTTTTGAGAGGGGTCGCGAACTCCTATACGGCAAGAGGTACTCCAAGTTAGAGGAATCAGAAAAGATGTTCCCAGGAATCACAAGCTCTGGCATCAGGTACGGTAACATCATTCTCGCCTATTTAAAAAAGTAGAGCGAGCCTTTGAATCTACGTCTCAACAATTACGACCCACAAATGGATATCGTGCATGCGAGGGCATTTATTACCTATATGATGGGTAATCTCTTCTTCTCAAATGGTGTCACATCCCTTCGGGCGGGTTATCTTGCAGCCTTGACAGACTATAATATTATTTGTGTGCCACTTTTTGACTGGGGTACGCCGACTATGGCAGCTTTGTATCGGGGGCTTGATGAGGTTTCAGTTATGAGGGACGGGAAGGTGAAAAAATCAGTCACAGGATTCTATGCGATGTTGGAGTTAGGGTTCTTCGAGTACTGTCGGGTTAGAATGTATCTAGTGAAGGTATAAAACTTTAACCATATTTATCCCCATATGAGTATGTGGAGAGATGAAAGGGCTAGTACGGGGTCTGAAATCCATCATTCTTTTGCTGTGATCAGAGATATGATAAAATGAAAGAACATAACCAACATAGATTGGCAACCATGGTACCGGTCTAGGTAATTAATCCATCCAAAGGTAAGAGCTACTTCAGCGCTGAGCTTTCAGAGGGTTCTATTGGTGTCAGTCCCATACGGGCACGATACGCTTTGGTATTTAGGAGACCGCTATATGCGTCAGATGACCGGGCATAATAGTGTTCCCTATGACTCCCCTGAAGAGACTATGGAATTCCCAAGGTACGATCGAGAGTTATATTAGGGTCTGAAAGATGTGGACTTCTATGATGGTCTAAATTATCTTCTTTCAGACGTAGATTACAAGACATATTGGCGTGCTGTTCATCCAAATCCTAAGATCGGTTGTAGTTTAGTAAAGAGGGCGAGGAATATTTGGATCATCGGGCGTAATCTAGTGATGCCCGATGTACAATTGCCACCTACGTCAAGTTTAGCTATGTCTTAACAGGTGGAAGACTATGGTGTTCAGGCGTCCGACGATCCACATGATATGGGATGGTTCATGGATGCGGCGGGAACGAACGATCAACGTAGGCAGATACCGATCCTGGTGATGCAGGTACCATACCCGTATCCTCCTACGTATAGTATGGATGAGTTACAACATCAATCCCAGCGAATACGGTATATGGCATATGAAGACTCGAGGCAACTAGTTGACAGCAATACTAAGTTGAGAAGGTAGCTGAGCCGGGCACATGAGGTCTTCCGAGAGACGTCCGAGAGACTTACTGAGATGTTTACCAGACAGAGCCGATTATACAATGTACCTATGACGAGAGTCTCGTACGTAGCAGACGCACCCGCCAAATAAAGAGAAGTCGTCCCAGTTAGGCTATATTTTATTTAGAACTTTGATTTATGTTTTATTTAAACTATATTGAGTATTAATATTGTTTAAGCTATGTTTTATTTAAAATATGTTTTGTTTAAAATATGTTGAGTATTAATCTTGTTTTTTTTAAAGATTTTTTTAGAAACTTGTTGTCCAAGTTACGCAATGGCCATATTAACGGCTAGATTTTTTTATAAAACTTGTTGTCCAAGCTACTCAACGACCATATTAACGGCTAGCTTTTGTTTTGGACACTTGTTAACGCCCATATTAACAGCTAGCTTTTTTCAACTATAAATGTCATTCATCTTCTATAATTACTCTACCCCTTTTCAACATTAAACTTGGAAACAAAATATATTACTATAGAAAATAATCAAACAATAACGAAAACTACAATTACTCCGCCCCTTTTCGATACCACAAATGCACGACAAGTTTATCTCGTAATTGGAAATGAACTCCTTTATTTCTAATTTCATGAACCTTTTGGATGTACTCTGCCATAGTGTTGATCGCGTTTCTTAGATTTAAGTCCTCCTTCCAATTCTTCACGGATGTTCTAAACTCAGGATCAATATCTATTTGCCAGATATAAGTATAGCGCTCATTTTTAACGATCATATTATGTAGGATTATACATGCGCACATAACATTTTCTAGATCAATAGGTTTCCCAAATCACGCACCGTGGGCCAATATTTGAAACATAGCTTGTAATACCCCAAAAACACGCTCTACATCTTTCCGGTATGCTTCTTGCATCTTCAAAAAATGTCTTTTGGCATCGTTGGACTAATTTCTTATGGTTTGAAAAAGTGTTTGGCAATTTGGATAGACTCCATTCGCTAAGTAATACCCCATAGTATGCGGTACCGTGCCTATATTATAATTGCATGGCGGTGCAACTCCATTGGAAAAGTTATAGAAAAGCTACTCTTGATGCAAGACGTCCACGTCGTTGTTAGAACCGGGCACCCCAAAGAATGCATGCCATATCCAAAGATCTTACGATTCAACCGCTTCTAAAATTACCGTGGGGATTTTTTTATACCGGTATATTCTCCTTCCCACCCGGTAAGACAATTCTTCTATTTCCAATGCATACAATCTAAACTACCTAACATCCTCGGGAAGCCTCGCGATCCATTCACTTCTAACAAGTGTAATGTGTTGTCTTCATTTGGAGATCTAAGGTATTAAGCTTTGAATTGTGTTATAATAGTTTTATAAAATTCTTTCAAGCACAAAATACCCGTAGACTCTCCAATTTGAAGGTATTCTTCTTGGGCATCTGTGCTCGTACCGTAACATAACATGCGAAGTACGTACGTTATCTTTGGTGCAAGGATAAACCCATCATCTTAACGACATTTTTTCTTTGAATAAATAGGGGTTCAAAGAAAGCATTTGATCATAAACACGCAGATACACACCTTCGCTTATACGGAATCGACGACGAAATGGGATACCTTTGATTCTTAGGTTGTCACCGAAGTAATCCTGATTAAAGCTAAACTCCCCCAATTTATGATCACGGCCTTTCCGCTTATCAATACTTCCCCTTTTACTACATCCCCACCTCTGTGATGATGCCGCCTCTTGCTCATTTTCTTCTGCTTCTCCCATCTCAATCATCTCAATTTGACGTCAGAAGAGCTCTTCACTTCTGAACAATGATAAAGATGATGAATCCAAAGATGATAGTGATGGGTCAGACATGAGTAGGTCCGCTAGAATTTTATCATACATGATTCGGTGAAAATGATAATAAAGAAAGAAAGTTAAGTTTTGAGATATATGATAAATGAGTTGATTGTAGAAGATTAAGAGAGTAGAAGATGAATGGGCTTTATAGATAAAGAAAAAACTAGCCGTTGAGCATTTTGTTGTCCAAGTTTGATCAAGAAAAAACTAAGGAATACAGGGGAACCAACATATATTTCATGCATGTTATTGCCGTGCACTTCTAAAATGCGCGGCAAGAACTAGACGTTTGGTTTGAGTTAAATCTAAGCCGTCCACATGTTTTAATCTAAGTCGTTGTCTATACGCACAGTTCAGAAGTGCGCGACATGGGAGCCACTGGAAGCTTGACAAGTGTCAACATCTTATTGGATCCAAAGCTCTGCACAATTTAGAAGGGCGCGACATTAATCCACCAAAAATCCACCCTGAGGGTGGAGAAACTTGTGTCACGTAGATTTTCGACCTAGCTACTGGGAGGTGAAGAGGGTGGATTTTAGAATCTACCTGGCCACGTCAGGGTATACCTAGTTGCTGTGGATGCTCTAATTGATGAGATTGTGAAACGATATTGTACGTGATTGGATGCTCTTATCCATATAAGTATATAACTAGTATACCGCTAAACTAGGACCGACGGTTATATACTGTTAAGCTTATACCTGAAATATACATAATCACTCTCCTTTTTAACTATGTAATTATAATTTGCAAATGTTGTGGATAGTCGATATTGGTAAATAACCGTAATGCATCCAAAATTCTTTCAACATGTATTTCTACAAAGGGCTACATAGTTAATTAGTAATTCAAATGTATCTTGTTGAGGGTGTAACCTAGTTTGTGTGGAAGACCATATACTAAGTTGGTAGTTGACTCAATGAGAATCGATATTATTGATGAATCTTGTAATGGGTGTTGCCCCAAAAAATGCATGAGCAAACTCCATGCTTAAATTATGTTCTTGAAAATTACTAATTTATTCCAACTAATGTTGGATACTAAAGATATCCAATGTTCATGTAGAAAGATACATGTAGTGGTAGAAATCAAGGTATAAAATTGACAAAATAAATAATATATTAAAAAAAAAAAAACCTACAAATGTAGGGATTCTTGGTTTGTAAATTCAATAGTTTGGTAGAGGGCAAGAATAAATCCTGAGTAAAACCCATAAATTCCTCAAAATATATGCAATGGTGTTAAAATCGCTTCATATTGAATCCAGATTTAAACCAATATCAAATCCCTAAATCGTTGCTGTAAGAGCCTAATTTCGTATATCGAACTTAGTCTCTCACACCAAAGATAATGAAAACATTAATAAGAAACAAGTAATTGTGGGGACTGTTGCCTTGGTCGTTCGAACGACTATCAAATTTTGTTCGAACGACCCTTGAACAACTTTATGGAATTTTGGCCCAGCCACCCAAGTCGTTCGAACGAGTATTAGGCTCGTTCGAACGATAATGCAAAACTCTATTTTTAAGATGGTTTTGGAACCATTTATTTGCCTCGAGATTTGAGAGATTGTAACTATGTTCCCCTAGTATATAAAGAGGAACTTAAGTCTCTTTTGAGGCTAATCCTTTAGTAAGATCTATTTGAGAGGAAATCCTTGAGAGAACCTCTAATTGCTTGAGTGATTATAACTTTGGGATCTTGAATAAACTCTCTCTCTCTCTCTCTTGTACGGTGGACATAGGCAATTTGCCAAACTACCTTAAACTTGTATATTGTGTATTTATTTGATTGTTGCTTGTTTATGGCTAACTAAATCAACTTGGAGTTTTCAGTTTTCGGGCTGCGACTCAACAATTGGTGTCAGAGCGAGGTCGATTCCTTGGTGGTGTGCGAATTTGAGGTAACTTAGGGTTTCTTAATTTCAATTTGGTCTTGGGATTTGGTTAGTTCATGAAAATTAGGGGAAACATGGGAGATGTAGTTGAATCGAGTTCTTCGGCCCCGAATAGGAATACAATGGTGATGTTCAACAATGCCAAGATTGAAGTTGAGAAATTTAACGGTACAAATATCTTTGGCATGTGGTGATTCGAAGTTTTTGATGCCCTAAGTCAACAAGACTTAGACGAGGTATTGGAGAACAAACCAGATGACATAGAGGATAGTGTATAAAGGATGATGAACAAGAGGGCTTGTGGCCTAATTTTTTCTTGTCTTGCTCAAGACATTAAGTACCTTGTGATGAATGAAACTTTCACAAATTTTTTTAGAGGATTCTAGAGGAGAAGTACTTGGTAAAGAGTATCCAAAATCGACTCCACTTGAAGAGGAAGCTTTACCGCTTCACTATGAGGCATGGGATTAGTATGTCGGAGCATTTGAATGACTTCACCAAGTTGTTAGCCGACTTGGAAAATCTTGAAAAGATAGTTGGGGATGAAGACAAGGTACTCTTGTTCTTGAATT
Source organism: Kingdonia uniflora (assembly GCA_014058105.1). Classification (NCBI taxonomy): domain Eukaryota; kingdom Viridiplantae; phylum Streptophyta; class Magnoliopsida; order Ranunculales; family Circaeasteraceae; genus Kingdonia; species Kingdonia uniflora. Next base: position 1,039,214 of record JACGCM010000440.1, on the reverse strand, counting down.
CACTTCCAGAAGAATTTGAGCACTTCATTACGACAATAACTAATGGAAATAGTTTATTGAAATACACGGATTTAACTACGACCATTGTAAATTACGAGTACCGGAGGAAAGAGAAGCGTGAGATCGGTAAGTTTATATCCAAAGTATTAACGGTTCGAGGAAGATCCTCGGACAAGAGGAAGCCGGTTGGTAATAACTCTCAGTCAAAATTGAGAGGTCGTGGTAGAAACTGAAATAACTTGGGAAATGACCAATGCGTATTTTGCAAGGAAACGGGTCATTGGAAGAATGAATACCCCACGCTTCTTAAGATGAAAAAAGGGGGGAAAATGGGCTCTTATGTGAATGTGGGTCAGGACTCAGCAATGGGAGGTAATGATTATGATTTCTCTTTTTCTATAACATCTAGTGCATGTGTAATTAATACAAAAGAATAGATTTTAGAATCGGGTTCTACTTATCACATTTGTCCCAAAAAGGGTTGCTTTTCTAGTTTGAAAATGCTCAAAGATTAAGCGGTGTTGATGGGAAACGATAATCCTTGCCGCATCATGAGGGGAAGTACCATTCATCTAAAGTTGCACAATGGGCTGGTTAAAGAGATTGATGAAGTTTGGTATATTCTGACAATGAGGAAGAACATTATCTTAACGGGTTTACTTGAAGTGAAAGGCTGCAAGGTTGTGTCTGAGAATGGGGTATAAAGGGTTCTTAAGGGAGTTATGGTTGTATTGAAGGGCCAAAGGAGAAGTAATAACTTATATTATTTAGATGGTACAACTGTTCTTGATGAGATTTCTATTACGGGAAGGGATGAGCCCACTTCTAAAGATACCACACTGTTATGGCTCATGAGTTTGGCGCATGCGGGAGAAAAGTCTTTGAGAGTTCTCGCAAACTAGGGGATTTTGAGAGGTGCCAAGATGTGCAAATTAGATTTTTGTGAACACTGTATTTTGGGTAAGCAAACAATGGTTAAGTTTTGCACCATGATCCAGCGTACACGTGAAACCCTTGATTATGTTTATTCTAATGTTTGGGGACCCTCCAAGAATGTATCGATAGGGGGGAAGCATTTCTTTGTATATTTTGTGGATGACTTCTCTAGGCGTGTTTGGGTGTACACTATGAGAAGGAAGGATAAAGTCATAAAAAAAATTTAACATGGAAGAAGTTGATTGAGACTCAGACCGGCAGAAAGATCAAGTCGCTCCGTTCATATAATGGTGGGGAGTACACGAGTGATCCATTCTTGTAAGTATGTCAGGATGAGAGGATAGTTCGATACTTTACAGTTAGAGAGACATCACAACAAAATGGGGTAACTGAGCGCATTAACCGTACTTTGCTGGAAAAGCTACGGTGTATGTTGTCCAATTCCGGGTTGGCCAAGACATTTTGGGCTGAGGCTTTGACATATGCATACTATCTCGTTAATAGGTTTCTTTTGGCTACAATTGAGGGCAAAATACCAATGGAAACTTGGTCGGGAGAACTTGTTACAGATTATGATACTCGCTCATATATTTAGGTGCTCGCCATACTATCATGTTAAGGATGGTAAGTTGGATCCACGAGCAAGGAAAGCCATTTTTCTTGGTAAGAAGAAGGGTGTAAAAGGCTATAAGTTGTGATGTCACTTTTGATGTAGCTTCTATGATGAAGTCACACGACTCTGAGAACATAGAGATGATGACAAATGAGGTATTGCAGTGGGTGGAGATTGATGTATCTTCACATTGGCCAGAAAGTTTTGTACAAAAGGGGGTGTCATCTACCAGTGTGACAACGGGTGATGAACCAATAGTTTATGTTCCAAATGATGAAGACACGGAGGAAGGTGGAGTATTTGATAGTACGGATGAAGAGATTTCGGTGCTGGAGTCAATCGTAAAGAGTAAACTAAAGAGGGATGTAAGTAAACTGAGTTGGCTTATAAAGGGTATGGTACTTCCAAAGTAGGGGTGGCAATTGGGTCTGGTTGGGTTAACCTATCACTGGTTATCCCAGGTTCGGGTTGAGAAACCCCAAACCCAAACCCCGACCCATTTATTAAATGGGTCAAATTTTTGAACCCATACCGGACCTGCTTATAATCGGGTTGACCCGAACCAACCCATTAACCTGTATTAGTAAAAAAAATCATAAAATGTATGTGAGAATATGATGATTAGAGGGTGATTGTGAAAACATTTGAAAATCAGCGGTGAAATGAGATCAAAAACTCACATCTAGTAAATGATAACAATCCACAGAAAATGCACAAATTAGAAGAAAAAAAGATTTGAAGAGAGAATATTCCTTAGAAAGGGAGAAAAAAAGAAAATAATATAACGAAAGTTTAACCTATGAGAATGCTAAAGAGTATCAGAGTCATTGGGATCAAATGACCCATCACTCTAAAATAGAGAGGGATAACTACATAGAGATTTAGGAATTAAACACTTTTGAAGAAACACTTTAAGGAAAAACTAAATATTCATAGCTCGAATAATTAAGAGCTCGTTGGTAAAAAACATATATTCAAAAAAGTAGAATCAAATAGAGGAGAATGAAGTAATTGCTACCATCTTTGTCCAAACGGTACTTTTTAGCGAGAATTGGTTAGAGTATAGCATTACATTATATTTGACTTAAACGGGTTCGTAGGTCAACCCGAACCCAACCCGTTATCTAAACGGGTTAGTTGGGTCAACCCGAATTGACCCGAAACCTCGAAATGTTAAACCCAAATCCACGAAATTTATGTCGGGTTCATGTCGGGTTAACAGGTTCGGGTCAAATTGCCACCCCTATTCCAAAGGCGAAGGCCATGCTAGCCTATGCACTTTTGGTCGTTGAAGTAGATGTTCCTTCCACCTATAAGGGAGCTATTTTCGGTTCTGAGGCTAAACATTAGGAGGGAACAATGGAGGAAGATATATATTCTCTTTTCAAGAATAGAACTTGAGAACTTTCGAAGTTGTCGAAGGAAAAGAAGGCGATCGGATGAAAAAGGGTCTACACAAAGAAATAAGGATCTCTTGATGATGATATATGCTTCAAGGTAAGACTTGTAGCCAAAGGCTATGCTTAAAGGGAGGGGATAGATTACAATGAAGTTTATTTTTCCGGTGGTGAAACACTCCTCCATTCGTATCCTATTGGCCTTGGTAGCGTAATTTGATTTGGAGTTGAAACAACTCAATGTTAAGACGGTGTTCTTACACAGGAGTTTGAAAGAAGAGGTCTATATGACTCAACCGAGTAGGTTTACAATTGCGGGGAAGGAAGACTATGTGTGTAAGCTAAAAAATTTGATGTACGGTTTGAAACAGTCTCCAAGATAATGGTATAAACGGTTTGATCAGTTTATGATTAGGCAAAAGTACAAGTGGAGTCATTATGACTATTGTGTTTACTTACGCAAGTTATGTGACGAGTCTTTTATTTACTTGCTTTTGTATGTGGATAATATGCTTATTGCGTATAAGCATAAAAGTAAGATTGATAAGCTGAAAAACAAATGGGTGAAGAATTTGAAATGAAGGATCTTGGAGATGCGAAAAAGATTCTTGGTATGAAGATTCATAGAGATAGAGAAAAAGGAATTGTGTGTCTCTCTTAGACGATGTATAAGAGGAAGGTACTTCAGAGATTTGGAATTAATGGGAACACAAAATCTGTATGTACGCCCCTTACTCCTTATTTTAAGCTTAAGGCTTTTATGTCTCCAAATACTGACGAGGAATGCGATTATATGAGTTAAGTTCTTTATGCTAGTGCGATTGGTAGCTTGATGTATGCTATGGTATGTACTCGGCCAGATATTTTACAGGCGGTTGTTATGGTTAGTCAATACATGCATGATTCGGGTAGAGATCATTGGCGAGCTGTAAAATGGATTCTACGGTATATCAATGGTATTGTGGATATTGGTTTAGAATTTCATAAACAAGATTCGATTGATCAGTTTTGTGTGAGTTATATGGATTTTGAGTATATGGGTGATTTGGATAAACGACGGTCTATTACCGGGTACGTGTTTATATTGGCTGGAGGACTGGTTAGTTAGAGATTCACGCTACAGTCAACGGTGGTACTATTTACTATCGAGGTGGAGTATATGGTGGTGATTAAGATGATAAAGGAATCTATTTGGATGAAAGGTCTTCTGCGTAATTTAGGCATTAAGATGGATAATCTTGATATTTTTTGTGATAGTCAGAGCGCTATCTTCTTGGACATAGATCAAGTTCATCATCAACGTACAAAACATATTGATGTACATTATCACTTTGTTAGAGAAGTACTGGAAGAGGGGTGAGATTCTGCTGAAGAAGATTCACACCAAAGATAACCCGACAGATATGTTTATGAAAGTTGCTTCAGGAATTAAGTTCAATCATTGTTTGGACTTAGTTCAAATTCTTCATGTTGATTGATTAGATTTTTTGGGAACTATGGGCGACTTGATCCACGGCGGTACGCAGGCAACCATTGATTTGGTACAGTCGATTTGGGTTCCTTAAGACATTTGGTTGGTTTGGGTTTCTTGGGACATTTGGTCGATTTTGGTTTCTTAGGACATTTGGTTTGTTTCTTGGTCATTTGCGATGCTTGGCTTTGGTTAGTTTCCTTGGGCCGCTTGTGTGTTTGAGTCTTTGGGAACATTTGATGGATGAAGGGGTCTGTTTGGGTCCATTTGGATGGTTACTATGTTCGGCTCAGATTTCAGTTCGTTTGGTTGGGGAAATCTTCACTGAGGTAGCGAATTGTGGGGACTGTTGCCTTGGTCATTCGAATAACTATCAGATTTCGTTTGAACGACCCTTGAACAACTCCTTGAAATTTTGGCCCAGCCACCAAATTCGTTCAAACGATTATCAGGGTCGTTCGAACGACAATGCGAAACTTTATTTTTATGATGGTTTTGGAACTACTTGTTTGCCTTGAGATTTGAGCGATTATAACTATGCTCCCCTAGTATATAAAGGGGAACTTAAATCTCTTTGGAGGTTAATCCTTTGGTGAGATCTATTTGTGAGGAAATCTTTGAGAGAACCTCTAATTGCTTAAGTGATTGTAACTTTGGGATCATGAATAAACTCTTTCTCTCTCTTGTACGGTGGACGTAGGCAATTTTCCAAACCACCTTAAACTTGTATATTGTATAATTCTTTGATTGTTGCTTGTTTGTGGCTAACTAAATCAACTTGGAGTTTCGGCTTCTGGGCTTGCAATTCAATAGTAACTGCTAACACAAAGTTTACCGTGGAAAACCTTTGAATATGTTAAAAACCGCAACCTCTCTTGAGGATTTAGAAAGTGAGATATTATTGATGATAGTTAGCTATTACAAAGAATGCTCTGGATAGTTATGTGTAGAGTTTCTGGGTAGAATTTTTTTTGTAGAATTTCCTGTCCTTAATTTGTAGTTCTCTGGTCCTATTTATAGGTCTTATAATATAACTATTTGACGACCATTATTATTCTTAATGATGGACGTTACAGTATGGATTTGATGAGTCTTTGAACTGATTGTATAACGGTATGATCCTTTGGTTATGTAACAGCTTCATTAATGACGAAGTGCTTGTTGAATCGAGCTGTTGATGTGAAGGTCGAGAATAATAAGTAAACTCTTCTTTGTAGTTGTTCCATAGTGTGTCACGTAATCGTATGTTGATGAGGTCGAGTAACTATATGATGGTCGAAGATGAGGCTTGAGTCTGAGATCCGGAATAGGCCACAACAATCGCCCCCTCTTAGTCAAGAGCACGAGAAGCATTATGGGTAAGTGGTGTTGGTTGAGAAGCATCATTAATCTTGTATTTAATATCTGGGGATCATTTCCAATGTTCCTTTATGAATATTTGTTGTGGCTGTGGGGTTCCCTAGAACCAATGGCTCTGGTCAAGATTGTTGCATGGGAATTTCTTTTGACATTGGGAATTTGGAACGTCATCTTTAATGAGGTTACAGTATAAATATTGTTGTGGTTGGCTGTTGCAGTTATTATTCGCCAAGTACTTCTTTGATTCCATAGCTTATGCAACTTTTCTTCTCTGTAACTATTATGTGGAGAGGATGTTGACCACCAAATGGCAGTCTCGCGAGGCTAGGGTTCTTATTAAAGTACAAGAATTGCTATTCTGATACTTTGGGACCCAGTATTTGGACCTTCTTACTCCGATTCCAGTGCGTCCTACTTACCACGGTATGATGTATGAAGAGGTAGAGGAAGTGGATGACGATTACTATCAAATGGTCAACTATATAGTAACGTCGGGGCAGGGGAGCCGGGATGGTCTGGATCTTCTGGCAGGGGTGATGGTTATAACGGCGGACAAAATGGTTGGTGTACGTTCGAGGAAATATCGCCGGTACACTGTTGGTGAGTTGATTCTATGAAAAATAGAATCATTCTTCTTTCTCTGCCACACGGGGATGATAAGGGTTATGGAGGAAGAAGGGAGACAGAGAGTAGAGGCATGCTTCCAGTCTTCATCTTCATGCTCTGTTACAACCATTTTCTTTTTCTTAAAGAAGGGTTTTAGTCTGCAATATAATATGCAGATCACTTTGTAAGAAAGTTTTGAGATTCTGTAAGAAATATTCGAGCTAATGAAAATTTTTTGTTGGGTCAATTTTGTATTGCAATTCAAACTAAAATATATGTTCAATATACTTATGTAATGCCCTGTTTGATAAAGCAAACTAAAAAATGAGAATGAAACTAAAACTGTTGATAGATTAAAGTTTGCGATAAAAGTGGAAATAACAGAAAAGAATTTTGGAGTTCGAATATATGTTGAAATGTGACAGTTAATTGTGCCAAACTGAAAGAAGTTTATTAAAGTGAGCTATAAGACACCAATCTGTGGTAGAATTGATGTACTGGCAAAAATTGAACTGCGGCGAACTTGGTATGTATGTAAATCAGTTGAGATATTGGGAAGTGAGTTCGAAATAAAAATGGTCAAAATATAATGAGGTCGCTTGGAGAAGTCAAACTCAAATAATTGGATAGCACGATCGTAATGCTTTAGATGTGATTGGTATGTTTACGGGTTGTTGAACTTGACTAGGAAAATAGGAGAATGCTTTTGTCGAACTATGTGTAGGATTTGTAGTTTGTCAACCTAAAGGATATCAATAAAATTCTACAACCAGTTTGCATAACACAATCATATGTAATTCCAGGTTGACAGACTACAAATCCTACACACAGTTCGACAAAAGCATTCTCCTATTTGCCTAGTCAAGTTCAATAACTCGTAAATATACCAATCACATCTCTAGAATTATATATGATTGTGTTATGCGAATTGGTTGTAAAAATTTTGATCTGCCATCTTGGAATTGTGTAATGGTATTTAGCATAGTTGTCATTGTTAATATGCGTACTTCCATGGACTAGGTCATTAGAGTTCCAACTAACTGTGCCATTTTGTAGGAATCGAAGTATGCTGCTGGTGTGCTACATGTGTCCTTTGTTGGTGATAGAGGATGTTTACTCCATACTGTAATATCCTGATGATTTGATGGTCCTTTGGAGAAGTTGTTTCAAACTGTTTTAAAAATGCCTTGATGTAGTTGGGTAAAGGATATTTGCGCGTAGTTGCTTGGTTGGAGCTGCTTCTGGACGTACATGAATATTCTGTGCGAGCCTTATATTTTTGGGTGCGCCATCTGTGCGAAGCACGTGATGAATAATATCCCTTTAGGATATACTTCTTAGAATGGAAAGTAATAGTTGTCAAAAATATTCCCAAAATTATGCTGATATCCTTGTTATTAAATAGTTGCTCCCGTAAAATATATCTTCCCTCAAAATCTGATTAATAGACAATATTGGTGGTGTACAAAAATATATCCATGTTGGCTATATAAGATCTTGATCCTTTTGTATTGTACATTGTATTCTTATGCAGTAGAAGTTTGCTTTTGGTTGATTGGAAGTTATCATGGTGAGGACACAATCTCAGCGTGCTTGTCATGTGGCGGAAGGTAGGCTAAACATCAAGGTGGTCGTACTTCGTGAGCGGTACTTTCGTTTGTTGCCTTATAATGCTATGTTACCAAAGTGGCCGTTGCAGTTGGACAGTTTATATGATGAAGGTAGGCGTGCAAAGTATGATCGTTATTTCTGGTGTGATGTGTTCTGTGAGTTATTTTTGGATGTAACCCTGCGAATAAATATTGTTTGAGATATCGTACAGGATAAACTGGCTGAAGAGGAGGAGAAGGAAGCAGGAAGGGAGATAAATCTATGTGGTAAATTGAATCACCTGGGCTGCTTTAAATGTAACTATATGTGAATGTAAGCACGAATTGAATAAGTAATCTGTTTACAGTGTTCTGTGTTTGTTATTTGTTGAATGTAGAATAGTACAAATTGAATCAACGAACAGAAAAATAGGATTAATGTGTTTGTCTAGCTGCTTATGTGGCGGATACTATAGATTACAGTTGTCTGATCCTAACAGCTATGTAGATAATTTCAAATTTTGAATATTTACTATTTATAGGAATGGCGTACGGTGTGGTACGATCTTGATTGAGTGTAAAAGCATGGTGATGGATTGTGTAGATTGTCTTGGGAAAGAGGGATGGAATTTCTTAATGGCTAAAGCTAGAGACATACGTGATAACAAAACACGTTATCACAGAAGTAATGATGACGCTGTGAGGCAAAAATATGTGCTTGTAGAGGCAGTAGGAGTGACCGACACGTGTCTGAAAGAACCGTCGTTTCAAAAACCGCCGGAGAGTATAAAAACTCGTCTCTCTCTCTCCCTCATAAATTATCTACAGCCATAGAGAGAGAAAAAAAAAGTGGTGTAACCAGTATTTCTAGAGAGAGAAAATGCTTGAGTTATGAGTGTAATCCTGTAGTGAAAGCTTCATCTGGTGAAAGAAATTTGTTGGAGAAATAACGTAATCATTCATCCTCAGTGGAAATTGTGGGCATAGTAGAAGATTATGGATCTTCCAGTACAGGTTCATAAAATTTTGATGCTCTGTTGTGTTTTAAAGAGAGTAATAGTCTATATTTGTGTTATTGTATCGATCACCTTTGTATTTTTATTGATTGGGGATGGGAGAATTTTGGAATGTAGGGGAAAAAAAGGATTATTTTATGATATTTATGAATATTTGTTGAAGCTCTATGCATGGCAACTGTCTCTGTTAGAAGAAGAGGGAAAGTTATAGATGATTGTCTGTTGCTGGGGAAAGTTTTGAATTTTATTTTATTTGACTGGGTAGGGTAGGGTTTTGATTTGTTGTATGTGTGGAACATCATGTGACCATAAAATATAGAGGAAATAATAAAAAAATATGTGTAGCTGTAAGTCCAGTATGCGTTCTAAAAACCCAAAGCCTAGTAGTAAATTTGTAGTGTCGTCCAGTTCAGAGGAAACATCTTCGTCGTTTAGAGAGGACGATTGCGAAAGAATGGAGGAGACTGTAAATAGGAGAGAAGTCACTGTAGGTGTAGGGACTAAAATGCCCAATGAAGTGAGTAAAGTAGTAGAGCAGGATGATACAGGGGCGGATGATAAGATATTTTATGTATATCCAGAGGGAGTAGATGTAGGGAAAGAATATATGAAATTTAAAAAGAAGTTAACAGGGAAGTGAGGTAATTATGTAATGGAGCAGGGTCTGTAGTTTATGACCTTTGTACCAGGGAAAGGGGAAAATATACATTATCAAGTGTCCAGTCTAGATTTGTGGAAAAGGGATAAAGGAATTGGGGAAGATATAGAGATTACGTATTATAATGGGTCGGGTATGGCATGCCTGAATGATGGGCTTTTATGTTATATGAACCAAGTGGTATATGGTCTTAAGATTCTTTTGACATAATTTTAGAAAGGGGATATGAATGTGTTGCAGTGCTGCCCCGCACAATTAAATGGTAACGTGTTTGTGATGATGAGGGCATGTGAGGTGTTGAAAAAGAGGTAGAGAGAAAATGGGATTGTAAAGCAGTTTATTGTAGCTGACGTGCTAAAATTTTATAAAATAAAGTATGTGAAAGCTCGTAGTAGTGATTACCTGTTTAGTGACTCGTCTAGGCCAAAGTTTTTTGACTTCGAATCTGCTGGTAGACCATGGAATGACCATCTTGTATGGGTAAGGGTTAATTGTATGTAGGTTCCAGATGAACTAGCGCTCGACCTGGACTATAAATATTTTAATCCGAGTAAGTAACGCTTGCTAACTTGACCGAATATCAGTTTTCTTATGAGCTGCTAATCATTTCCTTGATTTTGTCTGTTCGGTCCAGATCACAAAGCTGTCCTGATAAAATGAGCATGTTCAATTGCGTAGCCCTTGAACAGGTCGAGTTGAATCAAGTGTTGGGAGATTTGAATATCCGTAGGGATAAAAGAGTAGACTTCATAGTTCTAAAAGTACAAAAGGCTCACGAAAATCGAGCTATGGCTGGTCAAGAGAGTACTAAGAAGGTTGTGAACAAGACCCTTCATCCTCTAGGGGATTTGACTGGTGTAGTGGCGAGTTTTCTGGAAGGAGAATCTTTGCCAATACGTATTCGTAAGAAGAATACAATAAAGACTAGATAAACAAGATTTTATGTGGAAAACTCAGTAAAAACTAAGAAAAACCACGTCCTCGAGGAGGATTTTGATGTAAAATCTAGTAAGATGCTAGTTATTTCAAGTTTTTGGAGTGATAGTAGGGTTAAGGAGTAATGGATAATAGAGTTGCATATTCTTGGATCCTAAATCCTTTATTCTCTGCCTGTATTTATAGTAGATACAGGTAGTTTACAAAAAAAGAAAGAAACAATCCTCTATTTCAGGGGGAGTGGGCAAACTTTGCGGATCTCTAACAACTCTTTCCTTGACCAGGCACAACGGTTACTTTTGGTAGGTCGAGGACTAAGGGTATCTTTTCGAATACTATATGTTTTCGATCATGTATGGCTGTCTTCGACTACGCTTTGCTGGCTTACTATTATCAAATCTGAGGAATATGCTACTACAATCACCCCATTCTTGACATAAGTACTTGTGGTTGTGTCGAGAAGAAATTGAAAGCTGAAGAGGTTGCCTAATTTTATCATGAGTCGTCGTTGTCATTTCCAAGGTCAAAGTGAATTGTATCTAGTCATCTATTTCCCGAGGAGCAATTAATGTGGTACGTTGGAGCTAACAGATTCAAGTTGGGTATAAATAGATGTATGTAAGGAGGGTTGGTATGGTGGTGGAAATAGGACGATGCTGCCCTATGTGTGGAGTAATGCGTTGTCTGAGGCGGAAGACGGTGAACAACCTGTGGTAAAGCTCTATCCCAAACTAATTTTCTATATTTTATCAGTTGATCGTGTCATGGTGTAGAGGGTGGGGGAGGTATTGCCAGAGAATCTTTGTATCTGTCTGAACCAATTGTGCTATCATGCAGTGCTAAAGGTAATGGTGTGTATCAGTTTATGGGAGAATGGAATATTGTTCGTAGTGAACACAAGGATGGGTTGGCTGGTTGGGCATCCAGGGATCTTGCCGATCGAAATGAGTGTTTGCAATTTTTTGCTGCCTTTAATCTGTTGAGGCATCTCTTAGAAGTTCTGTAATTTGAGATTCATTGAGCTTCTTACGACTGTTACTTCTGGTGCCAAAAATAATGCCAGATTCTGGGTAAAAGAGGCTTTAATGTCAGATTCTGCTAAAAAAAAACACAGAGTAATTAGTCTTGCAAGTCGAATGTAAAGATAGTAGTGTAGTTTGATGTAATGTAATCGAAGGATATAATTATCGAATGTAATATGTAACAGTTTGTTTATCAAATAAAGATCTTTTCTTCTACTTCTTCTCGTGCTTGTTTGTGTTGTTGGCGACTATATATGTTTATACGTTTTTATCGTCGAAGTTAACTGTGAGTAAAGTGAGTGCAGTAATGTCTAAACATCTCGAAGTATAGTTTGTCGAGTGGGTCCAGGAATGGATTTCGAGGTTGATTGAGGTGATTGTTGAAAATGTATAGTTTTGAGGTGAATTAAAGTTTGTTGGTTTACTTTGACTTGTGGAGTGTTATAAATATCCCCTGTTGTTTGAAAGAGAGTCATTGTGGTTTAAAGAAATGGTGAGACGAGATCACAGGCGCATAAGGAGGCATATAATCGTGTGTAACCAAAGTATTAGGAAATCTATAGTAAGTATATCGGACTCCTACGAAATGTCGATGTTTACTTGGAGGATCCATTGGGACCTGATTATGATGGTATGAGCGAGGCAGATGCCAAGGACGCTGATAAAGATTTTATGTTTCATTGCCAATTACAATACTGGACTTCTCCTGAGCTTGTTAGTTTTATGTGGACTCGCGCAAAGAAGTTGGTGAAGAGAGAAGATGATACTGCAGCTAGGGGTTTGTAATGTGATGATTATGGAAAAATACATGTAATGGTCGAGTTGCTATTAATATGATAATACAAATTGAATTTGATGTGATAATAAATTGCTGTAGTTTTTTTTTTTTTTTTTTTTTTTTTTTCTTGTCAAATGAATTTTGAGTTGGAAAATGTTGAAATGTAAGAATGACTTAGTAATGTAATTGTATGCCGATTTAAATTTGAATTTAGGAGGTTAACGAATGTGTGCCCGAAATATAGGGGTTTGTAGAGTAAATAGTAAATAACAATGGGGGGGGGGAGGTAAGGGTAATCAATTATGGTAAGGTATGCTCCTTTGGGTGAAATTTGGGAGTATAAAGAAAATGATGTGCAATATCTTTGCGATAAAATTGGGTATGCATTGTTGAGTATGAATGTTACAGAAGAAATTCTTTTAGACATGGAAGGGTTGGAACAAAAATGTAGGGGTTTGTTGATGTTGAGAAGACGAAGGGTCAAGGACATTGAGAAAAGACATACGAGGCATTACGTTCGAGTAGTGAAACGGTCATGAAGCGGTGCGATGAATAGTCACCATGGGGTCTATAAATAGGTCGGGTGTAGGCGACTGTTCATATTTTTTAAACTTGGAAGAAAATTTGTCCAGTACAAATTCACTGTTCTTGTCACTTGGATCATTGCTAACAATTGGGAAGGAGGAGATTGTGTGCTGATCAAAAGAGCAAAGCGGGCAAAAGATAGGGATACAAAGGTAGCGAGGTTACATGGTTAGTAACTGTGATGATCTAAATTATGTTTTTCTTGGTTATTGTCGAATTATGGTAGTTGTAGACATATATACGGTATTGTAGACAGAAGTTCTAAATTGTGAGGAGGATTTGTTATAGATAAAATGAGGTTAGGGTTTGTGATAGAGGTTGTCTAACGACTGTGAATGGTGTGTTGTGGAGGGTAATGGAGTTGCAGTGGTTAATAAAGGGGATTATAGGTGATGGTTGGGTGTAATTGGTGGTGAGTGGTGAAGAGAGAGTGGTTTGTTTTACGATGAAGATGGCGTGAGTGTAGGGATCAGTTGGGTTCACGGCGAGGATGTAGGGATTTCATGTCAAAATAAGTTAGATATGGCCGGAATTTTTGCCGGTAACGGCGATATCCATTTTTTGAACAAGAGTAGTTTTGGCGGGAAACAGTTCATGTTTCTTCGAGATCTCTTGTGATTCCTGAAAGTGGAGAAATGTAAATAAATAATTGCTCGATGTTTATAATTGTAATAAATAAAAAATTATCGAGAACTGAACGTAGTTCAATAATCGATGTTTATGACTAGGAAAAAGTCATATAAGTGTATCGAGAACTTTATGTAGTTAATCGAAGTGTAATAATGATAGTAGCAGACAGTAAATTGAGAATGATGTGCTGGAGAGCAATCTCGACAACTATATGAAGATGAATATATGAACTTATGAACATATATATGTATCAGATATGATAGATACTAAATGTGGAAAAAATATGGAATCTGATTTATAGGTTCCTTAAAATGGCTGAACCAATTGAAAATGATGAGAAAGATATATGCAACGACCTCGAAGACATAATGCCCTTGATGATTGATGTAAGGATCTGTGTACAATAGTTGGGAGGTAAATATAGGGTAGGGTCGAGTATTGCAGACATAGCTAGTATAGAACAGTTTATGGTGTCACCTAGGGTTGTCAAACTATTTGATGAAGAGGCTACTGAGATGGATATGGATCATGATCCCTAAGCTAGTGATCGAGAAGATAGTGGGGCTGGGGAAGAAGATGTGGAGAAAGGTGAAGAGGCATGTTATGGAGAGAGTCCAGAGACCAAAGAAATATTAAGTTTTAAGAAGTATGGTATTCCTGGGGATATAAGGTTAGAGGAGTATCAATATGAAATGATTGACCAGGAGATACCTTTAAATGGTATTCTGGTACACCGGGAACAAATTATGAAGGGGTTGAAAGTTCCCCTTGAGTTGACCAAAAAAAGTTAATGAACTTTTTTAATGTGGCACCTGGTCAGTTCAATCCGAATGTATATGATTTGCTTAGGGTATGTGGGGCAATAATTGGTCTACTTAATGGCAGGGGGAGGAGTTGATAACAGTCGATGATATATGTGTGTACTACAAGCTCAAGATGAACCCACATAAATTAGGCTACCGGTACTTGGCGAGGTTTCTCAAAAGACCATTATTTTATGATATGGCGTAAACTGGGGGGCGATACACTGATGAACGCTTACTTGTCTCCAGGAATTATGAGTTCGACAAGAAAGACCCCGGGGAGCTCCTAAAGAGAAAAAACTTTTACTTAGGTTTGTGGTTAGGTAATTTTAATTGTCGATGTTCAAAGTATGGAATTTGATGCTAATTGTTTCTAACTATTTTTGTGTGTTTGCAGCTTTGAAAGAGGTCGACAGAAAGTCAGAAGTGAAGGAAGAGCTGTATAAGATCAGGAAAAATTTCTTTGGTAGGATTGATAATCTGGTCATCGACCAAGATTGTGTGAGCACCTTATTTCAAGAGGCTGGTTTAAAGAGGTCAAGGGCTAAAGATACTGAAGTATCTGTTATCGATGGAAAAATGTCGGCGAAGAACAAGAAGGCTGCAGAGGCTAGTTTGCCACTGGACAATCCTTCCTTGGCTGGGTATAATACTAATACAGAGATAGATGCCATATTTGGAGAATCTCTGGGAAAGAACAAGAAGAAATGGGTGGCGAGCTTTGTTGTTCCCCCGCTGCTTCCTCACAAGAGGATTACTCGACAGTCAACAATGGAGGAGGTGGCTGGTACCGTCAAACTGGTTACTGCGGTGAATGGGCGTCCTCCACGGGGTGGGGGAGTGTGCTCTCGAAGAAGAGAGGTAGTGGTGAGACTTCAAAGACAAAATACTTTGAAGAGTCGGATGCCGAAGTTCAGAAGACCATGGACTCGTAAACGTCTGGGACAGACGAGCTGAAGAAGGAGCTGGAAGATTGTTTGGTTGGCATTGGGAGTTTGAATACGTTTTTCAGTGAGGGTCAGCGAAACATGTCGATGATGAGAAATTTTATTGCTTTACTTCACTTGAAAAAATTGGTAGGTCACTCGAATACTCAATATATGACTTTGTTGCAGATCAAGAAGTTGGTGACTGTTGCCATAGACCGTATTGTTGGCAGTGGTGAACTGGCAAATCAGCTTATTGCATATAAAAATATAGATAAGGATTTGATAAAGGAGAAGGAAGGGTTGAATACAACGTTGAATACTTACAAGTTGGAGGCAAAAAAGGCAAGGGATGCTGCACTTCGTGAAGCGAAGAAAGTGCCGGAGAAATAAAAATGGAGGCTTTGGCACTGTAGAAGGCAAACTTTAAGAAAAATGTAAGGGAGCAGGTTGCCGAAGTACGGAGGGCGATGGAGCTAGAGCATGGCAGGCTTCTTGATGAGGTTAAGGCTTAGATGAATGCAGAGAAGTTGGAAAAATGTAGAGAAGTGAGGGCCCATTTTGCTGAATAGTATAAGTAGTTGGAGGTAAGGAAAAAATTCTTCAAGGGGTTGGTGAAATCTGGGGGGGTTGTCTTTGATGATTCAAGTTCAGATGAGGAAGTGTCTGAGACTCCCAAAATTCGAGTTGGGATGAAAGTCAACGATGATGTGATGATGGTAGATAAGACTGCGCTCCCTGTAGAGTTAGCAGATGTGTAGGTACCTGAAGGTGCGCTGAATGTGAATGAAGTAAAATCTCCCTCTGTAGATTAAAATATTTATGTAAGCAGTACTGCTTTGGTGGAAGTATGTAAAAATAGTCGGTGGGACCAAAACAATTTAATCTTGTAGTATGCGATGAATATTTTTTTTTCGAAAAAAAATTATTTATAAAAATTTGTTGCTTGTGTTTTTTAAATTATGCTAATTTGTAGATTCGATAAAGTAATATTGTCGAATGTGACTGTAGATTGTAACAGATAAGGAACGAACACTTGTTTGCATCATATGTGAAAGATGGCCATGAAATGGCAAGTAATGAGAATGAGTGCCAGATGTGTATTCTTAGATGGGTATCTGGATTTAGATTTGAGAAGAGCAAGAACTCTAATAGAGGTTGTTTGATAAGTACTGAACGCAAAGTAGAATATCCTGCAGTGAGATAGTACTCACGTAAAATTGAATGATAGTCTGGATGCGTACTTGTCAAGTATTGATCGAGACCAAATCAAAATAGTAAGGATTTTGTTTGTCTGATGCATACTTGTCAAGTATGGATTGAGATCAAATCAAAATAGTAAGGTTTTTTCTTGTCAGATGCATACTTGTCAAGTATGGATCGAGATCAAATCAAAACAGTAAGGATTTTGTTTGTCTGATGCATACTTGTCACGTATGGATCGAGATCAAATCAAAATAGTAAGGACTTTGTTTGTCTGATGCATACTTGTCACGTATGGATCGAGATCAAATCAAAATAGTAAAGATTTTGTTTGTCTGATGTATACTTGTCAAGTATGGATTAAGATCAAATCAAAATTGTAAGGATATTGTTTGTCTGATGCATACTTGTCAAGTATGGATCAAGATCAAATCAAAATAGTAAGGATATTGTTTGTCTGATACATACTTGTCAAGTATGGATCGAGATCAAATCAAAATAGTAAGGATATTATTTGTCTGATGCATACCTGTCAAGTATGGATCGAGACCAAATCAAAATAGTAATGATTAAATTGACAATAAAATTTATTTATTTGAATCGGTGAAAATTATTACAGTGTGTCATCTATAAAATAGTTTTAGTTGGGTGGTATTACATGGATATTGGAGCTGTACTTCATCTTCGGCGAGTGAAACCTGGCTGTAGTCGGAGGTTGCATCCATCATAGAAAGAAGTTCGTGTCCTGTGATAGAGTCGAGAAGTTGTGGAATGAGTGGTAGCAGAAACTTTTCTGGGTATAAACTTGTTGGGTTCCGTGAAGTTAACACAAACCCTGATCTTTCCATTTTTCTTTGGTACCGCTACGATATTAGAAACCCACTTCGGATACTTAGCTTCCTGAATAAATCCTACCTCGAAGGAGTTTATCAATCTCATCGTTCACTGCATCGCGGAGGCGGGGAGCTAAATTCCGTCATTTATGAATGATAACTTTACTATCTAGAAGGAGGTTAATTTGGTGGCATGCGATTGACAGGTCGATACCAGGCATTTCTTGGAAAGTTCAGGCAAGGATGCTTATGTTTTTCTTAAGTAGCTGGATCATGGCTTCTTTCTCGTCGGTTGATAGTTTGGAGCCGATGAAGGTTGTACGTCTTGGACCATCGAGTTCAACAGATTCGATCATTTCGGTGTCATGCTGCTCGAATATGGGTGATTCATCTTGTTGTAGTTGCTATGCCTTAAAAAGTTTTGTTGTATGAGGGTTGGTTGTGGCAATTTCGCACATACGTGCAGCTACTTGGCTACCTTTGATTTCATAGATTTCGGGATCAGCTAGAAAATGCAATGCTAGATGATAAGTAGAAGGTACTGCTTTGATTGAATGTAACCAACTGCATCCCAAAATTCCCAAATATTTGGATTCAGCATCGATGATAAAGAATTTTACGAATGTAGTTTATGATCCCTCCTGAACTGCCAGAGTAATTTCTCCTGTTGCCGATTCTTTCGAACCATTGAAGCCGGTGATTATTGTTGTCGAAGATTTTACGGAATCTGTGAGGCCTAGGACTTCAATTGCTCTTCTGAACAATATATCTATTACATTTCCGGTATCGACGAGAAGCGTATATAGGTAGTCCTGTCCGACTTTGAGCATAATGACGAGAGGGTCATCGTGAGGGTATCTTACGTGGCTGGTGTCACAATCCTCGAAGGTAATATGGTAAGGACGTTTTGATTTGCTTGAGCTTGGGAGAAGTTTTGCTGATTTATCTAAGGAGGTCATTTTACAATAGGATGTAATTTGATCGTTTTGTTTTCTCTTCTTCCCTTTCTCAATCTTGATCATATACAGGTGGTGAGCTTTCCCCTGGACCTGATGTTGTTCAACTTCTTTATTTTTTGCTTTATTTTCGAGAAACTTTTAGATGTCGATGATATAATTATGAAGTCTTCCAGCTAATAGGATACGATAAAAGATTCGTATAAGGGAGTAGCAGTTGTCAGTTTCGTGACTATACACATTGTGATACTGACATAAAGGTCAGTTGGGGAGATCTGGAATGGTTTGCGGTGCGTGATAATACTCATCTCCCTTTATCGTGGGTTAGATAACGGAGAGAGTTATTATCATTGGTGGCAGAACCGGGACTGGTCTATCAGGTTTGTCGTCCCTTCTTCTATTATTATCGGCGTTTCTGTCGTATTGCTTGGGTGCTTCAGTAGTTACCGCTCGTTGGGATGGGGTAGAAGATGTTTCTCGATAATAGATAGCAGATGAGCTCTTTATCTTATCTTTCTTTGACCGTTCTAAAAACTTGCTTGTGTAGAGTAAGTTTTTCTCAAATTTTAAAGTCGATGGGCAGGGAGGAGGTGAATGATGAAACAGCGATCTTGGAATCTGAGTTCCCAATTTTCCTTTTTTCCAGTAAAAAACATTTGTAGAAACTCGCCAATGTCTCTTTGGTACCCTACTCAAAGAAGAATAAGGAATATACAGTGATCTCCCACTTTTTAGCATGAGCATAATTGGCTTTGAAAAGATGTTACAACTGGCTAAACGTAGTGATGGAGGCTTCTTGGATGGTATGGAACCACCAGAGCGGTTCTTCCCTTAAGCTCATATTGAATAGCCTACACAACATGTGGTCGAGTTTAGAATATAACCCAACTGCAGCTTTGAAGTGTCGGACATGGGTAAGTGGGTCAATCAGGCCTGCATATTATATAAACTTCGGCATATGAAAATTTTATGGGATGGCCATAACTTCGAGATGAGGGGAGATGAGATTTGTCTCGATTCTGTCAAGCGTAGATTTTCGGCCTGGGATCTTAGAGTTTATGGCCTGGATCCTATTGTTGAGGTCGTCTAAGGTGATGAACTGGTGCGGGGGAAATGGTAAGGCTGCGACCTGAGGACCAAAATCTCCTTGTCCTTTTGGTCTTAATCGATCCCTGAGTGGTCATCTTTCGGGTGGGGGAGTCTGATGACGCGTGCGTCGATTTCCTTGAGTTGTCAATGCCGAGGATGTTAAACCAAAATGTCGAGAAGCCCTGTTTGGATTCCTGGATATGGATCGATAAATTCGTAGCTCGTCTTTTCTTGGTTGATCATTGCGTTGAATTGCTCTTAATCTATGCTCTCTTCAGGCGATTGGAGGGGACGTCTGGGAGCCAGTAAATCGATCTTGTGTTCTCCCATATCTTTCTGACGTGTTTGACTCTGTTGATTTAAGGCTTTCCTTCATTTGTCTTTCTCTATTTAAAGAGCTTGAGCGTGGACACGCCGATCTTCCAGTCTTGGGGCTTTTTCTGTAGCCATTTATTTATGAAGCTCGAGTACCGTACTGTGCAGGTCGACCGTTCCTGTTATGGGATACATTTTTTGGTCTCTTTTAGTGCTGGAATGGCTTTTCAGGTTCATGTTTGTCATCGGATGGTTCTTAGATCAGTGGTGGTAAAAAATAGTGTGGTAAATCCTACAGACGGCGTCAATTGTATTGACGAGATTTTAGGAAGGAGAATATTCGCCAATACTTATTCGTATGAAGAATGTAATAAAGACTAGATAAACAAGATTTTACGTGGAAAACTCAGTAAAAATTGAGAAAAACCACGACCTCGATGAGGATTTTGATGTAAAATCTAGTAAGATGCTAGTTATTACAAGTGTTTGGAGTGATAGTAGGGTTAAAGAGTAATGGATGATAGAGTTGCGTATTCTTAGATATTAAATCCCATATTCTCTGCCTGTATTTATAGCTGATATAGGCAGTTTACAAAGAAAAAATAACAATATCCTATTCCGGGGGGAGTTGGCAAACTTTGCGGATCTCTAGCAGCTATTTCCTTGACCATACACAACGGCTACTTTTGGTAGGTCGAGGACTAAGGGTATCTTCTTGAATGCTATATGCCTTCGACTACGCTTTGATGGCTTACTCTTGTCGAATATGAGGAGTGGCAAGTTTTCCAGAAGGTTCTTCCCGACACTCCTCCTCGGTAGCCAAAGTCTACTGAAACATAAGTGTAAGCTTAGGATTCGGATTATCTAAATAATCCGGGAGGTCAACAACCTCTGTGGCTAGTACATATCTCTCTTTCTTGCTCTTCTCCTCCTTCAACCCAAGTTCCGGGTGAAGTTTCCAACAATAATCGGAAATATGCCCACTCACCTTACAATGATTGCAATGATACTCCTTGGACGAAGACCCCTATCCTTTGGCCTCTCCCATATACTTATTTTTCCAACTTGACTTATACCCCAACTTATTCTTGTCGTCTTCTTTGTCACTCTTCAAGTACTTGCCTTCAATAAAATTACCTTCACGATAGGGTCCTCGATATTGGCCACAGTAAAGAGCTTCAACTCTCTTCTAATGGACTCCGACAAACCCCTCGTGTACTTCATGAACACCTCATACTCATCTACATCAATATCCAAAGCCAAAGCTTGGTTATAAAATACCGTAGTGTACTCTTGTACGGATTGCTCAAACTTTTGGCATAAATTATGTCATTTATACCATCTCTCTTGCTCAAACCCATTCGGATAAAACTGTTTTTGCACTAATACCTTGAATTCTTTCCAACTCAAACTTTCTTCATCGTGGCATTTCTGATAAGATTTCCACCACGTGAGTTTATGACTTGCGAATTTCAACGTAGCAAAACATATTTTATGAGCATTGGAGTATTCGTAAACGGAAAAATAAGTTTCTAACCTATCTAACTTCTTGGCATCGTTTGAATCATCGAATACCGGAATTTCAATTTTAAAATTGATACGAAGATTACGCATAGGATTCGTGGACTTACCAATAACCGATCGCTCCTTGTCGGATTCGGCATCACTAGAATCACTATCAATTTCCACAAAATTATCGTCTCCACCCACCTCCATAACCCCTTTCTTCCTCGAGGGACCTCACCGTTTCACCGAAGCGGAAGCTTTTGCAAGGTTCGTGAGATGCAATTATTCTACTAACACCCCTACAGTAGAAGTTTGGTTAGAAACTGTCGTTTCTAAAGTTGTGATTCGATCGTTAGAATTGTCCATCTTCAAATCGTCATTCTTCTGCGAATTAGGTTTGCGTTGAATCTTCAACAAACTCACGAGCTTCTCCTTCGTTTGCTTAAGACGGTCACGTGTAAAGACCATAAACCATTATCAACCCCTATGAATCGTAACCCATGGGAGTACGGTAAGATACTTACACTATTATATGCCCGTGGGAGCACGGTAAGATACTTACACTATTATATGCCTCTTTCACATTTATTAGCACTCCTACGTTCAAGTAGTAGGTGTACAAATACAAATTTGTTCTTAACATTGTGGTTTAACCCATGGGAGCACGGTAAGCTACTTACACTGTTATATATGAATATTCATTTGGTGTTGATATGACAACTTGCTCCTCTGTTCTGTTCTGATTGAGGTTAACGACATGTATATTACTAGGAGTTTGTTGGTAAAGCACTTTTGTGTTTCCCTATATTTTAAACAAATAACACCATTTCTAATGGGATTATACTATAAATTTTCCAATTGGCCAGATATAGGATTATGTTTCACAAGTTCCATTTAAATGAAAAGTTAAATACTTCTACGTATTTTATGTTTATGAATTTATTCCTCCGGTAAGAATCATTCCGAATTCTTCATAAATCCAATACTGCCCGTACGAGTATGGGTTGGTTGCTACTAGCTGTCTTTAATGGTAGACCAAGTAGGAGGAGTCAGGAGGGAGAGAGTCAGAGAGAGATTAAGTTTGTGGTTTATTTACTTGAATTTGAGTTTTGTGGTTTATTTACTTGGTCCTCCCTAGATAATAATAAGGTAAACATAAGGAGCTTTTTTATTTTTATTATTTATTAAACCAACCTAGTGTAAGGACCTATCCCTCCATCTCACCTAAAGTCGAGCTATCACCAGTTCGAATTATCTCTATCTCAGACTCACGCATTTTTAACATAACTTCCCCAGTCAATATTCCAAACTATCAAACGAACTGTTTAAGAACGTGGGTCAAACTCAAACCGAAAAGCCTTATCCAGTCAAAGACACCTGTCTCTCACGAACTCGTCAATTACTCAGTCAACTGCCACTAACCACATTGTTCGGAAAACGTGCTCCAGCACGATGAAGAGCTACGGAGAAGACCTATATAAAGGAAAAGTTCCAGAAGAGACAGGGATCAGAAAAAATTACATAAGAGATCATCAAAAAACTACTTATTTTTGATTCTCAGCAACATTCAAACTTTTTAATTACAAGGTTCAAGCTTTTCTATATCTAAAGATCACTTATAATAAGATATCTGCCTCAAGCAATAAAGATACTTTTATAAAAATCCTCCATTCGAGGTCGTGGTTTTTTACCTATTCAGAGGTTCTCCACGCTAAAATCACATGTGTCATTTCTTACTCTTTCCATTAGAATATTATTGCAGGTTCATTGGTGTGATAGCAAAATCTGAGCCATTTCGAGCTTATGGAATTTGGCCATTACATTTGGCACCGTCTGTGAGAAAGATTGCATTTCCACGATATCCTAAGGCATTCTTTCACTACAACTTTCAATCATGGTTACTTCCAGACGACCAGCTACAGGGACCCAACTCGATGTCTCAATGGAGCTGGGGCAACTTACAAAGTTACGGGCGAATCTCAACGTCGAAACAGAGAAACGCGCTGAGCTCGAACTTCAGTTAACAAAGGATCGAGAGCTTCGTGAGAATGAGCTCCATACAAAACAAAAAGCTCGTTTGACAACACTCAAATGACATGAAGACCAGATGTTAATAAAGTAGACTGCCCTAGAGGCTCTGTAAAATACTCAGCAGGCTCTTCCAGCCAGAGGTTAGGATAAGTTATCAGAGACCTCCCATGTTTCTGCAAGGGAGAGACTGGGACCTCCAGGAGTTGCCAGTAAAGCTATTTCCAGGAATCTACAACATGAACCACAACCCTGAAGTTCAGTCCGAAGTCAGTCGAGGTCACCGAATTTTCGTCCGTCAGGAAGAAGAATAGTAATCTTAACACCAAGTTTTAGTACGAGTGCCTGAGTGATAGTACATGACTCATCATCCATAACCTGCTCGCCCAACGATTCAACCAACACGTCATTTCGTCACGAAAGAGTATATGGACCAACGAATTAAGGAGTTGATTGAAGCACAAGTTTTGGGTACTACCGGTGATGTCATAAAATTACAAGGAAGCCTGATTGCCAAAGAGCTATTCGATATGGAGATACAAAAGGTTTCCATACTCCAAAAATTCGTAAATACAAAGGTACTGACCTGAAGGAGCACATTCTGCAGTACCGTGATTCATTGGGGTTATACTCCAATCTCAACCACATCCTCTGCAGTCTATTTGCCACAAGTCTATAGGAGGAACCACTCCGATGGTTCTACTCTCTCCCTAAAGACTCCATATATACATTCGATCAACTGCAGAAACAGTTCATCAAGACATGCTCACAACAGGGACAAAGAGGAGAATTTATATTCACTTATCAGTCTTAAACAGCCACATGGAGAGAAGCTCAAGGATTTCTCAAAAAAAATTTCAAAGCTCGCGCGAAAAGTGGATAGCCTCGATCAGAAAATAGTCGTTACTGCTTTCACCAATGCGCTCCATCTCGACTGCAAGGCCAAAGAACACATCGTCCTCAATGAACCTGCGACCTTGGAGGAGATGATCACCAAGGTCAACAGTTACGTCAACCTAGAGAGGATGATGTCTGAGAGGCAAAAATCTACTAAATTCATCATCTCTACCAAATGCCCATCTACAGATCGAACCAATGAACAAAAGGAGGAAAAGGAGATCAGAGCGCACCAAGGGCAATACTGGCTACCCTCGGAAAGGTGGTCCGCCAAACAAACCCATCCTCCCAAAGGTGAACATCCGAATCTCCATAATTTTTCTACTGCTTTTGAAGGATACACTCTACCGCGTCTCTCAACCACTGGAACCAATCGATAGTCGACCATATTATCCACATCATAAGGTAAACCATCACTCTACTGACAATTGCTATTCTTTACAGAGGTTGCTCGAATACATTTTTAAAGAGGGACGGATGCTCGAATATATTGTCGACCTGAAATCATACAAAGATGGAAGCTATAAGGAGCAACTTGAAGTTATTCAGGTCAATGATCAAGCTAAGGAGAAGCATCTTTATCATATGTACTACAACAACATGATCAAAATCAATCAGATCACCAATTCCGACAGATCAAAATGCAGAAGACTATCAGAATACTGCGATCTCACACTGCAAGACAAAGAAGCCATGCTTCTTCCTGAGTCGAGCAATTGCCAGTTTGGATTTCCTTCGAAGATTGAGATACTAGCCATGTCAAATTTTCACATCAGGACTCATTCGTAATAATGCTTAAAATGAAGAAGTTTTTCATACACACGATGATGATCGATACTGGAAGCAGTATTGATTTTTTTTTTAGAGAAATATCGACCAAATGGATTTGGCTGACCAAGTTATTCAGAGCGACACCGATATCAGTGGGTTTAATGGGTTCATAGAAGAACGAGTAGGCAAGATCATCTTACCTATTATCGCAAGACCAACCACCATCGATGTCATTTTCTATGTCATCAACGCCAAATCTCCTTTTCTCGAGATTATGGGTCACTGCCGGATTCACAACATGGAAGCAATCGCTCCCACCTATCATCAAGCACTCCAGTTTAAACACAACAACGGTATCTATGAGATCAAAGGTAGTCAGAAGATCACTCGAGCTTGTCAAACTACCATCTTTGCTATCCTAAATACTTTCGACAAATTTGCTGGATAGCAATTACAGGAAGCTGATCACTTCAACGATCAACCTTCCACGAAAGAGCCCACAGAATTTATCAACATTGATAGACCTGGCAGAGATACTTTTATTGGTACTAAGTTGGTTCAGCATGAAAAGGATGCTCTCATTTAGTTTTTGCAATTAAATCGAGACGTTTTTACGTGGTCTTTCGAAGAAATGCCTTGGGTCGATCCGACCGAGGCATACCACAAATTAGCTATTAACATCAATACCACGGCGGTCAAACAGAAATAGCGACGACTGTCACCTCGTCTTTGAGATGAAGTTAATACCGAGATCGAGAAATTGATCAAAGTAGGATTCATTCGTGAAGCCAAATATCCAGATTGGATATCGAACATTGTCGCTGTCCCAAAGAAGAACGAAAAGGTTCGAGTTTGCGTAAAATTCACTGATCTGAATAAACATACTCCAAAGGACAGTTTCCCTCTTCCCAACATTCATCAGAACCTCAATTCCATAGCAGGCCATGACCTCCTATCTATGATGGACGCTGCTTCGGGGTATAATTAAATTTCACTTTTGGAAGAAGATCAATAAAAGATAACTTTTATCACTGAAAGAGGTCTTTATTGCTACAAAGTCATGCCCTTCGGACTCAAAAACACAGGTGCCACATATCAACGGTTGATGACTACTATGTTCAAAGCACATTTAGGGAAAGTTGTTGAAGTCTACATCGATGATCTCTTGTGCAAGAGCGTATAGTCAACCATTCACATCTCAGATCTCAACACTATATTTAACATCCTTCGATCTTACGGAATGCGTCTCAACCCTGATAAGTGTCAATTCGGGATACATTCTAGCCGATTTCTAGGCCACTTCATTAGCAAGAAGGGGATTGAGGTCGGTCCAGATCAGATTTGGGATCTCCTCAACATGCCATCTCCAAAAATAATAAAAGACATTTAGAATCTTTGCCAGCAAGATTGCCGCTATCAACCGTTTTGTTTCCAAATCTTCAGACCGCTGTCATTGGCTATTTCTATTACTCCGTGGTTGTACCAAACGAGGAAAAGTTCAACCAAATCTAGAGGTCACATGGACACCAGAATGTGAAGCAACTTTTTAGGATCTCAAAACCTATTTGGGGAGGTATCCCAAAATGAACACCCCAATAGATGATAATGAACTGATTATCTATCTAACAGTCATAGATACTTCCCAAAGCTTGGTTCTTATTTGCCTTGAAGGGAAAATCGAGAAGCCTATCTAGTTCATCAGTAAAACCCTCACTCCAGCAGAAATGAGGTACTCTAAAATTGAGAAACTTCTTCTGACTCTTGTTTAAACTCAAACACTACTTCCAAGCTCATTCAGTCAAAGTCATGACAAACTACCCACTTTGAGAAGTTCTATCCAAGAAAGAAAAATCAAGGAGAGTGTAACAGTGGTCAGTCAGTTTAGGAGAACATGATATCAAGTTCGAACAATATCATTATGAAAAGGGTCAGGCTGTTACCAATTTTCTCGCAGATTTTCTAGTAAAGGATCCCAAGTGGCAGGAGCACGACCCTGACCTTACAAAAGAAACTCTTGAAGTTCCACCCCCAAACCATTTGACGAGCGAACTGAATTGATTACAACAAAGGGGTGGGGACTTCTCACTAATGGATCAGCAGAACCCGCAGGGTCAGGGATTAAAATCATTTTGATTGCCCCTTTCAATGACAGAATTAAGAAATCAATCCGCTTGGATTTTGAGGCCTCTAATAATATCACCAAGTACGAAGCTCTTATTCATGGACTCGACCTCGCTCTTGAGCTCGATGTCCCCGAACTCTTAGTCTACACAGATTCACTACTCATCGTTCACCATTACTCTGAGCAATACAAGAAGAATAGAAGGATGATTGATTACATAGCCCTCGTTGTAGATATGATGAGCAAGTTCACGAAAGCAACTCTCGATTATCTTCCTCGAGGTAAAAATAGACACGCCGATTCCTTGGTATATCTAGCCAGGGTCTCGGGTACAGAATTTCGATATCTCCAGATCAAAATCATTTCAACCCCAGACGCTCAACAGGATGTACCCCATTCCTCCTTGCCTATGGCATTGAGGCCGTCATTCCTTCTGAATACCATCCTCCAGTTCGAGATCATGAGCTGACCGACAAGGAAAATGAGTTTGAATTGGCTTGCAACCTTAATATGATCGATGAGACTAGGGAACGCGCCATCGCTAACCTAGGTCGATATCATCATATGCTAGCCAGGTCGTATAACAACCGAGTTAGAAACCGTGCCTTCAAAATTGATGATCTCGTCCTCAGAGAGATTCCTCAACATTGTAAAGAGCCTCATACTGGAAAATTAGTCGACAATTGGGAGGGTCCATTCATTATCACAGGTCTCTCTGGCCTGAGATCATATTATCTCATGACAGAAGAGGGAATCCCCATTTTAAATCTTTTGAACACTAGGCGACTGAAACGGTACTATCGTTAAGCGTCTTACTACTCCATTTCCGTTTCTCGCTTTTGATTTTTTGTTTTCTCAATTCTAAAATTGAGATTTTTCATCTCTATCCAATATAAATTCTGAACTAATCAATGAAACTTCCAAGTTTTTTACAACATCTTTCTACTTACGTTGATTCAGCTACATTCTGTAGATTAAAGCATAGATAATACTACCTTTCAATCGATCTTATGCTAGTTAAATCGAGGATAACACTTGGTTTGGCTGGGTCTACTAAATCTCTGCGATTGAAATAAATGCAGAAACTTGTTTCATATCAAAGACTCTAACGGGTATACGATAAGGCAAAGGTAATACTATAGCCTTCATCTCTTTCAACATGTATGCAACATTACTACTATTAAATCAAGGATAACACTTAGTTTGGCTGACTCTACTAAATCTCTGGGATTGAAACAAATATAGAAACTTGTTTCATATCAAAGACTCTAACAGGCATAAGATAAGATAAAGAAAATACTAGCCTTTATCTCTTTCAATATGTCTGTAACATTTCTACAGTTAAATCAAGATTCACTTGGTTTGACTAGCTCAACCCATCTCTGTGATTAAAACAAATGTAGAAACTTGTTTCATATCAAAGACTCTTATAGGCATGAAATAAAGCAAATGTAATACTAGCCTTCATCTCTTTCAATATGTCTGCAACATTTCTACAGTTAAATCAAGATTCACTTGGTTTGACTAACTCAACCCATCTCTGTGATTAAAATAAAATTTAAAAACTTGTTTTATATTAAAGACCCCACCATACATAAGATAAGGTAAAGGTCAAACTAGCTTTCATCCATTTGAATATGTCTGCGATAGATACTATTTATTTTCAGGTCATATTACAATGGATACCTTTTATAATGTTGGGACGTCAGCCATGCATTACCCTTCAACAGGAGGTCGATCATAATTCAATTCGCGAGTTACAACAACTCTACCCCTATCTATCAGATCAGCAGGTCGAGGGCCTAAACTCGTTTCCATGAAGGCCATGCAGTTCCCTTGATCTATATTCACTCTAGAAATGCATATCTTGTCAGACAAGTTTTTAAACAAGGTATCTCGTTCTAACTCAAGTCTTTCTATTTCCTCTACAAAATACGCAACGGTCACCTTTAACAAGTATGTCCATGATGCATGAGCTACAACGATCCTTGAAAAGTTACATCTCACATTCTCAAGGCATGACTCCAAAGTCGCGTACAGTTTTTTTTTTCTGATCTGCCATTTCCCTGTCTGTCAAATCATAAAAAGCTATATTTTCTTCCAATTTTTTGACATATTTAGTTGATTCAGCCAGAATAGCGGCCTCCAAGTTTTCCGCCTGAGCGCGAAGTCTCACAATTTCTACATTCAATTCTTCCCTGGCAGAAGTATCCTTTAACGAGTCATCTTTCTTATTTATCAGAATTTCCTTTGCCCTAATTTCTCCTTCAAATTCCTTCTCCCTGACAAGAGCAGCTTCCAACTTGTGCTGGCATTCCGTTAAGTTTGCATTCCCTTTCTGCACATGCCCCTGAATTTGAGCCACGTCACCTTCTAGCTCTCTAATTTGACATGACAGACTAACTACATCCCCTTGGACTAGAGGAACTTTAACATCATTTCTACTCCCCCTCGAGCACTCTCTAGCCTCGGCTTTCTTGACACGCGCGTTGGCTTGCGCCAATTCGGTCTTCAATCGTGTCACCTTCTCATTTAACTCGTCACACCTTCGTTGCACCCCCCGAAACTCCAAATCCTTGGCAGGTAGGACTATATGAAAGTGTTCGATTGTAGCTTTCGAGGCTGATAGATGTTCCTGAGTTGCCTTCAGCTCGTTATCTTTTTCACTCATTTTTAATTTCAGTCGCTCCAGCTCACTTCTACAATTCTGACGATCAGCTCGAGATTGTCCCTCCGATCTTTCTAGCACCTGAATATAGTATTGAGCCATTTAAGCTTGCTTACCATTAACCATCAGCGTGTTAACCCGACTTTGAAGCTTCGTGGCATATTCTTTTACCACTGCAAGCTCTTTTATCCTCTTCTCAATTTCGGCGTCTATCTCCTCGACCTTGCGAGTGAGGTTAACAACAGTCTAGGTTGCCTCAACAAATTTAAAATGTACCTTTACATGCCGATCATCCTTGTTCTTATTCGCCTCCCTCACCCTATCAAACCCCTTCGTAAATTCTCGGTTACATTAAAGCGCCTCATCTTCGCGTGAGCGTACTGAATCCAATTCGACCTGCACAATAATATATACATTATATACAGCTTGATTCAGAACACCCATCAACATAATATATATCTAATTTCTAACATCTACTGTATGTAACTACTTTTAGACTTAGAGGTCGAAGTAAAATCTCAGACAGGTGCTCCATGACATATATTTCGAAGTCTAAGGTACATGTTTACGATATTTCACTTTATCTAAATACTTTGAATTTTTCTACGCACTATATTAGTATTATTTTCCTAAAACTGATAGCAAGTTTTGATCTACCTCTACGCTTTACGTTATCTAATTTACTGGGTAGTTTTATGTCAATATAGCATACAAGTCAGGAGACCTATTCCGATCTAACCTGTAGCTTTGCTAGCGAAGAAAGCAAGGCTGTGGAGATCTCTATTTCCCTGGCAAGCTCAGTTTCTCAATCTTTTATTCTGAGACTCATTTCTCTAAGTGCCTGCAAGAGGGTTACAAAAAAAGGGCTCAGCCTATAGAAATCTATTCAAAACACACAAGTCCAACAATTTACAAGACACTGCAAAATACTCATACAAATCATTTATCTACCCTACCTTCTCATTCTCGCCCTCTGGGAGTTCGGCGTCATCCCCTTGATTGTCTAGCACCGTCTGGCGGGAGACACTGTCTAGCCCATCAACAACTCCCACTACCACTTCTTCCACTTCTTCATTGTCACCCTCCTCGACATAGGTGTCTGCCTTAATGGCATCCACCTCCTCCTCAGATTATCCCTTCAATATCAAGTGGCGCCCCAGCCTTTTACGCTTCGCCTCCACCTCCTCCAGATTCACCCTCGCCTCCGCTTGCAGATGGTAAATCATCACTGCATGAGAAGCCTTTAGGTCCTCTAACTTCTTTGCTTCCTTGAGAACATCAGCCTTCGCTCGAGCTACCTACTTTTTAAGCTCGACCTTAACGTTCATTAGCTCGGATTTTTCTTCTTCCACTCCTAGCCAAATCCACTTCACCAAACGAGCAACCTGCATAAATAAATCGACCTCAGCGTGAGTTCAAAACGCAATAAATAAATATTTCACATGATCAAATATAAATACATACCATCCTGCTCATGTCCTCCTCTCCATGAAGAACCGTCAGCCTGGCCCTTTCCTCCACTGCTTTAAGATCGGCCTCTGCAGCAGGTCGCTCTTCAGCGACCTTTTCCCCCAACCTCCCTGAAGGTTCGATCCTTCTCCTTTTATCTTTTCCGTAGATCTTACCACTTCCAGTGGTACAAGAGGCCGACGAACGCTTCAACATATATTTTTTTGAAAACGTTCGAGCTAATTTGCTCGACGTAATAGACTTTGGCTGGACTGAACTGTCTATTCTAGGGGTTTT
Organism: Kingdonia uniflora; assembly: GCA_014058105.1. NCBI lineage: Eukaryota > Viridiplantae > Streptophyta > Magnoliopsida > Ranunculales > Circaeasteraceae > Kingdonia > Kingdonia uniflora. Next base: position 1,007,755 of record JACGCM010000440.1, on the reverse strand, counting down.
GGCCACATTGGTTCGACCTTCCCCACCAGTTCCTCTCTTCTTCTCATCATCAATACCCGCCATTAGCCTGGTTGATTAAAAATTTTGAGCCTTTTTCAACTTGCTCCCAACCCTCTTCTTTCTGCTAAGGCCAAGTCCTTCCAACACAAACTCGAGCTCAACCTCTTCCTCCGCAACTTTGTCCAATAATGAATATTTCCTCTCCACTCGGGACTTCGGGCCTGCCATGCACAACATTTGTTATTATCAACAAAAGATCATCAGTTCATACATATCAATATTATACTCAATGCATTGCTATACTTAGTTTGTTTTACAGTTCAAAACAGAAGATCCAAAGGTTCTTCATCATCTCTTTGAAGACAAATACCCTTCACCCATATTACATTGTCATTCCTGGCACGACCTGCGGAATTAAGATCGAAGAAGTGACGCCGAGTTGCACTTTCACAGAAATATGCCCCACCACTGGCCTGATAATTCTTCGCCCCATAAAACTATAATACGTCCTCAGGGGATATCCTCCTCACTTTTCCCTCATTCCCCCATTTTTTATTCAGATGGTCGTAAATAGTTATTACCTCCCACATGTTCCCGTTCAATTGAACAGGACATGCCCCAATCGTATTCATAATCCCTTTCGTCAAATTGGTAAGAGGAAGACTCAACCCATACTCTAATTGAGACAGGTAACACAAGAAACCCTCTAAAAGATCTCTCCTATCTTGTTTTACATCCTCCAAGTTAACCAATAAATAAAAATACTCTTTCCCCGTCGCTATAGTATACCCTCTAAATATCCTACCAGCGTATTCTATGCAGTCACCCCATTTCCCTCTTACAGCAGCCTTGGCTTTACAAAATTCTTTAAATATATCTGAATCAGGAGGATAGGCCACCAATTTGCCAGGAAAGCCTAGAAATTGCTCCAATCCTATTTCAACCACACTATCAGACTCTATCGTCCGACCAAAGGTCGAAACCTCCTTAATATGAGAACTATACATCTCAACTACAATTTTATAGGCAAAGTTTGAACCTACATAAATACCTCTCACGTTTGACCTACATACAGGCTCAGGTATCTATCATTATTTCATACACATCGATCATTCATATGCAACATATCTTTCAAATTTCCTGTCTATATGCCAAATATCATAGATTGCTATAAATAAAGATTTTTTAGGATTTGCTTAAAACATATTACGATTTGCAAAAAAAAAACACAACACACGTCTCTACTAACCTTCAGTATCAAAATGAGAATCCGCAGTAGTGCCCAGTCCATCCCTCACAACACTGTTATATAGCCACCTACGTGATTCTGTGCCCGCAACTCTCTTTGACTATTGATCACCCTCAGATAAATCCTTACCAAAGCCTCCACGATTTTTTCACGCTTCTCTCTCTGTGCTCTCCAAATTTTTATAAGTTGAAAAACGCTTGAATGATAAAGACGAAGCACTATTTATTCTTTTTCTCTCTAATGGCTGGCAGTTATTGCGCCTCGCATGACCCGTCCTTAGTTTTGGAACCGAGGCATCATTTCCACTATCCATGTCAGACGTTTTGTACCTTTTCAATAAAATTATCTTACTATCATTACCCCTACCCTCATATTTTAATCTATTTTTATCTCCTGTTTCCATAACTTTATCTGACTTTCCCACACTCATGATGATTCAAACTCCACGATATCAGATTTTAGCAGCTTTACATAAAAAACAAAACTAGAAGCTCCTGCATTTTTTATGTTTATGTTCCTTATACTTCTTGTTCCTTATACTTATAATAGTAGTGACGTCATTTTCAAAGCTAACAAATTTTTTAAACTTATTCATAATTTGTTTGTCAAAACAGTCTCAACGACATTTTCAACTATAGAGGATCAATTTGAATTCAAAACTTTTCAGTTAAATTCAGAACCACTTACATTTATTTAGGATAACACTTTACATATAATTACATCTAAAATAGCCTTGATGACCTGGGCGACCACATCCGATCAGATCTCCTCCATCGATCATCCCATCTTTAAATTCGATCTCTACCTCAATAATTAGCTTAACCATCTCTTCTCTATCTGAAAGATCCCACACCAATTCAAGAAAGCAGACCTCATGAAAATAGCGGGCATACTCAAATTCCCTACCCCTTATATCCAGTCCTTCAAGGTGACATTCACTCACTGGTAACTCAGCATCATAACCAAACAATCCAAAAATCCTCTTCTGTACTTCAGCGATCTTTATGGCCAATAGTCCTTCAGCGGCATGACGAATTCTTCGAGATCGAGTCCGCACCATCACAATCCCTTTTCCATATTCAAAAAATAAATTTTACCCTTATTTACACATTTATAAAATACTTTCCCCTCAAAACGTGATTTTGCCCTTTTATCTCGTAATAAAAACCCAAAAATTCTTGAGGTAAACTTTTTAAACTTATCCTTTCCCTCGAACTCGCACGTTACGTTATTTTTCAAGTCGAGCTTATTTTTTCAAGATTTATCTTTCTATCGACCTTTATTAGCTCGAATTTTTGCATTACAGATTTCTTACATTTTTATCTCCAACATTTCCAACATGTAGACATATCATACTTATATTACCACATAAATTTTTGTACATATATATCTCAGTTCGAATAACAATATGTACGTTATTCATAAACTTCAATTCATTTCAAACATCTTTCAATGATTTCAGTTCGATTCTACGAGCTATTTTCTATCTAAACACAAGTAATTGGATAACAATTTTTTTTTGTAAATAAAATTACACTTGATTTTACAGATAACAAGTTTTTAAGTGATTTTACAAGTAACAGGTCATTCAGGCACTCCGACACATCAACTCCTTCAGTTCTTTTTACTTCAGTGATCTTTCACGCTGATACAAAGCAGAAATTGGAACCAACAAAAAGCTTCCCTCAAATAAGTTTGGTCGAAGTCTAGTCAAACTTCAAATGGAAACTATGCAAGCAGTAGACTCAGTGTTGGCACCAACTATACAAACTGAAGGTCTTCTTAGCGCCAAAACGTGATAGAAATATAAAAATAGACTTACACTTGTTATCTACCTCCTTCATTACCATCACCTTCTCCTCTGAAACCGCCACCTCTGAAGAGTTGGTAGAGATGAAAAGGGCCCGACCTTATAATCCCTGGTGATACAAGAAATCAACATAACTATCTATCCCTGCATATGAAGCCCCAAACTTGTCCTCTGCAAGAGTATAGAGACAAACCCAGCGTTCCTCGCTTCTCAAGATGACGAAATGAAATTTCCACTTATAGTAGAATTTCTCCTCAGCTTCAACCGCTTCGTCTTCCGACATGCCTTGATAAGTCTGAGGGATAGGAGAAGGTATCGACATCTCTAGGGATTGGCACCAAAGTATTTTAACTTCAACCTCCGCATTTCAGACGTAATCCTCTCTTCAAGGACCATTCTCCGTGTCTTCACAATTTTTAATATTTCAGTGAATTTTTTAAATTACAAGCGTATTCTGCTTCAAGGATTCGATACAAGAACTATTTATATAAACCTGCATTTATTGTGCAGGTACGTTTTACCAAGCGTTATCATTCATTACAGACGCAACTTTTCAAAATTGTAATCGTCACATACATCAGCATCCACATCCACATTAAATACATGTCATTTCCCCATAACTCGCATTACTTTCACACAGTCAAAGCCATCATTACTCCATTTTAAATATCAAGAATTTCAACCCAAATACCAATTACAAATTGATCATTTCTCAACTAAATCCATTCGTGACTTCGGTTGCAAGGGGGCAATTGTAGGAACCTATCCCTCGATCTCACCTAAAGTCGAGCTGTCACCAGTTCAAATCACTTCCATCTCAGACTCACGTATTTTTAACATAACTTCCAAACTACCTCATGAACTGTTTAAAAGGTTGAACTTAAACCGAAAAGCCTTATCTAGTTAAAGACACATGTCTCTCATGAACTCGTCAGTTACCCAGTCAACTGCCACTAACCACATTGTTCGAAAAATGTGCTCCAGCACGATGATGAGCTACAAAGAAGGCCTATATAAAGGAAAAGTTCTATAAGAGACATGGACCAAAAAAATTGTACAAGAGATCATCATGAAGCTACTTATTTTTGATTCTCAACAACATTCAAACTTCTTAATTACAAGGTTCATGTTTTTCTATATCTAAATATCATTTGTAATAAGATATCTGCCTTAAGCAATAAAAATACTTTTATAAAAATCCTCCACTCGAGGCCGTGGTTTTTTTTACCTATTCAGAGGTTTTCCACGCTAAAATTACTTGTGCCATTTCTAACTTTCCATTAGAATATTGTTATAGGTTCATTGGTGTGATAGCAAATTCTGAGCCTAGCATTTTTTTCAAAATTCTTGGGTGCCTCCTAAATATGCCCTGTTCATCACAATGCTCTTATTATGTAAAGTCAAGGGTCCCAAGGAATTATGGAATAAGAACTGGAATTATATGTTTGATAAAATTATGAAAAAGTAAAATTATAAATTCTCAAAATGAAAAGTTACCTTATCCGATGAGCGATTAAAAGACTTTGTGTTGGTAAAGATTGATAAGTTGATGAATAAAAGCAATAGATCAATCATGGAGTTCTCAATACCATATTTGACTATGATGAATCAAACAGTGAAGGTGAATAGATTAATGTTAGAAGAAACAATCTTTGAGAAAGTTAAACTCAGTGATGAATTTAAAAATCTTTATAAAGGTTTAAACAAAGAGCAATAATAAATATACAAGGAAGTAATTTTTGCAGTTGAAAGAAAATAAGGAGTGTTCTTTGTTTATGGCAGTGGTGGTACTGGAAAGACTTATTTATGGAATACTATAATCTCAAAGCAACGTTGTGAGGGTAAAATAGTATTGGTTGTTGCTTCTTCTGGTATAACATCTTTATTAATGTCAAGTGGACGGACAACTCATTCCCAGTTAAAAATCCTTATGAATGTGATTGAGAATTCATCATGTGATATTTGATACGATAGTCATGTAGCGGTATTACTACGGAAAACAGAACTAATTGTATGGGACAAGGCTCCTATGAGTCACAAACATTGTTTCGAGGCTATGGATTAAAGTTTTAAAGATATAATGCGTGGAACAATTGATAATGCCAAAAATAAAATATTAAGAGGGAAACCCATGTTATTAGGTAAAGATTTTAGGCAAATCCTACCTGTAGTTTCGAATGGTTTGAGACACAAAATAGTATGTACATCAATTAATAGGTCATACATTTGGAGACATTGTCGTGTTTTCTTTTTTACTACAAATATGTGTCTTCCGGATAACACCTTGAGTAACGAGAAGAAAGAGGTATGGTTAAGTTTAGTAAATGGTTGCTTGAATTGGGTGAGGGAAAGTTGTACCAGCTTAGTCCCCAATTGAACAAATAGTTATGTCAATGTACTATGATATTCAAGACATCTAAGAGATGTAGAATTCCTAAAGGACATATGTATTTTGGCTCCCACCAATGATTGTGTTGAAGAAATTAATTCTTACATTATCAAGTTACTCAAAAGAGATTACCATGATTATTTTAGTTGTAACACATTAAGTCCTATCACAACCTCAATGGATGACTAGGATATTAAAGTTTCTTAACACTATTCAACTCTTAGGAATGCTAAACCATAAACTTCAACTTAAAATTGGATCCCCTGTTATGCTTCTAAGAAACCTAAATCAGAGTGCTAGTCTGTGTAATAGAACTAGATTAGTAGTAACTCAGCTTGGCAAGAGGGCCATTGAATGTAAAATCATCACTGAAACTAAAATTGGGAAAAAAGTTATTATACTGATAATAGAAAACGCATCCAAAGAAACTAAATGGCTATTTATTTTAAAGAGGCGGTAATTTCCTTTAAATGTTTCTTTGCAATAACAATTAACAAGAGCCAAGGTCAAACTCTTAAAAATGTAGGCATCTATTTATCTCGGCTTGTGCTTTTCCATGGACAATGGACAACTATATGTTGCAGTTTCACGAACAACATCTCCAGAAGGACTAAAGATACTAATCAAGAACTCAAACATGGAGCCAATGAACTACACTCACAATTTTGTCTACCATGAAGTTTGCAACAACCTAGGTAATGTAATTAGACACTATGCAAACTTTGCAGTGATTATATGTTCGTATTTTACTACTCTTATCTAGTATTTTATTCATAAAAATTAACCAATTATTAACATCTTCTCTAATTTACCAGGTTGATCCAATAAGAGAAGCCACAGTTTGCACATAACTCAGCATCCTAATATTAAATAAAACAACCTTATCAAGCACAGGGAAATTGATTGTCATAGCATTTCCATAATACTAGTTATTGCACCGGCTATTGGGAGATATGTATACTCTTCATTTAAATCTATCTCTATTTACATTGCAAGTCTATGTTTCTCAACTGTATTATGAATTTTTGGGTGTTTGATGTTTGATCTATGAGTATGTTTGAATCAGTTCAATTTTTTTTCTTCTAAATCCATGAATTCATCATGCAACACATTGAGTCAATATTTGATATGAATGTTAATATGGATGTAGGATATGCCGAGCATTCTATCAAGCCACCACCACAATCTGGATGCAGTATGTTGTTCCTGATAAATTTAATTAACTATTTTTTGGAGACAACTGCCTTTTATTGTCGATGATAACTACATGCCTAATGCATTTGTATGACAAATATTTTCCTACAACCTTCACTGACCTATTTCCCTGTGAACTTATGGCCCACCCGTTGATAGCTGAATTTCCATAAAACGTTATATTAGTGTGTGTATGATAGTGTGTTATAAACTATTTTATGGTAAAATACTTCTTCCTTTCTTTTATTATGATTTTGATTTTGTAGGTGTTACTAATTTTACAAGAGCTGCCTTTCTAAATATCTAATTTTCAATTGTGCTTACTTTTGTTGTACAGTGTTGGTAATTGAGGTGCTACCTTACACTCATATCATCAATGAATTAAAAGTAATATAATCTATTACTAGAGTAACCATATAATAACCGATAGATTAAAAATCAATTCTTATTGTGTAGAGTGATAAACTCTGATCCAAAATGTATTTGTTCTTTGCATAAGGCAACCCATATTATCTTTGCCTTGATGAATATTGGGCATTTTGTTGCTGAACAATCTGCTTTGAAGTTTAATAACAAATTTGATGGCCTGAAAACTGAATAGTCATTATAAACTCAGAACATTACTTATTTGGTACAGTAAAAAACTCTGATAAAAATTATATTCCTTGATTGCAGAAGTCAAGCATCTTATCTCAGTTTCGGAGAATACTTGCCATATGTTGTTGAACAATCTACAATGAAGATTTTTAAAAAAATGAAGCCTTGAATTCTCAAAGGTCGTTTAACCAAATATTAATACTCATTAACCACATATGGTCATAATTCAAAGTATACCATGTTAGATCTATTATCTTACCACCAATGTAGTATTCATGTTGCATACCCTCATGTAAATTTAAATATAACTGTAAATGGCATATTTTTTACGTGTCTTCGTGTGGCAGGAACTGCTTAATATTACAAAGAGGAAGGTGTTTAATGCTTATGCAGCGGGTTCTAATACGGTGGTTTCACCAATGATTATTGAGCATGCCAAGGCTATGAATTCCATTTCCAGGCACAGGAATTTTTGGTCCTAGGAATAGAAACCCTTGTTGAATTGAGGGATTTATTATACTTCCTGACAGACCAGCTGATGTAAAAAACAAGAAAAGCGGAACCTTATGGTTATTTTCACATAGAAGTAAATAGATGATATCCATTTCTCCAAATCTTTAATGTATTGCTTGATCTACTCTAGCTCTGGAAAAACAGCCCCTTGGCCCTTGGCCCGGCCTAACCAGCCCCTTAAAAAAATAGGGCTTGAGCCCTTCAAAACCCTACTTTGAACATCTAAGGGTTGGACTGACCCATCCCTTACAACTTGTAGGGTAGTGTCAGGGTTTAATGTTTGCATCCCTTAGCCCAACCCTTTCACACTTAATCTAACTCTCATTAAACCCGCCTGTACTATGCCCTTTAAAACATGATTTAAATTTGATTAAATACAATTTAGTATCTACATACACTTTTTAACATATATTTTGATAGGCACTGTATATTATAAATTTGTAATAAATACAAAGAATCATTTCTTTTCATTTTGTAGTAAAATAGTTTATACTCTTACTTTAATTTTTCCATTATAAAATTAGAGGCCATATGAGTACCTCTTAAGTATTTATTTTATTTTATCTTTTGATTCATGTTCGTAGAGAGGTAAGGCATGTATATCTCCATCTCACGATTTTTATTATTTCTAATAAATTTATTAATAGTTTTATTAAAAGAATTATATGTCTAATATTCTAAGAGTTTAATATAATTTTTATTTTTTTACATTCTATTTTTTTTTTTGTAATAGTTACTAAAGTCGGCCCAATGCCCCCCCCCCCCCCCCCCCCCCCCCCCCCCCCCCCCCCCCCCCCAAGCCCTAATACTAGGGTTAATGGATGGGTAAGGGTTCATATTATAGCCTATGGGCAAGGCCAACCCAACCCTTAACGCAGTTGAGGGTCGGGCTGACCATACCCTAATTTCATAAGGGCCTTAACATTCCAGGGTCGGGTTGGCCCTATCTCGACCCATTTCACACCCCTAATCTGCTTCAATGTCTTACAATGTTCTTTTTCTTCTATGTAGGATACATTTAACAACAATGTGAGAGGCTCAAAAGTATAAAAATAAAGAAACACACGGAGCTATGGCAAGAAAAGAAACAAACTGAAGCAGGTGAAAAGAAACCAATCATTTCCTCATATACTCCATCAATGGAGAAAAGGAGTAGTGAGACTGATTGAAACATTAAAAGAAAGAAAATGCTATAAACACTAGAAATAAGGCAAAAAAAGCAATAATATTACTAATACGGCTGAAAGTTCTATTATGACTGTTGTGGAAATTATTATTAGTATAGAGTAATTTCAGCATTTGTTATATAATAATTCATTCAAATGTAACATTTTTGGGATAAATGATTAAATGTACACAATTCCTTCTACATGTTGTTCTTCGTTGTTCTTTAATAGCATATTTAAAAGCTTGCATAAGATTAGTCATTTGACGCTTTGTTATTACTCAAAATGGGTACATTTAAAAGTTAACTTTATGTGATTGTTGTGCAAACAAATGCATATAAAGTAGAAACTTCTAGATATTATGTTATTGAAACATGTATAAATATATCTAACATTATTTCCCATTTTTGGATTAATCCAAATTTGGTCAGTGCTTAACACATGCCTATTGCTATTAGTATAGAGTGGAATCCGAAGGTCTAGTCTATATAAACATATAATAGCATAATGGTTGTAGAATTGGATTTTGCTGTGACACGTGTCATACCTATATGAATTAGATAAGCTATTTTTCCTAAAAAAATAAGCTAGACTGAAACCCAAAGTCTATCGATGTGTATGTATGAACCTTTTTCCTTCGCCCTTTCCCTTTTTCTATTTCACACCCCTGCGCGGGAAACCTATTTTAAACCAGTGTTTCCCAACAAGAGGTTAGAATTTAATCAGCGAAACAAACCTTAATCCTCAATCAAATTCTAAATACTCTCTCTTTGATAATGACGATTGACATGAAGAACTCTCATGATCAGCTCAACAAAATCATTCTCTATTCTAATCCTCACCAATAATTACTGGTAATTTATTGTTCTTTTGAACCCTTCATTTTCAATCAATTTTGAAATTAATTACCACAATTTGAATGACTTAAAGTTTGTTAAAGTGGGGATTATTGTTTGGGTATTTTTCATGGTTAGATTTTTGGGAAAATTTGCTCTTGCCCCCCATTATTCTACTCGAACTCGAATTCACACTTGACCCCCCACCCCCCGTGTTGGCATAAATTTGAGCATGGACCCCAAATCTCCTCTGGTCACCCTGTGGCCACAGTTGACTTGTCAAAAAATGCTGAAGTACCTAAAATTCCCCTACGTGCAAATTACGTGAACCTGGTAACCGGTTGCCACATATACTATCTTTCCATACACAACTTTCCTCGAAAAACTCAATTTAATCTGACGATCTTCTCCATCTATTTTCCAATCACAAATTCCTCTTCTTATTCTTACTGTTAAACCCTAAGATCTGAATTAAATTAAGAACCTAATACCTTTGAAGATGGATTGAAATGTTGATTCAAACTTGGTGAAAATTGAAGGTCCTTTGAATTTGGGTTTAACTAATTTTTCTCCGACAATGATAAGACATTGTTTCTAAACTTCAAGCAAAGCAGATCATCAATACATCAATACATGACGCACATATAAACCCAATCTCATATTTTTCATAAAAAACACAAACCCATTAATTTTGTTTACCCATAATCTTCTCTTGGGACAACAACAACAACTAACCCCATTTACCTCCTGGGTTACAATTTTGCCTTACTAATGATGAACTCGTTCAACATCTCATAAAAATGGCTGAAATCAACCTCAACAAATGTGAACCACGGGTCTCCAGAGCAACTGAAGCTAGTTATTGGAGAACAATAAGGAAAGATCGAGAGATTTATAGTTGTAAAATTTCTTCTCTTGTTGGCAGAGAGATTTACATAGGGAGACAAGAAAGAGAGAGAGTGTATGAGAGAGAGTGTGTGTGAGAGAGAGAGTAGAACTTAGTCAGAGGGAGAGAATGGGAGAGAGATAACCTAAGTCGTTGGATTGTATATGAGAAAAGAGTGTGATAACAGGTTATTTGGGTTGGGTTGCCTTCATCACGTGGAGAGCATGTGAGGGCAGATTAGTCATTTACATAAAAAAGACCCGTTAACTCAAGTCAAATGCACAAGTATGTTACTCTAGGGGGCAAGTGCGAATACACATCAAATAATGGGAGGCATAAGTAAATTTTCTCTAGATTTTTTCAGGGTCAAGCGTAATACATGCGATAAGGATAATTGTGGGATTTAATTTTGAAAAAAATTCGTAGATATCATAAATTTCTTACTGCATTATGTAGAAAAGTTGTGATGGAGGAATAATTAAGGTCTCTATCTATCTCCCCCTCGGAAAAAAAATTGATCTCTCTAAAGAGATCATTTTTTGATATCTTCAAATCAAATATTGACATGTGGCAGAAGAGAGAAGGTCTAAAGAGAATTGATCTCTCTAAAGAGATCATTTTTTGATCTCTTCAAATCAAATATAGACATGTGGAAGGAGAGAGAAGTTCTAAAGGAATGCCAAACTACACAACTTAATTGCTCATTACACCCTCTTTTTTTTCTCTTAAATGTTTCTATAAAAAACTCCCCCCATAAAAGTCATTGTTTATAAATAACTAGTACTACCTGTGACCAAGTCACGGTGAATACGTTGACGTGCCTTCAGTTCTATATTCGATGCGCAAACATGTATTAATTGCTAGAATTATATTAAGATGCACCTTGAATGTGTTTGCCCATGTTCATATGCATAGATGACAGTTCTTCTTAACACCTCGTTGGTACTATAAAAATTTCTCTTAAAACTACAAAAAGAAAGCATTTGAAAAAGTTAAGCTTAACTAAGTTCACATGCTAGTATGTGGGTACTTAGTACCTAACTACGGCGCTTCGTGACTTTAATCTAGTAAAATGATCTCAAAACTACTTTGTTGCATTAATGCATTCTTGTTTTCAATTAATTAACTTGGTAATTGGAAGCCTAATTATAAATGATGCATAACTTAAAGTTGCATCTAAAAAATGACTCTTACATAGATAGCACATTCTATTTTGTGTTAAGTCACTTGGAGCTTCCATAGCTTCTTTAATTTACTGAACCGATGCATTGAATTTTTTTAGCCTTCTCAAGAACTTGTGGGGAAGACTATATATATTGCTTGCATTTTCAGTCTTAGATGACAGTGGCAATAATGATAGGAGAAGATATCATTTTCGGGCAAAGTTTGACTAACTTTTAATATTTTTATTGAAAGTGCTAACTGTACATATGACCGGGACAAATTCTTCCATGTAGGACAACCCTCCTTGAATGAGTAAAAACAATATGCACCGTTGATCTTTCTTTTCTTTTCTTTTTTGCCCTCGAGAGATGCATCAAGTAGTGTTTGTCTTGATACAAGTACTCTAGAATGTAATATAGATTATAATTATAATTGTTATCCATGCTAAATCTTATGTCTTTGAGCATTTTCATTTTTTAAGCCAACATTTCAGGCGCTGTACAGTAGTAATTTTTCGTGGTATTTAGCGATTTCTATTAGATGTGTTAGAGCTAGAAAGGATAATAAACTAGTTAAGCCATGGGTGTACACGATGATTTTGTGACTGTTATGGCCTTGATAAATAAGAACCATCAATGTATGGTACTAATATTTTTTATTGATTCTTAGGCATGATTTCAATACAAGGAAGATTAATTTATTATTGAACCTTTTGTAGTAGTACTACTAGTAGTTTTCTAACATTTGAAACCAACATTTCAAGCGTGGTACTCCGATAATCTTTTCGACTATTCGGCGCTTCCATGCTTGTAAACATTAGATCATGTATGTATAAGTGGAAACATAGTTAATCCATGGTTGTAAGCAGGTTTTATAAACTCGTAATTAAATTGTCCTACAATTATAATGTTTGTATATTATTAGCAAATGTTCATGGTGCTTTGATTTCAGACAATGTGTAGAGTATAGACCAAAACATGAAAGTTGGTGTATACCTAGAACATAACCGACCCCCTTTTCTCTTTTTCGCGAGGTACCGAGTGTCACAAGACACAATTCCGAGTGCCCATAAAATTTTCTAAACTTGTCGACATTTGTGAGTTTAACTAAACGGTGAAAATTGTCCAAAATCTCACTAAACATTTGGCGAAACTTTATCAAAACGAACATGAATCGGCAAAAATAGAAAATGACTAATTTTTATGTTAGATGGTGCAATTAATCAGAGAGAGAAAATATTTATTAAACTAGGAGAGAAAATATCAAAAACAAAAAATGGCCAATTTTTATGTTAGATGGTGGTAATTAATCAGAGAGAGAAAATATTAATTAAACTAGGAGAGAAAATATTAAATAATTAAAAACCAAATGATGTTAAATTGGGAGTTAACTTGTTTCTTTTATACATTCTCTCTCCTGCCACATGTCTATATTTGATTTGAAGAGATCAAAATATGATCTCTTTAGAGATATCAATTTTTTTTTCAAATTTCAGGACTGTGGTTGAGAGTTTTTACTAGAAAATATTACAAACGGTGTTGGGTTCTTAGGCCTCTACACAGAGTTTAACTTATTAAAATTAACAGGTTATTTGGTAGCCTAGATTTCCAAGGAAGGTAGGAGTCTTAGTGGTTAATTTCCATGAGAGAAGAAGAAGTTTTCTAATGGACTCTTCATTTATTTTAGTAAAAATAGAAAAGCTTAAAAGCTAGGATTCAATATGAAAGGGTGCAACTTAAGTACACAGAGACAAGATATAATAAATTCATCGCAAACACTAGTTGAAAATACGGGTAGCTACAATTCTCATATTCAATGTCATCAACCTCTTCCCCATCAATAGGGACAGGTGATTCAGAGGTGGGAGGTGAAGTCGTATCCAAGACATACGTAACCTCTTTCAGAGATAGATAGAAAAAATTTTACTCTTACGCCTCTTAAAATTCAGTCCCTCAAATTTGGTAAGTTTGTTCAAAACGTAACGAAGTGCATCAAAAACTAGGGTCACTCTAGCGATACAGAAGTAACACAATTTTTTAAAATTGTTAGAAAATTAGAACTGCAATTGATAAAACTACACCTGCTACCCTCGCAGTAGAAAGAGCTTAATCAAACCCTGATTGAATCGACATTGCTGGAGGCGCGGATCTTGTTTTCTTTAAAAAAAATGTGCCCGGAGCCGCGAAGTTGTTTCGATAGTAACTTTTTGGATGTTTCCCTAGGATCTAACCAGCTAGGGACCGCTACAGCTGAGATGGAACAAACCTCAGCATACCACTGTAACTAGCACCACCAATATCTTAATCGAAAGAAAATAAAAACTCGATTGAAATCAGTGAGAGAGAAGAAGAGAAAAAATTGTGTTTTTTTGTTGTAGAACCACGTCCTTATATAGCTAATATATGAAACGTTTTTTAGTTAATAAGATAAAATGGTCGCCATAATAAGCTAGAAAAAAATATAGAGATACCGAAAGCCCAAGCCCCCTTGGCCCTAAAGCCAATTGCCCAAACCCAAACCCAAACCCAAACCCGAATCCCGAGCCCGAGCCGGCCCGACAGTAGGGATGTCCAAGAGTGGCAAAGGTGTAAAATACCCCCACACACATATACCTTCCCTCTACACACTTGTACAACCACAAAGTGTGTACCTTTGGTAATATCTTTATTCATAAGCTTCTATCTCACCCATGTGAGACTAAAGCAAATAGAGAAGTTTGGGAGTTTGGAAATTCAAGGGTTTTGACAAATTTTATAAAAACATTTTATTACCTAAAATCCAACAAAACCTAGCTAAGAAAAGAAGCACTTAAGCACAATTAACCTTTCGGATGCTCTTCCCTTCGTACTACATTAACAAGTATTTTCTATACATATACCTTTATTTATTTGCTATCAAAGTGTATCATACTGAACTGTTTGAAAAGCAAAAGGGAGAATGCGTTAAGCGATATTATGTGAAAGATTCATCGGTTTAGAAAGTGCTTCTTTGGCCATACCAAAGTTTTCTTTGATATTTCCAAAGAACAACTTGTATAGAGGACCTTCAATCCCCTGTTTTCTCAGTGCCCTCTCCAGTTTCTTTGGTGTGATCCACAGGCATTAGCTTGGTTCCCAATCATGTTCTTAAAGAAGCAAACTGCATTTGCAGCTATAACATCATAATTAGTAATCAAGTTATTGTTGTCAAAATTTGACTCAAAAATAACTTTAAATTCAACGCGTAATAGACATTGGTTAGGCGATTTTGAGGATTGCTTTGGTTTGATTCGAAGAGTTTGATCTTCTAGGGTTTTGAAAATCACAACAATACAAATCTAACAAGAGATTATATTGGTGATGTAAGTTTCAATGTTGGCGAATCAATCAACAACGAAGGAGAAATCAAACGTAACCTCCGATCAGAATCATAACAAGGGTGATACTTCGTCTCCGTTACAACAGATACCAGGTCTGCAAGGTATTCGAGGAAATGTCCAAATGAATTATGCTTTGGCTCTTCAGGGCATAACTCAGGTTGATTCTTCAATGAGTGAGGGAATGGTTAGCCATGCTTGGGAGATCACAAACAACTACTCCTCCAAAGGAAAAATTAGACTTGACTATCATAAACCTGCATTTAGTTTGGATAAGGGGAAATTTGTAGTTAAACTACCACATGAGGTGATTGATGAAGGGATTTCTATGTAGCAGGATATAATAACTGGATATTTTGTGGGATCAGGGCTTCCTTTTTACATGGTAAGAGACAGGGTTAGAGCATTGTGGGGTGTGAAAGGGACCTTGAGTATGTCAATGCAAAATCAAGTCTATAATTTCAAATTTTAAGATCTTGAAGAGAGAGATAAGGTCATTGAAGAGGGACCTTGGCATATTGGCGAAAAGTATTTTATGGTGCAAAAATGGGAAGCATTTAGTGATATTGATGTTAGCAAACTTAACACAATACCTATTTGGGTTAAATTCTTCAATTTACCAAAACATTGCTGGTCATCTAAAGCCTTGAGTTACATAGCTAGTGCAATTGGGAAGACCCTGTGTCTTGATAATGCAACTGAGCATCATGCAAGAATGTTATTTGCAAAGGTTTGTATTGAAGTTACACCCGATCATACACTACCTGCCTCAATTTTAGTTGATAGAGGAGATGGTGTTTTAACAGAAATCAGTATTGAATACCCATGGAAACCTCCTTGCTGTAAGGAGTGTAATGTTTTTGGCCATTACACCAACAGGTGTGGGAAAGCTAAGAAAACTGAAAATAAGAAAGCATAAATACAGGTACAAGTATGGAAGAAGAAAGCTTAACAGAGTTTAAAGAAAGGGACAACATAAATGAATGGGGAAATGAAGACTGATGGGTAGAACATTCTAAGGAATTAGACAGAGTTGAATCTTCAGACAAAGGTAAGGGATCATCACAAGATGAGGAAAATGAATGGGAGACATGCAGATCGAAAAGCTCCAAAAAGTCTGACACTAGAGTTGACAAAGGGAAACAAAGTAATACCTCAACAAAAGGGTCTGAATCTAATATACATACAGACAAAAAAGAAGATATACCAAATTCTCTTGAGACGCCAAATATGTATAAACCTTCTTCAGCTAGCACACCACAAAGTCAAAGTAATATGAGCCCAAAATTGGATTTAGACAAGTTAAAGTCTGATGTTGGGGATGCCTCACTTACTGGACATCAGAGGAGAAGTACAAAGAAAAAGTTAAAATTGGTGGAAAAAAAGGAAAGGCATAGAGTTAGTAGTAGAGTGAAGAAACCCCCCCTCTGTTATTGATGTCTAAGCTAATGATATGAAATGTTAGAGGACTAAATAAACCTCAAATGCAGGAAGAGGTTAAGAATTCTATGAGGGTTAATAAATTTGATTTTTTGGGGTTGATAGAGACCAAGATTAAAGAAGACAATTTTTATAGATTAAAGAAGAATATAGCCCCTTTCTGAAGCAGTGTTAACAACTACTTATATTCTGCAAGTGGTAGAATCATCATGTTTTGGAATGAAGAAAAGATGAAAGTTGTTGTTTTATCAATGTCCAACCAGGTAATTGCAGTTAAAGTTACGTTGCACGATTCACATAAGGAATTTCTACTCTCTTGTATATATGCCTCCAATTTTGTTAGAGACAGAATACATCTTTGAAACTATTTAGTTAGTCTCAACAGCCAAAATCAGTTGCCTTGGATTCTTGCTAAAGATTATAACTGTGTGGCTTATGCTAGTGAAAAGGTGGGTAGAGATCAACCAACTGATGGTGATATGGCTCCATTGAGGGGACTTATTGATCAATTGGCTGTAACTGATCTCAAATGGAAGGGAGTTGAGCATACCTGGACTAACTATCAGAGAGGTGAAGATAGAATTTATACAAAATTAGACAGAGTTATGGTCAATCGGAACTGGATTACTAAGTTTGATGGATCTGAAGTAAACTATCTTCCCTATGGTCTCTCAGATCATTCTCCAATGCATGTTACTATTTTAACTGATTTGAAAAGAGGAGCTGCTCCTCTTAGATTTTCAAATGTTTGGTTGCAGCACCCTACCTTTAAAGAGTTAGTTAACAATGTTTGGAGAACTAAGATTGGTGGCCCTCCAATGTTTGTGTTAATCCAAAAGCTTAAGCTTTTAAAAGTAGATATTAAGACATGGAGAAAAGAGGTTTTTGGAGAAATTAAATTAAGGATTGAGAATGCTATAGAAGATCTTAGAATTGTCTAAGAGAATATGATTCAGAATGTGGGTGATGAAGAATGTTAGAGAAAGGAGAAAGAATGTAAGCTGCAGCTAAGCAAGATTTTGTTTCTTGAAGAAATACAAGCTAAGAAGCAAGCAAGATGTGATTGGCTTTCTCTTGGTGACTCCAATACACACTACTTCCATAATTGCTTGAAAGAAAGGAAGAATATAAATGTTATCACTTCTATCAAAGCTAGAGATGGTCGACTCCTTACTGATGTGGAGGATATTAAAAAGGAAGCTATTAAGTTTTATTTTGCTCTCCTTACTGATATTGAAGGTAGTCAAGAAGGTCCAGGTAGTAGTTATATCTCTCTAACAGAGGAACAACAAAGAGGCTTAACTATAGAGTTCACTCCTGATGAAATCAAGAAGATGGTTCAAAATGAAAAAGAAGAAAGGGCTCCTGGTATTGATGGTTATACAGTGGGGTTCTATAAGCAGTGTTAGGATATAGTGGGTACTGATGTTGTGAAAGCTATCCAATCCTTCTTCAAATCTCCAAAAATGCTTAAAGAGATCAATATTACTATCATCAAGCTAATCCCAAAGGTTAGAAATCCTAATTCTTTCTCTGAGTACAGGCCTATCTCACTTTGTAATGTCATATATAAGTTTATATCAAAAACTTTTGACATTAAGGATGAGGTCAATTATGGGGGATATCATTGATCAAAGTCAGTCCGCCTTTGTTAAAGGGAGATATATACAAGATAACATCTTGCTTGCCCATGAGCTCTCTAGACGTTTGGATAGAAAAAGTGGGACTTCAAAAATGTTGTTGAAAATTGATTTGCATAAAGCTTTTGATTCTGTCAAGTGGGGGTATCTTCTGAGGATCCTTCAAAATATAAAATTTCCATCCGTTTTTGTTGAGTGAATAAAAACTTGCATAACTACTCTCAAGTATAAGATTGATCTGAATGGTAGTCTGATTGGTTTTTTCTGGTTCTAAAGGTATACGACAAGGGGACCCATTATCCCCTTATCGTTTTGGGTTTGATATGCAACATCTTTCTGAGCTGATGAATAAAGTTGTGCGTAATAGAAAGATGAACTTAATCCCTAACTGTAAAAGTGATACTCTATCCCACATGATGTATGCAGATGATCTTTTTGTCTGTCTTAAAGCCTCTACTGAGAATGCTACCTGCTTTAAATCCCTACTCACAAGCTTCTCCAAGCTGTCTGGGTTGATTACAAATGCTTCAAAGAGCTCAGTTTTTTATTCAGGTTCTACAACAAATGCTTTACAGACTTCAATCAATTGCATTCTGAACTTTAAAGTTGAATCGCTGCCAATTAAATATCTTGGTTTGCCTCTCCTTGCTAGTAAAGTAACTGAAAAGGACTGTGAACCTATGATAGAGAAAATTCAGAAAAGAATCTCAAATTGGAAGAACAAACAACTTTCTTATGGTGGTAGATTAGAACTTATTAATTATGTTCTTGGATCCTACTCAGTATATTGGGAAGGGTGCTTTGATTTCCCTAAAGCAACTCTCAACAAGATAGAAAAACTATTTAGGAGATTTTTATGGGGCGGAGATGATAATAAAAGAGCTATATCAGCAGTTGCTTGGCTAGATGTGTGTGTCCCTAAATCAGAAGGAGGGCTGGGTATCAAAAGGTTGAAGGAGTTTAATGACTGCATGATGTTTCGAACCTTGTGGAACTTAATTTTTGGTGTTAAAAATCCTTGGACAGTTTGGATCAAGAATAACTATCTTAAAGATAGATGAGTCTGGACAGTAGAGATACCAACTGACTCTTCTTGGGCTTGGAGATCTTTGTTTAAGAAGAGATTTGTTGTTCTAAAATTTTGCAGAGTTATTGTTGGAAATGGGAGTAACATTCTCTTTTGGCATAATCCATGGTTGGATAAAAGGGTTCTCAAGCTTCAAATGAGCAGGAATGAAGTTATGCTTTCAGGGCTTCTTATCAACTTCAAGGTGAAAGATATTATTACAGAAGATGGCAATTGGTTAATTCCTGGTGGAAGAATCAGATCTGAAGAGCTTAGAAGTATGTGGAGAAAAATTCAGATGTAACCAAAGCTAGATATTACTGAAGAAGATACTATTATGATATGGACTCTCACAGCTAATGGTAATTTTAAATCAAATACTACTTGGAGGAAGTTAAGAACTCATCAAACTCTTCCTATTTGGATCCCTGCTGCTTGTGATGTTGATGTTATTCCCAGACACTCATTTATGCTCTGGCTAACTCTTAGAAACAGATTGAAGACAAGAAACTTCCTTGTTAAAATAGGGAAACTTGAAAGTTCTTATTGCTCATTTTGTGATGCTGGGGAAGAAAATAGCAAACATATTTTCTTTCAATGCCCTTTCTCTAACAAGATTTGGACTGCAATTCTGGTCTCCTTGAATATTGATAGAGTGGTCCTGGATTGGGATGATGAAGTTAGTTGGATTTGTAACTATAACAACCAAGATATACAGAAGATTCTCAAAGTTGCTTTGCTTACAACAATCTATCACATCTGGTTAGAAAGGAACAGGAGACATTTTTAGCAGGTTAGAAAAAATGAAGACTTTATCCTTTCCAAAATCCATTTTTGAAGTCTCCTTCAAGTGTGGAAAATCTGCCTACAAATTTTATGACTCTTCTACCAATAGGAATGTATACCTTCGATGGGAAATAAATCCTATTAATAAGCCTGTTAGGTGTATTCAAAGGGTGATATGGTCTCCCAAAGCATAAATTATTGTAAATGTTAAGGTTTGTAGATCCTTCGAAAGAGCTTCTTATGGTGGGATTATCAGGCTGAAGAATGGGTTCTCTGTCCTTGCTTTCAATGGTTTGGTTGATAAGAGTTTTGATTCAAATGAAATTGCAACTGTGGCTATCTGTGAGGGTGTGACAATTATGAATTCTCTGGGTATTAAGAGGTTTGAAATTATCACAAGTTCAGTTTATGCAAAAGGTGTAATTGACAGAATTTGGAAGCCTCTATGGAAGTGTTTAACTCAAGTTAGACAAACTCTAAAGCTGCTTCATACAGTTGAGGAGTTTGTTTGCAGCCATACATACAAGGATGGTAACAAAGCTGCCCATTATATTGCTTCAGATCTAAGTTTTGCAGAATCTTGTATTGTGTTTCCTTAGGATTTTAATGTAGATTTAGTCTCTATCTGTACAGCTGATGTAATTTAGTTCTTTTCTCCTAGTTGTAATAGTTGTTTGTGAATATATGAATTATGGTGGGGGTCTTGCCTTAACCCCAGCTTCCCCCTCAAAAAAAAAAGTGTATCATACTTTACTTATTTTTACTCTTCTTACTCGCTTCATTTCACTTTTTTCTTATGCTTCATATTGGTTTCCTACTCGTATCAAATTTTGCTTCAATTGTTGCATATGTTTCCTGTTTCATGAATTATGTTTAAAAATAATGGACGTTTCCGCTTCCATTTCTCGTATCGTTTCCTATTCCCGCTTTACTTTCAAGTAACATAAAAACAATTGAAGCCAAAGCCCGTATTTAATGGGGGTTCTACCCGGGTCGGGTAGTGATAGTTGTTGTGGTGAAGAGGTTGGGGAAGAGAGAGAGAAGAACTAAGAAAGGGAAAATGATGAGAGAAAGAGATCAGTGAGGAATGGAAAAAATTTTGAGCTCTCCTGAGCCATCAAATATTTCTTCTCTCATCCTTACCTAAACGCCACGTGGCAAGTGAGAGAAGAGAGAGTTAACGGTAACTTGCTATTCCATTTCTTAATTGATGACAGAGAAAAGCTATACTTTGTCTTTTCCTCTTCCCTCCAAAACTATACCTCTTCAACCAACCCCACCCTTCTCTACCAACAGCAAAGAGAAGAAATAAATAGTGCATAAAAAATCTTCAAGCAACCCCATAACTTTGTGATCGATAAGATTTTGGTAAGCTCTCTTTATCTCCTCCAATGTTTATTTTTTTATTTTATTATACAAACCCTTGCCTTATTGAATATTTTAATTTGATTAATTTTTAAGGATGGATTCGTCGAAAAACCCAGTTCACAATAGTGAGAATGTACGAAATTTATCGATAATTGGGATGGAATTTTAATCATAGGAGAAAGCCTACAATTTTTATAACCTTTACGCGAGATTGATTGGTTTTAGTATACGTAGAGGATCTTCTAGTGTGCGAACAAATAAAGTAGTTAGAAGGAGGGTTTTATGTTGTTCAAAGCATTGCCAATATCAAAAACATTCAAGGGGAACCCCTGAGAAGAAACGTTTGGATACTAGAACTAATTGTGAAGCAAAGTCGTAATTAAGTTATTTGAAAACATTTACCATTTAGTAGAATTTAAAGAAGACCATAACCATGAACTTGCACCTCCGTCTCAAGTTCATCACCTCCGGTCACAACGAAAAGTAGACAACAAGCATAAAGTATTAATGAAAAATATGTCTGATTCGGGAATTGGATCAACGAATATGTTTGATCTAATGAGTACGAAAGTAGGATGACCTCAAAACTTGAACTTTACACTTCTAGATTATGTAAATGCTATCCAAAGAATGAGGCGAAGTGATATTTTGTCGAAGGGAGATGCACAAATGCTCCTAGAGTATTTCAAGTCCATGAAAAAAAGGAATTCATATTTTTTCTATGCGATACAGATTAATGAAAGCAATCAGATTTGTAGTTGTTTTTGGGCCGATGCGAAGTCAAGAGCGGATTATTATTCCTTCGGAGATGTTTTGTGTTTTGATGCAACATATCAAACTAACGCCCTCGAAAAGCCTTATGCACCATTTATTAGGGTGAACAACCATGGACAGTCAGTTTTCTTTGGTTGTGCTTTGCTATTAGATGAAACTACTCAGACTTTTGTGTGGCTTTTTCAAACCTTTTTGGAAGCAATGAACGGCAAGCATCCAATCACGGTATTTACGATCAAGCAATGTCTATTGGAAATGCAATTCGAGAAGTATTTTTGGATACACGTCATCACCTTTGTCTTTGGCATATTTATCAGAATACTGCAAAACATTTGTCTACCAAATTTAAAATGTTTACATCTTTTGCAAAAGATTTTAAGACTTGCATATATGATAATGAGACTGAAGGAGAATTTCAGACTTGTTGGGATTTATTACTAAAGGTTTATAATTTGGGGGAGAACAAATGGTTACAAGCCTTATATGGGTTGCGGCAAAAATAGACGCAAGTTTACACTCGACAATACTTTTGTGCTGGTAAGATTTCTTGAACTTCCTTTTTATTATATTTGTTTTTTTATCCACTTTTTTAACTTGTTTTTTTAATTTATCAATCTGTCATGTAACGAAAATAATTTACTTCTTCACATTTGTTTGCTTAAATGTCTAATAATAGCTTTACTTGTAGGTATGACAACTACTCAACGAAGTGAAGGCATGAACAGATTTATAAAGAAGTACTTTAAAAGAACATTGTCGCTACGAGAATTTGTTACTCAATATGATAGAGCACTGACAAGTCGACGTGAAAAGGAAAAACGCCAAGATTTTATTTCCCATCAAACAAAGCCTAATCTAAAGACATCTTGGCAAGCAGAAGCTCGAGCATCCAAAATATACACAACTAAAATATTTTTGAAGTTCCAGGATGAGTATGTGCATACATTGGACATGTTTATTGATAGTATTGGGAAAGATGGGATGTTGTGCGAATATCGGGTTTCTTCTTTTGGCAGCAGATCACGTACCGTCACATTTGATACAGTAGAAAACGTAGTAAAATACAGCTGCAAAAAGTATGAATTCTTGGGAATTCTTTGTGCCCATGCACTGAAGGTAATTCATAGTATGCGACTATCTGATCTCCCATCCTCCTATTACATGAAGAGGTGGACAAAGGATGCAAGACTAGGTACTCTAGTCGATAACAATGGGAAACCAGTATATGTGGAGTACTACCCATCCTTGAGTTTGCAAAGTAACGAGCTAACGCACATGGCATTAAAAATAGCCAGAAAAGGTGTTTCCTCTGTAAAGTGTATGGAATTTACTAAAGAGTGTTTAACTCGGGTGCAAGAGGAGGTGAACGACTTTTTAAAAGCCAATCCAGAAGAAGTGACACATCTCGAAGGTGATGAAAATTTATCAACTACTAAGGTAGGTGAAGTAACAAATCAAGACTTAGCAGGTGCAAATATCACGTTGCGTGACGAGCCGCGCAAGAAGAGAAATGGTAAGGCTGGTCGAATTTAAGGGTGCATTAGAAAAGGGGAAGGGGAAAAAAAGGACTTGCCCAATGCAAAATGGTAAGTTCCTACAAGCTATCTTCTAAAATATTTTACTCTTGTTTATTAACTTTTTTAGGTTTGTTTATCTCATGATAAGGTAATCCGGGAGGAAGCAATCAAGAATCTGTTAGAGCAACCACAAACGCTACAAAAAAGTTTAAACTCAAAAGTGACTACTAGTTCACATACCCATGAGCAACACGCTGACGAGAATGTGGAGCCTGTAATATCACATGTTCAGCCCAATGTCTACAATGAGGTGTGTAATTTTAAATGCTTGCTTTTGCAAGCTTAATTGTATTGCATTGAGATATTTTTTTTAAACGATCTTAATAATACCATTTTATATATATCATTTCAACCTATATTTAATGGACCATTGGAACATCCATCATAATTTTACATCAACACCCCACAACCCCAAGTAAGGCCTTTCTCATTAGTAATCATTTTGGAGCATTATATACTTTGATTAATATCTTATTTGAATGTGTTGCAGGGATTTCTTGAACTTCTTACTCAACAATCTACTTATGGACTGTAGTTGTGTTGGATACATCTTTCAACCCATGATAAGAGGTCTGATTGGTTTCTCTTGATGGTTCTACTTACAAATAATAATCATAAGGATAATACATGTAGATTATTGTGTTGTCGATCACAAGAGAAGAATGCCTCCATAACTTATCAATTATTGAATCAACTATCATTTCTTAGTTATATGTCCATGGTGGCGACGACACGTAATCTATTTTTAAATGTGATACACAAATTTTTATTTTTATTTTGCTTTTATAATTTGATCTTTGATTTCTAAGTTTTATGGCACTTGGGCAGGTAGAGGTTCTTACAATGCTTGAATGGGCATCAAAACAGGGTGTGATGATGCAAGATGAGTTAGTGGGTTCAGTACTGCAGGAGGCCAAAAATCGATTGGAGCTTTATCAGTCCAGAGGTTCAAGGGGGTTTCATTAATCCCATTTACAAACAAATATTTGAACATAATTTAGTTTGATATTTATATTTTGGTGTTAGTGCATTGTATGAGTACTTAATCTAGATTGAAAACAACATACAGTAAATTTTTTGCCCATAACTCACCAAAATGCAGATATTTTAATAGAGATAAATTGATATGGTTTTTGGTAGTCTCTACTAATGGTTTAAGAAAATGATTATATACTGTTCTTAGTGTAAAACTAGAAATGCTTCTTGTCAACATAGACTTCTTCTCTCATCAGGTACTAAATGTTAACATAATGATGTTGATAAACATATGAAGAGAATCTGTATTTTGATAGTTTTGTGTTTTGGTACCAGGAGAACGTAATCAACTCGTAGTTAACTATTGGCCTAAACCTTCTAAGAAGAATCTCTCTCTTTCTGTCCTGTAGTTGTCGTTTAAAAATTCCAAAACGTTTAAAAGTCCTTAAACAATAACTACCATTTCGATGTTTTGATCAAACTCACAATGGGGTGTTGTGTGAGCAAAAACGGGGATTCGAGAGCGAATATCAAGGGAATCGATGTTGATTTCCATCCTTTAAAATTTTTATACTGGTCTAAACGTTCTTGGTTACTGGAGTATTATCTGTTGTAGAATTAGATGTATAAATGGGGATTGGTATAAATTTTATTTCGGTTTTTAACGAATTTTTGAAGATGATAGACGATTATTAGACCGTAATGTATTAAGATTTGTTATAGCTTTTCTCTAACAAATGTATAGCTTTTCTCTCTCTTCAAAGTATAGCTTTTCTCTCTCATCAATTAAGAAATGGAATAGCAAGTTACCGTTAATTCTCTCTTCTCTCACTTGCCACGTGGCGTTTAGGTAAGGGTGAGAGAAGAAATATTTGATGACTCAGGAGAGGTCAAAAAAATTTCCGTGAGGAATAATAGACTAAGATAGAGAGAAAAAAAAGGAGATAATTAAGAGTGACGGACTAGTGGGGAAAATTTGTAACATTTTTTTGCCTGCCTATCATAAAAGCACTTATTACAATCGGTTGTTCGCTTATGTTATCTAATCTTATTATGGAGCGAACTTGGAGTCCTTGGCGAAATATAAGAAAATAGTGCAGGTGAAGTTAACTACGTTCGTTATCCTTCCGCCAAAGTTAGTATTAAGATGATGACTTTACCATGCTAATTTTCCCTGTGGCTTACTTTCTCCTCATGGAATCTCCTCCTTTGCTTTCCTGTATCTGCCAAAGTTATTCTTCATATTTGGTGATAAATCATAAACTTCACTTCAAAGATCTAGAAAACAATCTCTTGGGTTACAGAGGGGGAACAAAATAAATAATGGGGAACGACCACCAAACCCGACAACTACTAAAGACAACAATATTTCAGTCATCAATTGCAAAATACGTATTGAACATTAATATTTCATTTTTAAGTTAGGTCATAAATAATTTTAATGATGACATAGTATTTCTCCACACCCCTCTCTTTCTGTCCTAATGTTCAAGTAGTTGCAAATGAGAATACTAGGGGGGAATGGAATGGAATGGAATGAATACATTAGGATTCAATCTTTTGCATTCTCAATAAAATCCTTACTCATGCCCCATATTGACTACCAAAAGAAAAGATCGAAAGTCGTGATCCTTCTTTAGTTATTTGATTTTCAGTTTCTACAAGCTCACACACTGCTTTACTTGGCATGAAAAGTGTTCGAATTTGTGTGACTTTAGCTTGAGCTTGTCTAAAGGACCATGAAGCTTTTTATGGTACTTCAGATGAAGTCTAAACCTCACAGCCTGCTGAAGATGTGAATCCCTTTCCCATTCCCATTCCCATTCCCATTCCCATTCCCATTTACTCCAAGGAGTTGGTGAACAATCAATTTAATCCAAAACGACACACCTCTCCTACAATTACATACACTTCAACGGTTGGTCGTTTTCCCCCACCGACTCCACCAATTCTCAACCGTCGATCTCCACACGTTTAATACCGTCGGTCCGTCATTCTCAACCGTAGATCTGGATCCAAATAAGCATTAATTAATAAATTAAAATCTCACGTTAGGGTCACTCTCTCTCACTTGCCTATAAATACCGATTTAAATCTATCAAAAATTTC
Source organism: Kingdonia uniflora (assembly GCA_014058105.1). Classification (NCBI taxonomy): domain Eukaryota; kingdom Viridiplantae; phylum Streptophyta; class Magnoliopsida; order Ranunculales; family Circaeasteraceae; genus Kingdonia; species Kingdonia uniflora. The sequence continues at coordinate 980,861 of JACGCM010000440.1, read as the reverse complement.
GTCAAACAAGTCTTGGAGGAAATCTAGATCTACAGACGCAACATCTCAAGGGTTTACTTGTATCTCTCAAGGTATCATGATTCTCTCAAGTTTTTTGATTGATTTTTGAATGTTTTTGTTGGTTTATTGCCTAGATTGATGGTGTGACGGGGTTGTTGGAGTTAGATCTAGTTTTGGATTAGTGGGATTTGAGTTTGTGAAGTTTAGAGTAATGGGTTGTGATTAGTTTTTTGTTTGGAGTTGAAGGTTTGAAGGAATGAATTAGATCTCATTTGGAGTGAAATGAGATTGGGATCTGATTTGGGGATAGTGTTTATGGATCTAGTGAAGTGTGGGTTGTTTGATAGTGTTGGAGTTTTGTGAGAAATTGAGTGAAATCTGGTAGATTTTAGTCTGTGATAGTCTAATTTAGTCATGTTAGTTAAAGTTGAATAATTTGAGTTTTATGTTAGTGGGGCTGATTTCAACATTATTTATTTTGAAGGGGTGGTAGATTTTTGTAGGAAATGAGTGATCTTTGTTGTGTTGGGTTAATATAATGATCAGTTTAGATTCATGTTTATGTAGATCTTATGTTTATAAGATATTCTCTAATTAATAAACTGATTTAGAGTGAGTTTTACTTAGTGGTCTAATCTACTTAAGAAATGAAATATAGTTACGAATTTACTGCGAAGCAGTTATTTAGTTTTTAATTTGCTTATGAAGTATTGTGATATATCATTTGAATCACTGTTCTATTTGCGTTTGAATTTATTTAGGATATGGTTTGTTTGATTTCTCATACAAAATGCACTTTATGTATGTAGTTTAAAAGAATGGAGACCTTCCTATTTACCTCCGAGTCAGTGAATGAGGGGCACCCTGACAAGATGTGCGACCAGATCTCTGATGCCGTCCTTGACGCCTGCCTTGAACAGGATCCTGACAGCAAGGTTGCCTGTGAGACAGTAACCAAGACCAACATGGTCATGGTTTTTGGAGAGATCACAACTAAGGGCACCATCGACTACGAGAAGATTGTTCGTGACACCTGCCGCACAATTGGGTTTGTGTCTGACGACGTTGGTCTTGATGCAGACAATTGCAAGGTTTTGGTCCAGATCGAGCAACAAAGTCCCGATATTGCTCAAGGTGTGCATGGTCACCTCACCAAACGTCCTGAGGATATCGGTGCTGGTGATCAAGGTATTATGTTTGGGTATGCCACCGATGAGACCCCCGAGCTAATGCCTCTCAGCCATGTCCTTGCAACTAAGCTTGGAGCTCGCCTCACTGAGGTCCGCAAGAATGGTACTTGTCCTTGGGTGAGACCAGATGGAAAGACCCAAGTCACTGTTGAATACCACAATGACAATGGTGCTATGATTCCCATCCGTGTCCACACCATCCTCATCTCCACACAGCATGACGAGACTGTGACCAACGATGAAATCGCAGCTGATCTTAAGGAGCATGTCATTAAGCCCGTGGTCCCAGCGAAGTACCTTGACGAAAAGGCAATCTTCCACCTTAACCCATCTGGTCGTTTTGTCATCGGTGGACCACACGGTGATGCTGGTCTTACCGGACGTAAGATCATCATTGATACCTATGGTGGTTGGGGAGCTCATGGTGGTGGTGCATTCTCTGGCAAGGACCCCACCAAGGTGGACAGGAGTGGTGCTTATGTTGTTAGACAGGCAGCCAAGAGCATTGTTGCAAATGGTCTTGCTCGTCGTTGCATCGTGCAAGTTTCTTACGCCATTGGTGTTCCTGAGCCATTGTCAGTCTTTGTTGACACTTACGGTACTGGAAAGATCCCAGACAAGGAGATTTTGAAGATTGTGAAGGAAACATTTGATTTCAGGCCAGGAATGATCTCCATCAACCTTGACCTTAAGAGGGGTGGGAGGTTTTTGAAGACTGCGGCATACGGTCACTTTGGTAGGGAAGACCCCGACTTCACCTGGGAGGTTGTGAAGCCACTCAAGTGGGAGAAGCCATAAGCTTAGAAGACCATTGAATCCAATTGTGTTTCTTCATTTGTATGCCCGCCGCTATTTATCAATAATTAAGATTGTCAAGGAGCAACACTGCAGGATTGGAACAGTGCTACTGGGGCTAGTAAGTCTGATATTCTATGTTTTGGTTCTTATTTGTATTTTCTGGCTTTCTCTGTATGTCTGGTGGTTGTGGTGGTATTCAGCACTTCTGCAGAAAAGACAGGAAGTCAGGTGCTTGAATGTAATGTTTTTATTTTATCTCATAGTGAGAATTAAGGAAATTATTTGTTATTTTGCTTTGCAATATGTAAGCCCTTAGAGTTTCTAATGAGAAGCAAAACCTGTTTCCAATCGTTGTCTTCATCGATTCCTACTTTGTTTTTTAGTTCATGTTAACATTACAAAAATCATTACTATGAAATCTGTTTAATCTCTTGTATCAGTGCGAAATCGGTTACATAAGAACTTGTAATGTGTTGCGAAAGATCAGATACATAGTCTTAGTATAGGTTGCTGTCATTGTGCTCTCAATGGCACTTTTACAAGCTTCTATCTCCCATGGCATCTCTGGAGTTAGTTATGCTACAAGTTTTTACAATTATCAAAATTGTGCTGCTGCAGGCTGTATTGAGAAACTGTTTCCCTGGATTTTTTTTCTTATAATATCGCCCATTTATACCTGCACCAACATTTTCTTCTACAATTTCCCAGTCTTGCAATTTCCTGTCCAATATTCTAGTTCTAAAACAAAATGCCTTCACCGGGCGCTGACAATCCATTAAATGAGCACTAACCCAAGATCTAAATGAGCACTAACCCAAGATCTGTATCAAGCGCACAATGGGAATTCTGTAGTTTGTAATAGTGCCCGCTTCAATGAAAACGGAGGGAAGCCTGAACATGTTAATTCACAGTTTGTTTTTCACTCTGCCCATAAAGTTAAAAAGCTACAGGTACAGATATGCATGGTTAAAGGTTTTCAAACAAGTTAAGAAATTCCACCAGAAGGCAAATTATATTTCCTCAAAATTTACATACTGTGCCTTACTGGCTGTATGTTTATACATATGATTACACAAATACGATTTCACTAACAAGGCTCATTTCACCTTCCCTCTACATTATGAACACTCAACCTTTAATCTGTTTACACAAGTTGGGTAAAAAGACATTGTCTGTCCAGCAATAGTCAGAAGCAGTTCGTTTCTTCCTCATTTCCAACGGAGTCGTTCTGCGATTGAATCAACTGGCAAAGACCCTAGAGGAACCGATGACTCATCGGCAACATAGTCTTCGTCTCCATCAACGTTAAAGTCGTCTTCATCATAATCATCTTCATCTTCTCTACTTGAGCTACTAGTGTCATCCTCACTTGACAGAATCAATGCAGGATATGAGTGTTCATTTGCCTGGGATATATCATCAAACGCCTGAACTTTTTCTAGAAGGGCGTCTGGTTCAAGCCCTAGCTCATCCAACAATAACGCCTTGCTTGACCCAATTGCACGTCTCCACAATGACACAATTTTAGGGATGTAAACCTCCCTTTTTTTCACCAGTCTTTGAGCTCTAGCATCTGCTTTTATTGAATAAAAAACATTAAAAATACACAATGTCAGATCTGCACCAATGAAGTATGAAGTGAAGTTCCCATATACTGGAACATAGCCATGAAGAGTAAATCGAGCCTTTTCTATGCTAAGGTTTGTGTTCATATTACTCCTAAATTTGCATTAACGAACTCATCTTTTGGAAATTCACAGCTTGTCACAACTGTGCAAGAAACATTAGAAAAAATCTAAACCAGTGCATTAGCAAGGGGATAGTCCTGTTGTAACTACAGGAATACCAATCTAACATGGAATATAAGGATTTTGGAAACTCAACAAGGTCTCTGGATGCTTTTGATAACAAGATTGATACAAACTTTCCTAGTGAATATTCAGCTTCTAATTAGACTAATATTTGCGTGACGAAACCCCGACAATCACAAAAGGAGAAAAAAATGAATAACTGTGGGTACTCGAAGTATTTAAGATATCAAAAAAATCCTGAAGGAGTTGTTGCCAAACTATTTCTTGCACGGTTTGCGATACCGAGTTCACCTCCAACCTACTTAAGCTTAAAGTGTGGGATTACTAAAATTACGGCAAACTTTTTGGGGTATTTCAAGCTTGTTTCATTGATATTCTTTACGCCTTTAAATATGTTTTAGGTTGTGATATCAATATAAACCACGCAGGAGCTTAGTTTTATATTCCATGAGAAGCTTGAGGCTTATTTATTCCTTCAGGAAGATTTTTGCTCCTCATTGCTCATGACTGAACATCCATATCAATAAAAAGACTCAATCTCTTCTCCTTGTTTGATTTCTATCCAAGTTTTTCTTTGATTTTAAATCTCTTACTTTTCTAAGTTGATTTTCTTTAATGAAAACCCTCGATTTCTCCTGCATCAAGATCCATATGAAATTGCTATCAGCAGATAGGAATTTCCTTCGGAGTAATTTTAGTCATAATGCCACAGAAGGAAAAATCTAGCTAGGATGGAATATGTAACTATCAGTGACAGCTTCAGCTGAGATGTTAGTGAGTTGCGTAACTTCTATTGCTTAAGGAAAAACAAAGGAGTGAAAGCAGACCGAAAGAGGAATTTAGTAGTGAGGATAGACACCAACCCTTAAACAGTAAGCAGTACTCAGACCTTAGACGGCAATACAGAGGAAGGATAATACTGATGAGTCCAATCGTAAGGGAAGACCCATCAAAATTTTACCAACATCCACAAGGGCCAATACCCAAGAGGTTAACATGGACATAGCCATCATCAAAGGAATGCCGAGATTGAGAGTGATCGACTATTACCAATTCTAGACAGAGCCCCTAAGACATGGTCGAGATGTCTTATTTTCATAGAAGAGTTGAAGTTGACGAGCTTATCGATTGGCTCTGCAAAGGTCGAGAAGGTGTTCAAATACAAGGACACGGAAGACTAGACGAGTGCGACTAAGTACTCATATTTTTCAAGATAAGCTCATAAGTGGAACGAGTTACATGCCGAGCGGAGTCGCCAATGATTTCGAAGGACATCTACTTGAACCAAGATGTGTCTAGAGTTGCATAATATATATATATATATTCCCCAAAACTATGTGTATTCCTTATTGCATTGCCAAAATGTTCTAACTATCACCGACACACTGAAGAGTTTCTTTCGAGCCAAAGTAATCAAGTTGATGAACCAACATCATAGGGAAGTAATTGGGCAGCCCAAAACCTTTATAATTCAACAAGATTGTCTATGAAATGTAATTGGTTGATTTGCTCATTATGAACACACAAATTGAAGCATCAACAAGCTCAATGGTCTGCCCTCACACAGGCTGACAATTCCACAGATAGAGGACCACCATTAGAGGAAGGCAGCATGCAGCCCAGGTAATGGATCCCCAACGGAAGCCCACTCTCATGAACTCTCGACCAATGGCAGCCGTGTGGGTAACAAGACTTCAACAAAGAAAGAGGGTTTGAGATTTTCTTCCTAAACTATCTTGTTCCATATTTTTCTCTCTAGATTCTCTCCGTCCAAAGCAAAATTTATATATTTCTCTTTCCACATTTTTCTTGCTACTCGCTCTATATATTTCAGTTTCTAGATTCTCCAAAAAAAAAAACTTCTAATTTGTCTCCATCTATTTATTTTCTTGCTCAAAATTTGCTCTCATTTTTTCTCTTGTAAGTATCAACATCAAGACTTTCATCCCTAGATTTTCCCACTCCAAATATTCTCTCCAAATATGTACTTTCCTTTTTCTCTAGATTTTCTCATTTCTCAGTCTTCATATTTTATCTCTTTAGATATTCTTTTTCTAAGTCTCCTCTCTCCTCCAGGTTGCGTAGGTGTCTGAATTGAAGCTTGAGAAAGAGAAAAAGAAAATCAACTTTTAAAAAAGGAAGATTGCTTTTAGCAGCATGTAGAAAACAAATATATTTTCCTCGATTAAGCTACCAAACCAAACTCAAGGAAGTTAGTTTTCCTGGAATCCCTTTAATTTTCCTTCGTTTTTTTTGAACAAAATACACCTTAAATTTCTGCACTTGATAGTGTACACCTAGAAGTAGCCCATGAAGCAATTCTACTTTGTGTACGTTTACTTTTAACGGGTTCTATGCCTACTTATGAGCTAATTTATAGGCCTTACCAATTATTTGCTCACTATCACCCAAAGATGGAGCCAACATGTCATCAGAGGCTGAAACATCCTCCCCTTTTCTAAAATCTGCGATGTGATAAAAACAAAATGAGCTTACAAGTAAAATGATTCAAATTAATGATATAATTCCAGTATCTAGTACGGACCGTAAGTATCCAGGGAAGCTGGAATATTGATGTTAGAGGGATGCGTGTCTGTAATAAACAACGGGGATTCAAGGTACATGGACGTCCAGCCTTTTCCTCTCCACATTAGAATCTGCTCTTCATCGAAAGAGAGTAAAACACAAGGAACCAGTTCCTGTTGACAGCAAGAAGCAGTTCGTAAAACAACAAGAAGCAGTCAGCAGAACATCTGCAAACTGGGTACGTGATAATGTGGCTGTTAGTGTACTTTTTTTTTTTTTTAGGGTTAATTAGCTTTTAGACCCGAAATAATGACCACGAATTGCGCTAACCCTCTATGATTGTCATTTTTAGGTTTTAGACCTTAAAACACCCCGGAAGTCGCTCTCCGAGATCAAAATAATATGAAGTACCATAAATACCCCTAGCTCTGCCACGTATGATTTAATCTTAATGCCACGCTGTAATTATGAGTCCCACGTAGGATTATATTGTAATGACACGCTGTAAAACCAGATCCACGTAGGCTACGAAAAATCCGACCGTTGCAACCCGAGTTACGGCTATAAAACCAACCCAGAACTTCATCTTCCTCTCTTCTCTCACATTAACTACTTCATCTTCTTCTTTTGGAAGTAACTTCATCTTCAGAACTCAAAATGGGTGGTGGAAAACATGAAGCTGGCACACAATCTAAGGTCAAAAGTTTCTTTCGCATCTACTCAAAATAGTGTCTAAAAGCTAATTATTTAAGACACAGATGGTCTAAAAACTAAAATTGAAACATTGGTTTTCTTGAATTTTTCACAGGTTGTTTGTCAAATGTGCAATCTTGAGGGTCACATTACATCAAAATGTCCTTGGGTTTACACAAAATGCAAGAAAGCTACGTACAATGACATCATGAAGCTGATGATATCTCTCACTGAAAATAACTATGAAAGGAAGCTCTTAAAGTGTCAACACTCAATTTGTGGATCCTTTTAATGGTTATCAGATGTTGTTAATCAAGCCAAGGGAGCAGAAAAAGGTTCATCAAGTTCAAATGGTTGTTTTGGGTGTGGTCAAAGTAACCATTGGGTGAGAGATTGTCCTTAGTTTAGATTTCCCTGCATTGCACATGGGTACAATCACCTTATGAAAATGTTTACTTCTAAGACACAACAGTCATTTGGGCAGAAGTTTCTAAAATGTGAAGATCCAAGATCCAATCTGTAAAGAATGTGAAAATGATAGTGGAAATGTCATTAAATGAATTTGTAACTCAATTTGCTACAAAAGTGACAGTGGAGAAGAAGAAGAAAATGTAATGAGATAAAATGACAGTTAAACATCTGAAATGTTGTATTTACCCAAACAAGAAAACACATAGCAAATTGTCTTACAAATAACAGTTAAACATCACCATTGTTAAACTCAAATTGTCTTACAAAAACCCAACTATCAAATTCTTCAAGGGAGCCTAACTGGTGCAGCTTTGTTAGTCACTCTATTAGATGGTTCTCCTTGCCCTAAAGCACCAGACCAATGTGCCAACCCTCTGGATGTCAGAATGGCTCTATATCCACCATGTTCTCCTCTAGCATTAGTATCTTTCCTAGGTGCTCTAAAATGCTGACCAGTTGAATGAGATGGTTAAAATGACTATGATGGCTGATATTGTTGTGATTGTTGTGATGGTTGAGTTGAAATAGGAGTTGAAGGTTGAGATGGCTGTGATGGTTCTTTTGCTCTCCCTCTCCCTCTTCCTCCCCCCCTTGTTGAAGGTGTCGTAAATTCAGTGTCTAATTTGTATGCCTTTGCTCCTCCTCTCCCTATGCTTGGCTTTTCTGCAGGTTGACCTTTACAAGTTCTGCTGTTGTGCCCAAATGCTTGACACTTAATGCATTTTCTTGGTTGTCTCACCACACCATTTACCTCATCTACATCTCTTCTCCTTAGTGTTCTAGGTCTCCCTGCTGGTCTCAACAATAGTGGTGGCCAGATCTCTCTTGTAGGCTGTTTCATAAGAGTAAATAAATACTATGAAAATAAAGAAAAATCAATAATTCAGTAATCTAAGGGCAAAAGTAACATACTTCTCCCCACTCTAATGAGTCTGCAATTGGATTTACAGCTTGGTTGTATGTTGCTACATAGGCTGCCACCCTATGATAATGACTACAATATTTGTACATAGGCCATGATAAAGTTGGAGTTTTGAAATAGTAAAAGGCACAATGAAATTACAATTAGGACATATTAACTAAAAAAAGAGCACTTACCCAACCCACTCATATTTCAGTTGATCAATCACTTACACTGCATGTACACAAGGCAATCCAGTGATCTGCCAAACATTGCAAGTGCATGTGTGTTCTTCCAAGTTCAATATCCACCTTGTGCCACTGTCATTAAGGACTAGTCACTTTAAGGACCAGCCACTGATTCTTTTCAAATCCCTCTAACCTGTAGTGGTGACTGTATGTTTTCAACAACTCAATCATCTTCACTGCTCTAGGTACCAATCTATTCTGATCCCACTCTCTTGCCTTCAATTTCCTTTCATACATGAGTGTCATCTGCATCAAATTCAGCCTTTCTACCATCTTGTTTAAAGGCTTATCTATAATCTTAACAATCCAATTGTTAAATGATTCTGAGAAATAATTGGTCACATGCTTACACTTTGTAGAAGCATCAAAGTAAGACCTACACCAAGATTCATATAGCTCCCTTTCTAACCATGTCTTTGCATCAGGTTCTGCAACTCCCAACTTGTCCAAATTTTCTTTCATTACAATTTTTTTGTATGCCTTTGATGCATTCCAAGCGAATGTCATCAAATAAGTACCTCTGTACAGTTGCTTGAAGTTTTTGTACATGTGCCTAAAACAAAATCTATAATTGGAATAAGGGAACACTTGTGAAACTGCCTCAACAAGACCCTTTTGTCTATTAGATATGAATGTCAATTTAGATAGGTGTAAAGTGAGTTGGCCTTGCACCAAAGTTAAGAACTTCATCCATGTAGCTTGACACTCACTTCTACAAATAAACACTGTTATAGGGAAAAGACCATTGTTTGCATCAAGAGATATCATGCTCAAACATTGGCCTCCATATTTGCCTTTCAAGAAACATCCATCTAGACCAAGAATTGGCCTGCAACCCTTGGTGAACCCATCTAAAGTTACCTTAAAACTAATACACATGTCTGTAAACTTAAGATTATCATCTTCCCTACTACAAGTAGCAAAACTAACAGGGTTTGATTTTTGAATCTCAACACGTAGTTCTGGACATAAAGCATAACCTTTTTCATATGACCCCACTATCTTCTCCATCACCATATTCCTTGCATTTCATGCGGTGTAATATGAAACTCTTACTCCAAATCTTCTATACACAATATTAGATATCTGCATTGGTTTTGTTGTACTTGCATCTCTTATTAGATTCTCAATCTCCTTTGCAACCCAAATAACATTTGCATTTCTGTTCAATGTCTCATTCTTACCACTACACTCATGTATAAAATGATCATTTTTAAGTGTCATGGTGTGGCCATCATTTAACATTGTTATGAACACCCACCAATGACAACTTGGTCTTTCTTTACACACATATCTAATCCTCTTACTTTCATTCTTCTTCTGTCTAAATGTAAACCTCTGAGTAATTGCAAAATTCCTCATAAATGACTTACACTCATATATATTTGGCCACTCCATCCCAATTGTCAACATAAACTCTGGTGCTTGAGGTGGCAAAAAGGGTTCCTCGTCTTCATGATCTTCTTTCTCATATAAGTTTGAAGAAGCCATCACAAAATCTCTATTATCAGCAAAACCTTCATGAACTTCTATGTGATCCATTGTAGAAACATCATCACCATCCTGTGATGTATGGTTACTATGATAGCCTTCTTCAGCATCCACATTGTCAAAGAGTGAGTCCTTAGTTAAGTCTTCAAACTCATTGTTCTCAAACTGCCTCATAAGCTCTTCTTTTGTCCATCTTGCAACTTCCTCATCAACATTATCTACATCCTTCTCCTTAATTTTAAATTTTTCTTCACTGGCATAGTCTTTGGTTAAATCATCAAGCTCTTCCTCAGAAAGGTAATCAGCCTTAACCTTCTTCACCTTAGGTTTTTGTGATTTGGTTTTTGCTTTTCTCTTTAAAGATTTTGCATTAAAAGTCTTAGAAGTAGGCACTTTTAATGGTCTACTTGTCTTCTCTAAATATCTGGTAGATTTTTTTTCTTGATTTTTGGTTTGTCATATCCTAACTGTAATGGTGATTCTTCAACAGGGATTGGCACTATTTCAGGTATTTCTTCTGTTTCTATGAAAACTCTGTAATACCCATGAATTGGGTCTTCCTCAATGTGCCTAAACATCAACTTAACTTCTAAATCATTACTAACGACATGCAAAACACCGTCTACACTAAATAACAACCCAATCATACCCTCCCCTCACAAAAACATTATTATCTAAACCATGCTTATCGTCTATCCTTGTAGCAATTAACCTCAATAGTTCCACAAAACTAATGTTTACAGGCACAGTTAAGGCAAAACAACTACCACCCTTGTATTGAATCATTCCGTACCCATTCTTAGATGGTTCATCCCACTCCCCACCATACTCAATTACTAGGTGAAATATCTCATAAATTTCATCATCAGACATGGTCAAATAGTATATAAGAAAATTTAAATTTTGGCTTACCTTGTATACTTGTATAACCTTCCCAGTTGCCTTGATCAAACAATATCAAAATTACAAATTACAATTAATTGGCAATCGAGTTGTGTTGTGTTTTATGTGTCCTTAAATACCTTGTGCATCACGTGCTTGACACGTACAGGGTCTAAAAGTTAACATTCTTCAAACACAGAGGGTCTAAAAGCAAATTTTAAAAAATAGGGTAATTATGATTAGTTGTCTAGAGTGGTTACTTCATACTTGGGGAAGAGAGGGAGAGACGCATCGATTGACGCTTGTCAGTTTGAAAACTTAAAAACTTGGAACCCCAAGTCTTAACACTCCAACCTCTCTATCTTCCTCCATCATTTCTCTATCTCTCTCTCTCACTCTCTCAAGTCTCAAGACTCTCAACAATGTCGGATTTCCTTCCATTAACTCCCCCAACAACCGACTATAGTGATAGTGATGAGGGGAAACAACCAACCGAGTACGACTATACCTTGGACGAATGTCCCGAAGAGGACTTCGACGTCGATGAAGACCGGGAGTTGTTGGAGGATGGTGGTGGTGATGATGATGATAGTGATGATGCGGATGATGAAGATGAAGATGAAGATGATGAACCTCCTCCTCAGAAGAGGAGGATGAGGCTATATTAGATTTGTTTAGTTTTGGCATTTTGGAGGGAATTTTTTTGAGAAGAAGCCTAGAAACAGACATTTTTGGGGGTTTTTTTTTAAGGGTTGAATGTTGAATGTTGATGAATGTTGAATGTTGATGAATGTTTTTTAAGGGTTTTTTGATGATGAATGTTGATGAATGTTGAATGTTGAATGTTGAAAGTTGAATGTAAATTATTTAGTTTTGAATCTTTTGATTTATGTTTCGTTTCGATATATTTTTTAGTTTGAATCTTTAGTTTCAGAGTTTTAATGGCAGAGATTCGAAGAAGATGAAGTTGGCGCTCAAATCCACGTGGACACTAAGAAATGTCCACGTAAATTTTCTTAGTCCACATGGATATTCCAACTAGATTATTATTTAACACGTCGATTTTTTAATTAAAACTTAAAACATAATAAAAAGGGTAATTTTGGTATTTTAAAAAAAACTAACAGCTCTGGGGTGTTTTAGGGTCCAAAACCTAAAAATGACAATCATAGGGGGTTAGCGCAATTCGTGGTCATTATTTCGGGTCTAAAAGCTAATTAACCCTTTTTTTATTGATAACAGGCATAGCTGGGTCAAAAATGAAAAAAATAGAACATTAATTTCTGTGACGTGTTTCTTGGTTATAATTTATAAAAAATTTCTCCAATGTGAGATAAACTTATAAGCAAGGCTATTTTATGTTCTTTTAGTCCCACATTGGTTATTCATAGAAGTAGTTTAATATCTCTCTTCTATATATAGAGAGTATGATGTAACCTAAATAATCATTTCAATAATAATATTTTTTTTTCTCTAATTTATTTCTACATGGTATCGGAGCAAGTTACCTTCATTCCACACCCTTGCTGGTCGAACTCGGCAGTGAATTCGTTGGGAGGTTGCAGGAGGGCAATGTTAACGAGAAAATAATGCTAAAATTTTCCAACTTTTAAATGAGATAGGGAATTTTAAACAGGGTACTCAGACTTTGGGGGTGTATTATGCAAGACTTCGATCGAGTTGGAAAGAATTATCTCATTATGATAGCTTCATCGAGTGGTCAGCTAGCGCACCAAGTGAAAAGGTTCCCACTCCACCTACGGTAACAGAGATTTATGCAAAGATTGTGGAGAAGACTCAGGTGTTTCAGTTTCTTGCTAGGTTCAATCTCGACTTTGAGTATGCACGAGTTCATCTACTTGACAGGACTCTTTTCTCCACTCTTGAAGAGGCACACGCATATTGTCTCTCCGATCAGAGTCGTCGGTCACCTATGCCTCCTATCTCTGGGATCCTTTCAGACTTCTGCTATGGCTATTCGTTATGCTTATCCGGCACCACCGTCAGTTCCTTCACAAACTTCACATACATCATTACTTAGTCTTTCTCCGTTACCAACGGCTTCCGTTAACTCCCCCCCCCCCCCCCCGAGGAAGAAGTGTGATTATTGTGGTAAGTGGGGACATCTTTGCACGGTCGTTCTGCTGGTTATCAACCCCGCCTATCTCAGTCCTCAGCACACTTATTTGCCGACTCTTGTACGCCAGATTCTTCGGCCTTTAGTGCTCTCACTCATGATAAAATTAACAGGTTCCGACAGCTTCTATTTGTCTTCTACACCGGCAGCTTCTCATACAGGTAACTTCGCATCTGCAAATAATATTTCTGCATCTCCAACTTCTCTTTAGATTGGTGGCTCGGGTGCAACCGATAATATGCTTCTCATACAGGTAACTTCGCATCTGCAAATAATATTTCTGCATCTCCGACTTCTCTTTAGATTGGTGGCTCGGGTGCAACCGATAATATGACTAGTATGTTTTCTCTTTTCTGGTCTTATGCTTCTAGTTCATGGCGACAGACTGTTCGTCTTGCCAATGGAACTGAGACTCTTATTTTAAGGTAGAGTTGTATCCCGATTACGGATTCCCTTTACCTGATGTCCTTCATGTCTCTTAGTTGGATATTAATCTTATTTTTGTTAGTAAAATTACCATAAATAAATACTGCAGTATAACCTTCTTTTCTGATTATATTGTTTTTCAGAATTTGGTGTCACGGAAGATGATTGGCAGTGGACGTGAAGAGGGTGGTCTTTATTTTATGGATGGGCATGTCTCTTCTATTTCTTCTTAAACTCTCCAGTTAAAGTCTATGTCTAATAGTAAAAATGTAAAACGGGTACTACGTTGGCATTACCGCTTAGGTCATATTTCCTTTGAGTATCTACGTTATTTGTTTCCGTCTTTTTTTTCCAAAGTATCCATGTCTGATTTGTCTTGTGAGACGTGTGAACTGGCTAACATCGTTGTAGCACGTATCCATTAAGTATTAATAAAACTTCTTGTTTTGATATTGTGCATTCGGATGTTTGGAGTCCTGCCCCCGTTACCTCTAGTTTAGGATTTCGTTATTTTGTGTTGTTCATTGATGATTTTTCGAGGTGTACTTGGGTTTATTTGATAAAATGCAAAAAATGAGGTCTCCTCTATTTTTTAGACATTCACCACAATTGTTCATACTCAGTTGGGAAAACTATTAAAAAAAATTGTTCTGATCAAAGTGGGGAATTTGTCCCAAGGTCTTCACAAATTCTGCAATGTCAATGACATTGAGCACCAAACCTCTAATACAAAAACTCCACAACAAAATGTAAATCGAAAAGGAAAAATCGTAATATTCTTGATCTTGCTCGTGTTATGTCTATTGGCATGAATCCCCCTCGTATTATTGGTTTGACGTTGTTCTTACGACAGTATTTCTTATCAACCGGTCTCCGTTTTGAGTTCTTTGTTTTTGCACCCCGTATTTTATTATTTATTTCGATCATTCCACTTTTCATATTCCACCTCGTGTTTTTGGGTGTGTATGTTTCGTCCAAGTCACTGGGTCAGCTCTAAACTAGATCCTTGTACCTTGAAATGTGAATTCATGGGTTACTCTCATGCTCAGAAGGGTTATTATAGGTGTTTCCATCCCTCATCCCATCGTCATTTCACCTCTATGGATATTACTTTCTTTGAACATGCTTTGTTCTTTACGGGCGGTGTTCTCTCTCAGGGAGAGTGTTTTTCAGTTCGTCCTTTTCCTTTAGAAGATGTATCTTCTCCTCCTTCAGATCCACTTTGGTTTAAGTGTTCCGTGTAAGTCTGCAATCCCACCTTTAGTTTCACCTTCAGTTTTACATCCTTTACAGATTTATACTCGACGACATCCAGGACGCCAGCCTCCTACACCAGACTACCAAACATCCTTTGTAGCTCCAGATCTGCCACCTGCCACCGATTCACCTTTATCATGTATTGACCTTCTATTACCGCTTCTATACTAGTTACTACTGATGATGATTCACATGTTTCTCATAGTGATGATGATAGACAAATTGCTATTCAAAAAGTGAAGTGTAATACAAGAAAGCCTAATAGATATTTAGATACAACAGTTTATTTTATCGCTAATTATACTTCAGATCATCGTTTATCTACTACTTACAGAGCTTTTCTAGCTTCCCTCTCTTTGGTTAGTATACCACGTACAGTGGCAAATGCGTTAACCCAACCTCATTGGAAGGCTGCGATATTAGAAGAATTACATGCACTGGAGATCAATAATACCTGGTCATTACTTTCTCTCCTGCCTAGACGTACATCAATTAGATGCAAATGGGTGTTTACATTTAAAGAAAATCCAGATGAAACGGCAAGCAGGTACAAGGCTCAGTTAGTTACCAAAGGGTATGCATAGATACATGGTGTTGATTTTCAGGAGACGTTTGCTCCTGTGGCCAAGACGAATACTATTCGAGTCATCTTCTTTATTGTTGCGTCAAAATCTTGGCCCTTTTTCTAGATGTATGTGAAGAATGCCTTTTTATATGTCTCCACCTCCAGGTTTTCGTCCCGCTTCTACTTCCGTCTTGGTATGTAAGTTTAAAAAGTTTATCAATGGGCTTAAGCAGTCTCCTCATACCTGGGCTGTACATTTGGAACCGCTATGATTAACTTTGGTTATGTTCCGAGTAGTATTAACCATACTTTGTTTCTTCGATATTCTGGTAGGAAGACTGTTGTATTGTTTGTCTATGTTAACGATATTGTTATTACAGGAGATGATATTCACGGTATTAGTGACCTGAAATCTTATCTTTGTACCCGTTTTCAGGTGAAAGATCTTGGTCCCTTGCGTTATTTCCTTGGGATTGAAGTTGCTCGTTCTAGTTCTGGTATTTTTATCTCTCAGAGAAAGTACACTCTTGATCTTCTCTTTACTTCAGGACAGCTTGCGTGTCGTCCTGATACATCTCTAGAACTGAATCATCGCCTGGCCAACTTTGAGGGGGAGTTATTGGGGGACATTAGGCAGTACCAGCGGCTTCTTGGGAAGCTCCTCTATCTTTCTCTTGCTCGTCCTGATATTACATATGCGGTTGGAGTTCTTAGTCAGTTTATGCACAAACCGCGTCTTCCCCATCTCCAGGCAGCTATTCGTGTTCTTCGGTATCTCAAGGGGTGTCCTGGTCGTGGCATTTTATTTCTAGATCATGGTCATTCTAGAGTCGAGGCTTAGACACAGGTTCATTATCCAATCGTCGCTCCACTTTTGGGTATTGCACCACTATTGGTGGTAATTTGGTTACATGGAGGAGTAAAAAACAAGATGTTGTTTCCAGGTCCAGTGTAGAAGTCGAGTACATGGTCATGACTCAAGGTGTTTGTGAGTTAATATGGCTTAAGCGTCTTCTACAAGAGCTTCGGATATCGGTCTCTCTTTCTATGACGCTCTATTGTGACAACAAATCTGCTATTAGCATTTTGGCTAATCCGGTGTAGCATGATCGTATCAAGCACATTGAGGTTGATCGGTACTTCCTGCATGAGAAGCTTAAATCTGGACAGACTTAAACTCTCTATGTTTCTACTTCGCGACAGCTTACAGATTTTCTCATGAAAGTCGTAGTAACAAATTATTATTAGATGTTTTGTCAAGCTGAGCATGCACGATATTCATGCTCCAGCTTGAGGGAGAGTATTAGCAAGGCTATTTTATGTTCTTTTAGTCCCACATTGGTTATTCATAGAAGTAGTTTAATATCTCTCTCCTATATATAGTGAGTATGATGTAACCTAAATAATCAAGTCAATAATAATATTTTTCTCTCTCTAATCTATTTTTACAAAACTAATACCCTCTCGAGCCAATAGTTTGAGGGGGAGAATATCGAGTTCGAGACATGTGATGTTGAGGTGATGTCTTTCCATGTTTGTTGATTTTCGTTGCTAAAATAGATTGGGCTACATTGTACCACTGTTTTTTTGTTTGTTTTTTTTTTGAAAGGAAGCTGGGGTTAGGCAAGGACCCCACCAGATTTATAACAAACAGAAGAATTACAACCTATGAGAAAAACCCAGAGCAATCTACTTTATAGAGCCTAACTATATCAAAGGAAAAAGAAGAAAAAAAATAACAAAGGATCTGTACAATGATTAATTATGTATATTGTGGTCTTGTTTGAGCTCGCTGAAATATTTCTGAAGGACTCCACCTTCAATTTCTTGTCTTTTATCAATCTCTCTATACTTCTTCAGATTTTTCCAATTTGAAGGCCAACTATTTTTGAGAGAACTCTCCATCAACTTTGACTCCATACATATTTCTAAGTTCAAAAAAGACAGTATTATAGCCATATCCATACACTGAATAATGGTATCCAGTATCATACTTTCCTTATCTAGAGTCTGAGCATCTTTTGTATAGGCACAGATTGGTATACCATTCTTCAGTCTAAATAAACCACCAAACTATTTTATGTTTACAGAACTTGCAATGTTCAGAATCACCATGTGAGCTGTAGAATGCATCCAGCTGTCATATCCAGATATTCTAGGCTGCTTTATCCTTGCATTTACTCCCCAGTTGAGCAAAGCTTGTTGGTTTATATGGTTACCCCAAAATCTGATATTCGTAGCTTGGATTTTTTTAATGACAAGATTTTTTATTTTCCCCAGAATTGCTTCTTTTGTAGATGAGATATTATTGAAGTGTCTCTGGTTTCTCTCCCCCCATATACAGTAGACTGTTACAGCTATGGCTGCTATGAGAATAAGCTTTATAGCTGAATCTATGGTTCTTGCATTCATTAACCAATTGAGTTCATCTTCCCACTTGCCAACCCTCTTAAAAATCCCCAGACTTAGCAAAATTTGAGACCAGATGTAGTTTGAGTAAGGGCATTCAAAGAAGAGATGAGCTCTGATTTCTTCCTGCGCATCACAAAGAGAACAATATGAAACATTGAGAACCTCAATTTGGATGAGGAAATCTATAATTTTAAGTCTGTTCTTGATTGCCATCCAGAGAATAAAGGAGTGTCTAGGCATAGTTGCTTCTGTCCATACTGTTCTGAACCATGGAACTACCTCATTTGAGCTTCTTAAATTCTCCCAAGCAGATTTTGTAGAAAATTTACCATTCTTTGCAGGCTTCCAGATGATTAGATCCTTACAAGCATCATCAGGTTTATCTGAATCCCTTATCTCCCTCCAAATCTGGTTTAGATCTTGGGATCTTATTCTTGTATTAGGCAACAACCAATCTTCCCCCTTAATGATTATTGATTCAGCTTTTCTTGATTCTTGAAGCCAGAAAGGATGATGTTAGAGTTACTATACCTCATGCTGAGAACACCCCCATTTAACCAAGGGTCATGCCAGAAAGAGAAGGTATTCCCATCTCCTACAATATATTGACAATTCATGAGAACAAAACTTCTTTTAAGCATAGACCTAAGTCCCCAAGAGCAGTCATCTGGTATCTTCATGGACCAGAAGCTACAATCTTTCAAATACTTTTCATTAATTCATCTTACCCACAATTTGTCTTTACCATTGATAAGGTTCCACACTTTTCTTGTGAGTATTGAGTTTGAAAAGTCTTTTAACTGCTTAAGACCAAGACCTCCTTCATGTACCACTGTTTTTTTGTTAGGCAAGCTGGGCTTAGGTACCCTATCCTAGAGGAAACATTGCCCCAAGCCCCCTCCACAAAGATGATACAAAGATTTGCAAGCAAGGAGCTAGAGGCCAAAACTACTTCAAAAGAATTGGAAACAAAAAAAGCAAGAAAATATGCACTCTTATTGGTTTCTCTAGAAATATTGAACATCTTGAATGAATTCAGAGAGCCAATAAGATGCCATATCTCATCAATCATATGCAAGCAGTACCATGGAGGTGCTTTTTTTCTTGTACTATAGGTCACCATTTGCTTTTAATCAGTTGCAATCCAGATATGTTTCATATTCTTCTCAATCCCTTAACCGCCTTCCTCCTTTGGATAGCAGATTGCATTTGAAGAAACAGGAACCCTCTTCACTGCTCACTGACATGCCAAACAAGATTTTCAATCGGATCATATACACTCTTAAGTAATACAAAGATGTACACTAATTTTTAGTTGAACTCTTCTTGCAAAGGACAAAGTAATATTTTTCCAAGATTTAATTCTGCTTGTCCTTCTCTCAAGTACCGGTTGGCAGTCCCTTGCTCGAAGTCTTGTTGAATAAGTAGAACACCAAAGTATTTGAAAGAGAGAGAAGCTGTTTCAACAAGAGAATTGCACTTATAATTGATTTGGTGTTTTGATTAAAACTTGAAAAATAGAGAGACGATTTGTTGGTAACTTCTAGCCTAGTCAATGAGGTAAAAGTTGTGATGCACTCCTCCTTTAAAAACACCAACAGATCGTCAACAAAGGCCAAGTGAATTACCAAAGGTTTTTTTGCACTAGAAATGAATGACGGACCCTTCATTCACATTTCTTTCAAGAATAACACCAATGCACCATCACTAAAGCCAAAGCCAATAAGGGGGACATCAGACCTGTCTCAACCCCCTTTTCACTTTGAAGTTCCCCTCAACAATACATTCAATAGAATAAGTACAGACCATAATACACTCCTTAATCCTTGAAACATAGTCACCAAAAAAAAGTTTAAACCATTCAGCACTTCCATATCTGTATCCCACTGGTCCTGTCGGTGAGAAGGATGGTAAGCAAGCATTGGATCAGAGCACTATATAGGTATTCTAGGCCTGCCTCTGTTGATAGAGTTAGACTTCATCTGACTGGCTGAAAAGAGACTTTGACTGCGTCTTCAGGAGCCCTGCGCAATAGCGAGGCAAGCTATTTTGACTGATGACTTTTTGTTGGCTTCTTTAGCTTAATAATTTCTTAATTTATCTATAAATTAAAACCCCGCTTAATTAATAGATTTTACCTGGCCCCAAGGGTATTTAATTCATCGAGGTTATACTATAATAAGAAGTGTGAATAGTAAACTAGAAGTATCCGACAACTGAATGAATATTGTCTCATGCGTATATATTTACCATGTGTACTGAGGAAACTGGGATCATCAAGGTTTTCATTTTTAATCAATATAAATATCTCAGATAACTCATAAAAAATGATTAAACAGGAACACGTCAGCAGGTGGAAATCTATATATAGTGGTGATGAAACTCTTGAGAACTGGATCAAAGCTAAGAGTGATTAAATTAATCACAACTAACTTATTGGAACACATGAGCTTAACCAAGATACCTTGACAAGATGAAGTAGTGCACATCACAAAGGAAAAGAGGACGGATCAAGGAGTACAAACCTTAAGTTTTGCACCTAACTTCTTATAGTCACTGGCATGCATCCCTTGGCAATTAATCTTCACCATAGGGCTTCCCTCAAAAGCATTCCTAACATCATGTACTAGATTAATGTATGCTCCATTTTTTGCTGTATTAAAATGAGAAGAAGAAAACCAATATGAAACATATTTGGTCAAAGCTTTCATATGATTCGAATCTTTAAATTAAAGAAAACTACTTCAATAATTAACAAAAGAAAAAGTGGAGAAAGCATAAAAGTTCAGAATGAATGCATATCTAGATGTAACTGGTTTGCAATAGCAAATTCACTTTGATCAATATATAAATACCAGCTACAATGTGATTCAATCCTTGCAAAGACAAGAAATGCCAGGCTATTATATCCAGAAAGCATTGCCTTTCATGTATACCACAAAAAGTCCTCTGTTCCATTGCTAAGCTTAATGGCATATGCATGAAGGCATATCAGTTACCAAGAACTTATCACGTTCATCACAAAAATGTTCCCTTCCCACTGGCTTGTATTTTGAAGGAATTTTGGGAATCATCAACGACTACAGGATAGCAGCATGTGGTGTGAGTCACACATATGATGTCTCCCTCACACTCTCAGCGTCATCACAGCCGGCCCTAATATTTATTTTTGTAAGCTTTGCTTTAGTTTCAAGAAAAACTGGACTGTTTAGAAGTAAAGTTTCTCCAACTTTGCTTTCAAATTAAGGGTTGTGCGGCTTGCGCGGTCTAGTTTAGCAGATTTTAGAGAGAGAGAAAATGAAGCTAGAGTTTCTTGTGAGAAATTTGAATTACCGTGTGTTCTTAAATTGAAGCTTCCCAACCATTTATTTGCATCAAATTTCCTGACAGAAACATCTATTGCTTTTTAGTTTAATACACTTAACTTTGGAAAAGTGATGACACGTACTAGAATGGACACCAGACACAGCATGCATTGCAATAAATCAAAGATTCATGACTATTAACGCCTTAAGGGTTCTGGTGTAAAACCAAGATTTCTGCACATCTAGTCTCTCTTTAAATAACATGGTATAGCAAAAAAAAAGTAATGTGCCACACCGCTGTTACGGTTTACTCGCTACAGCATATTTTAGTAGTCTAAACAACTTGCTCTGCAAGTTACAACTAGGATTCAGGTAACTTGTTGTGTAAGTTACAACTAGTTTAGGTTAACTTGATGTGTACATTGCAACTAAGTTACCCATCTTATAAATAGGGAATAAAGTGAAAGTTTAAACTTCCAAGTCAATTGAATGCAAATTTCTCTTTCCTTGGTCTCTCTTTCAACTTTACTTCCATGGAATCAATGCGCAATAAAAACTTTGTTATCCTTGAGGACAGGTAACAAAGTTCTCGTTTTTTTTTTCTGAGAACCGCTACCAGGTTACATGACCAAGACTGTATGCAAGTAACAACTACAGTTTAAATAACTTGCACTAATTTTCTTATCTCTATAATAGGACTCATACAATAATTTAAACATCCAAGTGAACACAATTTTCTTCTCTTTCTTTATTCCTAATTTCTTCACATTCTGTAACCTATGCTCATTTTAATCTTCCTTGATATCATTCAGAGACTTTAGTCTGAATGGTTCTTTAGAGTGGAGTTGCTACTATGTTCTACAACACCAAATTATCTCAATAAAATTTCTTTAAGATTATTACTTATAGGAGCCACTAATACGTTGCATTGAATTTGTTTAAGAAGTTAGTATAGTAGAAGTTCTAAAAATGGTGAACTCCTAACAGCATGCACTCATTGATAAAAAGAAGCGCAAATTTTCTCTAAAGCCAATAGCAGGAAAGAAAGATGGAAATAATCTTCAGACACAAACCTGGCGCAAAGTTTACCTAGTTTACAAATTGGAAGCAAATTTTTTCCTTTCATCCGTAATTCGTCTGCTTCAAATTTTGTCAATCCCTCCGGAGCTTCCTGGATAAGTTTTGGATAAACAGGAGTAGCTGGCTTCCAAAGCATTACCGGGTACTGTGGACGAGTACGATAGTTATAGTTTCTGCCACGAAAAAGATAAAGTACACCACCTACTCGGTGAATGATTTTGCCCCCTGTTTTCTCCTGGAGTTATGAAAAATATATTAGAGCGGAAGCCTAACTTCATGCACTTAGAAAGAGTGGATATTTAAAGGCTGTACTTGATTTTTATAGAATTATAAGAACTAAATATTGATTGAGCAAAGGAAAGTTCTTTGGTTCATTTTTATTTCAGATGCATTAGGAAAATTCAAAATGAAGTTTGCAAGAAGAAATATAGGAATGTTACAAGTATGATGCATACCACAAATAGGTTAGTTGATATAGACAGAGGTATATTGATAGTTTCTATAATTCGTGGAAGCTAAAACAAAAATCACAATTTTACCAATCTACTTTTATTCAATTCTCAAAATAAATCTCTCTACAATTCATCTTTCTAATCTCACTAAGAACTCTCTCAAAATCACAGTACCTTCAAACCCTAACTCTACATCCCTATATAAAGGATGAGAATCCTTTATTCTCTCCTAAAATCAAGCTATTAGAGATTATCCTTTAAATTAAATAAATAAAGATAAAGCCAAAACTAGAAATAAAATAAAAGAAGTGTGTGCATGACGTGGGGAGCGACCCACGACCTATCATATATGTAATACAATTGGGAGTTATGAAGTGTCGTTCCTTGTATATGTAACTAATAATTCCTAGTTATTCATATTAGACTATATTTTAGTACTTTATCTACTTCAAATACAAAAAATGAACAAGTAAACCGTTTGATATGATCGAGAATAATCTTTATTATGGAAAATACAAAATTGAATAGCATGGCATGTTTGAAATTTGGACTAGGTGCGGTATCTAAGAACTATATACGTCAAGACAAGATAAAGTGATAGAATGACTGGCAATATAAGAAGTACAAGCACTTTATTAAGTTCAAATAATAATAACCTCTACATGGTGGCACACGTTTTCCATGTCAACAGTAGGAACACCTCTGCATTTAACCTTACAGACCCGCTGTCGCTTCCAATGTGAATGAATTAATTCCAGCATGTTATGTGTTAGTCCATCCCTTCCTACAAAACATAGTAGCAAACACTTGAGCATGCTTTACAAGTAACAATACCAATTTAGCAAAGAACATCATAGTTCAATAACGAGGTCGTAAATGAAGAAGTTAACATCAGAGATACTTGATTATTCTCATATATTATAACTCCACTGTGCCCAGAATATTGAGTCTTACCGAGATTCACCTGGCGATTATGAGATAAATGGGGCTTGACCAGCATTCTTATCTCCGATTTTCTTAAAGGCTCTCCGAGAATCTCTTCTCTCGTCTTCCCATGTTTGGGATACTTCCCAAATTGAAATGGCCCCGGTATTTCAACATGCTTCACGCCCTTCATCCCTGGCGGAGGCAGACTAAACGAATCAAATAACGGTATATTCTTCTTCGATTTCTTCAATGGAGCTTTCCCTGTCCAAGGCCTTGGCATAGTTGGAGGAGCAAATGGTAAAAATGCCGGTTCTCGGATCGCCAACGGTTTTGCCTTTGGCGTTTCCGAGTAGCTATATTGGAACTCGAATGGAGCTCCCGGAAGGAGGTAAGACACTCCAGATTCCCCTATCATGACAGACCGATCACCTTCTGATGCAATTACTCCATCGGATACGGGTTTATAGTACTTAGTTTGGTGATGAACCGTTTTGAACGCAGGATAACTGGGAAAGTTTTGAGGTTGTGAAATGGGTTTACGGGATTTTTGGGGTCTGGGGTATTTAGGAATTGGGATTGGAGGTGTTGGTGGTTGTTTCGAGTTGTTGGGTAGTTTAATCCGCGGGTTCGAAGGAGGAGGAGAAAACAGATTGAGACCTGGTAATGTAGCAAGAATTGCCATTAACCCACTTCTCAGAATACACTTTCCAGTCGAAATTCATGAGACCCCTCTCAAAATTTGGACATAACTCTCATTGGGTACCTATAAATTCAACTATAAACAGCATTCAGTAACATTATAGATAATAACTATGAGTGCAAGTAATAACTACTAACAACATAGTTATCTAAAACTAGTTACTTTGTGCTTGACGGGTTTCATCTGAAAACGCAAACAGACGTGATTCTACTCATTGAGACAATTCATCAAACACCTTGATACATGAAACTTAAGAAATTACAAACAAACAAGAGTGTTTTAATATGTAATTATTTCCCAATTATTTTCAAGAATTTCAGTTTTCAAGATTCCCAATTTGGACAACAAACTTGAGAGAGAGAGAGAGAGGTTGATGAAGAACTTACAATGATGATGTGTTCTTCTTCAATGGCGTCGATAACGCTACAAAGAGAGCAAATTGAGGTATGGTTTTGTTCTTGGAGAAGAGAAGCTCTGTTTTCTCTTTTATTACCTCATCTTATAGAAATGCAAAATCTTAACTGAAATATAAAGAGTTTCACGTGAATCTTACTCCCATGGTCGTTTCTCACATCTACATTAATTAAGTCTATCAAGATTCAAGCCTATCAGCGAGTGTAGGTTTGGGTGTCGGCAGCAAACCCACAACTCAAACTCAACCTCTCCCAGCAGCCAGTGTGAGTTTGCCAACGTGGTTTTTTTTTTTTTTTTTTTTAATTTAGAGGAGATTAAAACACCGCACAGGGTTCTAAACACCGCCGTATTATCTGTAAGTAAAACTCACAAGTGAATTCGACTATTTTATAGTTTTTTACATCTACCTCTCTCTCAAAAATCTCTTGGTAAAAATAACTTTAATTCCAACAAATCAAAATGCAAATGCCAGAGGGAGACCCACACCCCAGTACTCTGCCTGGGTTTAGAAGAACAAAAGATCCTGAGCGTTCCGTAACTCGCTCGAGGTCCGGAAGGAAGAAAAAGCGGGTGGAATTTGAAGATGTTCAAGCCTAAGATATACCAAACCCAACCGAAGATAACTTCCCGCAGAGGTATATTACCCAACTCCCAGACGGAGTCAGTCACATCTATTATACGGGAAAGGAACTCACGGTAAGTTTTAGTGTAATTGTGAAATTGTTTTTTCCATAAATCAAGTGTTTGACAAAATGCCTCAATGAACAGAATCGGGATTCAATGCGTGTGCACGGCATATTCACTACGGTGTTCAAAATGTGGAAGGATATTGCCACACTTCTAGTTGTAAGGGACACCGTGGTGAATATTTTTGGGCAGTTTATGGATATACGCTTAGGCAATTCGGATAATCGGCTAATTCAGGCACTTACAGAGCGTTGGTGGCCGACCACACACACGTTTTTGTTCCCTTGTGGGGAGATTAGGGTCACTCCCCTCGATTTTACTATGCTGATATCATTGTCCATTGGCCGATATCCGACACAGGTGTCATATGATGACACATGGTCTATTTTATCCAATGTGAGGCAATTGCTCCCCAACATTGATTCCAGCCATATAAAGAGTGAGAACGTCATCATTGCACATTTGAGGACGTACTTGACCGTCGAAGCTAATCGGGAGGATGATATTACTATTGCTCGTGCTTTTATTCTCTTCATGATAGGACATTTGTGGTTCCAAACTGCCAACGATACTGTCCCGCTTGGATATCTCGCGGTCGTGAATAATTTGGACTCGGCTGCCCAATATGACTGGGCTTCTGCTATTCTTGCTTCCTTGTACCATGGTTTGGATACCACAGTCACGACCGGGGGTTCCATCACTGAATTTGTGCAACTTCTTCCGATACACTAACACTTTTTCCATTTACAAATCAAATATCTTCCAATAAACGTCTTAAATATAAATTCTAATTATTTTTTATGTTATTCCAAAATGCGGTATTGGTTCTACGAGTATTGTGGGGTTGGTCACCCTATAGTCAAGGAAGAGGTAAAGTACCCAGCCTATCTGCGCCTCAGAGAATGGGAGAGGGGGAACAAGAGGAAAATAAATGACCAGGCAGCCAATTTGTTTATTATAGGCAGATACCATATTGATCACCGCACTGTTGAGACGATCACATGGGAACCTTGGTTCGATTCTGCAGTGTCTGAGATTGAGGACGTACTGAATGCAAAACTCTTATCCCGTAAAAGGATACCACTTCAAGTACCAAATGGAAACTGCGAATATTACTTGGGGGATAGATGCTGGAGGCAGGTGACTGGCGAGGTGTGTATTCCTTTGGATCCTCTGCTTAGCATGTCGCCACATATTAGTCTAGCGGCTTTACAAGAGATGAGATAGGCCGGGTTCGTTAACTGTGAGCAGTTTGTGGTAGGGGAGGAGCGAGAGACTTACGCCTCATACTGGGCTGAACAAACTTCAGAGGTAGGCCACATGTTAACATATTCCTAAAGGATGGGGAATCTAGATCTGTTCGGACCGAGTGCACTCAGAGCTGGTATTACACCCGTGGTGGTTATGTCAGCGTCGGTTCATAGCTTGTCCCAGGACTTCAGTTTGCCTGGCGAGGCGGAGGGGCCAAACTTGGGGTGGCACATAGAGTGGACAGGGCGGCGTGAGAGACTCCCCATCGCCCGCTTGAGGGACCCGCCACCCATGTCTTCATCCTACGGTGCAGAGGAGCTATGGCACCTGACCCATGGTATGAGGCGACTCATCCTTGCAGAGTCTGCGCGGGACGCACAGAGGCTCCAGAAGGTGGAGGAAGAGCTTGCTATTGCCCGCAGGCAAATTGACAGTATAGATCATCATCTATATGGCCATGTACATAATTTATTTATGTATTTATTGCGGTGTTTTTTCTTAATGTCATATTTATTTTGTCAAAATATTTATAAAGTTTCTTTGTCCCGTTCAGGATCTACAGCTGAGAAGGGGGTGTGATGTACGGGTGGTGCCGCTACCACCTGGAGGAGGCGCGAGGACGAGGCAGCGTGGATCTGGTCCGCGAACCAGGGGAGACAATACTAGCCGCAGGAGGCGGGGTATTGGAGATGATTCTAAGTAGATATATGTATTTTTTATGTTTTTTTTAGAGGATGTAGAAGCTATGCCTTGATTATGTAGATGATTCTGAGTAGACGATATATTTGTAGACGATGTTTTGGATGTTTTTAATGTTCATTAGCCATTATTATCTAATGTTGAAATTAACTGAAGTTTTTGTTGAAATTGACTATTTGTCTGTTCGAATAAATTTGCACTGAGGTGTTTTATATTTCTACAGACTATTTGGTAATGTTTTTAGGCTTTTTTTCAATGTCTATTCGAACAGACTATTTGTCTGTTCGAATAAATTTTAACAATTTTGCACAATTTGGCACTGAGCAGCTTTATTCGAATAGAACCTAATTCTATTCGAACAAAATTGTCACTGAGGAATACAAACATAGATTTGGTTGTGAAATGAACACCGCGCGGTGTTCATTTCACCGCCAAATCTAGGGTAAAAGACCCACAACTTCTTCTCATTTTACATTTCTCCCATTTTTACACCTCTCTTCCATTGGAAACATATCTACCTTTTGGTATTACACCCATCTCTCAACTCCACAGCCTCAAATGTCTTCTTCATCATCTGATTCATCCATACCCAATCCTCCAGGTTTATCGTCGTCGTCCTCCGATGACTATCTTATCTATAATTGTGTGGCGGGAATTTGCATTCTGCACCAAGCTGGAGTAAACATAGTAGTTGAGGATGCAACTTCGAGTTATCACGAGAGTGTCATGAGCCATAAGGATAAGAGAAAGAAGCGAGATCACCCATTGGGGCATTACAGCATTATACGAGACTACTTCGAGCCGAATTACACATATGAGCCAGGGGAATTTCGGCGACGTTTTTATATGAGTAGAGACATGTTAATGCGTTTATTCGATGCAGTTGCTGCACATGATTATTATTTTGTCCAGAAACCCAACAATGCTGGTACTATGGGGTTATCACCGTACCAAAAGGTAGTCGCAACACTACGTTTCCTAAGCTACGGTGTTGCGGCAGATCTTTTTGACTAATATATCCGAATAGGAGAAAGCACAACCTTGTTATGTGTGAAAAGGTTTTGTGTTGCGGTTATACAAATTTTTGGCGAGGAATATCTTCGAGCACCAAACGCGGCGACGTTGAAAAGTTAAAAGTGATCGGAGAGTCCCGGGGATTTCCCGGCATGTTAGGAAGCCTTGATTGCATGCATTGGATATAGAAAAATTGTCCCAAAGCTTGGCACGGTCAATTTACTGGTCATTACCCCAAGGCGACACTGATTCTTGAAGCGGTAGCTTCACACGACCTTTCGATTTGGCATACTTTTTTTGGGTTACCAGGGTCTAACAATGATATTAATGTCCTGCAACAATCACATCTTTTCACCGACCTGGCCGATGGTATCTCCCCGCCTTGCAATTATACAATTGTCGGGAAAGCTTATAATATGGGGTATTACCTAGCGGATGACATATACCCCAAATGAGGAACACTTGTTCAAACCATATCCAATCTGGTTACAGTGAAACAAAAATTATTTGCTCAACAACAAGAAAGTTCCCGAAAAGACGTAGAACGGGCGTTTGGGATTTTACAATCTCGGTTCAATGTTGTAAAAAATTCGGTGAAATTGTGGGACCCCCAGGTTTTGAGCAATGTCATGAAGG
This sequence comes from Kingdonia uniflora, assembly GCA_014058105.1. Taxonomy (NCBI): domain Eukaryota; kingdom Viridiplantae; phylum Streptophyta; class Magnoliopsida; order Ranunculales; family Circaeasteraceae; genus Kingdonia; species Kingdonia uniflora. The sequence goes on along the minus strand of JACGCM010000440.1, from coordinate 951,888 downwards.
CGTGCGTGATAATGCACAATATAATCGTCGAAGAGGAACGAGGTGCATTCCCATCATACTTAGACTAAGATCCGGCCGAGCCCTCAACTATCGAAAGCGAACGGTTCGATATTGTACGCGAACGCGAAACAATAAAATCTTTTATATCGAAAATAAACCGGATTCGAAGTCGAGAACTTCACTTTGATCTAAAAGATGATCTAATCGAGCATTTGTGGGTCTTGAAGGGAAATTTTTAAACCTAGTACTCTATTTCTTGTATTATCTTAGTGTTATTCATGTAATTTAATGCTTCTTGTCGTACAAGTTTATTAAATAAGTTTTTGATATTGCATTAATCTTGTATTTGTTTTAACACAATATTATCAGAAATAAACATTTCGAAAACAAGATTGCATTCTTCAATAGCAAAGTACATTATTGAGACGATTACATTATTAGAAGGTAAACTACATTCATAGAAATAAAACTCAAATATACAGCAAAGTTAAATTATATTTCATCACCACTTCAAGTACCTGGTCTGCCCCTATTGGCCAGACGTTCCATTATCTCAGCTTGCCTTTGTAGATAGTATTCCAATTGATGTCCAGAAAGAGTACTCAAGTCTTTCTCCATGATTTTGCGATCTTCCTTTGCTTACTCCAAATCCATTTTGGCTTGCCAGTGTTGTATTACTTCTGCTCTTCCTCTTTTCTTTTCTTCTTTCGCTTGCATCTTCTCCAACCGTAGTTCATCCAGTAGAGCATGGATACCGCTACCAGATGCAGTAACACCCTCCATTGCCTTTTGTGATGCAATGTTCTTTCTGTGAATTTTTTGGCCGATGGGCCTGCTTCCAACCTCATACAACGAACCATCTAAGTCAGAATTTGGGCCCGCGGATTGAGGTGTAAGTAGGCCGTCGGGGTCCTCTGATAGATTGCTTAATCTGACCGAGTTCTCTGGAGAAGAATTGTCCGATGTTCTCCTGGTCAGATTTCTTGGTATATTCATCGCATGGTTTAACCCATCATCCCTTAGGTTGGCCCATCGCGGTTCCCGTGCCAAAATCTTATACGCTTCACGGTGTTTGAAGTCATTGCCGCCATTCAAGCCTTTATAGATTTTGTGTGCATCATTTTCCTACAATTTACAAAATTACCCAATACAAATAAATAACGTGTATATCCGCGATAAATAATTAAAATTGTGTTAAAGGAAACTATAACGTACCTGATCTTCTTATGTTTTTCCGCTGCTATTCCTAAATCGTTCTTGAGCAACTATCCCCTTGTACGCCACACATTGTGCATTAAGGGCATACCACTGAGATTTGGTCAACCCACATGATCGTTGTGTGGGGAACTCGGGGTCTCTGTTAAAGACAATGTTGACCTTTTGATAAAAAGTAAAACTCTTTATGCGACCATTTGTTTTGACAGAAGTTGTTACCCACACCCTTGTGAGACACGTAAAGTCTGCGTCCGTCTAATGCATTCCAGCATCATCCGTCTCGTCTAAAAACTCAGCATCTTCTGACACTTGTACGCTTGGTCTTTGTTTTGTAGGTACTCTTTTCTTTCTTCCTTTTTCTTTCTGGGGAGCCACCGCTTCAACAGGTATTGACGTATTTGCGTCACTTTGACTGTGCTGAGTAGATTTACCATGGAATAGATAGTTCTGAAAGTAATTTGGCAGTTGGAAACCTTGAGGTTGAGTGAGCAGATAGGGTTGATAGTATGGGCTAAACACCTAAGGTTGCGGTTGAGATAGTGTAAATGGACTTTGATATTGTCCATAACTGGGATCCCCTTGCGGCATAGTAAACGGAGGTGGGGTCTGTGATTAGAATTGAGCTTGAAATTACGATGGGTTTTGGTAGAGGTATGGAGTAAATTGGGATGATGGGTGTTGAGCAAATGGTGTTGAAGGTGGGTTTTGGGAGGATAGGGTCGACGATGTAGAGTTATTACCACTAGTGCCGGAGTTCGCCATTTGGGGAGCGCGTAGAGGTTCTTCTCTATACTAAGCTTTCTTGGTTTTGGGTGAGAAGAAGGAGCCAGGGAGTTATCTAGAGAAATAATTAAGTTTGGAGGTATTTAGATCACCACGCGGTGTTCCCTTTACCAAGCGGTAAAAAGAATACCGCGCGGTGATCTAAACACCGCCAAACTCAAAAAAAATTTAGTGTGAGCTCCCCACACTCAGTTGAGTTCCTATAACACTAGCTCATCAAACTCACACTCAAACAGTGCCTGCTGGGAGATGTTTGGGTGTGGGTTATCAAACTCAACTCAACCTACACCCTGCTGCGGATGCTCTTAGTAGGTGGTTAGTTTCTCTATTTGATGATTTGATTAGAGTTAAGTTTTGTTTTCAGTTTAAATTTTTGTTTAGTTTCAATTTGAGTTTTAGTATTAGTAAAAAATCCTAATTTTAATTAGGTTAAGGTTTATCAATCCGAATTTCTCCTTCCGCGACTCAAATTTATGTTAAATTAGTATCAGAGCTCGTAAAATTTTCCTTGGAGGAGTTTAGATTTCCAGATCCACGAGATGGTTACGTCGATCAAAGAGTTAAGTACCAAGTTCGATAAGCTAGTTGAAGCTTTGGTTTCGAAAGGATTTTTACCCTCTCAAAGGACTAATTTGGGGCAACGATAGTTTCGCCGTCACCGGTTGAAACAACACAAAACTCCAACAATGGGTAAATTGCAAGTTCGCAAGAACACAACCTAGATCTTGTTGCAGGTCATGAAATCGAAGCCGAGGTTGAAACCCTAACCGAGGGCTTTACAGTTTTGATAACGGAAGAGATAATCAAAAGAAAGTGATTGTCCAAACCTCTCTCTGTGGTCCAGTGGGATACCCAACGAAGCTCTAGCCGGTGCTACGGTTACAATTGAAAACCCAATTTGTAATTTTTCAGGTTCGATAATCAGGATAGAATCTACAGAAAGACTTTTGATTCGAGACAAGGGAGGTACGGTAACTCTCTTCGAGACCTAAAGAACATCCCTAATTAAAGCTTTGGTCACAATTCCCTCTGGTTCTACAAACTCAGTCAAAGCAGTTACAGATTCGGCATCAAGGAAGAAGGTGATTCACGAAAAAGGAACATTAGGAGTACTCACTAGAGTCCTAAAAACCTCTTCAATTGAAGTTTTAGCTGGTAAAAACAACGGATTTGCAAACCTTTAAACAAACTGCTTCAGGTTTTGAAATGGAGAAGACATGTCACGATGAGGAGATCGGAGTAACCATCGTAGATCAAGGAACTTTACCGGTCAGAGTTATAAGCGGTATCAGTCGGGGATCACTCAAACTCGATAAACCAATTATAAATTGGCTCTAGGGAGAGATCACGAGTGAAGAAGAAAGAAGAGAAAATGATCTGGTGCTATAGGGTGCACCGTACCAACACCAAGCATGTTATCAAAAACCATAAGCAACTCTAGTAGCACACACATCTATCATGTTAACCAACTCACGTCATACACACGTGATCAACAAAACAGGTGCGACCTAGATCCAGATTCGGCCCAAGCCCAAGCCAAACCCAACACTTCCAACTGACCCACTTCAGCATCTCCAAAATACCCAACACGTGAAGAACCCACTCAACCTGAGTACTTTCACACAGGATTATGAATATTCCTCAAACAATTATTGGGACAAACTCCCAATATTTGACGAATATCCAGATGATGCTATTCTGAAAGAGTTCGTTGATCTATTTTGGGAGGGTCTTCTTGTGAGTTTCAAGAATCGAATCACAATGTTTTCTTCAGTTTTTGGCGTCGATCGGTGTAAGGATGTTAGTGACAACATGGTACCCCCGCACTTGGGTACGACTTTGGTTTACGATAAATGTTACGGTAGAATTCATAGTTTGAAGACGGGTATTATAGGGACCTATCCCTTGAGTTGATGTAGCAATGAACTAGTATCATGCCAGACTCACGCAAAATACACGTGATATACACCCTGTCGATAGTAATACCTAGACCACAAGCAAAAAAATAACGTGGCTCGAGCACTCCAAGTAAAACAGAATGAGTCAAGGAGACCTATCTCCCACGAACTAGCCGTTACAGGGGTAACTCCCACTTTCACTTATTCTAGAAGAACGTGTTAACATACGAAAAATGAACTGAGGACGAGGTCTATAAAAGGGATGAGAAACAGAGGAGAGATGACAAAGTTTTTCTAGTTCAAGAGATCTTAAATTGTAATTAAATTAACAATCTCAAGCAATAAAGTTACTTTCACTAAATCCTCAAGCTGAGGTCATGGTTTTTACCTATTTAGAGGTTTCCACGCTAAACACTTGTGTCATTTTATATTCTTTGTTGTTATATTTGTGTCATAGGTACATTTGGTATAAGAGCCATTCGAACTACCAAATTAGGCCCTTACATTTGGTGTCGTCTGTGGGAAAGAAGACATATTCGCAAAATCCTAAGGCAAACAATTACTCCAAGGTCAACATTTTACCATGGTGAACCCCAAACGACTAAATTCGGTGGCTCAGCATAAGATTTTCACCAAACCTGATCAACTAGCAGAACTAAGGGCGAACCTCAACGTCGAAAAAAAGAAGCTAAATGAACTCGAGCATTAGTTAATCGAGAGCTTCATGAATAGGAACTCGAAGAGGAACGCAGAGCTCGACAACTGGAGTTCAATGACATGAAGAACATATGACAATACTGCATATTGCCTTAAAAGCTCTGCAAGACAATCAATAGGATCTAGCTCCAAGGGAACGTGAAGTCATACCTGTGACTTTCAGGAATTCAGCATGAAACAGGTTGGGACCTAGAGGCGCCTCTAGCAAAGGAGCTTCCAGGAACCCCCATAATGATTATCAGATACCGTAAGCCTCAATTCATTTGTGGCGAGAGGGTTAATCAAAAATTAATAGGGGACGCAGACACTCAAAGCGACAGGAGGATGAACTGCGACCTCCATCCAGGGTGCTAGTTCATGAACGTTTGAGCGAGGGAAGCGACAATCATAATCTATGACCTGGATGCAGACAGTTCTGGCACCCTGCCAATCCGTCACAAAAGAACATATGGATAAGAGAATCAAGGAATTAATAGAAGTTTAAGCTCTTAGCAATAAGGACAATTTGGGTAAATTGTAAGTCAGTCTTATTGCTAAAGAGTTGTTTGATATAGAATTACCAAAGGGATACCATACTCTGAAGATACGTAAGTTCAAAGGCATAGATCCCAGTGAACACGTACAACAATTCCAAGATTCATTGGGATTGTATTCGAACTTAAACTACATTATTTGTCGATTGTTCGCTTCAAGTCTCCAAGGCGAGCCACTCTACTAGTTCCATTCTCTACCTAAGAGTTCTATCCTTACATTCGATCAATTACAAAAGATCTTCGTCAAGACTTATGCTCATAACAAAGATAAAGAGAAGAACTTGTACACTCTTATCAGTCTTAAACAAGCCTAAGGGGAAAAACTCAAAGTATTCTCAAAGAAGTTTCTTGAACTTGCGAGAAAAGTTGATAATTTTGATAAGAAAATGGCATTCTCAGCGTTTACAAATGCACTACAAATCAATTGTAAAGCAAAAGAGCACCTTTTATTGAACAAACCCTCAACTTTAGAAGACATGATCGAGAAGGTCAACGGTATATCGATCTGGAGAGGATGATGTCCGAAAGGCATAAATCTACTTAAAATATCCTCGCTGCAAAGGGTCCACCCATAGATAGAAACAGTGAATGCAACAGTGATGACCAGGGAGATAAGAAACGAGCTAAAATAAATATATGAAAGTCAAGAAAGGGGACCTTGTTACCGAAGCCCGTCTTTCCATAGATGAATGTCAAAATCTCTCCTATCTACCATATATTGGCAAAAGACAAATTCTTCCGTGTGGCTCAAGCTCTAAAGCCAATAGAAGGCAAGCCATATTGTATGCGCCACAAGGTAACGCATCATGAAACTGACCACTAATATGCCGTATAGAGATTACTGGAGTATATTTTCAAAGATGGAAGAATGCATGAGTATATTGTCGACTTGGAAGGATATAAAAATGGAAGCTATAGGAAGCAGGTCGAAGTAATTCAAATCGAAGAGTAATCAAAAGAAAAGTACTTGTACCACCTCTACCTCAACCATATGATTGAGATTTACCAGATCAACAATTCAACCAGATTTAAGAGAAGGAGATTAATAAAGTACTACGATCTCACGGTTCAGGATAAATAAGCTAAACTTTTGCCCAAATCAAGCAATCGACGAATTAGAATTTCTTTCGAGAATTGTGATATAGGTCATGTCTAGATCCTATATTATGATGCACTGGTTATCATACTGAAAATGAAGAACTTCATCATGCATACCATAATGATAAATACGGGCAGTGACATCAAAATCTTTTTTCAAAGCATAATTGAGCAAATGGGACTAGCAAACAAAGTTATAGCAAGCGACATCAATATCAATGGCTTTAATAGATCTAAAGAAGAAAGAGTAGGCAAAATCATCTTACCAATCATAGCTGGACCCACAACACTTAACGTCACATTCTATGTTATCAATTCAAAGTCTCATTTCTTGAGGATAATGGGACGTTCTGGTTACACAACATGCAAGCAATACCTTCCACATACCATCAGGCACTTCATTTTTTATACAATGAGGGCATTTATGAAATAAAAGAAAGTCAAAAGCTTGCTCGATCTTGCAAAAACATAGTATCTACCATTCTAGACACGTCCAAAAAATTTGCTTCATAGCAATTACAGAACGTTGGTCACGCCGAAGATCAGCCTTTAACAATCGAGCCTACATAATACATTGAGATCGATGGACATAGCAGAGGAACATATATTGGCACCAAGCTTATCCAATATAAGAAAGAAGCTCTAATACATTTCTTTCAAACAAATAGAGACGTCTTCGCTTGGACATTCCAAGAAATGCATGGAGTTGACCCAGTAAAGGTCTGTCATAAATTAAGTATTAGAGATAAAGCCACAGTAGTTAAACAAAAATAATGGAGGCTCTCACCTCGTCTTTGAGATGAGGTCAACAAAGAAATTGATAAATTGATCAACGTCGGTTTCATTCGAGAAGCCAAATACCCGTAGTAGATTTCGAATATAGTAACAGTTCCAAAGAAGAATGGGAAGGTTCGAGTTTGTGTAGATTTTACAGATCTAACCAAACACACACCAAAGGATAGTTTCCCTCTTCCCATAATCAACCAAATTTTAGATTCTACAGCAGGACACGAACTTCTATTTATGATGGACGCAGCCTTCGGTTATAACCAGATACTTCTCCTAGATGATGGCCAAGATAAGACCACCTTTATCACCAAAAGAGGCCTCTATTTCAACAAAGTCATGTCATTCTGCCTCAAAAATACTGGATCGGCCTATTAACAACTAGTAACAAGCATGTTTAAGGAACACTTGGGACAAATAGTTGAAGTATACATTGATGATATGCTCTGCAAAAGCCTAAAAAAGGAGGATCATATTGCACATCTCAATACAGTTTTTAATATATTGCGGTCATACATAATGAAAATCAACCTAGATAAATGTCAATTCGGGGTGCACTCTGGTTAATTTTGAGGATACCTCATCTGTCAGGAGGGAATTGAAGCTGATCCCGATCAGATCCAAGCTCTGATCTCTATGCCATCTCCAAAAACAAAGAAAGTTGTACAGAAGCTCTCTAGAAAGATTGTATCTATTAACAGATTTATCTCTAAGTCATCAGATTAATTTCGACGGTTGTTCATGCTACTTCTTGGGTCCACCCAAAGAGGTAAGGACGACAGAACGAGAAGATTGATTGGACAGAAGAATGTGAAATAGCTTTCCAAGAACTTAAACGGTATCTAGGGAAATTCTCAGTAATGAGCACTCCAGTCAAAAATGAAGAATTGTTAATATATCTCACAGTTATAGAAGACTCTTTGAGCTAGGTCCTCATTTGGCTCGAAGGAAAAATTGAGAAGCAGGTGTACTTCATCAGCAAAACCCTTACTCTAACAAAAACAAGATATTCTAAAATAAAATGGCTCCTCTTAACACTCGTTTGCACTTCCCAAAAACTCAAAAACTATTTTCAAGCTCATTCAGTCAAAGTCATGACCAGCTATGCCCTTTGAGAGAAGTGTTATATAAAAAGGAAAAATCACAGAGAGTGCAACAATATTTTAGCAAACTTTCCAGTAGAAGATCCCGATTGGGAAGAGCACGATCCTGATCTAGCAAAAGAAGTTGACATCGATTCACCTTCTAAACCTTTCGAGGAACAAGCTAAATGGATCACACAAAAAGGATGGAGGCTACTTACAGATGGATCGGCAAGACCCACAGGGTCAGAAATAGGAATCGTTCTAATAACACCTACCAATGACATAATCGAGAAGTCCATAAGGTTAAAATTTGAAGCCTCGAACAATGTAATGGAGTATGAAACATTGATTCATGGCCTCGATATGGCATTAGAAATTGGTGTTCCTGAATTATTAGTCTATACTGATTCATTGTTGATAGTACATCACTACTTTGAGCAATACAAAAAGAACAACAAGATGATCGACTATGCAATACTCGTTACTAATAAAATAAACAGATTTGACAAAGCTACGCTCGATTACTTACCTCAAGGGGAAAATCATCATGCCGATGCTTTAGCTTACTTGGCTGGTGTGTTGGGTACAAAGGCCAAATACTTAAAAATCAAAATAATATAAATCCCCAGTATCGATCGTACTTCGATATGCGCAATCATTACTGGGGGCGATAAAGAGGAGGAAGACGATTGGAGGAAACCTTTCCTCGTTTATCTTGGCCCGAAGAATCAATGTGATGGGCCCCTTCCAGAAGATCCAAAAGAACGCAGACGATGGATTATAAACTCTAAATGGTACACAGTACAGAAAGACACTCTATATCGAAGATCGGTGACCGACCCCTATCTCAAGTGTCTCTTAAAACAAGATGCTGACGGAATACTAAAGGATTTACATGAAGGGACTTGTGGATCCCATGCTGCAGGATGATTACTCACAAACATAGCAATTATACAGGGAGTGTTCGAGCCAGGAATGAGAAAATTGGCAGATAAATACTCAAGAAAGTGTGACGCATGTCAACGACATGGTAACCAAATATGAGCTCCTGCTCTCAAACTTTACGCTAGTAAAGTTTTCTGGCCGTTCGAGTGATGGGCACTTGATCTCGTAAGAGTATTCCCAAACGCACCGGGTAATCGCAAATTCCTACTCATAGCAAATTATTTTACGAAATAGGTGGAAGCATTTACTCTTTAACGAACTTGAGAAGAAAAAGTCATCTTATTTTTCTGGGAACATATCATCACAAGATTTGGCTGCCCCCATCTAATTTGGATTGATAACAGGCTACAGTTCGTTGGAGAGAAAGTGGTTGCATTTCTCAGCAAATATAACATCATTTATTCACCCTCAAATCTGTATTATACCCAAGGCAAGGGTCAGGCCAAAATCACAAGCAAAATCATAATGGATGGACTTAAGATGAGACTCCAATTAGAAAAGAAGGGTACTTGGATAAAAAACTACCACATGTGTTATGGGCCTACCACACAACACCAAGATAATCAACAGGATGTTCCTCATTCTTACTTGCCTATAGAATTGAGGCCGTCATCCCAACAGAGTATCATCATCCTGTCAAAGATCACGAGCTTACTGATGAAGAAAATGAGTTCGAGTTAGCATGCAATATGAACTGGATTGATGAAACACGAGCTCCAACTATTGCCAACTTGGGTTGATATCATCATATGCTAGCTAATTTATACAGCAGAAGGATTCGGAATCGACAATTCGAAATCAACGACTTAGTACTTAAAGAAATTCCTAAAAATAGAAAGGAGTTATACGCTGGAAAGCTCATAAAGAACTAGGAAGGTCCATTTCTGGTTGTAGGACGAACTGGTTTTGGATCCTATTATCTCATGACAAAGGATGGTATCAGGATACCAAGCCCTTGGAATACTAGAAGGTTGAAGAAATACTATTGCTAGCTCGATAGGTCGTTAAACATAGGATACATTTTCCTATTATTGTTTACATTCCAAAAGGTAGATATAATCTCTAAACAGTCTGTCTACTATCATGCATATATAACTTTATCTACTAAATCTCAAATGATAAAGCAAAGGTAAAACTCGCTTTAGTCTATCTAACATCTATAATACATAAGCAAAATCAGTTTACGAGTTCTCTTACTCAAGTCTTTTTTGGGGTACATTAAACAAACTTCCACCAACTTTAGAAGCTCTAAATTTTGGTGCTCTGGCAGCAATAATCTCTCTACCTTGATCAGCTCTTTCTTAGGTGATGGAACTGTAATAGCTTACTTCATATCTCAGACTCAAGTTTTGTCCTCGATCTCATCAGCATACACGAAGTTTTTCTAAAGACATGACCAACTCCCCTCAGTTCGAGACATTACTTTTGACCTTTACACTAACACCTCAATATGTGCAAAGCGTACAATAAAAAATAAAGCCGTTGTATAATAGAAAAGATCAAAACATTTCATAATCTGGTCAAATAATATTTCACACTTACTTTGTAACGTCCATCATTAAGGGACTTTATGGTCATCAAGCGGTCATATTGGAGGACCTATAAAAAGACCTAAAAAATTGCAGATGAGGGACGGAGCATTTGATACAGAAAAGTTCTTACTCCGTTATCTTACCTTCTCAGAATACTCATTCTAATAGATTAACAATCTCAATAAGATTACCATCATTTTCTCAAAATCCTCAAGAGAGGTCGTGGTTTTTAACCTATTCAAAGGATTTCTACGCTAAACCATCTTGTTATTTGCTATTTATTGTGTTTGAACGTTCTGAGTATATTTGGTTTAAAGGCTAAGTCCAAATCCCAGAATTAGGCTATTACAGGAACCAATGTCAGACACAAAGTACTCCAAATACTCCTAACGTATTAAATTCATCACACACTTCACGCCCTTTGCGATCATCTTATCATGTAACGTGTTTATCTCTTTTTCAATTCTCTTAATCTCACACACAAAAAATGCAAGAACTGCTGCCATCTCTTTCTCATGCACTGCACTGGCCGCAAGCCTGTCTCTGTTAGGTATAACGAGCTCATAAATCCTTATGCTGACATCCTTAAGCAATCTCTCCAGATTAGTACAACGACTTCTTTCTTCAGAAGTTTTGAGAATTGCTTTAGCATAACGTGTCTTTATCACTGTTATAACCTCGTTCATCTATCTTAGCATACCCATTGATTCATCCATTTTAATTCGATCGTGCACTCTATGTTCAAAATCTTCCTTACGTTCCCCTTGGGATATTAAAAGGTCTGCCTCCAATTTTTGAATCATTTCGTTTAAACCTCTCTTCCTAGTTTGGGAATTCGTCAACTCGGCCTTCATATTTCTTATTCGCTCATTTGAAATCCTGACTACTGTTCGAACATATGCCAAATCGGCCTCCAACATCGTTATCTACTCGATTGAAGTTTTCACTTCGAGCTCTTTCTTCCTCAATTTCTCCTTAACATGGTTAAAATTTCCTTTTACACCCTAAACGTCCGCCTCTAACCCTTTGATGTGATCTTGAGCGTGAACCACATCACTATTTTTCTTCTTCAGTCTCACTACAAACTTTATCCAACTACCATGCGCATTTGATAATTCTGCCTCCAGTTTCTTTACTCGTTCAACAAGATTATCTATATGACTATGAGCATTCACACTATATCATCCTTTTCTTTAAAAGCCCATTCAACTTCTCCACATTACCTTAAACGCTCACCAACTCGTTTTCCTTTTTCTCCACAAGTTCTTGTAACTCACACATTTTCACTTCTATTTTCGTGTTTAGTTCAGTGGTATTTTCCAATAAATCATGAGTCTGGTTTAACTCAGCGTTCATTTTCTCATTTAATTTGAAAAGCGTCTTTTGATGACGACGCACTTTTTCTAGCTCGACCTACATAACTGATTACCATCTTTAAATATTCTTTCCACAGTTACACAATAAATATATTTCTCATTTAAACAATCATACATTATCTCACTCACATATGTTCCACAATGTTATATTATAAATATATCATTGACACACCAGTACGAGCTGATACTTCTTTAGCTTTTAAGCTATGTTGGTTTCTCGTTCTGGTGGTCAGGCGCTCTATGTACTCGAGATCTGGAAAAATACCTCGATATTCTAAAACTTTAAGGTATGCTTCCTTTAACCCTCTCTCGCCATCTATTTCTGTTTTTAAGTGGATAGTTAATATCATGAGGTCTTTGGTTACTTATGGGGTATTTTATCTAATACCACCAGGAAAGAAAGGTCAAATTTTCAAATACCTATTCCTATCTTTCCTAACTACCTCGTCCTTCTCGATTTTATCTTTGGACCATCCTAAATGAGCTGCATATAAATCTCTCCAATGATTTTTACTAAGTTCTCTATATTTTCTAACTTGAGCCCATACGTCCAGTCATGATAGCTGCTGCATATGTAATGTTTTTTGTCCTTAGCAAGCTCTTTCTTTAACTCCACCATCGTAAGGCGCAGTTCGTTAAATTCCTACACATGAAATTTTCTATATCAATACAACATAAACCTATCTCATAAAGATACTATTCCTTTAAACAAATGTAACAAAGATGTCTTTTCCCTAACAACTGAAAAATTGCTACAACATTACACAAAAATCTTAATTTACCTTCTCCTGATCATCCACTTCGTGGTTGCCAGCCTGGGTTGCATGAGTAGTATTTTCCAGCCCTGAAATAGTCTCTGGTGGTGGAGCCCTCTCTGCTACGACCTCATCTTCTCCATATGGACCCGTGACATCTACAGATCGTCCCTCCATAATGGCCAGTACATTCGCATAAGTATAGCCATTTTCTTGGAGCCATTAGGCTAGATTGTCCTAGGCTGCAACTACCTCATTGATATGCTAAGTGGAATCAATCCTGACCTTGTCTATTATTCCTTGGAAGGTCATTTTCAAATTCGTAATCTCCTCCACTGATTGCGCTTTCGCCTCCTCTAGCTTTTCTCGCCCACTTTCTACCTCTTTCTCGAGCTCCGCAGTTCACTTCTCAAGCTCCGCCACCCGACCCCGTGCCAACTTATTCCTATCCTCAAAGTCGAGACAGAGACCTTTCAGAATGCGAAAAACCTACACAAGACATTACCAACATCAAGTTAGAGTATGTTAAATAAATAACAATAGTACAAAAATCGCGGCTTACCCTATATAGCTCGAGCTTCACCGAAGACTTCATCTCCTCAAAATCCTCAAAAATAACAACCCTGAACTTGTTTTCCAGGATGACTAGATCATCCTTAATGTTTGATACCAAAACTTCATCCTTCAGCTCGTCCACAATAGAAGGAGGTGGAGGGTTATCATCCAGTTTTCTCTTTTTTGACACAACCTCGACCTTCGTGCCATATATAGTCCCAAAGGTCAAAACTGAAGTTTTAACGCTTCTCTTCTTCGAGACCTTTCGGTTTGTATTTTCTGAGTTGGCCCCTGCAGCTCGGGACAGGTGGTGGAGCACTACCAAACGTAGGCACTGCCAAACCAATGCCCACTTGTGTCTCCACTCCAGTTGGACCCACCCTAGCGGGAGAGCTAACACCTATCATTTTCCTCTTAGCCTACAATTTTTGAACCTTCAACAATTTTCTGCAGACTCTCTTACTCCAACTTTTCTCCAGCTCGCCCAAAATAGCTTCAAGCTCGGACCCCTCTCGGGCGACTACGTCAATCAAGGACTCTTCTTTCTTAACAGAAGAATGGGCGTTTGCACATGGAAAAATTTATTGTCAGACAGAGAACCATAAACATATACAGGTCAAACTTAGTAAGATATACTTACATTTTTTAAATGATTTATGTGTAAGAGCTAGAGCGTCCTCATTAGCTCGCTGAGGACACTTTCCTCTCACCCATACCAAAATATCATTCCACACCTTTCTAGCTGAATTTAGGCTAAAAAATTGGGGTCGAGTATAAATAGAAGAAAAATAAGCACCGCCGAAGTATTTCACATTATAGTACTTCAATACATCTAACGGCGTTAATCTTCTCTATTTCCCCTCACTAGCCCACTTCCTATTTAAGGTCTCATATACACAAATCACCTCATACATGTTACTGTTCAACTGGGCAAGACAGGCGTCGATCTTATTCATTATACCTTTAGCAAATTTGTTTAAAAGTACCACTAACCCATAGTCGAACTGGGAAAGATAACACAAAAAACCCTCCCCCAGGTCATTTTACTTGTCCTTGTTAAAATATTCAAGGGAAATAAACTCAGGAATCTCCCTACGAGCTTTCTCAAACCTCAAATCAGGTAGCAAGAAAATGTATTATTCCCCTTTCTGTTAGAATACTTCTTAAACGATCTCCCACCATATTCCATCACGCCTCCCCATATATCTGTTACGCTACTTTTATATTTACAAAATTCCCTCAAAACATCTGAACCTACAAGATAATGATGAAGGTTACCAAGAAAATCAGGAAACTCGACCTGATCCTCCCCGTCACTCTCACTCTTTAAATTTTCTTCCTCTTCCTCAACAGATAACACTACAGTATCATTCGATCTAATACTTATATCCTCGACCCCATTAAAAGTTGAACCCTCAACAAAAAATGCCTCCTCCTTTACAATAATCTTCGGCAGCCCAAAATCTAGATCCTCAACAAAGAAAACTACATCTTCCTTCTACAAACGATGACAAATATCTGGAATTTCCTCACTCAAAACTCTACAATCATGAGTTCTCTCTTTCTCTGGATTTTCTTCTTTTTGTTTTCTATAAACGTTTGAAAGAAGGGAGGGAAGTGTTATTTATATTAATTTTTTCTAAGCGCTGGCAGTTATTAGAACTCGTGTAAGTTGCCCTCAATTTTCCAATCGAGACATCTTTGGCACTACCTCTGTCAGTCCACTCATGCCTTTTAGGAAGAAGCACTCTATCATCATTACCACCATGTCTAGCATTAAATGCATCTCTCTCTCTCTCTCTCTCTCTCTCTCTCTCTCTTCTAACCCCTCCTCTCAGAACTCTCCACATCCCTCATAACAATGATCACAATACTACCAATTTTAATTCTTTTTTCTCAAGCTACCGCTATTAGAACTCTTTATCGCAAAATCTAACTTATTTATACTTACTTCGACGACACTACCAATGTTCGCATACATTCAAATTCACAATATTTAAACAGATTCCACATTAATCAGGAGACAAAAATGCAAAATCAAAATAGAAGATATTATTTCTTTATAAACAACTTTGCATTCATTCGACATGACCTCAAAATGAACTCTATAAAATAATTGCATCTGACATATCCCAAATGACCTACAATACCGCATCTAATCAACTCACTCCCTGCGAACATCTCATCCTCGTCAGCTATCTCATCCAAAGTGATCTCTTTTAAAATAATCTTTCAAACTTCAAGCTCAAAAATCATATCGTAAAACACATTACACCAAAAATGTTAGTCCAGCTCGATATCTCACTCCCTAGTAGTAAACCCTTTGAGCTACAATACAAATATTGGCAACTCAACATCATATCCGAGATGCCCAAACACCCGTTCATGAATTTCTACTACTTTTATCGCCAAACGGCCCTCAATCGCATAATGAACTTTATGAGAATGAGTCCTCCCCATGTTCACTGATTTAAGCACTTTATTCTACTCCCTTTATTTATAACCACAATGTACGATAAAATGCAATTCCATTTTTTAAGCCACAAAGATATTAACTGATAATCTTCACTGTTGTCCTAGTTATACACCCTAATAACACATATACTTATGAACTGTTAACTTCAGCCCAAGCCATACATACTTATTTTTGTCATACGAGATCCCATTTTTTCCCTGTTCAATACATAGTTTTTCGCACATTATAATAACATATGATAAAGTGTTGGAAAAATAAACTTATTTACCTCATTTCTAGCAATACGTAAGAAGTCAAAAAGAGATATTGTAATCTGACCAGAGAGAGAGTCTGAAACAGCATTGAAAGAAGAACAGAATTAGGAACAAATGTAGAGCCGAGTCGCAGACAATGTCGCTTTCTTTAAGATGTTTTTGCGCACTGCCCAACAAATAGCATAACGTTGCACGGTCGCCCCCAAGATAAAATAGCAATCTTATGGTAATAGGTTTTCCTCTTGCAGGAAGAGAACCTTTTGCACTTTGCACTTCGATAGTATACTCGGATTCGAAAATTTGTGAAACACAGAGAGATGCAGATGAAGAAGAAAACTATTATGAGAAAAGTGTAAAATACTGTAGGGTTGGTTTTCTTTTATAGATAAAAAAGGAGCCGTTATGGGAGAAGACACGTTACGTAACGTTTGAGCCAAAGCTCAACGGATAGTAACGTTCGAGTTAAAACTCAACAGATAGATTAAAACGGCTAGTAACGGTTATATTAAAACAAAAACAAAAATCCAAGCCCAACTCCAAAGAACTTTTCAATAAATAGAAAAGGAGGCCCATAGGCCCTATAGCCAATTGCCCAAATCCCAAGTCCCTAGGCCCGAGTCCCGAGCCCGAGCCGGCCCAGTCCACCGGGCCGCCCAAGGGTGTGTGCGCAAGTGTATTGAAATAAAAGCCCACCACATACTCATACACTCACATGCTTCACTTACTCATGTCTACAACCAATAATTAAGTGAAAGGATATATATCTCTTCACATTTCTACTTTCTAAGCAATGTGAGACTATGTTCAAAGAACAAAAAAATAAGCTACCCAACACAAAGTTTACTGGGTTTTTATCACATAACAAAAAACCCTCAAGGGTTAGCTTTCGCTTTTTAGAGATAAAACCCAACATAAATTTTACACATTAAATTACAAAAAAATAATTATTTCCTCGAAATAACAAAAAAAATGAAAGGGTACATTACAATGCTAAAAAAACCTAAAGAATACAAAATATAAAACTATTGGTTGCTAAGAAAACCAATCGCAGGTACAACAACAGCGTGACTTCGTTGTATGGACGACAGCAGCCTCGTCCTCGTCTGCAATGGCCTACTATGCAAGAAGACGGAGACCTTCCCTGTGCCACTGCCCACTTTTTATAATGTAGTGGAAGCAGACCATCTGGTACCTGTCCTCATCTACTTCCTACCTCTTCGTACGTCATTCCTTGATAGGTTGGATGGATGGGAATAAGAGTTGGAAGGTCAAGGGACTGGGTCCCAAAATACTGAAACTAAAGTTCCTACACTTTCATAAGAACTCTTGCCTCATATGCTTGAAGTCTAGTGGTCACCATTGTAAAGAACAGAAGCGAATAAGAAGAAAAGTACTAAGAAGAAGATTTCACTAGACACAATAACTTGGAGACAAATAACTGTCAGTATAACAACAATAATACTTATAACAGTGATTACATTCAATGCTCAGGAGGAATTCTAATAAAAGCATCATTAAAAGAAATAGATTTTGGGAAGCCCAATAGCCAAATATAACTGTCACATTATTACAGTAGTTCAGTCTCCAACAGTACTTTACAAATTCCAAGAAGAAGGCATCTACATAAGCAAATCCATTATTATATTTGTTAGACAAAACTATTCATATTCCCATAATAAGCTCGATTGAAACTTCTCAACTCAAGAAACCTGTGCCTTCAGTTAAGAGTGGGAAATTGTAAGGACCTATCACTCGAACTGAGGTAACAACGAACTAGTATATCATGCCAGGCTCACACAAAATACACGTAACATACACCCTGTCAATAGTGACACCTGGACCACGAACTGAAGAATAACATGGCTTGAGCACTTCAAGTAAAATAGAATGAGTCAAGGACACCTGTCTCCCACGAACTAGCAGTTACCAGAGTAACTCCAACTTTCCCTTATTCCAGGAGAATATGCTAGCATACGAAATCGAACTGAGGATAAGGTCTCTAAAAGGGATGAGAAATAGAGGAGAGATGACAAAGCCTTCTAGCTCAAGAGATCTTAGATTGTAATTAAATTAACAATCTCAAGCAATAAAGTTACTTTCACTAAATCTTCGAGCTAAGGTCGTGGTTTTTACCTATTTAGAGGTTTTCACGCTAAACACATGCGTCAATTTATATTTTATGCTGTTATATTTGTTTCACAAATACATTTTGTGTAAGAGCCATTCGAGTAACGGAATTAGGCCCTTACAGGTATGTCATATCAGAAAGTTTTGAGTTCCGTGGCATTTCAAATTTTTTTGATTTCGTGGTCGAAATCTTTTGAAGATGGAAAGATTTGATGCGAATCGTCCTCCCATGGTCGTTTCTCACCGTCTGTGGTTTATTTACATTAATATTATTTTGATTCAAACCTCTCTGCTAGAGATGTTTAGTAGGTTTTAGGTAATTCCTAATTAACCAACAAAGGTTAAGAATGTACTTTTTCCAGTTTCTAGATTATTCATAATTAGGGTTTTTACCCCTTTATGTTCTATAAAAGGGAGGCTTGGTTCTCCCTTTTATTTAGTTGATGACTTGAAAAAAGTTGAGTTTTATTTTCAGTTTATGTTTTTGTTTAGTTTTAATTTGTGGTTTAGTTTTGTGTTTTAGTGTTAGTAAAAAGCCCTAATTTTAATTAGGTTAATGTTTATCAATCTGAGTTCCTATTTTCGCGACTCAGATTTATATTAAAAGTATTTTAGACATATTTTGGACATGTACTAGTGGCCAAAGGTGCCCAACAAAAAAAACTTGATAAGTTTTTGATTAAACAAAAAATTTCATGTTCCGTTAGTATAGGGACCTATCCCTCGACCTAGTCCAAACTTGAACTACCTCAATATTAGACTCACGCATTACACACGTGACATGTATATTCAGCATTGACGCATAGACCATGAACTGATAAAGAACGTGATCGAGTACTATAACAAAATATGAGCAAATGAAAGACACCTGTCTCCCATGAACTAACATGTACACATTTAACTGCCACTTACCTCATTATCTGGAGACTGTGCTTTTACACGATAATGAGCTGACAGTAAGGTATATATAAAGATAAAGTTCAAGAAGAGATAAGTACCAGAAAAACTAGATTTTATAGATTTTAATATAGGAATTTCTAAATTCTAAGCACCACAAAAAGTTTTTATTTCAAGATCAAAATTTTTTAGTTCAAGTGATTACTTGTGTAATAAGATATTAGCCTCAAACAATAAAAACTACAGTTACTAAACGCTTAACTCGAGGTTGTGGTTTTTTTTTTATATATTTAAAGGTTTTCTGCGTTAAATTACCTGTGCCATTTCTTGTATTACGTTAATTTTTATCACAGGTTCATTTGGTGTAAGATCTAATTTCGAGTCATTTCGAGCTACGGAATTAGGCCATTACATTTGGCGTCGTCTGTGGGAAAGAAAACATTTCCACGATATCCTAAGGCTTATATTCACTCCACTATCCATTTCCAATCATAGTCACTTCCAAACGACCAACAACAGGAGTCCAGCTCGATCTTTCAGTTGAATTAGAACAGCTCGCTAAACTACGGGCGAATCTCCACACCGATATAGAGAAGCATAATGAGCTCGAACGTTAGTTATCTCTTGACAGTGAGCTCTGCGACAAAGAGCTCGATAGCGAGCATCAAACTCGTTTGACAGTACTCAAGCGACATGAAGATCATATGAAAACTATGCAGACCGCACTATAAGCTTTGCAGGATACTCAACATGCTCCCCATACTGGAGATCATGATCAAGTACCAGTGAATTCCCGTGTTTCTGCATGAGAAAGATTAGGACATCGAAGAGCGACCAGCAAAGCCATTTCAGGAAATATTTAGTATGAACCACAACCTTTAATTCATTTGGTAGAGAAGCTCACTCCGATATCAACGGGAGTCTCCAGCCTTCCAAGCATTAAGGGGAAGAACAACGACTTTAACTCTGGATTCTAGTACGTGAACGCTTGAGCGAAGGCACCGGAACTCATAATCCTCATCCAGCTCGCCAAGCTACTCAGGCAACACGTCAGTACGTCACACAAGAGCACATGGATCAACGTATCAAGGAGTTGATTGATGCCCAAACTCTAGGCAGTAAGGAGGATTTCACCAAGTTGCAAGGTAGTCTGATTGCCAAAGAGTTATTTAATATAGAAGTACCAATAGGTTTCCATACACCGAAGATACGTAAATATAAGGGTATTGATCCGAAGGAGCACGTTCAATAATACTGCGATTCCCTAGGATTGTACTCGAACCTTAACCATATTCTATGTCGTCTGTTCACAATAAATCTACAGGGAGAATCGCTACCGTGGTTCCATTCTCTACTTGAAGATTCCATCCTCACATTCGATCAACTATTAAAGAATTCCGTCATGACTTATGCTTATAATAAGGACAAAGAGGAGAATTTATATTCTCTTATTAGTCTCAAACAGCTACAAGGAGAGAAGCTCAAAGATTTTGTAAAAAAGTTTCTGGAGCTCGCAAGAAATGTTGATAATCTGGATAAGAAAATAGTTGTTACAACTTTTACCAATGCGTTACAACTCGATTGCAAAGTAAATGAACATCTCTTCTTAAACAAACCCGCGACCTTGGAAGATATGATCATCAAGGTCAATGGGTATGTCGACCTGGAAAAGATGATGACTGAAAGGCATAAATCTACTAAATTTATCCTAGCCACTAAAGGTCCAAACACATAACACAACAGTAAACTAAAGGAGGACCAGGGTGATCAAAAGTGTTCCTAGGCAAGTACAGGCAAACCTCAGAAAGATAATTATTACCCAAGCCGGCCATCCCCAAGATGAAGGTCTAAATCTCCTCAATTTTTTCCATTATGGCGAAAGACAAGTTCTACCGCTGGAACCGATTGAAGGCAAACCATACTGCATGCATCACAAGGTAAATCATCATGAAACTGACAACTGCTATACTTTACAAAGGTTGCTGAAATATATTTTTAAAGACAGGAGAATGTACGACTATATTATTGATCTAGAATCATACAAGAATGGTAGCTACAAGACTTATATCGAAGTAGTCTAGGTCGAAGATCAAACTGAGGAGAAATAATTGTACCATACGTACCATAGTAACATGATCGAGATTTATCAGATTACCAACTCTTCAAGATTCAAGCGACGGAGATTATCAGAGTGCTGTGATCTCACACCTCAAGATAAAGAAGCTAAACTTCTTCTTGAATCGGGAAATCGCCAACTTGGGATTTTATTCGAGGATTGTGACATCAGTCACATCATGTTTCCCCATGATAACGCACTGGTTATCATACTCAAGATGAAGAAATTTGTCATGCATACAATGATTATTGATACTGGTAGCGGTATTGAGATTATCTTTTAGAACACGATTGAACAGATGGGGTTAGCCGATCAGGTTATTCCAAATGACATCGATATTAGTGGATTCAATAGTTTTAAGGAAGAACGAGTGGGTTAGATCATCTTACCTATCACCGTAGGACCAGCTATAATTGACATCGTATTCTGCAACATAAATGCCAAATCTTATGATCTCAGGATTATGGGCCACTGTTGGATTCACAACATGGAAGCAATCGCTTCTGCTTATCATCAAATACTTTGCTTCAAGCACAACGATGGCATCTACAAAATTAAAGGTAGTCAAAATTTGTCTCGAGCTTATGAAAATACCGTTTCTGCCATTCTCGACACATCCGACAGATACGTTGCATAACAATTATAGAAAGCTGGTCACATTGATGATCAGCCTTTAATAGAAGAGCCTACAGAGTACATACATATTGATGGACCTAGCAGAGGTACATATATTGCTTCCAAGCTAGTCCAACATGACAAGGAAACTCTCATTCACTTCTTACGAATGGATCGAGACATCTTTACTTGGACTTTCAAATAGATGCCCAAAGTCGATCCATCCAAGGCATGTCACAGATTAAGCATCAACAACAATGCCACGGCGGTCAAACAGAAACAACAACGACAACTCTTACCTCATCTTTGAGATGAGGTCAATATTGAGATCGATAAGTTGATCAAAGTGGGATTCATTCGAAAAGCTAAGTACCCGGATTAGATTTCCAACATTGTCGCAGTTCCAAAGAAGAATGGAAAAGTTCGAGTTTGTGTAGATTTCACCGATTTAAACAAACACACTCCGAATGACAGTTTCCCTCTTCCAATCATTCATCAAATTCTTGATTCCAAAGAAGGTTATGAGCTCTTATCTGTAATGGATACTACTTCTGGATACAATCAAATACCTCTCTTGGAGGCTGATAAGGAAAAGACCACTTTCCTTACTAAAAGGGGACTTTACTATTATAAATCATGCCTTTCGGACTGAAGAACGTAGGCGTAACTTATCAACAGTTAATGACAACAATGTTCAAAATGAACTTGGGAAAAATTGTTAAAATCTACATCAATGATTTCATGTGTAAGAGCTTACTGTCAAAAGACCATATCACAAATCTCTCTACAATCTTCAACATTCTACACTCTCACAGGATGCGGTTCAATCCTGATAAATGTTAATTTGGAGTATATTTAGGTAAGTTCCTCGACCCTCTCATCAATAAGAAGGGGATTAAAGCTGACCCAGATCAGATTAGAGCTCTCCTCAACATGCCATCTATGAAAACAAAAAAAGATGTAACTCGTAGGAAAGATTGTTGTTATCAATCAATTCAGCTCTAAGTCTTCCAACCGATACCGGTGGCTATTCTTACTACTCTGAGGATGTAGCAAATGAGGAAAGGTTCATCCCAACGAAGAGATTCAGTAGATAACAGAGTGTGAGGCAGCTTTTCAGAAACTCAAAACCTATTTGGGGAAGTCTCTCATCATGAGCACCCCAGTAGACAATGAGGAATTGATCATCTACCTCACAGTTATGGAAAATTTTATCAGCTTGGTCCTTATTCAACTTTAGAGCAAGGTCGAAAATCCAATCTATTTCATCAGCAAAACCCTCACTCCAGCAGAAACTAAGTATTCTAAAATTGACGGACTCATTCTAACTCTTGTTTACACTTCATAGAAGTTCAAATACTACTTCCAAGGTCATTCAGTCAAAGTCATGATGAACTACCCACTCCGAGAAGTTTTGCCTGAAAAAGAAAAATCACAACAAGTATAACAATGATCAGTCAGTTTGGGAGAACATGATATCAAGTTCGAACAGTGCCATTTAGAAAAAGGTCAGGCTGTTGCCAATTTTCTCACAGATTTTTATGTGAAAGATCCCGATTGGGAGGAGCACAACCCTGACCTTACAAAAGAAATCATAGAAGATCCACTTACCAAGCTATTTAACGAACGAGCTAAATAAATTACAAAGAAAGGGTTAAAACTTCTTATATATGGTTTAACAGGACCCGCAGGGTCAGGAATTGTAATCGTGCTTATTACCCCTTCCAACGACAGAATTTAAAAGTCAATTCGCTTGGATTTTGAAGCTTCAAACAATGTCACAGAGTACGGAGCTTTAATCCATGGACTCAACTTAGTACTTGAGATTGGCATCCTCGAGCTCTCAGACTATACAGATTCTTTACTCATTGTCCACCATTACTCAGAATAGTATAAGAAAAATGGCAAGATGATCGAGTATGCCACTTTCATTGTCGATAGGATGAGCAGATTTGTAAAAGCAACTCCCAGCTATTTACCTCGGGGTGAGAACAAATATGTCGATTCCTTGGCTTATTTGGCCGAGGTCTTGGGTACAGAAGCGCGATATCTACATATCAAAGTGATATCCACCCCCAACATTGATCTCTATTATGTATGTACGATCAACACTGGGGGCGATGAAGAGGAGGATGACGATTGGCGAAGCCCTTTATTGCCTACCTCGGTTCGAAGAACAATTGCGACAGGCCTCTTTCGACAAATCTAAATGAATGCCGACAGTTGCTTAAAAATTCGAAGCGTTATATAGTTCAGAACGACCGTCTATACCGTTGATCATTGACAGGGCCTTATCTCATGTGCCTCTCCAAGAAGAAAGCTGATTAAATGCTCAAAGAATTACATGATGGAACTTGTGGTTCTCATGCCACAGGTCGATCACTTGCAAACAGAGCAATTATACAAGGAGTATTCTAGCTAGGAATGTGCAAGTAAGCAGAAGAGTACTCATGCAAATATGACATATGTGAACGACATGGACATATGATCCGCGCCCCTGTACTCGAGCTACATGCATGTAAAGTATTTTGGCCTTTCAAGCTGTGGGCGCTCGATCTCGTGAGAGAGTTTCTTAATACGCTAGGTACCCGATGATTCTTACTTGTGGTAACAGATTATTTTACGAAATGGGTGGAAGTAGTTCTTCTTTGTCGAACTAGAGAAGAAGAGGTCATCTCTTTCATCTGTTAATACATTATCACACGGTTCGAATGCCCCCACCTGATTCGGATTGATAGCGGGCCACATTTTATTGGAGAAAAGGTCATGGCCTTCCTCAACAAATACATCATCATCCATTTCCCATCCAATCCTTACTACCCATAAGGCAATGGACAAATTGAAATCACCAACAAAACCATAGTGGATAGACTCAAAAAAAGTCTTTATTCACAGAATAAATGAAATTGGATAAGGGAGCTTCCTTTCGTCTTATGGGCATACCGTACAACACCGTGAGAATTAGCTGGCTGTTCCCCCTTCCTCCTGGCTTATGGTACAGAGGTTGTCATTCCAACTGAGTACCACCATCCTGTAAGAGATCACGAGCTAACAGACGAAGAAAATAAGTTCAAATTGGCCTACATTATAAACTGGATTGATGAAACTAGGGAACACGTTATTGCCAACCATGGTCGATATCACCATATGTTGGCCAACTCATACAACAGAAGAGTCCAAACTTGTGAGTTCCAAATCGACGATCTCATCCTCAGAAAAATTCCAAAGGGCAGAAAGGAAGCACATGCTGGAATGCTCGTAAAAAATTGGGAAGGTCCTTTCCTAATCATTGGTCGTACTGGCCTTGGATCATACTATCTCATGACAGAGCGATGAGTCTGAATCCCAAATCCCTGGAATACTAGGCGACGCTAAATCCCTAGTCTCTCCATTACAAATTACTCTATTCTCATTCTTTTCATTCCAAAAGTGAGATTTCAATCTCCAGCAGTGTACATTATATTTTACTCAATGAAAACTTCTAAGTTTTTTCCCACATTACTCTCTACTTACGTAGAATCTACCAAATCTCATAGATTGAAGCAAAGGTAATATTAGCTCTCAATCGACCATCTATACATAGATTGAGGCAAAGGCAATACTAGCTTTTAATCAAACATCTATACTGATTCAAGCTAAGTAAAACTAGCTTGCAATCGACATCTATACAGATTAAAGTAAATATAATACAAGCTTTTAATTGCCCATCTATACATATATCAACGATTAAAACGAATGTAATACTAGTTTTCAATCAATGATTTCTATCAGACACATGATAAGGCAAAGGTAAAACTAGTTTTCATTTCTTTATATGTCTACAACTATAAAAACTACAGGTTTTTTGCTTATGGGAGGTCAGCTGCGCTTTCCCCTACTCCGAAGGCCGTACAACCATAAAATTTGGAGTTCGAGCAGTTACAATATTCCTGCCTTGCTCTACCAATTTTACAGGACGGGATCCTAACTCCATTTCCATGTCGTTCAAGAAATTTCCTCGAACTATATCTGCATTGTAAATACAACCTTAAAATACCACACATTCATGCAAGGTATCCCTTTCGAGCTCAAGCCTCTTTACTTCTTCTACAAAATAAGCAATGATAGCCATCAACTCCCTCAAGTAAGCCTCTTTTGGGCCATACTTCTTTCGGTCAATCATGACTACCTCCGCAAATAACTTTTTTTTAAGCTCTGAAAACGCTGCTTCAAATCTTTATGGAAAACATCTTTCATTTCTACTCATTTCCCTAAGTTTTTTATCGCCACAGTTTGCTGCGTTATTGTCCCCGCCGCTTTATCCAGCTCAGCTTTATTCATCGTCCTCAACTTTTCCAATTGAACGTGAAGCTTCACCAACTCCCATTCATTTGCATCACTTCCCCCAACAAAACCCTTCTTCAATAGCTCATCTTTCCTCTTGATCACCCCCTCTAACTTCAGCTCTCTACGAAGAGCAACATCTAACTTATACTCGCAATCTCTTAAACGTTCGTTTCTTCTCCTTACATGAGCTTGAACGCGAGCTACATTCACCTCCAAATCTTTTATTCAAACTGATGGGTTAGCCATGTCGCCTTTGGCAGACGAGACCCCGATGTCATCTTTTTTCTTCTTTGACCACTCTCCAATCTCGGCTTTCTGGGAACGCGAATTGGTCATGGCCAAATCCACCTTCAACTTTGCAACCCTCTCATTCAGTTCGTCACATTATTTTTGAACCATCCGAAAATCACTATCTTTAGCATGCATGGCCTCACTCAACTACTCAACCACACTTTCAGAACTTGCCAGGTCAGCTCGAGCCTTCTTCAACTCCTTTTATTTTCTAAGCATTTTACTATTCAATTGCTCAACCACACTTCCCAAACTTGCTAGGTCAGCTTGAACCTTCTCAAACTCGTTTACTTTCCTAATCATTTAACGCTTCAAATTGGCTACATAGTCCCGTAACTCTTTTTCTGTCATTTCTAACGATCTGATACGGTATTAAGTGACGTCTGCTTCCTTGCATTTTACCATCAACAAATCTATCCTGCTTTTGGACTTCATTATTTCAATTTGCGCCCCTGCGAGCTTCCTTTGTATCTTTTTAATTTTAGCATCTTTACCTTTGATCTGCCTGGTCAGGCGTCTACAGTTTTGGTCGCCTTGGCAAGCTGGATCTGTATTTTAGCATATTGATCCTTCCTAGCTATCTTCAAATGCCTCGGTCATCCTATAAAAATCAGCCCCTAACTCATAATTTTATTGGAGCATTTGTTGCTCGCTCGAATAAATAGTCTCTAACTCGACCTGCATCATCAAGCTCGATTCAACAATACATCACAAATATGACAAATACATAATACATATAACTATACAAATTTCTAATAAATTTCTATTTCTGACATACCAACAAGTGAGATTATACTTTGTACTCAAGTTAAGAAGTTATCTCACACTAATGGCAACAACATCTACATCCTACTTCAAGGTACATGTTTTCTATGTTAAAATTTTCTAACGCTACGAAATAATCTGAACATGCTTGGTTATTATCGTTCATTATGATATGTATCTGCCCTTTAACTTTCTCTTGTAGCTCTAAAGTAACGCAACATACAAGTCAAATATTTATTGCTCTTTTCTACCCTGCAGCTCCGCTTGCGAAGTCAACAGGGATGCTAAGACATTTTTTTCCCTTAGCGAGCTCTTTCTCTATTTCCTCAATTCTGAGGCACATATATCTTTAAGTTTCTACAAATCAATGTTTACAAACATCTCTTAGCTTATCCCAAAATTATCCTACAAATTAATGTACCATACACTTACAGTTTTTAACTTACACAAAAAACACACAAACAAACTCCAAACAATTTTACTCTTACCTTCTCATTATCTCCCTCACGGTTTTCTAGATCAATTTTAGCAGAGACTGAGTCCAGCCCTGTAACCATATCTGGGAGAGAGCCATCATCAACCTGGAGCTCCCCTTCCACTTTGGCCTCTTTAACATAGGTACCTGTTATAATGGCTTCAAGATCAGCAATAGAGTACTCCACTTCTAGCAGCTTCCACCCGAGGCTGTCCCGACCAGCTGCAACTTTATCAACGTTTTTCTACGCCTCGTCAGTGAGCTCTCTTATCAACACCTGATGCGAGTCTCTCACGAAAACCAAGTGCTCCCTCTCCAATACCAAATCGGACTCAAGCTGAGTCACTCTCTTCTCGAACTTGGTTCACCCAGCTTTGAGCTTAACCCTCCCTTCTTCGAGCCCAAGGCAGATACCCTTCAGCATCCGAACAACCTACATCAGAAAAAAATAAAATTCTAAAACAAATGCAAGTTCAAATATCGCAAAGACATCAACTTACCACCCTACTCAACTCCAACTGTGCGAAGGTATTCAGCTCTTCAGCACCTCTTCTAGCTGCCAGTCTCAACTGACTCTCCACTACCGGCAGTTCATCTTCCTTCATAGGTCAATTCTCCAAAACTTTTGCCCCACCCACAGCAGTAGACGAATCCACCCTCGTCTTCTCCGCGTTCTCCTCGACCTCACCACTCACCGTGGTCCCTGAGGTCGAGCCACCCTTATTAGGATTCCTTCTTGGGTACTTTTGAGCTAGCTTGCTCGAAGTAATACCCCCAGAAACATTCGTCAGCGATATTGGAGTAGCCTTCGGTAGTACCGAACGCTCTTCCCCATCCGCTGCTCTTTTCTTACTTGCTCCAGCTCCTATCATTTATCACTTGGCCTGAGAGTTTTTCACTTTCTCCGACCTACTGTTAGCTATTTTGTTTCTGTTGATGCCGAGCTCTTTCAAGATAATCTTGAGTTCAACATCTTCACGAGCTATAATATCTAGCAGCGATTCTCTTTTTGGTACCTTTGATCGAGGACCTGCAACATAACACAACAAATTATTCAACAAACATAGAATGAACTTATAACTACAACAGTTCGATATCACATATTATTGCTTACTTTTCTTCAACGTTTTATATACAAGTTTCATGAGTTCCTCGTCCATTCTCTTAATAGAATCACCTTTCACCCAAATCATATTATCGTTCCAAGCTCGTCCTGCTGAGTTTAGGTCAAAGAAAAGAGGTCGAGGTGAACTAGAACATAAATACGCGCCTCCAGTTATAGCATAATATTTTACAACATAATACTGCAAGACATCTACATTAGTTATTCCCCTCCCACAATCTATTCAAATTATCACAAACATTTATCACCTCCCATATATTCTCATTCAGTTGGGCAGGGCAGGCATCTATAGTATTCAAAATATATTTAACAAGATTGCTAAGAAGCAACATCAATCCTTATTCCAACTGAGACAGATAGCACAGAAACCCCTGATCGAGGTCATTTTTGACATTCCCATCTAAATACTCAAAGAAGATCGATTCCTCCAATCTCTTCTCCGATTTCTCCTATTCTAAATTGGGCAATAAGAAGAAGTACTCTTCCCTAGTTGGCACAGTACAACCCCTAAACAACCTACTGGCATCCTTTACGACATTACCTTATTTCCTACCTAAACTGTTTTTGATTTGATAAAATTCTTTGAATACTTTAGACTTTGGAGGATAGTATACCAAATGACCAGGAAAATCTGGAAATTGTACTTTATCCTCCCCCTCAGAGTCTATGTTTACAAATTCTACATTTTTAAACTCACCCATACGATTAGAGGTCGATGTCTCCATATCAGGTGAAACCTCCATATCATATATAAGGTTGAGGCTATTTTCTATAATAGATTCTCCTCACGCCTCAACCTACATACAGGTCCAGGTATTTTGTCAATCATTTTTTTTGTCTATACACATCCATATATACATATATCATACATACATATAAATCATATATATAAATATTTTTTCGTACAAATCAAATAGATTTTCCCAAAAATTTACTATAAATAGAAAAAATTTTAAATTTTGAAAACCCACAAATATTTTAAATTCCATTTCAAACTTCACAATCACAACGTCATTACTCAATCACTAACCTTCAACATCTGAGTACGAGTCAGAAATGGCACCGTGCACCCAATGTCTTGACTCTGCCTTTATAATCTTCTCCCTCCTTCTACGATGATTGTTATCGTCTAATCTCTCACTAAAATCTCTGTAACTTACTCTCTTTTCCCTCCCTCTGTTCTATCATTTTTTTGGATTTGATAAACGTTTGAATGAAGAAGATAAACTATTAGTTATACTTTCTCTCTTTAACTGCTGGCAGTTATTGAGCCTCACACAAGCCGCCCTCAGTTTTGAATCCGAGGCGTCCCTTCCACAATTAATGCCAAACGTTTCGACCTTTTTGGTGAAAATACATTCCCATTATTATCCCACATCCTATATTTTAATATATTTTTCTCTCTCTGGCCTTCCCACACTCATGATGACTCTATACTCACACGCAATCAAACTTTTTATATCCTTACATAAAAGACAAATTTTAAAGCTGATCTGACTTTTTAATGTCTCCTTCTACTACTTATAGAACTGCTAGCGTCATTTCCAATGTTATACATTTCAAAATTCAAATTTTTTATTCATAACTATTCCCAACAACATTTACAACAAACATAAACAAATTTAGAAGAAACATTCTACCTACATTCAAATTTCAGTAATTTGATCTAACTCACTTCGCTCACTTATACATAATCACACATGAAAAATTCCACATGACCTAGAGTACAACACCTAATCAATTCGCCCCCAGCTATCCTCTTATCTTTCTCAGCTATCTCTTCCACAATAATTTGCCTTACAGTAGCTTTTCGAGCTTCAGGCTCCACAATCACTTCACGGAATATCTTCGAGTATAAAAATGATGCCTAATCTCGTACTCCCTCGCCTTCTTATTCAAACCTTCAAACTCGATTTCAGATTTAGGCAAGTTAGCATCATAATCTAAAGGCCCAAAAATCATCTCCCGCGCTTCTGCAATCTTTATTGTCAAATGCCCCTCTGATGCGTGACGAGCTCTTTGAGAATGAGTCCTCACCATTTTTACTGCTACCTCATCTCTACATATCCATTTAAACATTATTTATACACCTCTCAGAGATAATATATCAAATCCCCCACATTTCGTGTATTGTCAACTCTATCTGCTCACTTTGCCATAATTGGAAACCCTAAGATCATGATAGAAAATCATTTGAGCTTATCTTTCAAAATTGGCCTCCTTAAAAATTGTTCATCACCTTTTCAAGCTACTTTTCACAATACCTCCTCAGCTCGAGATTTGGTTTCTGCATATTCTATTCTATATAAGATTGTTATTACAACTCGATTCTTCAGACCTTGTTAGTTTGATATTTAAACCACACATCTCTATTTTTATATCCTCAGAGTTCGTTATTCATACCACACATCTCTATTTTTATATCTTCAACATTTCAACCACTAATCCTCATATCTTTCTTTTAGTTCGATTTAACTGTAACTCTAATTCGATCTATCAATACAATTTTTGCACAAATATCTTTTTCATTAGCTTGAACATTTCTTACAGAATACTTTATAGATAACAAGTTTTTCAGATATTTCTATAGATCGATCTGCAGGTTACATGATATTTAAGTTTTTAATAGTGTTTCATTACGAAACTCTTCTGCAAGAAAGGTCCAGGCAATGGTTTTCACACCATTTACTTTCACAAGAAACTGAGGAAGCTAGTGGTTGAGTGCCTGAACCAATATTCAGAAAAGGAAAACTCCTGACGGAATAGAAAGATTATTACAGAAGAAGATTTTAATCTCTATCTCCCTTCTCCACCACCATCGTCTCTTCCTCTATAACCCCTACCAGCTTAGAGTTGGTAGAGATTAAAAAGGTCCTAGTTTAAAACCCCGTCCCTTTCAAGATACTAGCAGTACTGCCTTGCATATACTCTGGCCTCCACATCTGTCTCCTCAACCTTGTCATCCGCCAATAGGAAAAGGCATATCCGACACTGCTCCCCAGACAAAACTACATAGTGGAACCTCCACATATGGTAGTAATCACTTTAGCTTCAACAACTGCTTCTTCCTCTGTCATACCGAGGTAAGTTGGTGGTACTGGAATGGGCGTGGGCATCTCCAACGCATGATTGCCAAAATAGTACAACTTTAGCCTCTGTACTTCAGCGGCACCCGCTCTTCATATACCTGCCACCTGGTCTTCACCATTCTCAAAATAGGGTACAAAAACGTTACAGTAACAAGATACTTACAAAGATGACAGACGCTACAATGCATGTACTTTTATATCCAACCTGCAAACGATCATCATTCAAAGAACAATTTTTCTGGGAACCCCAAATGTCAGGTACATCAATCCTTTCCACCATAATAAATGTCAGATACAATCTTCAATAAAGAAATTCCGAGTACCCAGCAATCAAATTCCTCATCAATACATCATATTTTTCCAACTTCCAACTCCAACAGTCAAAATAATTTTTCTCAACCAAAGCTACCTATACCTTTAGTTGCGAGGGGGCAATTGTAGGGAAATATCACTCGACCTAGTCCAAACTCGAACTACCTCAATATCAGACTTACGCATTACACACGTAACATATACAATCAGTATTGACACCTAGACCACGAACTAATAAAGAACGTGGATCAAACACTACAGTAAAATATGAACAAATCAAAGACGCATGTCTCCCACGAACTAGCAGTTACACATTCAACTGCCACTTACCTCATTATTCAGAGAATGTGCTTCTACATGATAACGAGCTGCAGGTAAGGTCTATATAAATAAAAAGTTTCAGAGGAGATAAGGATCAAAAAAGCCAGATTTTCTAGATTCTAACACATGAATTTCTATATTCTAAACACTAAAAAAAGTTCTTATTTCAAGATCAAGCATTTCTTGTTCAAGAGATTACTTGTAATAAGATATCAGCCTTAAGCAATAAAAGTTACAGTTACTAAACCCTCAACTCGAGGTCGTGGTTTTTTACCTATTCAAAGGTTTTCCACGCTAAATCATATGAGTCATTTCTTGTATTACATTAATTTTTGCCACAGGTACATTTGGTGTAGGATATAATTTTGAGCCATTTCGAGCTACTGAATTAGGCCATTATAGTTAGGCATTTTCAGGTGTGGAGTGGACTCTATCGACTCGTCAAATAAGTAACTCATGGTGGGTAAAAAAGGCGTAAGCTCTTGGCTCACATATGTTCCATAAGATCAAAAAAGTTAGGCAAAATGTTTATGTTAGGGTACTTGGCAGCCCTTTCGTCGCCCAAACCTATCATATCAGCACTTATTATCCTGTAATACACAATACTTATCAATTATATATTTAATTTTACTTGTAGTTTTTTGTTAAATTTTGGGACCAATGAATCTTTTCGGACATTACTTTGAAAGGGTAAGCACTGCTATATTGTCATTTCAAGTATTAAATACTGTTATTGCAATGCTCGCATAAATAACAGTTCAGAGAAAGCTAAAAGGGTAGCCTTAATTAAGGTCTAAATTTGGTTCCATAACTATCTATGCAGGTCTAGTTTTAGAAGCTCTGCCCTCCCTCCATAACACGTCACAAACTACCCCCACCCCATCTTTTTTTTCTTCGATATACCCCTTTAGTGGTTAAAAATGTAAGTCGCGAAAACCCGTAAGAACACTATTTGTGTGCCTGAAATATATTACTGCCACTGATATCCAAACATACATGACTTCCTTTAATACTTTTTGCACAGTACCAAGACCAAAAAAAAAACACGGATAAATATGAATTTGTATCATCATATCGTTTCAGAGAATGTTAATGCTGGAAGGATTTATTATTCCAGTAGAAACTAAGGAGCTCCTTTACACACGATTTTACCTATCAGAAACAATAACCAGACAGTACTATTGATGTAAACTGATTACGCGGAAGCCAATAATCAAGAATAACACCAGTTTTAATAAACAGAAATTAGGTTCAGGAGGAACCCTAATTTTACTAATTAGAACCTTGTTCTGAACAAGACTACTTTAACTGAATTAACTAAAAAACTAATAATCTAGACTACCCCTATTATAGAACACAATGGGGGTTAAAATTAGGAACTCTAATTCTAATTGAAAATAAAATTCTACTTAAACTGGGAAATTGCTAATAACCTAGGCTGAGCCTCTCCAACAAGGCTTAAGCTAACAACTAAAATACAAAACATTAAAAGCATTAAATAAACATAAATGGTACGGTGGGTAAATAATCCTATAAGGGATGCGCCATATCAAACCCTCCGTCTGAGAAGATTTTCTCCATGAAATCAAGGGGGTGGTGCTTCAGATGACTCACGCACGTATGTACATCCCAGTCTCTTCGTCTTTATCGCGTAGAACTTGTACAAAATTTGTACGGTGAAACTCTTTTGGAAATCTTGAAATCTTTCACAGAATTTCCCGTACCCAGAGATTGTACCCAAGAGTGGGGATACGATGTCGTCGCCAACATCCCTACGTCCATTGACGTCAAAAATTAAAAAAATTGTGAAATTACTGTAATCTGCTCCTCAACACCTACTACAAAACCTTCCCAAAACGGATCAACATACGGACATAATTCTTCGTATCGGGCCATCATCTCCCTTATACAGATTAAATATTTGGATTCCCCAGACTATAATATAAGTGAATGGAACTGTTGGACGATGTTAACCTATATCTCGTGTTCCGTACGTGTTTTCTGAATCTATTGTTGTGTAGCACGATAATTGGTAGATACTGTTGGAGTGGCAATGCTAGCACTGGCTCGTCTTGCTTCAAGGTTGAACTGTTGGAGGGGTTTTGCATATTGGACCACATGCTCACCCAAATTCCATTTCAAAAGTTGGTTGCTTGGGTCAGGGGGTTTAAAGATGGGTTTGGGCCTAGATCTGGACCAAATCGGGTTTGATGTAGGTCGGGGCAGCACATGCGAAACACGTGACTTGGGTTTATTTGTACTCAGTGAACTCGGTTGTATGGGATCTATCCCTCCTCAGTAGCGTTATCGATCTTGTCTTGCTGCGGTAAAGTTGGTATGACCGGTTGCGTTAACGGGGTTGTTTTCCGAAGTCCCATAATCTGTGTCTCGGCGAGAGGTTAGCTCGGTGGAGGCTCTCCTCTTGCGTCAGGAACTCTAGAACTCGATGTCTCCATATTTTTTGTTGGTGGGTTTTTAATAGTATTAAGAGGTAGTGGTGTCCCCGGTCTCATCTCATCATTTTGGGACTTGTTCTTTCGGTTTTGCAAATTGTTATTTATTATTGCGGTGGGCCGGGGACTCTTTGAAACCGATTGCTATGGGTTGTTATGAGCTATTTTGGAATTGGGACGTGGGCCTTGAATTTCACTTAGGGATATGGGTTTAGTGCCCGGCTCATACGGGTCAAAAGGGATCCACGAACTTGTCTCTCCCACGATCTGTATTTTTTTTTCTTTTTCTGTCGCAACTATCTTCACGGTTTTGGTTGCAACTACAATAACCGGGACTTGAGTCTCTCCGATAGCCGGCTTAGGTCTTTTTTTTTGGGGGGGGGGCTATTAAGCCGTATAACAATGATAACTTACTCAGAGCTTTCACCACCGTGGACGTAACGTACTCACGGGATTGGCGTCGATCCGTGACGCTAGAGATGCCGAAGAATTCCTCGACGGCGTGGGGTGGGTTGGTGGTTATTGTGGTCGGTCTTTTGGCGATGGTTCGGGTTTCGATTCTCAAAGCGTTTAAAGCCTCGGTTTTGATTCCAAGACTTGTAAACGGGTTATTGAGATTGTCGCTCCTTGCGGTGATGCTTCCCTCTAGAGAGAGATCTTTGGTTACGTCCAACGGAGGTAGTTGGGGGGGGGGGGCAGGAAAAAGGCTCCCATACCCAAATCCTTGACAAGCTTATCAAACTTATCATCTGTCCTTGCTACACCTTGAGCTAAAGTAGGTTTCATCGTCGCGGTTCTTCCACGAGGCATTTTTGCTCTTGAAACTGACTACACTTAGATCTCACGCAGCTCTGGTACCAATTTGATGTAAACAGATTTAGCAGAAGCAAATAATCAAGAATAACACCAGTTTTAATAAATAGAAATTAGTTTCATGAGGAGCCCTAATTTTATTAATTAGAACCTTGTTCTGAAGAAGACTACTTTAAATGAATTAACTGTATTAACTAAAAAACTAATAACCTAGACTACCCCTTTTATAGAATACAAGGGGGGTTAGAATTAGGAACCCTAATTCTAATTGAAAATATAATTCTACTTAAACTGGGAAACTTCTAATAACCTAGGTTGGGCCTCTCCAAAAAGGCTTAAGCTAAAGACTAAAATACAAAACATTAAAAACATTAAATAAACATAGATGGTACGGTGGGTAAACGATCCTATGAGGGATACGCCACATCAACTATACTATACAATAAGAACATAACGACGCAAGACAAATAGTATCTGCTGCAATTACTATGTCAACAAGAACAAATCTAGAGTTAGTTTTCTTGTAAATAAAAGCTATAATTTGCCATTCCATCATGATAAAATTCAGAAGACAATATTTCTCGAAAAGTAATTCATATTCACGTCAAATATAGATATCAGAACAGATTATATAAAGAAAGGAAAACCGGTTTAAGTATCTTACAAAATTTGAAAACGACATGGAATAGAAGGCGTGTTATACTTCTAGTTTCCTGGTACAGCTGGTATAGACTTAGCATAAAAATATTTGTAGAATAAACTCGGAATCTCAGATGTACCAACAATGTGAAGCTGCTTCGTCTTGGGGCAATAGAGAGCTAGTTCATCATTCAACCTTTCCTCCTTCGAGTTATTCATGTAAGTAATCTGAAATAGGAAATTAACATTATTCAACACATAAATGAAGCTCATTATGAAGTCTTAAGGAAAAACAGGACAAGAGGTACTTGCATGGATTCTAACCTGAAGCATAAACTTGTTAGCGCCCCCAAACTCTGTCATTTTTAAGTTCAAATAAGACCATTCAATATAACCCGCAGTTTTTTAGTTTAATTTGTGAATTTTGTTACCATCAATGTTGTTACCCAAGACTTTGCAAACACGAAATTGGTACCATAAACTGTATTCAATAAACGCCAAGGCCTCACCATATTTAACAAGACGTAAGCAATATTCCTTATAAGTGATGGTAAGTGAGAAATCAATGGTACGAAACTTCTCATTGGAAATGTCCGGCACAAGCATCTGTTCTAAGACCAGGTAGGTTAAATTATTTGTCAGTGACCCAGTGGAATGCTCCATTTGAGAATACGGAACCATTTGAAATTCTAAAAGAACCTCTAATGACCTCCAGGAGCTTTCACCCAAAAAAAAGATCTCCCCAACCATGTCTACGTATTGATGTAGTTAATTATCTGCACGGAGTTAGTGGCAATGCAGTACAAATTTAATTCACAACACGAAAAATACCTTAGTTTTATGTTGAATGCCACCTATAAAATATGCATACCTCGACCTTTGAAAATAGCTGCATCCTACTTTGCAGATCGATGTGTCTGTATTATTGCTCGACGTCCAATATCACTGTAGCAGAGCTACTGGCTGAATGCTCTTGTTATCTTAGCCTCAAAGATTGTTATTAACCAATTTTTTTTTTTCTAGTAACACGATTCCTTGGAAATTCTGAAAGATTTTATTTGTCTCATGTCGTGGTTATGGAGTTTTTGGTTGTCTCAGTCGAAGATACAGATCACTGGACAGAAGGTAAGTATTACTCTCTAATAAAAGGAAGAAGCCTTTTTCAATTTTGACGTTCGAACGAATTTTCTTGTCGCTTGAACGAAGTGTCAAGTCCCCTGGAAATTTAGTCCATAGAAAATTTTGACGTTCGAATGAGTTTTATTGTCGTTCGAACGAAGTGTCAAGTCCCCTGGAATTTAGCCCATATGCAATTGTCGTTCGAACGAGTTTTCTTGTCGTTTGAACGAAGTATCAAGTCCTCTAGAATTTGGCACATATACAATTGTCGCTCGAACGATACTTCTTTTCGTTCAAACGAGTTGTAAACTTTTTAGGGTTTTAGACCAAATTAGACGTGATTCGTTCGAACCACTTTCGGTCTTGTTCGAATGAATATCGAGAGAAATAAAACTACTATTTAAAGAAACCCTGGTTTCTTTTTCTCTCTCCACTTTTTTTTTTCTTGGCCAAAAATATTTTCCTTTCTAAAGGCTTCAAAAAGACTTTATCAGAGAGGGTGAAGAACTTAAGATCAATCAATCATCTTTTGATCACAAGATTGATGTTGAGTTAGGGTTTCAAAGACTTCCCAATTATTTTGTTCAAGAACGATTCTAGAAGAAGTTTCTTGGTGAGACATCAAGAAGGGTTATTGCGAGAATAGAAGAAGTTTCTTGGTGAGAGATCAAGGAGAGTTGTTGTGAGAACAAGAAGAAGGTAGAGCGTGAAGCGTTAGTTAGAAGAGTGATAATCTTGTGACTAGTTTATTAAATTGTAAGTGTAATTCAATATAACTCTTTTCGACTAGTAAAACTTTTGGTTGTCGTGATCCTCGACAATGACCTGTAGTTTTTCTCCTAAGTAAGGATTTTCCACAGAGAAAACATTTGCTTATGTCCTTTAATTTCTTGTATTTACTTTTGATTGTTTTTGTTTAACCTTACACTATTGAGTGATAGAAATTTTTCTGACCTATTTTCTCGAAATAAATTAATTACGAGCACATAGAATTTTCAATTGGTATCAGAGCAGAATCGTTTGTAGGCTTTATATCCTGAGTGGTGATCCTGTTCTTGTATGTGCTTGATTTAATGGATTCCAAAAAATTTGGAGGTTCTATAAACCGTTCACCACTCTTTGATGACACGAACTTTCCTTACTGGAAGGTTTGAATGGTTGCCTTCTTGCAATCCATAGGAGAGGATGTCTGGATTGCCATTGAAGATGGATGGGCACCCCCTACTGTTATGCGGGGTGAACCAGCAACTGCTGTATAAATTCCTAAACCTAGAAATCAATGGGCCAAGGAAGAGAAAGAAACATCTGGGTATAATTCTAAAGGTCTTAATGCTATCTTTAATGTGCTGAACCATAGTGAGTATAAGCATATATCTGCATGTTCCACTTCGAAAGAAGCTTGGGACATCTTAATACGTACTCGCGAAGGTGATGACACTGTTAAAGAAAGCAAACTGCAAATGCTCACATCTCAATTTGAGAACATCCGAATGAGTGAGGATGAGTCCTTTAGTGAGTTTTATGCCAAACTTAGTGACATTGTCAACAACAGTTCTTCTTTAGGAGCTGGATACACCGATGTTCAAATAATACACAAAATTTTAAGATCTCTTCCTAAGAGTTTAAGATCTAGACGTGATGCTATAAAGGAAGCACAAAATCTTAAAACTATGAAACCTGACACACTTGCTGGAAAATTACGTACTTTTGAAATGGAAATGGAAATGAAAATGGAAATAGAAAATCCTAAAAAGAGTAAGAGTGTAGCATTTAAGTCTTCCTCCAACTCTTTATCTTCTCAGGGAACCAGATTTGTTAAAAACTACTGTGTTTCTGACAATGATGAGGAACTTGACTCTGACTCTCAGATTGCTCTTATAAGTCAACAATTTAGAA
This sequence comes from Kingdonia uniflora, assembly GCA_014058105.1. NCBI lineage: Eukaryota > Viridiplantae > Streptophyta > Magnoliopsida > Ranunculales > Circaeasteraceae > Kingdonia > Kingdonia uniflora. Next base: position 912,503 of record JACGCM010000440.1, on the reverse strand, counting down.
AACTTTTGAAAAATAGGCAATTTGAAAAACAAGGGAAAAATATGAGTTACAAGTCTCGTCCTCATGATCGCATTAAGTCTTATGGCAAACAAACTAACTCAAGTACTCATACTCATAATGACTCAGAGTAAGACCTCAATAAAGTTGAATGTTATAGGTGTCACAGGTATGGTCACTATGCTCACAGTTGTCCCACTAAGAGCTCTAACAGGAATCATAAAGCTATGAACATTACCGCTACGTGGGATGATAGTGATGATGACTCTAATGACCATGTTGATCCCTTCCAAGAAGGAGGAAATGGTTTGAGAGCCTACATTGTTGTTATTTCCTCAGGTAGTGATCATTTTGATGTGTTTGCACTTGAAACTGACGGAGATGATCATAAAGACTATGAAAGTGATAACTGTGAAGATCCAAGTCTTGAAGAGTTGTACTCTCAACTTTTTTCTCAGCTTGAGAAACTTAAGAATGAGAAACAATTTCTTAGTGGTCAACTTAAGACATGTGAACAAAACAGACTCATTGCTGTAGAAAAGGTGAAATTGGGGGAAATAGAAATTGAGAAACTTATACTCGAGTTGACCTCTACTCAACAGAAACTTGAAGTCTACCTCATCTCAAGTCACTGAGTTTGTCAAAGCTACTTCAACTTTATTTTTGCCCAAACCTAGTATTATTGATGCTCCTCATAGGCAGACTAAGAAGCCTGCTGTCTTTCATGTATTTTATTGTGAGACTTGTGGTCGAAAGGGTCATCTTGCTCTCTATTGTAAATATGTTCCTCAACTCTGTGGTAGGAATAATCTACGTTTGGAAAAAGAAAGACCTTATCGATCATATGCCCAATCGTTTGCTAATACCTTTTTTATCCAAAAGTTATTTAATGGCTTCAGGAATGTGACTCAAGCAATATAAGAAAGAAAGAAAGTGAGATCTATCTGGGTTCAGAAGAAGGACCTTGTACCACAATTAAGGTCCAATATTGCAGTAATGGCTCTAAATGCATTTAACTCCACACAGTGGTACGTAGATAGTGGATGCTCTCAACACATGACAGGGGATGCTACATGTCTGAATAATGTCACAGATGTTCAAGGAGGTGATGTTACTTTTGGAGGAGGAATGAGTGGAAAGATTATGGGAAAGGGGAATGTAGAAGGAATTAGATACCCGACAGTCGATAATGTACTCTATGTCAAGGGACTCACTGCAAACCTTCTGAGTGTGAGTCACCTATGTGATGCGGGCAACACAATAACATTTGACAAGAAAACATGTCGTGTCTTTGATAATACCGGGAAATGCATTGTAACTGCGGATAGAACTTTGGACAATTGCTATGCTGTATCGCAAAAAGAGATATCATGTAAAGTTGCCAAGATAAGCGATGTGGAACTTTGGCACTAACGGTTAGGACATGTGAATTTCAGTGATCTGGCAAAGATTACGAGTAAGGAAATAGTTCGAGGGGTTCCGAAACTAAGTAAGATAACCGATACATTGTGTGGACCATGTCAAATTGGAAAACAAACCAAGAGTCCGCACAAAAAATCTACCAACATTGCTATTACACGAGTTTTGGAGTTGATTAATATGGACTTGATGGGTCCGATAAGAGTAAGTACTTTGGGAGGAAAGAAGTACATTTTGGTTATGGTTGATGATTTTTCACGATTTACGTGGATCGCTCTGTTAAGGCAGAAGTTAGACACATTTGAAGAATTTCATGCCATAGCTCTGCGAATACAAAATGAGAAGGACTGTTCTATTGACAAAATTCGTAGCGATTGTGGAGGTAAATTCAAGGACAGTGATGTGATAGAGTACTGTAAGGCGAATAGAATCAAACATGAATTTTCAGCACCAATCACACCACAACAGAACGGAGTAGCTGAACGTAAGAACCGAGTCTTACAGGAAATGGGGAGAGTTTTACTTCATGGAAAGAATGTCCCTAGTCACTTTTGGGGAAAAGTTATTCATACCTCTTGTCACATAATCAACAGGGTTTATCTACGTCCTCTTACACTTAATACGCCTTATAAACTTTAGTTTGGTAAAAAGCGGAACTTGAAATATTTTTGTGTGTTCGGAAGTAAGTACTATATTACTTGTGATCGGGAGAACATTGGAAAATTTGATGCTCGAAGCGATGAAGGTATTTTACTGGGATATGCCACAAACAGTAGAGCTTATCGTGTGTACAACTTGAAGCACAAAATGGTCATGGAATTGATTAATGTGGTAGCTGATGACTCGGTGGTTCTTGGACAAACAGATAATGAGGATAGTAATGTTCAAGAAGATTCCCTACCAACCTCATCTAGTGTGACACAAGATGTTCAAGAAGAACCTCCTGCTGAAACTATTTCAACATCTTCTGTGGAGTTTTTAGTACCAAATGATACTGTTCGTACTAATCCTCCTCGGAATTGTGGTGCTCCTAGATATCTTGATGATTATGAGTATTCTACACTTTATGAGTCCGCTAGATGTGTGGGGTATCATTGTTCTACGTTATATGAGATAGTGGAGAGTGTGTGTTATGTGTCCATCACTGAACCAACCAACGTCAAAGATGCTTTATCTGATGAATATTGGATTAACGCCATGCAAGATGAACTTAATGAATTCAAGTGACAAGACGTGCGGGACTTAGTATCACGGCCGGCAAATACTAATATTATTGGCACTAAGTGGATTTACAAGAACAAGTTCGATGAGAACGATGATGTTGTCCGGAACAAAGCAAGGTTAGTAGCTCAGGGATACAACCAAATAAAAGGGGTGGATGTAGAAGAAACTTTTGCTCCCACCGCTAGACTTGAATCTATTCGAATGCTTTTGGCGTTTGCGTGTCATAAAAAATTCAAGCTTTATCAGATGGATGTGAAAAGTGCATTCTTAAATGGGCTACTTGAAGAAGAGGTATATGTAGATCAACCAAAAGGATTTGAAGATCCCCATCATCCAGAGCATGTTTACCGTTTGAAGGAAGTACTTTATGTCCTAAAACAAGCTCCTCGAGCTTGGTATGATAGACTCTCAAACTTTTTACTTGGAAAGGGGTTCATTCGAGGGGGAGTTGATAAGACATTGTTTATTCAATGGGAAGGTGATGAAATTCTTATTGCACAGGTTTATGTGGATGATATTGTTTTTGACTCAATGTCGAACTCTCGTGTCAAACCATTCAGTGAGTTAATGGGAAGGGAATTCGAGATGAGCATGGTTGGAGGATTGACCTACTTCTTAGGTCTTCAAATCAAGTAACGGGAAGATAACATTTTTGTTTCTCAATCTAAATATGCCAAAGATATTGTCAAAAAGTTTGGTCTTGATTCTTCAAAATATGCTCGGACGCCAATGAGCACTACCACAAAATTGAGTAAGGACTCTACAGGTACTGAGGTGGATCAAAAGGTGTATAGGAGCATGATAGGAAGCTTGTTGTATCTTACAGCTAGTCGCCCAGACATCGTGTTCAGTGTTTGCATATGTGCACGTTATCAAGCAAGTCCTAAGAAGTCTCATTTACATGATGTTAAACGGATTGTTCGATATGTGGTTGGGACTTGTGAGTTTGGTTTGTGGTATACTCGAGACACTACATAAGATATTATTGGATACTCAGATGCTGATTGGGTTGGAAATTCTGATGAAAGGAAGAGTACTTCTGGGGGATGTTACTACATTGGGAACAATCTCGTTGCATGGCAAAGTAAAAAACAGAACTGCATTTCACAATCTACTGCAAAGGCAGAGTACATTGCGGCGGGAAGTTGTAGTACATAGCTAGTTTGGATGAAGCAAATGCTACATGACTATGGGGTGCATTAGGGAGTAATGTCATTTTACTGTGATAATACAAGTGCAATCAACATTTCCAAAAATCCTGAACAACATTCGAGGACCAAGCACATTGACATTCGATTTCACTTCATTCAAGACCTTGTTGAGAAGAAGATTGTTATTGTGGAGTATGTCTGTACGGAGAATCAACTTGCTGATCTCTTCACCAAGCCTTTGGATGTTATTCGTTTTGGAAATCTTCGATGCGCTATTGGTGTTTGTTCCATTTCCTAAATTTCTCATGACTTTCTGGTGTTGGTATAGTTCTTGTGAACATTGTCAGGTACTATCTTCCCTATTTTTTCCTTTGAGCTCAGTCTATAATTGCGTTACATATGCATGTATGGAAATTATTTATATGTTATATACTCATTTAATGTTTGAGTTCTTGGTTTCCCTTATTCATCACAAAGTTCAACTGTCCCTGACTCTAGGTGTAAGTAGAAATCTTGAGGATATATGGAGAGACTTCATTACCTAACATTATGTGAGGATCTAACCTTTTGTTCTAGCGTTGAGTGTTATTAAATAAATTCTTTCCAGCAAAATCTCTCTTTGTTTTTGATCTCATTATTTTTTGCATTAGTCGATTGTTGGTGGTGACATAAAATTCAAGTTAAATTACTATAACCTTTTCTTAACTTGATTCGAGGCGAAATAAGAAATTGTATAAGTCTTAGGACATGATTCTAGGCATTTTCATTGTTGAACCTGTTTTGGCCTTTCAATTTTTAACCTAAATCATGTATTCACTTACTACCCGTTGAGCCTAAAATAAGCATTTTCTTTGCATTCGCCAAATTCTTGTTTTAACCCTTATTCTGAGGACTCAAAGTGAGAAAATTTGAAGAAGAATGTGTGTTTGAGTGTGGCTGGGAGATGGTCTTGTTTAAAAAAAAAAAGGGGGGGGGGGGGAACGCGTAGCGTTGTTAAGAGCAACAATGGAGGAGTTTTGATTTCAACAATGAAGGAGTTTTGATTTCAGCAATGGAAGAGTTTTGATTTTAACAATGGAGGAGGTTTGCTTTCAACAATGGAGGTGGAAGTAATTTATTTTTTTTGTCCTCAGAATGCCAGCAAAACACCTATTTCCTCACTAGCCTAACTTTGCCTTAATGATTACCTTAAAAGACCTAGTTGATTTTAAGCTTGATACAATCAATTTAGTGGAGATGATAATTTGAAAGTCTATGGCATTTAACTTGACACCACCAAACACAATTGATATTCCTTTCATGAGATCTTCAGAACAATAGCGCTGTTTTCTTGGATTATGAATTTTTACTTCATTTACTCATATTCATGTCCTTAGAGTGGTATCTAGTAAATTCTCAGTAATTTTGAGTGACCAACCATGAGAGGCCTAAGCTGACTCATATGTCCAATATAGTGCTCTTATTATGCCTATTTGTCAGGTATTTGTTTGGACTATACACACACACACACCAAGTTCTTTTGCATTATTTCGTTTATATCTCAATAATTTTTTTTATATACTGTGTATTCCATGTGCTTATAAATTTGACTCTGCAGGTTTTTGAGGGGGAGTGTGTCTGTGTCCTATCATTGTTTTTTTCTGTATTTGTCAGTGGAAACCTGATGTTTTAGGGAGAGTATTTGCTTTAGTTCATTTTTTTCATGTTCAGTCATTTTATTCTCGTTCGAGCGAACAATCGAGTCGTTCGAACGACTTTCGAGCGGGTTGTATAAAACCACTGCGTCTGTTCATTTTTTTTTAAAATCTCTCCCCTCGCTCCAAATTCTCTCCACCTTCTCTCTATCTCGAATTCTTGTTGGATTAGGCCTGGTGGAGTCTATTTTTTCAGTGCTTGATCCTCTCTCTTCTATCTAGCATCGCAATTTCAGTTCTTGGGTTTCCAATTTTGCTCTTGGTGACGGCAGATGTGACCTAGGGTTCTTTAATTCATGCTCTATTTCGAATTCAAGGTTGGTTTGTGATTTTATTATTCTTCTACTAGTATTTCATTGTCTTTATGCTTGTGATGCTACTGTGCTTGGGAAGGATTGAGTTGTGATTTATGAAATTGCACTTCGAATAATACTGGTAATTGGTTTGCTTGAAGGAGGTGGATTGTATTGTGGGTGCTTATATTATCTTGGGTTCCCCTGCTCACTTGTGTTGATTGAGTTTGGGGAAGAGGTGGTTCTTTCTTGCAGGTGGTTGGAAGACAGGTTTTGGTGTTTGATATTGGGTTGGGGTTTTTCTTCTGAACAAGAGTTCCAATCTTTTTATTGCTCTCTAAATGGCACCTCGGGTAAGGGGTGGAAAGAAGAGGTCCCGAGTGGACGATTATGTTATTCTTGATGGTTAGAGGGTTGATGAAAACCATGAGTTTTGGGCCACTGAGAAGGGGTTTAAGTATCTCTGCAGTGCATGAAGACTTTACTCGGGTGTTTGGAAAGTTTTGAGCTAAATATTGGTCTAAGATTTTGACTCCTACGGGAAAAGTATATCCGCGGATTGTACGTCTCTTTTATGCTACTATGACACTTGTGCCCACCCGGAACATGTCCAATCGCTCTTTTCGAGTAACTCTTGATGGCACTGAGTACCTGATTACTAGGGAGAGAATCTATGATATTTTGGGTTTCACTCCTTCTCAGCATATCGCTTTTCCACGGTGTATCTGGCCACCGACATCCTATCATTGGCCGGTTGCTAATTCTACGGGTAGGTTTGTTTCCGGTGAGGATAAGGAGGAGCCTATTCTTCCTGAATTTTGAGATATGGTGATTGATATCACGGCTCAGAGTTGGTTGTATACTGGATTGGGTATTGTTTCCCGCAGAATGTTAGATAATGAGTCTCGTCTCGTACATAGCATTGCTATTACGAATATCATTCTGCGGTCCCAAAAGGATGAACTTTCTGAGCGGATGAAGGCTTTTCTTTACGCCTTTAAAAATGATATAGAGATTGATCTGCCTCACATCATTATTGAGGAGATGCTTGAGGCTAGCTCCAAAATAGTGACCAGGAGTTTACTACTATTTGCTAGACTAATCACAACGCTCCTTACTGATGCTGGCTACGCGGTGACTTTAACTGAACCTGAAGATACCAAGACAGACCGATTGGATTCGAGCAATTACAATAAGAGTTCCTCTCATCTTCCTCATGTGCTACCTTCTGAGACAACCCCTCCAGATCAACACATTGGTACTTCTAGCTCGGTCGCTCAGGCGCCTCAGGAGGTGCTTTATCTTCAGAGTATTAGAAATATGCTTCAGTTGATGTCGACTAGGATGGGCACTATGGAGACATGTCTGGTGACTATAGAGAGCCGACTGGGGTCTATTGAGATAGCAGTTCAGAGTCGTCATTCGGGTCAGGAGACAGAAGAGGGTGATTACGAGTCCGATTCTGGAGAGTTGTGACTGTTCATCTGTGTATTTTGTTTTCTTTAGCCTATTTTTTTTTAGACTTTTATTGTTTTTGATGTTTTAAGCGTTTGTGAGGTAGGAATCTCTGTTCTAACTCTGTCTGTACGCTAGTACTATCTTTTGCTTATATAGTTATCAGTTGTTTCTAATTACTTCTCTTTCAGATATTTGGTTTACAGTTGTTTGATTGTTTCTTCCGTGACAATGGAGAGATGCGTCTACGTATCTGGTTTGCATATGCTTCTTTGGATGTCTCCGTTTATGCTTTATTCCTTTATGTCTATGAGAATATTTTCTAAATTTTATTTTTGCCACATATATTATAAACGAGTTTGCTAAGTGTGCAAATATTTCGTAAACATTCTATCTGCTGAGTACAGGGTTGTAAGAAGATATTATCTAAAGACGAGGTCCAGAGATTGAACCTATTCAAGCAAGGGGTGGTGGTTGTCTTAGGTTTTATTTGTCACAAAATGAACCAAAATGGGAGATTGAAAGATTTTATTTGTCTCATGTCGTGGTTATGGAGTTTCTGGTTATCTCAGTCGAAGACACAGATCACTGGACAGACGGTAAGTATTACTCTCTGATAAAAGGAAGGAGTCTTTCTCAATTTTGACGTTTGAACGAATTTTCTTGTCGTTTGAATGAAGTGTTAAGTCCCCTGGAAATTTGGTTCATAGACAATTTTGACGTTCGAACGAGTTTTATTGTCGTTCAAACAAAGTGTCAAATCCCCTAGAATTTGGCCCATATACAATTGTCATTCGAACGATAATTCTTTTCGTTCAAACGAGTTGTAAACTTTCTAGGGTTTTAGACCAAATTAGACGTGATTCGTTCGAACGACTTTCGGACTTGTTCGAACGAATATCGAGAGAAATATAACTACTATTTAAAGAAACCCTAGTTTTTTTTTCTCTCTCCATTTTTTTTCTTTTCTTGTCCAAAAACGTTTTTCTTTCTAAAGGCTCCAAAAAGACTTTATCAGAGAGGGTGAAGAACTTAAAATTAATCAATCATCTTTTGATCACAAGATTGATGTTGAGTTAGGGTTTCAAAGACTTCCCAATTATTTTGTTCAAGAGCGATTCTAGAAGAAGTTTCTTGGTGAGACATCAAGAAGGGTTATTGAAAGAATAGAAGAAGTTTCTTGGTGAGAGATCAAAGAGAGTTGTTGTGAGAACAAGAAGAAGGTGGAGCGTGAAGCGTTAGTTAGAAGAGTGATAATCTTGTGACTAGGTTATTAAATCTGTAAGTGTAATTCAGTATAACTCTTTTTAACTAGTGAAACTTTTGGTTGTTGTGATCCTCGACAACGACCTGTGGTTTTTCTCCTAAGTAAGGAGTTTTCACAGGGTGAACATTTGCTTGTGTCATTTAATTCCTTGTCTTTACTTTTGATTGTTTTTGTTTAACCTTAGACTATTGATTGATAGGAATTGTTCTGACCTATTTTCTCGAAATATATTAATTACGAGCACATAGAATTTTCAACTTCAGGCAAGGTTATCTTTCATAAAGAACAAGCTTACCATATATCATGTAGTTTTCAACCTTTTGGGATTATACTGGCTGGCTGATGAATTAGTAGTTGTTGTTCTTCTTTCTTTCAGGTTCAAACTTGAAAATAAACATAGCATGTCACATATCCTATATTGTGTCTTTACCACTATAGTCATCAAACATACAACAAAGACTAGGTGTGTGTTGCCAAAGGATACCGGAGGTGGTTAAAAAACACACTTACGTACTTTTTGTTGAAAAGGGTGTCTTTTCCATTATCTGCTCCATCATCTGCTGCTAAAGCTACTATGAAACTCTTATTCCACGTACGCAAGTGTAGGATTTTTCTATAGTGAAGGGTTTAAAAGGTATTATGGAAAAGAGGCGGAAGTCACGTGTCCTGTTACGCTCTACTTCGTTGACGATTGCAGTATGCCCCACAAAGGTCCTTGCGTTCTTTTCAGGATCCTTGCTAGAAAGGGTTCGTGTCCCGTTTGGTAGCAGCGTGAATGTCTAGTCGTTAGGGTAGTCTACCTATAGGCCACCAGAGGAGCATCAGCATCATAGGCTTTTTTTAGGGTTTTACCTCTCAGCTTTCTATGATAGGCGCATTACGTAGTTTGTAGTTTGGATCCTATTTTCCATCACCCACTATTGATCCGGAGATTTTTCAGGTCAAAACACCTAAGAGCGTGTCGGACAAGACTCCCATTCATAAGGAAACCTATGCCTAAAAAAAACACACATTCAGAGCGCACAGTCAGCAAGTAAAGAGAGTTCAGACCGGGGATCCTTTTCTCTTGTCACTGTCATCGCTTTCGTTCTCGCGTCTGCTTAGGTCGGACTTGCGTACGGAGAATAGCAAAAGAGCCTAGTTAAAAAGAAGACGACCCCATTTTGGGGTCTAGGTAAAGCACTTCTAGGAATGAAAAGCCTATCGACTTTCTGAATAGTCTTAGTTTTGACACGACTGAGTCATGCCACTTCTTGTGCTATCGACGGAATCAAATACACTTCGGGTGCCCACTTCTCTTTCTACTCCAGTAGGGGCTAAAAAAAAAAGAAGCATTTCGCTCTAACAACCTACTCTAGCTCTGACCTGCCTAACCGCAGAGTTTGTGCGTCTAGGCAGAGAGCCTAAGAGAGTCGCCTTGAAAAACCCACACAGCGTCCTCTCTGTGCTATGGTATGTGCTTTTTAAATAAGACCCTCGCTTCATTATTTGTTGACTTCTTGGGTCTTCTACAACTCGTCTCAATGCTAAAAGACTGACGCGGGATCGGTGAGTGGCAATGCGTACACTCCTGTTCCCGTGGTCAATAGTATTTCTTATAGTTTGCAAAGCGTTCGAGTCGTTAGCTTAGCAAAAGAAATCCAGCACTCAGGACAAGCATGACGAAAGAAAACAGGTCAAATCAAAGAACAAGGGCCAAAACTGGCGATAGACAAGACTTCTTCAAATAGGGCTTTCAAAATAGACATTACGGTGAAGCCATTCAGTAGTTTGTTGGCACCCGTGCCTGTAGGTCTTATTATGCACTAGTCCAATCGCTATGCTACAATCGCTCTCTTAAAGGCTAGTAGCTAGTAACCACAGAATGCAGGACTTGCGTACGGTGAAGCTATTCAGTAGGTAGTTTGTTGGCACCCGCGCCTGTGGAATCGATCACCACGAAAGAAGAAAGGAGAAGACAGGGCGATCCGTAGCTATAGCTAGGATCCTTGGCACGATCCTCTCCTCTAACGCTCTTTTGAACCTGTTCTTCGACGATATCGCTCACTCAACCCTTTGGTGGCTACCTCGAAGTGTGAATGCAAATGTCAGACCTGCTCCAGTCCTCCTTGTAGCCAAACGAGAAAGAAATGCCATAGATCTTTTTTAGGGTTCCTCTTGGGGGTGTGCTGCAGAACCTTATCTTAGTGGCTAACTTGCAACTCGAGGTTGACGACACCAGCAAGACTAGCCATAGTTTAGGAGCGTGTGCTTCTAAAACTACGCTATTGGTTAGCACACTCATAGCAATCAAGCGCAGATTCTGAACCCTTGCTTTGACGCGGCTAAATGTTTGTTTAAAATGAGTGTGTGCTTCTAACCACACTCATAGCAATCAAGCGCGAATTCTGACATCCTCCTCCTCTTTCTTAGGATCCTTGCTATTTGCTTGTGCTAAAAAAACTCCTACCATTAATGGGTGTGCGGTATCTTTAGGTGTCCTTTGGCTTTCACACCGGGCTTTATATCCTCTTTTAGAAGGCACTCACTCAACTTGGTGCATTATAAGCATGCACTAACTGAAATTCGTGTCCAACTTTATCTCTTTTAAACTTGCATGGGAAAAAGTTTCTTTTAAAACTTTAATTTGTAGTTGACATTGTGTCTTAGCCAACCTTGTGAGTTGTGAGGGATGTCTTCATATGAAAGAAGAGGCATCAAGAAAGAAATCTGTAACTCGTTCAATGATACAAGTCCACCCGTTAAGAGTTCACTCATTAATTAAGATTGTTAGAACATTTCTTTTTCCTAAAAAAAAGCATAACTTGATTTCCAAAGTTTTTTTTTTCCCATGAATAGGGGTCACAATAGACATGCAACACTTCAATTAAAACCCTAATCTAGTGCTATCTATAGGAGAAAAATACAAGATAGGCTTTACATTTTTGATCCGGTCGTGTGGTTGATATATAGTCAAGTCTAATGTCGCCGCACTAAATAGTTCGATGGGGATAAGGCTAACCCAACTCTAGCGAAGAAGGCCCACTCTGTATGGCCTAAGTCATCAAACTCTCTTTATAACCACGAAAAAGGAGATTTAAGAGCATCCACAGTAGCCTTCCTTGTAGGGAGTCATTGTGACGTGGAACTATATTTCCGTTGATTTCATTTTCAAATTCCTTTAAATAGTGAGCCAAGTAACTATGCATGTACAAAATAAAGAAGAAACCACTTTTCACTTTTCACTTGTCACTTTTCACTTTTCACTTTTCACGTAAAAACATTTATGTGGCTACCCAAATCTTCTTTCTCCCTCCTTTATTGTTGAGGAGAGAGTGTGTAAAAATAGGGAGGAAAAAAAATTTAACGAGTCTAAAAGCATTTTTCAACTTTATTGCCTCCCTAAAATAAGTCCGCTCGTTAAGTAGGTCATGCATGATTCAATGGCCGTAAAAAGAGCATACATACAAAATGTATGATAAATCACTTGATAAGATAAGATGACAATTATTAATGTGGCAATCCGTTTTAATTGCATTTTCTTGTTCACATTTTTGTGTTTTCCTCATTTAGGAAATGACACATGGATAAAAATGTAAAAATTCATTGGCCAAACGACTAAAATCCGTTACGATTAGGCCTGTTTTCGGATCGGATCGGATCGGAAATAGAGGTGTTCGGAATTTTTCTGATTTTTTTCAGTACTAGAAAAACTGTTCCGATCCGATCCGATTTTTTTCGGAACTGCCAAAATAAATCCGAATCCAAAATTTTTCGGAATTTTCGGAATTCGGAACAAAATTCGGAATTTTTGGAATAAATTTCGGATATTCCGAATAAATTTCGAATTTTCGGAAAAAAATTATTTTGATATTTTGGATTCGGATATATTCGGAATATGTTATTCTGACTAAATCGGAATAATAGTATTCGAAAAAATCGGATCGGCTATTTTTGGAAAAATCGGATCAGTTATTTTCGGAAAAATCGGAATTTCGGAATTACAGAAGCCTATCCGATTCCGATCCGAATTTTTTCGGAAAAAATTGGAAATCGGATTTTCGGAAATCGGAGCTGTAAAATTGGGTTCCAAAATCGGAAAAATCGGATCGGATTTCAGAAAAAATCGGAAGTTCGGACAAAAATTGAATCCCTAGTTACGATTGATTCTCTATTAAAAGTTTATGTACTTAAGGAGTGCTTATAGTTTTAATGATGGCAAACCAGACCCCTGATAAATTTGATTGTCTAGTGGATTGACATGGCATATCACTATTGCATCATTCCCATCCCTCTATTAAACTCCTCTTCTTTTTAAGGTCACCCAACCATTACTTTTCCATATTTAGTTCTTGCTTATACACTTAATTATCTAGCTAATGGGTATTCACAATATTAAGAGGGCACCCACATCTTGCTTATACACTTGGGTTCCGTTTGGTATCCCGTTTATGGCTCCACGAATCAAGGATTATCGTTTATTTTCTTTGATACAATGGTTAGTAACGGTTGGATCAAGAAAAATAAACGGAATAGATATGTGGAGCTATAAACGGGATACCAAGCAGAGCCTTAATTATCTAGCTGGTGGGTATTCACAATAGGTTTTAAGATGACATCATAGATTTTGCAGTGGACAAGTGTTTTTGTATTAGTGAGAGACTGACTTAGAGATAGATGAAGACATATCTTACACAATCCGGACTCCTCTCCAGTTATTGTTATAAAAGTCATCTTGAAACCTATTTTTGAGCCATAAATCTCTCAAAAAGATTGAAAGTTGAAACAAAACGAGAGAGAGAGAGCACTACATCATTTGGAAACAGTCAAGAACAAAGAGAACAACATTGAGAAGAAGGGATCATGAGTATTGATTATATAAGAAGGACCGACGCCGAGGAGGGTGATGCAGGTCAAAGCAATGACTTATTGTTTGATGACCATCATAGCAGCCGTTTATCGTTCCTTGATGACACGGAAACAAGTTTTAGACGTATTTCAGATGTTAATTCAACAACGAGAGAGATTACGGAGGATGAAGTTGAGTTACATTGGGCTGCCCTTGAGAGATTACCCACGTACGAACAGCTTAGAACATCTTTGTTTGATCAAAGTGCTGAAGATGAAAAAAAGAGGGTGATTGATGTTAGGAGGCTTGGAGCTTTAGAAAGACGGATATTCGTTGATAAACTTATTGGAAATATTGAGGAAGATAACCGGAGATTGTTGGAGAAATTCCGAGAGAGAATCGACAAGTAAGATTCTCACTTTATTTTTTATTTTATAATTATTAATGGCCTATAAATGTTATGTTCATGGAAGATGCATGTGCATTATTATTAGTATTATTATTATTTGGTAAGTGAGCTTCCCATTCAAACAAACAAGAGATTATTATTATTTGGTAAGTGAGCTTCCCATTCAAACAAGAAAGAGAAAAACCGTACAAAAGAAGACCCTCCTAAGACAAAACCCCAAGGAGTGGCAGGCAAAAAAAAGAGAGGAAAATAGCAGCAAGAGAAAAATACAAAAAATAAAGAAGCTAAGAGCATCACAGCAGTAGGGTGGGTAGATTTGCCCAAAATCATGGTGAATTCAATCCACCACAATCCACCCCACAGCAGTTCGTTTGGAAATCAAGATGAATATCACTTCGCGCAATTCTGAATCGCGTGGTGTCACTTTGCGCAGTTTTGAACTGCGCGGTATAATCAAAAACATAAGATCTGACCACGTGTCTCCATCTGGAGCGTTCATTACCCAACGAGCAGTTCTGAAACTGCGCGACATCAATCTAGCAAAAATCCACCCAGAGGGTGGATTCTTCACCCTCAAGGTGAAAAATGGGTTGCCACGTGATTTTTTAACCTAGTTGCTGGGGGGTGAATTTGTTGAGAAGATCACAAACTGTAGTTCAAAAATTGTGGTTTTTTTAAAGAGAGAATTGACAAGCCTTAGTAATTTTTCTCACTTTCTCTAGTGAGAATTGACAAGCCTTACGATTATCTCTTCATCGAGTGATTTCTTCATCGAGTGCTTTTCTATTACTCGAGTAATTCGTTTTTCATCGAGTGATTATCTATTATTTGAGTTTTTTTTTCTTTACTTCTCTCGAGCGATCATCTCTTCCTCGACTAGTCCTCTCTTTAACGATCCTTTTAGTTTTACATGAGTGTCTCTATTTTCTCAGTATTTATTCAAGATATTCATATTATCCTTACGTGAGAAAATAGACAAGTCGGTAGCTGCCGTTGATTTCACAACTTTTAGTTACAAAACCACGTGTGGGAAAAATGGCAAGTCGAATATTATTGCCACCGATTTCACAGGTGATCTGTACAACTTTGAAATATTTTTGTTGCTACAAAAGGAAAGTCTGGAATAAGGTTTATTAGGAGGAGCTTTAATTTTTTATTAGTGAAGGAGTGATTGTATCTTTGTGAGGGACTATCTATTTGTTCTCATATTGTCATTCACCTTAATACGAGCGTGTTCGTATCAAGGTAAGGGGGAATGTTGGAGTATATAGTATGTCTACACATATACTCCTCCTTTAGTCCCATATTGGTTAGTAATAGAAGTAGTTTAGTAACCCCTTGCTATATAAAGATCAGTAAAGCTCGTTATAATTAGAATATTGGAATATCAATATTTTCCTTCCCTTCTTTTATTAGTGTGTGGTTCTTGTCAGCAAAAGGGTCTTGAACATCAGTCAAGGATGTCCAAGAATTCCTCATTACCAGCGCGGATAGCCACTATGATTTATCATGACCTAAGGTTGTGATTTGCACACTACTACGCGAACCCAAGGGAAACCATCCAACTAAATTCCTAAGACTAGGCATATGATATAGGTTGCATTATGTTAGGGCGGTCCCTACCTTAAGGTAAGGGAATTTTCATGAAATATTGTGGCTTAAACTTATAATTATCCAATCATCTAAATAACTACTCACCTCAAGTGCATGCTTTAAACCTAACTCAGTTTTAGACATTATTTCGTTTTTGCAAAATTTGTATGCAAAACACCCAATTTACATCTAGAACATACTTGGTTTCATATAAGAAAGTGATTCTCTTTTAACATTAATGAGCTAATCTGTGGGAGACCTACTTTGGTCTTTCTTCTCATGCTTTTGTGCACCCTGACCTGTAATATTTCCAATAATGAGTTATCGAATAAACCAGTCACACAGTGATGATCACTAGGTTTCTTGTTTTTGAGCTTTCATGATACTGTTAAAGGGAATAGATACGTTTGCAGAAGCTAAATTAATCTTAATTAAAACAAAGATCTCTTGATTGCATAAAATAAATGGTCGAAGACCTAGGGTTTTTAGATTTATCCCAAACTTTACATCTCTCTCTAAGACTAAACATTTCTCTCATTAAAATCAACATAAGAAATAAACTAAGCTTATGTTTTTGTTTTTTTTTATAAGAGAAGAGATCTAACACAAACCCTAGTACTAATCTAATTAGAAAACTAGTCCTATTATTTTAAGGAATTAAAGTAAATAATAATAATTAAATAAAGAGGTGCTCACACGACCCATGAAATGTGCTACGCATTGTCGTGGATACGACCACGATTCCTATCAATTCTCTCTGTCTAAGAAGAGTTCGACCACGAACTCTGGTGAGAAAATCTTCAAGGCATCAACATGAGACTAAAAGTGCAGGTTTAAAGTCTTTGGAATACGGCCACAAATTTTACCGTAACTTACTTGTATACCCTTTGGACATTGTAACACATCATCTGAAGCTTATGTTGCTTCATTGTATTATCAACAGAGGTAGAACCCACAAAGTCGAAAGAACAAACCAGAAACTCTATCCAATATGGATCAACATACATAACTATTTTTGATACACCCATCTGTGAGAAATTACTCCCTCCTAGTTCCCAAATATGTGCCTGCATATTGTAAAAACTAATTACCCTCTCCTCAATTATTTTGCTAATCAGCTCCATTTGTCTTCTCCCTCCTTTAGTTTCACAATTCCTTAAACCTCGTATGCTCATGCGATCACCTCGTGTTGCGTTCTTAATCGCCAAAGTTACTGTGAGTTCTTTCCATGTTGGCAATTTTTTTAAAAGGTTTGGATTTGGATTCTTGTTGTCAGAGGGTCCGGTGACTATCGACGAACTTGGTAATGTCGTAGTTGCATATGAAGAAGCTTTTGTGGTCGTTATAGGTTTTTCGATGATGGTAGGAGAAGTTGGACTTAGGGTTAAAGCCAATAGATTGTTCATCGTGGCATGGGTTGGTCGGTGATAAAGTAGGGGTGGCCATTGTTGGTGCCGTAGTTGGAAGAAAAGAAGAAATGGGTATTACAATAGTTTCAGGGATAATAAATGGGTTGGTTGGGTAAGAGGGGTTGAGCTTGGATTCTTTGAATTGTTGGTATTGGTCACGTAACTAGCATATGTATTAACTAGAGGCATGCCAAACTCTATGCCAACCCTACCGAAGGCATGCCATGACCTGCCCCTTGTCGTATTTGTAAACGTGCTAGATCCCGTTCGTGTGGTGTGATTCATGTCAAACATCTGTTGTGTGTATCTGCCCTTGTCTATTGCATGTCATGTCCCGTGCCAAGCATGTGGCGACCCTGGCTCGTGCCAAGCACGTGATCTTGGTTTCTATCTTCCCTGATTCTACTCATCTCCTAAGGTAATCCTAGTATTCTCTTGCTGTATTTCGGTTTTCCTCTACCTGCAAAACCGTCCTAAAGTATTCGTGTGACTTGTGGAAGGACTCTGTTGAAGTGATTTTCTTCCAAAACCATTGTCTCTTCCATATCCCTTCGATTTTATTAAGTTCAAGCCACACCCTGATGATTTCTCGGTAGCTTCTACGCGATCTCTCTCTTTATCACTGGTGTTGCGGTGGTGTCGATTGTTTGCTGGTAACTCTTCGTGGTCGGGGGCATGTCCAACAATTGACGCGGTCTTTTTCTCTCTCTGTCACCGGTGTTGTGGTGGTGTTGGTTGTTTGCCTGGCAATTGCTATGATGTCTCTCATTTTGTTAAAATTAATTTGGGTGTAGGGGCAGCCCTGCTGGTGGTCGGTTCCTCAAAATTGGCCAGCGTTGTCACCGTCGACTCTTTTCTTTCTGTCTCTTTTTTCGTTTTTGCTGTTGCTGGTAATCCTTTTCCGATTGTTCTTCGAATTCCAAGCAAGGGTTTTGGATTGGGGCTGGTCTTCTTCGGCTGGGCATTCATATGATTGGAATTGTTGATCGTGTGAACATCTCACATCATTGTCGCAACCTCTTTGTTGGAGTTTGATCAAGAACTCTCCAATACGTCTACGTCTTTCCCACCTACTAGATCAATCACACGGTGAATCTCTCTCTTCGTAGTGTTTCATCTCCATCGAATTTATTTGATTCCTCCGTCACAACTCCAACCTCAACCTCCAATGCGTCTTCGCCTACCCCACCCACGAAATCGGTCGCATAGAAAACCTTTCCCTCCGTTAGTACATCGTAGCCGGTGTTTAATCTTCAAGCCATCTATATCGATTTCAACACCTATACTCGTTCGAAACCCATCTTTTTTGACATTAGAGTTCTCAAGCATCTGAAACGCCTCCAATGCCAGATCTCTTTTTAAACATAAAAATATTTGCAATCCTTGACGATATGAATCTACACTTCATTGGCTTCTCTCCATAGAAGTATGCCTTTATCCTTTTCTAATCTTTATTCTATCCAATTTTTTATGTAGTCTTCTACTTTGCAGTCTTTCCACCCGAACTTGTCCCATAATCCTTCTAAATCATCTTGGCTTAACATTGTTGTAGCAAAAATCATTGTAGTAAACGCCAAAATTACCGTAGCAACACAAAAATAACTGTAGCAGATTCCGAAATCACTGCAGCAGTGGTGCAAAAAAATCCCACAAAATCTTGCTAGTTTTAGTGCCAAATTGTTAAAAACTATATTTGCGGAAGCTAAATTAATCTCAATTAAAACTAAGATATCTCAATTGCATTAAATAAAATGAAGGTTTTTAGAGTTACCCCATACTTTGCATCTCTCTCTAAGACTAAATTTTTCTCTCACTAAAACCAACATAATAAATAAACTAAGTTTATGATTTTTATTATAGGAGAAGAAACCTAGCACAAATAGAAACCCTTATACTAATTTAATTAGGAAACTAGTCCTATTATTTTAAGGAATTAAAGTAAATAGCAATAACTAAATAAATAGGTGATTACACGACGCACGAAACGTGCTACGTGTGGTCGTGACGATTCCTATAAAGATGCATGGAGGTCCTCCCTAGGTATATGTAATACACCTCCTAATCTTTTACTTTAGTTTTTTTTTTTTTTTTTGTTAAAATCTCCATTTAGTTTTTATGTTGATGAGCATATTGTTTCATGTATTACAGTATTACTCTATTTTTGAGTTTTGGAGATCGGTCTCCAAATGTATAGGGATGCTTGTGGATGTTTGTTTTAAGTTGTCGTTGAAATAGCCTAAAAGAAATAACGATCTGGAAGCTCAATTGCAAGTAGCATGAGATAAATTGACGCGCCTATATCTAATGACTGATGTTATGAACTAAGGCACTGTTGGAGGGGTTGAATTCATGATGGAAAATTAGAAATATAGAACAGTTTTGGTGGAATATAAGAAACATAGTAGATTTGAGGAAATGTGGGAAAGTTTTGATAGGAAAATGTTGGGAAATTCATAAGGAACTTACAAGATACAGTAAAATATCTGCGGCGGTAAGATGTTTTTAGCAAGCGCCTAGCAGTTATGTTTATTTTGATTACAATGAGGGAATGTTACTTGCCAAGTTTCAAGAAAAGTGAGTTCAATGGAGGTTTTGGGTTATCTGGAGCAGTTTATTAGTGGTATCGAGTTTTTGGAAAACATGAGAATTGAGTTAAAGTATTGGATTAATGGGGTGTTTGTTTTTGCCACTAATTAGACAATATCACTAATTAGTGGTAAAATCACTGACTAGATATGTGTTTTGGTATTTGTTTTTTTGCCACTAATTAGTGATATTGGATAACACCAGCATCCAATGATGACCAAACTTCATCTACTGCAGCTGCACTGTTTTGCCCTAATAATAGAAGAAGGTAATTTAGCAATGCAGTGACTATTTGGTTCGCTGTTGTGGATGCTATAATTATTTGTGTCGTTTTTTTTATGTCCATATTAAATTCTTTATTAAAGATATACTATACGTTTGCAAGAGTATTACCGTATTACGCACAAGGTATTCAATGTCTCTCGCTTAATGAAAAGTTTGGAGGTACTCAAGTAGTATCCTTACTTCGTATCTCGGTTAGCAAAAGGTTTTTGTCATTTCAGACTGTGGGCATTTTAAGTACCAATGACCTTTTGTAACATTGGATGGTGGGATTTGAAGTGCTCCGGTGGCGTTTGAATAAATGCAAACTATTACTGTAGTTTTATTACATGGTTTCTTGAATTCCGATGTCTTGGAGAGGTTAGGATGGCCATTAGGACCCCGAGTAAGTGTTTCTACTAGAAGTTCATCACATAATAAAAGACATTTAAGATTGTATATGTTAAAAGTCCATCTCAGTGGGCTATGAAGAGAACTCCTTTTCGTTGTAGAAAAGTCCATCCCGCCTTCTATCTCTTCTCGTGTATAAAATCAATTACCTAGCCATAGTATCCCGCTATCCCATTGTTTTCCCTACAGAAGTAAACAAGGTAGCAGATGCCTATCACAACTACATATTTGTCAGTTTGTGAGTGTGATAATACATTTGTAGAGGACGGATATTTATATTAGGATTGGATTTTTTTTTCATAATATACGCTTAATTTTGTTCTATATTTTCCAGAGTTGGTGTGAAATTACCTACAGTGGAGGTGAGATACAAGAACTTGTGTGTAGGCGCAGTCTGTGAAGTAGTAGATGGAAAGCCTCTACCTACACTATGGCACTCCTTCAGAAGCAAGTTCTCTGTAAGATTACATTTTCAAAACATAGTGACTTATTAGTCTTTAGTGCATACTCAATCTTTACTAATAAAGGGAATTTCTACATATTGGACAGGTTCTTACAAAGATATTTTGTTGCACGGCACAAGAAGCCAAGATACATATTCTCACAGATGTCAGTGGCATCATCAAACCTGCAAGGTCGATAGAAATAGTTGAGCTAGTATTGAGGGAACTATGGTGAACTTGTTTTTGTTGAACTCATAAAGTGTGATGGTTGCAGAATGACTCTACTGCTGGGTCCTCCAGGATGTGGGAAAACTACGTTGTTGCTGGTGCTTACAGGGAAATTAAACCCGTCCATCAAGGTTTTTTTATTCCATCTTATCTATTAGAGCATATGCAGCAGTAAGGTCACCTTAAACCGACTAAAATATATCAACGGTAGCCAACTTTGATTTTTACACAGTAGTTGAGGTGGGTTGAAAACCGACCCACCTATTTTTTTTAGATTTAAACCAATCATACAAGGACACATGACATGAAAGAGGAGAGAGAAAGAAAAAAATAATGCCGGCGCTGTTTAGAACTGCGCGGCCCTAATTTAAAAAAAAGGGAAAAGATTTCATGTATCGCAACCCATTGAAACTTGTAACGTGTCTTAATATGGGGCGTCTATTTTGCCGTGCAGTTGAGAAATGCTTGGCTGAACTACGCGGCATTGAAAAAAGTATAAATCACTCGGCGGGTCTCAGAACCGACCCTCAGGGTGGGTTTTGTTAATGTTTTGGACCCTCAGGGTGGGTTTTGTTAATGTTTTGGGTGCCACCTTGGCAAGAAGACCCTGGGTGGTCTCTTTGAGAAAAAAACCTACTACTCTGGATGCTCTTAAAACAGTGACTGTAGTGTTCGTACAAGTTTTTATTCAAAAGTGCTTTTAAAATTTTATTCTCAGACTGAAGGGGAAATTTCCTACAATGGCTATGGATTAGACAAGTTTGTTCCTCAGAAAACTTCAGCATATATTAGCCAACATGACCTTCATATATCTGAGATGACAGTGAGGGAGACACTTGACTTCTCAGGACGCTGTCAGGGAGTCGGAAACAGAGCAGGTACTCATATTTCTTTTTCCAATTTGATCTCTTACAATAAAGTTATCAGCTTACTAAGTCTCCGACCATGTGAAGAAATGATGAGGGAAGTCAGTAAGAGGGAGAAGCAGGCCGGAATTCACCCAGAACCCGACATTGACACTTACATGAAGGTAATAACTCCCAAACCAACCCACTGTATATGCCCATTACAAATATATATCATTATCTGATTTCACACTATGCATGTGTAATAACAGGCCATTTCCGTTAAAGGACTAGAAAGGACACTTCAGACAGATTACATTCTGAAGGTTATTACTTGTATCAAAGATAAAATTCGCATCCATTATCTAATTATAATCATGATTTTTCATACCCATCGATTCAGATCCTTGGCCTTGATATATGCGCTGATACAATAGTTGGAGATGCGATGAAGAGGGGACTTTCAGGTGGTCAAAAGAAAAGAGTGACAACTGGTAAGAAATCTTACGGTACACCCAACACGTCACATTCAGAATATTGTCTTTAAAATACGGTCATCGATATCTAATCGAGAAGAATGAGTTTATGATTCCTTTATTCTTTTTCTCTTGGATGTTTCTATGTGGTAGGGGAGATGATCATTGGTCCTACACGAGCTCTCTTCATGGATGAAATCACAAACGGGTTGGACACCTCCACGACCTTTCAGATCATAACATGTCTTCAACAGCTAGTACACATTATGGAATCAACTATGCTGGTCTCACTTCTTCAGCCAGCACCTGAAACCTTTGATCTTTTCGATGATGTTATCTTAATGGCTGAAGGGAAGATCATATACCATGGGCCTCGAAGTTATATCCTAGAGTTCTTTGAGAATTGTGGTTTCAAGTGCCCAGAAAGGAAAGGTGTCGCCGATTTCCTCCAAGAAGTACGTAAATTGCCTTTTGGAACTAGATTCCTGTGATAAATGAACTTGCTTTGAATCGAACCTAATTTGCTCAGTTGACCTTTAAAGGTTATCTCAAGAAAAGATCAAGCACAATACTGGAATCGCACCGACCTTCCACATAGTTATGTTTCTGTTGATCAATTTATAAGGAGTTTCAAGGCGTGTCATGTTGGGAAGAATCTTGTTCAGGAGCTCTCAAGCCCAAATTCAAAATCTGAGAGTCAAAAAGATGAAATTTTCTTTAGTGCGTATTCTTTGAGCAAATGGGAATTATTTAAGGCATGCATGGCTAGGGAATGGCTTCTTATGAAAAGAAATTCTTTCATTCATATCTTTAAATCTGCACAGGTAATGTTTTCTGCAACCAGTTGTTTGCAGATGACTACTCAGAATTATTTGATACCACT
Organism: Kingdonia uniflora; assembly: GCA_014058105.1. Lineage (NCBI taxonomy): Eukaryota > Viridiplantae > Streptophyta > Magnoliopsida > Ranunculales > Circaeasteraceae > Kingdonia > Kingdonia uniflora. The sequence continues at coordinate 889,631 of JACGCM010000440.1, read as the reverse complement.
CAGTTTAACTGTATGTTTGTAATCTTCGTTCATGCAGCTTGTTGCCATTGCACTGATATCGATGACAGTATTTATACGTACAAATGCAGATTTCGACTTGCAACATGCAAACTACTACGTGGGTTCTTTATTTTATGCCCTTCTCAGGCTATTGAGCAATGGAATTGCAGAGTTGAGTTTAACTGTTTCTAGACTTGCAGTTTTCTACAAACAAAGAGATTTTTGCTTCTATCCTGCATGGGCTTACTCAGTTCCAGCCACTATTTTAAAGATACCGTTTTCATTCATTGACTCTCTCATTTGGACAGCCCTTACCTACTATGTGATTGGATATAGTCCTGAACTAGAAAGGTAATTCTTGTCTATAAACACAGTTACTGAAATAATTAAGATAGACAACCTAATGTGTTTGTTATGCTTGTTAGGTTTTTCTTCCAATTCCTTCTACTCTTTGCACTGCATCAAGTAGCGACGTCTTTCTTTCGCTTTCTTGCCTCCATATGTCGAAATCCAGTTGTTGCTACAGCTTTGGGTACTTTTTCATTATTACTGATATGCTTATTCGGAGGCTTCATTCTCCCACAACGTAAGATCCTGCATGAACTCTTTGACTTCAAAACCAAGAACAAATTCAAAATACTTTTCATTGATTTACTTGCTACTAATTACCCTCTCTATATACTACAGCTTCTTTACCAGATTGGTTACAATGGGGATTTTGGATTTCTCCACTTACATATGCAGCAATTGGAATGTCAGTCAATGAATTTCTAGCTCCACGATGGAACAACGTAAAATACAATTCCAGATATCTAGATTTTGATTAATTAAATTTCTCTAACTAAATTAAGATCTTTATTCAATCTCTTTCTCAGGCTTCATATTCAAACACAACTGTAGGGCAACAAATTCTTATTAATCGTGGTGTAAACTATGAGGCCTACTTTTATTGGATATCATTGGGAGCACTGTTCGGGTTTTACTTGGCATTCAATGTCGGGTTTATATTAGCTCTAACATACTTAAAGCGTAAGCTCGTCTGTAACTATATGTTCTAGGAAATTTCCCTTTTATTTTTCTTTTAAATTTTGTAATCTGGTTGGTTACTCAATTATTTTTGTTTATTTCTCTCATGTTCAGCCCCAGGGACATCTAGAGCTATTATCTCTCGTGAAAAGCTCGCTCGTCTAGAATGTAAAGAAGGTGTCAGTCGTACAGATCAAGATAACCAGTCTTCTTTTACTGATTCTACCACAACTTCAGCGCTAAAAAGAGACACAGGTGTGAAGCTAGATGTAGGAAGATTCAAACTATGATCTTCCCTTTGAGATATGGTGTCGGATAATTCATTCTTTAACTGTAAAATGATCTATCCTGCACCAAGGCCATATACAATCATTTCTGGGATCATAGACTCAACTATCAATAAGCTATATACGACTATAATAGCATAAAATCTTGTTTATCTTATTTTTATAAAATGGAAGATAAAATATGGAGTCGTTCATTCTTCAGGGAGGATGGTATTACCCTTTGAGCCCTTGACAGTAGCATTTAGTGGCGTGCAATATTTTGTGGAGACTCCAAAGGTAAACGTTTTTCGAAACAATTTCAAAGTGAAGTTTCATATATTGTATTATCTCTTCAGTTAATGTAATTTAAAAATTTATTCTTACCTCCCAGAAAATGAAAGAACAAGGTTTTGCAGAAACAAAACTTCACCTTCTCCGAGATATAACAGGTGCATTTAGGCCTGGTATACTTACAGCTTTGATGGGTGTTAGTGGAGCTGGAAAAACTACCCTAATGGATGTTCTATCTGGAAGGAAAACTGGTGGAATTATCGAAGGAGAGATAAGAATTGGAGGTTATCCTAAGAACCAAGATACATATGCTAGAATATCAGGTTATTGTGAGCAGACTGACATACAGTCACCACAAATTACAGTAGAAGAATCAGTGATATACTCGGCATGGTTACGACTGCCGCCGCAAATTGATGCAAATACAAAATCTGTAAGATATCTTTTTATCAGACATAAACTTGGAATTTACATAAAGTCAACTGTTTTCTAGTTTGAATTGAAAATCACATAAAACCTTTCAATTTCATATAATAAGTGAACAAAAAATTAATGAAGCCGAGTAAGGAACATATTCTGTTTTGGAATAGATGAAATTAGTGTTGTAGTCTTTCTATTAATTTGAGTAATTCCATTACAGGCTTTTGTGAAAGAAGTCCTTGAATTAATTGAGCTTGATGAAATAAAAGATGATTTAGTTGGCATTCCTGGTGTAAGTGGTATATCGACTGAGCAACGGAAACGACTAACTATAGCTGTGGAACTTGTCTCCAATCCCTCCATAATATTCATGGATGAACCAACATCAGGTCTTGATGCTAGAGCAGCATCTGTTGTCATGAGGGCGGTTAAGAATATTGCTAGTACAAGAAGAACAATAGTTTGCACAATCCACCAACCAAGTATCGATATATTCGAGGCATTTGACGAGGTAATTACCTAAAATATTCGCACATACATTGAAACAATTACAACACTCCAGCATTTGTAGATACTTAGATTTCTATAATTTGTATGATACTCGTATTTTCTTAATGATATTTGACATTTTATACCAAGGGGATTTTTTTCCATTCAAATTTCGATATATTTTTATTGAATTGTGGTAGTTTGGTTCTCCATGCAGCTGATTCTGATGAAGAGGGGAGGGCAGATGATTTATTCGGGACCAGTGGGTCAGCATTCACATAAACTTATTGAATACTTTGAGGTACAATCCATAGTACTAGTGATGATATTATTATTTGGTCTCTTACTGTTTCCAAACATAATTATCACTCACCCGGAAATTTTACTTTATCTAAACTTACAGGATAATGAGAGAAAATCACCTTCAAGTTTAAACATGCTTTACTCATATCATTGTTTTGTTCCTTCTACTTGTGAATGACATGAATAGTGGCTTAACAATTCAATAATAGAATGCAACCGTAATCCATCCTCTGGGACTAGCAATACAAGACTAAAGCCTGCAAGTGTATCCGTAAAGAAACATGATGCATACACATGGGTTTAAATTTGCTTTAGATTCCAGCTTGAGAATTAGCTTATGCACTTAGGACACTTGTATACTTACATCCTTTACCCATCTGCAGGGTTTCACGTTATACGGACATAAAACTAGAGGAAAGGTAAAAAATTGTCAAATAACACTAGCTTGTTGTTGTAGAAATTAAAGGGAAGATATTTAATTCATAAAAGATTAATTCAACTAGACAATATAGTTATTAATTCTACTACTTCTATTAGGAATAATAAACTCCTACTTCTAGAATACTTCTAATACTACTATACTCTTTAACACTCCCCCTCACGTTGATACGGACATATAATGTTCGTGCCAAGGTGAATTACAATAAGAATAAGAAGGAAAACAAAATAAAATAGATAGTCACTCAAAAGGATACAATCATTCCCTCACTGATAAAGATAAATGAAGGCTCCCCCTAAAACTGATAAAACTTCTTCTAGACCATCCTTTTGCAGCAGCAGAAACACTTCAAAGCTTCACACATCCCTTGTGAAATCGGCGGCAGTAATATCCCGATTTGCCTTTTTTCTCACACGTATTTGTGAAATCGGCAGCACGTACCGACTTGTCAGTTTTCCCACTCGAGGGTAATGCAAATATCTTGAAGAGACACTGAGGTAAGAGAATTAATCAAGAAAGATGATCACTTGAGGTAATGTCGATGAGAGATAATTACTTGTGGAAAAAGAAATTCACTGAAGGAAAAAAACAATTCACTCAAGGACAAAAAGATCCACTCGAGGACTCGAGGAAGAAGAAATCATAACCGTGATGGAAGAAATTGAACATCTTCACCCGAGCCAAAAAAAAAAATCGTATCTCACGATAGAAAATAGTAGAAAACACCGTATTTCTCAATAATAAAAGATCGCATCTCGATTTTGTAATTTATACTAGTGAATTTGGCGAATAAGATAATCACTAGAGGAAAATATAATCACTCTAAGAGAGCAAAATCACTCAAGGAAACAAAAAAAAACTCAAGATCGGGGTGGAAGGTAGTATACAGCTTCATCCGATCTAATGAGAGTAAATCACATCTCAAACCAAAAAAAGAAGAAGAAGAAGAAAGAAACGCCTTTCACGAAAACAAGAAAAATTGAGAGATACGATAAGTCAAAATTTAACTTATGATTGGTCAAAGTCACTTGACCAGGTCACGTTTAGTAGACAGGGTAAAATTGAGCATGTCAAACCGAGCTTATGCTTTAAAGGACGACTGAATCATCGGGGATTACTGAATTTTACTAAATCAGTGTTGACAACATGACTAAAATAAATCAATGTGTATCACTACACCACACAAAAGATCGTAGAACCATTACAGTAATTCTTCGTTGTACTTTCCGCTACACCCATCACAAAAGATTCAGATTGCAGCAAGGACAACAAGCCGAAAACTAGAGGCTTGGACAGAAATTTGCAATGAATTTTTTTCGAGTAATCCAGCGACGGCAATGGCCAACGGCGGCGGTAGCAATGAACCGTTACGTTGTCTTCAAGAACGCAACCGCTCTGATACCATGTAGAAATTAAATGGAAGATATTTAATTCATAAAAGATTAATTCAATTATTACATGGAAGGCTATATATATGCAACATTACTAATTCTACTACTCTTATTAGGAATAGGAAACTCCTACTTCTAGAATACATCTAATATTACTATACTCTCCAACAGTTGCCAGCTCAGATCCGCATCTAATCTGTGAGATTAGAAAATTGACTCACTGTTATTGGTAGCTCATTTCAAGACTTTAAGGGCTTCTTAATAGGCCATGTTTGCGTGGGTGAGGTCATATGATTGGTTTTCAGCACCTAGAGAACCATAACCACCACGTCCCAGAAGTCCACGAGATCAGCTTTTAAGGAAAACAAAACCAAGTTTCGATTGTTACTCATGTTTCCTGCAAACGCCACAACGCAGAATGTTGATACTCTTAACTATCTGAAGATTATGGTGGATACCATTGAGACAAAGATACTGAATGAGAAGAAAAACAATGCTGGACTGCCATATACTTGCATCTGAAGCCTCTGCAACGAGTAGAGCAGCACATTTAAATTGTGAACTGCTACACATTCCCATGAGAGGACATCAGAGCATCTACTAACCTTATATGAAAGTGTGGGTCCTAGATTTTTGCTCTTATATCCCCTTTGGGTAAAATTGGATCGGTTTAAAGAAGTGCGTCAATGACGAGTATTAAGAGAAGATAATAAGTGCTTAGGGAATTGCCTGGACTGAATTTTTGATATGACTAGTGGGGGTAATGGTAAGGTTAAGGACGAGTTTAACACAGAAACAAAACTCATCTAATGAAAGATGAAATAGAAACAATCTCTTCAATGACAAAGACTTGGAGATGGATCAATGAGAATGGACTGTATAATTAGTTAAGTGAGAAAATCACCTCAGAAAAACTAAGTGCTTAAAAAAAATGGATTGATGGAATGGAGGTAATAATTGTTATAGGAAAATGCCTGAGAGAGGAATACAAAAACAAGCCTACATTAAATTATAAACGGAAAGCCCCAGAGAGGACAATCTAACTGCCTCTACACCAAGCAAGTACCCTCCCTCGTTTGTTATGATCCCCAACAGAAGTCCAAAAGTCCAGTATTGCTACCTAATAGGAGTGTCGATTTCGTGAACTTGCTTGTAAAAAGTCTAACAAAAAATGTTATATTCAGATTAGAGTATCTCGTGCCAAATTGTCAAGCTGATGCTCCTAATCATCCTCTAATGTGAACCTGAGTTTTTTGTTTGGTACATTTCAAAAGAATAAAGTCTCTCTTTTATCTTTTCATACACCTCATTTTGAGAAAGGGAATATCGTAATTCTTTCTTCTAATAGGTAATAAATAGGTAGTGTCTACTCAGGAAAACTGTTAAATACGCTAATATCCTAGGAAGCAAACTACATATCCTGTTGTGATATGAGAGGCTAATGAGGCCGTAGAAGCCCAAAGTTTGTGGACCATTGGAAGTGAACTTCGAGCTCAATGACCTCAGTCTTTTCCTATTCCAGATCGGATGCAGAGTTGTCTTTCTTAACCAGTTTTGAATTGTTGAGGGGTTCTCTTATGTCATTAATGGCTGGGATGGACCTATGAGCCTTGAGGAAGCTACATTGAAGCATTGAAGACTACAGTTTTCTTTGTTCTGTGTTTAGGTCAACGTAAACACTATGGAAGTAGATTTGAGGGAGGAACATGTGAGACTGTCAAGTTGAGTATGCTTGGAAGCACGTAGCGTGTACCAAATGCAAATCATTCGATCATAGTCAAATGAATGGTGGGAAACCCTGGCTTAAGAAAGTAGGGAGCTACAATTCAGCCTAAACCTTAAGCTAAGGAGGACATAACGGTTTGGGATCAATTAAGAGAAATAATAGGCGAAGATTATAAAGAAGATTAGGACATAGCTTAAAGAAGGAAAGAGCAGCAAGCATGGTGTTTTATAATAAGTCTAATCAGTTTGAGCTCAAGAATGAGTGGAGCAATGAAGAGGAGAAGAGACAGGCTACTGACGCTTCAGTTAGTGGTTACAAAGACTATTAGGTTTCTTATTGAGGATGTGATGACCAAAAAATGAAGCATTGGAGAACGATTACCAATGAAGGACCAGGCAGATGAAGAGAAATGGCAAATGGCACACACAGAGTGGAAGCGAACTCCCGAAGTCACCAAAGGGAAACGAATCAGGCAAGAGAAATGGCAAATGGAACACACTACAGAGTGGAAGCGAACTCCGGAAGTCACCAAACGGAAACATATGGATCAACCTGCTTGCAATGACCATTATTAGCAATAAACATGTAGCAAAGAGGGCAAGATAAAATGCTAAGAGCTTGCTTGTTAATGAAAAAGAAACAAGAGATTTCAAGTGTAAGGAGGCCATAGCAATTAAGAAAGGGAATGTAGAGAAAAAAATGAGTTGGTTTCACTTTAATTGCAGCATGAACTCTTATGGTATCACTAGTATATTCTTCACTACGTCTAGACTGTGAGTTTTTAGTGGCTCTTGTGAATATCATGAGTCGTTAAACGTTTTACATTGATTTTCTTGTTCAGTGTGTTTCCCCTTTCTTTGGTCTATGTGCCCTGTGCTGGTATCTAGGAGGAGGCTCTTCCGCGTCTTGAAAATATTTTAATTTATTATTTTATATATTTGGTCATGGGGTCTCACCTAGCCCATTTTGCTTAACAGAAAGAATAACATTAATTGTCTTATTGCTTAGTTCTCTAACTACAGTTTTCGGTATCTGGCAGGGTATTCCGGGTGTTCCAAAGATCAAAGACAACTACAATCCAGCGACATGGATGTTAGAGATTACTGCTCCATCTGTAGAAAGTCGCCTTGGGTTAAATTTTGCAGATATTTATAAAGAGTCTCCTCTATATTGGTAAGTGCATTATATATTGACTCAATTTCATGCAAAGCCTAGGTTGGTAATGTGACTTATTTATATGTTTAAGTATTTAGTATTAAGGTTTCTGAGTCACTTGTGTTTCTTGTTTTCTTTATATAGGGAAAACAAAGAACTGGTTAAAGTACTAAGCGTTCCAACACCTGGTTCAAGGGATCTGCATTTTCCCACCCAATTTCCACGAAACGGCTGGGATCAGTTCAAATCGTGCCTCTGGAAACAAAAACTATCCTATTGGAGAAGTCCTCAGTATAACTTGGTGCGCTTATCGTTCATGACTTCTTCTTCTGTGTTGTTTGGTACACTGCTTTGGCAAAAAGGAAAGAAAATGTAAGCCATTTCTTGGATTCTTTTGGCCTTTCATAAGTCTTTCTAGATTGGATCTACAAAGGAAGAACTAGCCACCAATTAACTTGCAATTCCCCCAAAAAGATTAGAAATGAAAGATTTTACATATACCTTTTATGATAAGTCAATGTGAAATGCATTTTGCTTTTAGTCTAAAATAAGTGTGATTGTTTTAATATATTATACGAAGCAGTAAACAAGATACTTAAATCTCTACTGTTTTGGACTCTTAAGAAATAACGAGCAGGACTTGTTCAACGTACTCGGATCGATCTTCATTCTCACGCAATTCACAGGCATAAACAACTGTACATCTGTTCTACCTTTTGTAGCAAGAGAACGCACTGTTCTGTACCGAGAAAGATTCGCTGGAATGTATTCTTCATGGGCATATTCATTTGCACAGGTTCTTCATACTTTCTGAGCAATTTTTCGGAAAAATCAATATTAAGATTTTTTTAAACCCTTGTTTTGATTTTCATGTCTTATTCTTTTATGTTGCAGGTGACAATTGAGATTCCTTATATATTTCTCCAAACAATTTTGTGTGTGGGCATTACATATCCAGCAATAGGTTACTACCTGTCAATTTACAAGGTGTTTTGGTACTTCTATGTTATCTTCTGTACATTGCTCTACTTTAATTACCTTGGAATGATGCTTATCGCCTGGACTTCTACCGTCCAAGTTGCTACTGTGTGGGCAAGCTTCTGCTACACCATGCTCAATCTTTTCTCAGGGTTTCTCATACCTCAACCTGTAAGCAAATTCTATCTTTATCTTAGAAAATATTAATCTGCTTTAATCAATCAGGTCTTAACATAGAAGTTCAAGAACCATATGTACGGATAATTTTTTCCTGCCTGTATTACTATTAGATCGTTAGATTCAAACTTACCCAGTTTGATGTGTTCCTTCCCAGCAAATTCCAAAATGGTGGGTTTGGGCTTATTGGGTATGCCCTAATGCATGGTCCTTAAAAGGCATTCTTACTTCGCAATATGGAGATGTAAACAAAGAGATAATGATATTTGGAGAACGCAAAGCTATAAGTTCCTTCTTAGAGGACTATTTTGGTTATGACCATGATAAATTGTATGTGGCGGCCATTGTTCTTCTTGGCTTCCCATTTGCATTTGCTTCTCTTTTTGCAATCGGTATAGCCAAATTAAACTTCCAAAAGAGGTGAATGTGCATAATCGTTTTGGCTGTTCGGGCAAATCCACTGTTCTGTATTTTCACAAAGCGTCATTCTTGGTGTTTCGTTGATCGATCTTGTGATTTACTCTGTATCATGCACAACTGTAAACAAAATTATGTATAGCTGGAAAGAAATGGAAAGTGAATAACTCAAGTATAAACAACTAAGAATGTTGAATTAAATGTTTTCCCGAGTTCAATGTTTTATTTTGATTTATAAGGTTTATGTTTATTTTCTCATGTCTTGCGGTAGTAGGACTGGAACAGTGGCATTAAGTTTCTAGCTATTCCTTTATTCACATAGCCCTTGAAGATAAACCATAATGATCTTCTTGTTGTATGTGTGCGTTTGATTTTATTGTTGTTCTTAAACTTTATTTTTTTTATGATACATTTGCTCATACACATGGTTAAATGTGTGAAATCGTCAATTTAGATTGACAGCTTGTAAGCACATTGGGCATCTTTCTTCACTGCTTTTTGAGAATTGAGAAGTTTGAACGCTGAATTACGCTTGTGTGCCCATTTTCAGTACATACATGATACATGTAGAAACTTATACTAGTTTTAGTAAACTACACAGGCGAAAGCCCTATTGCGACCGCAAGCGGAGTGAAACAACTTTGGGATCAATATGTCACCAAGCTATGTTTGGATAAGGACCACTAGAGTTTTAGCACATTAAGCTAAAGTCCTATTGATTGGAGGAGACCATGATCAGGTCCAAACAGAATTGGAACACAAAATGTATGTTGAGCACACTCGTTATATGATATTGACAACATTGAAAAGGTTTTTCATATAACATTCATGATGAATAAGTAGTCATGAGTCATGAACCCTTACATTTTTTTACATTACTCTTCCATATAATTTTTTTGGGGGATTCTTTGTCTCTTCTGTTTCTAATGATGATAAAAACATTTTTTTTTTTTTTTGGCTTTCTTTCTGTTGAGACAGTGGAGTGTACCAAATAAAAAAGTACAACAATCTTGAATGATAATAGAGAGTAATCCATATATACATGTCGCTAGAGGAATGGAAATTGATGTGTATACAGCCAAATAAAAAAGTACAATAATATATACATTTTACTAACCCCTCACTCTTTGACTCGAGAGGTCTACAGGCAAACAACTGTCATATTTTTCCCGCCAACTGAACTTTCATATTCTCAAGCGAAATTTTGGGGCAATTTTTAACACAAAGATTCACACCATTCAAGTACAAGAGCACATTGCCATTCACAATCAGTAATACACCCTAGAACCACCATCGGAACAACTTCACCTCCCTAACCCTCAATTCGCAAAATACATAATTTCAGACAACAAAACAACCAATTCAAGCATTAAACCTCCATCATCACACATGCCTAGCACTTAATCAAGACTCCATTCCATCAAATTCAAAGCCAAACATTAAAACCACTACCTACTTTTGAAATTCAACCTTAGAATATTTATATCACCCAAAGATCTTCAATGGGTATCCATCAAATTCTACAAAACAAACCACAATCACAAACATAGAAAAATCGAAAATGACAGTCTGCTAACCTTGAAGACGAGCAGCTTCTAAGTTCCTCTCTTTTACAGCTTTTGCTCTTTCAATCAACGCTGACAACTCCTCATTTCCATCGCAACAGTTTTACTCACCCTTTGCAAACTTCAGCAAATAAGGAAACTTTTGGGGCGGAACCAGGATTCTAGGTGGGGGGGTAACATATTATGGGGGTACCCCGGAATTTTTTTTAAGATACATGGTGTAACTCACAGCAGGGTAAAACAAAATCTTAAGTGAATTAGACAGATGCCTTCAAAATGGTGCTTGGAACAGTACTTACAAAGATTGGAAGATTGGACTATTAAAGTGCATGCTAGAACACATGGTGTAACTCACAATAGGGGTAAGACACGATCTTAACTGTATTAGGCAGATTCTTTCAAAATAGTGCTTGAAGCAGTACTTACAAAGATTGAACTATTAAGGTGCATGCTGGAACATACTCTGATCACTCTTTACTGCAAGGATATCCCCAAACCAAACAATATCCCTTTTAGATACATGAACACTTGGAGTGATTTTCGTGGTTTCAAAGAGGTAGTGGAAGCCAACTGGAATCTGCCTATGAGAGCAGCCCCTTTATTCACTCTCATGCTGAAACTTAGAAGACATAAACAGACCATCAAGAGTTGGAAAAAGGAAGTCTATGATCTTGAAAGCATTAAAAAAAGGGCTTGAAAAGGAAATACTTTCTTTACAAGGGCAGACCATAAATAGACCATCAATATTCCCTTTCTTTACAAGGGCAGACCATAAACAGACCATAAACTTGAAAGACATAAACAGACCATCAATATTCCCTCCTGTCTCTTTCAATTCTAACTTGATTGTACTCCTGTTAAAGACCAATTATCCATAATCCATTCAGCACTACAGGCCTATATGCTTGAGTAACTTTATCTTTAAAGTCATCACCAAAATCCTAGCTACAAGAACTTCAACAATTGCTGCAAGGATTGTCTTCAACAACCAAAGTGCTTTTATAAAAGACAGAAGCATCTTGAACAATATCTGTATGGTCTGAACTGATCAATGAGATGAGGACCAAAAGCCAGGAGGGAATATTGCTTTTGGAAACAAAAAAACTACAATAAGAGTTTCTAAATACCCAAAGTGTTTGGAAACAAAAATACCCAAATCATAAATTTGATAAGCAAGATCCAGGTTTTAATTAAGTTTGTAAAACTACAATCAAGTAATCAACCCATGAAAATCAATCAGAAACTACAGTCTTAAATCACCTTGATAAGCAATGTCCAGGACTCTAGGGTGCAATCCAATCACCCAATAAAATTCAAAAATTAAACGTGCTGCTCGCCTGCTCCTGTAGCAAAAATACAAATTGGGTCTTTGTTAAGCTATGAATTTGATAAGAAATGAAAATGAAAAAATGTTAATTGTTAAGCTATGAATTTGATAAGCAATGAAAATTGGTGAAGAAAAGTCAAAATTCATCTTCCAGATGTTACAGAAGAAAGGTGAAGAGGTTTAGTTTTTGACAAACCTCAAAATTGGTGAAGAAAGGCAGAGTCGCAGTCGTAGAGAGAGGAAGAGAGGTGAAGAGGTTCCAGTCCAGATGTTTCAGGAAGAGAGGTGAAGAGGTGAAGAGCTTCCAGTCCAGTCGCAGAGAAAGGAAGAGGTTCCAGTTCACAGAGAGAAGAAGAGAGGTGAAGAGGTGGGTGGGTCTAAATATATATATATATTTTGCTTTTGCAAAAGTTTTACCCCGGGCTATAGCCCTGGTAAGTCCTCTCCTAGTCCCTCCCTTGCTTCTAGCATAAAAGAGTTACCCCTGTTTATAGTAAAATGGCGACTACTGGACGCACCACTTCGCGAACGTCCACGGTTAAATACTCATTGCCAAATGACTTGCCATTTTTTCTCTTAGTTCTTTTTCTCTGACGTTTCTTCTCAAAGCCCTAAAAGAAAGTAAACCCTCACAATGATTTTCAAGTTCACCTATGAACAACATGGCACTTTGATCCTTAAAAGATGTCGTATCAGCCAAAACACACTAGATTTTACGTGGAAACTCAATAAAACCTGAGAGAAATCACAACCTTGAGGAGGATTTTAAGGTATAAATCCAATATGTGCTAGATTATTACAATTACAAAGAGATTTGATAGGTATAGTTAAGAATGATACCCTAAAAAGATCCCTCTGTTGACCTATTCTCTGCCTGTATTTATAATGGATACAGACGGTTACAAAATAATTGGTCTCCTGGTTTAATGGGTGGTGAGTAAACTTCACAGATCATGTGTAACGGCTCTTTTTAACCAAGTATAACGGTTACTGTAGAGGGTCGAGATCTGTAGTTGTGGTCTTGATACCTTCTCGAATGACATGATATCCTCGACCTGACTCTATTAGTTTGTCCTTATCGAATATGGGGAATATGCTACTACAATCAGGTTCACTATTGCTCAACACCTTGCCATTACCATCTCAAAATCATACATTCCTACTTTGTATGCATTCCATAAAAATCAGAAACAGTTATAACAACTATTCAAATTTAAAATTTTGAAAGTTCAAATACCAAAAGTGTTCGACGATACTACTTGGCCACATTTTTTATTCCTATAATTTAATTTGAGACTTTTTTTAACATCGACAAGATAAAAATAATTGCAAATGGAGAATTTTATTATTTCACCGTCGATAAAAGCAATTATATTGACAACTACTACATGTAATTACATTTAAAACAAGGCTCGTGATTCGTCTGTCCACATGGAATGATCACTCCCCCAACAACAAGAATATCTTCCTGCTTAATCTCATCTTCTGCCATGTACCTCAAGATTGCTCTACGGTAGACAGTACCAAGCACTTCCTCTGAAAATATGTCATACCAAAACCAACGATCAACTTATTTTTCCACGTCCTCGAGCGACAATCCAACAACATTAAGAGGACCCCAAGCAGGAAGAACATCAAAAACTGATAGACCAAAGTACCGTTCCTCTAATTCAGTAATCTTGTTAGCAAGGTGTCATTCATCTGCATTACGTTGTCTCTGTGATCTCGTCCTCACCATAATGCACAAATAAGATCAAGCTCCACAAACACAAACATCAAAAAAAGACACATTTATAATGGTAACAAGGCTACAAAAGATCTTCACAACCGATGCATCACTGACACATTAGAGATTTCCATCGTGAATAACGAAATTCCTGATAATTACAAAATTATAGTTCCCAACAAACAGTCAAACTACAAGTTCCAACAAAGTCTTCACAAACACAACCGCAAGTGCTTGTATCGAGAATGGGGAAATTGTAGTAGCACATTTCCTAGATTTGATAAGCATCATGATGGTACGATCTCGTGTACATAATGTTGCCCAATCTATTAAGTACTAACATCGAGAAGGTTGCATAAGAAAGCACAAGAACTTGGTCTACGGCTACAAAGGTTGACTGCACTCAACTATTATTATGCTTAGTCAATATAGTCGTTGGTCATGTTCCATGAAGTTCACCTACTACCCATAATTATAAGTGAAGCGTTGTGAATTATAATTGCCTATATCCAGCTATAAATACAGGTATAACATACTAAAGAGGGAGAAATAATCAAGCTTTTTTAAATTTTGTATCTTTACTACCCAGTCACAATTGTAATCCTAAGCGACATAATAAGAATTGTTCTAAATCCTCCTCGAGGTCATGGCTTTTCTCGGTTTTACTGGTTTTCAACGCTAAATTCTTTATGTTGTTTACTTGATTTTATATCCTACACTCACTTCTGAATCCTAAAAAGTAAGGTGAAGTTTATGATAAATTGTTGTTAGTCTAATCAAAATCCTACTTAAAAAAATTAATGTAGTATAAGGGTAAGTATGGTGTCAATCCAAGGAGAGGAACGCTCTTCTAGGGTAAACTAAAATTTAGGGGAAAGGGGGTTTTGTTTTCTCAGAAATTTGTGTTAAAATAAGTGATGAAATTCAAATACTAAGAATAACTTGACCTTTGGATTCAGCCTTATATTAGCATATTAGGTTTTAATTATTAAGCTTTTGGTCTTCTCCTCAATTTCTCTCTTTTGAATCGAATTCGAGGGTTTATAGTTCTTTTCTGATCTCTCCGCAAATAACAAATCAGAGAGCTCAACCCGTCAAGGTTTAAGCTCAAACTTTAGGTTATGGACCTAGGGACTGTCCCTCTTTTTGCAAAATCAAGAGTATCCCAAGCCCTAGAGGTTAAGTGAAATGTGAAATTAATTCCTTATTCAGGACATCGATTTCACTCCAGGACAAAATTGTTCTTCACTTCCCCTAATTTGTCGAGTTCATGAGAGTTAAAAAAACAACCCTAAAGAGTGATAAAATACCTTTAGGTTAGGCCTATTACCTGTAAGAAAATTATAACATACACCTACAGGGTCTCCTCCTCAGATCTAGTCTAAGGGGATTAGCCCTGCAACCTCTTAACAATCACAAATATTTAAAGAATAAGATCTAACTTTTATTAAAAAGTTAAACTAAGTTTAGAGATAGAAACTCAGTTCTCTAGCTATCCAAAACCTACAAAAGTGAAAAGTAGGTTTGGAGAGGAATATCCTATCATTAAATAGAGAAACCCTTGTAGTAGCATATTTCCCAGACTTGGTAAGAAGAAGCTATTAGAGCCACGTCAAAGGTATTTGATCATTCTAGAAGGTGTCAAGTCTACAACTATAGATCTCGACCCTCCACAGTAGTCGTTACACTTGGTCAAATATAGACGTTGCACATGATTCGTGAAGTTTACCCTTTATAGACTTATTCCTCGAGCTGGGATATCTTCGAGCTAATACCATACAAGAATCATGCAATATGCACGTGACATACACTATCAATAATGACAGCTGGACTATAAACTGTAAAAGAACGTGACTCGAGCACTCTAAGTAAAGCAGAATAAGTCAATGACACCAGTCTCTCACGAACTGGCAGTTACAGAGATAACCTCCACTCTTCCTGATCCGTAATACGATTGAGAAGCTTTAGCTAGTAGAAAGAACGAAGAACACTAATCAGATTTGGATAAATAGAGATTCGATTACTTAAACTTGAAGTAATTACAATAAAAACTCTTAAACCCTAGGTTTCTCTCAGAACTCTCCGTAGATCTAACATAACCTAGAAAATAACCTAAGATCCCTTTATATACTAGGGAACTTGAAACTACAAATAGAACGCATCTCGAGGCAAACCAATGCTTGAGAATCAAAAATACCGCCAAATTCGTTCGAACGAACTAGGAAGTCGTTCGAACGACTTTACGACTAATTGGTCTAAAACCCTAAAAAAGTTGCCTGGTCGTTCGCATAAAACCAAACTCGTTCGAATAAAAATATGGCTCTGGGCCAAAATTTTAGTGGATAAGACAACCTGTTCGAACGAATGGCTCTGGGCCAAAATTCCAGCGAACATGTCAACTCGCTCGAATGATACTCAAAGTCGCTCGAACGTCTTTGACAAATCTTAAAAAAAACACTAGATCCTCCTGGATCATGGCTCCCCCCTTTAGGAGCCTTGAGCTCCTGCTCAAGCTAGAACTTGAGATGTGGGAATGCGGCGATGTCCAATTCCCTGCTGTACCACTTCGACTTACTCGATAGCTGACCCTTTTTCCCAACTCGGAACGAATCAATAACACCCCATCTTGTAGTATGAACCTTCCGCTCGAGAATACCATTCTCTGGCAACGGATCTTCTCTTTCCATCCATAAGTCATTAACTGACGGTAGGTGAGTGTCGATTGCAGAGTCTTCATCTGAAAGAGACGGCTCAAATAGCTTCTAATGCTCAACATTAATCACCGAATACATCTTCATGAAAGGTGGCAAATCCAACTGGAATGTATTGTTACCAATCTTCTTGAGTATCAAAAACGGACCATAACGGATAGGTTTGAGCTTCTTACCTTCCCCCTTAAGCCGTTCCTTACCCAAATGCAACTAAACGAGGTTGTCCTCAAGAAAAGTACACTCAACCCTATGTTTGTCGTGGTAAGCCTTATTCTTCGCTTGAGTCTTCTTCAACTGAGCTTCAACCACCTCATAAACCTTACTAATCTTCTTAATGAAACGTTGAGCTTTAACCTGCTCTTCTTCCTCATTCCCTGACACCGTCTTGTCACTAAGACTAAAATCAAAAGGGCTTTGCGGCAAATGCCCCAAACAAACTTCAAAAGAAAACTTCAACGTAGAACCATGAATCCCCCTGTTGAACGCAAACTAAAGATACGGTAAACTCTCATCCCAAGTCTTATGATGCTTAGAATGGAATCCTCGTAATAAATGTACCAAACTGTGGTTAACGATCTCTATTTGCCCGTTTATCTGCAGATGAAAAGCGGCACTTCTCTTCAACTTAGTGTCCATCATCCCCCATAACGATCTCCAGAAATACCTCAAAAAGCGACTATCCCTATCAGAAATAATAGAAGAAGGGAGCCCAAAATTCCTTCAGACGTCTCTGAAAAACAATCGCATTGTTCCTTCCCCTGTGACCGTCTTCTGGCATGGAATAAGAACAATCATCTTGCTGAATCGATCCACCACCACAAACAAATAGTCATTCTTACATTTGGTCATGGGAAAACCACCCATAAAATCTGTCGAAATACTCTCCCAAGGTCGACTAGGAACTGGCAATGGTAAGAACAGTCCTATCTTTCTATTGGAAGGTTTCGATGTATTGCATAACACGCAGCCACAAACCACACGAGCAATATTCACCTACATCTTTGGCCAATTGACATAACGCTGTAAATTTAAAAGAGTCTTCTCAACCCTAAAATGACCTGCCACCCAGGAAGAATGTGCCTCTCGAATCCACTATAAACGGTCTCCACCCTCTGGAATACATAGTAGACAGCCCCTGTAAATCAAACCATCCTTCAAAACATACTCGCACGTCTTGCCCTGTAGCAACTTCTCGTGAATCACACTGAGCTCCTTGTCATTGTCATACCCTGAAACGTACTCAGAAGGATTAATCGGCTAGATCTGCATAGCTGCCAGCAAAGCGGAAATAGTTGGTAATGGGGGTCAAGATAACATATCAACCATCTTGTTGTCCATTCCTTTCTTATATTTTATCAATAAGGTAAACTATTGAAGGTACAACACCCACTTCATATAGCGAGCTTGCTGAAGCTTAGACTACGTAGATAAGAACTGTAACGGTTTATGATCATAATGTACCACAACCTCCTTCCTCGATAAGTAACGTCGCCAATGCTTAACTGATTGATATAGTGCGTAGAACTCCTTATTGTAGGTAGGATAGTTGTATACTGCTCCTGTAAACATCTCAGAATGGTAAGCAACTGGCTTCCCATCCTGTAAAAGGATTACCCCCAATGCATAGTCTGATGCATCTGTCTCAACCTTAAAAGGCTGCTGTAAATTAGGCAATGCTACCACTGGTGCATCCGTAATCTTTCGCTTCAGTAACTAAAAGGTCATCTCATGGTGATCTTCCTACACAAACTGTACCCCAGTCTTCGTCAAAGAATGCAATGGTGCGGCTATTTGTAAAAAATGCCGAATAAATTTTCGTAAGTATTGACAAGAACCCATAAAACTCCTCACTTCTGTCACTGTGCGAGGTCTAGGCCAATTAGTAATGACTGAGACCTTCTCTGGATCGACCTTAAGCTCGCTGTCACCAACAATAAAACCCAAATAGACTAACTCCTATTTCCCAAACTTGTACTTCTTCCCGTTCAGAAAAGCTGTTGTGATCGCAATACGCCCAACACTTTACGTAAATGCTCAAGATGCTCCTCCCATGTATGACTATATATCAAGATATCATGTAAATATACAATTACAAAATCATCAATAAACGTACAAAGTACCTTATTCATTAGCCGCATAAACGTCACCGGTGCATTGCATAACCCAAAAGGAATTACTAACCACTCAAATAAGCCCTGTTTGGTTTTGAACGTTATTTTCCAAGTATCCTCCTCTCAGATTTGAACTTGATTGTAACCCAACTTAAGATCTAACTTGGTGAAAGACCGAGCCGTGTGCAAATCATCTAAAAGCTCGTCAAACCGTGAAAGTGGATAATGATTCTTCACCGTGATCTTGTTCAACGCCCGATAATCTTCACACATCCTCCAAGACCCATCCTTCTTCGGCATCAGTAACACCGGCGAACCACAAGGTAAGCAACTTGGATTAATAACTCCTTACACCAGGAGTTCATGTACCTGTTTCTTGATCTCATCAGACTCTGTAATAGAAGTCTGATATAACCTAATATTGGGTAGTAGGAAACAAGTCTTCATACTCCTCTTGCAACTCCCCTATATCGGTTTGTTGCTTAGGAGACATTACCCAAGTAGACAATACTGTAGTCGACGGACCCTCTTAAACCTATCGTACCAACAATAATTTTTTTTTGCTGTATGCATTAACCAACCTTTTCGCCTGAGTCGCCGTTACCAAATTACTGGTAGTAATATGTTCCTTGCATGTATTAATATGAAAATTAGTCCCATCTTTCACCAAGCGATACTTACGAGCACGACGGTAGAGGATTGTATCTCGGTCCCAAAGATAAGAGCTACTCAAAATGACTTAACACACGTCCAACGGAACCACCTCACATGTCACTTCGTCAATAAACTTCTCAGTAATCGCAAACTTGAACGTACACTGCTTAATGATCTTCAACTCCGCGTCTTTCTAAATCCAACCCAAACTATAAGGCTTTGGATGAGCCACAGTAGCCAAACCCATCTTCTTCACCACTGCCTCAGAAAATAAATTCTTCTGACTACCCGGATCCATGATGGCCTTGACTAAGCTCTGCTTCACCTTAATGTTGACAAAGAAAAGCTCTTCCCGACTCACTTCGTCGATAGCTTGAGGTTGCTTGAACATTAGAGTAAGCTTAGGATTTGGCCTATCTAAATCCGGAAGATCTAAAATCGCTGCAGCTAGTGCACGTTTCTCTTTCTTGCCCTTCTCCTCCTTTGGCCGAAGCTCTGGGTAAAGTTTCCAACATCTATCAGAATTGTGCCCATTAGCCTTGCAATGACTACAGATAGTCCCTTTGAATGAAAACCCCTCTCCTTTGGACTCCCCTTTCTGATTAAACTTCCAATTAGCCTTGTACCTTGACTTGTTCTTGTTGTCTTTCTTGTCGCTCTTCAAGTACTTGCCTTCAGCGACAATTGTTTTAATGGTAGCATCCTTAATATTTACCACATTGAAGAGCTTTAATTATCTTCGAATGGACTCCGACAAACCCCCCGTATACTTTATGAATACATCGTACTCCTCTACATCAATATCCAAAACCAATGCTTGGTTATGAAACTCCGTAGTGAATTGTTGCACGGATTGCCTAAACTTTTGGTACAACTTCTACTATTTGTACCATCTTTCCTGTTCATACCCAATTGGATATAATTGCTTCCTCACCAAAACCTTGAATTTCTTCCAACTTAGACTTCTGACATCATATTGTTTCCGATAGGATCTCCACCACGTGATGAGTGACTTGTGAATTTCAAAGTTGAGAAGCAGTTCTTATGAGCGTTGGAATATTCACCAATTGAAAAATTTGTCCCCAACCTATCTAACCAATTATCTAATTTCTTGGCGCCGACGAAACCATCAAAAGCTGGAATCTCAATCTTAAAACCAAGATGAAGATTACGCATATGATTCATTGACTTACCAAAACCTGGGCACTCCTTGGCGGAATTGGCATAACTAGAATCCCTATGCATCCCCGCATTATCCCTGTCTCCATCCCCCTCTATAACCCCTTTTTTCCTTGAGCGGTCTCACCGATGAGAGCGGCCTCGCCGTGTCGCCGAAGTAGAAGCCTTTGCGAGGTTTGTGAGATGCAATTGGTTGACCAACTCCCTTACAGTAGAAGTTAGGTAAAAAACTGTCATTTTCAAAAACGTGAGTCGATCGCTGGCCTCGTCCATCTCCAAATCATCATTCTTCTTCGAATTAGGTTTGCGATGAATCGTCAACGGACTCACTAGCTTCTTCTTCATTTGCTTGTGACGGTCACATGTAAGAACCATAAACCATAATCAACCCTCCGAGAATCAAAACTGGAAAATTGATACCACTTAATCCACAATACGATTGAGAAGCTTTAGTTAGTAGAAAGAACAAAGAACAATAATCAGATTTGGAAAAATAGAGATTTGATTACTCAAACTTGAAGTAATTATAATGAAAACTCTCAAACCCTAGGCTTTTCTCAGAACTCTCCGCAGATCTAACATAACCTAGAAAATAACCTAAGTTCCCTTTATACACTCGGGAACTCGAAATTTCAAATAAAATGCATATCGAGGCAAAACAATGCCTGAGAATCAAAAATACCGTCAGAGTTGTTCGATCGAACTAAGATGTCGTTCGAACGACTTTACGACTAATTGGTCTAAAACCTTTGAAAAGTTGTCTGGTTGTTCGAATGAAACCAAACTCGTTCGAGCAAAAATATGGCTCTGGGCCAAAATTTTAGAGGACAAGACAACTCATTCGAACGACACTCAAAGTCGTTCGGACAAAATATGGCTCTGGGCATATGTTCAAGTAAACATGTTAACTCGTTTGAACGACACTCAAAAGTCGTTCGAATGTCTTTGAAAAATCTTTAAAAAATACTAGATCATCCTGGATCACTTTCCCCAATTAGGAGAACATACTAATACATGTAAACGAACCGAGACTGAGGTCTATAAAAGGGACATAACATAGAAGAAGAAGGGGACCAAGTTTTTCTAGCTCAAAAGATCATAGCTTGTAATCAAAATATCAGTCTCAAGCAATAAAGTTACAGTTACTAAAATTCTCAAACCGAGGTCGTAGTTTTTACCTATTCAGAGGTTTCTACACTAAACCATGTGTCAATTTCTATTCTATTTGTTGTTACAGGTATATTTTGTGTAAGAGCCTTTCGGGCGATTACAAAATTAGGCCCTTTCATTTGGCATCATCTGTGGGAAAGAAGACATTTTTATGAAATCTGAAGGCATATAGTTACTCAACGATTAAATTTTAATTATGGTAACTTCAAAGCGACCAACCACAAGAGTTCAACATAAATTTTAGTCGAACCAGATTAGCTCATGGAATTAGTGGCGAACCTTCACACCGAAATAGAAAAATAGAATGAGCTCGAACGTTAGTTGTTGCTTGACCGAGAGCTTTGTGGATAAGAACTTGAAGGTGAGCGTCAAGCTCGGCGAACAGAATTTAAACGCCATGAAGAACAAATGGCAATGATTCAAACTGCCTTGCAAGTCTTACAAGATAATTAATAGGATTAATCTTCCATAGAACGTGATCAGATACCTACGAACTCAAGAGTTTCAGTTCGAGATAGGTTGGGACCATGAGGAGCAGCTTGCAAAAGAGCTTCCAGACATCTACGTAATGATCCACACGTGCCAGAAGCTTCAATTCATCTGGGACGACAAGACCAGTTAGAAGTTAGTAGAGGACGCTGGCCCTCCAAACATCAAGAAGAGGAGCCGCGACCTCTATCCAAGATACCAGCTCGTGATTATTTGAGCGAGGGAAGTAGTACTCATAACCCCCGACCTACGCGCCAAGTCGTTCAAGTACCACGTCAGTACGTCACATAGGAACACATAAATCAACAAATAAATTAATATAAGCTCAAGCTCTTGACAATAAGGACAATTTGACCAAGCTGCAAGGTAGTCCACTTGCCAAAAAGTTGTTTGATATGGAAGTATCGACAAGTTTTCATACTTCGAAGATATGTAAGTACAAGGGCACCAATCCAAAAGAACACATTCTGCAATTATGAGACTCACTAGGATTATATTCATATTTAAACCACATTCTGTGTCGCTATTCACTACAAGCCTGCGGGGAGAACTACTCCGATGGTTCCATTCTCTACCTGAAGATTAAATCCTCACATTCAACCAACTACAAAAGATCTTCGTCAAGACGTACGTGTAATGGCGTATTTTTTAGATGGGAAACTTCGCCAATATTTTAGTAAGGAGATTACAATTCTAAGCTAGAACACACTTGATTTTACATGGAAACTCAATAGAACCTAAGAAAAACCATGACCTCGAGGAGGATTTAGTAGCCAAATTCAATATGTGCTAGTTATTTCAATTGCTGGAAGGTAGAATAGACATGAATAAAAGAAAAATAGTAGAGTCCTGGATCCTCCTTAACATAGCTTCTACCTGTATTTATAATGTATACGACCAGTTACAATTAATTGGTCTCCTATATTAGTGGGTGGTAGGCAAACTTCCCAGATCTCTTGCAACGGCTCTATTTTGACCAGGTGTAATAGCTACTGTAAAGGGTCGAGATATGTAGACATGGATTTAAAGACTTCTCGAATGATTAAATACCTTTGACATGGTTCGACAAGCTTTTCCTTATCGAATCTGGGGAATATGCTACTACAATCTCCCCATTCTCGATACAATTTCTTGTTGTATTGAGAAAAATAATAATAAACCTTATGTGTGGTAAAAGATGCTTTGGAGAATAAAATCCCATGATTTTTTGCGTGAATGTAGGGAGAGTATATATGATTTGTTTTGATCTTTGAAAAGCTTCTTCTATAAGTAACAATGCTTGTTGGGAAAGATGCCGAGTTTTATTGTAATGGTGAGAACTCGTTCTTGCCGTCAGAAAAATATAGAGGAGGGTCGTCTGGCTATTAAGATAGCTGAATTGGAGGACTAGTACTTTGGTCGTTTGTCAGTTTCTGACATGCTTCATGATATAGGAGTATTTGATATTGCAGGTATGTCTGCAGAGAAGATTAAAGTTAAAATTGATCGCTGGTTTTAGTACGGTGTCTTTGTAGATAAAGTTATGGAAGTCGATCAT
Organism: Kingdonia uniflora; assembly: GCA_014058105.1. Taxonomy (NCBI): domain Eukaryota; kingdom Viridiplantae; phylum Streptophyta; class Magnoliopsida; order Ranunculales; family Circaeasteraceae; genus Kingdonia; species Kingdonia uniflora. The sequence continues at coordinate 866,084 of JACGCM010000440.1, read as the reverse complement.
CGTCGTGATGTCTTGAGGCTTATTACAAAGGATGAAATTAGGCAAGAGGATATTCTTGCTGCTGGAGGATTGTTGATTCCATGTGGACAAGTAAATCATGTTCCTTGCTTTAAGTGTAATTATATGTGAGCATGCGATGTAATGTTCTTGATGGTAATTAAAGAAAGATCTAAAATTTAGTATTTTTTTGATATATATGGTAGTTCTCTTATCGAATATTTTTTGAATTTGAATTGTGGTTATAATTATCCCCTCAAAATTGGAGGAAGATAAAAAAACAAATATGGGTTATAGGAATATTGCTTAGGTGTCTGAAGAGCAATGACTAGGTGTGTCCCTGTAGGTAATATATTGCGGTATAAGGAATTGGATACACATCTCTTTTTATGATCATAAGAGCTGTATTGGTAAATATGGATAAGTCAGAGGAGGTAGAGATGTATCTAGATGGTTTGGAGTAGCAGTGTAAGAGCCCGTTGTCTTTTAGGAGGAAGAGGGTTCAGGACTTTGAGAAGAGACGTGTTAGGCGCTATGTTAGGAGGGTATCCGAAGGGCTACGAAAGGGTGCGATGAACAGTCACGTGGGGCCTATAAATACCCCCGTGGGTGGCGACTGTTCACACTCCACTGTTTATGTTTTTTTTTATTTTTTATTTTATGATTTTTGATTCTCTGTGCTCCTCTCTTGTTTCTCTTTCCACCATTGGTACTGAGGAGATTGTCGTTCTGATCAAGAGAACCAAACTTGCAAAGGACAAAAATAGAGAAGCTGTGCATCAGCAAGGTCGGTCTTTCTAAGTTTGCAAATTTTTCTTTTATGTAATGCTTGTATATGTTTGTATGGTGATTGGGTTTAAGCTTGTTATAGATATTAGTCGTGCGTATGTGATGTATGAAGGAATTGGATAAAAGAATTATGTTTGGGGAGAAATTCGAGAAAAATTGGTTTAGGGTTTTTTTTGTATTTTTGTTTTGTAGGATGACATGGGGATGTTTTTGAGTTTTGTAAGGTGTCGTGAATGACAATGGAGTATTATGATAGAAGGGTGTGGTCTAATTGTTGGTGACGTGGAGAGATAATCGAATTTTGGTACCGTAGGTATTACGGTATAGTTTTGGGCAGTTCTGAGGAAATGGGGTGTTTGTAAGGTATGAGATGTTGGGCAAACTACTATGCCTGATTTTGCACCGTAAATTTCCTTACTTCACGCTGGAAATAACAGAAAATCTAAAATTTTGGATTCGGTCCTCTTTTGGTAGGAAATTAGGGGTAGACGAAACGTCTTCCAAAAGTTTCGTAGTTCCTGAAAAAAACTTCGAGGAAAATATTGGATAAATTACATAGTTCTTGAAATAAAATGATTTCGATGTTTGTACTTGTTAAAATTTATGTGAGAATTATATCGATAACTAATGTAATAATATCAAACTAAATAGTAACAGATAGAATAATGGGTCGGAGAATAATACTCGTCAACAATATCAATACTATAGATGAACATATATGTAATATATGATATTTACTAACTTAAAATGGGAATATGATTTTCAGGTTTTATTTAAAAAATGGCTGAACCAGTTCAAAAAGCTTATTGCCCTAATGCTGACGCATCAGGAATATTTGATAATCTTGTTGATGTAGAACCATTAGTAATTGATGTAACTACCTGCATACAAGAACCGGGTGGGAAGTACAGAATGGGGGAAAGTAGTACAAAGGGTACTGATTCTAATTAGTATAAGGAGGAGGCTAGGGTTATCGAGGTGTAAGATGGGGAGAAAACTGACACTGACGTGGATCATGAGCCACAAGTGAGTAATCGAGAGGAGCATTCTGGTGGGGGTGTTGAGGATGAAGATATAAAGTGTTATGGGGAGGCTCCAACGACTAATAAAATTTTGAATTTCAAGTTGAAGTACAGTATCCCCGAGGATTTTAGGCTGAAGAAATATTATTGGGAGATGACTGACCAAGATGTTGCAATGGATGGTATCCTCGTCCATCGAGAACAAATAAAGAAGGGGTTGAAACTGCCTCTTCGAGCTGACCAAAAGAAAATTTTAAATTTCTTTGATGCTGCCCCTGGTTAGTTTAATCCAAATGTATACGACCTTTTTAGGGTTGTGGCAGTAATAAACGGTCGGTTAAAGGAAAGAGGGAGCAGCTGATATCTATTGATGATCTGTATGTTTACTACATTCTCAAACAGAATCCTCAGAAGGTCGGTTATAGATACTTAACAAGGTTTCTGAGGAGGCCTTCGTTTTATGAGATGGTGTCAACAGGGGGGCAATATTTTCCCGAACGTCTTCATGTATCGGGAAACTATGTGTTCGATCCTAAAGGCCTAAGGAAGCCTTTTAAAAGGAAGAGTTTCTATCTAGATTTGTGTTTTGTCTAAACGTTATATGTTATCAAAATTTTTGTGTTGCTCATTCAAAATATCTGCTAACTGTCTCTTTTTACTTTATGTAGCTCAGAAGGAGGTCGGCAAAGAGTCGAAGGTGAAGGAGAGGCTGTATAATTTGAGGACCAATTACTACGGGCAAATTGACTCTTTAGTCGAAGACCGAGAGAAGGTCAAAGGTTTGTTCCAAGAGGCTGGGCTGAAAAGATCTCGAACCACTGGTTCTGATATTTCTGTTATCGATGGTAAAATGTCGGCCAAGAACAGGGGAGTTGCCAAGATGAGTATCCCACTCGAGAATTCTGCTTTCAGTGGGTATATAACAGATTCTGCTGCTGCAGAGGCAGAGGCTTTGTTGACTCGGGCTTTTTGCAAGCATAACAGAAAGAGGACTGTTAATCTTCCTACTGCCTCCGTCCCCTTATCGAAGAGGGTGACTCGTTGATCTCTCGTTAAATAGGAGAAAAATGCTGAAGTTGTGGGGTCTGGGACTGTAACTGTTCGAGAGGGTCGACCACCAAAGTCGACTACTACTACGCAGTAGAAAGCTGCCTCTAGGATGAAAGATTCCCAGGTCAAGTTGAAGGATGGTGGGAACTTTGGATATTCCTTCGAGGAGACCCAACGGACTATTGAGTCATATGCTACTGGAAAACACTCTTTGGAGGAAGATTTCTCTAACTACTTGACTAGAGATGAAAGTTTATCGACCTTCTTCATCGAAGGCCACCGTACAATGACCCAGGTTATAAATTCTCATGCTATGACTTGTTTAATGGGTTTGGTGCCTTCATCGAGGTCTCATTATTATACTCTGATACAGATTAAGAAGCCGCTTCTCGATGCAAAGCCTCAGATGTTTAATGGGAAGAGCCTTGCTAATGAGCTCCTAGTCTCTAAAAACATCGAGAAGTAGCTGACAGCTGAGAAGGAGGAGCTAGAGATTAACTTGGAGAAGATGAAGATTAGCGCAGCCAAGTCGAAGGAGGCTGCCATCCTAGACAACAAGAAGATGTGTTTCGGAAAGAAGAGAAAGGAGATCGCGTAGATTAGGGCCGATCTGGCTAAGGAGAGAGAGGAGGCCATGGCTTTGCAGATGGCCAATTTTGAAAATGATGTTCGCGAACAAGTTTTGCTTGTGCGAATATCTATGGAGGCAGAGAAAGCTAAGGCTAAAGAGGAAGCTTACCTTCATCTTCTTGACTCGCTGAAGTGGATGAAGTCAAACTTTTCTAGTCAATTCGATGTCATGGAGGAGAAGAAAGACTTCTATAAATGTTTTATCGTGATCTAAGAGGATCTTGTCGAAGGCCAAAAATTAGTAAAGTCGCTCGAAAGAGATTTAGGGTCGTTCGAATAAGTCATTCGAACGACTCTCTATTTCGTTCAAACAAATCATAAAAGAATGGATCTTGAGGCAAAACAACGCCTAAAAATCAAAAATACCGCCAAAGTCGTTCGAACGACTCCCTAGTTCGTTCGAACGACTTTACGACTAATTGGTCTAAAACCCTAGAAACTTGTCTAGTCATTCGAACGAAAGCTCAACTCGTTTGAACAAAATATGGCTCTAGGCGAAATTTCTACTGGGATGAATATAAATTGCTCAAAGGAAATAGAGAGTCATTCAAACGAGTCGTTCGAACGACTCTAAATCTCATTCGAATGACTTTACTAATTTTTGGTCTTCGACAAGATCCTCCTGGATCATGTCGTTGCTGCTAGGTTGAGCCTTGTCCACTCCGATGCTGAGGATGAGGTTGTTGAGGGACCTGAATGTCGAATGTTTGTTTTCTCACATTCTTATTATATGCTTTTCTCAGAGTGCTATAGTATCGCTCTAAGTTTGTGATGGAATGATCTCAGGTTTCTTTGATCCAATTGAGATTACATAAAAGTCCAAGTTCATTCTTTTCATCTGTTGTGACTTATCTTCTGGCAGTTGGGAGATCGAGGTCTAAAGGGATTAGAGCTTCAGTACCGAAGGCCATCATATATGGTGTGCAGCCTGTAGATGTTCGAGGTGTTGCTCTGTACACCCATAAGAGGCTGAGTAGTTCTTCGACCCATATACCTTTTTTCTCATCGAGGCATTTTCGTAATCTTGACTTGATGCTCTTATTGATATCTTCGACTTAGCCATTCCCCTGTGGATAGTAAGGTATCAAAGTGGCTAACTGGATCTTGTATTTATGGATGAACTTGAGGACTTTGTTCCTAATAAATTATTTGTTGTTATCTGATCTTTTCATTTGTGGATAACTAAATCGAGTGATGATGTGCTCCCGGAGGAACTTGATTACTTTGTTTTCGTCTGTGAGACAAAGTGGTATAACTTCAACCCATTTGGTTAAGTAGTCAGTAGCTATAAGGACAAGCTTTTTGCTTCTTGATGCAGGGTGAAATGGACCAATTATGTCAATTGCCCCTTTTTTGAATGGCCAGATGACATTACTGACATGTAAGTTAAGGGCTAGACTTTTGATGTCTTGGGCATGGATTTGGCACTTGTAGCATTTTTTGACAGAGTCTTCGTAGTCTTGCCTCATCTTTGACTAGTATAACCCTTGTGTAAATGCTATCTGTGCCAGTGATCGTCCTGAGATATGTTCGACACAGATTCCTTCGTGAAGCTCTTTAATTTTGATTTAGGCTTGGCTTTGTAAAATACATTCGATAAGTGAACCTCCACCTGTAATGCGGTATAGTACTCCTCCCTAGACCTTAAAACGTTGACATTTTCCTAAGGGAGAACGAACTTCTTCTTTATTTGTGGGGAGGGTATTAGAATTGAAATATGTTAGAAATGGCATTCTCCAATCCTCAGGATTCTCATCTTCTATAACTTAAATTTGCATGGTATAGCTTGTATCGAGACTAGAATGTTCGATTACTTCGATATCCAAAGTCTTCTTTTCACTGTCTTCGAGCATAACTGTAATGTATGCAAGGGTGTCGGCATGGTGGTTTTCTGCTCTGGGAAGGTAAGAAATTGTGGCAGTCTTGAATTTATTCATTTTTTCTTCGACCAATGTAACATAGTGAGCCATTTTGCTTGATGTTTTGAATGTCTTGTTGTAGTAGTTGACCACTAGTAAGGAATCTTCATAAACAACTATTTCTTCTACTCCAAGTGCTAATGTGAGCTCCAAGCCATGAAGGATAGCTTCATACTTCATTTCATTATTTATTGCATAGAACTTGAGTTTGACAACCTTTTTAATTTTGTGATTGGATGGTGTAACGAGGACGATTCCAATCCCTGATCTTCTTGGTCTAGTAGATCTATTTGTAAGGAGTCGCCAATCGATACTCTTCGACCATGCATTTGGTTTTGCAATGGAGTCATCGGCTAATACCTCTTCGAGTTCCTCCCACTCGTGGTCTTTTAGGAGAAAGTCTGCCAAGAAGTCTGCTACTGCTTGTCCTTTGACTGATATCTGTGGCTCGAAGGAATTGTCATATTCTCCTAGGAATATAGACCATTGTTGGACCCTTTTGGACTTCTCCTCTTTGGAAATCACTAGTTTGAGGGGGAATTTGGTTATGACATTGATGGGGTGTTCCTGGATGTAAAGTTAAAGTTTTTGGGAAGTATACACAAGAGCTAGAAGCTGTTTTTCAGTGGCGGTGTATCTTTTTTCTATAGGCATGAGAGTTTTGCTGATGAAGTAGATGGGTTTTTTTACTCTGTTGTCTTCTCCAATAAGAGCAAAACTGATTGAGTCATCAGTTGTCGATAAATATATTGTTAATGCTTTGCCTTATACAAGAGTACTCATTATAGGAGGACGCCCTAAGTATCTTTTTAGATCTTGAAAATACAATTCATATTCTGGTGTCTAGACGATTTCCTTGGGTTATTTCTTTTTTATAGGAGATGGGTTTTCCCGAAGAAGGAGGTAAAAGACTTCGAGATAAACCTGTGTAAATCGGTAATCATCCCAACAAGTTTTTGGACATCTTTTTTGGTTAACGGTGATGGCATGGCCATAAGTGCTTTGATTTGTGCCGGATCAATTTTTATTCCTCTCTTGCTAACTAGATGGCCCAAGAACTTTCTAGATGCAACCCCAAATTGGCATTTTTTAGGATTTAGCTTCATGCGGTATATTCGATAGATGTCGAAGGTGGTTTACAGATTTTTGTAATGATCTTCTTATTTTTGGCTCTTACTGATCATGTCATCGGTGTACATTTCTATGATTTTACCAAAGTGATCTTTGAACATTCTTGTGATTAGCTTCTGGTACATGGCTCATACATTTTTTAAGCTAAAAGGCATGACTGTATAACATTAAAGGCCCCTTTCTATTACAAATGTAGTATTTTATTAATATTCTTCGGCGAGAGGGACTTGGTCATATCCCGAAGTTATATCCATCATGGAAAGAAGTTCTTGTCCTGCTACGGAGTCGAGGAGGTGAGGAATCAAAGGGAGTGGAAAGTTATATTTAGGTGTAAACTTATTTGGTTCAGTGAAGTCAACACACACTCTAATTTTTCCATTCTTCTTCAGGACGACGACGATGTTCGTAACCCACTTCGAATACTTATCTTTTCAAATGAACACTATACGAAGTAACTTGTCTATTTCTTCATTAACCGCCTCTCGAAGCCTGGGGGATAGGTTACGATGCTTCTGCACTATAGCCTTACTGTATAGTACAAGGTTTAATTTATGGCATGCGATTGAAGGGTCGATTCCTGGCATCTCTTGAAAAGACTATACGAGGACATCGACATTCTTCTTTAACAGTTGAAATAAGGTTTCCCTTTCTTCTGAAGATAATTTAGATCCAATAAAAGTATTTTTTCCTGAACCATCGAGTTATACGGATTCAACTGCTTCAGTGTCATGTTGCACAAATGTTGGAGGTGGCTATTCCTATAATTGTTATACTTTTAGGAGTTTTGATACATGAAAGTGTATGGTGGTATTCTCGCACATTCTGGTTATAACTTGACTCCCTTTGATTTCATAGACACTATGATCTGTTAGAAAATATAATAAAATGTGATATGCTAAAAGTACTGCTTTGATGGAGTGAAGCCAACTTCTTCCTAAGATCCCCAAGAATTTTGATTCAGCATCGATAACAATAAATTTGACAAAGGTGGTTTTTGGTCCTATTTGAACAAACAATGTGATCTCTCTCAAGGCTGACTCCTTCAAACCGTTGAATCCTGTGATGGTTGTGGTTGAAGCTTTGACTGAATCTATTAGGCTTAGAACATCAATTGCTCTTTTGAATAGTACATCAGCTCCACTTCTAGTATCGACAAGGTGTGTATGTAAATAGTCTTGTCCTACTTTGAGTATTATCACCAATGGATCGTTATGAGGGTACTTGACATGGCTGGTATTGCAGTTTTTAAAGGAAATGGGATATGGGCATTTGGCATTGCTAAAGCTGGGTAGGAGTTTGGCTAATTTTTTAGATAACATCATTTTAGAGCAGGATGTGATTCTGTCATCTATCTTTTGTTTCTTGCCTTTTTCAATCTCTACCATATAAAGATGTCGAGCATATCCTTGGACTTGTTCTTGTTCGACTTCTTTTCTTTTTGTTTCTTCTTCGAGAAACTTCTGAGCATCGAGTATGTACTCGTAGAGCCTCCCTTTTTGGACAATACGGTAAAAAAATTGCATGAGGGAGTAACAGTTGTCAATTTTACGGCTATAAACATTTAATACTGGCATAAAGGTTTATTTGGGACATCGGGAATCTCTTGGGCTTCTCGAAAGAGTTCATCCCCACTTAGTATAAGGAAAATAACTGATAGGGTAGTTGTGATAGGAGGCAAGATTGGGATAGGTCTATCTTGTTTCCTGTATTTTCGTTTGACATTGTCGTTGTGACACCTACGCTGCTTAACAACAACATTGCCTGCTGGTTTTGAGTATGGTGGTGATAGAATATTATTTTAATGGATAACAGAAGAACTCTTCATCTTATCTTTCTTAGATTGTTCGAGTTCAATATAGTTATTAACCACATCGATCATCTCTGTGACAGTTTTAGGTTTATGAAGTGTAAGTTCTTCTCAAACTTTAGAATCGTTGTGGAGAGCAGAGGTAAATGCCGGTACGACGTTCTTGGGGTATGAATTCCCAATTTTCCATGTTTCCTGCAAGAAATGCTTGTAAAAGTTTGCCGAAGTTTCCTTTGTGCCTTGTTTGAAAAAGAAAAGGGAATCACCGGTTATCTCGCGTTCTTTAGTATGTGCGTAATTCAACTCGAAAAGTCACTATAATTGGGTGAAACTAGTAACCGAACCTTCGTGAATGGTATGAAACCATCTAAGAGGCTCTTCCTTGAGGCTCATGTTGAATAAGCGACATAACATGTGATCAAGTTTAGAATATAGGCCAATGACTGCTTTGAAGTGACGGACGTGAGTGAGTAGGTCGGTGAGGCCTACATATTGGAAAAACTTTGGCATGTGGAAGTTATTTGGAATTGGCATGACTTCGAGATGAGGGGAAATTAGGTTTCTCTCGATTCTGTCCAGAGTGGATCTTCGACTAAGATTGTCTGAATGTATGGCCTGAATCTTATTGTTCTAATCATCTAAGGTAATAAATTGCTGAAGAGCGTTTGGTCCAGTTGCAGCTTGTGAATCAAAAGTTGCAGCTTGTGAATCAAAATCTACTTGTCCTTCTGGGCCCAACTGCTCCCTAACTGGTCACCTTGGAGGTGGCGGTTGGGTTTATTGACGTGTCCGTTGACTTCATTGAGTTATCGATGCTGACGATGTAAGGCTAAAATATCGAGATGCTCTATCTGGGTTCCTTGATCAAGATCTTGAAGTTCGTTTTTGTTCTTCCCTCTGAGAATCTCATGATCAATGATCACTTCGGGCTTGGGGTGGTGATTCTTGTCGATCAGTGAATCGATCGTAATACCTTCGTAGACTTTCCATATCTTTCTAATGAGTTCGGCTTTGCTATTCCAAGGACCTCGAGGAAGATTTAGTAGCCAAATTAAATATGTGCTAGTTATTACAATTGCTGGAAGGTAGAATGGACGTGAATGGAAGAAAAATAGTAGAGTCCTGGATCCTCCTTAACATAGGTTCTACCTATATTTATAATGTATTCGGGCAGTTACAAATAATTTGTCTCCTATTTTAGTGGGTGGTGGGAAAACTTCTCAGATCTCTTGTAATGGCTCTATTTTGACCTGGTGTAAAGGCTACTGTAGAGGGCCGAGATCTATAGACATGGATTTGAAGACTTCTCGAATGATTAAGCACCTTTGACATGGTTTGACAAGCTTCTCCTTATCGTATTTAGGGAATATGCTACTGCAGTACACTCACAGCAAAGACATTGAATAGAATTTATACGCTCTTATTAGTCTCAAACAGTCTCAAGGGGAGAAGCTTGAGGTTGTTGCAAAGAAATTTTTGAAGCTTGCTCTAAAAGTTGATAATCTCGACCATAAGACAGTTGTTTCTGCATTTATCAATGTACTACAAATCGATTGTAAAGTAAAGGAACATCTGTTCTTGAACAAACCCTCGACTTTGGAGGATATGATTACTAAGGTCAATGGGTATGTCGACCTACAAAGGATGATGACCGAAAGGCATAAATCTACTAAAAAATTCCTAACTACGAAAGGTCCAAACAAATATTGAAACAGTGAACAAAAGGATGGCCAGGGTGATAAAAAGCGAGCTAAAGAAAATACTAGCAAATCTTGAAAATGCAATTTATTACCCAAACCGGTCATTCCAAAGATAAATGTCAGGATCTCAGCGATCTATCCTATACTTGAGGAAGGTAAATTCAGCCATGTATCTCAGCCTCTGGAACCAATCGAAGGCAGACCGTATCATTTATACCTCAAGGTAACTCATCATGAAACTTACAACTGTTGCGCTTTACAAAGATTATTGGAGTACATTTTCAAAGATGGGATAATGCATGAGTACATTATCGACCTGACGAAATATAATAATGGAAACTATAAGACGCAAGTCGAAGTAGTTCAGGTCGAAGATCAATCTGAGGAAAAATATAAGTACCCCATATACCATAATTACATGATCGAGATCCATTAGATCAGTAATTCTACCAGATTCAAGAGAAGGAGGTTAACAGAATGCTGTGACCACACAGTTCAAGATACAAAACCTAAACTCCTTCAAGAATTGAGCAATCAACGAACTGGGATTTAATTTGAAGATTGTGACTTTGGTAATGCCAAGTTTCCACATCATAATGCTCTGGCTATTATGCTTAAGATGAAGAAATTCATCATGCATACCATGATGATCGATGCCGGCAGTAGTATTGAGATCTTTTTTCTGAGCACAATTGACCAAAAGGGACTAGCAGACCAAGTTGTACCAAACGACATTGATATCAGTGGTTTTAGCAACTCAAAAGAAAAATGAGTAGGAAAGATCATCCTACCCATCACTGGACCCACCATTATCGACGTTTTTTTCTACGTCATCAATGCCAAATCTCACTGCCTGAGGATCATGGACCACTGCTGGTTACACAACACGAAAGCAATTTCATCCATATACCATCAAGCACTTCGTTTCAAGTAAAATGATGGCATCTATGAGATCAAAGGAAGGCAAAAGCTCTCACGAGGTTTTGAAAATACTGTATCTGCCATACTTGATGCATCCGACAGATTTGTTGTATAGCAATTATAGAAAGCCTATCACACCGATGATCAACCTTCCATAGTAAAAGCAACATAGTACATTGAGATCGATAAACCTAGTAGGGGTACTTATATTGGTACCAAGCTAGTTCAACAGGAGAAAGAAGCTTTCATGAATTTTCTATAGATGAACCAAGACGTCTTCGTTCGGACTTTCAAAGAAATACCAGGAGTTGATCTAGCCAAGGTGTGTCACACATTGAGCATCACAAATAAAGCTGCAGTAGTCAAACAAAAATAGAAGAGGCTGTCACCTCATCTCAGAAATAAAGTCAACATTAAAATCGATAAATTGATCGAGGTCGGATTGATCCGTGAAGCCAAGTACCCAGAATGGATCTCGGAAATTGTAGCAGTTCCAAAGAAGAATGGGAAAATCCGAGTTTGTATAGATTTTATAGATCTAAACAAACGCACACCGAAAAATAGTTTTCATCTTCCTATCATTCATCAAATCCTTTATTTTATAGCAGGTCACCAACAGTTATCCATGATAGACGCCGTTTCAGGGTACAACCAGATACCCCTCTTAGATACTGATCAAGAAAAGATGACCTTCATCACTGAAAGAGGACTCTACTGTTACAAAGTCATGTATTTTAGACTGAAGAGTGATGGAGCAACATATCAAAGGTTAGTGTCGAGCATGTTCAATGAATACTTAGGGAAGATTGTTAAAGTATATATTGACGATCTACTCTGCAAAAGCTTACAGAAGAATGATCATATCACACATCTTGATTACAGTCATACCGCATGAAGCTCAATCTATATTAATGTCAATTCGCAGTACACTCTGGCAAGTTCCTGGGACATCTCATCTGCAAGAAAGGAATCGAAGCTTATCCAAATCAAATTCAAGTTCTAATCTCCATACCAACACCACAAACAAAAAAAAATGAGCAAAAGCTCGTTGGTAAAGATTGTAGCTATCAATAGATTCATCTTAAAGTCTTCAAATTGATGTCGGTGTTTGTTCATGCTGCTTCAGGGATCCACCAAAAGGGGACAAGATAACAGACTGAAGAAATCGAATGGACAATAAAATGTGAAGTAATTTTTCAAGAATATAAAATCTATATGGGGAAATCTCTCATAATGAGCATACCAATAGTTAATGAGGAATTGATCATCTACCTCATAGTTATAAATAATTATCTCAGCCCGGTTCTCATTCAGCTCGAAGGTAAGATTGGGTGGCCAATATATTTTATAAGCAAAACCATGACATCGGCGGAAACATGATATTCTAAGATCGAACGACTACTCCTCACACTCGTCTACACTTCATAGAAACAAAAGTACTATTTTCAATCACATTCAGTCAAAGTCATAACAAATTATCCCCTTTGAGAAGTACTGTCTGAGAAGGAGAAATTATGCAAAGTGCAACAATGGTCCGTTGCTTTGGGAAAATGCGACATTAAGTTCGAACAAAGAACCTCAAAAAAAGCTTAGACAATAGCTAATTTTTTAGCAGACTACCCAGTCGAAGATTCAGACTGGGAGGAGCATGATCCAGATTTAACAGTATAACTCGAAGATGATCCACCTTTAAATTTTTTTAAGAACGAGCTGAATGGGTTACACATAAGGGATGGATACTTCTTATAATAGATTAGCAGGACCTGTAGGGTCAGGGATTAGAATTGTACTGATTATACCCTCCAACGACAGAATTGAGAAAATTAATACGCCTCAATTTTGAAGCCTCAAACAATGTGACAGAGTATGAAGCATTAATTCATGGCCTGGATATGGCATTGGAGATCAGAGTTCTTGAACTATAGGTCTACACGTCTACCACTACTCTGAACGATACAAGAAAAATGGTAAAATGGCTAATTAATCAACCCTAGTTGCTATCAGGATAAGCAGATTCAATAAAGCTACTCTCAATTTTTTATATCGTAGTGAAAATTGACACGCCAATTCCCTGGCTTACTTAGCCAAGACTTAGGTACAAAAGCAAGGTACCTCCAAAAAAAAGTAATTTCAGCCCCCAACATTAATCTCTCAATGGTATGCATGATCAACACTTTGGGCGATAAGGAAGAGGAAGACGATTGGTGGAAACCTTTCCTCACATATCTTAGCCAAGAGAACAAGTGTGTCGACAGTTGATTGAAAACTCAAAGTGTTACACAGTTCAGAAAAATGAATTATAAGTCATATCAATACCCCATATTACCAAATGGTCATACACTTCCTCAGAAGACAAACACCTGAAATTCTTGCAGTCTTTACATGGGCATCAAATTTTGGTAGAAGTAGGTTCATTTGAATGTGAGCTGGCAAAATTTAAATAAATTTGAACTCCATCTCCGTATGCCTCACTTGCTCTGGGCTGAAATCTCCATGTTTTATCCATTAGTGCGCTTTAACTATAAATTCAATTGAAATGTTAGTCGGTCTAATCATTGAAAATGTCATGGTATCCTATCAGTGGATGAAAAACTCAAAAAAATTGACTCTTAACTAAAGACATGTGTTCTTATCCCAATGGCTGTTGGCTCATAGCTTATTACATTAGTTGTTGCTCAGCTTTCCAAAGAAGGCAACTGCTACTCATAGCGGGCGATTGCTAGGCTCAAACCATGTGAGAGATACAGTTCAACCAACCTCAATAATACAAGCTTCTCACTTATGATATTGTTACAAGCATTCATTGACGGGAAAACATCTAATAAGATTTTGACTATCATATTCCTAGATATAGAAAAAAATACTCAAAATTTTGACTTAGACTACGAGTTATTTACCTAACCCTATAACGATTGCACTAAAATGCATAAAGATACACTATAATATACTTTCTTACTGTTTACTTCTTGACAAAACCTTTAATGCTCAGTGCCAATTAACTGCAAAATAAAAATAAATAGTTAAATTAAAACATTAATGTTAGTTTTACGACTTTCTCAGCATATGCATAGGTATTCAAGTTGATCCACTTATTTATTTTGTCCATACTTTGAGACTAGTGACTCTTAATGGAAGTACTTGGTCAATTAAGCTTATCAACAAAGAAGTTACTGCAAAATAATCCTTATTTATGTAATTGGAAATAATATTTGCTATTGAAAGGTGATTATTGATAATATATGTGGTCATAAAAATTACAGATGATTATGCATTTTTTGACCACTGGATCAGCTAACATTTCCTCCCATACATGACTAATATGGTTGCAAACAGATTAATTGGGAATATTTATTATCCTGAAGGGATAATAAAGCATGGAAATTTGTAAACCATTGAACACTAGGGTACTTAGATTTTCAAGATGTCTATTTCAGCATAAATACTGGATCTCTCATCTCTCCATTATCTTTACTGCAAATAAAATCAAGCCAAACACTGAAACACATTTGTATATCCACCTCTTATGACTACCCACCTCTTAAATGAAATGTGAATGAGAACCATGGTGGTCCTGCAGAAGTTGACTATGATGTTGCTGATATTGAAAAATATGATTTTGGTGAAAACCCACGGGGGGAAACTCCTAGTGCTCGGGGCCATTTGCAGAATCTGGAGAACATAATCTATAACTTGGAGAGAACTCCTAGATGCAATCAATGGTACAAATCTTTCTTTTGGTACAAAGAACATTTTAAAGAAAATGGTAGTTGGCCAGTCTCCAAGGATTAGGCAGACAAGGCATGCTATAAAATTTTCCATTGAAAGCTCAAGTTTGTTGTATGGGGGACTAATTAAGGAAATGACTCAGGATACCAACATGGAAAATGGAAGGCCTGGTAGCAGTCTTAAGAAGACAAAATACTTCATGGGCCCATTAGAAGACTATTCAAATCTGAAAAAGGTAGACAATGCCTCTGACATTGGAGATGCCATGAGTGACAGAGTGTATACAATTGATTCAATTCACAATGGTCTCAAAGATCATATTAGTATATGTAATGATTATGTAATCACTCCAAGGGATATTGTTTATGTGGGAGATACTAATGTTAAAAAGCTTCAAATGAGGCTTCAGGTACTCGAGGCAGACAGGGAGTCAATGAAGCAAGTAATTATCTAAATGAGGAAAGATAAAACACAGTTGATACTACTAAATGAAATAGCTCAACATCTATGTAAAGATATGTCACCAGAAAGGAGGCTGCCAATAAAGAAGCCATCTAGAAGCTTATCCTCGATTTCATTGCTTAAGTGGATCATGTCCTTTGTTTTTTGGAGAAAGAGAGCTTGTCAAAGCAAGTATATCTTTGATGTATCAAAGAGCAATGCTGGCTTATTGCTGCTGCTCGAAGATGGTGCTGATATGAGGTGGTGGAGGTGTCTTACTAATGCACGAGTCTAGTCACGACCCTGATGGCCTATGCTCATCATCTACTTTACTCATCTATGTACCTTCAAGTTTCAATCTTTTTGAGGATTTTAAGCACTGGGAGTAGTGGATTGTATTGTTTTTAATTTCTGGTGATTGAAATATATTTCTATTGGTTTGCAGTATGTGCATGGACAAAATGTAAATTTGATAGAAATGTAACTCTAGAGGTAATGCTCCATTTGTAACATTCTGATGTATATTGCATACAGTTGAATCAATGATTTCGTACTTAAAAAAAAAACATTTGTATATCTATATATTCAAGATATCCCACCTTATCCAGAGGTTTAGTTACTTCTCTTCATGTATACATTTGTATGTGTCTGTGTGAGATTAGTTTCACAAGGTAGAAGGAACATATGCGACGATTGTTCAAGCTGCATATATCGTCAATATGCCAAAATTTTAAATATACTGATGCCCAGGGAACAAGATTCCAAATTGATAACTAGAGTCTACATAAAGAAAGTTTAAGTTAGTACTTGTAACTCTTTCAGCAAGTATGTGTGAGTTCTACAGAGAGAGGAAGATCATGGAGAATAACATGCAATAGGGATGCAACAACTCACACTAACACAGTACATCAACACTCATTTATAAACTCTCAATAACCTAACCTCTCCCTACTCAAACCAACCATTACCCACAACATAAGATATCACAAACACTGATATGAACTACCATTTTTTCAACACTAAGAAAAATTAATTCTTGTATCGAACTAAAATCACTGCCAATTTCTTCTTTTAACAAAGAGCTGAGATTAAAGCAACTTATATTATAAACTTACCGTTACGCAATTTACACCGATAAACTATCCCAATTCCTCAAACTGTTCCATGGTCTGAATTGCAAGTTCCCTATACACAATACAACAAAACTTAGGAACTCAAGATCAAAAGGAACATATTTTTACCATCAAACAAATAAAGGGGTTACTTGATTAATATGAGATGAAAGGATTAGAGAGGGAGAAAGAGAGATATTGACTGATTGGGGATAAAATATGGGTGATGATGATGCCAACCAATGGTAGTGATAATGGGGATCAAATTTGGTGTTTATCGTTATCTCACTCCCTAACATAAAGATTGTAAAAAAACTATCACTACCTTGAATCAAAATCAAATTGAGTTCATCAATCTGAAATCCAAATGATGAAAATTTCAAGGAGAATTAACTACTAATTGAGTATAATCCAAGCGATGACGCAGATGTTAGAGAGAATTTAAGTAGATGAAGACTAGGGTTGTGTTTATAAAGTCTCCAAAGTTCCTCGATTGAGTTTCCCATTATTTGTAGTTGAAAGATTTGTCGAATCTCCACAACAATCTCATCAAGAATCTCCACCAAAACCTATCCATCTCCACTCTCACACGAAACCTACTTTTGCGCTTCTTACTTCGTGCCTCTCACTTCGCGTGTAGTGTCCCAGATTTATATATATATATATATATATATATATATATATATATATATATATCATCATCATGGATCATATTTCATTATCATTTTGATTCATACCATTTTGCATTCATTTTATTTCTTATCATCTTGTCTTGGGTTGCATTATCTCCTTAGGTTCTGTTGTTGTTGAGTAGGGGAGGAGGTGTGTGGCTTCAAGAGACCAGGGGTTGGTTTCCTTTGAGGGTGTTTAGATTTTTCCTAGTGTCGTTCGAACGAGTTGGCTAGTCTCCTGGAATTTTTGCCTTCGATGGCAAATTCGTTAGAACGAGTTGTGAGTCATTCGAACGACTTGTCGTTGTCTATAAATACCAAACTTCTTTATTTCTTTCTCTTCATTTCATTTCTCTCACCGACTCAAACCCTAACAAAATCCTCTCCTCCTCCCTTCACTCCCTTCACCTCCTTTGCTACCCTTGTTTTATTTGGGTTGAGAAATCGTCACCTCCGGCTACCTTGGTTCAGTTCTAGAGAGGGAGGGGCCTTGCTGTTCTAGAGAGAGAGAGATGCTTCCTTACCCGTCTTCGATCGCCGAATTGTCACCTTTCCTTTGTCGATCGTAGCCGCGCCTTTTCAGTAAGTTTTTCTCTAATTCCCTTCCATTTGATTTTAGTTTGGCTAAAACCCTTGCGGGTTGGGCTGATTTAGGGCTTGTGTTTGATTTGGGTCCGATTGTTGATGATTGGGGGTATTGTTAAGCTGTGGCTTAGGGTTTATGATTATCGCAGGTGTTGGGGTTGTTTGCGATTAATTTTTGGACGGCGGTGATAATTGTTTGTGTTGCTGATTCGGGTGTGGTGCTGATTTAAATTTAGTTTCGGGTAAGAATCCCTTGTTGGTTTTATGATTGGGTTCTGGTCCTTGGTAGTGGTTGATGTTGTGGTGTTCCTGTTCCTTTTAGTAACTCATTTGGGTTCCAGAAGTTGATTCGCAGAGCGCATTACTGGTTGGGTGTTGTTTGGATATTTTCTGCCGGGTTCGTTATTATCAAACTTGGTATATCAAGGCGAGTGTCCCTTCATGTTTAAATTCCTTACTAATATTACCTATGTTGATTTAGAGAGACGCTAAAGACATAGATATTGTTTTTCCTTGTATATAATCTAGATTGCATTCCTCGTTGAAGTTAGTTATTATCTATGTTGGATATGTTTGTGTAGTTATTTAATTATGCATATTTGGATTTCAAGAATGGGTTAGGAGTTGTTACGCTAGTTCTCGCGGCTTTGTCCTTGAACACTAACGGAGTAATTACTCTTGACTTGTTCTAGGAGTTGTTTATCATCAGGGCTTGGTATCCTAAGGCATGTAAAGTAGAATTTCACGTGGCTTTATCCTTGAATACCATTTTGTCTCTTAGAGACTGATGTTGCTTTGATGTTGTGACGGGTTAGTCACTGTTCATCTGTTATGTTGACGTGTGATTGGTAAGTCGCTGGCCATCTAGTTTGATATTGTGACTGGTTAGTCACTGTTGTTCTATGTGTAGATGTGCAACTAGGTCACTGTTCGCCTGAGTTAGGATTGTTTGCCACTCGCTCAGGTAGGTGGTTATCCAATGTGTGTTTGCCGTGCTACCGGCTACAGCGTTTTGATCTCTGGTGGATCTATTTGGATCTGTAGATCATATAATCATTTCTTCTTATATTGTTGAGATCGGATACATAAATTCACTCCAAATCGGCTGACCCCCGATAGGTTAGGAGGATTCCTAGCTCGGGTTGAAATAGTATGGTGAGTTCTGGCTGAGATGTTATCATACCTGAATACCCATCCTGGAGTATGGGGTGGTATGAGATAGTTCCCCTCTGGTGCCAGCACTATCCTGAGAGGTTGAAATACCTTAGAATTTGAATAGTATTAGGACGATGGCTCCTTGGGTTGAAACCCTTATTCACTCTGATCAAGTGGTAATATCCTTGCATGGTCGAGCTTGAAACAAATCAAACCCTTATATCCAACAACGATCTCTCATATGTCTGAGTCTTTGCGTTAGCGGTTGATCAACCAATTATAATAAGATTGAGTCCATCAGTTTAACTTCATACATCATTTCAGCATTGAGCATATGCATCATCATATCACTTCCTCGCATATTATATTAATCTTCGTTAGTAAGACTGTATTTACTTCATTTCTTGCTACTTAAATTTTTTATATTTTCACTATGCTTCACCATGTTCATCGTTTCCTATTCTTGTTAGCATTAGTTGTATTAGTAAAGTTTTTAACCTTGTTGGGTATAGTGAGCTGTGGTTTGCTTACTCTCGCTATTTAACATTTCAGAGGTGGAGTAGCTGCAGAGTAGTTGTTGTGGACTACAGCGGAGCTCAGAGTTTAAATTATCTATTACTGTAGGTCCTTAGTTGCATATTATTGTTTAGTTATATTCAGACTCTGCTCCTGTATAGTTCTGAGATATTGTATCATATTTTAGCTTTGGTATGAATATTTATGTCGTTTGCTTCCGCTATTTTATTCTTTTTACTTTGATGAATTGCTATAAGTGAATGACTGAGCCTGAACTTGTCTATGGCTTGGTCGTTTGTGGGGGAGATTCTTTGGATTACCCAACCTGCACGCCCTAGAACTCCTGTTAATAATTTAGTTTTAAATTATTGGAAATTTGGGGCGTGACATCGCGCTTCTCAATCAATTAACTTCACGCAAAAAAATTCACAAATAAATCAAATTAAAATAACGCTGTGAGAGGAAAAAAAAACGGCTTGATTGAGATGGTAAGGGTTTTCACAATGGGAGGGGGACGACTTAATTGTAATAACTATTATGTCACGCCCAAAAATGACTTTAATAGTAAGATGATATTTTTTTTAGATCACTTTTGGTAAAACTGACATTAAAATATATCCTGTAATTATTATATCGCGGGTAGAAAGAAAAAATAAGACTTTTAACGACACTTTTTAAATAAGTAACGTTATTCAAATGATATTAAAGCCATATTTTCCTGTAGTGTCCTTCGGGAGATCCCCAAGAACAGAAAAGAGTTAAATGCTGGGAAGCTCGTAGAAAATTGAGAAGGTCCGTTTTTGGTTATGGGATGAATAGGTCCTGGATCCTACTACCTCATGACAATGGACAACATCAGAATACCAAGCCCTTGGAACTCTAGGACATTGAAGCGATATTATTGTTAAATCTCTAATTTTCCAAACATAGGATAAATTTACTACTTTTTCTTTCATTCCAAAAGTGAGATTACAATCTCTAACAGTATGTCCATTCTTTTCTCATCAATGAAAACTTTTAAGTTTTTTTTCTCACATTACTCTCTACAATCATACATATGTTTATCTACTAAATCTCAAGTGATTAAAGCAAATGTAATACTAGCTTTCAATCAATACCATCTACTATCTCTAACGATTAAAACAAAGGTAATACTAGCTTCTAATCAATACACATCTATTATCTCTAATGATCAAGCGAAAGTAAAAATAGCTTTCATCTATCTAATATCTATAATATAGAAATGAAAAACAATTTACAATTTTGGAGCTCTAGAAAAAATCTTGTGCTCTCGCATTAACCACCTCTCTACCCCTCTCTACTCATTTCTCCGTAATGGGACCAATACCGGTTTCTATAAGGTTCAAACAATTACTTCGATCTACGTCAACCTTACAGATACAACCCTTCAACACCAAACAATCATGCAACATGCCCCTTTCCATCTCAAGCCTCTTCACTTCCTCCACAAAATAGGCAATTACTGCCATTATCTCCCACGAATGTACCTCATCCAAGGAAAGTCTGTATCGATCCGGTACGGCCAGGTCAGCAAATTCTAATGCATAATCTAATAATTTTTAATCAACTTTGCATAGTGAGCCTTGGCTTCCTCCAATCATCCCTCCAAATCTGCTACAAGACCATTCAATGCCTTCAACGATTCCATAGATTTACCCTATTCGACCTGATTTTTCTCTTTATGCTCGTTTAACTCCTGTACTCCCCTTCGCAATGCCAGGAACTCTGCCTCCTTTCTCTGTAAATCTTCATTTATGTTATGTTCACTAAAGGAAGCATTCTTCAACATTTCATCCTTTTTCCTTAAAGCTTCCTCCAAATCTCTTTCTGTAATTTGAGAAATATTCAACTTATCCCCATTCTCTCTAGCTCGCTCATTTGTTTACCTTACAGCAGCTCGAACACAAATCAAGTTTGCTTCCAATGATTTGATTTGAATCTAAGCACGAGCCAACTTAGCTTGTACGCTAACCACTTCACCCTCCTTTTTCAATTGCTCCCTCACATTATTATGATTCTACTTCAATTCTTTTCTTTCTACCTCTAAGGCTTTAATATGATATTGAGCACAATCTGCATCTCTGATCTTTCCCTTGATTTTCTCTACATCCTTTCCAACCTCATTACAGTACTATTCAACTTCTCCACCTCAATTTGAGCATTAACTCACCCTGTGCGCCACCCAATTCAGCTTCCTTATCCTTGATCTTCTTAGTCAGCTCGCTAGCCGTCGCTTCTGACTTTGTCAACTTCAACCCTAATTTTACAAACTGATTTGACGTCTCCTCTAATGCCTATTGAAACCTATCTAATTCGAGCTTAAACTTATGATTACATTTGATAACATCCTCCACACCTGATCGTGCTGCTTCTAGCTCGGCCTACACAATAGTTTGATTTCAAGTTCAGCACATGGAACACTATCCAATATATTTTTCTCATATAAATAGTTCACACATATAGTAGTTTACCTACATTACTCCTATTTCTTACAGTCTGTTATATATATCATTGACACATCGTAACGAGCTGATAATTCTGAGGTCTTCAAGCTATGAAGATTTCTTTCTCTGGTGGTCATACTCTTTACCATTTCAAGATTGGGATGAATACCACGATTCTCTAATATTTATGCCTCTTTTAACTCTCTCTCACTATCTATTTTAGTTTCTAAAAAGAGGGTAAATTACATTACGCCTTTAATTGCTCTTGGTGTATTTTCCTTAATACTACCAGACAGGAAAGGTCAAAATTTATGTACTTACCCCTATCTTTTCAAATACTTCATCTTTCTATAATTTTTTTTGGCTCATCCTAAACGAGCTACACATAAATCACTCTAAAGCTTTTCATTAAGTTCTTTATATTTTTTCACCTAAACCTCCGGACGGGGAGTCAGTAGAGCTGCTGCGTATATAAAATTTTTCTCCCTAGCAAGCTCTTTCTTTAAGCCCTCAATTGTGGCGCGCAGTTCGTTAAGTTCTTACACAATAATTTCCATATCAAACAATTTCTGAAATCTCAAAAGTTGTACTACCTACACTTATCCCCATACAGAGTTTGACAACAACAATAATAAACTCTTCTACAAACATTCCACATATATATTACTCTACCTTCTCAGATTCTTCAACTCTCTGGTTTTCCTGGTGTGTACTTGGGGACATAAGATTAACCCTAGCACAACTTCGTCACGTAGAGTCCCCCTTACCTCTGCCTCTTCCTCTACTTCTAACCTAGGGACATCTTTGGATCGCCCTTCCATTATAGATTCTACATCCTCAAACTCATACCCATCATCCTGTAAATGCTGAGCAAGATTATTCGGGGTAGCAATCACCTTGTTATTTTGTTTATTGGCCTCAAACACGACCTTATATACCATTGCCTGGTAAATCTTCTTCAACTCTGTAATTTTTGTGATCGATTGCATCTTTGCTTCCTCCAGCTCTTTCTCGAGCAGAGCAGCCCACTTCTCAAGCCCCTTTTTCCCTTCTATGAATCTAAGGCATATACCTTTCACAATGCGGGAAACCCAAAAAAAACATACAACACGAATATACCCATTACACGCTACTTTGAAAATAGCCAACTACATTAATCCCACAAATTGAACTTACCCTGCACAACTCCTCATGCACTGCAGAGTTCACCTTCCCAACATTCTCCAACACTACTGTCTTGAACTTATTTTCCAAAACCAGCAGCTCGTCATCCATGCCCATTGTCCCAAAATCGTCCTTCAGCTCATTCGAATGAGTGGGATTGTCCATCTACCTCTTATTCAAATCACCCTCGACCTCCATACTTTCTGCATTCACAGAGGTCAATACAGATGTCTTCAGGCTTCTCTTCTTGGAAACCTTGCGGATGGTGGTTCCCAAGCTAACCCTACCAGCTTGCAGCTTCCCGACGGGAAATGGATCTTTTCCAAATGAGGGAAAAGCAAAATCATTGGCCCCTGTATTGTTTACCGTAGTGGGAGATGCAACCAAAGATGAAATCCCACCTACCATTTTTCTCTTCGCCCGTAACTTCTGGACTTTAACAAATTTACTATTCATCCTCTTGTGCCTACTTATCTCCAGTTCGTACAGCACAAGTTCTAGCTCGACTCCCTCTCGGGCTACTATATCGATCAAGGATTCTCCTCTCTTTACTTTAGAACAAGGATCTGCATACAACACAAAATATTGTCATAGACCAACCGAAAACAAACAGGTGCAGTTCAAAAGTAGTAAGATTTACTTACATTTCTTAATAATTCTATATTTGAGAGCCAAGGTGTCCTTGTCAGCTCGCTGGAGACACTCGCCTTTTACCCAAATCACATTATCATTTCATACTCTTCTAGCATAATTTAGGTAAAAAAATTGGGGTCGGGTTGAATTGGAAGAGAAGTACGTACCCCTGAATGAACTGACGTATTTCACAGAATAATACTTTAAAATATCGGAAGGAGTTATTCTTCTATCATTCCCTTCATGGGCCCACCTCCTATTTAAATTCTCACAGACATTAATCACCTCCCACATGTTAACATTTAGCTGGGCCGAGCACGCCTTGATCTTGTTCATAATACCTTTCGTAAGATTGCTTAAAGGCACCACCAAACCATATTCGAACTGGGCCAAATAGCACAAAAAACCCTCGTCCAAATCACCTCCAATATTCCCACCAAAATACTCAAAAGAAACAAACTCTAGTATTTGCCTATGAGTTTTCTCGTAGTCCAAGTCAGGCAACAAAAAAAGTGTGCTTTTACCTCCCTTTCTATCTGAAAACCCCCTAAAATATCTCCTATCGTACTCCATTACATCCCCCCATACACCAACTATACTACTTTTGCATTTACAATACTCTTTAAATACATTTGAGTTTATAGGATAACTATAAAGATTACCAGGGAAATTTATAAACTTGAACTGTTCCTCCCCTTCCCTATCCTATAAGTTACTCTCCTCCTCAACATCTCGATCAACCTTATTCGAGCTATACTTAATAAGCTCGCCCCCTATAGATTCGACACCCTCACATCCTACATCTTCATCCTCACTAAAATGACACGAGGTGGAAGGCTTCATCTCGAACTATAAGCTCGAAAATGAAGGAAGTCTACTTCTACGTACTTTTATACGAATCTACACCTACATAAAGGTCCATATATTTTAATCAATTTTTATATTTCTCTTTTACTTGTTGGTTTTCACAAAAACAAAATACTAATATACAATATATTATTTTTTATCCCTCTACAATACTTAACAGTCAAAAAGAAAAAACATATTTCAAAAAGCCCATTTTTCCTAAAAATCGTACAGAAACAAAATTTCCCCGTATAGTAAACATTTCAAATTTTAAATACAAAAACATAGAGGGAATGCTCCATACAAAAAAAGAAGGAGGAATCATCACATCCACACACAAACATTCATATCAAACACAAATACAAATACCACTAACCTTCAACGTCAGAAAAGGAATTAGGCACCTTGAACGCTTCCTTCTTGGCAACCGAACTTCGTAACAATAATTTTTTCTCAACCCCAACAATGGCAACTCCATATTCCCTACAAAAACGATGCCTACTCTCTGGGTTTTTCTTTCCAAAATCTCTACAATCAAAGTTTTTATTTCTCTCTCTAGATTTTTGCCTGACAGTTTTTGGGACTTATGCAACCCGTCCTTGATTTTGTAGCCAATGCGTCTCTTCCATTATTCCCATCAGACGACTCAAATCTTTTGGGTATAAACACCTTTTCATCATTACCCCAAACACCTTTTCATCTTTTCTTTTCTTTCTCTCTCTCTCTCTCTGACACACCATCCCACCTCTATGATAAAAAAATTCCCTTACGCAAAATTGATCTGTACCTCCATAATAAATCTTGTCCTCTTAAATTTATATCCTTCTACTTACTTATAACAAATTCCCCGTCATTCCCAATGCTCCAACATTCAAAATTCAAAAAAAAAAAATCTAAACAATTTTTATATAAAATAAGGAACAAATTCAGAATATAAATATTATTAACTTATATACAGTTACATTATTTCGACCTACACACATGATCGGTCTCTCAAAGATAGTTTCATCTAAAACAACCAAGGTGCCCTACAACACCATATCTGACCAGATCACCACCAACAATCCTCTTGTCCATAATAGTTATCTTATCTAGTGCAATCTCTTTTGCAACAGCTCTTCGAACTTTAGGCTCGACAATCATTTCACGGAATACCTCACACCAAAAATGACCATCAACTTCATTCTCCCTCACCCTTACATTCAACTCATCCACCTGCAATACAAAGGATGAAAAATCGAGATCATAATCGAACTGCTCAATAACCTTTCACGAACTTCAGCTACCTTTATAGCCAAACTCCCCTCAACTACATGTCGAACTCTTTGAGACCGAGTCCTCACTATGTTTACTAATTTCACATCTTCATCTACCCCTTATTTATAAGAATACAGTGCTATTTCATCCAATCCCATCTCAGATATTATCTGATAAACATCACAGTTGTCATAGTCATTTACTATAACAAACATATATACTTATCTTTCCGCCTCAGATCGAAGAATACAAACTACTTGGTAATATTTTTATCTATTTATTTTTTAAAACTATACTCTTATTAAATCACTTCGAGAAATGCACACTTATTTTTATCATACATATTTACTCAGTTCGATACTCAGATTTGCAATATTTAACACATACACAGTCCAAACGGCTTGCCACTTACAGTTCGACAAAAATTTCATATTTTGATATAATCATTTTCATCTACTAATCCAGAGTTTCAAAATTTTGATATCACAACAACCTTTTTCATTAGCTCGAAACTGCAGATTACAGATTACTTTACAGGAAACAGTAAGTTACAAATATATCCTACAGATTATTTTATAGATTACAATGACTATCAGGTATCGGCAAGATTTTCAAGTACGAACACCAGCATCTTCGTCCACCTTTGAGACCACCACTTCTTCAAGAAAATGAAGATAGTTATAATACATGTCTTCTACCTCTGAAACCACCACTTCTACAAGAAAAAAAAGATGGTTGTAACAAAAGTATGTTTTTACCACCACCTCTTCCTATAGGACCCAATCACTCGCAGGATAACGGCGAGAATTCCTGGCCCGGACGTCAGCAACCTTATCCTCCTCAGTTATGGCATCCTCTACATGTAGACAAAGACACACCAGAGTATGAAACTGTACCATCTGGTAGTAGTTATTACCCACCTCCACTACCTCCTTATATGTTATACTGTGATAGGTAGGATGCAATGGAATAGGAGTAGGAAGATCTAAGGACTGTATCTTAAAGTAGCAAAGCTGGAGTTCCTGTACTTTAACAAGAACCCTATATTCAAAAACTTGACATCTGGTTCTCATCATTATCACTACAAAAGATTTGAAGAAACAAAAACTTATAGAGAATAACATGCAATACAATAATAGAAGTATTTATACAGAGACATGCATTCAATGCAAGGAGGATTTCCAAAGCAGTCATCATTTAAACACATTCACAATCCTCACAACATTCCAATTCCTAACAGCCAATTACACTACCAAGACAAAATTCTACGTACCAAATCCACCATTTCCATGTCATACAACCTCTTCATATCCCCATACTGAGCTCAATTGAACTTTCCCAACTCAAGACGCATGTGCCTTCAGTTGAGAGGGGGTGGTTATAAGGACTTATCCCTCGTTGATAATACCAAGCCAGACTCACACAACATGCATGTGACATACGCTATCAACAATGACACCTGGACTACGAACCGCAGAAGAATGTGGCTCGAGCACTCCAAGTAAAACAAAATAAGTCAAGGACACCAACCTTTCACGAGCTGGCAGTTATAGAGATAACCTCTACTCTTTCTCCAATTTAGGAGAATGTACTGATACATGTATATGAACCTAGACTTAGGTCTATAATAGGGACATCACACAGAAGAAGAAGGGGACTAAGTTTTTCTGGCTCAAAATATCATAACTTGCAATCAAAATATCAGTCTCAAGCAATAAAGTTATAGTTACTAAAATCCTCAAGCCAAGGTCACAGTTTTTACCTATTTAGAGGTTTTTACACTAAACCTTGTGCCAATTTCTATTTTATTTGTTGTCACATGTACATTTGGTGTAAAAGTCTTTCAAGCTATTACAAAATTAGGGCTTTACACACCCACCTTCCATTAAGTTTGGAGAAATATTTATAACTACTTGTATCCATTTATAAATACAGGCAGAACATATGTCAATAGGAAATCTCTTAATCTTTTACTTTATTGTTAACCATCAACCCAATCTCTCTGCAAGTGTAATAGATTAACATATATTAGATTCATATCATAAAATACTCCTCGAGGTTGTATTTTTTCTCAGGTTTCGTTGAGTTTCCACGTAAAATCTATTGTGTTCTAGTCCTTATTTGAAGCTAACTCATAGTCTCTTTACTTAAGTATTGGCGAGGCTTACCAACCAGAAAACTAACCATTACAATTGGCGCCGCCTATGGGAATCCAACTTTTTTTCAAAGAAATCTCATCCTGAATAATCACTACCATGACTAACATGAACCTCAGAAGTGCCTCTAGTACCCAGAGGAACAACGAGGACATTCCAGTAACCGCCCTACCAGAAACTGTCAACTTATACTATGTTGTTTTCAAGCATAAAAAATAGGTAGAATCTGACAGAGTCTAACAACTCGAAGATCAGAGAATTTACGCTCAAGCCCTCCAAGTTGAGAAAGATGAGATGAGGAAGGCCCTGGAATAGCAGAGTCGAACCCACTAGAAAAAATAGAAAGTTTGCAAAGACAACACGACCGATTTACTACTCAACAAGGATCACCCCTCCCAGCCCGAAGTATTCACCGATCACGAGACACTTCAAGTTTACATCATCAACATCAACCACCCAGGGAAGTCGATGCACTCGTCATTAGACCCCACCACCTCCTCTAAGACGACCTGTAAGAGAAAGGTTAGGTGCTGGAGGATAAGGGGATTTTGATCCTCAAACTGTAATAGTAACAAACCTACTCCCTCAATTTGTTACTTTGGATGACCTAAAAAATTGGATTCAAGCCATTCATTCTAACAATCCTATTTGACGATCTGCTCTAAATAGGGTCGAGACAAATCTTATTTCTCCTCACCTCAAAGTTATGCCTATTCCTAACAACTTTTACATGCCAAAGTTTCATCAATATGCTGGCCTCACCGACCCTCTCACCCATGTCCGTCACTTCAAAGCAGCAGTCAACCTATATTCCAAACTCGATCACATGTTATGCCGTTTGTTTAACATAAGTCTCAAAGAAGAACCTCTCATATGGTTTCATACCATTCCTGAAGGATCGATAATGAGTTTTGCCCAGTTGTAGCAACTATTTAAATCAAACTGCGCACATGCTAAAGAACATGAAATAGATATTGATTTTCAGTTCTTTTTCGTGCAAGGTGCAAAAGGAACCCTTGAATTTTTTTACAAACGTTTCTTGCAAGAAACAAGGAAGATTGTGAATTCATACCCAAAGATTGAGGTATCAACATTTACTTCAGTACTCTACATCTACTCTAAAGTTCTAGAAGAACTTACGCTTCACAAACCCAAGATAGTGACAAAAATGATAGCTTTTGTTAATAACTATATCGAACTCGAATGATCGAAAAAGGATAAGATGAAAAGTACATCTGTCATTCATTTTAATGATGTTCTTTCACCGCCATACCCAAAACCAACAAATTATGTTGTCACCAAACCACGTGGGAGATCTAATGATAACTTCAAAGGGAAAGACGAGAAAAAAGATAGGCCAGTCCCAATTCTAGCTCAAATGACAACAACCCTATTTTCTATTTTACTCATCCTAAAGAGAGACGAGTTCTTTCGTGAACCACAATAAATTCTTGACGTCCCGAATAAACCTTTCTGCTACTATCACAATGTCCATAGACATGAGACTGGTAACTATTATTCTCTAAAATGTATTTTTATCTGTATTGTCTTGGCAGGAAGGCTCTATAAATACATCATCGATATCCAAAAGTTCATCGAGGAAGAATCAAAAAGAAAAGAAGGCCAACAAAGACAAGGTTCAGCTCGCCATTTGTACATGATTGAGATAGAAAAAAGCAAAAAGCGAAAGAAGGATGATAAAATCACGTCATGCTGTAAGATGACTTCTTCTGAGAAATTTGCCAAACTTCTACCCAACTTCAGTAAAGCAAAGTGCCTATATCACATTTCTTTCGAAGATTACGATACCAATCATGCAAAATACCCTTACGACGATCCATTGGCGATAATGCCCAAAGTAGGACAAGACTACTTATATACGCTCCTCGTAGACACAGGAAGTACAACAAACATACTATTCAAAATAGTAGTTGGCATCCTAGGCCTTAATGATTTTGTCAAAACTTCGACCATAATTATCACAGGATTCAATGGTTCAAAAGAATCTACTTTGGCGGAAATCACATTGCCTGTTCAAGTAGGACCAGAAATAACCTTTGTTAAGTTCACCATCATTTATGCCGAATCAAAATAATTGATAATCTTGGGAAGAAGCAGGCTTCACTCAAGCAAAGCAGTACTTTCGACATACCATCTGGATTTGAGCTTCCCGACCAATCACGGAGTTTACAAAATCAAAGGGAATCAGGCTATTGCAAGGATGTGTAAAAATTCCACCGCGAACTCTCACGCATCAAAGCTTCTGAAGACATAACAATTATAGAAATAGCCTCCCCCAACAGTCGAATCCATAGAACTCGATGGACCTTAAAGAAATACTTTTACTGGCTCTAAGCTCTCACTAGAAGAAAGAAAAGCCTTCCAACATCTTTTTAAAAAATATCGATATCTTCGCATGGCCTTTTTAATAAATGTCAGGAATTGACCCTTCTATTGCATGCCATAAGTTAAACCTCATACCATACAACAAGGCTATAGTATAAAAGCACTGCAACCTAACCTACAGGCTCCAAGAAATAGTTAATGAAGAAATTGATAAGTTACTTCAAGTTGGATTCATTTGAGAAGCTAAATATCTCAAATGGGTCTCAAACATAGTAGTTGTCCCAAAGAACAATATAAAAATTAGGGTATGCGTCAACTTTACTATACCCAATAAATTTATACTGAAGGATAACTTCCCCCTTCCTTTGATTCCTCACCTCTTTGACTTTGTAACGGGGGACATGAACTTCTTTCGATGATGGATGCAGCTTCGGGATATAATTAGGTTCCACTTGCCGAAGAAGATCAAGAAAAGACTACATTCATAACAGAAATGAGTCTTTACTGTTACACCATCATGCCCTTTGGATTAAAAAATGTAGGAGCAATATATCAACGACTCATAACAAGAATGTTTAAAGATTACTTGGGGCAAAATTATGGAGGTATACATTGACGACATGATCTGCAAAAGCCTAAAATGAGAAGATCATTGCAACAATCTATAAACAATTTTTGACATCCTTCGTACATACTGCATGAAGTTAAACCTAGTGAAATACCAATTTAGAATTGCATCTGGTAAGTTCTTGGGGCATCTGGTAAGCAAGAGGGGAATAAAAATTGATCCAGAACAAATCGAAGCACTCATGGCCATCTTATCACCACGAACAAAAAAAGATGTCCAAAAGCTCCTTTAAAAGGTTGCCGCTCTTCATATGTTCATCTCAAAGTCATCTGATTGATACAAACTTTTTTACCTCCTTCGTAGAAACCCAACCCCAATAATAAAGAAACAACCCAAGGAAATCATCTGGACCCTAGAATGCGAATTGACATTTCAAGATCTCAAAAGATACTTGAGGCGTCCTCCCATAATGAGTAGTTCTGTTAATAGCGAAGTATTAACAATGTATTTATCGACAATAGAAGACTCAATCAGTTATATCCTCATTCGAGAAGACAACAGGGTAGAAAAACCAATCTACTTTATCAGTAAAAATCTCATGCCTGCTGAAAAAATGTATACAATAACTAAAAAGTAGCTGCTAGCTTTGGTGTACAGTTCCCAAAAACTTTGACCTTATTTCTAAGCACATTCCATCAAAGTCATCACCAAATTCCCTCTCAAACTAGTCCTTCCATAAAAAGAGAAGTCTAGAAGGGTTTAATAATGGTCCGTCTTCCTAGGCGAATGCAACATATCTATCGAGCTACAAATATCTATTAAAGAACAAGCAATAGCCGACTTCTTGGCAGACTTCCCCGTCGAAGACCCCGAATGGAAAAAACTCGAAGAAGTGTTAGCTGACGACTCTATTGCAAAGCCATACGCATGGTCCAAAAGTAAAGGATGAAGACTCTCTACAGATGGATCTGTAGGACAAGAGGACCAGGGATTGGCATCGTTCTTGTAATAACAACGATATAGAGTATGAAGCTATCTTACATGGCCTAGACCTGACATTGGCACTTGTAGTAGAAGAAATAGCGGTTCACGTGGACTTATTACTAATGACCAACCATTACAATAAAACATTAAAATTATCAGGCAATAAAGTTTACTACGCTGCGATGGTCGAAAAAAAATAAAGAAGTTCCAAAGAGCCATAATTTCTTGTTTGCCAAGAGCCAAAAATTACCATGCCGATACACTAGTATACATCACCACAATGCTCGAAGATAGTGAGAAGAAAACATTGGACATCGAAGTGATCCAACATTCCAGCCTCGAGAAAAATTATACCATGCAAGTCCAAGTTACTGAAGATGCAGATCCTGAGGATTGGAGAAAGCCATTTCTAACATACTTCAATTCTAATACCCTCCTGAAAAACCAGGATGAAGCTCGATCTCTGTTACCCAAATATACAAGATTCAAAATTCAAGGAGGAGTACTATACAAAATCACCGACGGAGGCCCATTGATCGAATGTATCTTACAAAAATAAGCCCAAATCAAAATTAAGGAACTTCACGAAGGAATCTGTACCACAAATATCTCAAGTCGATCATTGGCGCAAAGAGTATTCACACAAGATTATACTGGCCGAAGATGAGGCAAAACTGTAAAGATTTTGTTCGAAAATGCTATAAATACAAAATCTACGCTCAAAACATCAAAAGTCCTACCCTCAACTTACATGTCAGTAATATCCTTTGGCCATTTAAAAGATTGGCAATCGACATCATTGGTCTATTCCAACTTGTATTAGGCAAAAAAAATAAAATTTGTCCTTATAGTTACAGATTACTTCACCAAATGGGTCGAAGTTGTACCACTTTGTCACACTGATGAAAATGATGTAATAAAATTTATATAAGAGTACATCATCACTAGATTTGGCTGTCTACAAATAATAAGGTCAGATAATGGCAAATATTCATCAGCAATGAAGTTCTTAAATTCCTCAACAAATACAAGATCTAGTCGACTACTTCGATACCTTATTATCCATAAGGAAATGGTCAAGCCGAGGCTATAAATAAGAGCATCAAGTCAGGATTACAAAACCACCACGACGAAAAGAAAGGCAGATGGGTTAGAGCTACTCAGTATTTTATGGACATATAGGACAACGCCTCAAACATTCATAGGTTGCACACCATTTATGATGGCCTTCGGTACTGAAGTTGTCATTCCTTTAGATCTCGACCTCCTAACTGCTAGAAGACAAGTCACAGATGAAGAAAATGAACTTGGACTTCTATGCAATCTTAATTGGATTGAAGAAACTCGATATCATGCCATTGCAAGCTTGGGGTGATACCACAATACTCTAAGAAAAACATACAACATGAAAGTGAGGAAACGCACACTCGACATCGGCGATCTTGTACTTTGGCGAATTCAAGACAGCATGGCGATGGTTGGTCTCACGCACTTCATATGCAAAAATGTCATACCAAAACCAACGATCGGCTTCCACATCCATCTGTTCTGGTGACATCCCTGTAATATCTAAAGAGCCCCGAGGAGGAGACACATCAGTAAGTAACAGATGCCCAAATTATCGTTCCTCCACTTCAGCCACCTTAATGGCCAGGCAACCTTCCTTTGCATTTCGTTGATGTCGTGAACGAGTTCTCACTATTGTAACACACCTCTATACCTTTTTTCCAAACAAAGATAACTATTTATAGGAGAAGTTCTCCAAAAGTTATAGAACCAGTCAAATATCACTGCCCTACCTTCACGCCATAAATCATGGGATTTCTATTCTTCAGCATCTTTTCCAAGACATAGGTCAACATCACAAGTTCCAAAATATTCTTCTCAATACAACTAGTAATTGTATTGAGAATGGGGCGATTGTAGTAGTATATTCCCCAGACTCGGTAAGAAAAAGCTATCAGAGTCACATCGAAAGTATTTGATCATTCAAGAAGGTATCAGGTCTACAACTATAAATATCGACTATCCACAATAGTCATTACACTTGGTCAAATATAGTCGTTGTACGTGCTCCGTAAAGTTCACCCACCACCCATTAAGTTATGAGAAATATTTGTAACTACATGTATCCATTTATAAATACAGGCAAAGCATATGTCAATAGAAGATCCCCCAATCTTTTACCTTTTCGTTATAACCATCAACCCAATCTCTCTGCAAGTTTAATCGATTAACATATAGTGGATTCATATCATAAAATTCTCCTCGAAGTCGTGGTTTTTCTCAAGTTTCATTGAGTTTCCATGTAAAATCTATTGTGTTCTAGTCCTCATTTGCAGCTAATTCATAGTCTATTTACTTAAGTATTGACGAGGTTTACCAATCGGAAAACTAGCCATTATAACCCTGATTCTGAAATATCCTAACTACGCCCCCCCCCCCCCCCCCCCCCCGCCTTCTTCAGCAGTAAGTTTGTATGTTCGCTGAAGCTTTCATCTAAATAGGCCTCTAAGGGACCCGTACCAAAATATTAAGATTATCGATACTTGGTAGCCAGCGATCACTGGAGATTACCCTTTAGTCGGTGGCGTTCACCGGCTGGTGATGGCTGAAATCTCTCCTTTTTTTAGGTTTTGCTTCGTTTGCCTAATAAATAATGAATATAGATGTAGGTCTCTAACCTCAGTGATGATTTTGATTTCCAGAGATCCCAACTAGACCAATTCTAACTGAAATTGATCTGCTGAATTGTCGGAGAACCTCAGTGTGGTTGTTGTCATTTTAGCTTTGATTTGGCAATTTTCTTGCCAAATTGTCTTCCACAGCTTAGCGAACCTGAAAATGAGGTAATTAGGCAATAATTAGATAAAAAGAATTTTAGAACAACTAAAAATACATGTAAAAAAAGCTTAAATTTTGCACAAAAATATGATTATCAATTTACCTACCGAAAAGCTAGCCATTACACCTTCAAAAGCCACCAATAATATCACAACATGAACCGATGTCATAATCTTCTCCATGCTTTTGAGAAAACCCACGAGCAACAAGTCTTGCTTTATAGCAAGACACACTACCATGCATCCACCTTGCATTTAGTCTTGTAAACCCATTTATACGTTATCAGTTTTACATCCTTCAATTTTGACACAAGATCCCAAGTTTTATTTTTAACAAGAGCCTTCATTTCTTCATCCATAGCATCGTCCCATTCTTTTACTCCATAGCCTCATCAAAAGAATAAGGTTCATCATCAACCGGACCGACAAGAAAACAAGAGTAAAGACTAACAAATGCACCATCTTGATAATGAATCGGCTTGACAATGTTTTTCATCGTGTTTCTAAGAAGTGGAAGATTTTCTACTTCTCCAATAATGCCATCATTATGTTGATTACTTTGTTGCTCATAAAAAGTAGTATCATTCCCCTATCATGATGCTCACCCAATGACAAAGAAGAGCGTATTGGGGACGCGATAAGAACATTTGGTATCATTGGTAAATCTTCTATCACATCGGATTCAACATGAATATAAGTGTTATCATCAACACCTCCAACCTTGGAAATTCCCTTCCCATAATAAGAAGATTCCTCATCAAAAACAACATCCCTCAAAACCGTGAATTCATGGCTTTCGGGATTCATACATTTCTAACCTTTCTTTTGTTCATCATAGCCAATTAAAATACATTTTTTTATGCTTTAGCATCTAACACTGTTCACTTTGCATCTGGGACATGAACATAGCAAATAGAACCAAATACTTTAAGATATTTTATATTTGGCTTTTCGCCAAACATCAACTCATGAGGGTACATCATGGCAATCGGACTAAAAGGCACTCGATTTATCATATGAGCCACACAAGCCATACCCTCTGCCGCCCATAAGGCCTTGGGTAAAATTTTGGCATATAACCAACTTTTACGTGTTTCCACCAAGTGCCTAATCTTACTTCCCACCAGGCCATTTTGTTGAGAAGTATACGCACAAGAGAGCTCCATTTTGATTCCATACTGCCGACAAATGAATTAAATTCATTTGAGGTGAACTCTCCCCCATCATCGGTACGCAAGCATTTGTTTCTTCTTTCAAGAACACCTTCAACATTTGTCTTGAACTCCTTAAATTTTGAGTAGACATCAAACTTTTCTTTCACAAAATAAACTCATGTAAATCTCGTAAAATCGTCAACAAATAATATCCTGAGAACCCGAGTATGAGGGTATAGAGCAAGGTCTTATCACATCACTATGAATGAGTTCCAATGGAACCTTGCATCTTGTAAGTGACTTGTGAAATAGAAGGCGATGAGCCTTACCTTATTGACACCCCTCACAAACTTTACCATGTTTAAAAGAAGTTAATCTAAGTAAGTCATTTACCAAAATTTTCACCACCACAACTTTGTTAGAGGAACTTAAGCCAGAGGGCATTTATGTCATTCTTACTTTCTCTTTTTGCTGCAAGTTTTTTTTTTTTTTTTTTTTTTTGCCCCACTAAGAGAAATCCATAAAATCAAAATCCCAAAAAATTAATAAATAAATAGATAAAATAACTTTTCCTTATCATACGGAAGAAGCAACTGGCTGCAAATTCTTGTGAGATTCCTTAGGCACATCGAAGAAATCTTGAAGCGTGATCATCTTGATAGGACTTTTTTTCATGCTTTTTATTGCATCTACACTTGCCAATGCCCCGGCAACCGTCGTTATAATCAGAACTTTATATGCAAGTGCCATTCTCCTCAACTGATCTCCGTCATCTTGA
Organism: Kingdonia uniflora; assembly: GCA_014058105.1. Taxonomy (NCBI): domain Eukaryota; kingdom Viridiplantae; phylum Streptophyta; class Magnoliopsida; order Ranunculales; family Circaeasteraceae; genus Kingdonia; species Kingdonia uniflora. Next base: position 829,718 of record JACGCM010000440.1, on the reverse strand, counting down.
TCCAATACGTCACCTGAACTTGTAATAACCATCAACTGGATTTGCCCATTAGCAATCATATCACCAGCGTGGGGCTGACCTTCGTGCAGCTTCAAGACCTGGCCACCAAAATACCCTCCAATTCTAGAAAATGAGCTGTCCCCGATGTGGATACAATCCTAAATCCTTGATCAAGGAATGCTTTTGCTAACATCGCAAGGTGTTGCTTTGTCAAGTCATTCATACTAAGGAAAACAGAGCCAGACAGTGGTAGCTTCTGTCCAGCAGCAATCTGAGCCTTGGCAAATGCAACAGATAATTCAAAATCTATCCCCATGACTTCACCCGTGCTACGCATCTCTGGACCAAGGACAACATCACAGCCTTGAAACTTCTCAAATGGGAGCACGGCTTCTTTGACTGACACGTGCTTTGGTAAAACCTATTCTGTGAAGTTTAACTCGTACAGAGACTTACCTGACATAACCAACGCTGCATACTTCGCTAATGGATGTCCAATGGCTTTGGACACAAATGGGACTGTCCTGGATGCTCGGGGATTTGCCTCGAGCAAGTAAACATCTCCAGATGCCGTGATTGCATATTGGCAGTTCATGAGTCCGCAAACCTCTAATCTCCTGGCAAGCTTTGTAGTCCACAATCTAATCTTGTCCAAACAAGAAGCGGGAACTGTTTTGGTTGGTAACGAACAAGCAAAGTCGCCCGAGTGAATTCCAGCTTGCTCGATGTGCTCCATTATCCCACCAATTACCACATTCCCATGTGAGTCAGAAAGTGAATCCACATCAATCTCAATTGCATCAGATAGATACCTATCAATAAGGACGGGGCGTTCAGGGTCTACCTCAACAGCATTCTCAAGATACTCACAAGCTTTTCATCATTATAAACTATCTCCATTGCACGCCCTCCAAGCACATAAGAAGGTCTTACCACAACAGGGTAACCAATGCCACTGACGATGGCCAGTGCATCAGCTTTACTCTTGGCGATCCCTCCTTTAGGCTGTTCGATCTCCAGCTCGTTAAGGATAGCGTTAAACCTCTCCCTATCTTCAGCTGCATCAATAGAATCTGGCGATGTTCCCCAAATACGAACATAGCCAGACCCACTTGCAGCCATGGGTTTGTGCTCATCCAAGTACCCCTGGATAGGGAGTGCAAGCTTAAGTGGTGTTTGTCCTCCGAACTTCACAATGATCCCATCTGGTCGTTCTAAATCAATGTTATTAAGGACGTCCTCAACTGTCAGAGGCTCGAAGTAGAGTCGATCACTAGTATCATAATCTGTTGACACCGTCTCCGGATTCGAATTCATCATTATTGTTTCATACCCAGCTTTCTGGAGTGCAAAGGAAGTATGGCAGCAACAGTAGTTGAACTCGATACCTTGACCAATCCTGTTTGGCCCTCCGCCCAAAATCAACACCTTCTTCTTATCAGTGGTATCCGCCTCACACTCATAGTCGTACGAGTATGGAGTATTCGCTTCGAACTCCGCAGCACAGGTGTCAACCCTCTTATAAGCTGGCTTAACCCCTAGAGACAATCTCTTTGAGCGAACTTCTTTCTCAGTTGTCTTAGTTGCAAATGCGATCTGCTTATCACTAAAACCTCTTTTCTTCACTTCGTAAAATTCGGTCTTTGTTAGTTGGGATAAAGTCCCGGATAAGAGAAACTGTTCCACGTCTACAAGCTCTTTAAGCTGAGTTAGAAACCATTTGTCGACGAAACTTAACTCGTGGACTTCGTCCACCTTCATCCCTCTCTTCATTGCTGCATATATCGCATGGATTCGATCCGGATTTGGGATCCTGAGACTGTACTTCAACTCTTCCCAATCCCAATTTAATTCTTTAATCTGAGCACAATCCCAGCCAGAGTAACCGCATTCTAAAGAGCGAAGTGCTCTTTGAAATGATTCTTGGAATGTACGTCCTATGGCCATTGATTCACCAACAGACTTCATCTGGGTTTTCAGAATTGCCTGAGAACCAGGAAATTTCTCGAAAGCAGATCTCGGTATCTTTGTGACTACATAATCAATCAAAGGCTCAAAACTGGCCGGCGTTTTCTTCGTGATGTCATTTGGTATCTGATCAAGTATGTACCCAACTGATAATTTAGCAGCCATCTTAGGGATGGGAAAGCCAGTTGCTTTAGACGCCAAAGCTGAAGACCTTGATACTCTAGGGTTCATCTCAATCACCATTACCTCCCCATCTTTAGGATTAACTGCAAACTGAGCATTTGAACCTCCACATTCAATTCCAATTTCCCTTATTATTGCGACAGAGTAATCTCTAAGGCGTTGGTACTCTTTATCGGTCAAAGTCTGAGCAGGGCTACGGTTATCGAATCTCCTGTGTGGACACCCATAGGATCAATATTCTCAATTGAGCATATAATCACCACATTATCAGCCAAATCCTGAATAACCTCCAGCTCATATTCCTTCCATCCCAATAATGATTTCTCCACAAGAACCTGTGATGTTACACTTGCAGCAAGCCCTGACTTACAAATCGACTCAAACTCCTCTCTATTGTAGGCAATCCCACTTCTGCCAGCGCCTAATGTAAACGCAGGCCGTATAATCAAAGGGGATTCTCCAATACAATTCGCTATCTCAAAACACTCCTCCAATGTGGTACCAATCCCAGAAGGAGGTGTTTTAATCCCAATCTTCTTCATTGCTTGCTTAAACAAATCCCTATCTTCCGCTTTCTTAATCGCCTCAAGCTTCGCCCCAATCAACTCAACATTATATTTCTCCAAGACCACACTTTCAGCTAATGCAACAGCAAGGTTTAAAACAGTCTGTCCACCCATAGTGGGGAGAAGAGCATCAGGTCTCTCTTTCTCAATAACTTGCTCGACTAACTCAGGCACCATCGGGGTAATATACGTTCAATCAGCCAAGTCGGGGTTGGTCATAATCGTAGCAGGATTGGAATTTATAAGAATAACTACATACCCATCTTCTTTCAAAGCTTTACAAGCTTGGGTTCCAGAGTAATCAAACTCACAAGCTTGATCAATCACAATGGGACCTGCTCCAAGTATCATAATCTTCTTAATATCAAATCTCTTCCCAATTGAAGACCCATTAAACGATCCACTTCCCGAATCGACAATCCCATTCTCATTCCCACAACGCACTGGTTTGACTTCAACCCGAGTCGAACCAATGCACTGTCTCCGTAAATATAAGATTAAAGATGAAACATTTAGCTTAGTTCCAGTGTTCTTCACGTACAAGAAGAAGCGAACCGCAGGGGAGATTGGCAATGAAGGGTTTACAGTGACTCTAGTTGGAAAATAATCACATGGGTTCATACAAAACCCCATTTTTAACACTCTCAAATCAAAGAGAGAGATCAAAGCTTTGAATGAAGGTTCCAAATAGAGGGGTTTAGGGAAGTAATGTGAAGGATTTGGGGATTTCAAATCGAGAAGATAACAAATCAAAATCAAATTTATTGGGAATTCAAAGAAGAATAAGAGATTTGAATTTAGTTACCGTTGAGCATCTAGGGTATATGGTTAAACTTTCTCTCTTTCTTCTTTGCTCTCAGCCTCTCATCGGAAGAAGCTACTTCAGAGTGAGAAAAAAAAAAATGCAAGAGTTTGGGAAATAAGTTGAAGAGGGGGATTTGTTTTATAGTAATTGAATTCTTGTAATAGTAGTAACCTTAATCAATCGGAGATTTATAAAACCTAATCTTAAATTGAAAAGTTTGTGAGTTTCAAGCTTGGATGTTTTGACGGGAGATTGAAGGGAGGCGTTGCGAGAACGAAGGGCCTTGAGAGAATGAGGAATTGATTGCGAGGAGTTCAGTTAGATGAGAGGTAACTACGGGATGTGCTTATCGAGTCTATAAGTAATTGAATTCTTGTAATTTTGTTTTAATATTGGATTGTTAAGCTGTCGGGCGATTCAACAGCCTGTGAGTTTTTCTCCTGAGAAAGGTTTCTCACAGGCTTAAAATTGTTTGTTCTTGTGTTTAATTTACCTTTGCTTCTTGTCACTAAGACATTGGACAAACTTGACTTAGGTTAGGGTTAGACCGTTAATTCAAGGTTTTTCGGACATATTGATTTTGACCTAAAATTAATCGAAATCAGTTAGTCTCAAGTGATTATTTATTTTAATTGGTATCAGAGCGGTTGCACTCCGAGGCTTAACAGCCTGAGCGTGAATCCTAACTCGATTATTTGAGATTGATGAATTCCGAAAGATTTGGAGGTCCCATAAATCGTCCGCCCCTCTTCGATGGCAAAGACTATCTTTATTGGAAGGTCTGAATAGTTGTATTCTTACAATCACTCGGAGAAGATGTCTGGATTGCAATCGAGGATGGATGGATGCACCATACCATGATGAAAGAAATGGGTGATGAATCTGAAGAGGTCCTTAAGCCTAGGAATCAATGGTCTAAGGATGAAAAAGAAGTTGTTGGTTATAATAATAAGGGTCGCAATGCTATTTTTTTGGCTGTAAGCTCAAGTGAGTTTCGACACATATCTGTTTGTACCACTTTGAAAGAAGCTTGAGACATATTAGTTCGAACTCACGAAGGCAATGATACAGTTAAGGAAATAAAATTGCAAATGCTCACCTCACAATTTGAGAATATTTGAATGGATGAGAATGAACCCTTTGATGAGTTCTATGCGATATTAAGTGACATTGTCAACACTAGTGCCGCATTAGGTACAACTTACTCAGATGTTCAAATTGTTCGCAAAGTTCTAAGATCTCTTCCAAATAGCTTTAGATCCATACGTGATGTTATCGAGGAAGCTCATGATCTTATGAAAATGAAACCAGATACATTAGCTGGAAAATTACAAACTTTTGAACTCGAGATAAAAATATAAAACCTTGAGAAGAACCTGAATGTTTCTTTTAAATCTTTATCTTACTCTTCTTCTTCTAAGTGTACCAAAGAATCTGACAACTCATCTGATTCAAGTAATGATGATGGGTCCGATATAGATTCACAGATTCCCTCTATAAGCAACTAGCTTAAAAACCTTGTAAAAAATGTCAATTTCAAAAATAAGGGTAATCAGTGAATTACAAGTCACGAACTCATGATCAACTTAAATTGAATAACCGGCAGACCAACCTTGACACTGACCTAAATCAAGTTGAATGTTATAAGTGTCACAAGTTTGGTCATTATGATCACAATTGTCCCAATAAGAAATCTAAAACTAATTACAAAACTATGAACATTAATGTTACTTGGGATGATAGTGATGATGAAAATAATAATAAGGATCATCCCCAAGTAGTTGAGAATAGACAATATTACACATATCCTGTTTTTCTAAATTGTAGTAATGATAACTCTGATGCATTCAAACTTGAGAATTTTATTGAAAGTCAAAGTGATCATGAAAAAAATGAGTTTGAGGGCCTAAATCTTGAAGTCTTGTATGCTCAGACTCTTGCAAAGTGTATTAAACTTGGTAAAATTAACAAAGTTTTAAAAGACCAAGTTAATATACTCACGCGTGAACTTCAAGAAAAAACTGAGAATACAAATCAAGATATAAGAATGCTTGAAGATGAGAAACAATACTTCCATTACAAGGTTGTGATTTTAGAAAAAGAAGTTCATGATGCGAAGGAGAAAATGAAATCAACTTTAGACGAACTTCATACGGCCAAACTTGATTTAGTTTTAGCTAAGCAGAAACTTGAAATTTTTTGTCATGGAGAAAAAAATATTGATATGATGTTATGTATGAGGAAAACGGATACTAATAAAAAGGGTATAGGATATGAAAAACATCTCTCTAATGCCAAGACTCCTCAAGTCACAAAATTCGTCAAAGTTATTGTTACTACATCATTGTCCAAACATATTATAATATGCTTCACTCGTAATCAAGCCAAAAGGTTCTCGTACTCTTATATTTATTATTGTAGAATATGTGGTCGAAAGGGTCATATTGTGTCTTATTGTAGATTTGTTGGATTCTATCAATTATATGCTCGACCATTCTATGGGCAAAGATATAACTCAAGTGTGATTACTACTAATGTGAAAAGTAAGAATGTAAGTAGGTGGTTTGCTCAAGAAATATCACTTCAAAAGGTTAGTCGGGTTGTTTGGGTGCGAAAAGATGACTTGTCGCCATAGATAAGGTAATGAATATCAACTGAGACGGGTTATCAGTATGCTCCATTGATTAGGTACGTTTCTTACCTTGTCTCAATTTTTTTTGTTTCTATTTTTATTTTTAGGGCAGTAGGGTACTGTTTTTGTTTTTATTTGCACTTTGCACTTTAGGAGCTTTTGTATGTAGAATATTCTTGCTAGACTTGAACTGTGTTTTTGTGTAATATTCATTCATGGGATAATTATTTGGTAAAATCACATTTCACAATAGTCATTGATCTTCTTGTTTAAACTAAAAGTTTATCGTGGTTAGAACCACGTGAGGATAACTGTAGAGACTTCGTACCTAATGTTATGTGATGATCTAGCCTTTTTACAAGCTTCGAGTATTATTTCATAAATTCTTTCTAGATTTAGCATTTTTTTTTCTGATCTCATTTTTTATAATCAATTGTCGATGGTAACTTCAAGTTCAAGTTAATCTAATAGAACATTCATCATACTTTATTTAAGATAAAAAGTTACTATGTGAGAGCGGAGATATGATGATAGGCTTTTTATTGTTATACCTTTTTGACCTTTGTCTGTGCTTACCCAAATTTTATCCACTTGCAGCCCCTTGTGCCTTAAAATATGTCGTTCATTTTTTCTACCCAAATCCTTTATTAGTTTACTCACTTGTTCTGAGACTTTTCAGTAAAAAAAAGAAGAATTTATTTTTGGGGAGAGATGAATATTAGAATAGAGTGAGTATCCCTAATGTATTTGCTAGTATATCAATTAGAGTCTTGTAAGAATATAAAAAAGAAGAAGGGGAAAAAGTATTCTATTCCATGTGTACTTAATAAGAAAAAAAAGTGACAGAAGGTAGACTCAATTTGTGGAAAGATGGGGAGTTAGTGTAACTATAGTCTCAGAATGCCAGCAAAATACCTACTCCGTCATGTCCCTTCCCTTGCCTATATTATAACTTTTTCAAGACTTGTTTGATCTTAAGTTTAGCATAGTCAGTTTAGTAGAGATGAGAGATAGGGATTCTATGTTAGTTAACTTGACACCATCTATGACAATTGATTTCCTGTCCGTGAGATCTTTCAATTTATAGTGCGCAGTTTATTTGATGAAATTTGAATTTTTTTATTCACATACTCATATTCATATTTCACACAGAGTGTTTGCTAGTCAATTATCAATAATTTTTGAGTGACCACCTTAGTGAGGCCTAAGTTAAAATAACTTTCCAATATAATATTCTTATTGCGGCTAAGTAATGCGTTGAAAATTGGGTATCCATTTGAGTATGCACACACACACACCAAGTAATTCATTTAGTGATTGTTTAATAACACATGGGCGATGTCTTGGTCTTTATAGAATATTATAGATTCATTGTCTTTTTATCATGCCTTGTGTTTAGGGGGAGTGTTGTCTTCTTTTGCTTACTTATTTTAGAGACACTCCCCATGTGTGTTTTCCTTCTTCTTTTATTCATTTTAAGGGGGTTACCATTTTTTTAAGGGGGAAATGCATCTTATTTTGGGGTATTGGTGCTTATTGTTTTCCTAACTACATGTTCGTTTTTGTTTAGTTTGAAATATGAGTATCCTAACAGTCCGTTTTTTCAAAATATTTGCTTTGACATTTGTTGGTATATATTTCTCATTTATTCTGTGTTTAACTCATTCAGTGACTGTTATACTTCTCCTAATATTTGCTATTTACCCTTTGTTCATCTGGGCCAAAAGGGGGGAAAGATAATTGCAGGGCCCAGATTTCGTAAAACTTGAACTGGCTTGAAATCGATCCTTACACCAAGAACTACTATGCCAAGAATTAAATAAGTGATAACACTTAACACAGGGGATTTAGCGTGGAAAACCTGTGAATAGGTAAAAGCCACGACCTTGAGTGGAAGATTTTGTAAAAATAGTATTATTGCTTGAGAAAGTGGAAGAATCTGATTACAAGAGTTAATCTAAGATAAAATAGCTAGATATCAGATAATTGTATGTATAGAATTCTCCGTCGGCCACCTTATTTCCTTAGGATCTCTGCCCTTTTATAGACTCTGCTCTCAGTTTGACATCGTGCTCGAACACGTTCTCCTGAAAGTAAGAGTCATGGGCAGTTGAGTGTGTAACTGCAAGCTCGTGGGAGACAGGTGTCTGTTAACTTGTTATGTTTACATCTGTTGTGGACGGCCCACGCTCTGCTTGAATTCATGGTCGATGTGTAACTGTTGACATATATATCACGTGTGAGCCTGGTACCGAATGAGATCGAGTGATAAGTAAGTTCGAGTATCCCATAGCTCGAGGAATAAGTCCCTACAATAATCCTGATAGGTAAGCCAAGTAAGTTACGTTCTTTTCTGAATCCCTTATTTTATTTGAACAGTTACGTGATGTATCTTGTTTAGTGTATAGGGATTCCAGAGTATATGCTATAGAATAAAAGTGGAGCTTTAAGCGTGAATGCTCAGTGATTGAGTCAGTCCATCGAGTTGTATTTTTATTTCTTATAGTCCTAGTTTTGACACTAAATAAACCAAAGGGGGAGATTGAAACATCAATATTTAGAGTTTGTTTCATTCCGTGTATAGAATAGGTGTCAGCACTTCCTCGTGGTTATTCGTCATCAGATATTGCACGTAGAGTGACTACAGCTGGACTGACACTGAACATATAAGTGGATTTGTATCTCCATACTCTAAATGTCAAGCCCATAGTATTTTACATAGTATGAAAAGAAAGTGATATATCTTTTTGAGAAAAATAGGTCTTTGTTCAAACAGACTTTTGTTCTGCTCGAATAAGATCTTGTTCGAATAAGAGTAAGTATCTATTCGAATATTTTCACTAAGAACTATATTTGTTCGAATATGATTTTGGTTCTGTTTGAATAAAACTTATTTTGTTCGAATAGACTATTTTTCTATTTGAACAAATTACCTCAGAACTTTATTTGTTTAAATAGGATCTTGGTCTTATTCGAATAGAAAATATTTTATTCGAACAAAGGTCAGGTTTTCAGTTTTCCTATTTAAGACATCTTTTCTTTTCTCATAACTTGCATCTTCCAAAGCCTATTTTTTTAGGGCTTGATATTTTAGAGAGAAGAGAGATTTCTTTGAGTGATTCAATGCGAAGTAAAACTCAAATAGAATCAATCAGAGATTTAGAAAACCTAATCTTAAATTGATAAGCTTGTGAGTTTCAAGCTTGGATGCTTTGACGGGAGATTGAAGCAAGGCGTTGCGAGAACGAGAAATTGATTTCGAGGAGCTCAGTTAGAAGAGAGGTAGCCACGGGATGTGCTTATCGAGTCTGTAATTAATTAAATTCTTATAATTTTGTTTCAAGATTGGATTGTTTAGCTGTCGGATAATTCGACAGCGACCTGTGGGTTTCTCTCCTGAAAAAGATTTTCCACAGGGTTAAAATTGTTTGTTCTTGTGTTTAATTTACCTTTGCATGTTGTCACTAGGACATTGGATAAACTTGACTTAGGCTAGGTTTAGACATTGATTAGTAATTTTATAGAGTTCTACATTGGTGTTCAGTTATCTAAGTTCCAAACGGCAAAGAAGAGGTAGGACCACTTAAAAAAGTTGTATACAAAATCAAAATTTATTTGATAGTATCAGTTAGAGATTGTTGTGTGTGGTATTTAGTAGAGAGACCATTGACTTTTATGGGATGATTACTGATCTTTGGGACCAACTTCCTTTGACTAAGCTCGGGGCTTACTGCTTGTCCGGATTGAATCACATACCGTGAGTATCAATGCTTAGTACAGTTTTTGGTTGCATTGCGTGACGATTTTGAGAGTCTTTGAGGTTCTAGTTTGCATAGGTATCCCCTTCCTAGTGTCGATTCTATTGTTAGTGAGCTCCTTGCTGAAGAGGATCATTTGAGGTCATTGGAAGAGCCAGTGCCCAAAGAGATTATAATAGCAAAGCCAAGTATCAACCCCGTGGACATCTCTGTAGTAGTTTAGAGGTTCTCCTCAGCCATATGGAGGAGTACCTCTATACCAATATGTTCGACCCCCTACACAATATCAGTAGTGTTGACCTACTCCTCTAGCTCAGTATGTACATCCTACTCTGTCAGCAACAATACCCTATAATAATGCATTTTTTCTAATATTGTAGCCTAGATAGAGTATTTTTTGTCTTCAGCGTCCCGATATCATTCTACATGCTGGTTCTACCTCATCTAGTGTACCTTCATGTAGCTGTCGTACTACATGAATTGTTTATTCTGGTGCCACACATTATATGACTAGCGATCGATCCATTTTTACGTATCTTAAATGTCCTACCATTAGCGTTACTACAGCAACTAGAACGTCTATGCCTATAGTCTGTGTTGGTCCTATTTTAACACCAAATATGTCTCTACCAAATGTTTATTTTCTCCCCTATCTTACTTTGAGTTTGATTTCTATTAATCAGTTGTGTATCTTTGGTTATTTTGTTTACTTTGCTGACTCATATTGTTTTGTGCAGGACTATCATTCTTATAGGCTAATTGGGACCAGTCGTAGAGATGGCGGTCTATACGCCTTAGAAATTTTTTAACCATTTTCTAGAGTTTCTTCTATTAGTTCATCTATTGATTTTTCTTATTTTCATTTTGGATCTAAATCTAGTAATTTTTACTTATGGCATGCTAGATTAGGTCATGTGTCTGGATCCCAACGAAAGTATCTAGTTTATATTGGAACTTTAGGTGATGTCCATTGTTATGATATTTCAGAGTGTTCTAGTTATAAACACATAACTTTTGTTGCTCTTCTATTTTCTATTAGCACATCTGTTTCTTCTACTCCTTTTGATTTAGTTTACTCTGATGTGTGGTGGCCTCCTCCTCATCCTACAAAAGGAGGGTCCAAATATTATGTTTCATTCATTGATAATTATTCTCGGTATTGTTGGCTATTTTTGATGAAACGTTGATTAGAGTTTCTTTTTGTCTTCCAAGCATTTAAGATTATGATCCAAACATAATTTTCTACTGTTATAAATAAATTAGGGTAACTTGGGAAGAGAGTATACTTCTGATGATTTTGCTGATTTGTTGGCATCAGATGGGATTATCCATCAGTCTTTATGAATGAAAACTCCTCAGCATAATGGGATTGTTGAGAGAAAACATCGGCATATCTTGGAGACTACAAGATCTATGCACATTTCTGCATTTGTGCCTAGTATCTTTTGAGGTGAGGCAGTCTTTATAGTTGTTTACATAATTAATTAGATTCCAACGGTTCTCACTATTAAAATTTCTCCATATGATCGTCTATGTAGAAGAGCTCCAAATTATTATATCTTGAAAGTTTTTGGTCGTATTTGCTATATTTTGTGCCATAAGGCTGATCGTGGTAAACTTTCTTGTTGATCTATTATGTGTGCTTTTCTTAGCTACAGTGATACTTAGAAGGGGTATAGATGTTATGATATTATTGGAAAGAAATTATATATGTATCGCCATGTAGTTTTTATGTAACACATTCCTCTATACTTGATTCCTGATCGTTCATGAGAGATTCAGAAGTTTGAATTACGTTTTGTAGATTTATTTCCTGATCCAGGAGGATCTAGTGTTTTTTAAAGATTTATCAAAGACGTTCGAGCGACTTTGAGTGTCGTTCAAATGAGTTGACATGTTCACTGGAATTTTGGCCCAGAGCCATATTTTGTTCGCACCACTTAAAGTATCATTCGAACGAGTTGTCTTGTCCTCTGGAATTTTTGCCCAGAGCCATATTTTCGTTCGAACGAGTTTGGCTTTGTTCAAACGACTAGAAAACTTTTTTAGGGTTTTAGACCAATTAGTCGTAAAGTCGTTCGAACGACTTCCTTGTTTGTTCGAACGACTCTGGCAGTATTTTTGATTATAAGGCATTGTTTTACCTCGAGATGCGTTCTATTTGTAATTTCGAGTTCCCAAGTATATAAAGGGAACTTAGGTTATTTTCTAGGTTATGTTAGATCTGAGGAGAGTTCTGAGAAAGGCCTAGGGTTTGAGAGTTTTCATTGTAATTACTTCAAGTATAAGTAATTGAATCTCTATTTTTCCAAATCTGATTAGTGTTCTTCGTTCTTTCAACTAACTAAAGCTTCTCAATCGTATTGTGGATTAAGTGGTATCATTTTTCCAGTTTCGATTCTCGGGGGATTGATTGTGGTTTATGGTCCTTACACGTGACCGTCTCAAACAAGTAAAGGAGAAGCTAGTGAGTCTGTTAACGATTCATCGCAAACCTAATTTGAAGACGAAGGACGATTTGGAGATGGACGAGGCCAACGATCGACTCACGCTTTTGAAAATGACAGTTTTCGACCTAACTTCTACTGTAGACGAGTTGGTCAGCCAATTACGTCTCATAAACCTTGTGAAGGCTTCTACTTCGGCAATACGGTGAGGCCGCTCTCATCAACGAGGCTGCTCGAGGAGAAAAAGGGGCTATAGAATGGGATGGAGATGGGGATAATGCGGAGGTGGATAACGAATCTAGTGATGCCAATTCCGTTAAGAAGCACCGTTAAGAAGCGCCCATGTTTTTGTAAGTCAATGAATCCTATGCATAATCTTTATCTTGGTTTTAAGATTAAGATTCCAGTTTTCGATGGTTCCGTCGACGCTGAGAAATTAGATAATTAGTTAGATAGGTTGGAGATCTATTTTTCAATTGATGAATATTCCAACGCTCATAAGAACTGCTTCTCAACTTTGAAATTCACAAGTCACTCACTCACGTGGTGGAGATCCTATTGGTAACGACATGATATTGGAAGTATGAGTTGGAAGGAATTCAAGGTTTTGGTGAGGAAGAAATTCTATCCAATTGGGTATGAACTGGAGCGATGGTACAAATGGCACAACTTGCAGAAAAAGTTTGGGCAATCTGTGCATCAATTCACTACAGAGTTTCATAACCAAGCATTGGTTTTGGATATTGATGTGGAGGAGTACGATGTGTTCATGAAGTATACGGGGGGTTTGTTAGAGTCTATTTGAAGAAAATTAAGGCTCTTCAATGTGGCAAATATCGAGGATTCCACCGTTAAAGCAATTGCAATTAAAGGCAAGTACTTGAAGAGTGACAAGAAAGACGACAAGAACAAGTCGGGGTACAAGGCTAATTGGAAGTTTGATCGAAAAGGGGAGTCCAAAGGAGAGGGGTCTTCTTCAAAGGGACTATCTGTAGTCATTACAATGCTAATGGGCACAATTCGGATAGATGTTGGAAACTTTACCCGGAGCTTCAACCGAAGGAGGAGAAGGGCAAGAAAGAGAAAAGTGCACTAGCCACAGTGATTGTGAATCTTCCTAATTTAGATAAGCCAAATCCTAAGCTTACTCTAATGTTCAAGCAACCTTTAGTTATCGATGAGGCAAGTCAGAAAGAGCTTTTCTTTGCCAGCATTCAGGTGAAGCAGAGCTTAGTCGAGGCCATCATGGATCCTGGTAGTCAGAAGAATTAAATTTCTGAAGCGGTGGTGAAGAAGATGGATTTGGCTACTGTGGCTCATCCGAAGCTGCATGGTTTGGGTTGGATTCAGAAAGACGTGGAGTTGAAGATCACTAAGCAGTGTACGTCCAAGTTTATGATTACTAAGAAGTTTATTGATGAAGTGACATGTGAGGTGGTTCTGTTGGACGTGTGTCAAGTTATCTTGGGTAGACCTTATCTTTGGGACTGAGATGCAATCCTTTACCGTCGTGCTCACAAGTATTGCTTGGTGAAGGATGGGACTGAATTCATATTAATGCGTGCAAAGAACATATCACTACACGTAATTTGGTAACGGCGACTCAGGCAAAAATGTTAGCTAATGCGAACGGCAAATTTTTTTTTGCTGTTGGTATGACAGGTTCAAGAGGGTCCGTCGGCTATAGTATTGTCTACTTTGGTAATGTCTCTTAAGCAGTAAACCGATATAGGGGAGTTCCAAGAGGAGTATGAAGACTTATTTCTGGGCAACGAAGGGATGCCGCGTAAGAGGGATGTGGAGTATGATATCACCTTGGTGAATGGTAAGCCACTTCCCAATATTAGGTTATATCGGACTTCTGTTACAGAGTCTGATAAGATCAAGAAACAGGTACATGAACTTCTGGAGCAAGAAGTTATTAATCCAAGTTACTCACCTTGTGGCTCGCCGGTGTTACTGGTGCCACAGAAGGATGGGTCTTGGGGGATGTGTATGGATTATCAGGCTTTGAACAAGATGACAGTGAAGAATCGTTATCCGTTTCCATGGATTACAAACTTTTAGATGAGTTACAGACGGCTCAGTTTTTCACCAAGTTGGATCTTAAGTCGGGTTACCATCAAGTTCTAATCCGGGAGGAGGATGCTTGGAAGATAGCGTTCAAAACCAAATAGGGCTTATTTGAGTGGTTAGTAATGCCTTTTGGGTTATGCAATGCTCCGGCGATGTTTATGCGGCTAATAAATGAGGTACTTCGTGCGTTTATTGATGATTTTGTGATTGTATATTTGGATGATATCTTGATATATAGTCGTATATGGTAGGAACATCTTGGGCGCTTACGTAAAGTGTTGGGCGTGTTGCAATCACAGCAGCTTTTTTTGAACGGGAAGAAGTGCGAGTTTGGGAAACGGGAGCTAGTCTATTTGGGCTTTATTGTTAGTGGCGGCGAGCTTAAGGTTGATCCAGAGAAGGTCTCGGTCATTACTATTTGGCCTAGACCCCTCACAGTGACAGAAGTAAGGAGTTTTATGGGTTCTTGTCAGTACTTACGAAAATTTATTCGGCATTTTTCACAAATAGCCGTACCGCTGCATTCTTTGAGAAAGACTGGGATACAGTTTGTGTAAGAAGATAACCATGAGAATACCTTTTAGTTACTGAAACGGAAGATTACGGATGCACCAGTGTTAGTATTGCCTAATTTATAGCAGCCTTTTAAGGTCAAGCCAGGTGCGTCAGACTATGCATTAGGGGCAATCCTTTTACAGGATGGGAAGATGGTTGCTTTCCATTCTGAGATATTTACAGGAGCAATACGCAACTATCCTACCTACGATAAGGAGTTCTACGCAATATATCAATCAGTTAAGCATTGGCGGCGCTACTTATTGGGGATGGAGGTTGTGGTACATTTCGATCACAAACTGTTACAGTTCTTATCTACGCAGTCCAAGCTTCAACAAGCTCGCCATATGAAGTGGATATCGTACCTTCAACATTTTACCATATTGATAAAGTATAAGAAAGGAGTGGACAACAAGATGGTTGATATGTTATCTCGACCCTCATTACCAACTATTTCCGCTTTGTTGGTAGCTATGCAAATCCAGCCGATTGTTCCTTCTGAGTACGTTTCAGGGTATGACGACAACAAGGAGCTCAGTGTGATTCACGAGAAGTTGCTGCAGGGCAAGACGTGCGAGTATGTTTTGAAGGATGATTTGATTTATAGGGGCAGTCTACTATGTATTCCTGAGGGTGGAGACCGTTTACAGTAGATTTGAGAGGCAAATTGTTCCTGGGTGGCAGGTCATTTTGGGGTTGAGAAGATTCTTTTAAATTTGCCGCGTTATGTCTATTGGCCAAAGTTGCTGGTAGATGTTGCTCGTGTGGTTCGTGGTTGCATGCTATGCAACACATCGAAACCTTCCAATAGGAAGATAGGACTGCACTTACCATTGTCAGTTCCTAGTCGACCTTGGGAGAGTATTTTGATAAATTTTATGGGTAGTTTGCCCATGACCAGGTGCAAGAATGACTATTTGTTTGTGGTGGTGGATCGATTCAGCAAGATGATTGTTCTTATTCCATACCAGAAGACGGTCACTGGGGAAGGAGCAGCGCGATTGTTTTTCAGAGACGTCTGGAGGTATTTCGGGATCCCTTCTTCTATTATTTCAGATAGGGATAGCCACTTTTTGGTGAATTTCAGGAGATCGTTATGGGGGATGATGGACACTAAGTTGAAGAGAAGTACCACTTTTCATCCGCAGACAGACGGGCAAATAGAGGTCGTTAACCGTACTTTGGTACATTTATTATGGGGATTCCATTCTAACTATCCTAAGAGTTGGGATGAGAGTTTACTGTATTTTTAGTTTGCGTTCAACTGGGCGATTCATGGTCTCACGTTGAAGTCTCCTTTTATAATTTGTTTGGGGCACTTGCCGCAAAGCCCTTTTGATTTGGCGTTTAGTCTTGGCGACAAGACTGTGTCAGGAAAGGAAGAAGAGGAGCAGGTTAAAGCTCAAAATTTCATTAAGAAGATCAGCAAGGTTCATGAGGTAGTTGAAGCTCAGTTGAAGATGACTCAAGCGAAGTATATGGCTCGCCACGATAAGCATAAGGTTGAGTGTACTTTTCTTGAGGGTAACCTCGTTTGGTTGCATTTGGGTAAGGAACGGCTTAAGGGGGAAAATAGGAAGCTCAAACTTATCAGTTATGGTCTGTTTTAGATACTCAAGAAGATTTGTGACAATGCATTCCAGTTAGATTTTCCACCTTTCATGATGATGTATTCGGTGATTAATGCCGAGCATTTGAAGCTGTTTGAGACGTCTCTTTTTGATGAAGACTCTGCAATCGATACTCACCTACCATCAGTTGATGACTTATGGATGGAAAAAGAAGATCCGCTGCTGGAGGATGGTATTCTCGAGCGGAAGGTTCATACTACAAGATGGGGTGCTATTGATTCCTTCTAAGTTGGGAAGAAGGGTTAGCTACGGAGTAAGTCGAAGTGGTACAGCAGGGAATTGGGCATCACCGCGTTCCCACATCTCTAGTTTAAGCTTGAGCAGGAGCTCAAGGCTCCTAAAGGGGGGAGCCATGATCCAGGAGGATCTAGTATTTTGTAAAGATTTGACAAAGACGTTCGAGCGACTTTGAGTGTCGTTCGAACGAGTTTACATGTTCACTGGTATTTTGGCCCAGAGCCATATTTTGATCGAGCGACTTTGAGTGTCGTTCAAACGAGTTGTCTTGTCCTCTAGAATTTTGGCCCAGAGCCATATTTTCGTTCGACCGAGTTTGGTTTCGTTTGAACGACCAAACAACTTTTCTAGGGTTTTTGACCAATTAGTCGTAAAGTCATTCGAACGACTTCCTAGTTAGTTCGAACGACTCTGGCGGTGTTTTTGATTTTCAGGCATTGATTTGCCTCGAGATGCGTTCTATTTGTAATTTTGAGTTCCCTAGTATATAAAGGTAATTTAGGTTATTTTCAAGGTTATGTTAGATCTGTGGAGAGTTCTGAGAGAAGCCTGGGGTTTGAGAGTTTTCATTATAATTACTACAAGTTTAAGTAATCGAATATCTATTTTTCCAAATTTGATTAGTGCTCTTCATTCTCTCTACTAACTAAAGTTTCTCAATCGTATTGTGAATTAATATTATGTTTACTTTGATGTATGAGGGCCTCCTCCTCATCCTACAAAAGGAGGGTTCAAATATTATGTTTCGTTCATTGATAATTATTCTCCCTATTGTTTGGTATTTTTGATGAAACGTTGATTAGAGTTTCTTTTTGTCTTTCAAACATTTAATATTATGATCCAAACACAATTTTCTAATGTTATACAAAAATTAGAGTGACTTGGGAAGATAATATACTTCTGATGATTTTGCTGATTTGTTGACATCAGATGGGACTATCCATTAGTCTTCATGAATTAAAACTCTTCTGCATAATGGGATTGTTGAGTGAAAATATCGGCATATCAACTACAGGATCTATGCTCATTTCTGCATCTGTGCCTAGTATCTTTTGGGGTGAGGCAGTTCTTATAGTTGTTTACATAATTAATCAGATTCTAATGGTACTCACTATTAAAATTTATCCATATAAGCTTCTAAATAGAAGAGCTCCAAATTATTATATCCTGAAGATTTTTGGTCGTATTTGCTATATTTTGTGCCAAAAGGCTGATCGTGGTAAAATTTCTTGTTGATCTATTATGTGTGTTTTTCTTTGCTACAGTGATACTTAGAAGGGGTATAGATGTATGATCTTATTGGTCAGAAATTATATGCGTTTCGCCATGTAGTTTTTCTGGAACACATTCCTCTATACTTGATTCCTGATCGTTCACGATAGATTTAGAAGTTTGAATTACATTTTGCGGATCCATTTCCTATAGATGACACTAGCTTTTTATCTGATATACTGGCCACAATACCTATCATTAAGTCCATTCCATTGACTCTTGTTTCCATTGGATCAGTTCCTTGACGTAATCCCGTCTGTGATCATCGTCCTCCCAATAAGTTCTGTTTTTTCAACTCTTGTTATTCGATAGAGTTTGCTTTATTTCTGACCACTATCCATAGTTACTCTAAGTCGACTTCTTACAAAGAGGCCAATAGTGATCCTTTTTGGCACCAGGCCATGGATGAGGAGTTATCTGCTTTACACAAAACGGGGACTTGGGACTTGATGCCTCTACCTTTAGGGAAGCATGTTGTTAGTAGCCGTAGGATTTATAAGATAAATGCAAAATTTGATGGATCAGGTGAGCGGTATAAGGCTCGCTTTGTAGCTCATTGGTTTACGCAAGAGTATGGGATTGATTATGAGGAGACTTTTTATTGCTATTGCATCTGCCCGCCAATGGGAATTGTATCAAATGGAAATGAATGCATTTTTGCATGGTGCATTGGTTGAGTAAGTATGCATGAATCCCCCTCCAAGATTCATTCACTCACTTGGTAAAGTCTATAAACTTTGTAAGGCTCAGTATGGTCTGAAACAAGCGCCTCGTGCTTGGTTTGAGAATTTTTCATCAGTTATCCGTCAGTATGGTTTTCGGTCTAATGGACATGATTCTATTTTGTTTGTTCGTACTATAGTTGTAGGTAGTGCATTTTTTCTTTTATATGTTGATATGATTTTGACTGGTAGTGATCCTGTTGGCATATCATTGTTGAAGTTTCAGTTACAAGGTGTGTTTGAGATGAAGGATCTGGGTCCACTTTGTTATTTTCTTGACATTGAGGTAGCTTCGTCTCCTAAAGGCTACTTATTATCTCAGCCTAAGTATATTGCAAATGTTATTCAGAGAGCCCGACTTACTGATTCTCGAACTAATGGCTCTCCTCTTAAGCTTCATGTTCGTCTCACTCCATCTGATACGTACCTTTGGGGGATCCTACACTGTACCGGGTTATTGTTGGTAGTCTTGTCTACTGAACAATCACTAGACCTGATATCACCTATGTTGTTCATATTGTCAGCCAATTTTTTTATGCTCCTACACCGTGCATTGGGCTACTATCATTCGTATCCCCTAGTACATTTGTGGTACCTTGTTTTAAACCATACTAATTCTGGCATCTTCATCTTTAGTTCTTCGAGCTTATTATGATGTTGATTGGGCGGGGGGATCCAACGGATTGACGATCCATAGATTGATGATCCAACAGATGAGGACAAACGATAGTCTCTTTTTCTCTTTCTATTAAACTTATCTATACTAAGGTGTCCTAACCTAGCATGTCAAATTGAAGGACTATCGTTTGTCCTCATCTTATTAACATAAGAAATATAAGTGGAAAGAACTAATAAATCTTTTACCCATTTACCAGCATGGACTACACTCGACTCTATGCTTGAAAGATTGTGAAGACATTTGACATCATTTGGACCAAATAAGACGCAATTACCTTCATCCACTGCATTTTATACAAAGAAAGATTTTTCTTCATACCCGGTACTTGGAAAACACTTTTGAGAGTGATTGTGTCATCATCATTGGTTGTGACATTAACAACCTCCTCCTTTTCCACAAACCGGATGAACGTACGGTATTGTCTGCCATGACAATAGCATTATTTCCTTCATATCGTTGAAAATTGGAGAACTTGGAATTATTACCGGTGACATGATGTCTACAACCGGAATCAACAATCCATTCTTCCTCATAGTTAATTGAGGTTAATGCATTTACCTTAGTGGTCTCCACCAAAAAAAAATTTCCCCAATTTTCAACATCTTTTTGTTCACCATGTTCACTTGTGTTTTTAACCAAGTTGCAACCTTTTAAGCTTACAGGACAATTCTTCCTTATGTGTCCAAGTTTACCATAACAGTAACACTTAACACTTTTACGATTTCCTTCATGTTTACGAAAATGTTCTTTAATATTATCATGCTTCAAAGAAACCTCATGTGAATTTTCATTTTAAGAATAATACTTCTTCTTCTCATATTTCTTATTTCCAGAAAACAAAGCATTACTTTCACCTTTAGAAATCGCACACCCCACTATTTATTTAGCCAACGACTCTTGCGAAGAAAGAAAAATTTCAAACTCAATCAAAGATAGTTGGTTAGCCCACCCAAGAATTGAAGTAACAAAAGGGTTATACTCCTTTTTTAAACCACGATTGATATGTTGCTTCATTTGCACCTTCAAGATTGGTTCCTCCATTATATTTTTTATCTTTGAGAAAATTGAGAAATATTAAGCTCTCATTGAGTTAAAGTAGTCAACTCGTTCTTCAACAATTGTAATGGTGCTTCGTTCTTCTTATCAAATAAACTATAAAGAATTATCCAAATCTCACTAGCCGACTTATACCGCATGATATGCTCAAACAAATCATGAGAGATAGATCTCTTTAAAGCATACTCTGCTTTCACATTCTTTGTTTTCCATTTCTTCACATCATTTAAAGTTACAGGCATATCCTCCGGGGCCACCTTGCTATCTCCACCAGTATGATCCCATAGGTCTTCACCCAAAAGGTAAGACCCTGTTAATGTTTTCCATATCTAGTAATTTGTTTGGTTTTGCAAAAACCCAAACCCCAAAACTTTACTTGTCTCCATTTTAGAAACCATTACTTACCTCTTTACTAAGAGAATCATGATAACCACAAGCTAATCCTCTTGTGGCTCTGATACATAGAAAAAAAAGATGAAGTCCAATACCAGATATTCCCCTTTCACCGATAGTGGAACCGAAATTCACACTAGCCCAAGATTACAACCGAAATATAAGGAAAGAAGTAACACGAAACAAGAAAGTCTTGATATTAGATAATTCCTTACAAGATATTACATAAAAAAAAGTAAACTAAGCTTGACTCAAAGTGTGCATAAATGATAAGCTAGGAAAATGGCATTTTGCTTGAATGGTTTGAAAGAGAGGAGGGATATGCATTCAAAGGTCGTGGGATAAAAAAATCAATTAATGATAGACGTCTTAGTGCATAGAATGAAGGTGCATGCATTGGGAGATGGAAAGATGAATGTGAATGGAGTAATGGTGGTTTATGGAGAGAATATGAATATGCAAGTTTGGGTTTACATGGAAAATAAAATATACCTAATAACCTTCTAGAAAAGCACCTTAATTTCTCTATTATATCAGGGCAGTGTTTTTGCCGCTTTGGACAAATCTCTCTTATGTCCAGAGACAAAGAGGGGCCAGGATCGCATTTGAGTACCTCAAGAATCGCACGTGGAGGGGCAATTTTGGTAGTGTTATATCGATTCTTGCTTTATTTTTTATATCTCTCTCTCTCAACGCTTCCAAGTTTAATGTTCGAGTTTGTTTTCTTTTCCTCTCAAAACTTTGAAATTTATATTTAATTTCCCTTTAGCAGCAAACAGGTATGCTTCTCTCTCTCTCTCTTTCTCTCTCTCTTCTCTCTCTCTCTCTCTCTCTCTCTCTCTCTCTCTCTCATGTTTGTTGGTGAATCGAGTTCCTTCATTGGGGTTTTACCATGGCAATCAAAGATTGAGCTTAACATACTTATAAAATCTGAATCGCAACAACTAAGGGGTTTATCATGATAATCTAAGTTCGAGTATAGCACACTTCTTACTGAATTAGGTTGAACACCCTCCACAAAGTTTTATATAGTGCTTCATCCACACAAAAATTCACAATGGTTTTGGATAATTGGAAAATGTGGAAATCAAATAGGGATGATATTTTCTTTGTACAACCCCTATGGACTAAAAGTTGTGTAGTCTAAAGCTGTTATGGTAACATTTGGGGGAACCTCAATGATGGTAAGGCTCGAAACAAGAGTTCACGAGAGTTTGGGACAAAAGAGATTATTTGTGGAGAATAACCTCACAATAGGTAGGGTTTAGCTCAAATCATACATATTTTTTTGAGGGTTCTGCAAAATGGGGATTGAAATTCTTAAAGTGGGCAAAGAGCTATTAGGAATCCAAGATACCTTTCAAAATATTTTTCAGTTGTGGATATGTTGTACGTTTGCTTGGAGAACAAATGCCTCTGATCTGGGTGGGGAGGAGTAAAACATTAATGAATTTTTTTTAAGTGAATGATAGGGTTAATTTTCTTGAAATGCTTTAGTGGACAGAAGTGTTTGCTAGGAAAGTGTAATATCTTTAAAGTATTGCCGCTATATTTTTGAAGTCATAGCTATTTAAGTGTATCGCCTTCTTTACTGGGCACTATATGTTTACTAAAGAAATTTGGGATTTTAAGCAAGTTGAGAAACCTTTTTTAACTCATCTGGTGGATTTCCTTATACTATTAAATCTAAAAAGTTATCTGTAATAGCTTAATTCTGGGATTCAGACTTAGCCTTTACACCTGACGTGTTTAGATCACTCAAGAACAACAAGTAATAATTAACAAGATGATCTAGCATGGAAAACCTTTGAATAGATTAAAAACTATGACATCTCTTGAGTATTTTGAGATAGAAAAGGTGATGTTATTAAGCTTGCTAGCTTATTACAATGAGTGTTCTGAGAATGTGGAATGTTAGAGTGAGGATTCTCTTGTTCCTCATCTCAAATTCTCTGGTTCTATTTATAGGTCTAATAATATGACTATTTGATGACCATTAAGATTTTTAATGATGGACGTTAAAAAATATATATAAGATACTCTTTGACCATATTGCATAACGTTCAGATCTCTGTTGCTGAATAACAGCTTTATTAATGATTGTACACTTGTATAACTTGAACTATTGATGCGGAGGTCAAAAGTGATGACTAGGACCTAGGGATTCTGATTATGTCTTTAGTAGTGCATCATGTATGCTGATAAAGTCGAGGATAAAGTATGAGTCTGAGATGCGAAATAAGCTATTACAAGACGGCTCTCAACCAAGAGCACAAGGAACATCATGGGCGAGTGGTATTGGTTGAGAAGCTCGTACTTATATACTTCCTAATGTTGTTGTCTTGTTTCTGACTGTACCACATGCTCTGTTGGTGAGATCGAAAGTTCATATGTTGGTCGAAGATGACGCATGAGTCTGAGATGTGGAATAAGCCACTACAATCGCCCCTCTCAACTAGCACTACGAGAAATATTGTGGGTGAGTGGTGTTGGTTGAGAAGTATCATTAATGTTGTGGTTAATATCTGGGAATCATTTCTAATGTATATTCATGAGTATCTATTTGTGTCTTTTGGGTTTCCTAGAACCAATGGTTCTAGTCAATGTTGTTGCATGGAAAATCTTTCTGATGCTGGGAATTTGAAGAGTCGGCTTTAAATGTTGATCATAGTATAAAAGGTACTTTGAGTTGAGTTTGATGAGCCAAGTTTTCGTCTCTAAACTATTTTTCTTCTATTCTTGTTTCTGCTCTTAAAACTGTTAACTGCTGAGAGTATGGTAACTACCAGGAACCAATCTCGGGAGTTTAGGATTCATCAAAAAATAGAGGAATTGTGTATCCAATATTTTGGATACCAGCCTCTACATCTTTCAATACTAGTTCCTATGTCACCTATCTATCACTGTATGTCATATGAAGAGGTGATAGAGGAGGGGGTACAGTTTCACTATCTGTTGACGTTAAAAGCAGAGCACCAAAATGGGCTTTGATTATTGGCAGAGGAGGCTGTGACAACTAAAGATAAAGCGGCAGACATTCATCCAAAGGAGTCTCGCCGGTATCTTGCTAGTAAGTGGTTCCTCACGAAGAAATAGGACTTTTCGTCTTTCTCTAGCATGCGAGGAGGTGGGGGTTATGGTGGAAGAGGTGGCAATGATAGAGGAGATCATTTTCTTCTATGGACCATAGATATTGGCCATGAAGAAGATCTTTCATCTGTGATTTTCAGTTCTAATTGCTTCCTGTGCCTTGCAGCATGGGATCAAAGCTTGGAACCTACTTCAATTTTTCATCTTCTTCCCTGTTGACTGCTGATAGATGTTTTGAACTGATATTTGATGTAAATTGAAAGTAATCTGCAAATTGTCTAGAATGATAGTATATCTGTAAAGTAATATGTAAGAAACTTTTCAAACTAATGAAATATTACTTGTTCTATTATCTTAATGTTGTGTATCGAACTAGAAGTAGTTTAGGTTTTGCAAAGTAGAAGTATGCGAGTCTGGGGAATAGTAGTTTGTTATGTGGTATTAGCTGGACAAATTGAACTGTAAGGATTGTAATGTGAGGTGTGAAAATTTAGTAGAGTGTAAAAATATAATGATAGGAAGTAGATAATTTCTGCAAAATGACTGGGTTATTGAAAAAGTATATGGCTTTTCTGCGATCTGTGTATTCGAACTGGCTAAAAAATATCTCAAAATGTGGAAAGAGTTGATTTTGATTTGTAGGTGCAACTGCTGGACTTGCCGAATTTGGTATGCTATCATCTTCATTTTTGTGAGTATAAGATCTAAGGAGATTTCTCATAATATGAAAAGAATGACCTGTCACAATATTCTGAATTTTATGTTGATCTTCTACTGTTCCACAAAATTTTCTAGAAAAATATATCCTTCAGCCAAATCAGTGGGGTGATATGAATTTTAAAAGATCTTCCTGGTGGCTATAAAGTAGTGATTCTTGCCTGTTATGACTTGTGTCTTCTGCAGGGATAATTTTGCTGTGGAGGTAGTGCGATTAACCATGGTAAGGACTCGTTCTCAGTGTGCTCATCAAGCAACAGATGGTCAGCTCCATATTAAGGTTGTTAAACTTTGTGACCGGTATTTTCGTCTACTGCCTGATGATGTTGTATTACTGGAATGGCCATTAAATTTGATTGGACTAGATGATGAAGGTAGGCGTGTAGAGTATGATTACTTTTTCTAGTGTGATATGTTTTGTAGGCCGCTACTGAATACCAGGATGTGGGAACAAACTGTTCGACAGCCTGCGTGTGACAAGATTGTTTAAGAGGATGCAAGGGCAAGAAGAAGAGATATAATTCTGTGTGGGGAAGTGAACCATTGAGGCTGCTTTAGATGTAATTACAAAGCTCGGTAAGCCCGAAGTGTAAGAGCTTGCAATAAGTAATCTGTTTTTAGTATTTTGTGTTGGTACTCCAATAAATGTAAGATAAGGCATAGTTGATGCATTGATTTGATTGAATAAGAATAAAGTATTATATTTTACTGTTTGTGTACGGATATTGTGGATGACAGCTATAAGATTTTAACAACTGTATAGATATTTTTGAATTTTTAATATTAAACTATTTTAGGAATGTTGTACGATCTTGGTATAGTATTAAAAGTAAGGTGATTGGTCGTTTGTACTGCCTTGGTGAAGAGGGGCAAATTTTTTTTAATGGAAGACAATAGAGACAGATGTGATGACAGTAGTCGTTATCACAGAAGTCATGATGATGGTTTTAAATTAAAAGACATGCATGTAGATCTAGTAGGGGTGATTGACACGTGTCTGAAGGAGCCGTCATTTTAAAAACTGAGGGAGAGTATAAAAAATCGTATCTCTCTCCCTCATAAATTATCAATAGTTGCAGAGAGAGAAAAAAGTTGTACAAATTATATCTCCAAAGAGAGGAAACATTTAAGTTATGAGTGTGATATGAGAGAGAAAGGTTCGTCGGGTGAGATAAAACTGTTAAAAAAACGACGGGAGCGATAGTTTTTGGTGAAACGTCCGGGTAAAGTACAAGATTATTATTCTTCAAGCACTGGTAGGTGATATAAAGCTTTGTCTGTTTAATTTGTTGTTGCAAGTAATCTGTATGATATTTGATTTTTACACTTTTAGATTGAGGGGAACTGAAGTTTTGATAATGTAGGGGTTTTAGGATTTTTAGAGTAATTGAGGAGAGATTTTTGTAGTGTATGAGTTTTGGTATATGAATATACTGTAGAGAGAGAAAAAATATTTGCTTAGAGAAAAGGATGGAAACTTAAAATGATTGTTTTTTATTATGGCAAATTGTAAAGTAAACGTGTTGACTGGGTAGAAGGTGGGGTTATTTTTACTGTATAGAAGGTGTAATATGTAAAGTAGTGATAATGATAAAATATTTTGCATATTTGTAGGTCCAATATGCGTTATAAACCTAGCATTTCCACTAGTAGATTTAAAGTATCTTCCAGTTCGGATAAAATATCATCTTCGGGGAGGGAAGACGAGTGTAATGCCATGGGAGAAACTGTAAATAGTATAGAGATGACTGTAGAAGTTGAGGAAACCAGTAAAATTAAGAAAGTGATAGATAAAGATAATAGAAAATAAAAAGATAACTTATTTGTCATATACCCATAGGGAGTAGATGTAGGAAAATAATTTTTGAAACACAAAAAGAAATTACAGGGGGAATAGGGAAGCTATCTGGAGGACCAAGGTCACTGGTTTAGGGCCAATATCTGAGGAAAAGGGGAAGAGGTGGTATACTACCAAGTCCCTTGTTTGGAGAAGTGGAAAAGGGAGAGAGAGATTAGGGGGGATGTTACTCTCTCTTACGATAATGGTCTCGAGCTATCAGGCCCGAATGATAGGTTTTTATGTTACTTAAATCAGGTCTTATACGGCCTTAGAATTCCTCTGACCTTCTTTCAAAAAGGGGTCATGAATGTATTGCAGTATTGCCCTGCCCAGCAGAATGGGAATGTATATAAGATAATGAGGTTATGTGTGGCACTGAATGAAAAATAGAGAAAGGAAGGGATTGTCAAACAGTTCGAAGCTGAAGATGTGTTGAAATTTTATAAGTGGAAATATCTTCAAGGTCGATGTAGTGGTTACCTGTATAGTGATTCATCTAGGCAAAAAATAATTGACTTTGAATCTGCGGGTAGACCATGGAATGACCACCTTGTATGGGTAAAGGGTAACTATATGCAAGTTCCAGATGAACCAGTGCTCAAATTGGACCATAAATATTATAACCTGTGTAAGTAACGTTGACCAATCTTCAAGTAACCAATGATATGTCTTCGAGCTGTTAAATAATGTTTTGCTCCTTATTTTGGCAGAACCCAATCTTTCATCGGTACCTGATAATACCAGCTTGTTTAACTATATTACTCTTGATTAGGTCAAGTTAAAGCAGGTGCTGGGGAACTTGGTCTTTGCAAAGATAAGAGGGTAGATTCCGTGGTACCCAAAGTACAGCGGGCTCACGAGAAACGGGTTATGATTGAGGGGAAAGCTTGTTTGATTGTTGATGATGTTCTTAGTATTCCTCCTCCTGCACCTCAAAATATGAAATGGCCTACTCGGAGGACGAGAAAGTCAGCTCTTCCTGCTACTGGGGTGGTGGTCGCAGAACAAGGGATCATAAAGACTGTTTCTAGAGATGCGGAGGAGAGACTGGAAGTGATTGTGGTTAATCCTGCAGAGGCTAAGAAGAACTCGATAAAGAAAAAATGGCATGGGGACGAGGGTAGCTCTCATATTAATCCCCATGCTGCAGCCAAGATGAGAGAGGTGGAGCTGAAATACTGTCTGATGGCTGGGACGGATCTGAAACAGCTCAATGACGAGTATTATGAGCATACTTTTGCGGTATGTTCTTAAAATCTTAGTGTCTTGCATTCAGACTAAGAGTTGTTGTGCTAAATTTGTGCTTGTATATATTTTTTCCTTTTTTACTTGCAGCTCGTAATGTTGTTGAAGGGGCAACGAAGTGTCTTGATAAGAGGAGCCGGAAGTTTGGGGTCTTACTGTGAAGTTTAATGTCCAATTGGCTCGTATTAAGGAGCTTGAAGATGAGCTCGAGCTAGAGAAAGATAAGGGGGCTGAAGATGCTAAAGCGGCTGCAGGGTTTGCAAAAAAGTATAGAGCGCTGGCTAGGCATGATGACGTTATGTCAAAATCAGTTGAGGCACTGAAAATGGAAAGGGATCACTTTATCCAATCTTATTATAATTTTGGATTGAGTAAAACTGACGTGGAGCTAGGCCGAGCTGGTAGATATGAAGAAATAGTCCTTCCTTCATATGTAAAGGATAAAGTGATGGCTGATGCTATTGTTTCTCCTGAGAAAATGTTGGACCTTCTACCAGAAAGTACCGAGCCAGTCCGATCGGCTAAAAAAACATTGAACTCTCTATCGAAATGTACTGAACCATTTTATCCTCCTGGGAAGATGTTGGATCCCCCATCTGAGGTAGAAATCAACAAGAATCTCAAATCAATCTATGGTACCCTATTTTGAGTTATACAGTTTGTTTGATTTGAATGTGATTGTACTCTGTATTGTCGTAAAATGTTTAAGCTTGATTGATGCTTTGAAATATCCTCTTCTTGAATGTCTGTTTGATAAAAAGATATTTACAATCTGTGTAGGAGATTGAGAGATTGAGATAATCTAATTCTGAGCTGAAGAGAACGTTGAGTAGAGCGAGGGATTTTGTGGCTCGTATTCAACAGGTACTTAATAAAGCTGAATATGAGATAAGATAATTTAAATTTAATTTAAAGAAAACTTTTAAAAAGTTATATGATCTCCAGTGTAGATATGCTAAGATAAAAATAGAAAGGGATGAGGTGTTATGAAGAGAAGAGGAATGGGGAATATTAGTTCAAAAACCAATAGAATTGACTTATTTTAATGACCCAAGAGATAAGGCTAGGTGTCAAAGTATGCTGATAACTTTAACATTATATTTCAAGGTCGAAGCAGATAGTGAACGGGATTTAAAAAAAGCTTATGTAGAGCTTTTGAAGGAAAGAGGTGTAGTTCTGGACCCTGCTCGAATTATATTTTTAGCTCAAGAAGTACGTAGTCATCATAGTTTAGAGGCGAGAAAATATTTAGCTCGAGCTGGTGTGTCTGTTATATGGGGCGATGTAGAATCTTTATCTGATGTGTTTGGCTTTATGTAGAATCGGAGGGCCATGAGAATTGTTTTTTTTCAGGATAAGAAAAGAGCAAATAGAGGTTCAACAACAATTAGAGGGTGAGTTAAAGGAGTTATGGGATGTGTTATTGCAACATGTTGAGCAAAAAAGGTCTTTAGCGAAGTGATTACCAAAAGAAGTGATTGTTCGAATGAAGGTAGAAGTTGATGTGAGAGCTTTAGGTGTATTGCAAAAAGAAACACATCAGCGGTTGTATAAGGCATAGGTACAGTTGAAGGGGCATCTGCATCCGTCGTGAGCAAAAGTTGCAACTCGGACAGAACATGAGCGTCATATAGATAGTGTCATTGCTTTTTATGGAGGAGACATGGCGAGGGTAGAAAACAAATTTAGGAAGTTCATAACGGAATGTGGGAAGGATTTTTATGTTGAGAATGTCAAGGCTAAAAATATGTTGTTTACCAAAGACGAAGAGGAAATTGTTAGTGAAAAATCCATTCCTACATCAAGGGAATTGTCGCCAGAAGAGGATGAGGAGGAGGTCGAGAGTCTGATACTTCGATCACGACACAAACAACGGCAGCAGGAGGTGGTGACTTTTATAGCTCCTATAGAAGTTCAAGTGATGAATAGAAAGAGTTCGAGAGATAAAGGGCAGTCCTCGCATATCTCAAAAAAATGAAAGCAGAGTGTTTCAGTTTTTTACCGACGTTGTATATGTGAGATCTTTGTATGCTATTTTGCTTTGATGATAAATGAAATCTATTCTTTGTGATGATAAATGGAATGATATATCGATATTACTCAGATATCATGTTCTTGATTCAAACTTGTTAACTGTGATATATAATCTGTCTGTATAAGCGAATTGTTATAAATATGAACTGTAATGACAAGTAAAATTGGTAGCTGTCCAGAGTCATTATGATGCATTACATGTTCAAAACAAACAATTGAACGTTGAACTAAATTTGTGTCAGGGGACACTAAAGAGTGCTACTAAATTAGAAGAACAAACAAAGTTGGAGATATCAAAAGAGTGAGAAATAGTGATTCGTTTGACTGATAACCTGAAAAGGAAAGAGGCTAAACTATCCAGTGAAGTGAAAAAGATAGAGGGATTAAAGGAAGTTATGCAGAAAAAGGGTGTTGAATATTTAAGTACCTTGGGGCAAACTAGCCATCAAGGGGTAGAATTGATATCCGCTCGAACTCAAATTACAAAACTGTTGGCAGTGTTAGAGGAAGAAGGAAGTAATGTGAAAGATTTGCAATTTTAGGTAAATATGTTGGAGGCGGAGATAGCTGATATGTGGGCTCGTGTTCGCAATTACGAAGTAATGTGGTTGGTTGCTAATATGATGATAAACAAGGTGGAAGAAACCCATAATCAATAGAACGAAAACATGAATAAGACTTGGAGCAAGGTATATATGCTAGAACGTGCGATTCAATTGCGTGAATTAGATATCTTAGAGTACAAAGCGGAAAACACGAGATTGCGTAATGCAAATACCAAGTGGGAGGCAGATCTGTTTAAGGCTGTAATAAGTCTTGATGATAGTACAGTAAACAAAAATTATCATGGGGCTGAAGTGGAGGGGGCAATGTCTATTGTTTGTCATAAGAACGAATTCATGACAGTGTTGGAAGCTCAGAATGCTTATGCGTGGAATGAAAAAGAAAAGTGGATAAAGGCTGTGCACATTTGGAAGCTATGCTAAAGGAAGCTCAAAGTAAACTTAACGAGCTTATTCTGTTTAAACAGGTAAAAAGTGAGGCAGGTGATGTGTACGAAAGAGATATGATAGCAGTTATTTCATTCTTTATAGCGGAGTTTAATAGATTGGAAGCAGAAAGTAAAATTGTATATGACAAGTTAGCTACAAAAGGTGTGCAGTATGAAATGAGGTTGGTTCGATCTGAGTATCTGGATCCCATGGTGTCAAGAATTAGGGCCCTTAAAGAGAGTATGATTAAGGATGGAAAACAAAATGTTGTGGGGAGGATGCCAGAGTTTATGCGTCATCGTCTGTATACGGGGATTTCAAGTAATGCTGAGAGTCCTTCAAGTGATAGTTCAAGTAAAAGCTCTAGTAAGGAATAAGGCATAATGATTGTGATAAGTTTTATTTATACTAAACGGATATAAATATAGCAAATAGAGTGTATGAAGATAGAATGATCTGTACTAACCTTATGATGAACCAACGATAATGTATGAATTGGATATCTGCTTAATAGAAGAGTCCAAAGGCTTTCGTATAGTGGATGGTTGGTTTGGCTGAGGTAACAAACATTGAAGAACATCGGTTTGGCAGAAGCCATAAATGACCTGTAATGAAATATATGATCAGTTTGACTGAAGCAACAAATGATCTGTAATGTAATAGATGGTCAGTTTGGCTAAAGCAACAAACGATCTATAATGTAATGTATGATTAGTTTGGCTGAAGCAACAAACGATCTGTAATGCAATATATGATCAGTTTGGCTAAAGCAACAAGTGATCTGTAACATAATAGATGATCAGTTTGGCTAAAGCAACAAACAATCTGTAATATATATATATATGTAATCTGTATATTAAAGTATTAGATGAATTGGTCAAATTAGGTGAACCGATAACTGACCCGTAATATGTACTATGTTTGGTCAAATTGAACAAACTAATGATTGACCAGTAATGTATTTAGAAGATCGAATTGGCTGAAGTAATAATTTTTTATATTAGAAGTACTTGTATGATATATTAGAAAAGTACTATCATATAGGGCAATCAGATACAAGTATTTTATTGTTGTAAGATTGACGTACAAAGAATGCTAGATATAATACTGAATAAAATAGTAAAAAGTACTAAGATGCATGAAGATCAAACATAAATATTTCATTGATGTAAGATCGAGATACAAGATGATAGATTTATTTAGAGAAGTATATTGTGATAGATTATCATCTTCGATATAGCTTCAATCTCCTCGTGTTCCAAGGATTAGGTATTTGTTATCCATATTCGATAGGGAGATCGTAAGAACCAAGGCCACTTTTCCCAACAATAACGAAAGGACCTTCCTAATTTTCAGCTAGTTTCCAAGCGCTGACTTCTTTTCTGTGTTTGAAGATTTCTCGAAGGACGAGATCTTTAATTTTGAACTCTCTATGATGAATTTGTTTGTTATAGGATCGGGCAAAAGCTTGGTGGTATCTTCCCAAATTCATGACTGTTTTATCTCTAGTTTCTTCGATCCAATTCATGTTGCATTCCAACTGAAATTCATTCTCCTCATTCATCATGGTATGGTCGCGTAATGGGTGATGATATTGTGTGGGGATGATTGCTTTTGAACCATATGCTAGTTAGAACGGCGTGCATCTAGTCGATACTCGAGGTGTTATGCGATATGCCTATAATACATGTGGTAATTCTTAGACCCAATTGCCCTTCTTCTCTGTCAAATGCTTTTTGATTCCTTCCATAATAGTTAGATTAGTAATTTCTACCTAACCATTTCCTAGTGGGTAATATGGATTAGAAGGAGAGTGGATGATATTGTACTGATTGAGGAACTCAATGACTTTGGTGCCAATGAATTGAGGTCCATTGTTGATTCTGATGAGATGAGGGCTACCAAACCGAATGATGATGGCTTCCCATATAAATTAGATAACTTCGTCTTCTCGTGTGCGACATAGAGGGACTGCTTCCACCCATTTCGTGAAGTAATCTGTTGCTACGAGGAGGTGCTTCCTTTTGCCTGGTGCAATAGGGAATTCATCTACGAGGTCGATGACCTATCATTTAAATGGCCAAATAACATTGTTAGAATAGAGTTCCAAGGCTGGAGCTCGAATTTGGGGGTTATGTCGCTGGCAGGCGTCGTACTTTCTTGCAAATTCAATGGCTTGGGCTTTTATTTTAGGCCAAAAGACTCTTTGAGTAAGAGCTCGATTGGCTAGAGATCGTCTTGCTGCATGGGAACCACAAGTGCCTTCGTGAAGTTTATGTAGGAAGTTTTAGGACTCTTTGTTCGATAAACATTCAAGGTATGGTTATGTGACCAAAATTTTGAATAAGAGATCATTTTCTACTACGTATTGCTTAACATTGTCAAACACACGTCTTCTTTCAGTAGGATCTTTAGGGAGTTCACCGTTAAATGTGTTTTTAGTTCCAATATATGGAAGGAAAGGTCATCTCAAACCTTCTTCGTCCTCTTCAGCGCCCCCAGTATTAACAAAATTTGAGCTTATGATGCTAATGCTGGAGGTGAATAATATTTCGATCTTGAGATATCGAGCTTCTGTACTGAGGACTCCTGCTGGATAAGCGAGGCAATCCAAATATATATTTTCTCTGCGTGGTAAATGTTAAAATAGTAATCCTCTTAAATCTGTGTATTCTATCGGCTACTACTGCTGCGTAATCATTTCTTTTTCCATTCTTCTGAAGCTTTTTTGTACAATAATTTATAATGAGTAAAGAGTCCGTATACACTGCTAACTCGGAAGCTCCAATCTCAAGAGCCATATCTAAACCATGAATCATTGCCTCATATTCAGCCTATTTGTTGGTAGCTTTGAAATTGATTTAATTACTTTATCGATCCTATTATTGGAAGGTGTGATAAGTGCGATTCCGATGCCTGATCCTACAGGTTCGGAAGATCCATCAGTTTAAAGACGCCATCCCTTTTTAGTTATCCAGTCTGACTTCTCTTCAATCTATTCTTCATTAGTATCCGTATAGTCTTCTTCCCAGTTGGAATCTTCTACTGGGAAGTCTGCAAGAAAATCTGCTACTGCTAGACCTTTTTCAGAATAACATGGTTCAAAACGGATGTCATGTTCGCCAAGAGTTACCGACCATTATTGCACTCGTCTAGACTTTTCTCGCTTGGATAAGATTTCTCACAAAGGATAATTTGTCATTACTCGAACTGAGTAGGCTTAAAAATATTGTTTCAACTTCTACGACGTGTAAACGAGAGCTAAGAGAAATTTCTTGATCTTGGTATACCGGGATTCTGTTGGAGTGAGAGTTTTACTGATAAAGTAGACAGGTTTTTCTATTTTATGATCAAGTCGAATAAGAACAAAGCTTAATAATTCGTCGGTAACTGTAAGATATATGGTGAGTTA
This sequence comes from Kingdonia uniflora, assembly GCA_014058105.1. Lineage (NCBI taxonomy): Eukaryota > Viridiplantae > Streptophyta > Magnoliopsida > Ranunculales > Circaeasteraceae > Kingdonia > Kingdonia uniflora. Next base: position 795,408 of record JACGCM010000440.1, on the reverse strand, counting down.
TTCCCCTTCGTTAGGTGTACTCATCACTGGTGGTTTACCCAAATAACATTTAAGTTCCTAAAATGCTACTTTATATTCTGTTGTCCACACGATCTCAGTATCCTTCTTAGACTTCTTTTTTGTTGTTCCTTCATGCAATATGACGAATAACTATCGACATCGATCTAAAAACTTCGAGACAAATCAATTTATTGTAGCAATCTTGCCTGCTAACTTCTGTACGTCTTTCTTCGTTTTTGGAGAAGGTACAGACAATAATGTATGAATACGATCTGGATCAGCTTCTACACCTCTCTTACTTACCAAATGTCCCAAGAATTTGCCTCACTAGACCCCAAACTGGCATTTATCAGGGTTGAGTCTTATCTTGTGGAAACAGAGAATTTTAAAAGTAGTGTGTACATCTGTAATATGGTTCTCCTTTTTAAGACTTTTACATAATATGTCATTAATGTAGACTTCCATCATTTTTCCAAGGTGATCTTTCAACATCTGTGCCATCAATCTTTGAATAGTGGCTCAAGCATTCTTGAGTCCGAATGGCATGACCTTATGGCAGTATAAACTATGTTTTGTTATGAAAGTTATTTTCTATTGATTTCACCCTGATGCGGCATCCATCACAGATAAGAGTTCGTATCCCGCAGTAGAATCGAGTAAATAGTTTATGATAAGAACTAGAAAACTATCCTTTGGAGTATGTTTGTTGAGGTCCGTGAAATCCACGCACACTTTGATCTTACCGTTCTTCTTTGAGACTGCTACAATGTTCGAGATCAATTCTAGACAACTAGTTTTTTGGATAAAACCAACTTCAATGAGTTTATTGATCTCCTTATTTACTTCTTCTCGGAGTCTTGGTACTTAAGTCATCTGCTTTTGTTTGACTGTTTCAGCTTTATCTTTCAAATTAAGCTTATGGCATGCCAAATTTGGATCAATTCTCGATATTTCGTGAAATGTCCAAGCGAAGACATCACTGTTGTCTTTAAGGAACTGGATGAGAACATCTCATTCTGTTGTGGGCAGAAGAGTGCCAATGTATATCCTTCTCTTGTCTCCACTAATTTCGATGTACTTTATGGTTTCTGCGCATGGCAGCTGGTTTTCTGTAGAGTTCACTGTATAGTTTTTTGTAATGTTTCCTGCTATTTTATGTAATTATTATACGAGTTATGGCTTTGATGGCTCTGGTACAATGGCAATAGAATTTGCACATGCTCAAGCTAATTTCTGACTTCCTTTGATTTTATAAATGCCGCTTCCATTCAAATCGCAGTAAAAAAAAATAGGTTGATGGAATTGCTTGTATATTGTGTAACCAACAACGTCCCATTATCCCCAAATAACGGGATTTTGCATTGATAACATAAAAGACAACGTCAATTATTGCATGTCCTGCTACAATATAAAGTATAATCTTTCCTACACGTTCTTCTCTAGAGCTGTTGAATCCAAAGATATCAATATCGTTGGGCTGTACCTTGTCGGACATCCCCATCTGATCTATCATGCTTTGAAATAGTAGCTCAATAGTACTACCGGTATCTATCATTATTGTGTGAAGTACCACGTTTCTCATTTTTAATATGATCACCAAAGTATCATGGTGAGGAAAGTTGACATGATGAACATCACAGTCATCAAAAGAAATGCATGTTCATTAGGAGCTGGATACAAAAAGTAAATGAACTTCTTTATCTTTCATTGATAGGTCGTGACATTGGCTGATACATCATCTTTTGCTTCTGTTTGATTGGTTGACAATCTGAGTCTCAATGACGTGACTAAGGGATATATGGTATAAATGCTTCACTCCTACTGGTTCTTCAATCTGTACGGCTTCTGTAGGAAGTTTGTAACTCCCATTCTTGTAACTCTCAACATCTACGATGTATTCATGCATTCGTCCATCCGTAAAAATATATTTTAACAGATATTGTAAAGCAAAATAGTATTTTGTCTCGTGATATCAGACTTTGTGGTGAACGCAATAAGGTTTGCTCTCAATAGGTTGAAGATATTGTGTATTGTGAAAAAAACTTACCCTTCTAAAGTATAGGATAAATGTTGGCTATGGTTACGACCATCTTGGGAAGACAGGGTTTTGGCAAGTTGCAACCCTTCTGAAGTCGTTCGTCATTAGATTTTGTTCGTTTCCTGTCTCCTCCCTGATCAGCAGCACGGATGAAATCTTGATTTGTTGATTGATCTCGAGCTGTCAATGTTGACTTCAGAGTTTTTTGTTTGTCGGACATCATTCTTTCAAGATCGATATACTCGCTGACTTTTTCGATCATGTCCTCCAAAGTTGTAGGTTTGTTTAGGATGAGGTACTCCTTTGCCCTTCCATCGACGAATAAAGCATTGGTGAAAGCCAAAATATTAATCTTATGATCGAGCCAATCTACTTTTCGAGCTAACTCCATGAACTTCTTAATGAATGTCTTGAGCTTCCCTCTTGGCATTTGCTTAAGCCTAAAAAGAGAATATAAATTCTCCTCTTTGTCTCTGTTGTGCAAGTAATTCGAGATGAAGAGTTCTCGCAACTGTTTGAAAGTTGTAATAGATCCCTCGGGTAGTGTGTGGAACCATCCTAGGGGTTTGCCTAATAAACTGGTAGGAAAGAGCCAACATAGAATGTGATTGGACGTAGAATGTAAGCCTAAAGCATCCGAGAACTCTTGGATGTGCTCCACTTGATCAGTTCCTTTGTATTTTTGGATCTTTGGAGAATGGAACCCAGTGGGAACTTCGCCATCCAACAGCTAATGTATGATCGGGATCTTCTATAATATGTTGTAGATTCCTTTAATTTGGGTCTGTGCTTCGAGCAGTTCTTTAATTCGCTTTTCAACATGTTTCTGAGTCACATATTATCGAGTTGTAGTGGTTGGGTGTGTAACGCTTCCTTTTCCAGGATTGTGGTCGCCACTCCCTTCACTTAGACGATCTTTTGCTGAAACTCAAACTCTTCAAGGTGGATTTTAAGTTTGTCTGACTCCGGTAAGGCCGCCATCTACTTTTTGGTGGACCTCCTGGATCGGAATAGGCACGTTGTCCCGTTGGTGATGGTTAGATTGAAGTACACCTCCTAAGTTCTTACTTTTTGGCAGAGGTCCTATTCTGTCATGAACAGAAATTCACAAGCCTTCTGGTTGCATGCCTTTGTTCATCTGGGCAGTGATCTGCTGACCCTGTAGAACCTTCAATGCGTCTTGTACACTTGCCAGCTGTTACTCCAGAGCGGTATGCCTTTCTGTTTCAGAATTTAAAGTAGCCCGCAGATCTGCTAGTGCGGCATTTTCCTCTACTGGAATGATTGGTGTGCTTTGACCTGGAGGTATCATTCTGAAAAAAGATAATCAACGGTTTCTGAGACAATGAGATTAAAAATTACGTTTTCCACAGACGGTGCCAAATATAATAGCCTAATTCTGGGATTCAGACTTAGCCTTTACCTCAGATGTGGTTAAACTACTCAAGAACTGTAAGTAATAATTAACAAGATGATCTAGCGTGGAAAACCTTTGAATAGGTTAAAAACCATGACCTCTCTTGAGGATTTTGAGAAAGAGAAGATGATGTTATTGAGCTTGCTAGCTTATTACAATGAGTGTTCTGAGTATGTAAAATGTTAGAGTGAGGATTCTCTTACCCCTTATCTCGATTCTCTGATTCTATTTATAGGTCTTATAATATGACCGTTTAACGACCATTCAGATTCTTAATGATGAACATTATAAAATATATGTAAGATACTCTTTGACCAGATTGTATAACATTCTGATCTTTATTGCTGAATAACGACTTTATTGATGACTGTACACTTGTGTAACTCGAACTGTTGATATGGAGGTCAAAAGTGATGACTAGGACTTAGGGATTCTGATTATGTCTTTAGTAGTGCTTCATGTATGCTGATGAGGTCGAGGATGAAGCATGAGTCCGAGATACAAAATAAGCTATTACAAGACGACCCTCAACCAAGAGCACGAGGAGCACCATGGGCGAGTGGTGTTGGCTGAGAAAATTATGATGTACCTACTTCCTGATATTGTTGCCTTGTTTTCTACTGTGCCACGTGCTCTATTGGTGAGGTTAAAAGTTCATATGTTGGTCGAGGAAGACGCATGAGTCCGAGATGCGGAATAAGCCACTACATTAACAAATCGCAGGAACAATGGCTTAAAATTTGCACCAATGCTTCATTAAACACGACCTAAATCATACAGTAAACACCACATAAATCATAAACCTTGACTCTATAGTTTATATATCCTTTCTTAAAACGATACACAATTGCAAGTATTGGACTGTTTATTAAGTATTAAAAGCCTAACAATCATTTCTGTATCAAGAAAAATATTATTCTTTAACCGGTGAAGATGATAAAGTCAAGGTACCAACTTTTTATATCACTTTTTATGAGTAGTAGGTACGGACCTAACGTGGTTTTACCACTACCCCTGTAACCAACTTTGCGCTCATTTCTCTTAAGTATTTGTTGTAGTTTTTAATAATAATATAACTTTGTTTTATTGCTTTTTCAGTATTCGAGAAATAGGAATTTTACCTAATGTACTATTGTAGCATATTTCAAATGCTGGAATGTTTTGTCGTAGATAGCTTCATTAAGTTTATAAATGAGGTTTGTAAAACTTCTGGGTTTTCTCTCGTACTTCGGTAAAAAAAATCAATTTTTCGTTGCTCCGCCTTTATGAATTTTGTTCAACCAAAGCTTGGAACTTCGTATCAAGGTCTTACCTTTTTTTCTTCTATCTATTATGGAGTTAAGATTGTATGTAAGCATTAGCATCTCCACATAAGTAAATCTATGGAGTTTCTAAAGCATGGTGTGGGGTTAAATCTTTACAATGGTGTTGAAGTTCTTATTTTTCATTGCCTTAAGCACTAATATGTTACTTTTGTTATTTCAAGTTTTATCCACATCATTTCATGATTAATTCTTGGTTTTTCCATAGCTTCCATCTAAGCAAGTGATAAGAAGCCATATTCATTGAATGGTATGTTATTTTTACTCAATTATATTCTACTAAACCATATATTTTATTTCTTAGGAATTGAATTATAGGATTCTGAAATTTCTTGAGAAACTTCATGTAGAGGAGTATGTCAAATTTTTTTTGACAAGATAGCATCAACGAGTTCCCAACTCTTATCCTTTCCAGCTTTCCCATTCTCATATTATACTTCCCAGCTTTCCAGCTTCATATGTTTTTGAAATAAGTTTTTTCTTTCATTGGTGAGTAGTAGTTGTGTTGATTTTGATTATTTCTAGAGCCCACGAAGGGAGATGGTCATACTTTCAGTTTCTTGCATATTGGATCTTTAGTTTTTATTTTGTTATCAAAACAATAGCATGGATCTTTAGCTCACATGATAGAGCGCTTGGGGAATGGAATTATAATTCCAAATATTTCAAGTGATGGCGGTTCAAACCCTCCAAGATTTGCTACTTTATGTCATACATTAGAGATAAAGACTTACAATTTAGACTTTTCATTATATACTAGGTCTTTAGATTCATTGTTCAACATTCAACATTGGTAATAATGCCTAGAATTTAGAATAAGTATTTAGGTTCATCCTCTTAGAAGAACAAACAATCTCTTAGATTGTATTGATATATTATGCGTTAAGATTTGATAGCATACCCATTATAGAAATGATGAATAAAATTTATGTACTGGATTGATGAAAAGGTCCATACAAACTTTGAAAGAACACTACTACACTTAATACACATAAATAGTTTAATGTGTACGCTTCCAAGTTGTGAGCTTGCTCACAATGCATGAAATAGAGAAATTGATGATATCTAACTCTGAGTTTTTTTACATCAAAAAAATGAAATTCACGGGATAAATTAAAAAATGAAAATGTCAATTTTCCATCAAAATGTGTATATTTTGAGTAGGGTAAGGGATACTAAAGCTCTTATTACCTTCTTCACTTAGGCGCCAGAATGTATTTATGGTACTGATGGCACATCGTATGCGATTTACAAAAACTTCAATGTGTGGCAAACTATGGGTATATACACTTTGAACACTTTTTTAGAGTTATAGTGCTGAAGACACGCAAAGTGTTATCGAACAGCGAACGTAGCCGTGGTGTGCCACGGGCACGACTAGTGTCTCTATTAAAATAGGGCGGTGTTCATGCCACTTTGGACAAATTTGTCCTTATATCTAGAGATAAAGAGGGGTTGTAATGTGTTATTGACGCCTCAAGGAACACACAAGAAAGGGCAATTTTGGAAGTTTAAGTTTTAAGGCCAAAAGCAAAAAAAATTAACCTCGACACTCTCCTCCCTGACAAAAAAAATACTTGAGTTCTTTAAAAAACAAATTTCTCCATAACCAAACCAGTTCTCTCTATCTCAACTGAAACCATGAAACCCTTTCTCAGAGATCAGCGCCTCCCTATCAAACTATATTTCTTTCCTCTATGAAATTTGGGTTTTAACAAATCGATTTGCTGCAGATGGGGTCACAGATATTTTCTCCTCTCTATATCATAATCAAAATGCTGAGGCTCGACTTCATTCAACTAAAATGATTTAGAGATGAAGATTTGATCTCAAATTTCGAATCTGCAATTAGGGGATTTTGAATGGAGGCTTCAAATCATGAAGTTTTTGATTTTGGGATTTTGGTGCGATTGATTGGGTTCAACATATATCCATTAAAGTGTTTATTTGGTTTGACCCACACTGGGATTTTTGTGTGATTGATTAGTTTGGGTTTTAGTTTTATCGATTGGTAGGGTTGAAAAATTCCTATTTCTAATTTTTCGAGGTTTTTCAAAGCTTATAAATTTGCTAAGTATGTGAACATCATCGCCTCATTCCTTTTGTGGGATTGATGATGCTACAAAATGTGTCGGTGAATTTGGTATGAAATTTAAGGTTTCTATGTGGCAAGTCATTGGGGTTGCTTATAATTGTGTTGAATAATGAAATTACTGATGGACAATGGATGGGAAGGATTAGAATTGCAAAAATGCCAATCCAGGATTGAGACCAATATGTTGAGTGTTTTAGTCCCAAGTTTCATACTCTATAGTTTGTGTGGGATTAGAGTTCCAAAGTGCGAGGAGTTATTCGGAATAACCATCTCTTTGGAAAGTTGTTTCAGCAATATCTCAAATGGAAACAAATTGGTACCACTTTAAGTGTGATGCTTCTAGCGCTTAAAACAATTAATTGGGTGATAGCAAGATGACTGCTGTGAATATCCCCTTCTGCGGCAGATTAGGTTGTACTTCTATAAAAATGGGAAGCCATCAAAACCAATTTTCGAGAATGCTATCTATCATGCTTGGACTTCATGTACACGGATTTGTGCAATGGGCATCTATGTTGTTCAAGATAATATGAACTTGGGTCTTTCATAGTCTATGACCATAGTTCCTTTATAGTTAACAGTGAGAGGTTCTGAGATGTTTGTTCTCCACTCTACTCAAGATGTTTGATGTATATGTTGATAATGAGCTCTTATGCTTATTAGTAGAAGAAAATGACACGTCTTAGAATCACAAGATATTCAAATTTTTGAGAGATTTTTAATATTTATAGTGGGTATTGTGTATTGTCACGGTGGTGGTGATGGTGCATATAACATGATTATAACGTCGGAGGCATGTTGAAAAATTGATTAAAACCGATTTATTAACTAAGGTGTTCATTCAAAAATGACTTATAGCTGTTGATGTTCTTCAATAATTTTTTAGGGGAGACCTTTTAAGACATAGTTGGAAGTGCCTATTATATTGCACCTGAAATGTTGAGCATGAACTATGGACCCGAAGTAGATATATGGAGCGCTAGAGTAATCTTATACATATTACTAAGTGGAACGACACTTCCACAGCTTCGGGATGAAAGTGAGAAAGAAATCATGAAATCGAATTTAGAAGGGAAATTAGATTTCAAAGAGTCATTGTGATGTAAACTGATTACGCTGAAGCCAATAATCAAGAAAAACACCAAATTTAACAAAAGGAATTAGGTTCATGAGGAACCCTAATTTTATTAATTAGAATCTTGTTCTAAACACGACTACTTTAACTTAATTAACTATATTAACTAACTAAGAAACAAATAACCTAGACCATCCCTTTTATAGAACATAAGGGGGGTTAGAATTAGAAACCCTAATTCTAATTGAAATAGAATTCTACTTAAACTGGGAAACTGCTAATAACCTAAGCTGGGATTCTCCAACAAGGCTCAAGTAAAAGACTAAAATACAAAACATTAAAAGCATTAAATAAACATAGATGGCACGGTGGGTAAACGATCCTATGAGGGATGCGCCATATCAAACCCTCCGTCTGAGAAGATTTTGTCCATGAAATTAAGGGGGTGGTGCTTCTAAGGACTCACCCACGTATGTGCATCCCAGTCATTTCCTCTTCACCCCGTAGAATGTGCACGAAATTTGTACGGTGGAACTCTTTTGGAAATCTTGAAATCTTTCGCAGAATTTTATGTACCTAGAGATTATACCCAAGAGCGGGGGTACGATGTCATCACCGACATCCCTACGTCCATCGACATCAAAAATAAAAAAACTGAGAAATTACTGTAGTCCGCTCCTCAAAACCTGCTACAAAACCTTCCCAAAATGGGTCAACATACGGACATAATTCTTCATATTGGGCCATCATCTCCATTATACGGATTAAACATTTGGATGCCTCAGACTTTAATATATGTACATGGAACTGTTGGACGATGCCGACCTGCATCTTGTGATTCATACGGGTCTCTTGAATCTACTGCTGAGTAGTACGGTGATTAGTAGCTACTGCCAAAGGTATAATTTGTTCAATCGGTTCTCTCACAGACTCACCAAATGGGCGCATCCTTAGATGTTGGATGATGTGGCTAGTAGGACTCGCTGACGTTATAGACTGAACTAGATTAAACTGAACCAGGTATAGTATGTGTGTTGTGTTGGTTACCAGTGATGAAAGGAACGAGTCTCGGGTTTGTGGAAGGCAATCTTTTATTGGTGGCATTACTTGTGTTGTGAAATATAATGGTAGTAATGGTCCAAATGTGTTAGACAATGGTGGGTCTCCCCCAATCTCTCTACTTTGAGCTTCACAATTCAAATATGTATCTTGGCGCTTGATCTGTATTTTGGAACATGTGATCATGGGCTTTGTTGGGCACGTGGGGCTGAGTTCTCCACCAGCAGACTCGGGTATTGTTTGTGGACCTCGTTTTAGGCTTTCTTTGCTGCAGACCGAGTCTTGCTTATGAACTGGGTTGTGCGGGTCGAAGGGGACCCAAGTCAGGATCACCCCTCCAAACTTATTGTTACTGTTCACGGCCGAAACTTCGCCGTGTTCTTTGACGATAATCGCTGGTTTTGTGGTACTTTTACCGGCGACTTGGGTATCGATTCCTTTACTATCTTAAACCCCAATTTTGACGCTCAAGTCCGCGAAAGGGTTATTTTGGTCCTCGCGGCGATGCTTCTCTCTAAAGAAAGATCTTCGGTTACGCCCAACATAGGTGGTTGGGGGGGCAGGGGCAGAAAAAAGGCTCCTCTGCCCAAAGCTTTGACAAGCCCTTCAAGCTTATCAAGATTATCTGATATCCACGTTATATTGTCGGCAAGCGTAGGTTTCTTCATCGCGGGTCTCCCAAGAGGCATCTTTGCTCTTGAAACTGACTACTCTTAGATCCAACACAGCTCTGGTACCACATTGATGTAAACTGATTACGCGGAAGCCAATAATCAAGAAAAACATCTATTTAAATAAAAGGAATTAGGTTCATGAGGAACCCCAATATTATTAATTAGAACATTGTTCTGAACAAGACTATTTTAACTGAATTAACTGTATTAACAAACTAAGAAACTAATAACCTAGACCACCCCTTTTATAGAATACAAGGTGGGTTAGAATTAGGAACCCTAATTCTAATTGAAATAGAATTTTACTTAAACTGGGAAATTGCTAATAACCTAGGTTGGGCCTCTCCAACAAGGCTTAAGCTAAAGACTAAAATATAAAGCATTAAAAGTATTAAATAAACATGGATGGTACGGTGGGTAAACGATCTTATGAGGGATGCGCCACATCATATTGACTGAAACTTTAGAAACTGCCAAAGATCTCTTGGGGAAAATGATTGAAAAGGATCCTAAGAAGAGAATAACCGCATATGAAGTTCTTTGTGTGCATTATTCTATAATTTCATTGTCAGCCTTGCTAGGCACATTTTACTCGATGTTCTTTTATGATCATTAAGTGTATCTGTGTAGTATTTGGCCATCCGTGGATTGTGGATGACAATGTGGCTCTAGATAAACCTCTGAACTTTGCTGCTTTATCATCTTCAGTCATTCACAACAATCTATTCGTATACCTATTCTTATTGGGGGAAAAGGATTCAGGAATCATATTCAAATTATAAGATAACCTTCGAGTATCTGAAGTGCGAACGGTACGTTGCTGTCTAGAGGTATCAACAGGTACCCCATATGAATGCATATCGATTCCAAAAGATGAACTCTGGGAAAAAATGGAAGATCTTCATAGAGAGATAGAAATAATGAAACTCTTATCTGAGCACCCCAATATTGCAAGGATCAAAGGTTCATATGAGGATTAGAGGGCTGCTTATATTGTGAAGGAACTTTGTGCACGCGGTGATTTCTTTAATCTATTTGCAGAGAAGAAATATTATAGTGAATAAAAAGGCATCCCTACTTATTAAGACAATTCAAAGTCGTTGAATCACTCATAGAAAGTCTAAAAAAATAAATAGGCAAAAAAAAATTCTAGTTCTCCCCCGACTACAAACTTCACTCGTTCAAAAACAAAACAAAACAAAAACTTGAGTTCACCTCTTTGATAAAATACCTCTCTCTCTCTCTTTCTCAGTTGGGGCTCAGCAGGTTTAGCAATTGCTATCTTCCTTTCCCTTACGACTCTCTCCTTTCGCGTTAGTCTCCTATCTCAAAGAGAATTCCCTAAGTGCCCATTGGATTTCAATTCAAAGCCGATTTACTGGTATGCCTCTTTGTTCTTACCCAATTGCGATTTTAAAGTCAAACAAGGGATATAATTGAATTGTGTTTTTTTTCTTGGTTCGTTCCAATAATCAAAATCTAATATTATGTTCTTTTGGGATCTTTTCTACAACAGGGGCTTTGTTTTGAAATCGGATAATGATGGAGGTCGATTCAGAGGTTGGGTTTTCTTAATCTTTGCTTATTGTTGTTTATTAAACACTGTATATTTTCTATTACTTCACTGTGATGATATAATTATTTATGAATAACAAGAATTTATTCTCCTTTAATAGCCAAATCGCAGGGTTGATGATATATGTAACGATGACGCTATTTTGTATCGATATGTAGATAAAGATGGAACAAAAGTTTTTGGGGATGATGAAGATGAATTTAGTATGTATTTACCCTCTTCTCTGTGTTTGTCAGATAGCAGCAATAATGACGGCATAAGTGGCGGCGATCATTTTACTTTTGCTCAACCCAAATTTTAGCCTAAAGCTAATGCCCAATTGTGGAAGCTATCGTCTACTATTAATGCTATGAACACATCGATAATATTTGAGAATTGGGCTACTTTCCAAGAAGCATTTTACAATCTAGGTAAGCATCTGGAGGTAATAATAAAGTACGAAAATAGACCCATGGTTTACCTTGAGGCTGTAGTGAACTTTGAGTTATCTTTGACATCATTTTTGTCTTATAAGAACCTCAAGGATAGAATGGGTTCTTCCAATGCTGAAGCATATATTTCTTTTGAATTGGGAATTTTTAGTTTTATAAATTTAATATCAAATGTTTTTTGCTTCACTGATCTCAGGTTGCACATCTTCCTTCTTTCCACGAGTGATTTGAATTCAGGTTTTAGTCGTCCACATCCCATTTCTTCTCAAGTAACTTTGCAAAATCCTTTAATATACGCATTTCTCTCTCTAAATACCCAATTCCCACTAAGATGTTGAAACTTTGCATCCATAATTAGAGTTGTCAAAAACACTTCGATTTGTTGGTTTCTTAGACGATGCTTCCTGGTAAATCATTAAGGATAAGATGTAATTTTGTATACCAAATAGGTTGCAGCTTCTCTCTCTTTTTCTGGATGTTAATGTTTTTATCTTTGTGTTAGAGGGATAGATGTGCATCGCAACCCAGCTTTGATCAACTGCAAGCTTTGGGTATATGTTTTTGTTTCTTATTTTTGAATTTTTGTTACAATTTCTTAATTATTTTTTGTTATTTTACAATTATGCTCCTATTAATGAAGATGTTAGATGAAATTTAGCATAAAATAAATATTATATCTTTCTCAACAAAACCATCAACCCCAGATGTTTGCCAAATCACAAAGCCACCAAAAGAACAAATTATCGATTTTTACGACAAAATTAATATACCCAATGAAGAAAAAGTGGGACTTTTGAGTGAAATGCCATCACTTGCATACTTTAACAATCTACTAATAGTTTTGGTGGAAGAATGTGAACTTGAATCAACTGTCAAGTTGTTTAACTTACCATTATGTTCATTAGTGCTAAATAGTCGTACATTATCGATTATGGCAAGGTGTTATTGCACCTGGTTTTGTGTTGTGTATATGGGGCATGGTGAAATTGATTTATGGCATGCAGATTGGACTGGAGAGGGGGTTCTAAGTTATCAGGTCATTTGATTGTGTATATGAGCAGTTTATTAACGTAAATCAGGCCATTCAAAATGATGGGGACTGGTAATGGAGTACTCTTATTAAAGTAAATACATATTTTCAACCGGAAGGTTTGGAGGAAAGTAGTTACTGTTGACAGTCTAATACAAGGCATAATACATTTCCCCTCTATATGTGTATGCTCCAGTGATGGATATATAGAAGACGAAGACCTTGATCATCTGATGATTCATAGTGACATGGAAAAAAGGAGTATTGCTACATTTCTGTAGAGCATGTGGCATATCTTATATTAGCAATCATAATACATGGTCTAGGCAAGGAGTATGGTTGGCTCAGGCTAACAGATCCTCTCAAATGGGGATTATTACTGGCATGATTCCTTCTTTGATTTTCAGGGAACTATGGAAATCTAGGTTGGCTCAGGCTGAACCTATGGTGGTTGATCAAATCATTCAGAAGGTCAGAAATTGGCTGCTATGTAAAATGCCTTACATTAATTGCAAAAAGGACAGCTCCTTTACAGAAGTTCTCTCTTTACAAGCGCTCAAAGTGGCAAGGAGAAAACCCAAGTATAAGCTCGCAAGAGTTATCAGATGGATGAAACCCATACAAAATTCTTACAAATTAAACATTGATGGTTCTTCAAGAGGGTCTAATGGGATGTGTGAATGTGGTGGCATTGTTAGAGATCACGCAGGTAACATAGTTTTTTCCTTTTCAGCTTTTCTATTGCTCTGGGTCTAGGATCTAATAACATTGCTGAATTGTATGGTCTACATATTGGTCTGAGATTCTGTAAAATGTATAATTGGTGGCCTCTCACAACTGAGATAGATTCACTCATAGGGTTTCTTTGAATTATAAATTTGTCAAGAGTTTTGTTCATTTCTTTGTGTATGTACATAAATTATTGGTATTTTATTAATGACAATTATATGTTTGGAAAGATTTCACCATAGAAATTAAGATGTAACTATCTTTCAACTTGGAGAAATGTATATCTTCACATCATTACAATAATCTTATGAGATAGAATAATAAGAAGATTTCATCCATCAAGTGCTTGAAGCAATGCCTCAGCTAATAAAATTCGTATTTGTCATTGTTTATCATATATTCATCCTTTGGTCTAGAAAAATAAGAAGATTTCATCCTTTTTTCTTTTCTTGTTTTTGTAAACGAAGATTTTATCCATCAAGTGCCCTAATGTATATTAGGCTTCTTCACCCTCATGCCTATATAATTTTCATTATAAACTGGTGGTGTTCTTAATATTAGAGTTCATACTTATTGTAACTTATCAAACATTATGCCCATTTTTCCAGATGGTGTTTCTTAATATATATTTCCTAATATATAATAATATTATTCGAAGTTATGACTTATTTTAGTTTTGTTAATGGAAGTGTAAGCTCAAAATGGTAAGAACACTCAGAAATTGAGAAGGTGATGGTTCGAACTCGTTCGGTTTCAGAGAAACTGCCATAAATGTAAGTCTTGAGCTCCGTTGAGGAGAGACACTAGAATTATTTAAGAAATGTCATTGAAAGAAATATTGTACACTTCATTGTTTGGGTCAATTTCAAATGTAGGGTCTGATTAACACTATTATATAGAATTACAACTACATTGAGAAGACTTCATAGGTGGCTTTCAACCTAAGGCAAACATTTGTCTTACCATTTTATTTGATTGTTTCGTTAAGAGTTTAGGAAGACTTAGTACTTATGATGTTCTTCATCTTTGGGTTCCTAGCATTTGTGCGTAACACTGGGGTTATAATCTAGTTTATTATACATTAGAGAACAGTGTTTTTTGTATAGAAAAGTTAGCCATTGCCTCAATGGTAAAGAAGGGATGGGATTTGTGGAAAAGAATGAGATGGATGGCCTAGATTTATTTAACTCTCATACTTATAGGTACTTTTGACAAAACACAGAAAATGGATAGCTTAGTCTTAGTACATCTCTTTATCTCAACAACTAAGCCCGACACTTCTCTCTCCCAAAGTCGTCTCTCTCTCTCTCTCTCTACCGTTGTTATTGGTTATACTTTTTGATTGGTTATACTTGTTGTTGTTATTGGGTTTGGTTTCCATGTTGTTGGGTGATCATTACACCCTAATTATAAGTTGGAATAATTGCTGTTGTTGTTGGAATAATTTTGTTTTGGTTTCCATGTTTTGATTTCCATGTTGCTGGGTGATCATTATAACCTAATTGTAAGTTGGAATAATTGTTGTTGCTGTTAGAATAATTGGTTTTGGTTTTCATGTTGCTGGGTGATCAGTACACCTTAATTGTAAATTGGAATAATTGTTGTTGTTGTTGTTGTTGGAATAATTGGTTTTGGTTTCAATGTTTTGATTTCATGTTATTAGGTGATCATTACACCCTAATTGTAAGTTGGAATAGTTGTTGTTGTTGTTGGAATAATTGGTTTTGGTTTCCATGTTTTGATTTCCATGTTGTTGGGTGATCATTACACTCTAATTATAAGTTGAAATAATTGTTGTCGTTGTTTGGAATAATTGTTGTTGTTGTTGGAATAATATTTTTCTTATTATGTGATTATACAGTATATATGAAAATATTAAATTAGGGTTATCTTAGGGTTTATCATGGATTTTTTTTTGTAGTCTTCTTTATAGATCCCTTTAAATCTTCTCTTATTTCCTTTTGTGTTCTTCTCTTTGCCTTTCCCCTTTTTGTTAAAAGAACATGTAAGTTACTCTCTTCTTTTTTAAGAGTTGAATTAAGTTCTCATTTTTATTGCGAGGTCGTTGATTATTTTTGCACCACATGTTGTCCGAGTAAAATTGTATATTATGTGGATTTCGACCTCCCTGTTGTTAGAAATCCATTTTTATTTTTGCAAAAATAATTTTATGAAAGAATCTTTTTTGTCATAAGTACAAGATTATAACTTAGAACAAGCATTTTCTGATTTTTGGGAATCTTTCTTTCCTTCCTGGATTTCAAATTATGTGTAATTAAAAATCCAGTTTTCGAGACATGATTTTGTAGAGAATTTGGTTTCCATGTTTTGGTTTTGTAAAATCATAGGGTTATGTATTGATACTGGCTTTTGTTGATTTTTGTACAACTTTCGTGGAAGGTAATATCATTTTTCTATTCATAGGGTTATACATGGAAGGTAGGTAATATGATTTTGATATTCATCAAAAAAAACAAATATGATTTTGTTTTTACAAAAACAAATATGATTTTGGTTTTGTAAAATCATAGGGTTATGTATTGATACTGGCTTTTGTTGATTTTTGTACAACTTTCGTGGAAGGTAATATCATTTTTCTATTCATAGGGTTATACATGGAAGGTAGGTAATATGATTTTGATATTCATCAAAAAAAACAAATATGATTTTGTTTTTATCTTGATATTACTATTTTGTTGTCAAATGGCAAAGCTAATGGCCTGATTTAGAAAAATAACATATTTTTACGCTGGTGTACGGTACATAGAAATGTTAGTGAAGTTTCATTCATGCATATTAATATGTTGATAGGAATGTGAGATGTTTAACTCATTCCTATAAGTTTCCATGAGCTCGGATGTGAAGAAGTTCTTTGAGAAGTGTCTTATGTATGTAGATAGAACATTCTTTCCTCATTGTAAAAAATATATATTAGATATATTTGGAAGGAGATAATTGGATGTTATTTAACTCGATGTCTTTCTGTATTTCCAATTACTAACATGGATGTTCTTTGGGGTTTCTATTGATTCTGTTGATCAAGAAGTTGGGTTTTGCTTATCATGGGTTGTGTTTTTTTAAAATCTTGACTTATTATGTGATTACAATATGTAAATATTAATTTAGGGTTATCTTAGGGTTTATGATGGAATGTTTTTGAAGACTTTCTTTATAGATCCCTTTAAAATATATGGACATTGCATGTTAAGGTATGAACTCAAATTATGTTCAAGGCAATTTTAATTCGAAGTAGTTTAGTTTGAGGATTGAAAATGAAAATTTTTCAATATTCATTTCGAGTGGGTTCTGTTACCTAAAGTTTTAAGCAGGTTCTGTTTGACCAAGTTTGGAGCTGTTAAGTGTGAACTCAAAATTGTCGAAGTCGTTCGAATGAGATGGTTATTTTTTGCATTGGAAACTTAGACACCGAAGAAGTCGTTCGAACGAGCTCCATTTCGTTCAATCGACATGTGTTGTTTTCTAGGGCTGGAACCTTTATCGTCAAAGTCATTCAAACGAGATTGGATTTCGTTCGAACGAGGTGTGCGTAGGTTATCTTTGGAAGGTTGTCTAGGACGTTGAGTTTGCCTCAAGATCCGTTCTGTTTGTAATTAGTCATCTAAGTATATAAATGGGACTTAGGTTATTTGATAATCTATCTTTTTTGGTGGTAATCTTCTGTGAGTTTAATTCTAGAGAACTAGGGTTTGAAGTGACTCCATTAAAAAGCTTGAGGAAGCTCTGTGAGAGATCGTGTGTAACCTTTAATCTTTTATTAGTGAATTATTCGTGCGGGGAGTGATTTTTTATTCGAAAGGGTTTTCTACTTCCCTCCTCTAAGTAAATTGTTGTGTTTTGATTTTATTTAATTTCTCAATTGGCACTTCCGTTTATCGTTTTTGGGCGAGGGATTGGGATTAGCTACCCTAATTCCTAATAACTGGTGTTAGAGAGAAGGTTAGGGCTTGTGTGATTAGAGCGATGGCCGATATGGAGAAATTAGAAATCGATGAATTCAATGGATTAAACTTTGGGATTTAGAAGATGCAAGTAGAGGATTTTCTATATGTGGAGGATTATGATTTTCTCCTAGGAGGGATTTTGACGAAGCCGACCAATATGGATCATTTGGAGTGGGAGCTTCTAGATCGAGATATTTTAGGTAAAGTTCGCTCAGTACTCTTAAATTATATTTCTTCTAAATTTCCTAAAGTGAGTACCACGTTAGAGATGATGGACAAACTATTAAAGATGTTTGAATCAACTTTAAGTTATTTAAATTCTCAAAAGTATGTTACGAGTGTTTCAAATTCTCGTAAGCGGGTTACTTTTAGCGACGTAGTAGAAGTCTATGGTGAAGATTCTCGCATAATGTATTTTGGATCACCGTTGTTAACATCGGGTGATTACTCAGATGTTGAAGTTAAAGGAAAGAAAGTTTCTCATATTGTGATCCAGGTGGATCTAGTGAAGTTTTGATAAAAATTAACCAAAGTCGTTCGAACGAGATTTGGAGTCGTTCGAATGACTTCTGGTCTGTACGAACAGACTTATTTTCTATTCGAATAGATTAAGTTCTGAGGCATTTTATTCGATTACAACTAAAATCTTTGTGAATAGACTTTTTGTTATATTCTTTGTTTGAACGGATACTTGTTCCGTTAGAACCAAGGTACGATTTAGCCTATTTCTTTAGGCATTTAAGGAAATATTTCTCCTATTTTGTAACTAGGAATTTGTAACCCTATAAAAGGGGTAAGGCTAGACAAGATCATGGAGGCTAGATTAATCAAAGTTCTGAGATAGAGACTTAGAGCTTGAGAGTAATTCAATTGCAATTAATTTATATTAAGCAATTGAAGCTCTTAAAGGGATTTTCCCAACCAATTAGTATGTTCTTCATACAATTATTCGTTTTAGGGTTTTTCTATTCGTATTGTGGATTAAGTGGTATCAGTTTTCCAGTTACGATTCTCGGAAGTGATTGTGGTTTATGGTCTCTACACAAGACCGTCTCAAGAAAATGAAGAAGAAGCTAGTGAGTCCATTGAAGATTCACCGAAAACCAATTTGAAGAAGAAGAAGACCGATTTGGAGATGGGCGATTCTGACGATCGACTCACAACTTTGAAAATGATAGTTTTTGACCTAACTACTACTATAGGGGAGTTGGTAGAATAATTGCGTACCACGAACCTCGCGAAGGCTTCCGCTTCGGTGAAATAGCGAGGCCGCTCGAGGAAGAAATGGGTTCTGGAGGTGGATGGAGAAGAGGATACTGCAGAGATAGATAGTAATTTTAGTGATGCCAAATCCGTCAAGGAGCGATCGGGTATTGGTAAGTCATTGAATCTTATACGTAATCTTCGTATCAATTTTAAGATTGAAATTTTGGTATTCGACGGTTCAATCGATGCCGAGATATTGGATAATTGGTTAGATAGGTTATAAACTTATTTTTCTATTTACGAACACTCCAATGCTCAGAAAAATTTTCTACATTGAAATTTGCAAGTCATACACTCATGTGGTGGAAATCTTATCGGAAACGCCACATTGTAGGAAGTTTGAGTTGGAAAGAATTTAAGGTGTTAGTGCGAAAGCAATTTTATCTAATTGGATATGAGCAAGAGAGATGGTATAAATGGCATAATTTGAGCCAAAAGTTTAAGCAATCCGTACAGGAGTATACTACGGTGTTTCATAACCAAGCTTTGATTTTGGATATTAATGTAGACAAGTATGAGGTGTTCATGAAGTACACGGGGGGCTTGTCAAAGTCCATTAGAAGAGACTTGAAGCTCTTACTATGGCCTATATTGAGGACGTTGTCGTAAAGGTAATTTCTATTGAAGGCAAGTACTTGAAGAGTGACAAAGAAGGCGACAAAAACAAGTCGGGGTACAGGTCTAGTTGGAAAAATGAGCATAAGGGAGAGTCCAAAGGAGAGGGGTCTTCGTCCAAGGAGAATTATTGCAATCATTATAAGGCGAGTAGACATATTTTAAATATATGTTGGAAACTTCACCCAGAGATTAGGCCGAAGGCAAAAAAGAGCAAGAAAGAGAGATATGCACTAGCCGCAAAGGTTATTGACCTCCCAGATTTAGATTAACCGAATCCTAAGCTTACACTTATGTTTCACCAGACTTTGGCTACCAAGGAGGAGAGTCGGGAATAACATTTTCATGTCAGTATTTAGGTAAAGCATAGCTTAGTTGAGGACATTGTTGATCCGGGCAGTCAAAAAATTTGATTTATGAGGCACTGGTGAAGAAGATGGGTTTGACTACTACAGTTCATCCTAAGCCGTACGGTTTATGGTGGATTTAGAAAAATGTGGATTTGATGATCACGAAGAAGTGTACATTTAAGTTTGCGATCACTAAAAGGATTATTGACGAGGTGGCGTATAAGGTGGTTCCTTTGGATGTGTGTCAGGTCATCTTGGGTAGCCCTTATCATTGAAACCGAGATGCGATTCATTACCGTAGAGCTCGCAAGTATCGTCTTGTGAAGGACGGAAAGGAGTTCCATATTAATGCTTGTAAGGAGAATGTCATTACGTCTAATTTATTAAAAGCGACTCAGGTGAAGCGGTTGGTTAATGCGAGCGGCAAGTATATGTTATTGGTGTGACCGGTTCAGGAGGGTACATCGGCTTGCATGTTATCTCCAATGACAATTTCTTATAAGCTACAAACCGACATGGGGAAATATTAAGAGGAGGTTGTGGTACATTCTGATCACAAACCGTTCCAATTATTAGCTACACAGTCCAAGCTATAACAAGCTCGCCAGATGAAGGGGATGTCGTATCTCCAATAATTCTCCTTGATTATACAATATAAGAAGGGAGTGGACAGGAAAATGGCTGATAGGTTATCTCGACCCCCATTACC
This sequence comes from Kingdonia uniflora, assembly GCA_014058105.1. Classification (NCBI taxonomy): domain Eukaryota; kingdom Viridiplantae; phylum Streptophyta; class Magnoliopsida; order Ranunculales; family Circaeasteraceae; genus Kingdonia; species Kingdonia uniflora. Next base: position 775,060 of record JACGCM010000440.1, on the reverse strand, counting down.
AACTACTTTCGCTATGTTAGTAGCCATACAGATACAGCCTATTGTTCCGTCAGAGTATGTTGCCAGATATGATCCCAAGGGGTGTAATGTATTTTGCCGAAAGTTGCTGCTAGGCAAGACATGTGAGTATGAATTGGATTTTCCGCCTTCTATGCAGATGTATTCGGTGATTAATGTCGAGCATTTAAAGCTATTCGAGCCATCTCTTTTAGATGAAGACTCTACAATTGACTCTCACCTACCGTTAGTTGATGACTTATGGATGGAAAGAGAAGATCCATTGTATGAGGATGGTATTCTAGAGAGGAAAGTTCATATTACAAGATGGGGTGGTATTGAGTCGTTCCAAGTTGGGGAAAAGGGTCTGCTGCCTAGTAAGTTGAAGTGGTACAGCAAGAAAATGAGCATCGCCGCATTCCTATATCTCCAATTCTAGCTTGAGCAGGAGCTCCAGGCTCCTAAAGGGGGGAGCCATGATCCAGGAGGATTTAGGAAAGTTTTGATGAAAATTAATCCAAGTCGTTCGAACGAGATTTGGAGTCGTTCGAACGACTTCTGGTCTATTCGAACAGACTTATTTTCTATTCGAATAGATTAAGTCCTAAGGTGTTTTATTTGAATACAACTAAGATCTATTTGAATATACTTTCTGTTATGTTCTCTGTTCGAACAGAGACTTGTTCTGTTTGAACAGAGGTGCGATTCAGCCTATTTCTTTAGGCATTTTAGGGCATATTTATCTTATTTTGTAACTAGGATCTTGTAACCCTATAAAAGGGGCAAGCCTAGGCAAGATCTTAGAGGTTAGATCAATCAAAGTTCTGAGAGAAAGACTTAAGGCTTGAGAGTAATTCAATTGTAATTGATTTTTATTAAGCAATTGAAGCTCTTAAAGGGATTTTCCCAACCAATTGGTGTGTTCTTTATACAATTATTTATTTTAGGGTTTCTCTATTCTTATTGTAGATTATATTGAGAATGGAAGCAAAATACGTATAAAGGCATGGAATTGCGTTAATGTTGTGGTCATAAGAAGGAAGATTATAGATCTATAAAGAGACGTTCGGTGACTTTCTCCGGGGAAGGTAAAAATTCTGATAGTGCCTTTAATCTTATTTCTAATAATTTGTGTGATATGACTTGTGATATTCGGGATAAACCATGTAATATGATTCATGGTACTCGGGATAAGTCATGTTTGTTATCTTATAGTGTTTGTAAAAGGTCAAGATTAGACTTAGATGTTCCCTTGGAAATTACGTCGGGTAAAAGTAAATTGTATAGCTATAATGAGTATTATCACATAGTAGATAATAGAGATGTTTGGATTGCATTAACAAATGATAATTCATTAAGTTCAGACACGATGCAAAATGTGTCTAGTATGGCTAGAAATATGTTTTCGAGCCAACTATCGGACTTGGGTCTTTTTGCTACCTTCAGTGATAATAATTTTGCGATCATGAAGGATGTTATATTATAACTTGGGACAAAAGACAAAAATGCATTCTTAGGGATGTGTAACGTTAATGATGAGACTATTGGTGTTGTTACTTCGACGGTGAACTCAATAGCATGGCACGAGAAACTTGGTCACGTGAACATTTAGATGAAAGCATTATTCTTGAGGAGAATACTTGACGATTTAAAATCGAAAGATTTACTCTTTTGTGAAGACGTTGTCTTGGTGAAGTAAAAAAAGTTGGGTTTCCTAGAAATAGAAGAAAGTAGAATATGGGATCGAACCACTTATACGATAATATATGGGAACCGATTTCATGGTTTTGTCGTTTTCATTAGTAATTCCACACAAGAGCTTGGTGTACATTTCTTAAAGAATGAAATAGATTGGTTTGATGTCTTCGCTAGATGGAAAGCTTGAGTTGAAATTTAGATGGGTTCAATGTTGAAGTGTCTTGGATCTAACAATCACTACACCAAAACAGTCAATTTGCCACAGTTTTATTTTGTTTTTTGCCGCAGATATTATGTGTAGTTTATTTGAGACAGATTTTATCTGTGGAAAATAAAATAGGAGTCTGTGGTTTTTTTTGTTTTCTAATTTTGCCTTAATTTTTTGGTTTTCCCTCCAATAATTTGGTTTTCTCTCTTTTGGAGTCATTGTTGCTTACAAACAGAGGGAAGAGAAAAAGAGTAACACCGACTCAAAATCCCCAAATAGTTGATCTCAAACCCTAAACCTGAAACTAAAACTCTAGCTTCCTGATCTCAACGATGGATTAGTCAATTGCATCTCAAATTCCTCTCAATGTATTTGCTCACTTGCTGCTCTCGAATTTTTGATTTTCTTGTTCTTCAATCTTCCAGTAAGTTTCATTTCAAACTCTAATTTTCTTGTAGATTGATGTGATTGAACTATATATAATAGATAGATTAAGCGCTTGGAGTCTTCACTTTGATTACTTTATAACCGAAACTCTCTCTACCTCTATAATCGTACAGTGGCAGAGCAAGATTCATGTGTGATTGATTGTTTGTTTGTTGCTTCCTTCTGCCTCAGTTTTGGAAAGGATTGAAGCATCCTTATGCGATTATTGTTGTAGCTTTGAGCTTTTGTCATCCATAAGAGGCATGCATCAGATGGGTTATATTCATCCCCATTCATTTTCAGAACTGAAAATGTCTTTTTTATCCATTTTCATGGTAGTCTGTGTTGCTTCCTTTTGCTCCAATATTGGTATGTTTTGAACATCCTTGTGTGATCGATTATTGCAGCTTTGAACTTCGGATCTCCCCCATCTTCTTCCCAGTCTTAGAGTATTTTTGAGGTTATCTTTTCTATCCATTTTCTGGATAATCTAGAAAAGGCTCTGAATCTGCTTTCTGTATTTCCATACGTCTTTTCTCGTTGTTGCTGCGAGGATCCTTGGCGCTGTTTTTTTTTTACCAAAGCTTTCTTTTTGTGGATAAGGTATAAAACCTACTAGTGCAAGCAATTTTCCTGAGAAATAAAATAGATGATGGAAAAGAGGATCCTTCCAAAACACAACTTCTTCAACGATTTTTTTTACTCTACTCATAACACATTAGCGAAGTCGACTTCAGAACCTACGAGGAAAATTCCACAAGGCAACCTAGCTGATGCAACCTAAGAAAGAAAAGCCACGTTCAAGCCCTGAGATCACTCCCCAAAAAAAATAGGCGAAATCTTTCAAACCACTCACATCAAAACGCTTCTCTAAGCCTGAGTGATTTGCTAAAAGAATGCTAAAAATAACCAGGTCTCCATGAGTAACTTTTGTCCAGCAAGAAAAGAAAGAATAGGTAGTTATAAAAAAGGTGGAGTATTTTTTTATTATAAAAAACGGGAGGTCGATGAGTCGATAGGTGAAGGTTACCCTTTTAAAAAGTACTATGATAAAAACACTACGATAAAAAGCCCCCTAAAAGAATGCAAGGTTATGGGTCTTCTTATCCTTCTAGGGAATGTTTCTTTTAAAAGGACCAGTGTACTGCCAATGGTTGTCTTATGGCCTTCGTTTTAATTCTCATTGGAGTTACCGGTAGGCTTTAGGGGAAGAAGCACGCTACCAACTCTCCTTGCCTGATCCTAGCTCTGAACACATAAAAGAAAAGCATAAGTATGGTTACTGCTAGAACCACTCCTAACAGAACTCTTTTTTAACCCCATTTTAAAATTTAAAACCAGCACCACACACAGCAACCAGAAGCAACCGCTCCTTAAAAAATCTCAACCAACAAGACCAATGCGTAGCTCCTAACAACTAACGCTCTCAACCATCAAGACCAATGTCTAGTTAGGCTTCTGTATATAGCTGTTCTGCCCCCCATACAAGGCATATATTAGATGGCATGTAGCTTCAAAATCTCCTCCTTCCACTTTCTAAACTAAGTTAGGTTGTATTGACCAGATTTGGAAAATAGTGTTTCTTCCATCCATTTTCTGAAGCATCCAGCTTACACCTTTCTTCCGTAGTTTAGAAGATGCTCATCCTAAGTGTTCTTTGCTGGAAAAGTTGTCTGTTCATGTCCACTGAACTACTTGAAGGAGGTTGGCCTTAGCCTACTCGTGCTATCCTTCAAATCTACCTTTTGCCTAGCCATACGAATCAAAAGCGGCAACACCCTATAGGTAGATTGTGTTATCTTACTTCCCCGTACGCAAGTTTGCAATGTCCTTCTCTCTTCGCTTATGCGGACTACCCAACTTAGCCATTCTTTCCTAACCGAATAACCCACGTTGTTGGAGCGCTTGGAGTAAGACATAGACGCAGATCGACCTAAATGTTTGGCTTTGGGAAAAAAAGAACTTCACTACCAAACTTTGGCACATGCACTTCTTGGTTCTCATTTGCTTCCATTCATCTTTCTAAAAAAATGCTTACTTGCGTACGGTGAGTATCCTTAGCGTCACAGGCTTCATCCCCCTTCTCGTCATCGACAGGGCTAGTAGGACTTCACTTTCGCCCTATCCCTCTCTCCTTGATCAGCCTTACAAATCTAGATAAACTAGAGGCACGGTTAGATACAGTGAAGCGAAGACGAAAAAGATTCACGGACTGTACGCTACTATGAGGTGAGGCCTAGCCAGGGTATGGAAAAATCAGTGTCAACCTTCTATGATGATACTGGGCTCACTCTAGAGTATAGACCTGACCTATTTTTAAAGAAGACCTCGAGGGAAGGAAGCCTATACAAGAATCCTTGGGAACTTGCATACGAAGAAAGAAAGGCGCCTAGCCCACCAGTCAAGCTGCATATAGGATAGAGATGAAGAAATCAAGCTGCCTATAGGATAGAGATGAAGCAATCCCGAGAGCAGATCTCAGATGGACTTACGTCGCTATAAGATGAGACGAGAGAGATCTCAATGAATAGATGTGCCAATTTTTTTTTTGGGGTGGGGGGGGGGGGGGGGGGGTCGAAGACCAAGGTGCGCACAAAGCCTAAGATGGACTAGTAAACTATAAAAATGAATCAAAGGTTGCCGAAAGTGGGCTTTAAAAGGATTTGTCTATAGAAAAAAGAGGGCTTAACTTGCGTATGAAGAAAAGGTAGCCGTACATAAGTTTCAAGTATTAAAGAGCATTAAAGAAAAGAGGTGTAATTAAAAAAAAAGCCGCAAAAGAATAGGCATCAGTGGAAAGTAGCTAGCGAACCAATTAGAGCTAATAGTTTAGAAAGAAGGATTTGTCTAAAGAGTAGCTTAGAGATGGTGGAACCAATTACAGGTAGCCTTTAAGTAGCTCTGGTTCCCTCCGCTTCGTTAGAGGTAGCCGCACGTAAGTTTCAAGTATTAAAGAAAAGAGGTTTTAAAGTAAACATCTCTAGAGCTATTTTTCAATAACAGAAAGCGAGTAAGAAGAAGTAGCTAGTTGTAGTTGTGGTTGTAGCTTTAGTAACTACAACTACAAGTGGTGAATAAGTGATTAAAGAGGCAATTAGAGCTTGTAGTTTAGAAAGCTAAAAGAGAAGTTAAATAAGGGTTGCTAAAGCGTAGTTTGGGAGTTGCTAAAGCTATGATAGGCAATGAAGTAAGGGCATGTCCCTAACAACTCTTCGGAGTACAAGAAAAAGAAAGCCTATGAGAGCTGATGACTCGTCCTACTCTTCGTACGCAAGTCCAGTGTTTCTGCGACCCCAACGTCAGAGTTAGATTCATCTACCAACTTCTGACTATCTCCCTCACCTTGATCTCTAGCTGCGCCTTCCAAAACAAAACAAAAAAACCAGTCTCACACTGTAGTTAGAGTTTAAAAAAGCCACTGCTCTCTAACTACTGCTAATAGTTGCCTTATATTGGTTTAGTCTACGGGCTTCCACTCCAAAACTACCAGGCCTACTCTCAGTTCTTTTCTTTAGTCTCCTTTTTAAACTCTAGTTTTGGTCTATGCCCCATACTCTCACTTGTCTGGTCTGTGTCGGGATTAAAGAAAGCTGGCCAAGACTTACTGATACTCATTCGAAGTAGTGTTCTAGCGACAAAGATTGCCGCGGCGGTCTTTTGCAATCCTTCTTCACTTAAGTTTCACAGCCGTTGGCTTATCATCTGAGATTATGCTCTATTGGCCAAGACTGATGCTATCTTTTCTTTCATCGAGTCGTGTCTTTCTTCCAGGCTTTCAATCATAGCAAAAATTGCTACCAGTTTCATTTCTGCTAGGCTTTCAATGTCTTATTGCCTTTTCTTTCATTTTCCATTTGGATTTGCCTATAAGCAGTTCGTCTGTTATAGACATCTGCCCCATAATTGATAAGGCTTTGATGTGTCTTACAGCTTCTGAAGAAAGGGCAAATGTTTAAAATATAAACAGGAGGTCTGTCCTCAAAAGATAGCTCAGGTTTTGAAGAATCTTTGAGAATATCTTTTCTATCCATTTTCTGGACAGGCTGGAAGAGTTTCTAAATCTACTTTCTATACACCCATTTGTGAGTTATTGTTATTACTATTAGCTTCTGAGCTTTAAAGGCTCTTCCTTCTACTTTCTGAATTGAGTTAGGCTGGATTGACCTGAGGGAAGCAGTATTCCTTCCATCCATTTTCAGAACCAATTGGTTTTGCCTATAGGCAGCTCGTCTATTATAGCCATCTTCCCCATATTTGATTAGGTTTTGAATATTTATTCTATGCATCCTTGTGTGTGTTATGGTTGTATCTTGCAGCATCTGCCATCCATAACTCGTCTTTACTAATCATTCGTCTACATAATGCTAGCACTATCATCAAGTAGATTGACTTATGATTTCCTCAATGGCGTTCGGTCGTTCATTGAATATGTAAAACAAACTTTAGGAAATACAACATATTGTCCCTATAACAAATGTCGTAATGTCAATGGGGTAAAGGAAGTTGAAGAAATAAGAACTCATTTAATAACTTATGGTATAGATCAGTCATATACGTCAAGGTATTATCATGAGGAGTCCAAAGATACAACTGTTGATGCACATGTTGAGAATCCTAATGAACCATAGCGAAGAACTGTTGTCACTTTGGTGGGGGGCGTTCCTTATAGCGAAGAACTATGGAAAAGCCTAATACTATCAGTTCAGAAATAGATTGGAGCATTTGCTGCTCTAAACATAATCCATTGGGCACCTGGCCTACCAAAAACAAGGAGCGGGAAGATAATTAGAAGAATCCTGAGGAAAATTGCTTCAAGGCAACTGGATGAGCTTGGAGATACAAGTACTCTTGCAGAACCATGCGTGGTTGACCAACTTATTGTACTAAGTGACACTTAAACCCGTATCACATTGTTTTAGTTAGTGCAACAAATAGATACCATTTGTATGCCCTTTTTTTAATTGTATCATCAAATGAACAAATATGATATCTATTGTCCCCAATATTTATTCTCTCACATAATTGTTTATTAAATTTTAGCTTGCTTTTTGGTTTTGTGCAAATGTGGTATTCGTGGCATATTATATAAATGTAGCTATCCTAATAATAATTTCTTACACGAGTGATTTTTTTTTTGGTTTCAGGATGCTACCACCATCACGATCGATGTCATCCTTATTAAACCCTATGGAGCAGTCGCTTATACCTTCGCCTATACATAATGGGGGATCGCATGAGCATTTTGATACATCAGGTGGAGGTAGTTCTATAACATTTTATTCTCTATTTAGGGTGACATTACATGAAAAAGGGTAATTAACAATGATTATATATGTTGTTAATTCATGATTAATGTTGTAGATATGTCATTTTATGACAAAAACTGTCAGTTTGTTATGCTAATCCTAACAAATATATCTATCATAGGCTAATTTTTCCTTCTTAATACTTAATTTTCTCCATAGGTTCTTCAAAAACAAAGATACGGCTGAGATTTTCGTTCCTAGGGCATGCTGTTGGAAATAATTCAACCAAATTTATGCCCCATTTTGGCAGCCTAGTACGAGAACATATTCCTCCATATTATCCAGATTGGTTATGTAGGGACCAGATTTCATAAAGCTCAAACTGGCTTAAAATTAATCCTTACACCAAGAACTACTATGCCAAGAATTAAATAAGAGATAACACTTGACACAAGGGATTTAGCATGGAAAACCTGTGAATAGGTAAAAACCACGACCTCGAGTGGAGGATTTTGTGAAAGTAGTAATATTGCTTGATAAAGTGGGAGAATCTGATTATAAGAGTTAATCTAAGATAGAATAGCTAGATATCCAATAATTGTATGTATAGAATTCTCTGTGCCACCTTGTTTCCTTTGGAGTTCTGCCCTTTTATAGACACTACTCTCAGCTTGACATCGTGCTCGAACACGTTCTCCTGAAAGTGGGAGTCATGGGCAGTTGAGTGTGTAACTGCCAGCTCGTGGGAGAGAGGTGTATGTTGACTTATTTTGTTTACATCTGTAGTGGACGATCCACGTTCTGCTCGATGTGTAACTGTTAACGCGCTTGTTTAAGCGTAAATCTGGTATTGGATAAGGTCGAGTCTTATAGAGCTCAAGGTATAGATGAGATCGAGTGTCCTTAGCTCGAGGGATAAGTCCCTACAATTGCCCCCTCGCAACTGAAGTCATGTGTAGCTTTAGTTGAGAAAAACCCTAAAAATCAAACCTTGTGATAACGTAAGCGACGCTTGAAAAATAGAACATCTGTATTGAAGAGTGTGTTACCATTATGATGCGTGAGCGTCATGGGTAGACTGCTAGTTTTCCCGAGCGGATGACTGTTTGGGGAAACAACGTGCATTAAATGCGGTATTGCTATAAATAGTGGTCATATTTGATTGCCGAATGACCTGCAATACATCTTCGCATTGCAAAATCATGGTTAAGATGAGGAATCAAGTATATCATACCCGATTTTTTTTCATCATGGAAAGATTCCGGATATGGTTTTGTGGTTATGAGAGTAGAGAGACTCCCTTCGCCGTTTTTTTGAAGGAGTATTGTTTGAAATATTTTCGGGTATTATGTAGCGTCTGATTTAGCGGTCGGCGTATATGCGATGCAAAATCCCTGGTCTCTACTAAAATTCCGATTTCTAAGGTAGGAGTCCACCTCAATTTCCACGAACTCCGGGAAAGTTGGGATAAGGAGGAAGAGATGGCAGTGGTGGAGGTGGAAGATGGATCGCTTCTTTCGGTGTCATCATGATTTTTTTAATTCTTCCTGCAGGGAAATGAAGGGGAAAGAAGTTTTTGACCTATTATGGTTTATACTTTTTGATCTATGGCTGAGGTTTCTCTGGAAGATCAGGATTAGTTGGCAACGAGAAAAGAACTAGAGACCTGTCCTCGTGTCTGAGAAAGTATTTGTAAAATTGAGCTTCGAAGAGCTTGATTATGTAACTGTAAAGCAACGCTGTAAGAGTAGTCTTATAACCAACTTGTTAGATAAAAATCGAGCGTAATAAATGAATATTTTGTTTGTTTTATTTTTTTATTTTTTTTACTAGCAAAAAAGTAGAAATAGTCGACATGTCATCGAGCTGTACATAATATGGGAGTGAATAGTTAGTGGGATAACATACATTGTCCTACCTCGTAAATGAATTGAGCTTAACAGATGTAAACATGGAGCTCAAAATATCATTTTTAGGGAGCTCGATTAAGCACGAAAAGATAATAGTAAGTAGCTCGAACCCGGGAAGAGTGGGTTATAGAAACTGAAATAAGTTGCGTATAGTCAATCGAAAAATTAGTCCTGTTATCTAAACAGTATAAAAGTGTGACTCGTTCTTTAAGAAGGTTATTCATAAAAAATGGTGAAGACTCATTCTTAGAGGGCTGCTGAAGCACGTGTGTTGAACGACTTGCGTTTAGCATTCAAGATTGATGAAATAAGGGAAGCCATTTTTGGGCAGCAAGATTATGATGCGGTTCTGCTCGAAAATCGAGCGAACTACGAGGGTAAGACTGATGTAGAAAGGGGCGAGGAAATGAACTGCGTGTACTGGTCCAAGCCCATGCGTACCTGCTGGCGGTCTGTTGAAGATCATAAAAAGTTTATCCTGATGATGGCCAGGGAGGAGATCAATAATTAGGATATGGATATCGCCTCAGGGATGCTGAAGGCATATGGTGTTGTCAGGCACACCGGTTGCTTCAAATGCAAGTATCTTAGGGATTGGAGTGAATGATTGTTGTATTTTTTGAATGTTTGAAATGTAATTGCCCGAATTTACTTGAAGAAAAAATCTATTCACGAAAATAGGCTATGACTAGGATTGTTTGTTGAAACTAAATTTTTAAATTTGTGTTGCTAACTGATATTGACGTTAAAGTCAAGGTGTATAAGTAGGGCAAACAAATGTACCTGAAATTTTAAAGTAGAAAATTCATAATCATGAGCTTGGGGTATTGTGAAAAAAGTGGGACCAAGAGGCTGAGAGATATGCTAAAGAATAATATTTGGTGTAATGATGGGAAGGTGTTTTCACCGAAGCGGTACGACACGTCTAACAGGTTTAGACGAACAGACGGCTCAGTTCAGGAATCGAGGACTGCTTACTGGAAAAATTCAAACCGCCAGCAGTTTGTAGAAAGGTGCATAAGTACCCCCTCACCTCCCTCTCCAAATACAGAAAACCAGAAAAAGAAGAGAAGGGTTAGAGAGAGAAAGAGATCTCAACTGACGATTCCATTACCGCCGAAGGAGGAAAGGATAAGAGGAAAGCAGTGACTAGGAGTTTCAATTGCAAACTATGAGAGGAGGTGGATATCGAGGAGGTTTTGACGAAGTTACAGAAATTGAGTAAACTGGTGCGGACCAACGCTGCAGACTCTCACTCGGGTGCTGAAGGTAAGTCTGTCTTTGTGTTTACAAGAGTTTTTGTATAAAAACAAATTTTATTGTGTCAGGATAAGTATGTAATCCCTACCAAACACAAAAATAAAATAATAATAATAATGGGAATAATGACTGTGGGGCGATAAAAATCGTATTGAGACAGTTTGTGATTGATAAGTGATCTAGTAGTGTGAGATAAAAATTGATATATATACCTCGACCTATCTGTAGGTTTTGTTGGACCAGCATTTTGTAAAGTAGACCCTTTACTGTAGATAAGTATGGCTTCGATTTCTGGTTGTGCAAAGGATGATGAAGCAGACCTCGTAGGGCAGTTAACTCCCGTCATTGGAGTAGGGGATGAGAAGGATACTATAGCCAAATTGATAGAATGGCCTCGTCTGAAGGGTTCTCATGTTGAGTACCCAACAGGCTCTAGTCGGTTTAGGGAGTTCTGTAAGGCCAAAAGTAGTATAGATGGGATTTGGGGACATATCTTCACATATAGGGGTAATTTATTTAGGACTTGTAGTGTCAGTCAAGGAGGGGATTACTTGTATTTGCTGCCTGATTTGGCCAAAGAAAGGAAGTACAGGCGTTTGGGGGACGAAGTATCCTTGGAGTACATCCAAGGCGTTGTGAAGAATAGTCGAACTGATGGGTTTTGTTGCTATTTAGCCCAGTTTGATTATGGGTTGACTATGCCTTTGAGAAATTTGGCTAAGAGTGTTATGAATTTGATTGGGGCTTGTCCGGCGCAATTGAATTGTAATTTTTGGGAAGTTATTCTTGTGTGCAAAACCTTGAATGGGAGATGGGCTGCATCTGGTAGTGAGAAGAGGATTACTGCCAAGGATTTTCTGGAGTATTATGCTGTGAAATATGTCACAGCAACTGATGGTGCATATCTCTCTTCTAGTTCTTCAAGACCACGCTTCTTCGACCTGTCTTCAGCAGGGCGAGTGTGGAACGACAACCTTTTATGGGTGTCTGGTGAATTTCTTCAGCGGTCTGATGAGGAACCCCCAAAACTTAATAATAGAACTATAATAAAGGGTAAGTATACCATTGAAAATTGAACTATCATTTGTATGTTGAACTATACTTCTATAGTTGATCTGTATCTTATGTTGCCGATTTTTATGCAGGAATTAATTGCAAAGTTTCGAGGAAGGAATCTTTTATTGACGTCGCTGCCAGGGAAGGCACTGAGCTTGAAGTTGTTCTCAAAGAGTTAGAGATAAGTAGGTTCAAAAGGGTAGCTAGTAAGGACGACAAGGTCAGGAGATCGCAAGCGAAGCGGAGACTGACCGGGAATATTCCAGACTCAATGGAAGAGAAATTGTCAACTCAAGAATTTAATACACCGTTGAAGCTCGCGTGGCTCAATAAAATTTCGGATGGGCCAGTGTACGTGGCCACGGTCTCTAGCACTATTGTAAGGAACCTGGCGAAGAGGAAGGCTGTAAAAAGGGGGGCTGCTCCTCGTTCTGTTTCGTCGGTCAGTGTGGACGATAGCAGTAAGAGGAGGAAGGTAACTTCTTCCACAAAGTCGTAGGAGATGCTAGAGGAAAGCGATAAGATCGCTGAGGGGGCGGACTTGAGGCCGCGCTATGAGGTTGAAGCTGGCCACTTGGAGGAACAATGTCGAGCAAAAGCTCGAGAGAAGGTGGTTGCTATTATGGATGATGAGTTTAAGAAGGTTAGTAAAAGGTTGATTTTGTCGAGCTATTTTATTGCTCGATCTGACTTATTTCTTTTTGCAGTTTGCTCGTGCTCTGAGGGACGTTCAGCTTGGTTTTCAGAATAGGTCGATGGAGCTGGAAAAGAGGATCTCCCAGCTCGAGGGGGAGAAAAACCAGTTGGAAGAGAACCTGACTCGGGAGAGGGAAGCTTTCAAGTTGGAACGGGAGAAAGAAAGGGAAGCTGCTGCCCTAAAGCTGAAGGAAGTTAGGGCTGAAAGTGAAGCTGAAGCAGAGCGATTGGTTACCGCGTCTGCTATTTCCCAGAATAACCTTACAGAGAAGCTCTACCAGCTGAGGTACACAAAGGTGGAGATAATGGCATTTAGCGAAGAGAATTATGAGGAGATGGAAATTATGGATGAAGAGGAGGTTGAGGAAAGGAAGGATGGTTTGAATGTTGCTGAAAAGACTGCTGCCGATAATCAGGAAACTATTAAACAGGTAGGATGATCGTGTAATGTAATATTGGTTGTGAAACATGAACTTGAGCTTTGTAATTTTATTGCTGTGTGATGCCAGCAACATTTTGCTTATAAAATTCCGTATTGTAGGAGATAAAAAGCTCGCGCCTCAGAGTTGTAGACTTAGAGGGCCTGCTTGAAGTGGAGAAAAAATCTTCTGCTAAATTGCAGGCTGGATAATTCAGATAAATTATTAACTAGATGAACAAGAATAATATGATAAAGGATATGTACCTTGCATGTTCATTCTAGTTCAGGATGTTTGTGTATGTACCCTCTGTCTTGCGCCCAAAACTTGTTATTGTCGGTAGGCCAAGGATAAATTGGTTGTCTCGAGCTTGCAGGTGTCTATACTGCAATGCAGAAAGAGCTAGATGTTGCTAGAGAAAGAGAATAGCAGACTCTTTTGTATAATGCTGAGTATGCAGAAGAATATGAGGTTTTGTTTTCCCAGTATGAAGATCAATTGGATGATATTGTGAAGCTTTCTTTAAAGCTCGAAGAAGCTAAGAGACAAGTCGAGCAAAAGACTACAACAATTTTGAGCAGGGATTTGGCTTTGAACCAACTTACCAACGAACTTTCTGAGTTGAAGGAAAAGGCTGCGTCAGGCTCTCAGCACGAGGCTGAGTTAGCCGAATACCGTATTAGAGCTCTAAATGAAGGGATATCTGATATGAAATGTAACATTCGTGCTCTGAACGAGCAGTTGTTAAAGAGAGAGATCAAGTTGGATACTGCACGTACTAACTTGGCTGCGTTTGAGGCCGATTTTGAAAAATTGAGCAGTAGTATTATGGGAAAAGATCGAGAATTGTGTAACTTTGCACAAATACATGATAGTTTGATTGCTAGGTTAGATCATATGAAGGCTGATTTACGTCATTTAAAAGGGAAAGAGGCTCAGAGCAGGGCTGATTTAGCAGAGATTCAAGCTAAGAACAAAAGTTTGGTGGATGATTTGGCCCACTCTCGCAAAAATATGAGGAGGGCTGTGTAACGTGAGAAAAAGATGAATGAAAGAATTAATCAACTCTGTGCGCGAATGTCCGAATCGGAGCGGGAGTTACGTGTACGTAAAATGAAGTATCAGAAAGATTTAAAATTTGAATTGGATAAAAGGGATGGTGAAATTGCTTCTGGTGAGGAGAGTCGAGAGATGAAGGAATTTCTTCGTCGAAAAGAAGAGTTAGTGGAGAATATGCGTATTGATCTCACAAACTCTCGACAGAAGTCGATATATCTTACAAGGCAAATGAGTGAACGTATTGATCAATTAATAGCTGAACTGGCTGAATCAAAAGCTCGTCGTTTGAAGGATAACAAGTGCGTTGATGTTACTCACCAAGCCTTTAAGGAAATTGTAGTTCACGAACAAGAAAAATGTGATGGTGAAGCTTTACATCAACGGCAATTAAGCGCATTGGTTACATTTTTTGTCGAGGAAATAAAAATCCAACAGGTCGAGAGAGATTTGATGCAAGATTGCTACTCTGGAAGGACTTGTGTATGTAAACTTGATATCTCGAGCATAGATCCAATTGGTGTTATGGATCGTGGCATTGGGACCACGACGGCTGAACAGATAGCTCATGGAAGAGAAATTGTTGCTGAATGAGCTCCAGAATATATGGCATCCAGGACTGAAATAGGGGGAAGCTCGAGTGTAGTCTCACCTACTCCTGTTGTGGGAGGAAGGTCGACTGCTCTCCCATCAAGAAAATCCTGCAAAGTTAAAAAGAAATATAATTAAACTCTGATAACGAGTACCTTTTGTATCTAGCAGATGTTGATGCTTCAGTGCTTGATGTAGGACTTTGAGAGGAGCGTTATAATTTGAAATGCTGATATGAGAAAATAATATTTCCACACCTGCAGTAGATGTTATTCTCTGGTTTGACCCATTGAATTAGAAGAAATCCATGGGTGTAGAAGTAAGTATTATCTGTGCTTCAACCCTTGGTCTTCTGGGAGGCTTAGCGGTAGCAAGCTCGCAGGATAAGAAGTTCTTTATGGCCACCGCCTCGAATCTATGTTTCCTCAGGGGTTTGGCTAGTATTATTTATGCCTTGATACCATATTGGAGAGCTGGGCTTATCGGCAGCGAGCAACGTCTCACTCGTGCTTAAGGCCTGATCCCGCAGGCTGAGGCTCTTTAAGGCCCCAGCCCCAAAGGTGTTTGCATCCTCAGGGGTTCGGCTAGTATTATATATGCCTTGATACCATATTGGATATTGGAGCTTAGTGGCAACGAGCAAGTTTTTTCCTCACTCGTGCTTTAGGCTTGTTATCTTTAGGCTAAGAGGTTTATTATGGCCCCCGCCATCGGATGTATGAGTATCCTCAGGAGTTAGGCTAGTATTATCTATGCCATTACTAATGTTAGATGTTGGAGCTTAGCGGCAGCGAGCAAGTTTTTTCCTCACTCGTGCTTTAGGCTTGTCATCTTCAGGCTAAGAGATTTATTATGGCCCCCGCCTTCGGATGTATGAGTATCCTCGGGAGTTAGACTAGTATTATCTATGCCATTACCAATGTTGGACGTTGTTTACCTTTAGGGATCGAGCTTGGATAAACTGCGCTTTTACCCTTGGATGGAGATTTCATTGATTGATATGGATTCTTGTGATAAAAATGAGATTTCATTGATTGAAAAGAGTTTGTACATACACTGGAGGTGAAATCTCGAGGTAGATTGAACGCTGTTGAGTGATGGAGGAGCTGTTTAGCGTCGATATAACTTCAATCTTCATGTATTCCATGGATTTGGACTTTTGTCGCCAGCTTCCGTCATGAGATAGTATGAACCCAGACCAGTTCGACCTATGACCATGAAAGGACCTTCCCAATTTTCTGCTAATTTCCCAGCATGTGGATCTTTTCTGTTATCTGGGATTTCTCGAAGGACCCAGTCGTTGATGGCAAACTCCCGAGTACGAACTCATTTGTTGTATGAACTTGCCAGTGTTTGATGATATCGACCAAGATTTCCGATAGCTCGATCTCGTGTCTCATCGATCCAATTGAGGCTGCAAGCCAATTCGAACTTATTCTCTTCGTCTGTGAGCTTGTGGTCTCTTACGGGATGGTGGAACTTTGTTGGGATGATTGCTTCAGTTCCATAGGCAAGTAGAAAAGGAGAGCACTGTGTTGATTTTCGAGGCGTAGTTCACGTATCCAGTTGCCCTTCTTCTATAATATAATACACTTTTGAAGGCCATCTACGATGATCTTGTTTGTGATCTCCGCCTGTCCGTTTCCCTAGGGGTAGTATGGGTTCGATGGAGAATGGATTATGTTGTGTTTGTTGAGAAATGCTACGACCTTTGCTCCAACGAATTGAGGACCGGTATCGATACGGATCAAATGTTGCCAAATGAAAGCAATGACCTCTTCTTCTCGAGTTCTGCATAGAGGAACTGCTTCGACCCATTTGGTGTAGCAATCTGTGGTAACAAGGAGAAATTTCCTATTACCCGGAGTATTGGGGAATTTACCAACTATATCGAGTGCCCATCGCTTGAACGGCCAGTACACCTTACTGGCATGGAGTTCGAAGGCAGGGGCCCAAATTAGATTTCCATGACGCTAACATGCATCGCATTTCCTTGAGTATTCTTCAGCTTGTTTCCCTGGCCAGAACACTCCTTGGGTAATAGCTCTGTTAGTAAGAGCTCGTCCTGCGGTATGGAATCCGCAGATTCCTTCATGTAGATCTCGAAGCATGTTGTCGGCAAGTTCCTTAGAGAGGCACTTAAGATATGGACCAGTGACCGAGCATTTGTAGAGATCGCTGTTTGGTTGGACTGTGTAGCATTTTGAATTCTCGATGATGCGTCTGCACTACTGTGGATCATCTGGTAGTGCCCCGTTGCATGAGTTATTCTGACCGAGATAAGTAATGAAAGGTTTCCTCCAATCATCTTCCACAATCTCATCGCCTCCAGTGTTAATCGTATATATCGTAATACGATTAATATTGGGGATATAAATAACTTTGATTCGAAGGTATCGTGATTCCCTACCCAATAATCCGGCTAAGTAAGCCAAGGAGTCAACGTGGCAATTCTCTCCTCGAGGGAGGTATTCGAGCGTAGCCCTGTGAAATTTATTTAGTTTTTTTGCAACCAGGGCTGCATAATCGACCATGATGCCATTCTTCTTGTAATGTTCTGAGAAGTAATGAACGATTAGAAAAGAGTCTGTGTAGGCTGAGATTTTAGTGATTCCGAGTTCGAGAGCCATGTCCAGACCGTGAATGAGTGTTTCATACTTTGTAACATTGTTCGATGCTTCGAAGTCGAGACGGATGGATTTCTCGATTCTGTCGTTAGAAGGTGTAATGAGAACGATTCCAATTCCCGACCCTGCGGGTCCTGCTGAACCATCGGTGAGGAGCATCCACCCTTTTTGAGATATCCATGATGCTCGATCATCAAAAGATTTGGAGGGTGGAATCTCATCTACTGCATCTTCGGCGAGATCTGGATTATGTTCTTCCCAGTCAGGATTTGAAACTGGAAAGTCTGCTAGAAAATCAGCGACTGCTTAATCTTTTTTGGAAATTCGCTACTCGAATTTGATTTTGTGCTCCATCAAACTGATAGACCACTGCTGTACTCTTCTGGATTTCTCTTTCTTAGACAATACTTCCCGAAGTGGGTAGTTCGTCATGACTTTGACAGGATGTGCTTGAAAATAGTGTTTAAGTTTTTGTGCGGTGTAAACGAGAGTTAAAAGTAATCTTTTAATTTTAGAGTACCCCATTTCCACTGGAGTAAGTATCTTGCTGATGAAGAAGATCAGTTTCTCAATTTTTCCTTCGAGCCGAATGAGAACTGAGCTGAGAGATACATCTATAACTGCGAGGTAGATAATCAGTTCCTCGCTGGCTATTGGAGTGCTCATGATTGGGGCCCTCCCTAGGTAAGTTTTGAGTTCCTGAAAAGCTGTTTCGCATTCCGGTGTCCAGTTGATATCTTCGTTCTTTGAACCTTTGCCTCATTGAGTAAAACCTCTGAGTAACATAAATAACCATCTGCATCAATCCAAGGATTTGGATACGAATCTGTTAATTGCTGCAATCTTTCCTGCGAGCTTCTGTACATCCTTCTTTGTTGATGGTGAAGGCATGTCCAGAAGAGCTCAAATTTGATCTGGATCTGCTTCTATCCCTTTCTTGCTGATAAGATGACCCAAAAACTTGCCTGAGTGAACGCCAAACTGATATTTTTTTAGATTAAGCTTCATTCTGTAGGATCATAATATACTGAATACTGTAGAGAGGTGAGAGATGTGATCTTCTTTCTTTAGGCTTTTACAAAGCATGTCATCAATATGGACTCCAACTGTTTTTCCCAAGTGTTCTTTGAACATGCTCATGACTAGCCTTTGGTAAGTGGCTCTAGTGTTCTTAAGGCCGAATGGCATGACCTTGTAACAGTAGAGACCTCTTTTTGTTAAAAACGTAGTCTTCTCTTGATCTACTTCCAAGAGTAGAATCTGATTGTACCCCAAGGCGGCGTCCATCATGGACAAGAGTTCGTGACCTACTGCAGAGTCGAGGATCTGATGAATGATCGGAAGAGGGAAGTTGTCCTTTGGCGTGTGTTTGTTAAGATCAGTAAAATCTACGCAGACCCGGACCTTCCAATTCTTCTTTGAAACAGCAACTATATTAGAAATCAAGTCTGGGTACTTGGCTTCCCCAATGAAACCGACCTCGATAATTTTTTTGATCTCCTTATTCGCCTCGCCTCTGAGTCTTAGAGATAACCTGCGTTGCTTCTGTTTAACTGCTGCGGCGCCTTCGCGGATTTTTAAAATGTGGCAAGACTTTGAGGGGTCTACGCTTGGCATTTCTTGGAAGTTCCATGCGAAAATGTCTTTGTTAGATTGGAGGAAAGAAATAAGAGCTTCTTTCTCTGTTTGAATTAATTTTGTACCAATATAAGTACCTCGGTGATCAGCTGGATGTATTCCACGGACTCAGCTGGAGAAACTGATCATTGAGGTGATCAGCCTTCCGTGATTGCTATGCTGTAATATGTATTGAATGGTCGAGAACTGGTGAGACTATTCTCGCAAGCTTGAGAGAGTTTCTGACTTCCTTTGATTTCATAAATACCGTTGTTATGCTTGAACCGAAGTGTTTGGTGGAAAGTGGACGGGATAACCTCCATATTGTACAGCCAACAATGTCCTAGTATCCCTAAATACCTTGATTTGGCATTGATAACGTAGAAAATAACGTCGATAGTGGAAGGCCCTGCCGTGATCGGGAGAGTGATCTTCCCAACTCGTTCTTCTTTGGACCCATTAAATCCACTGATGTCTATCTCATTTTGAACGACCTGATCTGAGAGTCCCATCTGGTCAATTATGTCTGGAAAAGGATCTTAACCCCACTTCCTGTGTCTACTATCATGGTGTGCATTACGAAGTTCCTCATTTTAAGCATAATTACTAGTACGTCATGATGAGGATACTTCACAAGTCCTGTGTTGCAGTCCTTGAAGGAGATTCCCTTTCGACGACTGCTTGAATCTGGGAGGAGCTTGGCTTCCTTGTCTTGGACGGCAAGGTCACAGCACTCGCCCAACTTCCTCAGCTTGACTCTGTTGGAATTTGAAACCTGATCGATCTTGATCTTATTACTGCAGTAGAAATAATATAGATGCTTCTCCTCTGCTTGTTCTGTTGCTTGAGCCACGTCATCTTCTTTCAAATAGCTCCCGTCTTTATAGCTGGGAAGATCGATGATGTATTCGTGCATCCTCCCTTCCTTAAAAATGATTTCCAAGAGCTTTTTCAAACCATAACAATTGTTGGTCTTATGGTGCTTAATCTTATGATATTCGCAATAAGGTCGACCGGCTATTGGATCAAGATATCGAGTTGGACGGAAACATTTATCTTTCTAGAGAATAGGATAGATCACGGAAAGCTTGGCATTCTACTTTTGTATAACTGTTCTGGATGGTTTCTGTGACCTCTGATTGTTGTCTCTTTCTATTTCTGGATTTGCTCATTTAGGATCGCCTGGTTCGCCCGGGCTACGGTTGTTGTTAAAATCTGTAGAAGGAAACTTGGTGTTGTGGACTGCTTTTACAGGTTTATTCGATTCGGGCATCATCCGCTCCAGATCGATGTAATTGTTGACTTTCTCGATCATATCTTCGAGAGTCTTGGATTTCTTCAGGAAGAGATACTCTTTAGCTTTGCAATTGAACTGCAGAGCATTTGTGAATGCGGACACGGCTGTCTTCTGATCTAGATTATCGACCTTCTGAGCCAATTCGAGAAACTTCTTGGAGAACTCCTCGAGCTTCTCCCCATGCGCTTGTTTGAGACTTATAAGAGAATATAAGTTCTCTTCTTTGTCTTTGTTGTGGGCATAAGCCTTGATGAAGATTTTCTGCAACTGCTCGAAGGTATGAATCGAACCTTTCGGTAAAGAGTAGAACCAACGGAGAGGTTCGTCCTGAAGACTGGTAGCGAAGATCTGACAAAGGATATGACTCGGATTATAATATAAGCCCAATGAATCGCAGAATTGTTGAACGTGTTGTCCAGGATCGGTTCCTTTGTATTTGATGATCTTTGGTGTATGAAAACCTGTTGGGACATTCATATCAAATAATTATTTAGCAATTGTACTTCCTTGCAATTTGTGCGAGTCATCCTTCGCGTCTAAAGCCGTTGCTTCGATGATCTCCCTGATACACTGGTCCATGAGTTCCCAAGAAATATAATGCTGAGGGATAGGAGCTGCTGGAACTACCGGAGCTGCTTGACGTATGAGTCTAGGAACGTGGTTACCTGTTTCCTCGCTCACACGTTCAAGAAGCAGGGATCGGTAAGGAGGTCGCAAGACTTCCTCGGGCAGCTAGGAAAGTCTGCGATCTCAGCTGATATCTGTCTGCGCCTCTTGTCCCAAATGAATTGAGACTATCGGTGTTTGTGGATCCTCACAATGAATCTTTGAAATGTCTGTACTATGTACCTCATGTGTCCCTAACCTCTCGTGAACGAAAACTCTTAAGATTGTTAGTACTGTTTCGCGCTCTCTCAGGGTTGGTAGTTGTTGGCTGCTCTGTAATGCCTTCAGAGCTGTTTGAAAAGATAAGATCTGAGATTCTTGCTTCTTTGTCTCCAGAACTCGAGCTTGACGCTCTCGTTCTGATTCCTTCTCGTAGAATTCTCGATCTTCTAATAGCTGGCGCTCGAGCTGGATCCATTTCTCGGCCACGGCAATTAAGCTCACCCGAAGCTCGGCAACCCGATCAGGTTTCCTCGAATTTTTAGGCTGAGCTCCCGAAGATTAGCGTGTTTAAACCATAATTGAATACTATTCAACTTATGAGTATCAATTGTGGTCCTTAAGTACGTGGAAAAATCGCGCGTTCCCACAGACGGCGCCAAATGTAGGGACCAGATTTCGTAATGCTTGAACTGGCTTGAAATCGATCCTTACACCAAGAACTACTATGCCAAGAATTAAATAAGAGATAACACTTGACACATGGGATTTAGCGTGGAAAACCGGCGAATAGTTAAAAACCACGACCTCGAGTGGAGGATTTTGTGAAAGTAGTATTATTGCTTGAGAAAGCGGGAGAATCTGATTACAAGAGTTAATCTAAGATAGAATAGCTAGATATCAGATAATTGTATGTATAGAATTCTCTGTCGGCCACCCTATTTTTTTAGGAGCTCTGCCCTTTTATAGACCCTGCTCTCAGCTTGACATCGTGCTCGAATACGTTCTCCTGAAAGTGGAGTCATGGGTAGTTGAGTGTGTAACTGCTAGCTCGTGGGAGAGAAGTGTATGTTGACTTGTTCTGTTTACGTCTATTGTGGACGATCCACGTTCTGCTCGAGTTCATGGTCGGTGTGTAACTGTTAACGCGTTTGTTTAAGCGTGAATCTGGTACTGGATAAGGTCGAGTCTTATAGAGCTCGAGGTATAGATGAGATTGAGTGATCTTAGCTTGAGGGATAAGTCCCTACAGGTTAGTCGTTCCTCTTAAGCTCAAAGAAACCGTTTGGGAGACGATATGTGTAAGTTAAAACTAATTGTGCTACTATTCGTGTATTGAATAAATGTTGTTATTTTGTTAATGATTATACTTTATACTAATAACAGGACGAATATGGACTTCCTCAAGCAGCAAAAAAGAAAACTTACAAAATCAGCTAATACCATGTGGAGAAATGGAAAAAAAATACTTAGGAAAAAGTACGATGAGTGCGATACAGATAATGAGAGGAAGAAGAACTGCCCATAAAAGACTAAACCTGAAGATTGGGTTCGATTTTTCGACCTTACTTCTACGGAAGAAGTTAAAGCTAGTCGGGAAAGGAACAAGATAAATAGGTCAAAGATGTTAACCCCTCATACGACAGGGAGAAAGGGGGTATTCAGAGTGGCTGGTGAAATGGTTAGCTTATTTTATAAGTTTTAAATTTTCCTATTTCTTTATATATGATTGATGGTGATTTTGAGTTGTCTTCTACTTTTTCTTAATAGATGGAAGTGGATCCAACTATTACTAGGTCAGATTCCTTCTTAGTTGTTCATACTCGCAGTGATAGGACCTTCCCCACAGCATTCGTTGAGGAAAAAGTGGCAAAATTTATATTCACACTCAAGATTTTCATTTGGATTTTAATTTTTCAATTTATTTTTTAAAGGAAAATACCTTTTTTTTCCTTTCCATTCACAAAAAATACAAATCTTCACAAATTTTATTTTTTTGGTGAAGTGATATTTATTACTGTGAAAAGAGAGATACAAGAAGATAATATAAGCCGGAGTCCTTAAGCAAAATAATACAGTCACTTCCTTATACTTGTATTCCCCATTTTATCTATAAAAATAGGATGTTCTTGTATTCCTAGGTAAGTTGCTGACCTCCCAATATAGTTTAGAAATTTGTTGACTACCTTCTTTTGTCAACCCATCTGGAGTACTGTTACCTTCTCTAAAAAGCATGCCCTACTCTGATATTGAAAAAAGACCCCACTGTTGTTATTCTTTCCCATATGCTAATGAACCCAGTAGATACTCTCCCAGACTTGTTATACCATTTAACAACTATTTAAGAGTCTACTTCCACCTTTAAAGGCTACCATGAGAATTGCTTACAGAATTGGAGTCCAATGAGAAAACCAAGAAGCTCTGTAACCGTATTAGAACCATAATCAAGAGTAACAAAATTGGAGTTCAATCGTTTTTGGAGAACTACATATAGTACTTAGGATATCGCAGTAACCATCATCCAAAACTTCTACCGTTAGAGGATGACCAACAATTGCTTTACCATTCAATTTTCTCATGAGAGAAACCAGAGGCACATGTTTCCTTCGGTAGCTCCCTTGTACTTCCAGATTAACATCAACCGACGTACCACCCCTATAGGCATTTCTGTTACGTGGGTCTGGAATCTGAAAACTGAAGTAATTTCTTAAATGAGACCAGCGGTGGTGAGGAGTAAAATTGATCTTTTGCTTAGTCTTGCTGATCAGCACAAAATAGCATAGTTATAGACTGTGTTTTAGAGGTGTCTAAAACTATGAATATCCCTAAGGGAGATCAGTATGGAAGACAGAAGGTAGAAAGGTGTAAGGATCCTAGCCAGAGAGAGGGCAGGCTAGCAGACTCGATCTTGGTTGACTAGTGAAGTGGACTGGGCTTTTGAAGGATAAGAAGCTATAGTTATGGAGGATAAAAGTCAGGGGGGTGACTGGAAACTTGCGTACGGTGATCAACAAGACTAAGCAAGAACCTTCGTAATGAGAGACCCTTAGGTGCGACGCAAAAGAAAAACTTATTGATAGGCGAGTAGTAATGGTTGTTCATAGCGAGTAGTCGTGGTTAGGATCCTTGATAGTGAGTACTTGTGTTCGGGGAATGCCTTTTCTAAAGCCTTTAGCAAGAGCAAGCACAACTCACTCATTAGCGTAGTTTAGAAGGATCCTAGCAAAAAAAAGAAGGCTCTTTAAGCAACTTGCGTACGAATAGTAGATTAGAAGGCGCGAAACATTAGCAGTAGTTAGAGACAGAGATAGAGATCTTCATTACCACCTTTAACACACACCTTCCATAACCGTACAAAGGATCCTAGGAAGAGCATAACTCTACTCGTTCGTAGAGGTGAGTTATTTTTAGTATTTTAGTATGGGCCTATTATAGAATAGACCATAGGTGAACAAGTCGGGGTAGGAGAATGAGCTACAAAAAGAAGTTTGGGAGATAAGGAGGCTAACAAAGAGCGAGTAAGGAAGTTGGGAGATAAGGAGGCATCAGCCATGGATGAGACCGGTAGTTAAATAAAAAGCAAAGGTGAAGCTGTATCACTACTAAATACGAACAAGGAAAGCTAGCGGAAGGATCCTTGCAAAACGACTTGCGTACGGTGAAAGGAGTCAGTCTAGACCATATTGGTTGGAGTAGACCTTCGCTTCTCTAACACAGATAGCACAAAAGAAAAGAGATGGATAAACTAACTGTGATGTTATAGCTATAGGTGGTCCTCTCTCTCTATTCCACCTATACCCGACACTTGCCCTTATCCGGGACTGGATTTCGCAAAAAAAATGCCTGCATTCTTTTGATTGTGCTACTTATGATAGGTTGATGAACTGGCGGGGTAGGTAGGCCCCAACTCCAGTCTTCGTCCTGCCTTGCTGCTTATACGCTTGTTGTGTTTTGCTCACTTGCGACCCTGTGTTCTCCTCTGCACTTGCGTACGTCGAGTCCCCTAACTACTTTTAGGCCTTGTAGGTAGCTTTAGAGAGCGCGTGGCTCGTAGTTAGGGACTCCATTCTTTCTATTCTATCCCTCCCTAAACCTTTGGGCCCACTGACTCGTCTTCGGGTTTCCTTCTTCTTTTCTTTAGTCTTTGGGTTTTTAATTTGTTCCACTGTCTATTTTTAACGTACGAAAGTTCATACTACTAAATCCCTTTGGTTTCCAAACTACCTTTTCTTGCAAGAAAGGCTGTACTGGAATTGTCTCTTTGATCTTTTGATAGGTGGGTGCTTTGACAAAGGGTAGGTTTGGTCTCTCTAACCTACGTTGAGTAAGAATCTGCCACTATAGATATAGAAGATGAGAGCACAAGAGAGGGCATCTGCCACTACTGGATTAAGAAGGCGAGCATAGCAGAACCCGTCCTTTTTTTCCCAATATCTCTAACGAGCCTCGCTCTAGATGGGGGGTAGGCCCTTGTTCTTTGGAATAGGTAGTTAGGAGTGGAGTAGAGTGGTCACCTGCATCATCTTAAGGATAGAGAGGTACCAACCAAGGACCCCCATCATGCTAGGTGTGGGCAAAGCGAGCTATTGAGGCTATAGGTAAAGGTAGGAGAGGGGTATGCTACTTTTCCACTGTATATAGAAGGAGGACTATAGAGGGGAGTGAAGACGGAGAAGGATTCGATGCAAGAGTTTCTAGTTTAGTAGCCAATGGGCTAGGATCCTTCCACGGATTCCTAGGCTTGGGTGGCTATGTTAGTTGGGAGAGTGATGCCCCAAAAGAACACAGCTTTCTCTATTCTCTACTATAGTGATAGGCAAGTCACTCTTTCGCTTCTAAGTCTATATTCCCGGCAGACTTCAAAACAATAGCCTACTGGAAAGACTTCAAAACAATTCCTCTTTTAAAAACTATTGAATCCTATGCGTTGGATGTCTTAGGATCCTTGGCTTTCGGGAAGAGACAAGAATCTTCTTTCGCTAGGTTTTAAAAGTGGCTTTATCTATAGAAAAAGGGGGAGCTTAGGGGCTTTGGTAGTTAAGGGGGCAATTTAAAGGGGGCCCTACTAGGGCGTCTTTGAAGGGTTTCAAAAAAATAGAAAAGGCCTTATCCTTAGACATGATTTCATAGTGGGGCTCAAAACTGTAACCTACACCTCAGGCTTTCTTTTAAAAGTGAAATAGGCAAGAAAGGTAAGTAGCGAGTTGGGCCAATGACTCTTTTTAAACTGAGCTGCGTTGCGTTAGACCTCATACTCGTGCTTCCTCTCATGAATAGTTTCACCCTTTTAAAACCTACCTCTCTTCATGAAAAGCTATAGACAAAACTATCGCCTATTGTTGGTCATAGAAGGACCCTATAGAAAAAAGATGCAAGGATCCTAAACTACGACCTGGAATTCTCCTTTTCTGTTATGATACAGGCCTTTGTAGCTTCTCAATGATTGGGAGACTCAACCCGTGCATAAGCCTTTTAAAATAGAGGGAGAGGGTAGGAGTCAACAGCTACCTATTCTTTTAGTGTTAGCTCTAATGGCTCTTTCACCTCCAAACTACAACTACTTAAAGCTTTTTTAATAACACCCATTTAAACGTACGCAAGTTCTATTTAGCTCACTTTCTTCTCACTCGTGCTTTCTAAATTACTTAGTGTTGGCTCGTAGTTTAGGATCATACCTTGTCCACCTCTAATGGCTCTTTCATCTCTCCGGCTTCCAAACTACCTTGCTGCTATGCTAGTTTTATAGCTCCTTAACTCTTCGCCTATTGGTATTGGCCCTGAACGCGTATGAGAACACTCACCCCTTCCTTTCCTATACCTATCTGACACATCGTAGGCCTATCTCTTACGCACCACCATCTCTAAAGGTTCTGGTTGGTCCTACTCTATTGTCGTCATGGGTTTAAGCATCAGAACCCTTTTTTGAGGTAGGCCACTCTTAGAAAACAGAATCCTTCCTTAGATGGAAAAAAAATCCGAAAAAAATTACTTCACCGATCTACCATCTTCATAATTGCCACTCTCGGACTAAATTAATATCAATAGTACTAACAGATAAGTATAGTAAACACATTGTATGAAGTAGATTGCAAAAGAAACATGAACTCCACGTCCTTTTGAATGTAACATAGACTATCAAAGGCACAAGAACACAAATTAGACGGGGATATAATCACTAGTTAATTATGTAATTATGTAAATCAACTATCAACTAATTTAGGTGATACCATGTAGCTTGCTCTTCAATCTCGTTCATTGCCTTGTAACTGGTTTAATTGATCTCTTTAATTGATAATTTTAGTATAATTGATATCGCTTTAATTGATAATTTTAGTATAATTTTCTATTTGCAGATTACAGTAAAAGATATTATCACGAAGAATCCACAGTCTAAGTATCTTGATATTGACCATGATCCTTTAGCTCAAGTGTTTGGTCCTATGAAAAAGGGGTGTGTGAATTTTATGGGTCTGGATGTAACCAAAAAGTTTATACATAGTACTGAGCTATTGAGGGCACACATTACAGAGGATAAGGAATCCTATATGGATTTGGAGAACCGTTTTTCTCAATACAAGGCTGAAAATGATGCTAGTTTTGAGAATTTGAAAGACATGGTAGCTTCTTTTAGATCATCAGGATGCGCTACAACATCTACTGAAAGATCACGGGTATGGATTAATTATTAAGTTTTTCCCTTAAATTGTTGTTTTTCCCTTCTTTTTTGAAAAAGAACAAATCCATTCATCAATGATAAAATCTGTAATTTTTTTACGAAAATTATTGATAATTCCACAAACTTATCAAGAAAGAAAAAATTAAGCCATTATGATCTTTATTTTAGTTAAGAAATCAACGTCAATTGTATTTATAGGGGTATAGTGATACCTACCGGCACAACCAGTAGATTTAAAGAGATGGAATAGGTGGATTTAATACATAAAGAAGAGTGCAGACCAAAACTAGCAAAACCCTATATTTGTAACAATATCTATGCTTGGATCGTATCCTATACCAAAAAATTCATTAGTGCAAGCGATGCAAAAAGTATTTATATATTGCTCATAAATCAAAAATACCAAAAACAATGAGCATGACCATTCCTCGTGGTATGTATACAGAGAACAAAATATTTTTGAGGTTTTTCACATTGTAGAGAAAGGAATACAACCCAATGAAATTGAGCAAAACATACCTGTAAATCAATAGCTGCAGAATACTCTAAGCCTCTGCTAACACAAATGCAGTTCAGTATAGCTTGTGATTCATTTTAGATTGTTGGACAGTTTATGAGAGTGGGACTCAACCATATCAAGCAAAGAAAAAGTTTTAAGGTGATTGCGCTGAACCAACTTCGAGTAAAAAGCTTCTACTGCAGTAAGACCTAGAAGTACTTGAACAAGAGGGGAGATAACGTGCATCGCCACTGTGAAAGATTCCCTCACTATTATGAACCTTTCCTTTACTAGTTTTCCCATAATTTTTTGTGCCATCACAATTTTCACCTTCCACGGCCTCTATAAAGCCATTGTACATAGGATCCGAGCTCTCATACAGCAGCCTAAGAACTTGTTTTATTCTAGGCCTTGTTCTTTCTTCTCTTTGGGTACACCAGCGCACAATTGATATGACTATTTGTAGTTGTTCTATATTGAAGGAGTCCCTAATTGTAGTATCCACTAGCTCTGGTAGTCTAGATTCGGTTTCCTTATATATCTAGGACCATTCTACTATATTCATGTTGTCCTGTATCGCTTGCCTTGCACTCACTAGCTCTAATAGCAACACACCATAGTTGTATACATAACTCTTCTCTGTTAGTTCCTGAGTCACCATATATTCAGGATCCATATAACATGTGCAAGCCACCTAACCTTTAAGGTCTCTTTAGAATAAACAATATAAGGAAAGGAGATAATGATAACCATTTTGAACTGTGGATAGATAAACGATAACCTAAAATGTGAATTTTCGGATATAAACCTAATTTGTTGTTTTTCATTATGCACATATAATACTAATATTAGTACCACATGCTTTATATTGTAGATTTATACGCCTCTTTTGTGAGAAGAGGCAGTTGTTCATTTCATGAACTTCCATGAGCATATTGTTGCCACTGGGAGGGCATTAGTACTTCCTGGTCACCAGGAAAGCGAGGAAGCAGAATATGAGTTTATTGTTGATATAATTTTCGAGGAAAATTCTCCAGTCTTTGGTCAACGTGGGGTTTTCTTTGACGAACGCTTAATTGGCACGAAGATCAAGTACCCAAGGATTCTTCTGCATTTTGCCTATTAGGTAAATATTCTTATAAACTCTTGTACATTTTTTGAATTCCTCTTGTTATCCATTTAACAACTAAAAGTTCAAAGGGGTTTGACTTTTATAATTTATTTGTTATGTTAATTTTCTTGCAAGGTGTTTCTCGTCTTTTTGAAGGCTTTTCTAATGGATTAATGGCGCTCCCTATTCTTGGATCCGTTACTTATACTTTTGAGGTTATGGCTTGAACACCACTATATTAAGCATTTGTTTTTGAAGCCACTGCACTTCCTTTTTTGTTTCTCAGTCCATGGTTTTTTTGGATTTATTATAGGGAACATGTATATAGCTTGTAACCAGTGTACATGGATTTTTTATGGGCCAATAATATTTATAAATGAAACAAGTTAATGAATTGTGTTTTTATTTATATCTGTATACAATGGGTGAAATTTTTTATTCTGAATTGTGTATGTTTTAGCTATTTTTTTTATTTTTTAAAAAACAAATAAAAATTAAATTATCACGGACTAAATCAGTGGTAAATATCGTAATTATACTATAGATATTATCCGTGGCAAAAAAATTGTCACGGATTTACTCCGTATCAATATAAATTAGATAATCACAGACAAAGTCTGTGGTAAAAAATTGTCACGGATTTACTCCGCATCAATATAAATTTGATAACCACTGACAAACTCCGTGGCAAAAAAATTGCCACAGATTTACTCCGTAGCAAAATAAATTAGATAACCACAGACAAACTTCGTGGTAAAAAAATTGTCACGGATTTACTCCGTGGCAATATAAATTAGATAACCACAGACAAAGTCCGTGGCAAAAAAATTGCCACACACCATATGCTACAGACCTTCACCACAGACTTTATCTGTGGCAAAATGACTATTATCACAGATTAGGTCAGTAGTAATTTAGTAAAATTGGTGTAGTGAATGATAGTGATCAATTTTGTTGTGATGAGTTTTTTATAGATAAAAACATCTATTGGGATTGAAAGGCTTAAGAAGATCCCAGTAATACAACAAGAGTTTGGTATGGCTGAAAGTGTGGTCCGTGAGATTACTGAAAGGGCACGAAGTATGAAATATTTTATTGAGTTGTCAAAGCAATTTTGGGTGGATTCGGTAGCTTCAGCGGTTAATATATAGTCTTGGTATGCATTGGATCTTGGATTATTAGAAGAGATCACTTGGACGAAAAAGGAGGTAATCATTTATACTTCTTTTGTCTGTTCTTGTAGTATATCATTACTAGATTATATGTCTAGTTTATGCTTGTTCATTAGATATGTTTGTGATAATTTTGGTAACCAATCTTGTAATGTGAAAAATCGAAAAATTATCCAACTTATTGATGTAATATCCAATGATGATGTCTTTTGCAAAGACATGGATAAGTGGACCAGAAAAGTGGATTTATCGGGGTCATGTGAGTATGTAAAAATCTCTGCAGAGATGGTGTTGGAACCATTGGTTGAAAAGGTCCAACGAGAACCGTATACTCCTCCGATTGTAATGAAAAGAAGAACCAATGTTTCGAGACCTGCGGCCCATTATCACTACTCTTGACATTGTTTATGGCTAACTGATATTAGTGATAACTACAAGGTGGCTTTACAAGGTGAGGTCATGGGCAAGTGGGAGCTTTTCATGGATAATGATGAGATTGGATCTCAATCATCATATCGGGTATATGATGTAATCCTATTACCGATGGTAACACTCTTTACTTCACAAGTTGGTTTACAAGTTAAGCGAGAATAAGTTTGTTCAAGCGGTTCAAGGTGAAACTTGTGGTAAAGTACTTTTAAGAAGAAACGGGTATTTATGTCAAGATATTTTGTTAGTTCACCGGTTGTGAAGCTAGTTGCTTTGTGGTGGCTTTGCTTTTTCAGATTGAGTGATTCTTAATACGGAATAAAAAAATTCTTCATGATTGATCTTAGTGAATATGGGTATGTAAGTTGGCTATATGGATACATAGTTACTGGGTGAAGTTGCATTATGGAGGCTCATATATGAAAGCTTCATATGCGTATTTGAGATATACACCGAAATGATAGGGCTCGATGTTAGATATGTTTATACCATTGGTAAATTTATAAAACACCACAGAGACCATTACTGATGTTATGAGTTTTTTGAGAACTCATGAATCGTCTATTCTTAGAGTATGGATGATATGCTAGTTGCATATGTAAGTTCTAGCATGGGTAAGATTGAAGAGTCGTGGGAATGATTATCTCAATAAAGCGTTGAACCAATGGATTGGCTAATCATTGGCACATGGTATAGTACAACAAGAACATAAAGCAAAAGTTGTTATTGGCATAGTACATTGAGACTGGTTGGAGTGTTATTTGGTAGCGCACCATTTGTCGTTACTTCGGGCTTGAGACACGTATTTGTTTGGCTATGGCATGTGATATGTGTTTAGATCAAGGTATGTTTAACTCATTGATGATTTTTTTGCTAATGTATGTCATTGTTTACATGAGACCAAAATTTTCCTATGAAGTGGGAGTTGTGAGACATTGATAATGAATATTATGTATTCTAAGAAGACTCGGTTGTAGCTCATAGCTATGGAGTAATTCTTGTTCAGTTCGTAGGGTTGTGTTCACTTGTGATGGCGGAGTACGTTAGTGACATGGAAAGGGCTACAGTTTTCTGGTATTATATCGAAGCTACTTAGGTATTGAGATGATAATGGTTAATTGCATCATTGATTGCAAAGGCATAAGTATGATGCGACTTTGAAAGTTTAGAAAGGGATGTTCTATATTTTATTTTATTTTGGCTCAAAAATGTTTAAAAACATTATCACATGGTTTTGTGTGGTACGATAGCTTTTGGCGTGAACAGTTCGGTTTGACACGGTTATAAATTTAGTTACTTTGAAGATGGGTAAAGTTACGGGAACCTCACATTTCAAATTCTAAGTGGAAGATTTGTTGAAGATTATAAAAATTTTGCTTGTGGGTCTTCATGATTGAAGATCCGGGTAGTACGAGCAATTCAATTGGAGATCTGGATATGGGTTAGGGTAGATTCGATTTTAAGTGGGAGATTGTTAAGGTATGAACTCAAATTATGTTTGAGGTAATTTAAGTTTGAAGTAGCTCAGTTTAAGGATTGAAAATAAGAAATTTTTTCCAATGTTCATTTCGAACTGGTTATGTTACCTGAAGTTTTGAGATGGTTCTGTTCGACCAAGTTTTGAGCTGTTAAGTGTAAACTCAAAATTGTCGAAGTCGTTCGAACTAGGATAGAAGTCGTTCAAACGAGGATAGAAATCGTTCGAACGAGATGGTTATTATTCACGTTGGAAACTTGAAGACCGAATAAGTCGTTCGAACGACATGTGTTGTTTTCTAGGGCTGGAACCTTTATCGTCAAAGTCGTTCGAATGAGATTGGATTTTGTTCGAATAAGGTGTGCGTAGGTTGTCTTTGGAAGGTCGTCTGGGACGTTGAGTTTGCCTCGAGATCCATTATGTTTGTAATTAGTCTTCTAAGTATATAAAGGGGACTTAAGTTATTTGTTAATCTATCTTTTTTTGTGGTAATCCTCTGTGAGTTTAATTCTAGAGAACTAGGGTTTAAAGTGACTCCATTAGAAAGCTTGAGGAAGCTTTATGAGAGATCGTGTGTAACCTTTGATCTTTGATTAGTGACTTGTATGGTGGGGAGTGGTTTTTTATCCGAAAGGGTTTTCCACTTCCCTCCTCCGGGTAAATCGTTGTGTTTTAATTTCGTTTAATTTTTTAATTGGCGTTTCCGTTTATTGTTCTTGGGCGAGGGATTGGAATTAGCTTACCCTAATTCTTAATATTGCATTAATCAAAAAAATTAGAATTAATTGATGTGCCTTTTAAAAGCATCTTTTGCAATCAAACCGTATTTTTTGCAAACATATTTAACCAATGTAAGTGATAGATCGACATTTGATCACCTACTATTGACCATTTAAGGCCCTGTTTAATGTGGAAGACGAAGCGGATTATTTTAAAAATAATGATTCTTTATACTCTTAATAATAGAAGTTTCTTTGAATTTACATAAAGTTCCTTTCATTATATCGTCAAAAGGTTAAAGCAACTACTCTTCATAATGAATGCTCCTGAGGTAAGTCACATTACATTATTAGTCAATGTACTTAGCTAGATCTCTCTCAATTGTGTTTAGCCTATATTTCCATCTTCCGCATTTGGCTATTATGTCAATATGGGTTTTTTAGCGCCGAATGCGCGTTAATGGATAATTATGTAGCGCCGAAGGCGCATCGATGTAATCTCGTCGTGGTAAGCCATGGGTAATACTAGTTTATTATACATTAGAGAACAGTGTTTTACAAATATATAAGTTTGTCATTATCCCCAAGAGACAATGAAGGACTGGGATTTGATGTTCTTTTATGGAGATTTACAAGAAAGAGTGAGATGGATGGACCATATCTATTTACCTATTAGTATGGCGAGGGTACTTTTGATAAAATACATAAAAGGGAAGTTTAGTCTTTAACAGGCAACATCTAAGGCCCTCTTTCTCTTCCCCAAAGTCGTTAGTTTCATCTCTGCATTTCGGAAGCGTCTCTCTCTTTGTCAAGCACCGTCTCTCTCAAGATACATTTCTATCTCTAAAGATAATTATGTAGAACTCATGATAGGTTTTGATGTTCCCTTTATGGTTTTGATTTATGTACTTAAGGTTTTCTGGTTCATTGCTGTAATGTTGTTTAAATCATAACCACCATTGCTGTAATGTAGATTGCACTCTGTACTATACAATCTTCCCTCCATTTTTAATCAAAACCACCATTGTCTCATAAACACCATTGCTGTAATCTGCACTCAAGATGGACTCTCTATTCGGGATAATCATCTTCCTTTTAATCTTCCTTGTTGTAGTATAGTTGTTGTTACCGTTGGAGTATAGTTGATGTTAGGTGTGTATATCTGCTATTTCGTAGATTGAGAGATCAAAAACGTTTCATTAATAATTTGGCGGGTGAAACTTAATCTCTAATTTGGGGGAAAATGTCGTTGCTCTTTATTGTGGGCTTTCATTGGAACTATGATTAGCATTCGGTAGCATATCATCCGAAGATAAATTATTAAGCGTTCCTCAAATTTCAACTTGGTATAAGTTTCAAGCTTTTTGCTTTTTCCTTCTTTTTGAAAACTGGAAGTGAATTTTCTTGCTACATCAAGATTTTTTTTTTGTCTATTATAATGAAACAATGTGTTTGTTGATTTATAGATTTTTTTTTTTTTATCTCCTGATGATGTGTTTGTGGGTTCTCTTGCAATTTCCTGAATGTGAGATCTATGGATTGGAAATACTACATTATTAGGTAAATCCCTCCCGCTTCCCCTCTCCCCTCTCCCCTCTCCCCTCTCCATTTTGGTGTTCGGTTCTTATATATGTAAATTGTCAACTTGACAAGCTTTAAGGAGAGTTTGAAGTTCCTAAAGTTTGACCAAGTTTTAGATCTTCCACTATAGTTTTTTTCCTGTTATGTTCCTATAGTGTGAAAATAATTATTTACCCATTTTACCTAGTCCTTGATCATTCCTGTTTATGAAGTACCGAATTTTTTCCTAAACTAAGATCTATCCAAAGATATGAAGTATTGACGAAAACTAGGAAAAAGGAGGCGTTAACATTGTTAATGTAATGCCACATAATATGTCCGTGATATGACATAAACTTTACTGAAAGTGCTCATACGTGTAGTAAGACTATAAATTAGGGTCTACTTTGATTGTTTGTGGTGAATCTTCATACAAGTTGAGACTTAGATAACTTTAATTTGTGGTTTTAGTTAGTCATCCAAAAGCATGTGGGTACCAGAGATTTTATTTTACCGTCTTTTATATGATTGCAATACTATACAGTCATTAGAATTAATGTATGCCTAAGCATTACTGTTTAAGAGTTTCGGTTGCTCGCCATATATCCTTAAGGTTATGGTCCATGATTTATTCATGGTATATTGACGAATGAAGTTAAATGAGGGGTTTTAACTACAAGAATAAGATAGTATGTTAATGTAAGATAAGAGATGAGCCCTACATTCCCTGGCCATTGTGAGGATAGTTTAATTTGTGTACATAATTGGGTTAATTTAACGGATAAATATTCTTACATTTCAACCTCTCATATTATTTGTTTGGTTGAGTTACAACTTTTGTTTTCATTTTGTCCTTGGTGAACACAAGTTATAGTTAAAGCTTCTACAAAAAGGAAATGCTAGAGGGAATTACAAAAAGAAAATGCTAAAGGGAAATTACGAAAAGGTTAAAGATCTTATTTATGAGAAAGACGCATACACAACTAAGGCGCCACTGACTTTCGATGACCATAATTTGTGGGAACTTATTGTGAACCCCTCATGTTTTCCAGTCATATTATACTTCAAATCAATGCTTTGAGCATTCAAAACAATTGTCAGTTCTTATATTTATCATCAGTTCTAATCTCTGAATTTTAGGTACTTGAGTTGGAGTAATTTGAATGTATATTAGTGCATTATATGAATGTATATTAGTGTATTACTTTTTTGGGTATTCTCAAATGCCTTCAGTTATCTACATCTTTCTCTTTTTTAGTGTGTTTTGTAAGAATGTTTTTCATAGTTACTTAAGGGGATTTGAAGATTGATTAATTACTTACTATCCAAAAAGTGTGGTAACAAGGCTGCAAACTTAACAGAGGAGGACTATAGGTTTAATTGGATTTTGAATATTGTTATATATTATGGTAACAAGATGATATCACTAAGACACTAAATGTGTGTCAAACTCATCAATTATAGTCGACACATCAAATTGTAGCGACGAAGGCGCATCGACGTAGTCATCGTGGCGAGCCACGGGTAGTACTAGTATTTAACATCCTAAAGAACCGACTACGTTGAATTTTTTTTCTTTGTTGAAAATGCCCCCAACACCCGTAGAGAAAGTTCCTCCGTCAAAATTAAGGATATAAGACAAAATCATATAGGGGAAATCACCAACTCAGCCGTTCTTAAGAAAGAAGATATTTTCCTTTTACAAGGTTTCAAATTTCAAAGAATAAAAGGCACCCACAGGAATTATACTCATTTATAGACTAGAAACGAACGTTCCAAGAAACAATAGTAACCAAAAAAACAAAAAGAGAAATAAAAATCACAAAATCTTTGCTACCTCAAATATTTTAGCTTACAACTAGCAGGCGGGTACGCGCTGTCGCGCATGCCTTAAAATGTTGTTTAAAGCACATTGTTTACAACAGTCTAATTATGGAGTCCGCTACTAAGAGATTGTTGTGATAGCAAAGGTGATCAGAAATGAGAATCAAGGAATGAAAGATGACGACGGACTACTTGAAAGAGCAGCAAATATTCTATAAATATTCTATCAGTTGGATCTGAGAGAACTCGTACCTTTGCTGGGTTGCCTAATCTAAAAGCGTATGACACAGACTTTGGATGGGGAAATCCAAAGAAAGTCGAAGTTGCTTCAAGCAGCGATACAGGAGTAATATCTTTTAGTTGAGTCCGAGATGGATGATTTTGAATGTATTTTTGCAGACACCATCAAGTCTCTTCCATAATTAAATTACATTGCAAAGTAATTTTTCAGCAAATTATATACGACAATATTATTATTTTTTCCCCACAAATTATTGTTGTTCTGGTGGATATATGTCTAGTAGAGTCCAAAGGACATGTCTCATGCAGCTCTAATTTGAGGCGCTGTAGGTCTTCAAATCCATTTTATATGATTTTCTTTCTATATGCTACTTCACAAATTGTAATTGAGTTTTAGGAAAAAGAAGACGTTATTAAATTTGTCATTATTGTTTACTTGGTAAGGGTTCATCAGCTATGGCAATATTCCACATTGACAGGAAGGAGTACCTTCTTAGGGTATATTCAGTTCAAGTAGCAGAACTTTAACGCTTTTATAGAGCAATTTTTGACAGAAAGGAATGAAGCAAAGAAGATAAAAAAGAATGACAAGTCTAGGAAAGTTATGAAGATGGAGAAGGAACATGAAGGCCACGATGAGAGATGTAAAGATCTGATGTACAAAAGGGGCCTTTTAAAAAGGACGAAAATTGAAGCAGAACAGTTCGAGAAGAGTGACCTCTCAGAAGAGCACGGAGAGGCTGCTAATGACCAGAAAGTATATATTTCCGATATCCCTGGGAGTTCACTTCTAAAGCACAGGACTTCTTTTGGAGAAAGTGAAAGTGTAGAGGATTGTGCTAAAAGTGGCTCTCTAGAAGTCGATTTACATTTCAGAGATCTAATTGAGAACAGGGCAAGACCAAAGTTGCAGTTTGAGAACCCGGAAGTTGATGATATGGAGTGGCTGTTTGAGATGAGACCACAAGTTGGGCACAAAGCAAAAAGATATAAACCTAACCTCACCACGTCCAGTCTTCAATGGCCTAATACCTGTGATTTGCTGGAGCTCAATTTACACGTCCTACCATACACAGTTCCATAACGAAGTTGTTAGTGAAAGGTAGTTTGAAGAGATCGAATGGTACCCGGCGTGAGATCGACCGTTACAGGGTGTTTAGATCGGTGTATATGAATTGGATGATATCAAGTGTAACCGATTGACATAAATTTCCTGTATAGTGCCGCTATGAAACTTTTGTTAGCAGAATTGAATTCATTCTTCTCCTGTAATACAATTTCAATTTTTTTGCTGGAATTTGATCGTTCACAAATCCAATTACATTATATTTTTCTACAGTTTTGAGCATTTGACGTTGCAGATTGGTCATGCCGCAAGCATAATATGTAGTACCTGTGTATTTATTAGATTAGCTTTATATAAGATCTTTCGTGGGATATTTTGCTAGTATATTAAGGTTCATTTAGTATGAAAAAAGTAGTTACATCTAATGCGTAACATCAGATTAAGAGTTTTTCTTAGAGAAGGTTACACGATTAAAGTTTCTTCTAATTAATCATCCCCATGTGTTATCTGTTTTTCTTAAAGGTAAAAGTAGGGTTATGGCAGATCCCAACCAGTTATATCATAAACCAACCATTTCCCCAAATGTAATGCTTATAACGCTATAGAAAACAAAGGGTTACATCCTAAAGTAATCTTCATACACACTTCTGCTATAACAGTGCAATCGGAAGAAAGAAAATGGGCAAGGCAGCCACACAGCTGTTGGCTTTTTCATTAGTATGGAAGGTTCTAAGATCTTCAAACTTCTGAATCTCTTCGATAATGCTCTCATGGAGGTGTCTGCATTGCCAATGAGGGTCTTTCTTCTTCTCAACAATCAGAATAATGTCTTGATCGTCACTAATAAGTAATAACCCACAACTTGTTACAATTGTTGGTAGATGCTATTTTCAGCTCTTTAAGAAATGACTTTAGTTCATGATATTAAGTGTTTATAGCTGGAGATTTCCCTGTTGATCAAAATTAATATCGGATTCGGGTCTAATTACTACTAATGCTTACACATAAAGATAGAAGGCTTACAGCTTAATCCAACTCTCAGTTTATGAGATCCCCGCATTTTTATCTGCTTTCTTAGACTCCTCTTTGACATGCACAGCTTGAATCTTGAACCTTTCATCTACCATCAACTCTCTAATCTTATTTCCAATATCCTCAGCCTTCACCACCTCTTCCCAACTCCAACCCCAACTTTTGACCCACAACCCCAATCCCCTGCTCTCATCCACAGTAGCATTAATCCTTTGATCCGCACCTTGTGGCCATGCTAACATGAGGACGCCACATAAAGCGGCTTCGACCACTGAGTCCCATCAATACAGACAAAAAATAATGTACTAATAAACCAAGAAAATCAAAGGTATGTGTGTTTACCAGGCACAGAGTTCTTGTTGAGAGTGATTGAAGCCATGTCCAGAATTTTCTCGATGCGAGCACCATCGAGACCCTTCAATGTAAAAGCACACTAGTTAGTAACAAAAGCTCTAGTTCTTGGCAGTATGATAGAAGCTCACAACAAAGCTGTATCAAAGCAACTTATGTATGTCTTAATTAAAAATTATAAACTAATAATGGTAGTGCTCCAATAGAAGCAGCAAAGAAATAATGTTTTAAGCATGAAAAGGTGAAAGAAAAGGCTCACCAATGGCCTCAGATCCACCAAAACCAAGTGATTATCACTCCCACCAGAAACCAGTTTGTATCCCAACTTCTTCAATCGGTTAGCAAGAGCTCTACAAATAAATACAATCTGTAAAGTCACGCCACCAGACAGGTCATGAACGCGAAAAATACTAAAAGAAGAATATTTTAACCCAAACAATAGAAAATTAATTGAACAGACAAGGAAAAGGAAGTACCTGGCCCTGATATGCCTTAAATTAGCCCTCCAATTGTATGGTTATGCGGACCACCGTGAGAGAGATAAAAAAATAGCTCATATGTTTATAACAAAATAGATCTTAATAAAGATGGGTCAAGGTATGTCAAACTTGTAAGGGGTGATATTAAATCATAATCCACACTAAAAAAGAAGGAACTGCTGCTAACCTGTAAACCTGGGAAAACAGCATTGTTAATGGCAGATTCCATATCAACACCGAGAACAGGATCTTTCTTGAAGAAGATCATGCCACCTCTAGAACCTCATAAAGACTAACATATGATACATTAAATGATAGGTTAGGATATTTAATATGAACCAATTTATATACGCACATTTTTTTGTCCTCTATAAGCAACAAAACCTATTAAAGGATCTAAAACCAGAGTTGTTCTCTTTGATTGTAGATACTAGACGAAAAAAATAAAAATAAATAATAAGACTAAAATTTATGTTTACATCAGGTAGCCAATATCATAGCAACCATCTTAAAGGGGAAACATACTGTCATTTATAATTTAGCAAATAGTTATATTCATATACCTTGTGTGTTGTTGTGATTACAACATGTAAAACTATAATCTTATGAACCTGTAAATGTAGCTTTCCTTTCTTGAAGTTGTAACAGCAAGATGTCATAGAAGTAAGGTTTTTTCAGCAACAGCAAAACAAGTACTCCGGCAATGAACAACAGCAACTCAGTTGTAAATAGCGGCAAGTTTTCCGGCACTGAACAACAGCAACTCAGTTGTAAATAGGAAAATTCCGGTAAACAACTATGAACTGAACTGGTTGTTATAATCAGCAATGTGAACTGAACTGGAGGAGGAACTCAGTGGCAGGAGGAACTGTTTTGTAGCATTAGCAGCATCAGTAGGAAGAACTGTTTTGTAACGTTAGCAGCAGCAACAGGAAGAACTGTTTACAAGCAGTTTCATGTAAACAACAACACAGGAAGAAGAACTGATTGTAGTTTCAGGCCGGTAGAAGAACTGAATCTCAGATGTACTCCGGACAACAACAGTCAGGCGTCAGGCAGGCAGTGCAGTCGTAGGAAGCAGTGAGTACAGGCGGCAGTTTCAGTAGCAAGAAAGGGAAATTTGTTCTCCGACAAATAGCAGCAAGAAAGAAACAACACCGGTACAGCGCCTACAACAAAGAGAGAGAGAGAGAGAGACAGAGACAGTAGAATTGTGATTGCTCGAGGAGTGGGTCGCACTCTCTTTAAAAAGTATTTCGACCTACCTCGGGTAAGGTAACGAAGGTCTAATCTCTTTCGAGGATACAACGAGCGTAACGTATACAGTAGCTTCAGTTATCCTGGAAGTCTACGTAAAGATGAAGTATGCACCCTCAGGTAACCGTACAATCGAGATAGAGAGAGAGAGGGAGTTCTAACACAGAGAGGAGAGTGGTGTTTTGTGTGCTTTTAGAAGGTGGTGAAGAGTTGTATTTATAGAGAGAGGTTGCCTAACGGCTCTCTCTCTATTCAAATGTGTGGGACGTGTCCCTGAGGATTAGGTTTCCTATAGAAGTGGAGAGAACAAAGTGAAGACCAAGACTAAGGAATAAATCAAGCCCAAGCCCAAGCCCAATGAACTTTTTGTTAAAAAGATTAAGGTGAGCCAAGCCCAAAGGGTCCCCAAGGCCTCCAGAGCCAGAAGAGCCAATTGCCCAAATCAAACCCAAACCCAAACCCAAGCTCGCCCAAATCAAACCCAAACCCAAACCCAAGCCGGCCTGGCCTACCGGGCCGCCTGAGAGAGGTCCAAGTATGTATATGGTATAAAATCCCCTTACACACTCACACAATTACACTCTCTCTCTATGTCACATGTTACACACATGTCACATGGGCACTACCTTATATGTTTAGTTTCTCTATTGTTTATAAACAATGTGGGACTAAACTTTAGGCTATAGTTTAGGAGTCACATAAAATGGATGACCAAGAGGTCATGGGTTCAAGGCTCAAAATGATGTACAAATTTTGAAAAATTCCAACACAACATCACAGTACTCAACTAAATTCGCAATCATAGAGGCAGCAACCAGTTCGCTTATGTAAGCCATATCCATCATGAGAAAAGCTCCTACAGTATCAGCTATCTCCTACAGAATCATAATGTTTGATAATATCCTCGACTATCTGATATCTGTTGATATGTATGTTGGTTCAATAGACTGAAATATGGGATATTTCAAAAACTATCGACAGTAAAGATCAGAAATCCGGATATATCTAATAATATATATAAATTTTCACCTTTTAATTTAATTTAGAATATTACATATTAATAGGCTATCTCTAAGCCGAAAAGTTTAAAAATTATAGATGATCAAT
Organism: Kingdonia uniflora; assembly: GCA_014058105.1. Lineage (NCBI taxonomy): Eukaryota > Viridiplantae > Streptophyta > Magnoliopsida > Ranunculales > Circaeasteraceae > Kingdonia > Kingdonia uniflora. The sequence continues at coordinate 733,351 of JACGCM010000440.1, read as the reverse complement.
TACCTTATAGTTAGAGTTGGCTTCAAAATTTGATAGTGAGGTTTTACATCCTGTACTGTATCGCATAACCTGTAAAATAATATCCAAAGTTCATATCATTAATTAAAGAGTGCAATGCCCGTAAAGTTTCTCGGAAACACTAATAACATTTTGATATAGACGCTCATAAAATACAAAGCAAGATCTAAAATATCAAAGTATATATACATAAGACAGCTGATAATTTAATATTTTCTCAAGTTTATCAGAATATCGTCCTAAATATCAATTGGCTCAACAAATTAACTTAATATACTATGTCATTTAGATACATTGGTGTATATCACATATATCAGTCTAATTCCGATATAAACAATAAATATACCTTAAATCCTCTGTAAACAAAACCCTTATCAAACAATTGAGAGAAACCCACCAAACACTCTCCATAAAGTTAATATCCATCGCCTTATAATCGTTCTTAAAATCGATCCACCGCCCCATCCTCGTAATTGTGGACTCCCACTCTGCAACATACCTCGTAATAATACTCATACACTCCTCATTATAATTATCAATTCCCATTTGAATCACTTGTTCTCTCGTCTTAATCCCCAACTTCTTATCGATCTTGAACTCAATTGGAAGACCATGACAATCCCACCCGAACTTTATTGTTACATGGTGACTAATCATGGTTTGGTACCTTTTAACAATGTCCTTGATTGTTCAGTTAGAAGGTGACCGTAGTGAGGGAGACCTGTTGCGAAGGGTGATCCATCATAGAAGACGAACTCGGGGAGGTTCTCTGTAAGTTTGAGCTGGGTTTCGAAAGCTTTCGTTTCTTCCCAGAAGGTAAGGATGTTTTGCTCTTGCTTGGGGAAGGAGAAATCATTGCCTTCGATGACCTCCTCCATTGTTGGATTCGAAGAGGAGATCGAGAGAAAGAGATAGTGAAATTAGGGATTTAGGGTTGAGGTTTTGGAATGAATCAATGATGGTTTAGGTTGGGGTTATGTTGAAATGGGGTTATAGTTTCTCTAAAATACCTCCTACAGTATCACCTATCAGCTATCGTTGCGCATCAGATTGAGAAGGAGGATATGATGTGGTTTGAATCTTAGAGCTAGGAGGAAGAAGACATAGAAGCCGAATCATTTGGTAAATTTAGGTTTGGGTTAAGAAATGTTCGAGTTGGATTTCCTGAAATACCCATAATTTCATATTTAAACTTCCCAAGATACCCCTGATTTCATATATACAAAAAGTTGTGTGTTGTACTTTCTTTCATCACGTAATTACGATTTAGATGCCGGGATTTGAAATATACGAAATGGGGGTACTTTAGTATTAAATAAATTATGAGAATAGACGAAATAACTTCATGATCTAACGGTTGTGTTATAAACTAAACCATATATTTTCCTCAGGTAGTGTAATCCACAACCGAAATTGATTCTCATGGCATAGTTATTCCTTTAGTATTATAGATCTATAATACTAAAGGAATAATTATGCCATGAGAATCAATCTCGGCTGTTGATCACCCTACCCTACACATGTTGAGAAAAATATATACTTTAGTTTATAACACAACCATTAGATCATAAGAATTATTTAGTCTAATTTCGTATGTACCAAATCCCATCAAAAATAGGCATCTTAATCGTAATTAGGTGATGAAAGAAGGGGTATAAATGGAAGTTCAGTGAATAACTTTTCTTATATACGAAATAAGCCTAAATTTGCAATGATTCGGCTTGTATGTATTCATCATTTCCTCTATGACAATACTCAAAGAGCACGTCATCTTCTCCTTCTCAATCTGATGATGCGCAACGATGAAAGATGAAAGTCTACGAAATTATTTGCAATTCACCTCAACCAATACCTTCTCTCTCTTCTCTGCAAATTGACCTTTTAGGGTTTCCAATTCTCACTCACAGATTCACCTCTCGAAGACTTAGATCTCAACATTTGATTTGATTTTGATCAGTTTCAATGGCTGCCATCCTCGAATCCATCACAATCCTTGGATGCTCTGCCTTTCGATCATCAAACACCTCACCATCACTGATGACGGCTTCATCGGTTTAATCTATCTCCGGTACTTGCAAATCCGGTGGGTTATCGAAATTCAGCAGTCTTAAACTCCAGTTATGGTACTAGAGGAGCGCGGTGGCATCGGTGGTGTCGAAGAAAGCGAGGGTTGTTCGCCGAGAAGATGGGGTTATTTAAGAACATACAAGGGAATGTGAAGATTCAATAAACAGTTAGTCAGATTCATAGGATGATCTCTATGAGTTAGCCTTTTTACTGTAAATCCTCCTTCCTCTGATCATTAGGATTACATACATTTTGTTAAAATCTGAATTTGTTTGCAAAACGATAATCAACTTGTTTTGAAAATCCCTTTTTTTCATCGAAAGAAGATACAGAAACTCCGGGCACTTTCAAATTCATACCCAGATAGTACTAAATGGTTTCACCCAAAAGAATTTCCTCGTTGCCAAACTATTATCATTCTATGTTATATTCGGTAATGTCCAATACGTAAACTGGATTTCGAGAAAATTGAAAACCCGGGCACCATTGTTTGGAACCAAATGATTAGAGGGTATGCTAAGAGCGAGACCTCGGAGCAGTCAGTACAGCTTTATAATGAAATGGTACCCGCAGAAGTTAAGCATGACGCTTTTACTTATTTATTTGTACTCAATGCATGTGCGAAAGTGTGGTTTTTGAGAGAGGGGGAACAGTTGCATGGGAGAGTGTTGTCGATGAGGTTATGTGAGAATCAGTTTGTGGAAACAAATTTGGTTAACATGTACGTGATGGCTGGAGGAGATTCTGGAGTTATAAAGGTGAGGAAGGTGTTTGATACGATGACTCAACGAAACGTTGTTACGTGGAATTCAATGCTGGCGATGTATTTGAGGCTTGGTTGTGTAGACGAGGCGCGGGAAACTTTTGATGTTATGCCAGAGAGGAATGGGGTGTCATGGACGACTATGATCGATGGGTGTGTGCATAATGGAAAGTCTAGGCAAGCGTTGGCATTGTATCACCAAATGTGGAGAGCGTGTGTTGAAGTGGATGAGGTAACAATGGTAGCAACACTTTCCGCATGCACTGAGTTGGGGGACTTGGAAACAGGGAGATGGATACATTCCTATGTTGATAAGACTTTCGGTTCTACAAACCAACTAAAACTTGTTTCTTTAAACAATGCAATCATACATATGTATGCGAGAGTAATCGAAGAAGCATATAGAGTATTTAAAAAGATGAAGCGGAGGAGCATTGCCTCGTGGACTACGGTTATCACGGGTTTGGCAAAGCTAGGGCGTGGAAGTGAAGCACTTGATGTTTTTCCTTCTATGCTAAGTGTGGATGAGGGGGAAAGAGTACTACCCGATGAAGTAACTTTTCTTAGGGTCTTTTGTGCTTGTAATCACATAGGAATGGTTAACGAGGGCCATCATTATTTCAAGTACATGACTCAAGCGTATGGTATTGAGTCGAGAATCGAACATTACGGGTGTTTTGTTGACCTGTTGAGCCGTGTAGGTTTACTAGACGAAACATATGAGCTTATTGGTACAATGTCCTTAAAACCTAACGAGGCAGTGTGGGGTGCTTTACTTGGTGGTTGCAGGATTCATAGGAACATAAAGCTTGCAAGCTATGTGGGTGATAACCTGATATCCAAGCTCAAACCAATTGAAGCTGCTATGGGGTATTTCACGCTGTTGTCAAATGCTTATGCATCTGCTAATAGGTGGGTGGATGTTGCGAATGTTAGACAAAAGATGGCTGAGATGGGTGTGAAGAAACCTCCAGGCCATAGTCAGATTCAAGTGAATGGTGTCATCCATTAGTTTGTAGCAGGAGACTGAACGGATATGCTATCCATGAGGTAGTTGTGAGATTACGATGCAGATTATCCTAGAATTGCAGTTTGGGTAGGCATCACCGCATCAGAAAGAAGGTTTAGACCTCTGAGTAGAGTAGCATTTCTTTTAGAACTAAGAATACCGAATACCAATTAAACAAGGGATGATGATGATGCATTGTGCAAGGCATTAAACAGTTGCAGATTGTTAGTGACTCAAAGTTGATAGTATACTGCATTCAAATTCTTGATGTTCCACTAGTGTAAAGAGCTACATTGGGATTTTTGAAGATTGTTTCTTCATTAACAAACTCGATTTGGAGCCTTCATATCTCGTTAAGTACACATCCTTGCTCACATGTAGCATGGAGAAGAGGATCATTCCAAGGTGGACGGTTCTTCAAGGTTTACTCTCCAAGGGCCTCTTGATCAAGAACAAACTCAATATTGGTAGCTCCTTAAAGGTATCTGATTCAAGCCTCGTCAAACTGTATATGATTAAATATGAGAAAGAAGCGCCTGATCTATTGAATGCGTATAAAAAGGTAAGCTTTCAGATTTCTTGAGGTGATCTGAGATTAATTATGTACAATACATTAGATGAAGCTCTAACATAGGTATTTTCTAAACTTTTTGTCTTCAGTTACAATATGTGCTCTATTCTCCTGACATAAGTTGATCTGTAGTGAGGTTACTTAAGTTTGGCATAGCCTTCAACTCTGTTTAAATGTTTCTACATGTTACCTAGAGCTTAGATTACAACTTTTCATAAATGGGAGCTCTATGTAGGATTGTCACCTCACTCTGTTAGCCTCTTTATTGTAAATCCCCCTACTCCATCATTAGGATTATGTACCTTAAAAAAACTGAATCTTATTGCTATATGAAAATGGTTATGTTTCGAAGTCCCTTTTTCCGTATCAAAAGGTGCAAGCACACATATCTCACATCACAAGGGGTTATGCATTTGCTTTTGTGTATCCATTTGTTACTTCTACCCAAAGGCTGAACAAGTAAGAGATCCCATCTATGTATGAATTTCTCAAAAAAGAAATTTTTCACGCAAGCATAGCTCAAGCAAAGGCCAGAGTATAATTAACCTTATAAATAATCAGAGATAAACCTGTGTAAAAAAAAATGTTCTTAGAGTTATAATAATAATTATTATTATTTGAATTGCGTAATCTCAACTTTTATGGCGAGTTCATGACTTTTGGCTATGAGTTTTTCAAAGCTGAAATAGAAGAGTTATCCGATCCGTAAAGAGAAACCCTAATTTGTTGAGCCAGTCAATATTTAGGACGATATTCTGATAAACTTGAGAAAATATTAAATTATCGGCTGTCCCATGTATATATACGTTAAGTTTGATATTTTAGATCTTGCTTTGTATTTTATGAGCGTCTATATCAAAATGTTATTAGTGTTTTTGAGAAACTTTACAGGCATTGCACTCTTTAATTAATGATATGAACTTTGGATATTATTTTGCAGGTTATGCCATACAATACAGGTTGTAAAACCTCACTATCAAATTTTGAAGCTAACTCTAATTATAAGGTAATTGTCATCTATAGTTTCTAAACATTTCTATTAATATGTAATATTCTAAATTAAATTAAAAAGTGAAAATTTCTATATATTATTAGATATATCCGGATTTCTGATCTTTACTGTTGATGATATATCCGAATTTCTAATTTTTACTGTCGATAGTTTTTGAAATATCTCATATTTCATTCTGTTGAACCAACAAACATATCAGCAGATATCAGATAATCAAGGATATTATCAAACATTATGATTCTTTTAATAGTTTTATCCTTACAGGTAAATTTTTGTATGCACGCTTAACATTTGATCTTATCTTTCTTTGGAAGATAGCTGATGTTGTAAGAGCTTTTTTCATGATGGATATGGCTCACATAAGCGGACTGGTTGTTGCCTCTGTGGTTGCTAATTCATTTGAGTACTGTGATGTTGTAACCACAACAACACACAAGGTATATGAATAGAACTATTTGCTAAATTATAAATTACAGTATGTTTTCCCTTTAAGATGGTTGTTATGGAACTGGCTACCTGATATAAACATAAATTTTAATTTTATTATTTAGTTTTTTTTGTGTCTGAAATCAAAACTAGTAAACAATGACGGACGATGATTAAGATGTTTCAGAGGAGGTAACAGTAAAGAAGGTAATTATTAGGGCATCACAAATAAAAGTCTCCCTCTCAGTTCTCTATAATTTACTTTGTTACCATTTGAATCCTTATAGTTATTTTCTTCGCGTCTCTGTATCTATCTAATTACAGGGTCTTGAGCAAGATGAAGAGATGAGGAAAGTTGAGAGATAACATAAGACCAGGTATGAATCATTCATGTATTTTATTTAGGTCTATTTTTACTCCCAAGCCTATCTTTTAGTAGTTAGTACTTCATATAATTACTATATTGGTTTGTGATATCGATTACTTATTTGCGGTAATGTATTGTTATTGTAATTCCCCAATGAAAAGAGGCATTGGTGAAGTGAAGGAAGAAAAATAGCAAATTAGTTTATCTCGAAATGCATCACAGATTTAACCTAAAACAATATGGGTAAACCTTTTAGCACACATCCACTAATCAAATTTAGTATGTGTATAATGATGAAGGTAATTTTAAGATTTTTTGACCTTGACACGAATAATACATAGATGTGCAATATCCAATCCTTGCGTCTCATATTGTTATGAGTAACTGCTTATGACGGTGAGTTTGTGGAGTGCATACGTAGGGGAGAACCTAATTAGATGTAGTTCTTGGCAGATTTTTGAATGCTTTTCCTAGAGGAAATTTTTTTATACGTATTTAGATTTGAATGTAGTAGTAGTTCAAATTGACATAACATAAACAAGGAGTTGAAAATTGCAGTTCTGAATGTATTGACTTGTGTGTATTGTGACTTTACGTGCTTGTTGAAGATTGTTGGTAGGTCGATTAATCACTTTACAGATCACTATATCTTTAGTTTTCATTGTTAGGTAACATGAGCAATGCATTTTAGATTGGAGATATAGGTGAGTAGGTTACAACTTATACATGTAGTAGATGCTTGGTAAAAACATGGGACGTCAGGGCTCACTGAGAATTTGAAGATGGTGGTTATCATAAGGTTGAAGGCCTGTTAGAAGTTTACCAATTTCACTGTTGGTGAGACTTCAAACTGCATTATATATGTGATGCATCAACAGAAGCAATGTTTTAGATACTGGATATATAGGTGGTACTAAACTAGTCAGAACTCTCTATCTTTTGGAAATATTTTTTTTGAAAAAAAGTTTTTTGAAATTTTTTTGTAAAGAAATAGTAAAATGAAAATCAATCTTATTTGTCAATTATATGTATTTGGTTTATGAAAAATGAAACGAGTTCCCTGAAATCGAACTCCCGTTTGTGGAAGTATATGTATTTGGTTTGTAAAAATTGAAAACAAATTCCTTCAAAACCATTTTGTAGCATTTGGTTTCTGAGCAATATCACAGAAAATAAATTATTTTTTCGTTGTTTATGGTTTAACATGGAAGAAAAAGTTTACCATTTCCAAATAATTTCTTCTTTTTTTCTTAAGAAAACTTTTCCAATACACTATATTTCCTAAAGTTATTACCATAGATTAAAGATCAGAAGATTTAAGTTCCAGAAAAGTAAACATTAGTCATGTTGATACTGCGGCCAACCAACTCACATATATCTTCAGTTCTGAACACAATGGTCCTGTTAATACTTGTGGCTAGAACATTATTCATAGTAGGCATATTACATAAATCAGAGTTAGAATCATCCATTTGTTTCCCTAAATGTGGTAAATGGCAGAATCTTCAGTCGAAGTCTGCGACTCGATTGGGGAAACCAGCGACCAACAGCCACGCCAACCACCGATTCAATCGACGATACAACTACCGATTCAGACGATGTGACCACAGGGCGGGATACCTCATGGGGAGATTAGTATTTTGGGGTAACTTATGGTGCCCTAACCATCCACCTTCAGCAGCAACGGTGCCATATCACCCACCAAGAGCACATGGACCGCCATTATAGCCATGACAATCGATTATTGGTATGGGTGAAATGGGTAGAGAAGACCAAGGGTATTGGGGAGGCAGTGGTGATCATGGGGATAATAACATGTGCTTTAAAGATCGTTGCATACCATCTTATGAGAGACGGGGACGGGGTCACGAAGTTCACCTAAATAACTTGCTCCATGTTCCCACAATAATGGTTTTCACAGTGATTCTGGTATTAGGGGATGGCATTCTCAAGAAACTAATCAAGGTGACCAGATTGCAACAACTCTTCTTACTGTTATTCGATTAGTGAGACAAAATGTTAAATTGAACATTCTTGAATTGACAAAAAAATATATGCCGACGGTTTTATGGATTTGATAAATAGGGTCGATCAGATACTGAAGTACAAGCGATGTAGAGATCTCAAATCCTTAATTCTTCTAGAGACAAAGCTCACGAAATATGCACTTAACTAGTGGGACAATATTTAGAAAATGCATTGACATTCTAGCCAAGCTTGCATTACAGATTAGGCTTCTATGCGAAGAGAGTTGGTTTAATGACTTGTTCTACGATCTTACGAGAAATACAACTTTACCCAATTACAAGGGTTGCGACATAAATTGAAAAATATGGACGAATACGTGAATGATTTTTTCTGTTTAGGTGTGGTAAGATGAGTTACATGCACCGTGATTATCTAAATGCCCGAAAACACATGACATTAATTATTGAGATACTGAGGGACCATGATGCAGTCCAATAGATTCGGGATACTGTGGACTTGATGATTTGAGCATATTGGACAGATGGACGACTATCCTTCTCCCTAAATTCGTGGGAATATCTCAAAGGATGGGAGATTTGATAGGTAACGTGACCGTCGTGGACAGCCACGTTCGGTTGTTTCCCGTCTATTGCAACACCTTCTTTTTTAGTTAATTATGTTAATTTATATTTGTTTTAACTAGAGTCCCAATTAAATTAGGAACTCCAAAGATCATGGCGAGTTTTTTGTAAGTGGAAGTTAGGAGGCAAGGGATTTAGAAACCATTTTCTCTATAAAAGAAAGAGTAAGGTGGTGGTGTTAGTAGAGATCTAGAGAGAGTTTGTGATATTTATGAGAGATTGTAGGGAGATAAATTAAGAGAGATCAATAAAAGTTATGTTTAGGTTATATTGTGATTCATAATCGGCTTCCGCAATATTATTTGCATCAAAAACTTCTTTGCATATTACTTAGAAAAACCTTATTGAACTGTAATTAGAAATCTTTTATATTATATACAAATAAAACACCAAAGTTCTCATTTGACTATGTTTTGGTCCGTGTAGGATCACATATTTGACATGTAAATAGACGTACTTTCTAGCTCTGTAGATGATTCTGGATATCAATTAACAATGACAAATCTTTTATGTATACGATACTGGTTCTTTCTTTCATCTTTTGAGAATGAAATTGTACTGGATCTTAGTATACTTTTGAACGCGATTTTTTATTACATTCCCATAAAGAGACATACTATCTTTTTTTGGCAGTAGGACTTGGTACCTATTATTAAGTATATGTTTAAAAATGTCTCACTTTGTAGGGCTGCCCAAGAAAGCAAAGAAAGGAGGCGAAGATGGTATCAGAGGATGACACCTCGCCCTTCAGAAAGTGTTGTGTCCTCGCCCTTCAGAAAGTGCTGAACATAAGGAAGATGTGACTGAAACTGAATCACATCAGAAGGCTCCTGATAGAGAAGGAATGCTTCCAAATAACATTATATAATACTAAAGGGCAAATTTCTAACAGTCGTTATTAAGGGCATACTTGATATGATTGCAATAAAACTCGGCACAATACTTTTTGTGGCTCCCAATATATAGTTATTTATAGTTATACTATTTTTTTTGCATAATGATATATGATATATATCAGTCAAGGACGTTGATAAGATCCCTTCAGTGAGGAGTACCTTACGGTGGATACCTAGGCACCCAGAGATACACATACTTGATCTAGATAGACAAGTTCTTAAATACAACATCTAAGCCATTGATGGTCTTTTGTGTTGTACAGATCTATTGGGTATTTCAGAAAATTGGTTCTCACGATGACTTCAACGAATTTTGGATAATGTACAGTATAAATGTGTTGGCATTTTGCGTTACGAACGGGTCTTTGGACATGGTTTATTGAGTACATTCCTCAGTCTTATCCAAGTAGAATAAACTTGATATTCATTCCTTCAATTTAAGTTTTTTTCCTCATGGAATTGTTTAGCTATTCTTTCGTTTGCTTAAAGTTTGTGTAGCTATTAAGAATCGCTGCGTTTTCCCTTTATACTTCTTTCGTATATGAATGGTTACTTTTTTGTTTTTATTCAATTGTGTTCATAATCTTTCTCTTTGGTCATGTGAACCTTGTATGTATGTCTATTAAAAATAGTTTGTCAAGTCCTCTGCAGTGATCATTGTAACCTGTTTAGATTCATTACTTTTGTCTAAAAAGATAATATGTTTTCCCTTATGGGAAATCTTTTGTTTATTCACTCTTCTGGGTAAGTATGCATTTTTCATTGTCTACCACTGTTGTGAGTCTCTATTAATGAAGGAGGCAAAATCAATGAAGAAATAAGAGGCCTTGCTGACATTGAGAAGTCATGTTTTAGGGAAAAAAAACTTTACCAGCCAACCACATCTATGAAGGTTGTTCATAGTTATCAAATACAGATGAACAGATATAGTCAAATTGCTAAAAATTATTATTTATTTTTAGCTTTGACATATAGGGTCGTACGTTGGCCATTGCTTTGGTTCATAGAGAACACATTAATTGTACCACCATGTAGAAGGAACTACCAAAGAATTATTCAGTTGAATGGCCTACATAAAAGTTCTCAATCACCAGACTTTCAAGCGTGCATATCGCATATCTTTGATAAAAATATTGACAATCAAGGACAACAACACTAACACTCCATTTACCTTATCCGCTCTCTACCATAATATGATGCACTAATATTATTTGGTAGAGCATTATGAATTCTACATAAGAATGTGCTACCTCCATGTACAAACTATTTTAAACATTGTGATTTAACCAAAATTACAAGGCACAACATATAGTGGTGTCCTCCATAACCAGACTCCAGTAAACAATGTGTTTTAAACAACATTTTAAGGCAGCGCATGCCCGACTGCTAGTAGATTACTAATGTTATTGCTCCGAAGGTTCGATAGTACATTGGCTTTTAACACCAAAAGGTCCACACCCATGATTTAATATCAGACTCTTTCTGATATACTTTGTATTTTAACGAGCACTTCCACGGTGTCTTTAAATATAACTGTACCTTTGAGCCTCACGGGTAGTTTCAACCTATTCCTTCATTCACATAGCCCTTGAAGATGAAATACAATGATCTTCATGTTGTATATGTGCGCTTGATTTTATTGTTGTTCTCACTTAAATTTTCGGGATATCTTTGCTTATACGCATTGCTAAATGTGTGAAATCGTCAATTTAGATTGGCAGTTTATATGCTGCTTCTTAAGAATAATAGATAAGTTTGAACGTTGAAATCTTAGAAGGATTTCCTTTTATTTCTTTTGTTTGTTAGACTGAAATGATGATAAAACATCATAAGATGAAATACATATAAAAGTTAAGACATCTGAGTGTACAAAAGAAACAAGTATGATCATCTTAGATTGGATCCTAATAGAGAGTTGTCAATATCAAGTTTTGATCTTATGGATCTTAACGTTTTTAGAGATAATAAATCTCTTTGAAAGATGGATGAAAAAATGTGTTTGTTCTATCAATGTGGCAGGTCTCATAAGTATGGTGGTTACTATAACGGATCTCTTGAAATGCTCGCCAGCTAAATATCTTTGTTGTTAATTGATCTTGAAGTGCTCTGATTGTACTCTGCATGCTGGCGAGCTGTTTCTCCAGTTCTATTCGTCGTTCGATTTCTGCTTGCATAGTAGTTTGCAAATCCGCCTCTCCCTCAGCAGCGTCAGGCAGGACGTTGAGTAATTTTTCTAGATTTGTCATCCTTCAAAAAATGAATATGAAAACTGGATTGGAGAACGCTAAGTGTATACTTCAGTTCCCACAGACGGCGCCAAATGTAATAGCCTATTTTCGTATTGGACGAAGATAGTGTCTTACACCCTCAAAATATATAATGTTAGCTAAGAACTGGAAGTAACTAACACGAGATTTAGCGTAGAAAACCTTTGAATGGGTTAAAAACTGCAACCTCTCCTGAGGATTTCAGAAAGAGAAAGATGTTTATAGATTACTAGCTATTACAAAAAGAGAGAGTTGTTATAAAAGATCTCTCATAAGATATCTCCGCTCCCCTAATCTGTCACTTTATGGTCCTACTTATAGGTCTTTATAATATGACCGTTATTGCTTTAATGAGGAACGTTACAGTATTATGAGGTCTTTTGTAACGTCTTGCTATCTGATAATTGCTGATCTAGTAACGGATCTCTTGATGACCTTAGCTGTAACTTCGGACTGTTGGTGAAGATACGATCTCTAACGAAGTTCGTATGTATACGAACTGTTGATGAATATTTGAGTATCTTCTGTAGTGTGATGTTCCTGGATACTTCAATATCCCCGAACTGTAGATGCGGAAGTCTGTATTGCAATCTGCTTGCCCTCAAACTTGGTTGGTTATCAGTGTGTTTATTCGAACTATGTGAGCTCGAATATCAGACTCAGTACGAGGATTAGAAATAAGCCCTTACAACTGCCCCCTCTTAGCTAATAGCAGGAGAAACGTGTACATCTAGTGATGTTGGTTGAGAAGTCCAGTCATTTTAAATGCCGCATTGATGTCTTCTTAGTTATCTGGAAGAATAATTATTTTGATTGTTGGGTCTCCCAAAAATTTTGCTTGAGATGTGTGCTTGTGATAAAGACTTTATTGGAAACTGTGGTATGCATTTAAATGCTGCTGCTATAAAAAAATGGTGACTAGCTGCTATCACTGTTCATCCTGGTTTAACCTGTTAATCGTCTGGATTTGCATAAGTAGTAGTGATGGTGACTACTCGTCGTCAGGCTTATGAGGAGAGAGTTCAGAACAAGATGATGATGCTTCAAACTCGTTATTTTGGGGGCCAAAGTCTTTCTCTGCCAACTCCAATCCCTGTTCCTCCCACTTTTCATGAGATGTCGTGGGAAGAAGTAGAGGAGGCAAAGGATGATTATCATCAAATGTGGCAATTCCACTGTGTGGTCTTGTTTGTTGCTCACCATCGGGCCTGTTTACGGATGCTTGCAAAGGATGCGATGGCAACAGAAGATGAGAAGGCTGGGGTATCATCTATAAAGTATTGCTGATATCCTGCGAAGGATTGGGTGTTGTAATAGCAGAGGTGGTCCTTCATCTTCAGTGGCCGCAGAGATGGTGGGGGTTACAGAGGAGTGGTGGGATTAACTTTATCTTCTGCCTCACTCTAGTTCTTCTGTTGGGCCTTCCATTGCTTCTGTTTAAGTGTTGCACTGTCATTTGTATACTAAGCTGTCTTTCGTTCTGTAGAAGAAATAGCTGTCGGCAGATCTTGTAATCTTGATTTTCAAACTGAATGAAATATTTGTCCTTGTAAATTACTTGTCCTGAATAATAAATTCGAACTTGTTGCATTTTATCTTGTAACTGCTTGAATGAACTATTGTAGGACACCGTGTAACAATTCTCGAACTAGTCAATGATTAAATAAGTCGAAAATATGTAGATTGAATTTTTGCTGTGTTTGATGAAGTATAATTGAAAGTATATATTTCTGAACTGTGTAGATCGCGTTATATATTTGTTGCCTTATTGAGATGTATTATTGCCATGTCTGTTGAGAGGATGAATGCATAATATCTTTTGTGCTCTATATAAGTTCTTGTTGTGAGAGTATCATCATAATCAATTTGAGAAATTGTGATTATGGTGAGGACCTTGGTCGCAGCTTCTGATGTAGTGTGTTTTACGAACTTCTGCTAGATATAGAGCTACGTGATGTAGCAGTTCAAGAAACCGCGCTGGATAAGCTTGCTAAAGAGAATGAGAAAGCTGTTGGTGGGGAAATCTTTCCATGTGGTAAACAGAACCATCCGTCTGTAATTATATGTAAGGTCGGATGATTGACCATAATAAAATGGTTTGTTTTTGTTTGATGTCGTCTTGTCATCACTTTCTGTATCTGTGATAATGGTCGGATGAAGTATAATTAAAGCAGGATTTGTTACTGATTTTCTGCTTCTGTCAGATCAAAAGTAAGGTAAGTGATAGCTGTAAAAGTTGCACTAAGGTTTTGAACTGGAAATCATGCTTTAAATAGCGTAGTAGGATCGTGTAGCCGCAAAAGGTTGTTACTGTACGAAAGTGATCATGCTACATGATCTGTACAAATCTTCTTGGGCAGTGAGTCCCTGAAATTAATAATGGCAGGGGAGAGAGACAGACATGATAACCGAACATATTACTCCAAATATCATTATGAAGGCAAACGAAAATACGTGCCTGTAAGGAGAGATGATGTTGACACGTGTCCCAAAGAGCTGCCATTTTAGAAACTGAGGGATAACATAAAATCTCGTCTTTCTCCTTCTCACAAACCACATTCAGTTGCAGAGAGAGAAAGATGCATTTCTAGAGAGAGAAATTCTACAAATTTCGAACGTAGTCCACCGTTATACTGTGATCTTTCTAGGAAAACCGACATTTTACCGTCTGAAGTGAAGGTGGTGACCGGAAATGACGACTGTTGCTCTTCTAGTACAGGTTAGTAATTATGTTTCCACCATTTTTGTTGTTGTGAAAAGTGTGTTTATTTCTTGTCATGGTAGATGTAGTTGCATGTTTGAACTGCTTGGTAGGGTAATAAAGTATTAGGTATGGCTGAGGGAGGAGGCCTGTTTGATTATAAACTCTGAATAGACTTTTCCTGTATGTGGTAGATGCGTTCCAAAAATTCAAAACCCAAAAGTAAAGTTGTAGTATCCTCCAGTAGTGAGGAATCATTGTCGTCTAGCAGGATTATGGATGATTTGGAGGTGAGGGGTACTATAGCGGTTGATATGCCGGTTACTGTACATTCTGGGGTGAATGAGGGATTGGAAGTGGGAGTTGAAACTGGGGAATTTGTGAAGTATCCAGCTGATGTAGACGTAGGGAAGGCATTTTCCAAGTATAAGAAAGACTTAGATGGAATATGGGGGCATTATCTGATAAATGGGTTGTAGTTTAGGACTCAGGTGAGACCAGGTGGTAAGATAGAGCATTATCAAGTGCCTTCCCTGGATAAATGACAGATATATGTGGGTATAGGAGATGATGTAAAAATTTCTTATTACAACGGCACTGGTGCGGAGGTCGTAGAGGAAGGGTTCATTTGCTATCTGAACCAGGTCGTTTGCAGGTTGAGTATTCCCTTGACCTTTTTTCCAAAAAGGGGTAATGAATGCTCTAATGAGTTGCCCCGCCCAATTAAATGGCAATGTTTTCGAGATGATGATGGTCTATGAAGCCCTTAACAAAAAATGGAGAGATGGTGATATTGCAAGGCAGTTCGTTGCGGGCGATGTCTTGAAGTATTATAAGTTGAAATATGTGGAGAGTTGGAAGAGTAGATACTTGTATAGTGATTCGGTGAGGCCAAAATTCTTTGATATTGAATGTGCTGGGAGACCCTGGTGTGACAATCTTGTGATGGTGAGGGGTAATTATATGCAAGTGCCTGGGGAACCGGCGCTCGAGCTGAAATATAAGAATTTTAACAGGAGTAAGTGTCTTCATTTTGCCTATACTTTGTCCTTTAACTTGTTGCGAGCTACTAACATAGTTTGTTGTTGATTTTGCAGAACCTAAACCAAAAGGTATTACTGATACATCTAGCCTGTTCGATGTCATGTCCTGGGAAGGAACTGATCTGAACCAAGTACTTGGAGAATTAGGTATCCGGAGAGATAAAAGGCTGAACTCTGTAGCTTCAAAAGTTCAACGAGCTCATCAAAATTGAGTTATGGATTCTTCTGGTTCTGCTTTTGAGGGATTTATAGAGATTCATGCCTGTGTTGCGGGTACTTCTAGTACACAACCTCGACGATCTAGAGGAAAAAGGGTGTTGCCCCCTTATGAGCAAACAGCTCCTGTGCAGATGACGCAGGTGGGAACTGAGGTAGTGGAAGCTTCTATAAATGAAGCGCCTCATGCGAAGAAGTAGAGGCAAGAAGGGAAACCTAAACGATCCTCACTGAAAGATCTCGATCTTGAAGTGGTGGGGCAGAAGTCACGGGAGTTGGCAAAGCCTGATCTAAAATGTCTGAGTGCTGAGATTAAATTCAGTATGACACAGGTATGTATGATGTTGTTGTGTGATTATCTATGTTTGAGAAATGATTCGATTGATAATTCTGTTATGTTGTACTTGTGGTGTAGCTTTCGATTGCATGAGAATCGGCCTTGGAGGTGTTGATGGCAGGTGCTGAGGACCGTGTGAAACTTATTTGGCAGCATGATACAGAGAAAGCTACACTGAGGGAACAGTTCGAGAAGGAGAAAACTGCATTGTCTGAACGGCTGGCAGATCAGATGGAGAAGGAGAAAGCTGTGTAGAAGGAGCAGTTCAAGGCATAAACTATTGTATTGAAGAAAGAGATTGAAGATGTTGCAAAGAAGACTTTCGACACTGTATTGGCTAATCAAAATAGTCTGATTCAAGCATTTTACTCCTGGGGGTTGACTATAGATGATGTCAATCTTGTTATTGCTGGAAAGTATAGTGAGATAATCTTCCCAGAGGAGGATGCCTCTCCAGTGGCTGATCGACCTTTTGAACAGATTTCGGCTTCACTAGTGGCTGATGATACGACCAAGGAGGTAGCAGGAGCTAATTCTTGATTATGTAGTTGTAACATAGTTTTGAGACTTGTCTGGTCGAATTTGTCCTTTGTATTGGTGATAGAACCATTTTTGCTGAGACTTGAATTTTTTACGGTTGGTATTGATATATGTTGCTTTGATGGTGAATGTATAATTTGCATGGATGAGGTAGTTCGTTTAAGGGGAAAAGTGAGCGAGATGGAGAAGGCCTTGAGTCGAACAAGGGATTCCATCAATCGTGTTCAACAGGTACACAATAAACTTGAATATGAGAGACGTCTTCATAAGTCCAATTTTGATAACACCTTTAAGAAGTTATTCGAGCTTTAATGTAGATATGGGAAGATAAAAATTTAGAGGGATGAGGTTTTGCGAAAAGAGAGCGATAGGTTTGTCTTATTCCGAGAATCCCTTAAGGATAAACAGTTCGTAGATGAGAGTGATAAGTTAAAGTGTCAAAGGTTGTTATTTTCTTTGACGCTTTACTTTGAGGCCGAAGTTGATAGTGAGTGGGGTTTGAAGGAGGCCTATTTAGAACTGTTAACTGAGAAAGGTGTAGTGCCAGATCCAGATCGGGCAAAAATTTTAGCGCAAGAAGCGCGCAATCGTTATAGTATAGAGGCGAAAAGATGTTCAGCTCGGGCTGGTGTATCAATCATATGGAGTGGTGTAGGTCCATTGCCTGATGAGCTTAACTTTTGTAGGCGCGAAGAACGATGAGGATCATTTTCTTCAATATAAAAAAGGAGGATAGAAGGGTCTAGACACGTTTAGAAATAGTAAAGAACATAATGCGATGTAAAGAACATAATGCGTGTTTGGAGAGGGAAAAAGTGGAGTGTAATAGGTTGCTGCCAAGTTCGGAGAAGAGAGTGAAGTTGTTAGAAGTGCGTTAACTAGATACGCAGAAATGTCTTCAGGTGTCCCAATCGCGTTTGAAGAAGTATCTTACTCCAAAGCGGGGAAAACGTACTGGTAAAACAGATCATGAACGTCAAATAGCTGAGGTGATCGATTTTTATGGAGGCGAGATCGAGAGAGTAGAGAACAAATTTAGACGTTATATCTCGAGCCATGGTAAAGATGTTGATGTAGAGAATGATAAGGTTGAAAATATGTGGTTTGCAAAAGGTAATGAGGGTGGAGGAGCTTCAACCTCGAGACTGCGAGCTGAAGAGTCTGAGGAGGAGGAGGTTGAAGATCTGTTACCTCACACACGGCATAAGACTCGTCATCAAGAGGTCGTGATCTTCAATGAACCTTTGCAGGTAGATGTGAGTAGTAGTAGGGTTCCACCATAAGGCAACTGAACTGTAGTATATAATTATGCTTTGCATAATGTAGTTAATTTGTGTATGTAGTTGTATAAATATTATCATATCTTGATGTTGTAATAAATGTTGTTGAATGATATGTCTTGCTTGCATGAATATCTGTTGATAGATGTATGTCATTTGTAATATGTTCTGCTAGGCTAAAGTCAATGAACAGAACGAACTCTCTGCTTTATCCGCTTTAAATAATGAACTGACTGTAGAATTACAGTAGTATTCGTTGGTGGTTAAAAATATGACCTTGTTGAACTTGAAGCTGGAGGCTAATATGTTGGAGCTACAGAGTTGGCTAAATGTTGTGACTGCAGAGTTGTCATGTAAGGATGCAAAGATACAGGTTGCTAACAACAAAGCCGAACTGTGGAAAGATTCTTTAAGGAAGAAAAAATTGGAAACCATGACTGCGAACCAACAAGTGTTGGATCTGTCAAGTACAATTAAAAAATAAAAGACTGGTCTATTGTATCATAAATCAGCAGTAACAGATAATGCTAATCTGTTAAAGAAGCAAGATGTTGAACTCCGTAATATGCGAGATCGTCTGAAAAAGTTGAGCTGGGATTTGCGTGAGGCTCGAGATTCTTGTCAGGGAAAAAGTGATCGTGCCAGAACTTACGAAGAAGCATGTACAAAGAGAGATCAAGAGCTGAACGTAACCATCAATAAGTGTAACACACAGATCGCCGATCTAGAATGGGAAAAGCAAGTCTTAGAAATAAAGTGTATGCAAGGTAATGCGGTTTATGAGGAGCTCCATCAGAAGTATAAGGAGTTGCAAAAGTTGGTGGATGCAGATAACGATAACGAGTATTTCCAGGAGTTGAGTGAGAAGTTGTGACGTGTAAAGTAGGAAATGGATCGTAGTATGCAGGTAACAAAGCAATATAGAGCTTCGTTGCTGAAGGAGAAGGAGTATCTGGTAGATCGATACATGCAAGGATCTTGACGACAAGCTAACCAAAGTGAAAACCAAGCTTTGTGAAGCTATGATGTTGACTGCAGATAATGCTACATTGCGCACTATGGCTATGTTTCATGCTGATATAAAGAAATTACGGCAAGAGCATGATTCGATCTTGGCTGCTTCAACTGAACATGGTATGGAGTATGATATGCAGCTAACGCGGTTATATTATATAGATAATCTGATGTTGAGAATTATGGAACTGCTGAATGCGTCTCCTACTATAGTTGACGATGTTATACCTTTCCCTGCCTTACTTTTATCTGGGCCTGGGGAAAGTTCGAATGCTGTAAGCCCGAAGTGTGAAAGATAGTTAAATTGCTTATATTGTAGTCAGACGGGAGTGTAAATATGTTTTTGCTGTAGAAAAAATATCAAATGTTGATTAAAAAGAAAATTTTCGTTATCTCTATGTATGGTCGAATTGGGTGAACCAATAAGCGATCATATGGAGATATATGATTGCAGTGATGTTGTATTATCTTGTGTATAGGTCGAATTGACAAGTCAATAATCAACCGTAAAGAGATGTTTGTTTATTGAAATAGTAATGTATGTCTCAATTAAAGGTCCAATTTAACGAATCAATAAGTGACCGTAATGAGGAATATTGAATGTTGAATAGATGTATAGCATGTCTCGGCCAGGTCGAATTGATTGACTTAATAAGTGACCCTCGGAAGAGCGTGTATACTTGAAGAGCTATGTTGTAGGTCTCTGTTACAGGTCAAATTGAGCGTATCAATAAGCGCCCGTAATAAGATATATTGAATATTGAATAGCTGTATGACAAGTCTCGGCCATGTCAAATTGAGCAAAGCAATAAGCGGCCCTCAGGAGAGTGTGTATACTGGAAGAGCTATGTTGCAGGTCTCAGTTACATGTCCAATTGAGCGTATCAATAAGCGACCGTAATGAGATATATTGAATATTAAATAGTTGTATGACAAGTCTCAGCCAGGTCGAATTGAGCAAAGCAATAAGCGACCCTCGGGAGAGCGTGCATACTTGAAGAACTATGTTGTAGGTCTCAGTTACAAGTCGAATTGAGCATATCAATAAGAGACCATAATGAGATATATTAAATATTGAATAGATGTATGACAAGTCTCGGCCAGGTCGAATTGAGCAAAGGAATAAGCGACCCTCGGAAGAGCGTGTATACTGGAAGAGCTATGTTGTAGGCCTCAGTTACAGGTCGAATTGAGCGTATCAATAAGCGACCGTAATGAGATATATTGAATATTAAATAGCTGTATGACAAGTCTCGACCAGGTTGAATTGAGCAAAGCAATAAGCGACCCCCGGGAGAGCGTGTATACTGGAAGAGCTATGTTGTAGGTCTCAGTTACAGGTTAAATTGAGCGTATTAATATGCGGCCGTAATGAGATAAATTGAATGTTGTAGTAATTTGTTGTAGTAATTCTCCGGTATAGGTCGAACAGAGCGAACCACACGGAGATAGGTAGAATGCTTGAATTGAATAGACTTGTGGGAAGATGATAAAAAAGTGATTTATTGAATAATATCTGATGTTACAGCATTTTTATCTTCGATACAGCTTCAATCGGTGGGTATTCCATGGATTAGGTACAGGTACGCCTTCATGTATACTGAGATCTTAGGATCCTAAACCACTTGTGCCAGTTATGATAAAAGGACCTTCCCAATTGTCTGCTAACTTTCCAGCATTAGGTGCCTTACGATGTTGTGGGATTTCTCTAAGAACGAGGTCTTTAACTTTAAATTCTCGGTGTCGAACGTGTTTGTTATAGAATCGGGACAAAGCAAGATGATATCTTCCCAGATTAACAATGGCTCGGTCACGTGTTTCTTTAATCAAATTCAGATTGCATGCGATCTGAAATTTATTTTCTTCATCTGTCATCTCGTGATCATATACTGGATGATGATATTGAGTGAGAATGATGGGTTCAGTCCCGTAGGCCAGTAAGAATGGAGTACAGCCTGCTGCTGTTCTGGAAGTTGTTTGGTAGGCCCAAAGTACGTGTGGTAGTTCGTTCACCCTGTTACTTTTCTTCTCGTTTAAACGCTTCTTGATGTCATCTACAATAGTTCAATTAGTAATCTCAGCTTGTTCGTTTCCTTGTGGATAATGAGGATTGGATAGGGAATGAATGATGTTGTGCTCATTAATGAATGCCACAATTTTAAAGCCAACAAACTGTGGTCCATTATCAATTCTGATAAGATGTGGTCTGCCGAAGCGAATAATAATATTTTCCCAGATAAATCTGATGACTTCTTCTTCTCTTGTTCGGCACAGCGGGACTATTTCAACCTATTTAGTGAAGTAATCTGTAGTGACCAACAAATGCTTTTGTTTTCCTGGTGCTGTAAGAAACTCTCCTACGAGATCGAGTGCCCATCGCCTGAATGGCTAAGTGACTTGGCTTGAGTGTAGTTCGAGTGTTAGAGCTCGTATTTTAGGTCCATACCGTTGACAAGCATCACACTTATGAGCATATTCGATTGCTTGTGCTTTCATCTTAGGCCAAAATATTCCTTGAGTTAAAACTCTGTTTGCAGGATATCGTCCTGCTGCATGGGATCCGCACGTGCCTTCGTATAGGTCATGCAAGAATTGTTGTGCTTCTTTGTTAGATAAACAAAGGAGGTATGGACCAGTGACCAAAATATTTTATAAGAGATTGTCCTGAACAATGTATCTTCGAGCATTGTCAATTAATCTCTGTCATTATGTAGGATCCACTGGAAGTGGACCGTCAAATTTATTTTAAGGTTCAATGTATGTAATGAAAGGTTGTCTCCAATCATCTTCGATCTCCTCGCTACCCCCAGTATTAATAGTGTTGGACACGATGGCATTAATGTTGGGGATAGAAATGACGTCGATTTTTAAGTAACGAGCTTCTGATCCAAGGACACCAGCAAGGTAAGCGAGTGCATCTGAATGTCTATTTTCTCCTCTTGGAAAATGTTTCATAGAAATTGTCTGAAATTTGTTCATTCGTTCGACCACTGCAGTAGCATAGTCGACCATTCTCCCATTGGTTTGATATACCCCTGTGTAATGGTTGACGATTAGTAATGAATCTGTGTAGACAGAGAGCTCTGCTACACCCAGTGTGAGTGTCATGTCTAAGCCATGAATTAATGCCTCATATTCTGCTTCATTAATGAATGCTTCAAAATTGAGGCGAATAGATTTTTCGAGCCGATCATTGGAAGGAGTAATAAGGATTATTCCAATTCCTGATCCGGCTGGTCCGACGGAGCCGTCAGTCAATAGTTGTTAACATTTCTTTGATACGCAATCTGATTTATCTTCTGACGGGTCTGTGAGCGGTTCATCCTTTTTCAAAATAAAATCATCTTCCCACTCAGGATCGTCTACTGGAAAATCTGCTAGAAAATCTGCTACAGCTTGACCTTTTTTGGAGTGACGTGGTTCGAAATGTATATCGTGTTCCCCGAGTATTACTGACCATTGCAGAATACGTCAAGATTTTTCGCACTTGGATAAGATTTCACGGAGTGGATAGTTCGTCAAGACACAAATAGTATGAGCTTGGAAATACTGCCTCAATTTCTGTGATGTATAGACAAGAGCTAGAAGGAGCTTCTCGATCTTGGTGTATCTCGTTTCAGCGGGAGCCAGAGTCTTGCTGATAAAATAGACTAGTTTCTCAGTCTTTTCTTCTAGCCGAAGAAGAACAGAGCTGAGAGATGTATCTGTGATAGGTAGGTATACTATGAGTTCTCCACCATATACTGGTGTGCTCATAACTGGTGTTTTGCCCAAGTAATTTTTGAGTTCGAGGAAAGCCGCTTCACATTTGTCTGTCCATTCGATCTTTGAATATTTTTTTGACTTTTCTCGTGATGTACCCTGTCTTAACAAATTGAATAGAGGTCGACATCTGTCTGATAATTTGGATACAAATCTATTGAGTGCCGCAATCTTCCCGGCTAGCTTCTGAACGTCCTTCTTTGTCTTTGGTGAAGGCATAACCAAGAGAGCTCATATGCGTGATGGATAAGCTTCAATGCCTCTTTTGCTAATTAGATGGCCTAAAAACTTTTTGGATTGAACTCCGAACTAGCATTTATTAGGATTTAAACGTATTTTATAAGATCGTAAAATATCAAAAGTTGTTCGTAAGTCTGTAAGATGGTCCTCTTTCTTGAGACTTTTACAGAGCATATCGTCAATGTAGACCTCCATTGTTTTACCGAGATGGTCTTTGAACATTTGTGTCATCAATCTCTGATAGGTAGCGCTGGCATTTTTTAGGCCGAAAGGCATGACTTTATAGTAATATAGACCTTGTTCAGTGATGAACGCAGTCTTGTCTTGATCTTCAGGAAAAAGTAGTATCTGATTGTATCCTGATACAGCGTCCATCATAGAGAGAAGTTTGTGCCCTGCTGTAGAATCGAGCAGATGGTTGATGATTGGAAGTGGAAAGCTATCTTTCAGAGTGTATCGGTTGAGAACCGTGAAATCAACGCAGACTCTGATTTTGCCATTCTTCTTTGGGACTACGACAATGTTCGAGATCCAGTCCGGGTTAATAGATTTGCGAATAAAACTGACCTCAATCAATTTGTCGATCTCTTTATTCACTTTGTCTCGCAGTTTTGGTGCTAGAGTTCGTTACTTTTGTTTAACCGGTTCTGCTTTATCCTTCAACTCTAGCTTGCGGCATGCCATAGCTGGATCGATCTTTGGCATTTCATGAAACGTCCATGAAAAAATGTCACTGTTATCTGTGAGGAATTGTATGAGATTTGAGCGTTCTTCTATGCTCAAGAAAGTTCCAATGTGAGTTCCTATTTGCACATCACTGATCTCGACGTACTTTGTTGGTTCGACGCTTGGCAACTGAGGTTCTGCTGGAATTAACTGCTGTAATTGTTATGCAGAAGTTGTCGTAGCTGGCTTAGCTTTAATGGAAATAGTATTATCGCAAGTTCGAGCCAATTTCTGGCTTCCTTTGATTTCGTAGATATCTCATTTCCAGTCGAATCGTAATGCCTGATGATATGTGGAGGGAATAGCTTTCATGTTATGCAACTATGGTCGTCCCATGATGCCCAGGTAACAGGATTTGGCATTGGTGACATAAAAAGCTACATCAAGTGTGGCTGGCCCGACTGTGGTGGGAAGTGTAATTTTCCCCACGCATTCTTCCTTAAAGTCGTTGAATCCGGAGACATTGATGCCACTCGGTTCGACCTTGTCTGCTAAGCCCATTTGGTCGATTGTGCTCTGGAACAATAGTTCGATGTTGCTGCCGGTATCTACCATCATCGTATGTAAAACTATGTTCTTCATCTTTAACATGATAACGAGAGCATCGTGGTACGGAAAGTTGACATGACGAACGTCACAGTCTTCAAAAGAAATCCCAGTTCATCGATTGCTGGATTCTAGCAACAAACGAGCTTCTTTGTCTACCATTGTCAGATCATGGCATTGTCCGACGCGCCTACGTTTGGATCCGTTGGAGTTGTTGACTGTCTGAGTCTCGATGAAGTACAAGTATTTTTCTACATTTGTTTCGTCAACTTGGACGATCGTGGCGTTAGTCTTATAGCTGCTATCTTTGTTACTTTTGATGTCAACAATATACTCAAACATTCGACCACGCACAAATATACTCTGGAAAAGAAATTTCAGTGCGAAACACTGCTCCGTATCATGATGTTGAATCTTGTGGTGAATACAAAACGACTTTCCTTGTATGGGTGGAATAGTATTGGCATTTTTGAAGAATTCGTCTTTTTCTAGCTGCGGGTATAAGTTCATAAGAGTAGTTGTTAACTGTGGTATGCATGGAATTGACTTCTTTCGTCCTTGGCGTGCTCGACCGTCATAGGACTTGAAGCGTTTCTTATCACCCCCATAGTCTTTACTGCTATTGTGAGCACGCTCGTCGGGATGATCTTTGGTGGATAGAGTGAAGCGCTGAGGTTTTGGTTTCTCAGCTGTCAATCGTTCGAGGTCGATAAAATTGTTGACCTTCTCAATCATATCCTCTAACGTCAGTGGCTTGTTGAGGATTAGGTACTCCTTGACTCGTCCATCCACGAGTAGAGCATTGGTGAAAGCGGAGATTGTGATTTTCTTATCGAGGTTGTCAATTCTTCGAACTAGCCTAAAAAATTTCTTGGTGAATGTTTCCAATTTTTCACCTGGTGCCTGCATGAGGCTGAACAAAGAGTAAAGACTCTCCTCCATGTCTTTATTGTGTGAATAGTTCTTGACAAACAGTTCACGAAGTTGCTTAAAAGTAAAGATAGATCCTTCCTTGAGTGTGTGAAACCATCGTAGAGGTTCACCTTTTAAACTGGTTGGAAAGAGACGGCAGAGGATGTGGTTGGACGTCGAATGCAGTCCCAAAGAATCCTAAAATTCTTGGACGTGCTCCACAGGATCCCCCCCCCCCCTTATATTTCTGAATCTTTGGAGTGTGAACTGGTGGGTACTTCCTCATCCAGCAACTCTTGTGCGAGTGGACTCTTCTATAATTTAGTATAGTTGTTTCTTCCAGTAAGTATTTGAGCGTTTAACAGCTCCTTGATGCATTTTTCCACCTGCTCCGGAGTGAGATGTTGTCGAGACGTGACAGCTCGTCTAGTTGCTTGTCCTTCTGGTGGATTATGCTCTCCTGTTGCTTCGCCCATGCGGTCATAGACCGAAATTTGAGGTTTTTCTCTGTTTTGTTCCTCTTGTTGTTGCAGATCGATTATCGCTCCAGCGGGTAATTTTGGATTGACATGACCCTGAGGTAGAACTGGTTCTTGTAGAATTTGAGGAAGTGCTAGATTTTTGCCTCGATTTCCCAAACGATCATGGACTGATACCCTCGAGGTTGCAGGCAGAGCGTTCAGTGGTCTCAGATTTGTTGTTAATTGATCTTGAAGTGCTCTGATTATACTCTGCATGTTGGCGAGCTGTTTCTCCAGTTCTATTCGCCGTTCGATTTCTGCTTGCATAGTAGTTTGCAAATCCGTCGCTCCCTCAGCAGCGTCAGGCAGGACGTTGGGTAATTTTTCTAGATTTTTCATCCTTCAAAAAATGAATATGAAAACTGGATTGGAGAACGCTGAGTGTATGCTTCAGTTCCCACAGACGGCGCCAAATGTAATAGCCTATTTTCGTATTGGACGAAGATAGTGTCTTACACCCTCGAAATATATAATGTTAGCTAAGAACTGGAAGTAACTAACACGAGATTTAGCGTAGAAAACCTTTAAATGGGTTAAAAACTACAACCTCTCCTGAGGATTTCAGAAAGAGAGAGATGATTATAGATTGCTAGCTATTACAAAGAGAGAGAGCTGTTATAAAAGATCTCTCATAAGATATCTCCGCTCCCCTAATCTGTCACTTTATGGTCCTACTTATAGGTCTTTATAATATGACCGTTATTGTTTTAATGAGAAACGTTACAGTATTATGAGGTCTTTTGTAACGTCTTGCTATCTGATAATTGTTGATCTTGTAACGGATCTCTTGATGACCTTAGCTGTAACTTCGGACTGTTGGTGAAGATACGATCTCTAACGAAGTTCGCATGTATACGAACTGTTGATGAATATCTGAGTATCTTCTGTAGTGAGATATTGCTGGATGCTTCAATATCCCCGAACGTAGATGCTGAAGTCTGTATTGCAATCTGTTTGCTCTCAATCCTTGGTTGGTTATCAGTGTGTTTATCCGAAGTATGTGAGCTCGAATATTGGACTCAGTACGAGGATTAGAAATAAGCCCTTACAGTTTCGACTTCGAAGACCCAAATGTAAATCGATATAAAAACATTAACAAGTTATCTAGATCATATGAAGATATGTTTACAGTCTCAAAATCCTTTAAATAAGTATAGTGCACACAACCATGAAATACACAGTTTACGTACATACCAAGTTGCCCAGACAGAAGAAGAGGATAGATCGCATTGTCTCATCTGTTTAAAATGTAAGTTATAAAATTAGAGAAAAGACATAATCGCAGGGGAAATCACCAACTCTATCCATTTTTTCTCTTATATCATCACATAAATAAAAATCGTTTCCTTTTACAGAGTTTCAAAGAATAAAATGTACTTGCAAGAATTACTCATTTTAGACTAGAAATAAATAGTTCAAGAGCCCAAGTAACCAAATAAAAACTTATGAGAGAAAAAAACACAAAAAATTTGTTACAGAAAATCTTTTAGCTTACAACCGCTAATGTTGTTGTTTGGTAAGTTCAGCGGTCCAATAGCTTTTAACAGCAACAAGAATTTTCTCTGGGTTAAAAGGTCCACTCTCATGATCCATTATCTGACTCTTCCATCTCATTCTGTCTGATATACTCTGTATTTTAACGAGCACCTCCACGGTGTCTCTAAATATAACTGTCCCTTCCGGCCTCAAGATCCTATCCATCTCCAGCAGAATATGTGTGATGTCGCACCTGCATTACATAATAACAAGTGTAAAACGTAAGAATCCAAAGTTAAATACTGTTTCCTTAGTATCAGACATTTACGGGGTTTGGAATTTTGTTTCTTTACCTATCTTGATAGATACTGAACACGTTACTCGCGTGGATGAGATCATATGTTCTTGGGTACGTCGAGAAAGCCTCACACCAATCCTGATATGTTCCAATGAATCCTCGCTCGTAAATGACACCAAGAGTGTCTTGATTTGAGCTTGCAGGTACAACATTCATAACCCACACTGGATACTTAATCAGCGCAGCAGCGAATCCTCCCATATAGGCATTCATGTCCATTATGTTGCGGTATCGTCCTTTAGCGAGGGAACTAATAATCTTCTTGTAATGAGACACTCTGTCCTTCCATAGCTCATTATCCTCGCGGAATTTCTCTGCGGTGATCCCAGGGATTGAACCGCTTGTTATCCTAGGAGGAACACTGAATGCCCGTTGAGGCCACTTCTCCACTGCCCCACCTGCAACTTCATCTGAGCTGTTTACTTCTGGTAGTGGGGTTATGCAAGTTTCCATATCTTTATACCTATTGAGAGGCGAAACAAGGTTAGTCAACAAGTTTATGTATCAGCTTATACAACGATCTCAAATTGTGTCCATATATAAAGTTAAATATAACTTGATGATGTGTTCTGTTCTGGCTATAGTTTGGTTTCAAGAAAAAATTTCTTCAGTGATTATCAGCAAAACAAAGTGCTAACAGTAGCTACTGCATCCAAAGTTCAAGAGAAACTTAAGTTAATTTTTACGGTTAGTTTTTTTTTTTTTTTTGGTCCTCTTTTTTATTTTAGAATGGCAAAGGTAAAAGGGCCCTCTTTCAAAAGAGGTATCCAGTAAAACAGTGTTGTGAACATACTATAAGCCGGGATCGTGTTTCATTTGGTTGGACATCAAATTTTGCACTAAGCTAAGGTCTAGGAGATACTTGCTAAGATTTAGTCTGGTCCAAGGATTTGGCGAACCGTTGAAAACATTATCTCTGAATTTTTACCAAGTTGGATTATTGCGGAATCCTGGCCATGATTAGAGATGCTCTACGATTTATAGTTAATGAAACAAATAAGATTACCAGGCTGCATCTGCATTATCTGCTTTGCAGATATGTGGTGTGGGATGAAGTTTCCGGCTCTTTACACACTCGATGTGGTTGATAGGCTTTTGCCAAATTGCAAGATCTTCCTTCTCAACCACTTTCTTCCAACATAGGCCTTTGGCCACGTCCTCGATCGAATCTTGTTCTTGTTTTAGATCCTCTTGTGTTCTCTCCCAACCTCTCCAATATTTCTTCCAATGGATCGGGGGGCCAGATAGAATCCAATAACCACCGGGCCTTAGAACTCTGTCTACTTCAATTAGATACATTCCACCTGTTGTGCGTAACAAAAGTTTCAAATGAATAAGAGCTGTAAATCATTCAACTATATTAATTTGTATCAAAATTACAGACACCTTACCGAATTGACTCCAAGGAATCAAGCAACGCGAGCAATGAGCCATATCAAAAGCCCTTGCGGGATATGGAATCCTTTGCGATGCCATGATACCGATCATAGCTGGAACACCCCGCTCCAATGCAAATTGAACTTGTGCTTCATGTGTATCCCTAGGTGCAAATGACATTGCTACAATATCTCGCTTTAGCAAGTATGCTCCCCAACTTGCAACCTTTAAAACAAAATCCGAGCATAAGCAAATTGCAGACACTCTTTCACAGTTCACAGTAAATTTAAAGATGAAAACATAAAAATTAAGAAACATATCGTGCAGAATAAAAATTCTTACCCCACAACCTGTATCGATTGCTGTCCTAATTGTTCCACCAGTCAGAGGGATGAGATCATTTATGTCATCAATATAAGCATCTGCTCCACGAGGGAACATGGTACCCCCTCCAGGGAATCGAAGACGATCTCCTTCAACTTGGACCCAATTTTGGACCGCCTTCTCGACACTAAGCTCTTTATGGGGAATATTATCAAACCAAGCATAGTCCCTACTCTGAGGCCATTTAAAAGGATTCTTATATTTTGGTGGAGGAGGTATCAAACATAAGAGGAGCTCATCCTTAGCAGGACAATGCCGCTCTCTATATATCAACATTTTCCGATCAAACTTTCTAGCTCTCGGCGTATGTTGACAAGGAGTGTACTCAAAGTACTCCTTATCACAAGGAGCGAAATTCTCCCCTCCACCGCTTTCATTTAACCCAATCTGATGATGAGCATCAAAGTTAAGAGAGACTGATGAACCCGATGAAGTCGAAGATGCCACAGACGAACGGATGCTGGACCGAGAACCATCATTACAATCACCTTTATTGTAAACCTCAGAACGATTCTCCACAGCTGGGCTTGTGTTCTGCCAAGCTCCCAACACGTAGAACACAACACATAATCCACTAACTCCTAAGATCCATGTAAGGCGCTTCCTCTTTGCTTCCAAATGGTGGTGCTTGGGAGATCCATTCGCCATTAAACCTACAAAGTGATGAGAAACCATTTCTGAGTTTTACTTGGAATAGTTTTGAACATAACAATGTAAACCTCAAGAACAGGTACCCCAGAAAACAAGTAAAAAACCTGAAAACACACACACACATGCCCTCACCTCATCAATGAGATACTAATAAGAACAAAACCAAGCAGAGATATATTGGCTGAATTTCAGAGGACAATAGACATAGTAATGGTAGATATATCTACATTTCAGTACTCCCCATTAATGGGGTCTTCAATCATACATAGGCAAACATCTAACATTCAAAAAAAAAAAAAACTAACTTCAGAAGTAAAACCAAAGAATCAAGTCCTCAAAGTCTCAATCTCCAAACCACAAAAAACCCCATTTTTCAAAATCACATATTTATGCCAAAATAACAAAACCCATAGTTTAAAAAACTGAAAACTTCACAAAACTGACCACAAAAAACACCCCCAGATAAGCAACTGTACTTTTACCAAAGACTTCTAAGCAAACCCCATTTATAATAACATTAACATAAAAACAATAGAAAGATTTAAAAAAAAAACATAAAAAAAACCCATACCTGTACTAGTTGATCCTCAAAAAGTCCTTATTTACGTTCTCACTAATAATAATCTTTCATTAATCAGACCCCATGAACCTTCTAAGAACAACACCCCATGAAACACAGAAACAAGCAAAGAGAGATCTCCACGAAACAAAACCATGTGTAATTAAACCCACATTAAAAGACAATGTGTGAAGCTTAATCTTTGATACATTTCATTGATTGGGTCTTAAATTTTTTGTTAAAAGATGAGTATTACTAGGGTCTAGGAGACTGACCAGCCTTAAAATTCTCCCCTTTTTTGGTAACTTTTATCTTGACAACAGGACAGACATCATTCCATGTTTCCACCATCAGATTGTCCTCGAGTAACGCACAATGTGGAGCTTGAGGAGAATTTGGTGGACTGAGATATGTTTCTGACAAATAACAGTTACTATATTTTATCTATCTTAGGACAACTTGTAATGTGAAACTGAAGTGGTTTGGATGTGT
This sequence comes from Kingdonia uniflora, assembly GCA_014058105.1. Classification (NCBI taxonomy): domain Eukaryota; kingdom Viridiplantae; phylum Streptophyta; class Magnoliopsida; order Ranunculales; family Circaeasteraceae; genus Kingdonia; species Kingdonia uniflora. The sequence goes on along the minus strand of JACGCM010000440.1, from coordinate 702,211 downwards.
ATCTCTAGGAGAATCTAAGGGTGTGGAGATGTTTTTGGGTAAAGTTAAGGGCAAGATATTTTGCTGGATTAGCGGATCGAGGAAATAAATTTATTTATTATTTTATTTAAAAAGGAAGGTGTGAAGACCAATTAATATTATTTTTATTAAAAAACGAGAAAAAAAAGGTGAAATGATTTATGAATTTTTAAATTAGTTATGATCCGAAAGTTGTTATCCAATAAGTTGCCACTATTTACCTATTGAGCTAGTAATCAATTTATTTATTTTTTATTTTTTTTTGCAAAACCAGGGTGTCGGGATTCATCACCATTTGTTCGACTCATCCCTATGGACATGAGAACGGTGCCAACCCACAAGCCGGGTTTAGTCGGGACTATTCCTAGCTAGTTGCCTCGTCGGTGTACGACTACATGCTACCATCATGGTTTAAAATCTCTAGATATCATGTGCTAAAATACGCATTTAAATGACGTATCAGAAAATAATGAATCAATTCAATATTTAGCTCAATATAACGATTGGGACGTGCAAGAACGTAACTTTCTTTAGTACAAGTGAATGTAGTTGCATTACATAGACTTGAATTGCACTCAAGTGAATAGTAAATTTATTTTAAGTGCTTTTTTTTTTAATTTACGTATCCAAAGCCATGATCTTTAGGAGATGCCCTTCAGCCCCTTAGACATCTCCAAAAGACGAATAGGGACAGCTTTAGCTTTTATACATAACTTTCTCTTTTCAATGGTTTTTCCTCCTTAGCACACAAAAAAGGTATAGGTAACACAGGAATAAGTAAACAATCACGTCACGTAACATAAAGCATATATAATGTTCTCCCATCACACCAGATAAGGTCTTCAGCGTCAATATGTTATGTATCACACCACTGGATAATACATAACATATTAGAAGGACATATAGAGTAAAACCCCTACAAATTAATAGCCTCAATACAGAGAAACAGGGTTTTAATTTATCAATAAATTAATAATTAATAATTTATTGATTAATTAATAACTTATTAATTTAACAAAGTATTACTTATTTTTCCAAAATATTTTTTTGTATTTAATGAACGCTCATTTAAACAACTAAGATTCAATATAATCTTTATTGAGAGCGTCATAGGAAGTGATAGAGAGGGCAAATTTGAAGATAATTGTTTTGTTTTGGAGTCGTTTCGCGCAAAGAAGCTCTCAAAGCGACAATGACATTGAATAATTTCTTGTTGCAATATAAAAACAACATACCAAACATTCTTAGAGAGTTAAAAAAAATCAGAGATAGATCTAACTCAACTTCAATTTCAAGAAAATACAAGTAATACCTGACTCATACTTTAAGGTCTCCTCGACTGTGAGGGTTTATTTCTAATCCCCGTACTGAGTCTGATATTCGAACTCACATAACTCACTGATAACCAATCAAAGACTAAAAGCAAGGAGATCGTAATACAGACTTCCTCATCTACAGCTCGGGGATGACAAAGCACCCAATTACATAGCGCTACAGAAGATACTCCTCCACTTATCAACAGCTCGAATACACGCGAACACTATTAGATATGCATCTTCATCAACAGTTCGGAGATATCAAAGCATCTTGTGACTTCGCGCTACAGAAGATACTCCTCCACTTGTCAACAAATCGTATGCACGCGAGCATCACAGGGGATCGTATCTTCCCAACGATCGTTAGCTACAATAGATCCGTTACAGATCAACAAGTATCAGGACGTTACAAAAATCTACTATGAAGACTCATCAAAACCTGATATTGTAACGCCCATTATCAATGTAACCAACGGTCATATTATAAGATCTATAAATAAGACTACATAGCTACATATTAAAGGGGACTGCTCTGAGAACCTCTAAGAGATCATTTCTACATCTCTCTTTTTGTAATAGCTAGCAGTCTAAATATACTTCTCTCTCTCTCTATCTTTCTAAAATCCTCAGGAGAGGTCGTGATTTTTAACCCATTCAAGGGTTTTCCACGGTAAATCTAGTGTTGTTTGTTTCCTGTTCATAACTAAACATACTAGATTTTGAAGGTGTAAAGCACTATCTTCGTACAATACGAAAATAGGCTATTACATTTGGCGTCGTCTGTGAGAATGAAGATTTTCACTCAGCGTTCTCCGATACAGTTTTCACCACATTTATCTTTGAAAGATGGCAAATCAAGACAAATCATACCACGCCCTGCCTGACGCTGCTGAAGGAGTGGCAGATTTACGAATGGTTGTGCAGACAGAAATCGAGCGATGGATAGAGAAACAGCTCGCCAGCATGCAGGATACTATCAGGGCACTACAAGCTCAAATAACGGCAAATCCAAGACAACAGAACGCTCTGCCCGCAGCCTCGATAATATCAGTCCATGATCGCTTGGGGAATCAAGATAGAAATACCGCACTTCCTCATATTCAGCAAGAACCAGTCCTGCCTCGGAGTCACATCAATCCACCATTACCCGCTGGAGGGGTAATAGATCTACAGCCACAAGAAGAGCAAAACAGGGAAAAACTCTGAATTTCAGTCTATGACCGCATGGGAGAAGCAAGAGGGGAGCACAATCCTGCGAGAGGCCCACCAACAAGACGAGCTGTCACGTCTCGACAACACCTCACTCCAGAACAGGTAGACATACGCATCAAAGAGCTCTTAGACGCTCAAATACTCAACGGGAGGAGCAACTATGCAAGGTTGCAGAAGAGTCCGCTCGCACAGGAGTTGCTAGATGAAGAAGTACCACCAGTTTTCGCACTCCGACAATTCATAAATACGAAGGGGGGATCCTGTGGAACACGTCCAAGGATTTCAAGATTCTTTGGGACTATATTCCTCCTCCAACCACATCCTCTGTCGTCTATTCCCGACCAGCTTAAAAGGCGAGCCGCTACAATGGTTTCATACACTGGATGAAGGCTATATCCTCACCTTCGAGCTACTTCGCGAACTGTTAGTCAAGAACTATTCGCATAATAAAGACAAGGAGGAAAGTCTTTACTCTTTGTTCAGTCTCAAGGAAGCACCAGGGGAAAGGTTGAAGACATTTACCCAAAAAAAAAAATTGGGGTAGCCCGAAAGCTCGATAACCTCAACAAAAAGATCACGATCTCCACTTTCCCCAATGCGTTACTCATAGATGGACGAGTCAAGGAACATTTGATCCTCAACAAGCTGCAGATGTTAAAGGATATGATGGAAAAGGTCAACAATTTCATCGACCTTGAAAGACTAACGACTGAAAAATAAAAACCTCAGCGCATCGTATCGCTCTATCCACCAATGATCATACCGGAGAACGTTCTCGCTGCAGCAGTAAAGACTATGGAGGCGAAAAGAAACGTTTCAAGTCCTATGATGATAGAACACGCCAAGGACAAAAGAGACCAGTTCTGCGCTTACCACAGTTGACAACTACAATTGCAAACATATATATCCACTACTACAAAAGGATGAGCTCTTCAAAAATGCCAATACTCTTCCAACCCATACCAGGAAAACCGTACTGTATTCACCACAAGATCCACCATCATGACACGGAACAATATTTCGTGTTGAAACTTCTCCTCTTAAGTATATTTTTGCATGGTCGGATGCTCGAATATATTGTGGACGTAAAAAGTTACAAAGATGGCAGCTACAAAACTGAAATCACGGTCGTCCAGACTGACGAAGTGAATGAGGAAAGACATATGTACTTCATCAAGACTCTGACAGTCAGCCACTCTGGCTGATCCAAACGCGACGCGTTGGACAATGCCATGATCTAACAATGGTAGATAAAGAAGCCTGTTTGTTGCCAGAATCTAGCAGTCGACGACCTAGGATTTCTTTTGAAGACTGCGACGTACGTCACGTCAACTTCCCGCATCACGATGTTCTCGTCATCATGCTAAAAATGAAGAACATATTTATGCATACAATGATGGCTGATACCGGCAGCAGCATCGAACTACTATTCCAGAGCACGATCGACCAAATGAGTTTAGCGGACAGAGTCGAGCCAAGTAACATCAACGTCTCTGGAATCAACGGTTCCAAGGAAGAACGCGTTGGAAAAATTACACTTCCCATCACGGCCGGACCAGTCACACTTGACGTAGTTTTTTACGTCATCAATACAAAATCCAGTTACCTGGGCATCCTGGGACGACCATGGCTGCATAACATGAAAGTTATTCCCGCCACATATCATCAAGCGCTGCGGTTCGACTGGAAAGGAAGAATCTATGAAATCAAAGGCAGCCAAAAATTAGCCCGATAATACAATTGAAGCTGAACTAGTTGCAGCAGCTCCAGCATAACAATTACTGCATTCAGTACCAGCAGAACTTCAGCTGCCAAGCGCCGAACCAACAAAATATATTAAGATCAACGGCACACAAACAGGAACTCACATCGGGACCCTATTGAGCACGGAGGAACGTTCAGGTCTCATACAATTCCTTTCAGATAATCACGACGTTTTTGCGTGAACGTTCCACGAAATGTCAGGGATCGATCCAACCTTTGCGTGCCACAAGCTAGAGTTGAAAGAGAAGGTAGAACCGGTTAAGCAGAAGTAACGAACTCTAGCACCAAAAATACGAGACGAAGTAAACAAAGAGATAGACAAATTGATTGAGGTCGGTTTTATCCGTAAAGCTATTTACCCGGACTGGATCTCGAACATTATTGCAGTTCCAAAGAAAAATGGCAAGATCAGAATTTGCGTCGACTTCACAGATCTTAATCGACACACTCCAAAAGATAGCTTTCCACTCCCAATCATCAACCATTTGCTCGATTCAACAGCAGGGCATGAACTCCTCTTTATGATGGATGCTGCATCAGGGTACAATCAGATACTACTTTTCCCTGAAGATCAAGACAAGACTGCATTCATCACCGAACAAGGCCTGTATTGCTATAAGGTCATGCCTTTTGGCCTAAAAAATGTTGGCGCTACCTATCAGAGATTGATGACGCAAATATTCAAAGATCAGCTCGGTAAAATAATGGAGGTTTACATCAACGACATGCTTTGCAAGAGTCTCAAGAAAGAAGACCACTTGGCCGATTTACGAACAACTTTTGCGATCTTGCGAGCTTACAAAATGTGTTTGAATCCAGAAAAATGCCAGTTCAGAGTACAATCCGAGAAATTCTTAGGCCACCTCATCAATAAATGAGGAATTGAAGCTGATCCATCACCTATACGAGCTCTCTTGGCTATGTCTTCTCCAAAGACAAAAAAGGATGTTCAGAAACTAGTCGGGAAGATCGCAACACTTAACATATTTGTGTCAAAATCATCAGATAGATGCCGACCTCTATTCGATCTGCTTAAACAAGGTACATCGCAGGGAAAGTCAAAAAAGGATCCCGAGATCGAGTGGACAAATAAATGCGAAGCCGCTTTCCTCGAACTCAAACAACATTTGGGTAAACTACCAGTTATGAGCATACCAACAGATGGAGAAGAGCTAACAGTATACTTAGCCGTCACAGATACTTCTCTCAGCTCCGTCCTCCTCCGACTCGATGAAAAGACCAAGAAACCAGTCTATTTTATCAGCAAGACTCTGACCCTTACGGAAACAAGATACACCAAAATCGAGAAGCTTCTTTTTGCCATCGTCTATACGTTGCAGAAATTGAAATAGTATTTCCAAGCCCACACTGTTCAGGTATTAACGAACTATGCACTCCGTAAAATCTTATCTAAGCGCGAAAAATTTTGACGTATTCAGCAATGGTCAATAACACTCGGAGAACACGACATACATTTTGGGCCACGCCACTCTAAGAAAGGTCAAGCTATAGCAGATTTTCTAGCTGACTTTCCAGTAGATGATCCTGATTGGGAAGAAGATGTTGATGAAAACAAAGATGAACTACTCATAGAACAGCTTGAAGAAAAGTCTGATTGGGTAACAAAGAAGGGTTGGCAACTTTTGACGGATGGCTCCGTCGGACCAGTAGGATCAGGAGTGGGGATTGTTCTTATTACTCCTTCCAATTATCGGCTCAAAAAATCCATTCACCTCGATTTCAAAGTAACCAACAATATAGCAGAATATGAGGCACTAATTCATGGCTTGGACATGGCACTCACACTGGGCATAGCAGAGCTCTCTGTCTACACTGATTCATTATTGATCGCCAATCATCACGCGGGTATCTATCAAACCAATGGGAAAATGATTGACTATGCTGCTGCAGTGGTCGAACGAATGAACAAATTTTAGACAATTTCTATGGAACATTTACCAAGGGGAGAAAATAGGCATTCAGATGCACTCGCTTACCTCGTTGGGGTCCTTGGATCAGAAGCTCGCTATTTAAAAATCAGTGTCATTTCTAACCCCAGCATTAATGCCACCATATCCAGCGCCATCAATACTGGGGGCAACGAGGAGATCGGAAGTGATTGGAGACAGCCTTTCATTAGATATATTGGACTTCACAATAAATTTGATGGACCACTCCCAGCGGATCCTACAGAACGGCGGAGATTAATCGACAATACCCGTAGATATATTGTCCAGAACAACCTCCTCTACAAAATATCAGTCACTGGTCCATACCTCTCCTGCTAATCTGAAAAAGAAGCACAATAATTCTTGCACGATCTACACGAAGGTACATGCGGATCTCATGCCGCAGGGCGATCTCTTGCTAACAGAGCGTTAATGCAAGGAATGTTCTGGCCTAAGATGAAAGCTCAAGCGATTAAGTACGTACGAAAGTGTGACCCTTGCCAGCGTTACGGTCCAAAGATACGAGCCTCAGCGCTCGAATTACACTCAAGCCAAGTCACTTGGCCATTCAGACGATGGGCTCTCGATCACGTAGGAGAATTTCCTACAGCACCAGGAAAACGAAAGCATTTGTTGGTCGCTACGGACTACTTCACTAAATGGGTAGAGGCAATCCCTTTATGCCGAATACGAGAAGAAGAAGTCATCAGATTCATTTGGGAGCACATTATCATTCGGTTCGGCAGACCGCATCTTATTAGAATCAATAATGGACCACAGTTCGTTGGCTCCAAAGTCATCGCGTTCCTCAATTAGCACAATATCATTCACTCCCCATCAAACCCTTACTATCCTCAAGGAAACGGACAAGCTGAAATTACTAATCGAACGATTATGGACAGACTCAAAAAACGCTTAGATGACAAAAAGGGGAATTGGGTAAACGAGTTACCACACGTACTTTAGGCATATCGAACGAATCCAAGAACAATAACAGGTTGTACTCCATTCTTACTGGCCTACGGGACCGAGGCCATAATACCCACTCAATATCATTACCCAATACACGATCACGAGATGACAGGTGAAGAAAACAAATTTCAGATCGCATGTAACCTGAATATGATTGAAGAAACACGCGAAAGAGTCATTGTCAATCTGGGAAGATATTAGCTTGCTTTATCACGGTCTTATAACAAGCGCGTTCGACATCGAGAATTCAAAATCAAGGACCTCGTTCTCAAGGAAATCCCCCAACATCGCAAAGCGCCTAATGCAGAGAAGTTAGTAGACAATTGGGAAGGTCCTTTCATCGTAACTGGCACGAGCGGTTTAGGATCTTATGACCTTAGTACACATAATGGAGTACCTGTACCTAATCCATGGATTACCCGCCGACTGAAGCTGTATCGAAATTAAACATGTCGTAACTTCAGATTTCACTCAATAAAGCAAATTTTTATCATCATGCTGCAAATCTATTTCAACATCGTACTCATCATCATATGGTTCATTCAAATCGACCTACTACAGCAATATCTGCTTCATAGCTCTTTAAATACATACACGCTCTCCGAGGATCGCTTATTCGATATGGCTGAGATGTCATTTAGCTATGCAATATTCAATACATGTCCCATCACAGTCGCTCTGCTCGACCTATAACTGGGATCTGCTTCATAGCTCTTCAAATACATACACGCTCTCTAAGGATCTCTTATTGAGTTAATCAATTCGATCTGGCTGAGACGCCATTTAGTTATGCAATATTCAATACATGTCCCATCACGGTTGCTCTACCCGACCTATAACCGGGATCTGCTTCATAGCTCTTCAAATACATACACGCTCTCCGGGGATCACTTATTGAGTCAATCAATTCGATCTGGCTGAGATGCCATTTAGCTATGCAATATTCAATACATGTCCCATCAAGGTCGCTCTGCTCGACCTATAAACGGGATCTGCTTCATAGCTCTTCAAATATATACGAGCTCTCCAAGGATCGTTTATTGAGTCATTCAATTCGATCTAGCAAATACGACATTAAGCTATACAATATTTAATGTCCCATCACGGTCGTTCAGATCGACCCATAACTGGGATCTACATACACGCTGCCCAGAGGGTCGCTTATTGAGACAATTAATTCGACTTGGCAATAATGCGACCTTCAAATGTCTCATTACGGTCTTTATTGATTTTTTCAAATTGACTTATACACGTTATACAGTTCAAACTGACTTACAATACTACATCACTAAATCTCTATATGATCGATCGTTGGATTACCAAATTCGATTATACATAGAGATAACAACAACATTTGACTTTTTCTACAACAAAGTCATACTTACATTCTGTCTCATTACAAATGGAACTACTACTCACGCTTTGGGGATACAACATTTGAACTCTCCCCAGGCCTAGATGAAAGTAAGACAGGGGAAGGGCTAGTCGCATCCACTACAGTAGAAGGTGCATTCAACAATTCTATAACCCTCGACATCAAATTATCTATATAGGATAACCGTGCTAGCTGCAAGTCATATTCAGTGACATATTCAGTTGTAGCAGCCAAGATCGACTCACTCTCTGTTCAAAATTTCTCAACATCAGTATGCAGCATAGCCATAGTACGCAACGTAATGTTTTCCGCAGTCAACAGGGTAACTTCATAAAATTTGGTTTTCACCTTGTTTAGTTCGTCGACAAGCCCTTTACACCGAGCTTCTAGAGATTTTTTCTCCTGCAGCAACGAGTCTCTATATTGCCTCGTTATTTTCATACTGCGCTCCATCTCCTGCTTCAGACGGTCCAGCTTGTTATCTACCTTCCTTGAATAATTGATCTCATTTTCAGTTGCTTCCACCATCTTTTGCGGCTCGTTATACTTTGCATGAAGTTCCTCGAAAACTTCATTACCTTGAATGCACTCTTGTACCAGAGCTTGCTTGTCCCGATCAAGAGCAGCGATCTGCGAATTATACTTATCGATGACCTCACAAAGCTCTCGATCTCTCTTGGAACATGCCTTCTCGTGAGTTTTGGCACGGTCGTTCTTTCTCTAACATGAATCTCGAGCCTCACGCAAATCCCAGTTCAGCTTTTTCAAGCGCTCACGCATATAAAGGATTTCAGAATCTTGCTTCTTTAAGAGATCCATATTAGTTGCTATTACTGACTGATGATACAGCAGATCATTCTTCAGTTTTTCAATCGTACTTAACAGATCTAGCACTTGTTGATTCGCAGCCATGGTCTCCGACTTTTTCTTCTTCAGAGATTCGTTCTACTGTTCGGATCCGTTATTAGCAGTCAATATCTTGGCATCCTTAAATGATAACTCTAAAGTCACAGCATTTAGCCGACTCTGTAGCTCCAGCATCTCCAATTCCAACTTTAAATTCAACAAAGTCTTTCTTTCAACCGCCAACAAATATTGCTGCAACTTGGCAGACAATTTTTTATTTGACGCGGATAAGGTAGCCACATTGTCACCCTCTTTGTCCTCAACCTAGAAGAGCAGATCACAAGAGATAATATATATATCAACAAATATTAATTCCTACAAGACATATCATTCTGTAACATGTGTTACAACATCAAGCTATGATACACGAAAGGAACGTACAACCAAATGCCACAGTCTAGTTGGTTTGTGATCGCACCTTACTACCACTAACATCTACTTACAAAGGTTCACTAAAGATTACGACCTCTTGTGGACGGGTCTTATGCCATGTGAGAGGCAGCAGCTCTTCGACCTCCTCCTCCTCATAGTCTTCAACTCGTGATTTTGAGTTTGAAGTTCTCCCATCCTCATCCCTTTTTGCAAACCACATATTTTCAACCTTATCATTCTCTACTTCCACATCTTTACCACAGCTCGAGATATAACATCTAAATTCATTTTCTACTCTCTTGAGCTCAGACCTATTAAATGCGATCACATCGGCCATCTGACGTTCGTGGTCCGTATTGGCAGCACGTTTCCCTCGCTTTGGCGTAATTATCTTCTTCAAGCGTGATTGGGATACTTGCAGACGTTGTTGCGTATCTAGTAAACGCGTTTCTAACAAGGTCACTCTCTTGTCGAAGTTCTGCGATAGTCTAGCACACTCCGCCTTTTCTACCTCCAGACATGCATTATGACCCTTGCATCGCTCCAGATCATCACAAGCATACCTCAGATCGTTTTCTAATTGTGTGTGGATCTTTCTATCCTCCTTTTTTATATTGAAGAAAAGAATCCCCATTGTCCTTTGCCCCTGCAAAAATTAAGCTCATCAGGCAATGAACCTACACCACCCCATATGATGGATACTCTAGCCCGAGTTGAGTATCTTTGCACCTAACTACTATGGCGATTGCGTGCTTCTTGCACTAAGAATTTCACCCGAGCTAGGTCCGGCACTATGTCTCTCTCGGTCAACAGTTCTAAGTAGGCCTCATTCAAACCCCGCTCACTATCAACTTCGGCCTCAAAGTATAGCGTCAAAGACATTAATAACCTTTGACACTCTAACTTATCGCTCTCATCTACGAATCGCTTATCCTTAAGGGATTTTTAGAGTAAAATGAACCTATCGGTCTCTTTTCGTAAAACCTCATCCCTCTCAATTTTTATCTTCCCATATCTACATTGAAGTTTGAATAACTCCTTAAAGATTTTATCAAAATTCAACTTATGAAGGCGTCTCTCATATTCAAGTTTATTATGTACCTATTAAGTACGATTAATAAAATCCTTTGCTCGACTCAAGGCCTTCTCCATCTCGATCACTTTCCCCCTCAAATGAACTACCTCCTACATACAAATCATACATTCACATCAAAACCATAATATATGAACAACAATCACATAAATTTCAAAACCTCGTCCAAAACAGTTTTACCACCAATATAAAGGACAAAGTTCAATTAAGTCTCAAGATCTATACTGCAACTACAAAATCAAGATTTAGATCCTGCAACCTCCTTGGTCGGATCATCATCCACTGGAGGAGCCGGGGTCTATTTAGCCACTGGAGAAGCGTCATCCCCTTGGAAGACAATCTTGCCATACTTCCCTGCAAGAGAAAGGTCGACATCCGTTCTGCTCAAACCTCAGACATAGAAGGCTTGAATCAGCTTATTGCGGGAAGCCACCGCAATATCAACAGCTTTCTTTGCCTCATCTTCAACCTCTTGCTTTGTAGTGGTAGCCTCCTTCTCAAACTGTTCCCTCTGCAGCACCTTCTCTTTCTTGAACTGCTCCCTCTGCAGCATTTTCTCCTACTCGAACTGCTCTTGCAGAGCAGCTTTTTCTGCATCATGTTGTCGAACAAGTTCAGCACGATTCACAGTAGCTAACTTCAACACCTCCGCGGCCGACTTCTAAGCAACAGAAAGGTGCACCACACATACAGCAAAACAGTATTACAAGGTCGGATCATTATCTGAAAAAGATTTAACCAAATAACACATAGCATACCTGAGAGATGCTGGATCGAATTTGAGTATCTAGGCGGGTGGGATCACACGTAGCCAAATCCAATGACTCCTGCTCCACAGCTTCGAGGTTAACACCCTTCAAAGAAGCTCGGATATCTTTCTCAGATTCTTTTTCTGCTTCTTTAGAGGAGGATCCATATTCACATCAGCAGCCACCCCCTCAGTTCCCACCGGCGGTAGCTGCACAGGCGTTGTTTGCTCAGAAGGCGGCACCGAATTTTTCATTCTTGGTCGCCAAACTAAGGAGCTCGAAGTACCTACAGCACAGGCAGGAATCTCCATAACATCGGCATAAGCATAGCCAGATGCAGCCATAGCTTGCTTTTGATGAGCTCGTTGCACTGTTTCAACTACAGAGTTAAGCCTCTTTTCTCTGCGAATTCCTAGTTCTCCGAGAACTTTGTTCAGTTCGTTCCCATCTCGACTAACGATGTCGAACAACCTCGATGTATCAGCAATAGCTTTTGGTTTAGGCTATGCCAAAACAGCAACAAAACTATGTTAGCAGCTCACAGTAAGTTAAGAGACAAACTGCAAGCAGAATGAAGATACTTACTCTCTTTAAAACTCTTATATATCAGCTCGAGCGTGGGTTCCCCAGGCACTTGCATACAATTACCCCTCACCATCATAAGATGGTCGCACCAGGGCCTCCCAGAAGACTCAAAATCAAAGAATTTTGGCCTTGCCGAATCACTAAACAAGTATTCGCTCTTCCGATCTTTCACATACTTAAACTTATAGTATTTTAAGACATCGTCCGCAATGAACTGTCTTGCAATACCACCATCTCTCCACTTTTGATTAAGGACTTCACAAACCCTCATCATCTTAAAGATGTTACCATTTAATTGACCAGGGCAACTCATTAGTGCATTCATTACCCCTTTTTGGAAAAAAGTTAGGGGAATACTCAACCCCTATGCGACCTGGTTCAAATAACAGAGAAATCTTTCCTCTAAAACCTCTGATCTAGTTCCATTATAATAAACGATATCTATATCATATCCTATATCCATACTTCTCTTCCAACGATCTAGAGAAGGAACCTAATAATGCTCTACATTACCACTCGGTCTCACCAGAGTTCTAAACCACAACCCTGCATTCATCACATAATCTCCCCATTCTCCGTCTAAACCCTTTTTATACTATAAAAATTTCTTCGCTACGTCTACATTCTCGGGATACTTAAAAAATTGCCTAGTTTCATCCCCAGCATGCAAACCCACACCCCTCCCAGAAGACACAGACGGATTGTCAGCAGTCACAGTACCAATTACCACATAATCATCCATAGTCCTATCAGACGATGATGATTCCTCACTACTGGCAGAGTCAAAAAATTTACTACTGGGTTTCGGGTTTTTTGAGCGCATCTACCACACATAAAGGGAAAATCTATTTAGAGATTTTATTAATAAAACAGGTCTCCTCCCTCAGCCGTACTCAACACATTATTACTCTACCCAAACAGTTCACAAACACAACCTACCAGTTTTTCAAGAAACTAATACAACAGAAGAAAATATGGAATCAGAGATATTAACCTGTACTATAAGAGCAACAGTCGTCGACTCCACTCACCGGTCGTACCTCAGACGACAAAAATTTGTCCTTCATAGTAAGATCACACAACACTGGAAGACTGCGTTCAAAATTCAAAGATTTTCTCTCTCTAGAAATGCTTCTGCCTCTGTCTGTAATTGATTGTGTTTTAAGAGAAGAGGGAAGAAAAGCTTTTATATTGCCCCTCGGTTTCTGAAACGACGGCTCTTCGGGACACGTGTTCACGTCATCTCTCCTAACAGGCACGTCTTTTCGTTTGCCCTCATAATGGTTTTTGGGGTAACGTATTCTGTTATCACGTCTGTCTCTCTCCTCCGCCATTATTACAGACTCACTGCCCAAGAAGATTTACACAGATCTTACAGCATGATTACTTACAGCAACAACCTTCTACGGCTGTACGATCCTACTACACTTTTTTATAACATGGTTCCAGTTCAAAAAACCTAAGTATAGCTTTTACAGCTGTCACTTACCACAATGTCGGCTTGACAGATGCAAAAAAATTAGCGGCAAATCCTGCTTCAATTCCATTTCATTCAAAAATTATCATAGATACATAAAGCAATGATGAGCCGACCTCAACACAAGCAAATCATTTTATTATGATCAATCGTCCGACCTTTCATACAATGACAGAATGGATAACTCTCTTCACCACGCGGAATGGTTTCAATATCAACAACTCTCACAAGTTTATCCAGCGTGTGCTCAAAAGCTCCGACCAAGTTTCACCGATGATAACAAGTATTCAAGTTAACAATGGCATGGCTCTAAATATCTCATGGCACAAAAGGGATCACGACCTTGTTATCTCCACAGACATAACAACACTATATCTCAATAAGGCCACATATATATAAGGGCGACCTACACAGTTCGGATATATCAACATTACGACCTACATATTTTTTACCTATGTCATCAGTGACTAGTTTGATATTTGTCCAATGGTGTCTTACAATAGTTCTAAAAGCAGCTTTAAGCACTTACAAGACAAGATAATGAAGTTCAAATTAATTATTCAAGGAAAACAAGTTACAAGAACGAACACTTCAACCAGTTCGGAGATAAAGATTACAAGTTCTACAGACAATTTTGTCTTTTACAAAAAATAGCTTACGTTGTAGATGACAATACAACACTTGAAAAGAAACAATGGAGGGCCCAGCAGAAAAACTCAAAGCTCAAGGATGGAAATTGGAATGAAGCAAAGGACAAAATTAATCCCACCACTCCTCCATAACCCCCACCTCCGCTTCCAATGACGGACCTCCTCCACCATTACAATACCCAATCTTTCGCAGGGTATCGACAGTACTTCTCAGACGACTTCCCAGCATTCTCGTCTTTTGCCAACACCGCATCTTCTGCAAGCATCCGCAGATAGGACCGACGGTAAGCAGCAAACAAAACTACATAATAGAATCGCCACAGTTGATGAAAATCATCCTCTGCCTCCTCTACTTCTTCCCACGTCACCCCATGGAAAGTTGGAGGAACAGGGATCGGAGTCGGCAACGAAAGGCTTTGGGTGCCAAAATAGCAAGTTTGCAGACTTGCCATTTTTGTCTGAACTCTAACTTCATATGCTTGGCGTCGAGCTGTCACCATCACTGCTACTCAACCCAACCTAAAAGGCTGGCAACGTTAACCAGGGTGAACAGTGATAGCAACTATTCACCATATTTTATACCAATAACATTTAATGCACTCCACAACTTCCAATAAGGTATTCATCACAAGTACAGGTCTCAAGAGGAATTTTTGGGAAACCCAACAGTCGAAACTACTATTCTTCTAAGATAAAATGGAGGCCATCAATACAGCATTCAATTTAGACGACTGGACTTCTCAACCAACACCACTCACAACGCACGTTTCTCCAGCTATTGGCTGAGAGGGGGCAGTTGTGAGGGCTTATTTTTAATCCCCGTACTGAGTCCGATATTCGAACTCACATAACTCACTGATAACCAATCAAGAACTAAAAGCAAGGAGATCGTAATACATACTTCCTCATCTACAGCTCAGGGATGACAAAGCACCCAATTACATCGCGCTACAGAAGATACTCCTCCACTTATCAACAGTTCGAATACACGCGAACACTATTAGAGATGCATCTTCATCAACAGTTCGGAGATATCAAAGCATCTTGTGACTTCGCGTTACAGAAGATACTTCTCCACTTGTCAACAAATCATATGCACGCGAGCATCACAGGGGATCGTATCTTCCCAACGATCGTTAGCTACAATAGATCCGTTACAGATCAACAAGTATCAGGACGTTACAAAAATCCACTATGAAGACTCATCAAAACCTGATATTGTAACGCCCATTATCAATGTAACCAACGGTCATATTATAAGACCTATAAATAAGACTAGATAGCTACAAATTAAAGGGGACTGCTCTGAGAACCTCTAAGAGATCATTTCTACATCTCTCTTTTTGTAATAGCTAGCAGTCTAAATAGACTTCTCTCTCTCTCTCTTTCTAAAATTCTCAGAAGAGGTCGTGGTTTTTAACCCATTCAAGGGTTTTTCACGGTAAATCTAGTGTTGTTTGTTTCATGTTCATAACTAAACATACTAGATTTCGAAGGTGTAAAACGTTATCTTCGTACAATACGAAAATAGGCTATTACATCGACCATGTGATATGTATTTAGATTTACAAATTATTAATTTATGTGTTAAATGGGACATAAGAAAGTTTTTTATTATGTATTATCTTATCAATTAAGCGAATTTATTAATTAAGTCATTGACGCAAGTCGAGATCGACAAACGTATTATTTAATCGTAATTATTAATTTATCGTGTTTCTAGTGTAGTCTCAGACTTCATTATATTATGCATCACACTAAACATCACATAACGTTTTAGCGGAGTATAAGGTCACCGACTTCAACATGTTCTGCCCCAAAATGTAGATCAGATCGAAATCCATTAGTTAGATACACTAATAATATTGTATTAAACTCTTGTTTGTATCATACTGATGCACAAAAAAGAACAATTTTTATTGATGATTTCACAGTCAAATACAACCTTCCCAGCTAGACGAGGAGATTATAACAATAAATAATGTGATTAGCCATGACCCCATGCATCTCATCTAATCTCATTTGCAACTGTGCAATGTTGAGAACCAACAAACCACATGCACAGTTTCATACTTAACAACTCCAACGTGAGTCCCTCAATCAAATACAATGACAAAAGAAAAGGACATTGGTACAGTACTATAATGAATAAGATTTATAAAAACTCTACTCCTTCAGCTAAAATATTAGCATGTCAACATATACAGGGGGCACTGGGGTAGTATTTTCAGGAAAAATTTGAAGGGTTATTCAGGTTCATAATTTATCACTTTTGAAAGACTTATCCCGGGTCGCGTGAGCTCTCCGTAGGCAGAACTCAAGTGGTTTTCGATGCTGAACCTACACTTTTTGAGGCATAGTAATTCAAGACGTTGAGACCGCTGCATTGACAACTCCCATTGTCTCAGCATAGTTCTACCTAAAGGGAATTTTGCAAGTCACTGAGATTAACCTTCTCTGAAATGGTAAGTGTCTCATGGTATCAATAAAAGGTAGGGAGGGATTAAAATATCTAATAATCTTCTTGTAGTGAGTCACTCTTGTAGTGGTATCGAGGTATGGAATACATCTCACAAATCCAAACATTCAAAGGAAGAAGAAACTGTTGGACAATAATAGATTATAGCTTCTATATAATCAAGAGCAAATTGAGAGAGAAAAAGGGATATCTATCTATACTACTAAAGGAAAAGCGTTGGAATGAGAGCACATTTCGACCGTCGATCAGAATCCCCCACACAAGCTTAGGAGTATCAAAGGCTGTCTTTATAACCTCAAAATGAGGATTTAATGATGGCCATTAGATATATTTGGCCAAAATAATTGAAAACACATTTTTCGCCTCCCTAACTTACCCATTGTCAAATACAAATTTTTAGTCTAAAATAGGTTTACGAATTTGTCATTTTTGAATTGTTAAAGGGTAGTATTGTATTCCTGTTACTACTACAAAAAAAACCTTTAAAACTAACTCTTGGGGGGAATTATGGTATTTTTGACATACCAAAGGTTTAAGGACTCCATCCTCACCGTACTTCTTCTCCATCCTCCTGAACCTTGAGAACTCCTCTATCTCTTTCACCATACTTCTTCTCAATCCTCCTGAACCTTGAGAACTTCTCTCTCTCTCTCTCTCTCTCTCTCTCTCTAGGGTTTCATGCAAGTACATTTTGCTTTGATTCGCTATGGGTGTTGTTTGAGTAGTTCTGTAATGGTGATTTTTTTTTATGATTTTTAGCGTTTATTGTTTCAGAAACGCTCAATTGAAGTATCATAGTATCACTATGTTGAAGCTTGATTCGAGAATGATGATTTTGGTGATTTCTAGGGTTTGATTTGAGATTTTTAGGGTTTTAGTCATCTTAGGTTATTGTTGAGGTTGGTGATGGATTTTTTCAAAGTTAAGAGAGCCACGTGAAGTGCACCATTTTTCTACTCCTGTTGGATTTGGCGCTGACTCCATATGCCCTTATTTGGCTGTAGAAGCAATTTGGAGATTACATATTGATCGAAAAATTCTACCCAACTCAAGTGGCGTGTTCCATTCAAAAGCAGAATTGGTGAAGAAGTATTTCAAAGCAAGCAGTTATGGAATGATGAAGGTTCTTGCTAAGATGGGGATATCTACCTTGGCTTCCTACAAGGGCGCTTAGATATACGAAGCTCTTGGTCTCTCATCTGAAGTGATTTAGAGGCGTTTTAATGGCACACCAAGCAGAGTTGAGGGTGTAACATTCAAAATGCTTGCTCGCGATGCACTTAGTTTGCATGAACTGTGTTTCCTAGCAAGAGTTTGCCTTCTGGAAGTGCCGATGCAAATGAGCTGCCTAATCTTGGAGATTATCACTAGAGAAAAGGTGGGGAAGTGCATCTCAATGACCGACTTGCTATAGAAAAGTTACAAGAGGCTGCTAGAGAAAATAGTGTGGTTGCTCATAAAGTATACTCCAAGCATATACAAGAGCTGAATAAGACCTATAATTTGCGTGGTATGTTAAAGTTCAAAGAGGCAGATGTCAAAGTTCCTTTGGAGGAAGTGGAACCTGCTACTGAGATTGTGAAACGATTTTGTACTGGGACCATGAATTATGAGTCAATATCATTGGAGGCATATACAACTTTAACTATTGCAATGAACAAAATTGGAGGGAAATCAAATGCAGGTATGCATTATAATCTTATCTAGTATATTATTTTTCTTAAGTAACTGATAACATCAATGGTTCAACAACGTATAAAAGAAATTGAACGGTTAAAGATCAGAGTATCTTTCAGTTGGAAGCGTTCTTAGCTGGTTATTGCTTAGGAGTCATTTCGAGTCTCTGTAAACAACGATTCATTGGACTTTTATAATTAAATAATGGTTCCAAATGTTGTCATATGTGTTGTATGCTATAGATTGTAAAGTAATATAGCAGTTTTATATGTTAAATTTGACAGATCACAAATGATAACAAAATCTTGTAGGTAAATACCATTCACGAATATGTATCACTGCTATATGACTTATCACTATTTAAATCACTAATAGGTCATATTATATGTAAAAATATATGTTTGATATATCATATAGCCCTATATTTTATTGTTCATATGTCTCAATTTAGGGGCAAACTGTGTAATTTAGTCTACAATATATCTTTGAAGCCATGGTTTATATTACCCATTCGTATAGTTTCTTGAACCTTGCCAAATGTTACACAAAAGTAGACATGATTAAATATATGGATAGTGGATACTGCTACTCCAAATATCTATACTACTAAAGGAATAGTCATGCCATGAGAATCAATCTCGGTTCTTAATCATACTAGCCTCCACATGTTGAGGAAAATTGAGGGTTTAGGTTATAACAATAAATATATGGAATCGTTACAGCCGTTAGATCATAAGGGTTATTTCGTCTATTCTCACAATTTATTTAATCATAAAATTCCCCCATTTGGTCAATACTAAATCCCTTAAAGAATAGGCATCTCAATCGTAATTACTTGATGAAGTAGTGGGTATAAATGGAAGTCCAACCCACAACTTTTCGTCTATATGTAATCAGGGGTATTTTGGGAAGCCTAACTACGAACTCAAGGATATTTCAGTAAATCTACCTCAGCCATTTCGTCTAAACCAAACCTCAATTGCTTCCATCTTCCAAACCTACCAAACTCCTCTCTTCCAAACCCAAACAAAATCTTCTCATGGTGGTAGATACAGATATTCCTCTTTGATTGAACATTAGCTCACTGAAGAACCAAAAACCTTTGATGATGAGATGGTTACCGCATCTATCATCTAAACCAAACCTCAATTCCTTTCATCTTCCAAACCACCAAAATCCTCTCTTCCAAACCCAACCAAAATCCTCTCATGGTGGTAGATACAATCAACTCCGGATTGGAGCAACAAATCTCCAAAAGAAACTATATTCCTCTTTGATTGAACATTGGCTCATTATAATGGAGTTCACCGGAGAACCAAAAGAAACTATATCAGATGATCAGATGGTTACCGCATCTGTCAAGGATGTTACCATTTTATCAAAAGGTATGATAGATTGCATATTACCCTTTGTTTTGTTAAAATATTGTTGATTTTTTTAGGATTTTGATAATGACAATCGATGGAGCGAATAAGAATCTCTCTCTGCCATGGTATAATCATAGTCAAGGTTAATTGCCTCTGATTTGGTATAATTGGTTCTTATGTGTATTTACTTAGTGATTGCCTACTGTTGGGTTCATAAAAACATCATTGATCAGGGTTTGTTTAGTTTTAATTTGGTATAATTAGTGAGTGAATGTTTGCTTAATCTGATGAAACAGTGGGTGTAAATCCCTTAAAGAATAGGCATCTCAATACCAAAGGAGAATAATAATACACGATCGAATTAACTAATGTCGCTTCAGATTGCAGTGGGAATTACAGGTTGCTTACGCAGAATAATTAATTGGCATCTTAGAAAAACGTAAAATTATTGCATTGTTTATTGCAGACCAATAATTAGAAATTACATACATATTTAGGTATACAATGGAATATCTTTAACTAGTAATATCTTTAACTACTACTACTACCAAAGAGACAATTTTTTTACGGATCCAGTTTTAAAGGGGATGCAGTCACCGTCTCTGTTCGCAAAAATATTAGACGAATGGGGTCAGGTGATAATTTATAGAAGTTTGATCGCAAACATACTCATAGTCTCATATCGCTTTTGATTAAGATTTTTAAGGCTAAATAACAAATCATATGGACCTATGATATGTCAGCGAGGACTTTTAGACTTAATATAGTTGATTTGGGTCAACAAATACAGATTCTCTATGTTGGCTGAAACTGTTGTCCTCTCGGAGGGGCTGATGTCCTTAAAGATGAATTCATCTTACAGTGTTGTGGGGTATATACCTTTTACATAAGAAGAGAAAATACTAAAGCTTCAGAGAATGAACGTTAAAGATCTTTAATCATCCTGGAGATAATAACCTTGCTCTTTTATTAGAGTAAAGTTTGCGGGGTTCAGTGGAGTTTACGTTAAGAATTTTGTGGTGGGATGGGATGTAATAGTTGAGGAAGTAGAAAGTACACATGTCAGCCGAGAGGGCAAAATCAACTACTTGGGAACTGATACAGCACCGTTCCTCATAGTGTTTGGCCTATTTGCACTGTTCCCAACCATTTTCTCTCCTTGATATTAGGCCTTTTGATTAGCATAACTTTTACTTATAAAAAAAGAAAAGGTGAAGTATAACTTATGTCTGGTCGGTTTTAAGATGGTATTTTTTATAATTACCTTTTCGGGCATGTTTTATCTCTTGTTAATGTAACAAACTGAAATACCTTAAATGCAAAAAAAAAAACTTGAACTGTTTAGTATCACTTAAGATCCCCTATGTCGGAGACTTATTCTGAAAATAGTAATATTATAAGTCTATTAAGAGAAGCTTATCATTCTATTTCTTGTTAGGAAGGCTATGATTTCACCTAGTTGTTTACTTGTATGTATCGTTATGCTTAGACACTTCTGTTGATGTTTCTTTTTGTCGATCTAGGGGGTACAAAATTTGGCAACTGCTTTATTTGTAATGAGAATGGACATCTGAGTAATAACTACCCCAAAAATACACATGGAATTTATCCGAAGGTATTCTTAAATTCATTTGCATTTCAAAACGTTGTCTGTGCATATTGTTCCACATTATAAGAAGTAATGTTTGTGGCATTAGTAGTGGTGAAAAATTTTAGTTTTATGATATTCTAAAATTTCAGCACATGGGATTAAAGGAGAGATTCAAGATCCAAGAGTAGTTCAACTAAGTTGCACCTTCCCCTTTTGTATTTGGCAACTCCTTCGTATAATTGGGTCGCGCCCACAAAAATCAACTCGCCATATCTCCAATTACTTTAGTCAACTCTTCACTTTCCAAATCACTTTTTATATGTACCAATGAATATCTGCGATATTTGGTTGTAATTTTCAATATTCGAAGTGCACGTTAATGTTGTAGTGGCCCCAAAGTCAAAACATCCATAATATTTTATTTCTTCCCCTCTTTTTTGAAGGACAAATATCCTTAGTGTTTTCAAAATTCACTAAAATAAATGTATGTGATATTTGGTTGTACACTTCCTTATCTGTTACTTACATTTTGAAGTGCTTATTATCTGTTAAATATAAATTTCTTATTTTGCGTTCATTTTTTCGGGTGTACAAATAAAGCTTTAGAGGCTAAACCCTGTTACTCACATTTGTTTTCTATAGGGTGGTTCCTGTAAAGAGTGTGGTGGCATCACACACTTGGCTAAAGACTGTCCTAATGAAGGCAACAAAAATTTTAATGCTAAAAGTGGTGGATTCAGAAGCGGGGTGTCAGGTTAGTAACCATTCACAAATTTATAGGATTTGAAGTTCTCTGCTCTAAATATGTATATGGTTATTGTGTACGGATTATAGGTAGATGCCCCCTATTTTTAGTCTCCTTTTTTTATACACATCTTACCTCCTGCGTATTCATTAGTAAGAGATACCATCATTTCATCAACGACAATGACATCTTTTATCTAATTAGTAAAGGAAGGCAGCGGTGGCATCTAATGAATTGTTTCAAAGTGATCCACCCTGATTTAGGCATCTGCTGTAATTCTACACATACTGATATAGACAATCTCAATCTTAAAATGTATAACATAACCAAAGAATGTATGGAATCTTTAGAAGTGGGTTACAGTTGTAATGAAAGGGGTAAGTCAGAAACTTGGGAGCTCGTCTAACTTAACCAACATTAACTTTTAATTTGGAAGAAAAATTTAAATTGGACTCATGCATTTTCATGATAGTTTGTTACACACATGAGGCCAACAAAGAGATGATTTAAGGGATTATGTCTTTTTGGATATCTTTCACATAAAAATCTAGGAAATTCTAACACTTGTAACAACATGAAATGTGGTTTTTAATTTAAGATTGAATGGATGGGCACAATTTCAATTTTTAATTTCCCATTCAGATGCTGTCAATGTTGGAGTTGCTTGTATCTATTTATACATGATATTCATGGTAATGGTATCATACCTCAAGAAGAAAGATCCCATAAGTTGTTTTCATGTGTGCCTCGTGAAGGGTGTCGAAAGTGTGTCAGCCATGTATGTGTATTATAAGTATGTCCATTTTGGCGAAGAAGTTCAGGACTACAAAAAAATCCCATGGATCGTAGATTTTTATAAATGAAGTTTGCTTAGTCTTGTTTTGCTTTTTGGTTGATGCAATCAAAGTTGATTTAGTGAAGAACAAGTTCGGGTTTGATGATGTTTTCATTCAATTATAAAGAAGAGCATGATTTGGGTACAACTTTGAAAAGGTTAATGACTATAGTTACACTAGAAGATCTTGGACATATGCTAATTCTATTTTTCTTTCGTTAATCTTTGACAATTTATAGTCCTTGCAGTTAGTTGTATTTATGTGCAATTTTGTTCTCTTATAAATTTGCAGTCATTCTAATCCATTTATTTACTTCAAAGTTTGTGATCCACTTTGTACTGCTAATGCCTACTTGTACCTGAGGGGAAAGAATCGGAAGATGTTACCAACATCTCCTCACAACTTGAATAGTACCACTCTATATTCCCAGCTTGGAATACTATTTTTGAAAAAGAGAAAATTAACACTTTACTTCAAAAATATTTGCCAAGCGATGTCACCTCTGACGGTTTCTATCATTTTTTGATCTTTCAGGTACTTTCCTGAAGGCATTGATATATACTTTGAAAATGTTAGAGGTAAGATGCTTGATGTTGTCCTCCTCAATATGAGAACTCACGGGTGTATCGCTGTGTGTGGCATGATTTCCCAATACTTCCTTGAACAACATGAAGGAGTACACAACTTGTTCAATACAAGGTACATATGTGAGTATAATTTGCCCCATAATAATTGAATATTTATGAGAAACAACGTATGCCTTGTATATCATTTAGTATGGTTTAGATGAATTTTTACAGGGCGCTTCGGGCGTTAGGATCAAATACTTTAAAGGAGGTGGACCTACCTTAGGTATGGTATCATTAGTCTTGATAAACCAGCAAACCAATCTTCACATGAGGTTGTTGCTTAGATTAAGCGTATTTTTTGAGTCGATAAGACTGGTCACAGTGTCACACTTGATCCCAAAGTGACTGGTAATCTCATTTTTTGTATTGATATTGCTACTCGTCTTGTGAACTCCCAACTTAAGGGTCTAGGAAAGACTATTTGTATTGCTAGGCTTCATTCGGCGGTACCCGATGTTGTTAATATGTCTAGAGCGCTAGAGATGCTTACGGGTGTTATGTTTCAGCGCCCACCGCTTATTTCTGTTGTGAAGCGTCAACTTCGTATTAGGATTATTTATGAGAGTAATCTTATGGAGTATGATGTTGATAAGCATTTAGTTGTGTTCTAGATATCATGGGAAGCTGGTACTTATGTTATGACACTTTGTGGGTTCATTTGGGCTTGATTTTAGGTGTTGGAGGGAATATGCAGGAGCTAAGGAGGGTAAGGTCTGGGGTTTGGGGTGAGAAAGAAAATATGGTTACAATGCAGGATGTGTTGGATACTCAATGGGTATATGATTTGAGAGATTCTTAAACATAGAAGAGGTCGAAGAAGCTAATAAACCAGTTGTTTAGAGCTTCAAGCAATTCTCTCTCCCTCTCCCTCTAAATCTAAAATCTTCATCCCTTTTATTGAATATTTTTTGATTTTTTGATTTTCGATTTTAGGTGTTTGGCTTTGTTATTATTTCTAGCACAATAACATTACTCTACATTCAAATTCAATTTTTTTAATTTACTTTTGATAATTTTTAGGTGAGCGATTAGATTCCTTACATTCCAACCGTATCATCCATCGTGGTATGAAGCCGCTGAATATTCTCACTGGAGCTGGATGTATTCTTATGGTAAGGCTTACTACTTTTACAACTTTTGTTCAATATATTTTACGCATGGTTTACACTTGATTATGTCACCCAACAATGCGTTTACTAGGCATTTGCTCTGAAATTGTAAAATAAATTTCTTGCTAAGGTTTTGTAAGTGTTTTAATTGGCTGAAGTAAGGGGTTCGATTAGATCACGTAAAGGGTGGTCTGGTCATATTTTAAATTATGAAATGTGTACAATCCAAATAAAGTGATTTATGAGATACAATGAAAGGATGTTACGATTCAGTTTGACTCTTTTGATCTAAGTACATTATCACATGTTTTAACTCTGTTTTAAATAGATGACCTATGTTCATCATGAGAAGAATTCTTCTAAGTTGGATCTTTGATGTTATAATTGTATTTATAATCTGACTCACACTAATCATTCTCACACTTACATTGATATCCAAACACATTGTTCCTGGAGCACTCTTACAGAAAAATCTGGTCACTTTTATCTTATTTTAATATATTTTGGTTTGCTTTGTAGCTTTGTTTATTTTGGTTTCTTTTCCGTCACTCTATTTTATTTCATTTTGTTTTGCGATGCTATATTGTGCCTATCCACATAGTGTTGTCCTCTTGAACTGATCAATTTGTTCTTCACCGAACCTGCAGCCCATTTTAGAAGCTTGAGCTGATTTCTACTAATGAAGGAAGGTCAGGTTTCAGCTTTTCGTCCTATCAGTTACAGTAATTCGAAATCCCAAATTCATTTCAGTGGAAAGGCGGATGATTAAGTGGGAATGGTTCATCCATATTTGTTTGCTAACATTCAAGTTTGTAGGCACTTTACGTGACAACTTATTCGTAATGGAGAAAACTAAAAAGAACATGTACAAGAAGATTAAGACAACAAATAAATGTGGGTTGTATTGTAACAACTGTTTTACACATATTTGGTAACTAAATTCATATTTTTGTTGATTTCCTCTTATCATTTTTATTCTATACCAACTTTTATTGAAAGTTTCCCGGTGTGACAAGTCTATTTCAGCAAACTATTATTGTATTTTATCGCACGATTTAAGTTTCCAAGGGTTGAATCGCAAATTAAGTATCAAACCAGATACAAATGTAAAACATGAAAAACTGCAAGGATTGACTATCACCAATCTAAAACATGTGTATTCAGCATATCGTATAATACACATCTTGTAACAATAAGCTTAGATTTCTTTCAAGGAAAAAACATCGTAAACGTGTTGGCTTACCTTTTTACTTGGTTGACAAAAAATTACCATAGTGAAAAGGAGGGAATCCGCAGTGTAAAGAGGAATTGTGCACCAGAGGAATTGTGCATTATTCATTACTTGAGTATCTCAACAAATAAGGTCTTCCCTCTTAATCCCTCCTACCAATGTGCTTCTTAACTAAAGCTTCTCTTGATTTTTGTTCTATGGCAGGATTCTTCTTCTTATCTCAATGTTGCTCCAAACCGGTATTGCTGCTTATTTAAGCTGAATACAAACAATTATATGAACCTACACTTTTTCTTTTTCCGCTTCTGTTCAAGGTAACATAATTGTAAGAAACTAAATAGAGGGGAAACAATAAAAACAAGACGATAACTAATTTGTAAATAATCCATATACACGCATATATGAAGCAGAGAATTAGTTTCAGCATCCCTTCAAGTCTCAGACAAAGTTTTCATGCAATGATGTGTTCAAGTACCGTGATCAAGCGTACTGTAAAGATTCCTACAAGTATTACTTAAAGACTTGTTTTTCCGATTTTCCAATATTGAAGACAGGAAATAATAATTTAGACCTTAGACTTGCAACAAATGATTTTACGCATAATATCAAACTCCATTCTACCTTGAATCGAAAAAAATTAATGTTGAACGTATGATTGATGCTTGAGATATCGACTCTATTCTTAACATTTTGTATTACACTTGAAATATTAAACTATTTGAAAACATAGGTCATGATTTTACAAATAATTGTAGGCCCGACTGTTAGTATTTTATTAATGAAATTGTATCTCTCTGTACAAGCTACAAAGAGAATAACCCAATATAAGGTTACCTATCCTACTTAAACTCTCCCCATAAACCCTAAAGGCCTATGGGCTTGTTAGGAGTTCAGTAAGACACCCCAACCCAGTTGGGCTCCCACCTTGGGCCAGACCCAACTCCTAACAAAAACCACAATATTTAATAAAACCTTCAAAGTAAACCTGACAAACTAGATACAAAGTTCCAATTTATATTATTTTACAAAAAAAAAAAAAAAACCTCCAATTTATATTTAATAAAATTACTAGTTTTTTCTTTCAATGTTTCGCACGATTTAGTATGAGAAATTTGAAT
The DNA here is from genome assembly GCA_014058105.1 of Kingdonia uniflora. NCBI lineage: Eukaryota > Viridiplantae > Streptophyta > Magnoliopsida > Ranunculales > Circaeasteraceae > Kingdonia > Kingdonia uniflora. The sequence continues at coordinate 674,991 of JACGCM010000440.1, read as the reverse complement.
CGAGTTCGTCTCTTTAGAGTTATTTTTTGAACATTATATTATTTTCAGGTAAACATGCTCTAAACACCAATCAAACAATATGAAATTTGTGCAAATCAATATTTCTTATACAATAACAATATAGAGAACAAAGTAGCAAAACATGTAAAGCACCATACGGTAAGCCATCAACCCTTTGTATATTTCATGCTAAAGCCATGTTCAAGGTGTATATCTCGTATTGAAGTTGTAGTAGTTGTCACTTGTGAAAGTGCTAATATTAACATTATTTTGCAATACAATTTCTACAATTTTGATATTATAAAGAAAGAAAGAGATCTTATGGTATAATATGATATGAAAGGGGGAAGAGTGTGGGCAACAATAGCTTATATACGGTAATAGTTGGAAAAGATTACATGCATGTGGAGATTAAGAGTTTGGAGGTTTCAAATTAACTACCCCGCCTTCTTTCACTTAAGAGATCAATATACATCATGGGGTCATACATAATTATATAATTTGGGGAGTTTCAAAATTAATTACTCCACCTTCCTTTAGGTAAAGGACCGATTAATTACTCCACCTCATTTAATAAAACCAAAGTGACACGTGGCACTATATTATTTGAGAGATAGGTAAGGAGGATAGCTCTTCATCGTCCAGGTATGCTGTTACGGTTTTCACTCTTGCAAAAACCCTTTGAGTATGGGGTTCAGAATACTCACCCTAATTCCCTTCCAAAATATGCAAAACCTGATCTTGGCAAAAAGTAATCGCATACCACATAGGTTCAGCACACGGCCGAAAAAAGTATGGATTCATGTATACCGGCATGCCAAACCAGAATCGCATACCTTGCTGTTGGAGGTGCTCTTACATTTCATATAGAAGTATACATTGGAAGTTTCGATTATTGGAAACCTTGAAATTATAATAATAATAATAATAACAACAGTAATAATATTAATAACAGTGCTCCCTCCACCAGGGGAGTCTGTTTTACACAAGTCCAGACACATACATCTATACAAGTATAACAATTAAATGATTTACCTAGTAACGACTTCAGTAATATCCGTAGTTCAACAGCTCCCACCTGAACGTACTTTTAAACAGTAACCCAACGCAGACGCACACCGCTGCTATAGCCAGCATTGATAGCATTGCAGGTCTATAAAAAGCAGGTGCTCTTCTTAAGCTCCCAGAAGCAAGTTGATGATTGCATAGCTTGCAGCTACGCTGGATAAGAACGGGTCTGGATTCACACTTCTCGATTTGAAAAGCACTTGGTATGTCGAGGATGATATGGCTTGTATTCGATTTCTTGCTGATTTTCCTGTGGACAAGATGAATGTAGGAATAGTTTCCTCTTTGACGAGCATAATCTTCAGGTGTGGAACCAGTGCTATCACAGGCATTCTTCCATCCCAAAATTCCCACCTGAACAGCACAGGTAGTCATTTACAACTGTTATTGAATTAATAGTAACTGTTACATGTAAGCAAAAAATCATGCAATCATATAGATTAGTATAAACATATGTGATAATATCATGCCAAGTCCTAATGAACAATATAGAGATGATTTAAGGGATTGTTTAATATGGGATATGATATAATCCCTAAAGATCATCCTCAGAAATACGCTAACCCACCAAATAAAGCAGTCAATTTCTGAAAAATACAATCCCAAATTGTCTGATTTTTATCCTACTGTATTTTATTTATTTTATTTAGGTTAGAAGTGTCAGACTCATGTGAAATTTTATTAAGATGCTCTCTGCGATGAGGATATAATCCGTAATTATCTCCATAACTGATTGGCGGAGTCATTAAAGACATTTTAAGGCATTATGCTAAAAACTACGTTTGCAGAAGCTAAATTTATCTCAATTAAAACTATGATCTCTCAATTGCATAAAATAAAAGGTCAAAAGACCTACGGTTTATGAGTTACCCCAAACTCTACATATCTCTCTAGGCTAAGCCTTTCTCCCTCACTCAAACCAACATTGAAAATAAACTAAGCTTAGGCTCTCTTTTATATAGGAGAAGAGACCTAACACAAAATAGAAAATCTAGCTAGACTTTAATTAGGAGACTTCTCCTAATTATAATGCAAATCAAATAAACAAATTAGAAATAACTAAAATAGAGAGAGTGGTCATGCAAGGTGGAAAGTGGAAAGATAACCGCCTACGTGGGTATTGTAATGACCACGTGACTTATCACATTATATAATGTACTTATACATAGATGATACAAAATTTATATAATGGCATATATATATATTTTCAAATTAGACATACCCAAAAAACTCTTCTTTTAATAAACTCGACAAATTCTTCAATCTTCCATTCCCAGTGTTTTTTATAAAGAGGAAGAGCTGAACTCGAGTAATATTACGTGAAGACGATCCCCACGGTGAAATCATACCCAAAGGATATAAGTATATAACCCATAAATCATCTCCATATGAGGATGAGTAGCTCATTTACTGTCATACAACCATTATGTTATACACTAAATTATATTATTCATATTTTGTATAGTGGCGGAAATGTAATTCAGAAATTAGACGTGTCACCCAAAATAAACGTGAAATATTGAAGGCAAGCGCCAAAATGTGTCATAATTCTATGCCTAATTTTAATCATCAAAGTCAAAATATCTCTAAAAGTTACCGTAGACAGAATAGAGAGAAGGAAATTACCAATCCGGGATCATCAGTTAAAGCATCCAAGACATTCTCAGAACAATCTCTACTTGCAGCAACATGAAGAGGTGTCAAACCTGCTGGGCCATCTACATCAGGTCTAAACAAGAAAGTACCCGAGCTTCTGTTGACAAGATGCCTTGATTTGGATCCTGATATATCTAGATTTTCATCTGGGACATAATGCAACAAGAGGTCCACCATCTTCCTACAATTTCTCCTTACAGCTCTATGGAGGAGACCCAAATCAGACAAAGCAAGCTCGACAGAAGTATGCTCACCTAACCCCACAGTTCCATCGAATAGGATGTCTAGCAGGTTTTTCACTACTGCACACCAATCGTGGTCCACAGAAAATTCTATGATCCACCTGAACCGTGAGAAAGAAAAGACATCTGAGTTAGATCCAGCTTCACCTAATCCAAATCTCAAGTGACTCCTGTGAAGAAGCCAACCAATTTCATGGATAAAGTCCAGGGCTTGACTCCTGGCTTTCACTTTTGCAGACGTTAAATGGACATCATCAATGGAATCCACCACTTCTATTACACTCTCCAGCATACGGATCTCGGAACACATTTCTTGGTTTGCAACTACGAAGGGAAAGAAGCCGTTACTGAGTCCATCGTCTTCAACCTGGATAGATGCATGGTAAAAAATCATTAATTTAAAAACTGTAAAATTAGCGAAACTAAAGTATATAGCAATAATACATTAACATCCCATCATTTATTGGCAAACTCGGAAAATTGCTAGAGATTGGGTGATTGAAGTCTAACTATGTACCCCTACATACTATTGAATAACCTTGTGATATAATTGAAATTTAAGTAGATAGCAATCCCTTTTGAAAGGCAAGCTCGTATTTGGAGATCGGTAACTTGGGGTAAAGCAGACCCCTGCTAAAGCTAGGCTAAGGCAGACTCATGACCGGAAGAATGTATAGAAGAGTGTATAGCAAGCCCGAAGGCCACATCAAGCTCGAAGGCTAATAATAAAACTACTATCCCAAGGGCGACCTTTCTCTTGTGCAAGGTATAACCACCTATTAGCAAACAGCTTAATGGCATTGGTACAGCAATAGCGCATTTTCAGGTGATGTTTGGTCCAAAGAAAGACAAAGAATCCAGGATGGGAAAAAAATATGAGGGTTGTCAGTGAAACGTGTTTGTTCATTTTTAATACTGTTTTCATATTTCTACTTTAGTGTCCTGGAGTTCCATCTTTGGCCAGCCCTTTCAATTTTTAGTAACCTCATAGAAATCATGTAATCACAATCCTATTTCATAACCTAACTCCTTAATCAAAGTTTTTTTTTTTTTTTGAAAGGTCTCTTTAATCAAAGCTATTTAGAGATGATGTCAAAAAACCACCATTATATAGGAGACTTCCAATTCATAGCTATTATATGTCAAGGTTCAATACTAATATGAATTCAGAGATTTTCCATGACCTTTTCCATTCCATTAAGGCATTTCAAGTACTTGACATAAAAAAGCAAGGTTTAAAGTACTCCTTTTGACACTATTTTTGAAGCCCAAGAACTCGATCGATGGATATGTAAAATACAGGAATTGTAATCTAGCAAAAAAGAAGGGAAACAAATACTCAATTAAAAGTGAGTACTCCATACACGATTTCATGGATATGTAAATCAGAAGAGTAAAGCGTGCATCAGAAGAAAAACCAAGGTTTGTCCTGGTTTTCCCATTTAGATCAAGAGAGAAAATAATGAATTGAATGAAGAAAAATCCACAGCAAGAAAGGGGAGGAATATTCCTCCTTTCCTCAAGGCATGGACCGGATTTAACATTTCTACTACTAAAATCACTTTTCACACCAAACACCCATGTTTCTGAATCTCTAATACATGCCATTTGAAAGATATACATTTAACACAAAGCAGCCAACAATCACGCAGGTTTTTTCACATTATCTATAGTCAGACGTAGGCATAATTTTGTTCCGGGTTAGTCAGGGCGGATTTGAGCCTGGGGGGGATGGGGGGGTAAGTGGTTTGGATTCTATCCTGGGGTTCGGTGGCGGATCCCCCGAAATTATTATTTTTGGCACCAATCAAAACTCAACATTATGTCAACTAAAACCCTATAATCAATTATTTTCTTATAAAAAATAAAAGTCGTCATAGCGTCAAATTGAGTCCTAACGTCTGAAAAATCAAGGCAAATTTTTTTTAAGAGATCAAAAAAAGAGCACTATCAAGAATCGAACTATAGTCTTTGCGATCAAGTCCAAGAATCTTAATAAGTTGAGCTAGTTATGCATGTTATGGGGGGTAGTCAAAGTTGGGGTTCAGGGGCATAACACCCAGGAGGAGAACTATGAATGCTAGAAAATATTTGGTGAAAGCTATATTGTACAGTTGTGATGATGGGAGAGATACTAATTTCTGGATGAACCCATGGCACCCATTGGGGATCTTATTTGACAAGTTCCTTGCTAGATTTAGGTATAACTCCACTCTCTTTTTGGAATCTCCAGTTAACAACATTATCAATAATGAAGGTTAGGCTCCTCATAATGCAGAATGCAGACTGTTTAAATGAAGTTTGGAACTCTTTGCCTGAAGTTAAGATAAAAGTTGATAGGAATGACAAAGTCATTTGGACTCTGACTCCTTCCGGAGAGTTTTCTGTCAGTAGCTGTTATAACTTTTTAAGGCATGTTAATTTTCCTTTTAAATGGTCTCCTCTTATTTCGTTTAGAGGTAACATTCCAGGCAAGTTTCATTACTTGGTTGGCTTTTAAGGGGGGGTTTGAAGACTCAAGATAAGCTCTGGAAGAGGGGTGTTGTTGATAGATCCAGATGTGTTCTTTGTTGGAGCCATAATGAGAATGAAGAGCATATTTTCTTCAACTGCCTTTACTCTAATCAAGTTTAGGGAACTCTATTAACCAAGATGGGAACCAACAGAGTGGTGGTTAGGCCTTGTGGGGAAGAGCTAGACTGGCGCTCAGAATATTGAAGGGGCTCTAAAATAAAAAGTAATGTTTTAAGTTGATACTGAACTACTATGTTGATAAGATCTGGGGGGATAGGAACAAGAGATTATTTGAGGAGCTTGTACCACTTCCTCAGCTTTATCTCACAACATTATTAATGCAGTTAGGCTTAAGCTGATTTTTGAACCCCAAAAGCTGAGTGAGTGTAGGTTGTTTTCAAATCAGATATGAAATGAGGGATTTCGGAAAAAAAATTGATTTTTTTCGGATACCAAAATTTCATTATGATCCGATTTTTTCCGAAAATAATTCCGAAATCAAAAAATTCGAATTTCTCAGAATAATCAGAATTTCGAATAAATCAGATAAAAATTCGGAATATTCGGATAAAAAGCTTGGAAATGGTAATTTTTTGGGTTTTTCATATGAAAAATCAATCTTAATATTTTCAAATCCTTATATCCAACATTATTCTCCAACATTATTCATACTTAAGATTTCATAGTATCATCACCACATCTCAATATAACAAAAATAAACCATTAAACTATAAACTAAAGGCTAAAAAATGAATTAAAATATACGGAAAAATCAGATTGGACAATGTTTGGAAAAATCGGATTGGAAAATCGAAATCACAAAATCATATCCGATTCGATTATTTTCAGGAAAAAAAGAAGGAATTTGGATTTTCAGAAATCGGAAAATGAATATAACAATCCAAAATCTGAAAAAATTGAATTGGATTTTGGAAAATTCAGAAGTTCGAAAAAAAGTTTTAGCGCTAGTTGAGTGACAATGCTCAGAACATGTTTGTTACTGACTGTTGGGGTCAGAATGTTATTTGGAAAGTCTGATTTTGTTGTCATCATGATTAAGAGTAACAATAAAAGGTTGACGATAATGCCCCTATGAGATGATGCAGTAACAGGGACAGTATAGTTGTGCACTTCATTGCTTATCTGTCCTTCTGTTTGGGGAAAATTGAGTACTCTCCTGATGATTTCACTGATGACCTTAAGCGGATCCTTAATGAAGCTAGAACTGAACTTGTTAACTATAGGATTAGTAGGTTTCTTGTAATCTTGTACGTTGGTGTTAGGCTCTCATTTCCCTCTGGTGCTGTGGAGGTTTGGAGTTGTCCTCACCTTGTATTCTTTATTCTATTTAATTTAAGCTCAATTTCCAAAAAAAAAAAAAAAAAAACACTACACCCGAAGAAAATTATTAACTATATTTTAGGGGTATCGTTTATTATTTACATTCTTCTAATTATGTAAATAGTCATTTTTAGAAGATTATAAAATAACAAAAAAAAGTATACTTTTCTTTCATAATTGTTATAATTTATATTTACTTTCTTGTTATTTAAATTCCTATTATTATTTTAGGACTTCAGGGTGTCAGAGTTTAAGAATAAAGATTTAATACTTTCAGGAACAAACCATATACTGTCTACAACGATAAATATCCATGCAATTCGGGGGAGGGCTTGGTAACTCCGGGCCCTAACCAAATTAAATGTAACAGTCCCAGTCCCCAGTCCCCGGCTGTCAACTATGCACCAAGACCTTTTGACAGACAAACAAATTCCTACACCTACATCTAGGAGGTTGTAAAGGTGGCGACAATATCGGCGGTGGATTGGGGGGTTACAAATGGTATCAAAGTCGAGGACGACTTGTTCCAAAGATGTGGAATTCTACTAGTCCCATTGGGCATGATCATGTCCAGAGTAAGATCTATATGTGGGCTTGCACTATCACCTAACACCAATGCCTTTTGAGGGAAACCAAACCTCACACCTGTGCTTGAGGTGGTCAAGTAGGGACAATATTAATGCTCATACAATGAGATAGTGAGGTCCGAATGGTATCACAGTCAAGGATGACTCAATCTTAAAGGTGGGGGGACTATGAGACCTCGCCCGGTGTACCTAACCCAAGTAGGGTGATGGTTCCACAAGTGGTTTAGACCCACATTGCTTGACTGCAAGGCGTATGGTCATTAGGTTGAAATCTCACTCTACTTATCACTGGGGCCTATTGTTTATATAATTGCGGATCTTGCAATTACTATGTCTGCTCCCGTATTATCACAAGTAGTTTCGTCGGCCGGTCCAAGCAACCCCGACGCTGAATTTAACCAAAGAACGAAACTTCGTATCATGAGACGCCGATGGTGTTTTAATTTGATCTACAAACACGAGAGGAAAGAATGTTGTTGGGCTAAATCTCACGAAAATGGGAAATCTTGTTCTTCATGATACTAAAAATGATATTGTTTGGCAATCATTTGATCACTCGAAAGATGTGTTAGCTCCCGATCCAAATTTGATGATTGGAAAGAGGTTTAAAGCCAAGGCGAGTCAGACCTTTCAGTAACGTAGCAAGGTCTATTTGCTTTAAAGAAAATTGTTGATGAATTTTTCTATGGCGAGTAGGAAATATATAGGGAGACCACCTAGTATTGAAATACATGTTGAGTATATCGAACAGTCAATTGATGATCTGAAAGATGGGATGGTAAAACTGCAAGATACATTTCAGGCTTTTCTCGCTGCCCAAAATCAAGTACCAAGCACTACTCGAGATGCAGCTACAAGTTCAACCAAATCCCCGAATCCCCAGCTAAAGTCCATCAGAAACCAGTTGTCATTAACGAACAACAACCAAAAATGCCAGTCTACAATGACGACATGAGCCCTTCGAACCATTTGTCACAGACTTATTCTCGATTAATCCTCTCGAGAATCAGCTACAAGTCCAGCCAAAATCTCCAACTGGAGCCCACCAGAAACCAGTGGTCATCAACGAACAACAACCAAAAATGTCAGTCTACGATAACAACAAGAGTCCTTCGAACCATTGGTCGAGGACTAATTCTTGAGTAATCCTTTTCATGTGCTTACTCGTTATACCCCACCACCTCGTCACACTCTACCGAGAGAGGGAGGGGGCGCAATCTTTTATAGTATTTTTTTTGTTTTTTGAGGGACTTTGCCTTCCTCACAGTATATCATTTTACAACTTCGTAGTGTTCACTCGTAATAATATTTTGGCCTGTAAAGACAACACTAAGCACATGTAGGCCTCAATGTGGCGAAGGTAAGGGGGGACGAGTGGGGTACTCAACTTCCCAAATAAACAAGTTTTTAATAGTAATTTCATTAGCTCAGAACAGTTTGACCCCACTCAACTATTACAAAATTCTTTGATTGTTCCTTATTTGTTATCATTTATCACTACTTAGACAATAAGCTCATTTCCTATGCATCCTTTTAGGTCTATTAATGTGTATTTTGTTAATTCCTTCTACCAAAATTTACTTTATAAGAGTCAAACATTTATTATTAAGTACTAGTCTGCAAATTTAACGGCTCTTACAAATGTTGTCAAAATGCTTTTGTGAATATAAGGTTGCTAGCGAGCTTGTCCTTTAATAATTTAGATGTGAGTTTAACTTAATATATCACGTGTATAACAATTTTCACTAATTTTAAAATTTGTAATTTTTTTATAACATTTTTCTAAGATTATAATGATTATAACTAAAAATTTGGCCGCCGAAGGTGCTTTTGTGAATATAAGGTTGCTAGCGAGCTTGTCCTTTAATAATTTAGATGTGAGTTTAACTTAATATATCACGTGTATAACAATTTTCACTAATTTTAAAATTTGTAATTTTTTTATAACATTTTTCTAAGATTATAATGATTATAACTAAAAATTTGGCCGCCGAAGGTGCTCGAAAGCAATTTATTTTACTAAAATGTCCCTTAAATACAGTAAAATATATATATCGGGAGCTCCGCGCCCGAACCCCTGGATTTTGACCCCAGTGAAGTAGATTCCTGGCTTCGCCCATTACAGAATTTACTAACTTGTAGTAACACAAGGAGAATTTAATTTCTACCAATGCCAATGTACACCTCCCTAGAATGAGCATGTGCAAAGAAAATGCTAGAAAGGCTAGTTAAAAGAAAATAAAATGTGAGAAAATGAGTATAGAGCAAACCTCTACAAATCCTCTCCCGGTTAACTCTGGAACAGGGCAATCGAACCTGAGGGACTCAAACTCAACATGCTCCTTCATGTCATCACTATCCACCAATTCATTAGTATCTTTCTGGAGCAGATAACTCCCTTCCAGTGCACAGAGTAACCTGAAAAAGCAGAATATAGTTTTAAGACAATGTATTCTGTACTTTGTGGAGCCGGAAGTCATCACAAGATGACATCCAAGTGGACAAAAGAGAATGATGATTACCTAGTGGTGTTCTGAAAGAGATTAAACCCTTTAACTACAAATTGAGTTGCATCAGACACTGATACGGCAATAGGAGTGACACTTGAGATCCTACATCGATTATGGCCTTCTAAAGTAAGGGACGTATCCAGGACAATCTGACCTGCAATAGCAAGTAGAATCAGAGAGCTCAATAATCCATATATAGACACATTGCTTACTCTTATGATACTTGTCTATTGCAATTAAAGAAAAAATCTAGATAAAAGATCAAACAAACCATTGTATATGAATGCTACTCGATGCTGCACCCTACTATAGATCCATCCTGTTTTCCAAAAATTGTTGTCTGAGACATCCAATAACCTACTCAAACTAGACCCAAGATCATTTGAAAGCTGTACAACACAAGTAATGCTTGTAAGGCAAGTAGTTTGACCAAAAAATACATGATTCGGTTATGAAGTCCAATTAACTAATACTGATGGTACGAAAGTATACCTCCTCCCATTTCGACTCCGTCAGGCGAAGGTAAATCGTTAGAATGATACATCCAGGTCTGATATAGCTCTCGATTTCCGTAGGACTGTGAGATAGCCAGTCAAGTATCTGCGAGCTTCAATTTGGTTATGACAAATATGAACAAGCTTAATAGATCTTATAACCAACTTAAGGTTTTATCAAGTACCTGTGATCGCAATGCTAAAGGAAAATGATTTGGATTTTTGTCAAAGAGTTTGAAAACAATTCGGTCTGTGCGGCTCTGAAATTAACAGAAATCAGGGGTTAAGCGAATCAACTAAAAAAATGCTAACACAAATTAGAGATTCATGTACGACAAAAAAACAGTTGGAGACTAGAAAATTATAGAAACTTCCAACAGAAAAATTGCATGCTTCAGTTCATAAATTAGGAATCAAAATAGAGGTTTACCTACCACACACACACACAAAAATGGAGAATAGAAAATTATAGATACTTCTAACAGAAAAATTGCACGCTTCAGTTCATAAATTAGAAATTAACTCAAGTACACAATAAGCCAATTCTAACACAAAAGCTCTGTTAATCTAAGATGAACACCAAGGAAAACAAGTCCACAATATCTGAACATAAATTACTATATAACAATTTACGAAAAAACATGAGGCAATGAACATAAAACCACTAAATTGAAAGATGTTTCAGATGACAAATGGGCTAGGCAATCTGCTTTCTCCTCCTCCTCCCCCAGGGGACCTGTTTACACAGTATGACAGTCTAGGCAGATGCTTCTTACTGAGAATAAAAAATTTCATGTTTTTAGAGAGACTATTTTGGCTTCCTTTGCTAGTGTAATAGGCGAAGTAATACCTTCTCCCAGGGGGGGGGGGGGGGGGGGGGGGGATGGAGTTTACTCTAGGATGTAGTTCTTCTTGTAAATATATATGGGTCCATGGGGACCCCTAACCCCAGCTTGCCTAGCCAAAAAAAAAAGTACTATCGCAGCACTCCATCTTAGAAGTAGGCTTCGAGATTTCTGCCAAATAAGCTGACACAGGAAAGCCTGCTCAAAATGCTGACCTGCACAGTTCCCATGGTTGGTTATAGTAGTTTCTACAACTTCAGCAGCGTCCACAGTATTCTATTTTTGGGTGGGTGAAACATATCTCTTAGCTTTTCTATTTGAGCTCTATCTCTATCTCTAGATGCCATGCCACTGTAGAAATTCTCTATTACTTCCAAACAAAGGAGTCATGAGTTAATACCAATCAAAAAAGGTATCAAAATGTATGAGATTTCTGCATTGTACTACTGATTTCTTCTCCCTTGTTCTTCGATAGTATCTACCTCCTCCTGATCAACCGCAGAAGCCCCAACATATGGCACACCAAACCAAGGGTTATTCTTGCACTACCATTGTGATGGGTCCCATCATCCCTTGTAACTGCAACTAACCTGTGAGATAATCCCTTTAGCCACTCTGCTCGAGCCGATTAAACAACCCTATGCTACACCCAGCTCAAACTCCATGTACATTTCATAATTTGCCAACTCCCAAGTTGATCAGATAATTTGATAATTTGTATGAGGTGACACCAACTCAGGCAGATTTCTTATACATGGGTCAGGAGGCCGACTATCCCAAGAATCCTTACCATCCCATTAGCCTCCGGCAGAGAGATACTGCACATGCATATAACTAGATGATAAAGAAATTATTTCCAAGTGAAATAGGAACTCAAACCCTGCCCATACTCACCACCAGAATATGATTTATCCATCAATAATGAAGAGGGAGGAAGGGCCCAGGAAGACAATGACGGGAACAGGTTTCTGGACTGTTGTCAATCACAAGTTCTACAACAACTGGTAACTTTCAATGATCACACTGCATAGGCGATCTTTGGAGACGTGTATGTATGACATTTGTGTGAAGCTAGGAATCCAAGAGATTGACTGGCAAGGGCCTGTGCACTGCAGCACATAGAGAAATGGCCGGAAGGGCAATCACAGTTGGGAGGTAAATGCTTTTGAGAGAATTGATCAGCAGTGTTGAACTGGTCGGCGCTTCCGGCAACTTCCGCTGGGGTGTCCGACCAGTAGGCATCGATTGGGAGGCGGGCGCTACCTGGGGTTCACCCTTGATCTGCGTCAGGACTACAATCTGAGTCACGGTGGTAGGCTCTAGAACTGCACGAGCTAACGGCGGTAGCGTCATGACAGCGGTTTAGATGGCAGTGGATCGTTCGTTTCTACATGAATCGCCTGTTTTCGAATGCCCTTGTTCGAGAAATTCTTCATTGTATCCATTTTATAGCTCTAATAGTCAAATCGAGACTTGAAGTCGATTAGATCTTTCCCTAAGCTTTGCTGACAGCTCCGATGCCACATTTGATGTGAATAATCTCCGTAGAAGAGAAAGTTTAAGAAACACCAAATAGGATTTATATGCCAGAATAAAATTGAATGAAAATACTTCTCTTTATTAATCTCTCATCAAAACATACTTACAAAGAATAATAAAAACTGTGTCTACTGGTGGATACAGGCCGTATTTATAGAAAGCACCTAAACCCTAATACCCTTAGCTGTGGGAGACGTTATCAGGAGACTGAGTGCCAAAGTCAAGAGAGGGAAAGAGAGACAACTGTATCGGGATTTGCATTGGGTACTTCCTCACATATCACCTGGAGTCTAATAAGCAAAAGGAAGATCTACTTGCTTGAGATAAGAAATGGCGAGAATTATTTTGCAGTTGAGAGCAAATCATCACAACAGAACCTTAAAATCAGTGTACAGTCTTCATGAACTTATATTCATGGATACATTAGACTGAACGACAAGGTTGTCAAATCGCTTATATTGATATTTAAATAGAATTTTTAAATCTATAATAAGAAATACAAAAGAACATAAGACATTAAAAACACAACAAGAACTTTTTTGTTTGAAAAGTAAAAATAATTTGTTGATCATCTCAAATGAAACTTTCCGAGGTAGAAAGAATACAACAGAAAGCAAAGGGAAAAGGAAAATCAACACAAAAACATTGGAAAATTACATCGGATCCACTATAGCTAAATTGTTCCATCACAAGATCTTTAAACCGCATTACCACGTAAATATGAAATATGGACGAAGAGGGCCAATCCCTAATTTTCGTCTTTGGTTTCACAGTCTTAGCCTTCCTAAAAGTGCATAACATTCCTCTCCTCCAACAAAATCCAACCAACCGCAAACGAAGTAAATCGTCCATGACATTGTACGACTCGACATGAATCGTACGATTCGGAAGGAGTTAGGATTTGAATCTAGGATTCAACGAAAATGAAATTTTACCCTAGGATTCGAATCGTTTTAGGTGGGATTTGATTTAAGTCGTAGGACTAAAATAATAAAACGAAAGATTTTGACAAGGCCGTGGATGGAGTATTTTATCCATGACATCATCTTTAAATATTCAGCAATCCATTTAGAATTTGTTGGAGACTTCATGATTGGATGGACTATCGTGCTAGTGAAATAATTCCTCTTGTTCTCTTGTGATATAAAGATATAGAGTTCCATTGCCTAAGTCTAGACGAGGTAATTTTCCTATCAAGTTTTACCAGAACTCAGATTGTCCATCTATTTGGTGGGAGAATATTAGTTCCATCATTAACGAATACGGTTGAAGAAGGCGCCTTGGAAGCTTCATTGTTGATGTTGTTTCATGACATTTTCAGATCAAAAAAGCAAGAGAGAAGATATAAATATAGTAATTCGTAATGGCAGATTGATATAGAGAGGAGAGAAACGAAGTGTGGACAACCATTAACTGAGCCTAGACGAGGTAACGGTCTTATTAAGTTTCACATGCTTAGATTGTCTATCTATTTGGTAAGGAGAGTACGGGCTCCATCAGTCTGAGGAAGTTGTCTTCGACGCTTCATTGTTAGCGTTATTTCACGACATTTTTCAAATAATATGGTGAAAGGGAACATTTTGTGACATTTTTTATCCCAATTCGAGGTGAGGTAGGCGTTCTCTCGAAATTTTGTTGTTCTTTTTAAAGGTAGGAGTAATTATGCGTTCAAAATACGAACCTTGTGGATTCTTCCTCCCTATGCTATTGGGTGGAGAAAATGGAGTGAACGTAATACAAGAGTTTCTAAAACAAAGTTACTACACATGCAGGAGTAACAATGGATATATTTAGCACTCTTTCATATTGGGTTAGTGAAAATCCAGCTTTCCGTACACTACACTTTGACAACGTTGTAATTAATTGAGATGGTTTACTTCCGTTGTGATCTTTTGGATTGTTAGACACTTTGTGCTTTTATTTTAATCCTTGCAAATTCCCATTTGGGCTCTAGAGTTTTGCTTGTTTTTAATATACAAATATAGTTTTACCTTTACAAAAGAAAAAGGGAACAAATGATTATAGCGATTCGAAATCGTAGATTAGTATAGAGAGGAGAGTAAACGAAGTGGTAGACAACCTTCTGGATGGCCAAACAACCTCACAGAGTTACTGCAGCTTGAAATGAGAAACCTATAGTTTTGTGAATTAAGTTAAATTGGCGTCCATATTTGCAAAAAAGGTTTCAAGAATAGAGCAACCATCAAGGTCAATAAAGGAAATTTAGATAAGATCTTCTGCTTACAAATACGTGTAGAGAGCTCAGCAATAATACAAAGTCAAGGAGCTCAAGGAAAATATACTCTTGCTGCTCGACCACAATCTTTTTATCAATAAACGGCGAGTTTCAGTTATGATCAAAAAATCTTCGCTACAAGTTTTACTTTCAAGTGGCCTCCCATCCCTCCCATATTACATGGTTTACTCTTCTCTGAAAGGAAAAAAATGTCCAAAGATATAGTTGAATTGTGGTTGAAAAGATGGAAAACATAGATCTAAATCTGCAGCTTTTTCAGTTATGATCAAAAAATCTTCGCTACAAGTTTTACTTTCAAGTGGCCTCCCATCCCTCCCATATTACATGGTTTACTCTTCTGAAAGGAAAAAAATGTCCAAAGATATAGTTGAATTGTGGTTGAAAAGATGGAAAACATAGATCTAAATTTGCAGCTTTTTCAGCTAGCAAAACACAATCCCTCTCAATCCATACTGTGATGTGTCCTCAAAAGAAATCAGAATTGAACCAAAACACCAGACTTTGGTTCTGAAAACATTAATTTCTTGCTTCTTGTAAAACCAAACAAATAAATGAGAAATAAAGTATTACGTGTTGTTTTCCTATTTATTTTCTAAAGAAACAAATATAATATCCACATGTACGGGAATTAGGTAGGGAGCTAATTCTCACAGCAACTTAAATGTCACATGAAATCATTGTTCTTAAATTTTATCCCTCTCAGGTCTTTGAAAATAAATTTTGAGGTTATTACAGGATCCCAGATAAAAAGTGTAACATGCTAACAAGGCAAGATTGAGATCTTAGGAGTAACCCCAAATGTGAGGGTATCTCAATGCATCCCCAAACAATTTGTTTAGCGATCAATTTAGTGCAGTCCTGGGAATTTGATCAAGAGGAAAAAATTATAATACACATCCTCCCCAAGGTAGTTAGATGCAACAGATGCGCTTGCATATGCGACAGATGTGAATTATGCGATATGGAATCGCACCACATCTCCATCATAGCTCCTTATATGCGACCGGACGCAGATGCGCTGTATTTTGTCGCATACTATCGCATCTTCTAATGCAACGCAAATGCAAAAAACTAAATGAAGCACGATAGAAAACACAAACAAGGAAAATATTGTGTGAATATACGTTAATATTGTGTGAATATATGATATAATTACGAAAAGTATAAGCTTCTCAATAAGATTAAGATAGGAGATACGAGAAATGAGAAACTCAACAACTCTATTCAAAACAAAACCTAAAATATGAAACACATTCCAAGAACTCTCCTTAAAACCAATGATTTGTTAGTTTGTTATTTGGCATATAATGTTAGTTATATTTTATTATACTTCTATATGTTTTTCCTTATTTATATATTGCTTATGTAGATTTATGTCCACATATATTAGGAATTTAGGATTATACACAATTTGTGCCTACTGTTTCGCAAAATTAGCAATAGCGTTGCATTATCCGCTATAGCATTGTTTCGCTCGTGATCCCATTGCATCGCAGCACGTATTGGCTACCTTGATCCTTCCAAAACGCACCTATGAACACAATTAAAGTGAATTCTACTCTAAAATCGTTGCTAATCTTAAGAATCTTCCCTAAATGCTGGACGCATTCAAACAGGTCACCTTTATATCCTCGTAGCACCAAACACCTCCCTGAATTTTTCTAGCCCCCCCCCCCCCCCCCCCAAAGTCACACAAATAAATTTATTGGACTTATCTATTGTGTTCTAGTAAAAAAATTACTCATAAGAAAACTAATGTGGCTTTCAAGTTTATCATAATAACGAAGCCTACAACGACCTATCGTGTGTATAGTTTCATATCCTCCCTTTCCATGCTAATCGACCAAGTTGCTCAATGCAAGTGTACTTTGGTGCATTGACTACTTCCCGAGGTAAATACACACTATAAATCCACTCGGGATCAATTTAAACGAGTTTACGGTATTGTGCTGAAGGAAAATGTTACAAAGACTGCGACTGGTCCTCTATAATTAAGCTGAGGTAAAGCAACCCCAATTTACATTTTTATGGATTAAATTCCACAGATCTATAACCATTTGTATCTTCTGTAATAATAATAGTTAACCCTCACGTTTAGGTGATATAGAATTGCAAATTCCAACAGATATTCAGATAAAAACATATGCAAGTAAATCTGCTGTCTATAAAAAGTGTCATTAATAGGTGATCAGAAAGTAACTTATTTGCTCATTGCAGTATAAATACCAAAACTGGTACAGAAATGCAAAGCTGAAAATATACCTGGTCTCCACTGGAACTAGAAGGTGATGGGGCAGACGCTGAATCAGAATTCCCACTTGTTTGAGGTGGACTTGACTGGTGAGAGTCTTTCTGCATCCGTGAAGGGCAATCTACTAAAGAACCTGTCTCGTTATTGAATGGGGGTTGTGACATATCCATGTCTTCTACACAATCTTGAGCATCATCACAGAGGCTATTCAAATCAATATTGGTTAACTTTGGGTTTACTGCCATGTGGTCTTTTACTGAAGACGAGGTGATTGTTTGCTTTGGAAAATATAGAGCATTATAACTAGTATTTCCCAAACCAATTTCTTTCTGTGGAACCTCAGATGCAACACAATTCATGTTTTGACCAACGGTCCTCATCTGAGGGCATGGAGCATCGGTGCTACCATTAGTTTTAACTGTTGAGTTAAGAAGCCTAGAGGATTCGGGGCAATTTGAGACGACAGATGGAATTATAGCTGAAGGTGTCCCCGCAGCAGCCCCAAAACTTAGTAAATTTTGAGATTCCAACAAGAAACGAGATAGGTTGCCTCCATCACTTGTGCTGGCAAAGCTGGAAAGGTTTGTTACAAGATGAGACAAAAGATCCTGTTCCTTTGGCTGATCTGAATTACTTGCTGCAATTAATAAAAGTGGATGTCAGTTTGTCTATCTATCTACTGTAGAAGATATAGCAAGAACCTAATAAAAAAACTACTTTAAAATAGAAGAAATATAAATTGAAGGATTAGCAATTTGAGCTTTAGCTCCTATGAGCAATATAGATATCCAAAGCAAAAGTTACAGATCAAGAGATGGGAGACATTTCAGTTTCTTTCTTATAAATGGAAAATTTGTTGATTGTGAGGTCACTGGCCAAGCTCATAAAAACAGTAATTGATTACAAGATCCAAAAAGAGCCCAAAAAATAAGATCTATCCTAGATCTGCAAATAATTCAAACTGCATTTGCAACTATAAGCGGCCTAAACTTATTCATGAGATCCTCCAAAACTGAAAACATCTTCTAAATGTCTCGCTAAACTATCCTTGAATCCATTCATTGAGTACCAACTTTTGGTTCAAAAGTTAAATCTTTTCTGTAATGACCTTGTGGTCATGGTAGTAAATTGACGTGCATGTGTTGTGGTATGCTTTCGACAGAGGAGAGTTAAGCCGACATATGCGAATGAGGTATCCATTGATGTCTCTCATCCCATGGATGCAACTTCTCATTAGTCTACGAATCACCATATTTCCCTGGAATCTATTATACATTAGAGAAGGGTGTTTTTCGTATAGACAAGTATGTCATTGTCTCAAAGATAAAGAGGGGCGGAAATTTGTGGGAAAGAAGGAAATCTACGGCCTACATTCATTCAACTCTTTGGCTTAGGGGTAGTTTCGACATAACGCATAAAATGGGTATTAAGTCTTACTTACTCTTCATCTCTTTATCTCTACCATCTCTCCGGACTCTTCATCTTTCCGGACTCTTCATCTCTCCCAAAGCAGCGCCTCCCTTTATCTTTCTAAGCAAGGTACTCTCTCTCTCTCTCTTTCTTTGCAGTAATCTCTTTATAAAGTCTGTTGCTGTTGGTTTGCTATGTCTTTCTCAATGTCTTTCTCGAGGCAGCCTATTTGATTGAACAAGGGGAAGGAGAGTTGTGGAGGACAGGCTTGTGTTTTTTTTTTCAAGGTGAGTTTTTTTTAAAGTTTTAATTTTATAGTGAAATTTGGGTGTTTTGATTTTATAGTGGAATAAATGACCTCTTTCTCCAAAACACTAACTACTCCATTAACATAGTGTTTTTTTTTTTCAAGGTAAGTTTTTTTTAAGTTTTGATTTTATAGTGAAATTTGGGTGTTGTGATTGGGTGTAACTTTTGATGGTTTTGGTGTGATGGGGTTTGATTTTTGAGTAATGGGTATCCATGATTTTTTTAGGTACTTGAATGAATCATGTTGTTTAGATAAAGAATTAATGACCTCTTTCTCCAAAACACCAACTACTCCATTAACTGAAAATTTACTGACAGAGAAGAGGAAGTGTGTTTGGTTGGTAATGCAAAACAGGACCAAACATTTGGACACCTTCCATCAAGTTCTGAGTATAACGATGGGCTTTACTCAATGCCTCTCCTCTCTCCTCCATCAAGTTCTGAGAAAACCCAATGCTTCTCACACCTTTCATACGAAAAGTCATCGGCCGCGGTCCTCTAAACTACTTGCATTGGTTTCTACTAACAGAAAATTTACTGACTATTTACAAACGGTAAACACAAACAAACTTACAAAAAAAATACACGATCCCATTTCATTTTCCTTTTGACTAGAGTACTCCAATAACATAATAGAGTACTACTAACCTTGAACCTGATTGCATACATTTTTTTTTTTTCTTTCTTTGTTAATTGTTTTTGGAGAAAAATAGATACAATATGAAGAAAGAATTTACAAATAATGATTCTTTATACTCTGAATAATAAAAGTTTCGTTGAATTTTCAGAAAATTCATTTCACACTATACCGTCAAAGGGTTGAAACAACTACTGGTCATAATGGATGCTCAGGTAAGCCAAATTACATTATCTCTCTAAATTGTTACTTATTAAAATAGTTACTTAAAATTATAGCCTAAATTTTTCCATATTTAACTAATAATAATTTTAAATCTACTAAACACTATATAAACAACTACCCTTCATAATGGATGCTCCTAAGTTAAGTCACATTACATTGTTTGTCAATGTACTTAGCTTCTTCTCTCTAAAATTAGTTATCTCTAAAATTAGTTACTTAAAATTATAGTCTATGTTTTTCCATATTTGACTAATTATAATTTTAAATCTATAAAACACTATAAATTTTAACGATTAACAATATAACCCAATACTCCTTGGAATTACTAAATAGGAATCGCCACATATTCCTCTTGCCGGCAGAATAGTGATACGATCAACACCTTCAAATGATAATACACCGTCAAATAGGGTATACAACCAATGATATTACATCGCCAAGTCTCCTTACTCCAACTGAGAATGCCCTCTCAAGAAGAATGTTATTTCAACGTGGTAGAAGAGAAAGAGAACGCGATAGGCAACTAAGGGAACTTGTAAATCCTCAACAAACAGTGCAACAACAACTATCTAAACAATCGGCTGCACAACGTACTAGAAGAGAACGTGAGAAGCAATTAAGGGAAGTTACAACAGTTCCTCAGTTATTCAAACAAGGACTTACAAACCATAGCTTAGCTTCAACATCTCGAAACTTAGCTGAAGAATTTAATATAGTAGGTTTGCGTTCTGAAACTACCCTATTGAAGGTCCTGTAAGTCTTCCTCCCCCAACTGAAAGACAACTTTTTAATCGGTCTATTGCACAACGTGCCAGAAGAGAACGTGAAAGGCAACAAAGACAAGCAGTGACAAATCACCAGTTGTTAGATCCTACACGGTATCTTCACAACCTCCTTATATCATTCCAGAAGAGTCATCCACTTTACTACCTGATAGTGTCACTATTTTAGAAGAACAACATTGCACGATGCGTTCTCCCAACATACCTTATCCAATCATGCACACTACGTCTAATTTCCGGTCAAGTACATTTGAAATTGGAGAGTCTTTGTCAGCTCGGGCAAACGTGTAAGTGCATACTAAATTACTTATTTCCAAGATTTAAATATAAACAACGATACTAAATAATCTCAAATTTTCAAATGTAGTGTTTGTCATAACGTAGAAGCCGTCTATTATAATCCAATCGAAAGTGATGATGAACGTAACAATGATGATGAAGGTAACATTAACGGTAATGACGAGGATGTACAATTAGGACGTCATTTTCTTGGCCAAATGGATGTTGTATGTATGCATTGCTCTACACTTCATTGGAAGGACGAGCAACTATCAAATTCTTCTATCATCAACCCACTATTTGGTCAATGTTGCCTACAAGGTAAAATTAAGGTCTCAATTCTCAACGCACTGCCTAATGAATTTCAAGAATTATATGATGGTTGTGACGACCTACCGAACGCCGGCCAAATCCACCCGAGCGTTTTGAGTTCTGTCAGAGTATATAAGTTCTTTATATCCTAATATAGCTCCACGCCAAGTTTCGTCGAAAACGGATTCAGTTAAGGGGGCGAAAAGGGCCAGTACGCTTCGTCTCATGTTTTAACGTTTCCTTTTAGAACTTGACTATTTACTTAGTAGCTATATTAAGGAGGAACCTTGGTCCAATCCTCCCCATGACTAAAAGAGCTTTAATGCTTGGTCATCAAGGACCCCGGCTCATGGGCTATCTACAAGGGATAGTCATAAGTTCTCCAAGGCCTAGGGAAGGCTAGGGGACATTGCCTCGCAATGCGGGCCAATTTTCCAAAAAGGGCTTCATATGGCGCCGCTATCCCCGCGGGCTATCCGAGACGCACCGCCCCTTACAGATGGACAATATAAATAGTCCAGGCTCGTCGCCCCTTTATATATGAGTCCCTTATCTGGAAACCGGCATATTGAGCTACCCTGATCCGCTACAGGACAGATGTGCTTTTCGTACCTCGTGCGCGACACGAGAGATTACGCCGTAAGGATTATTGAGGGAACCTTCAGCGTTGTTGCCTATACCGAGTACACATTCGATGACCCCTCACGAGTATCCAGGATTATCCGGATGTCGCTCTAGCATCCGTGGGTTGTATATGCCACTGGCGCGCTGCGCCCGTGAAGATGGCTGGTACACGACGACGACACGTGCGTGTACGCTGCACGGTCCCTTATTCCGCTGTGCTCCGGGCACTGTAGAGGTAGGCCCGGGTTGGGTCGTGACAATGGTAATGGCCCGTATTTAAGGTCATTTAGAAGGTATATGCGAGAATATAATGCAACTAACGCATTTACGAGTCTTGAAGTTCATATAGATGATCAAGTAGCTCATGGGCGAGGTCCATCTTCTTTTGTTATCCATGGAGAGTTACACCATCGAATAGGTGCATTGGTTCCAAATGAGGAACAAGAAGCTTCTTATGCACAATTATACATCTACAACCCTGGTGCATCTCTTAATACCCGTCATAAAAGGAACCCACGCCTAAATAAAGATGTGCTAAAAGTTATCCAAGACACATTGGTCTGATGTAACCCATTCAGTGAATTATATTGCCATGCATATGAGGTATTAGAAGACGCTACAGGCGATAATGACAATTTCAATGTCCTTGCATATCTTTATTACATTGTTTCAACAAATCATTGTAAATACAATTTACAATTTACCGTCAACTGATGAGATTGTAGTTATACTACCCGAAGATGGGTCAGAAATCAATGGCGTGAGAGACATCATTGTGTGAGAGACATCATTGTGTATCGTAAGGCAAATCAGGGGTTGATACAAATTAGTGAATGCCATCCTGCATATCTTCCCATGCATTATGTTCTTCTTTTTCCTACTGGACAGCTTGGTTGGTCAGTCTACTTAAAGCATTGGAACGTTGCAGGTAACACATGGTATTTAACTAAAAAACTTTCACAATGGGAATACTATTGTTATCGCCTATTTCAACATACAAGAATATTCATCAATCTTGCGAGGATCAAAATTATTCTAACCATTTATAGTAGACGCATGGGCCTCGACTGAGCAAAATCAATTAAGATATCTCAGGTTAAACCAAAACAATCTTCGGTTTGAATTATATGGTGGCTTGACAGATATTGTGACAGCTAACTTGGATCATAATCAAATTGGACAACGTGCTGTTTTACCCTCTTCACATACTGGAAGTGCAAAGAGTATATATGAAATTTACCAGGATTCGTTGGCGATCACACATTTCAATAATCATCCAGATATCTTTCTTACAATGATAGCTAATCCAAAATGGCCTGAGATTAACAACGCACTCCTACCTAACCAATCAGTCTATGATCGACAGGATTTAGTAGCCCGTGTGTTTGAGTTAAAGAAGAAAGCTTTGTTGAAGGAAGTTGAGAATAATCGTGTTTTTGGAACATGTATTGCACATGTGTGGACAATTAAATTTCAAAAATGTGGTTTACCACATATGCATGCAATGTTCTTCCTAAGTCATGAGGATAAAATACGAACAATATCACAGGTTGATAATATCGTAAGCGCCGAAATTCCTGATGAAAAGAAACATCCCGCTCTCTTTAGAACCGTAATGAAATGTATGATTCATGGACAGTACGGGCCTGCAAACATGAACTCTCCGTGTATGGATAGTAGCAAGTGCACAAAGCGATATCCTAGGCAGTATGCGGAAGAAACAACCATGGGTCCAGATGATTATCCTGTTTACAAACGACGACCAACACCTGATAAAACTTATATCATTAAATAGAAAATAGTTTATAACAGGGATGTTGTGCCATATAACCCTTACCTCAATTATTTGACTGTCACATCAATGTCGAAATCTGTGTAGGTCTTCAATGTGTAAAATACATTCACAAGTATATTTACAAGGGTCATGATCGAGTAACTATGGTCATCGCTTGGGATGAAATACAACAATATCTCGATTCTCGATATATTGAACCTCCAGAAGGAGCTTGGCATCTATTCAGTTTTAATCTTCACTGTGAAAAACCAAGTGTTGTACGACTTGTTTTACACTAACCTGGAATGCATCACGTTGTTTTCAACACAAGCGAGACCATGGCATCTATTCGTGCTCGGGCAGCTAATGAAAAGACATCTTTAACTGCCTTTTTTGAATATTGTGTTAAAAATGTGGAAGCACAAGCTTTTACATACCAACAATTTCCCCAATATTATGTTTGGCATGGTACTGATGGTAGAAACATTTGGACAAAGAGAGTACATCAACACAAATTTGCTATTGGTCGAATATATTATGCAAACCCAAACTCTGGAGAAAGATACTACTTGCGTTTGCTTTTAACTGTAGTGAAAGGTCCAACATCTTTTCAAAATTTGCGTACGCACAATGGCATTTTGCATGACACATTCAAAGCAACATGTGCTGCCATGGGACTTCTAGAAGATGATAAAGAATGGGTTGATTGTTTAGAAGAAGCTGTAATCATGAAAACTGGATATCAGTTGAGAAGATTGTTCAGTATTATTATATCCGAATGCAGTCCAATACAGCCGGGAGAGTTATGGAATAAGTTTTGGAAAAATATTTGTGATGATCTCGCCTACAAAATTTGAACCCAATGTCACATTGAAATTCCGACAGAAGATCAGATTAAAGATTATCGTTTGTATCTATTAGATGAATTGTTATTTGAGTCAGGTAAAACTCTCAAAGATTACCCAAAAATGTCATTACCAATAGGAATTTGGCATACCGTAAATGGGAATATACTCATATGGGAACAAAGACAATTCTAGTATGATGAGCAATTTGCACATGCCGTTTCAAATGTGAATTGGTTAAATAATGAACAAGCATAAGCTCATAACGCGGTTGTGGATTCTGTGGCTAACAACCACGGACATCTATTCTTCTTAAATGGACCGGTACTGGTAAGACTTTTGTTTACAATGCTATTGCCGCTACTTGCCGAAGGAAGGGGGATATTGTTATTATGGTAGCTAGCTCAGGTATTGCATCGTTGCTACTTGATGGAGGTAAAACTGCACATTCCAGATTCAAGATACCAATAAATGTGTTAAAAAATTCAAAATGTGGTTTTACTAAGCAATCTATTCAAGAAGAGTTGTTTAGAGAAACAAAACTTATTATATGGGATGAAGTTCCAATGCAGCACAAGCACTATGTAGAGGCAATCGAACGTACATTACGAGATATGAGGAGCGATAATCAACCATTTGGTGGGATTACAGCTGTGCTTGGTGGGGATTTTTGTCAAATATTGCTTGTTGTGCCAAAAGGGGCCCGAGAACAAATTGTTGCCGCATCATTGAGACGATCGTCGTTATGGGGGGGCGTACGTGTATTAACGTTGTTTAAAAATATGGGCTTGGATTATTCTACGCCAACTAATGCACAATTCGCCGATTTTCTAATGGAGGGTAATAATTTTTGTAATTCATTACAAACATTTTTTCACTTTTAATTTTAATTTGCCCACAAGTCTAATACTAACTTCCACATTGTTATGTTCTAAAATGCATAGATTGGAAGCAACCCTTTAGAAACTATTCAATTCCCATCAACAATTCATAATTGTGAAACTGTTCAAGACCAAATACTTTCTGTCCACCCGAACTTGAATATTTCTTGCGAAAGAGAACAATGCTTTCTAACTGAGAGAACAATTTTGTCTGCGAGAAACGATAATGTGAGCGCAATCAATGATGACGCTTTAAACATGTTTCCGGGAGAACCAATAGTTTATTTAGCAGCTGATAAAATTGAGGAACATGAGTCCATTGATCATACTTATAATAATTGTTATCCAAGTGAGTACTTGAACAGCCGCCTTGACCCTCCTGGACTGCTACCATTCAAGCTAAAACTCAAAGTTGGATGTCCAATTATGTTACTTAGAAATCTTGCTCCAAAAGATGGACTCTGCAATGGAACTCACTTAATGGTAGTCCGATGTGCGACGCGCATTATTGAGGCTAAGATCTTGACCGGTGAACATGCTGAGAATATGGCCTTTATTCCAAAGATTTCATTAACATCTTCAACAACTGAAATGCCTTTTGAAATGATGCGACGACAGTTCCCTATCCGATTAGCATTCGCAATGAGAATTAACAAATCACAAGGACAGTCAGTCAAGTATGTGGGGGTAGATTTTCGGACAAAAGTATTCTCTCATGGACAATTGTATGTTGCGTTGTCGAGATGCACTTCTGCAAACAGAATCACCACACTATTGCCACCAAATGCTTCACGTTGTACAAGAAATATTGTTTACCCTGAAGTCTTATTGTAATTCAAGTATGTATCTCTAACCCGTAAATCTTATTTTTTGCGTATAATTACATGATGTTAATTGAAATATATTACTTGCTATAGGTTCTTCGTGATTTGTTTAAGGTTGAGAAAAAATTGCCTCATTTGAAACAAATGATGAATATCGAACTAGTAAGAAACTTCCGCCCAAAATATTGAATCAATTTCTTCAGTTCATCAGTTCATCTCATAGGTTCTCATTGCAAAATTTGTGATTTCAACAGAAATGGGTCGAGCTTTACCACAAGAATTGTAGGCTGGGAGCTGCTTCAAACTGGATATCAGGACGTATTGTTTGCTTGAGTATCAACCGGAGTGGATAAAAGTTGTCTTCAAATGTGATGACTAATCAAATAATACCATATGCTCTAAGAATAATGCCATATAGGCTTATTTGCTTGATATGTTGAACTTGGTAGGCGTTATGTTTACTTTAATTTTGATAGAGAATCCAAACCAAAATAGCGTTTAGATCCTCTTATGTTACTTTTGATTTTGAATTGGCGATATGACTAAATTAGTTGTAATTGTAAAGGGGATTATCTCTTATATTGCTTCTTTTTTTGCTTGAACTCTTTTGGTGGTACTTGGTTTGTTTGGGGTTACTTTGAGGTCTAATTGGTATATCAAGAAGGGAAGACAATGTTATTTATTGATAACAAGCTTATATTGAACTATGTAGGTGTTTTTAAGACTATGCATCACCTTAAGATATCCATTTCCTTTAAACCACTTACTTTTTTCTTTTCTTTTTTGGCTAATTGCAATTTTGACACAGTTTCTTAGGGGGGGTCATGAGCGGTAGTTTTATTCGGCGCATTACTGGAAAATTATATAGCCCCGAAGGCGCGTTGACGTTGTTGCCGTGGCAAGCCACGGGTAGTACTAGTAATGCAATAATCAGATTGTAGGAAAATGATTTTACCGTACCCACCAGCCACTTTGGCTATCCAGGAAAACCTGGATGTTTCGTTCCAAGGTCTCCTTCCTCTTGGAGTATTGACGTTTCAATTACTGGTTCAGGAATAAGCTCTTATATGTCGAGTATGCATTCTAATTTTTCTAGTTTTCTCTCACTTAATTCTAATACAACTTTAATGGATGTCATTTGTAAGTTTTTGACGAACATCTACGTATTCTCGAATTTCAATTTTTCGAACGTGAAAATTTTCCATGATCCCCCATAATTGTGGTCTGCTCGTGGTAGTGTATGGAAGTGCATGTACGGTTGAACAGACAAAGGACAGTTGGGATAAATGGCGTTAGCCAACCTAAGCGGATTGGGTATATAATGGTGAATTCTGGACAAAAAAGTTTGTCCTCAAAGAGTGAGCAAATTGAGGCAAAGAATAGACTTCCGAAGCAGTATAGTCCATTAATGAACTGTTGAATTGGAAAGGGAAGGTCCGACCTTTTAAGAATATAAATCAAATATCTTCGTGACAGCCATGAGAACTCGGGTTAGTGTTGACTACACCTTTTCCTGACATCCAGATTACTACTCTTAGCTGACAACTAAGGAATACCTTAACTAATGTATTAAACATAATGCTAAACCAAAACGCCTGTACTAACTTAGCAAAAACTGCAACTATGCAAGATGATCATCCTTATAACAGCTTCTAAGATGGTCCATAGTCAATAAATTATAAGAGAAAATAGGCTCTATGTTAAAAATTTGTCAAGTATAACCCCCGCCATTTTAGGATAAAACCCCCTACATTTTTCTAGGAAGATCAATATTTATTGGTGCGCAATTACAGGATGGTAGAAAAGCACATCGAAATGAAACACCAAAAGCCAAAATTTCATCAGCTACACGTTAATTTGTATCTGACGACAGATGAACACATTAAATTGTAACCCGTGGAAACTTTCACGTAGATGTAAAGAATCTAAGCCCACACAGATCAAAAGTAAGCAAAGACAAATTATAAGAAGAAGCTAAGACACTTACCATTGATGTTAGAAAGAATCCTTAATAGACTTATCAGCAGATAAGTACTAGACCTATCATTATTCAAGGGACTCCCATCTACAACAGCATCAGAAAGTGTTTTCCTTCTCCGCCTGTTATGACCAGCAAGGCGCCTACGGCAACTTCTTTTCTCTTCATCAAACTCTTGAAGATCGTGAAACCTGACCATATGCAAATATAGGTTTAGATAAAGTTCCACAAGATAATACATTTCCATTTTAATTATGCAAAAGAAATACTTCCCTGTATTAATAACAAATAAACCTACAAAACAAAGGTTTGTGAATACTGCAGAGAAAAATAAAAATTAAGGAACATTTAAACCCTGTATCTCTGAGGAACAACCTGTTAAAGTTCATGGTCCAGCACATTATGCACGTACAGCATTCTCAAAAGACGTTTTAGTAGTTATTACATTACCAAAGGTTTTAGTAGGTACTTCTCCTACATTACTGTTTAACATACATGGAAGTTTTATTACAAATATCTCACCTCTTGGAGCCTAGTTAGGAGCTTAAGATCCCACCACCAAGAGAGACTAATCTAGTCCATTTTCTCACTCCAGTTGCCATGTGCTCCAACTGACACTACAGGAACTTAACTATGAAATTTCTAGGTAACTTCATCATTTTTCTTAACCTTGTAGACACTGTGTTGTAAACTATAAACATTTACAAAGAGGTCATCACTTAATGCAATAGGGAACTCTGAAACAGTACAAGCTACCAAAGTGGGACTATTACCTTCAAACTAGTCTGTGTTAAAGTTATTGTCCGTCAGAGACTAAACTTGTGTGTCTTGTGCATGTAGCCTCGTTTTTTCGATCAAATTATGAAGCTTGAAAATAACAGGCTGTTTTAAAATTTTCAGTAAGGTGATTCATCATCTATATCACAGCCACATGAACTTGTTGGCTACAACAGAACCAACAGTCATCCTGGGACCATGTTGAACGGGATTCCTTGAATATGTTGAGTTGGAAATTCTGATCTCTCTGGCCTCAATTTGAAATATCGCATTTTTTCATTGAATAACCAAACATTAGAAGGCATAATAGCTTCCATAGACCAGAGATCGAGGATCAGCCAATTACGGCAGTGAGATCAAAAGCACATACTGTTGACTTCTCTATAAGTATTGATAGGGAGGCCCACCAGTGGAAACATACGACTTGATGGACATCAGTTTGATACCTTAGATAAGAAGTAAGCAGAGTGTTTGCAAAGGGAATTCTGCGAGGAAGAACTTTTGGAAATTTTCCAGGCCAAACAGCTGGCCCAAGCAGCCCTATTGTTACAGGGGAAATAGGAGGCCTTATATTTGGAGTAAGGTAGTGGAAGAGGATTCGACTTAAGGTATGGTAGGGAGTAATGCGGGTGACAATATATAGGTTCAGTTGACTAGCAACGCAAGTAGAAGGACGCATTTTTGGATTGAGTGTTCAACACTACGCTTATCAAACTGACCCCTAAATCTTCAGGGAGGGGGAGAAGTGGTGTGAAATGCACATTGCATAGGTGACGCGTGTCATTTACTTAGAGTCAGTTTACAAAAAACTGCTACGGTTTCTATATTTTAGAAAGTGGATGGAAATTTCATCTTTATTATGCGTCACTATTTATTTGTGCCACATCCTTCATTAATAGTGCTCTGACATTTGCCCATGCTTTAGAAATCTAAGACTAAATAAGTCCAAGTTAAACTTAATGTATCATCGTACTGTCGTACATTTAAACATGTATGCCTCGTGTGCGTGGGCCGACCTGTTCAAACAAACAGTTCCAACCCTCCCCTTATTATTAATCGCTTGCAGAGTTACACATATATTTCGAGTAGGAAATGCAGTTGCAGAAAAAATAGCTAACATGGCTATCCTCATAAATCCAAGTCTTACTTTGTGGTCTTCTGTGCTCTCCTACTTAGATGGAGCGCTTGCCTATGATTTTTGTAACCTACTTTCAGATTTTGTTAGGAGCCCCCATAGGACTTGTTAAAGGCCTTTGATGGTATATGATATTTATGCCCTTGTTTAGTGGCTAGCTATGGAAATGCTCCAAGTCAAGTGCTTCTCTTGAGCATATATGATGCTATCTCAACCCTCAGTCTATTAGGTTTGGGCCCGACCTAATCTGCTTAGTAACCTTTATTTTTTTCATTATTAATAAATTTTATATTTTACCTTAGAAAAAAAAAATATCATGGCCGATCTTATTTCTAAACTAGAATACCCTATATGTGAATACAAACTTCTGTTGACATGTAAAAATAAGCTACTTTTAGTTACCTCTACAGTTTGTAATCAAATTAAGTAGCATTAAACAGTAATACTGACCTACTACATTGCTGACAGAAGCGCTGTATAGCATTTCCAACAACAGCTGTACTCGCCTTTGAATGCTCTTCACAAACCTTATGCCGTCTATGGTAATCCTTTGCATTGGTCAGATCAGCAGCACACCGATCCACCTGACAAACACCTGGCCCCGATAACTTTGTCTTCTTTCCATTCTTCCCATCCAAATCCACAACCCCATAACCTTGAACTCCAAGATTCAACGAAAGGTCACCCAAATTATCATCATTCCCAATCACCACATCCCTCCCTCGCTTCTCCGACACTAATTTCCCTTTCTCGCCCCTCAAACTTAAAGAAGCCCGATCCATCGGAGTAGCAACGAAAAGATCCCCATCCCATTTCCAATCATTCAAATCCCAATCCAAACTCTTCTTACTACTCCCACTCAAACCAAAATCCCTCTCACTTGGATCATAATAGTGACGATTCCCCCCAACTAATTGAGTCTCCATCTAATCAAATCTCACAATTTCCAAACCCTAATCAACACCAACATCTCCACTAAGATCTCAAATCAAACGATCTGAGTATAGAAATCTTCCTCGAGATCATCAACCATCCATTATTCCTTTCACCGGCGAAGAGAATCTAGAGAGAGATGAGTTCGAGTGAGTGATGACGAGTTTGTTTTTGTTACACTAAAGTGAAAAGCGTAGACCCATTTTCATCTGGAGTACTGCCGTCCCACTATCTGAACCGTCTGATTGTAACGCACGCTTATCTCGAGAACTGATTAAGTCGACGCCAGATTGAATCTGTGTTTGTTTACTTTATTAGTTTCAGTGACGAGATTGCACCCGTGTCTTTCGCTTTCACTGTGGAAATGCGCCATACGGTTATCTTAAGGAGTTGTGATCAGGTGCTACGAGTGTGGTAATACTATTGGTTTGGCCAATGTGTCCTATTTGGAGTACAAGTTGGTTGGTGGGGCATTTTATGTTTTAGGGGGAATTTATCTTCTCATTCACTAATCATAGAGGATACACAAATTAATTTTTTGTAGGGGCGATTTAATAAGTTTAATCCAAATGTATTATGGATTTCCAAGAGGTAGAAGAAAGTCGTCGGATCAAAATTGGACTTGGACTTCAACATGAATATAGTTTGTGCGCTGGATACCAAATGGTTTCAGCCCTTCTTCCTTTTTCTTTTTCTTTTTTCTTCCCGAATAAAATTAATATAAATACAAAAATAATAATCAAATCTTAACAACAACAACAACAAATAATATTTTGATATGGTGATTAGGGAAAAGATTTTTTATATGGTCAAATGGGTTTCAGAGTTTTGAAATATGATATTGGGTCGACGATATTGAAGGACATCATGACTTTGACTTAGTTAAAGCTAATTTACGTGAGGCAACAGTGTAAATGTGTCTACTTTTTTTATATAAATGTATTTGTTTGATAATTTGAAGAATTCTTACAGTACTAGGAGATGGAGGTGGATGTTATGATGAGTGAAATTGGTGGTTCCATTAATGGTAATGGTAATGATTAGATGTTATGGTTGTTAAAATATTACAAGATCTATAAACTTTAGAGATCTAATAAGGATTCACGGCTATTGCGATAATCACGATAATTATACCATGATCTATAGCTTAGAGTTGTTTTTTAAAGTCATTGTTGGCGGCTTGCGATGAATACTAGATTTTCTCTCTCTTAACCTTTTTCTTTTTGAGATAGCGCTTTAGTTTATGGGTTAGGCACACTTATATAGGTAGAGAGAGGACCTAGTTTCCTATTTCAATTATGACTATTTTCCATCAAAGTAGAGAGTTGTAGAAAACTTTAACCTCATTAACCGATATGATTAGTTTTTTATTAGGACTTAGATCATCATAATTAGAAACCCATAATTACTAAAGGGCCCCACTCATGTGGGCCATAATAAGTCTAACATTCTCTCACTTGCCCATATGAAGTAATTTTGAAAATCATACTCAACTCGATAAAACTTAACTTTGCATAAAAAAAATAAAAAAAACCTCAAAATGGATTTAACGATTAAGTAACTAACACGCTCGTGATTTAAAATATATTCAAGTCATACTATCTTTATTGGTCATCATAATACCAAAATCAAACAATTTACTAAAACGAGTCATGACTCATGGCGGTCTTATACAATTTTGTGACACATTTCCTTCTATGTACTACAACAATAATAAACTATTTAACTGGGTTCATAAATGAGGTTTATAGGTGTTAACAAATATGTCTATAAAAGGTCCATCAATAATGTCTTATCAAAATACTTTTTTGTTATCATTCATTCAATCACATACATGTGTGCATGTACATAATGGTAAACAAAAAAACTTCATAAACATATTGTAATTAGATGAGTGAATTAGACTTTGGACCCCATATAAGTGACCAGCTTTGGGCTTGCCCTCCACATTTAGCAAATCTTAGACTTTAGACCCCAAATTCAAATTCCGGCCAAAGTCAGATCAAAGTCAACTCATTGACTCGGGAAGACAAAGTTAAGATCTGGAAAAAGACTTCAAATACTCTTAGACATCTAACACTCAAACAAATGACACGTGGGTTAATCTGAACGGCTAAAATTTGTTCAAAATTTCACTGTTATATATACCCAGATTCTTCTTCTTCTCTATTAATCACCACTTGAAGAACCTTAATTTTTAGAACTTCCCAAATTTCACAATTACAAACCCTAAACATCTCTAAACCTCAATTGAAGTATCTTTGAATCTCTAAACTAGCTCCACTGTTTGAATCTCTAAACCCATTTCTCTTATCATCTTCTTTTATTGAAGCTTCCAATTATCTGATTTCTAACAATGGGTAGAGGTAAGCAAAGCGGTGATGAATTCCCTAAGGTAAGAAAACCCTCCCTAATTCCATTGTGTTTAATTTTGGGAACCCTTAAATTCTTGAAATTGTGTTATAAAACCCTAAATTCATCTTGCAGGTTTTTTGTGAAATGTGTTTTCTTGATACTCACAGTGTAAAAAATTGTCCTTGGGTCTACACAAGTTGCAAAAAACCTACCTGTAATGGTTTAAGGAAGTTGCTTACATCTTACACCCCCCAAAATTATGACAGGAAATACTTACAGTGTCATCTATCTTCTTGCAGCTTATTCCAGTGGTTGGATCATGCATTGAAAGAAGTTGAAGGTATTAGTGGATCATCAAAAAATCATACTCAAACTAGTTATTTAGGATGTGGAAAGACTGATCATTGGTAGAGATCATGTCCATGTAGAGAAACACATTGTCACATGAAGGGATGTACCAGAATAAAAAATTAAAGAAACCTATGCAACCAAAAAGTAATGGGGATAAGTACTTGAAGTGCTAAAATGATTAATGCAAAGAGTTCATATGGCTGAAAGATGCCATATCACAGTCTGAATCAAAGGAGGGATTTGGTGAAGCTGAGAAGAAAGCAAGTATGAATATCAAGATGAATATCACAATAGGTCTAGATAAATTTGTTAGGGACTTCAAAGGAAAAGCTATAGTGTAATAAATGTACTTCAAGATGTTATACTCTTTCATTAATGTAACAACCAGTTTGGATAAATGTCAACTTAAATGATGTTTGGAATTATGCAACATTGTGAGAGAATGAAGAATTAAGAAATAAATTTAAACACTGTAGAATACATACCATAGTACAGAATACACAATTGTAAAAGTAAAACTGTAACCAGAATTTACAGTCATATCTCTGAAACCCCAAAAAAATTATAACAATGCGTAATTTAGATCTTCCAGCTTGGTCTAGGTGGTTTATAAGCCTTTTTGTAGGGATTTTCTGGGGGTTCAACATGTGTCTGGCTAGACTGTGCGGGAACTGCAATTTTTGATTGATTGGTCTGACTGGGTTGTGTATCAATTGTACTCCTTGGGCCACTACCTTGACTACATTCCAACCATTCACCAATAGAAGCATTATATAAACCCCTCCCTCTAGATTGACTATTACTTGATCTCCCTTTTGATCTACCACCTGCACTTGATCAACCATCTGCAGCTGCACTTGATCTACCACCTGGAGCTACACTTGATCTACCACCTGAAGCTGTACTTGATCTACCACCTACAACTGCACTTGATCTACCACTTCTCCTCCCTCATGATCTACCTCCTCCCCTTATAGTTGACCTGCCTCTAGTGTTCATTGGTTCATCATTTGTAATATTAAAGCCCATGTTAGCTCTTAGTTCTATTTGACTCACAGGTGCATCTTGTCTGGAAATAGGCCTTCTTGTTGGAGGCTGAAGCAATGTAGGTGCCTTTGCATATTTTCTTATTATGGCCAAGCATTCCACACTTGCCATATTTTCTTTCCCCTCCATTGCCATTAAGCTCATTTGCATCTTTTCTTCTTTGTTTTCTTGGTCTTCCAGCTGGCCTAATAAGTGGTGGTGGTCTGACCTCTCTTGGGGGCTGAAATAAGTATCAAAATCCAAATAAGAGATTGATTTTTTTTTATTTAAAACAAAATATAATGGTATTTACTATGTAGTTCAAATTACCTTCCCCCAACTTGATTCATCTTCTACAGCATAAATGGCATCAACATATGTAGCAACATAAGAAAACACCTAATAGTATTTACTACAATATCTGCATATAGGCATTCAGTAGGCATTACTAAACAAAAATTTTAAATAAAAAAGAAAATAACTTTAAACAAGTTAGGTAGTTATAGGCATTTACTTTTTCCATGGTCTCTTCATAGGAACAATAACACACACTGCATGAACACATGGTAGTCTAGAGATTTGCCACTGTTTACATTCATATTCTTGGTCATCCAAACTCATTGACCATTGTTGCCTATCTTTTGATGTTGTGTGCCTCTTCTTAGATACACCTGCAATATCATACTTGGCATAGCTCTTCTTCATCTTCTCAATATAAGTCACTTCCTTAGGTACCAAACCTTGTTGGTCCCAAATTTCTACCTTATTCCTTTTTTCATACATGAAAGTCATCATCATCATATTGAGCTTCTGCACTGCCTTGTGAAGTGGTTTATCCCTAATCTTCAAAATCTACTTGTTGAATGACTCACTAAAATTGTTGATTATGTGCTCACATTTTGCAGTTGGGTCAAAATGGGACCTGTACCAAGTTTCAGGAGCTTCCCTCTCTAACCATCTCTTTGCTTCAGGATGGTCTACTTCAAGTTGTGCAAGGAAATTATCTTTGTCAACCACTCTGTAAGCTCTTGCTGTATTCCAAGATAGTTTCTCCAAATGTGTGTCTCTAAAGGTTTTTTTGAAATTCTTGTACATATGTCTAAAACAAAACCTATGATTGCAATGTGAATAGTTATCTGTTGCAGCTTTAATTAAGCCTTTTTGCCTATCAGAGATGAATGTCAACTTGGCTTTATGTTATTCAAGCCATGGCTGCAGTATTTTTAAAAATGTATTACATGTGTCATAACACTCACTTCTGCATAAATATGCTGTAATTGGGAACAATCCATTGCTTCCATCAAGGCCTATAATAGACATACAAACACCATCATATTTGCTCTTCATGAAACACCCATCTAGACCAAAAATTAACCTATAACCATTCAACCAACCATCCAATGAAGCCTTGAACATTACAAAAGTACCAGTCCACTGCAATGTTGATGGATCTAAGCTACAACCAATCACACTACTAGGGTTTGCTATAAGGAGCTTATCAACTAGAGCAGACATCTTAAAGTATCTTTCATCATATGAACCCACAATCCTTTGCATACATATAGTCCATGCATTCCATGAAGTCCAATATAAAATATCAATCCCAAATTTCCTCCTTATTATTGTCTCAACATCAAGAGGCCTAGACTGCTTGCTATTCCTCAATCCATCCTCACAGTAGTTGGCAACCCAGAGAGCATTTGCTAGTTGATTTTTGTCATCACTATTGCCTTTACAGGCATGTTCCAAGGCACTTGAACCCTTAATAGTCATTGCATGTCCATCAGGGGATCTTCTCACATATAACATCCAACTGCAATTCTCATATGTACATTTGAACCTTAGCCTATAACTATCATTTTTCATTTGCATATATGTAAAATTGTTTATAATGGACCATGTGCTAATGTAGTTTCTTACCTCATGCATACTTAACCACTCCATACCAACAACAATTGGGTCCAAGTTATTGGAGTATTGAGTACTATATCCAAATTCTATTTCTTCTTCAACCTCAAATACATTGGTAGTCTCCATTACATGTTGTTTAAATTATTCATGCTTTGCTAAATCCACAATGGTAGGTATACCATCTCCATCTTGTGAAGAGTGAGTACTGTAGTAACCATCTTCAGGCTCCAAATTGTTAATATCATTATTTGAATTTGGATCAAATTCCTCCTCCATATGATTTTGTTCAAACTGATTTTTTTCAAAATGTTGTTCTTCAACAGCATTAATTACTTGTATAACAGGTTCTTTACCACCATATTCAACAACATACTCATCCCCATATTCAGGAAAATCAAGAAGATTTTTATATGTGTTTCTCTCATCATCACAATCACTATCACTAGAATCTGGGATCACATCCAATTCCTCTTCAGATAAGTCACTTGGTCTCTTCCTTTTCAGAACTTGAACATTTTAGGTTTCATGATAAATGAAGCATAAAAATTAACCTTTCCCTGGGCAACACTGTCACTATTACAACACATATCCTTGAAAACATTTGTCTTATCCACTACAATCTTCTCTCCAAGAAATATACAACATACTTAGATCATGAATCCTTTAGGAATTATTCCCTTGGTATGCTCTGTGAAATTTAAGAATTTTGGCCAACTTAGGGATCCATTTGAACTTCCAGATATGATGAACTTTATCCCACCAACATAGTTATCACGGCTATATCCATAGTTCTCTGCTTCCACCCAAGTCCCCTAAACATTAAGGATCATGAGATTATTATAATTTATACATAAAAAATATCTGTCATAATCTACACTTCATACAACTATAATATGAAATATATAATTTATAAGGAACAATTTGAGGAAACAAAAGACAATTTCATTCACACATCATAAACAAAAGTTTAGCTTCCAAAAGTATAATTGTCATCAGCAAAAACAAAAACTTCCCAAAAAGTTCAGAACCTAAGCCCCTAGGGCACCATCATAAACAACTATGATATATAAATCTAAAAAAAAACCCTACATCTTCAACCACCACATCACATCCCACCACACCACCATCACATCACATCACATCGCATCACACCACCACCACCATCCAGCCTTGGCCTTTTTGGTACAGGCTCACCATCTCCACCATCATCACTATCACCATCCCCATCCCCACCATCCTCCACTGATGTCTCTTCTTCTTCTTCCTCTTCCTCCTCAGAGTTCTCTTCCTCTTCCCCCTCAAAGTAATCATTCTCTTCTTCAAGACTTCTTTCTTCTTTCTCTAAAGAGTTTACTTCAGAATCAGAGGAGTCAGAGTTGTCTGAAGGATGGGGTTGGTATGATGGGCAATGTGTGCCACATATTGCCTTGGGATCATCACAATTATGCTTTTTATTAGAAAAATACTGAGGTTGGAGACACCATTGTTGCAGAAAACAAGAATTCTAGAGAGGGAGACGGAGAAAAAAATAAAGGATTTGTGTTTGGAATAAATACATAAGTAGGCATAACCCAAAGCATAATTATGATTTAAAACGACTGAAATGACTGAAACGACGCAACCCAAGGCATAACCCAACCCAATGTTCCATAACTCCCAACTCTTTTCCTAATTGAGTTTAAACACTAATGCCAACTCCCAACCACCTAAACTTCAAACCATAAAACCCTAAATTTTAAACTATAAAGTATAAACCCCTGATTAGATTAAAAGAAAAAAAATTAGATATATTTTTACCTTGGTTCCATAAAGTTGTTACAATTTCCATAAAATACTTCTTTCAATTTTTGACGAACCTATCCAGAATTGATTAGAAGTATGTCTAGAGTCTCACCAATTTTTCCTCTTCAAATAAGCTAGGTAGGGCGGGAAAAAAATAATCTAAACTAATGCCACGTAGCACATTCACAGCAAAACACGTGGAAAATCGTAAATAACAAAATTATTATAATAAAATTAAATGGGGACCGTTAGATTATTCCTCAAGATATGAATTTTTGTTTAAGATTAGATTCACTTAAAGAGGAGTGTGCAATGCACGTGAGGGGCATTTCTGATATTTAAAAAGTATGACTTTGTCTTCCTGAGTCAATGAGTTGACTCTAGTCTGACTTTGGCCGGAATGGGTCCAAAGTCTAAGATTTGCCAAATGTGGGGGGCAAGCCCAAAGCTGGTCACTTATATGGGGTTTAAAGTCTAATTCACTCTAATTAGATCTCAATAAGATGTTTAAAGATAATAGTCAAACTAAAAATCCATAACTATAAAGAAAAATATCATAGAATCCGCCCAAGACCCATACTCTGAGCATGTTCGTTAAATATCATTGGCAATAATCTCTTAGTCAATGGATCTACAACCTTAAGCATTGTACTTATGTATTCTATAGACACTCATTATTTCTGAACAGACTCCTTAACTGATAAATATTAGCTCCATGTGTTTAACATCATTAGAATACTTATCATTCTTGGAGAAAAAAACTGCTGCGATATTATCACCATAAATTCTCAGTGGCTTGGCAATAGAGTCGACAACACAAAATCCTGAGATAAAATTCCATAACCCTAAACCATGATTTGTGGCTTCATAGCATGCCACAGACTCAACCTCCATAGTAGATGAAATATTATCTTGTTTTATATTTTTCCATGAAATTGCCCCTCTAACCAGTAGGAAGACATAACCAAAAGTAGATTTTCTACCATCAGGGCATCCAACATCTGAGTATGAGTAACCGGTCACTTCTAAATGATCAGACCTCCTAAATATGAGCATGTAATCTTTCGTTCTTTTCAAGTACATCATAACCTTCTTTGCATCTTTCTAATGGTCCATCCCTAGATTGATTTGATACCTACCCAACATAATAGCAGCAAAGCTTATGTTCGGCCTAATACAAGTCTGCGCATACATTAGACTCCCCACTCCAGACGCGAATAGAATTTTTGATATAGCCTTTCTGAGATAGCCTTAACAATCCTCGTGTCCAGTTTTGATAGATTTTGATTCCAATCACGTAAGATGTCTCACCTAAATCTTTCGTTTCAAAGTTCTTAGAGAGAAACTTCTTAGTCTAGTGAAGTAAACCAAGATTATTACTAGCAAGTAAGATATCATCAACATACAAAACCAAAAATATAACCTTACTCTCCCACTGACCTTTAGGTATATACATTTGTCAACAATATTTTCCTTAAAACCAAAAGGAAAAATGGTATCATGAAACTTAATGTACTATTGGTGGGAAGCTTGTTTAAGACCGTATATTGATTTCTTAAGCTTACAAACCATATTTTCTTTTTCCTCTTCGGAAAAACCTTCAAGTTGATTCATATAGACTTGTTCATCGAAACTCTCATTCAGATAAACAATTTTTACATCTATTTGGTGTAACTATAAATCATAATCAGCCACCAATGCCATAATAATTTTAAGTGAGTCATTTTTTGATATAGGCGAGAAGGTCTCATTGTAATCAATGTCTTCTTTTTAAATGAAAAATTTGGCCACAAGTCGAGCTTTATATCATTTTATATTATCATTACAATGTTATTAGCCTATGTTAAAAAATTGGCAGTATCAAAAACAAGTTAAGGAGATTAGAAAGAGATCAAAATACTTATCGGGATATGATCGAGTTTAGTGCATGTATACTATCTCCTTAAGATAAATTCTCCCCTGCTACAATGCTTTACATGATATAATAAGCCCTTGTCTCCCAGGATATAACGATCAGTCGCAAAGAGAAGAAAACACTTCTATCTTTCTGTTAAACGAACCTTGATTGCGTCTGTTTTCTCTCTTAAAAAAATGACTCAAGAAAACTCAGAAAACTGATTATAAAAAATGAAAATGAGTTGGGTTATATAGAGTATACGTGATTCTTCACCAAGGGTCACACCTCAAGTTAGTGCCTCTTTACCAAAGGTCACACCTCAAGTTACAACTCTTCACCAAGGGTCACACCTTAAGACACGACTCTTCACTAAAGGTCACACCTTAAGACACACCTCATGATGTGTCTGTTGAAGATAACTCAAATCACGCATATTACAACTCATAAGTAAACTCTTACTTATAATCTAGAGTTGTGTAACCTACATACCCAATGTGGTACAAAATAAACCACTTAGATATAAACCATTCAAACTAAAGATAAAACCACAAGGTTTTTTCTAACATATTATCGCGCTTGGTCTTAAAGACCCATTTGCAACCAAATTTTTTGTATCCTTTTGGCAATTCGGCGAGATCCCAAACTCCATTTTGGTCTATTGAATTCAACTCTTCTTTCATAACATAATCCATTTTGGAGAATTACTTTTATCAATGGCTTGTAAAAATGAAACTAGGTCCTTAATAGTCCCTATTTCAAATTCAGATTTATATAAGTACACTACATTGTCATCCAAAATAACATATCTTATTTCCTGCTAGGATCAGCGTGGTATTATTTTTTGTGGTGCCTCTATTATCGATTCGTTGGTGACAATCTCATTATGGAGTGGTTGATTGCAAAATTGTTGCTCAATATTGTCGATTTGATCAATAACCATAGAAACCACAACATGATTTAAAGTTATGGGCATTGAGACTACACCCTAACTTCTTCAATAACCACATTTTATGATTAACTACTCCCATTGATTTTACCATTTTTAAGGAATCCTGCATTACCGGTTTTAACAATTCTCGTACACTTGGTAGGACAGTAAAACCTATATACCCTTTGAACTTATCAGAGTAACCAATAAAGTACCCACTGATAATTTTAAGGTCTAATTTCTTTTCATGTGGATTATAAATTCTAGCCTCCATTGCACATCCTTAAATATGAAGATGTCTTAAACTAGTTTTCCTTCCAGTTCAAAACTTGAATGGAGTTATCGAAAGTGCCCTACTAGGAACCCTATTTAATAAATATATATCTAATCCATAATACGATTGAGAAGCTTTTAGTTAGTAGAGAAACACGAAGAACACCAATTGGATTTAGGAAAAATAGAGAATTCAATTACTAAACAAGCAATTGCAATGAAAATATCTCAAACCTTAGGCTTCTCTCAAAACTCTTTTCAGATCTAACATAACCTTGAAAATAACCTAAGTTCCCTTTATATACTAGGGAACTCAAAAATCATAAAAGAACGGATCTTGAGGCAAAACAACGCCTGAGAATCTAAAACAATGCCAAAGTC
This sequence comes from Kingdonia uniflora, assembly GCA_014058105.1. NCBI lineage: Eukaryota > Viridiplantae > Streptophyta > Magnoliopsida > Ranunculales > Circaeasteraceae > Kingdonia > Kingdonia uniflora. The sequence continues at coordinate 633,058 of JACGCM010000440.1, read as the reverse complement.
GTTCGAACGACTTTACGATTAATTGGTCTAAAACCCTAGAAACTTTCCTGGTTGTTTGAACTAAAGCCCAACTCGTTCGAACAAAATATGGTTCTGGGCCAAAATTCCAGTGGGATGGAATTTGGTCGTTCGAACGACTCTCAACCTCGTTCGAACGACTTTGATAAAATATCAAATTAACTTAAATATTTTTCGATCATGGTTCCCCCCTTTAGAAGCCTTGAGTTCCTACTCAATCTAGAACTGGAGATGTAGGAACGCGACGATACCCAATTCCCTGTTGTACCACTTCGACTTACTCGGTAGCTAACCCTTCTTCCCAACTCAGAACGATTCAATACCACCCCGTCTTGTAGTATGAACCTTCATCTTTAGAATACCATCCTCTGGCAACGTATCTTCTCTTTCCATCCATAAGTCATCAACTGATGGTAGGTGAGTATCAATTACAGAGTCTTCATCCAAAAGAGACGGCTCAAACAATTTTAAATGCTCGACATTAATCACCGAATACATCTTCATGAAAGATGGTAAATCCAACTGGAATGCATTATCACCAATATTCTTGAGTATCAAAAACAGACCATAACGGATAGGTTTGAGCTTCTTACCTTCCCCCTTAAGCCGTTCCTTACCCAAATGTAACCAATCAAGGTCGCCCTCAAGAAAAGTTCACTCAACCCTATGCTTATTGTGGCGAGTCTTATACTTCGCTTGAGTCTTCATCAACTGAGCTTCAATCACCTCATAAACCTTGTTGATCTTCTCAATAAAACACTGAGCTTTAACCTGCTCCTCTTCCTCCTTCTTTAATGCTGTCTTGTCGCCAAGACTAAATGCCAAATCAAAAGGGCTTTACGACAAGTACCGTAAACAAACTTCAAACAGAGACATTAACGTAGAACCATGAATTGCCCGGTTGAACACAAACTGAAGATACGGTAAACTCTCATCCCAAATCTTAGGATGCTTAGAATGGAATCCCTATAATAAATATACCAAAGTGCAGTTAACGACCTCTATTTGTCCGTCTGTCTACGGATGAAATGCAGTACTTCTCTTCAAGTTAGTGTCTATCATCCCCCATAATGATTTCCAAAAATGCCCCAAAAAGTGGCTATCCCTATCAGAAATAATAGAAGAAGGGAGCCCGAAATACCTTCAGACGTCTCTAAAAAACAATCATGCTGCTCCTTCCCCTATGACCGTCTTCTAGCATGAAATAAGAATAATCATCTTGCTGAATCGATCCACCACCACAAACAAATAGTCATTATTACACCTGGTTATGGGAAAACCACCCATAAAATCCATCGAAATACTCTCCCAAGGTTGACTAGGAACTGGTAATGGTAAGTACAGTCCTATCTTCCTATTAGAAGGTTTCAATGTGTTGTATAACACGCAATCACGAACCACACGAGCAACATCTGCCTGCATCTTTAGCCAATAGACATAACACCGCAAATTCAAAAGAGTCTTCTCAACCTCGAAATGACATACCACCCGGGAACAATGTGTCTCTCAAATCTACTGTAAACGGTCTCCACCCTTAGGAATATATAGTAGACAGCCCTTGCAAATCAAACCATCCTTCAGAACATACTTGCACGTCTTACCTTGCAGCAACTTCTCGTGAATCACACTGAGCTCCTTGTCATCATCATACCCTGAAATATACTCAGAAGGAACAATCGGCTGGATCTGCAAAGCTACCAACAAAGTAGAAATAGTTGGTAATGGGGGTCGAGATAACATATCAGCCATCTTGTTGTCCACTCCTTTCTTATACTTGATCAATAAGGTAAACTGCTGAAGGTACGATATCCACTTCATATGACGAGCTTGCTGAAGCTTGAACTGCGTAGATAAAAACTGTAACGATTTGTGATCAGAATGTACCACGACCTCCTTCCCCAATAAGTAACTCCGTCAATGCCTCATTGATTGATATAACGCGTAGAACTCCTTATCGTAGGTAGGATAGTTACAAACTTCTCCTGTAAACATCTCAGAATGGTAAGCAACCTACCTCCTATCCTGTAAAAGGATTGCCTCCAATGCATAGTCTGACGTATCTGTCTCGACCTCAAAAGGCCACTGCAAATTAGGCAATGCTAACTTTGGTACATCCGTAATCTTCCTTTTTAGTAACAGAAAAGTCTTCTCATGGTGCTCTTCCCACACAAAATGTACCACGGTCTTCGTCAAAGAATGTAACGGTGTGGTTATTTGTGAAAAATGCCGAATAAATTTCCGTAAGTACTGACAAGAACCCATAAAACTCTTCACTTCCGTCACTGTGCGGGGTCTAGGGCGATCAGTAATGACCGAGACCTTCTCAGGATTGACCTTAAGCTCGCTGCTATAAACAATAAAACCCAAATAGACTAGCTCTCATTTCCCAGACTCACACTTCTTCCCGTTTAAAAAAAGTTGTTGTGATCGCAACACGCCCAACACTTTGTGTAAATACCCAAGATGCTCCTCCCATGTACGACTATATATCAAGATATCATCCAAATATACAATCACAAAATCATCAATAAATGCATGAAGTACCTCATTCATTAGCCGCATAAATGTCGTTAGAGCATTGCATAACCCAAAAGGCATCACCAACCACTCAAATAAGCCATGTTTGGTCTTGAACGTTGTCTTCCAAGTATCCTTCTCCCAGATTCTAACTTGATGGTAACTCGACTTAAGATCCAAAGATAAGGGCTACCCAAGATGACTTAACACAAGTCCAATGGAACCACCACACATGTCACTTCGCTAATAAACTTCTTAGTAATCGCAAACTTGAAAGTATATTGTTTAGTGATCTTCAACTCTGCGTCTTTCTGAATCTAACCCAAACCATACGTCTTAGGATGAGCTATAGTAGCCAAACCCATCTTCTTCACCACCACTTCATAAATTAAATTCTTCTAACAACCCAGATCAATAATGGCCTCGACTAAGCTCTGCTTCACCTAAATGCTGACAAAAAATAACTCTTCCCGACTCGCCTCGTCGATTGCTAGAGGTTGCTTAAACATTAGAGTAAGCTTAGGATTTGGCTTATCTATATTTGGAAGATCTACAATCACTACAGCTAGTACACGTTTTTCTTTCTTGCCCTTCTCCTCCTTTGGCAGAAGCTCCGGGTAAAGTTTCTAATATTTATCGGAATGTTGCTCATTAACCTTGCAATGATTACAGATAGTCCCCTTGAATGAAGACCCCTCTCCTTTGGACTCCCCTTTTTAGTCAAATTTTCAATTAGCCTTGTACCATGGCTTGTTCTTGTCGTCTTTCTTGTTACTCTTCAAGTATTTACCTTTAATAGAAATTGCTTTAACAGTAGCGTCCTCGATATTTGCCACATTAAAAAGCTTTAATTCTCTTCGAATGGACTCTGACAATCCCCCCGTATACTTCATGAATACATCGTACTCCTCCACGTCAATATCCAAAACCAATGCTTGGTTATGAAACTTCATAGGGAATTGTTGCACGGATTGCCCAAACCGTTGGCACAAGTTGTGTCATTATTACCATCGCTCCTTTTCATACCCAATTAGATAGAAGTGTTTCCTCACCAAAGCCTTGAATTCCTTCTAACTTAGATTTCTGATATCATGTCATTTATGATAGAACTTCCACCACGTGAGTGAGTGACTTGTGAATTTTAAAGTTGAGAAGCAAATCTTCTGAGCATTGGAATATTCAATAATAGAAAAATAGGTCTCCAACCTATCTAACCAATTATCTAATTTCTCGGCATCGACGGAACCATCAAAAACTGGAATCTCAATCTTATAGCCAAGACGAAGATTACGCATAGGATTAAATGACTTACCAAACCCTGGGTGTTCCTTGACGGATTCGATATCACTAGAATCGCTATCTATCCCCGCATTATCCTCATCTCCATCGACCACCGAAACCCCTTTCTTCTTCCAGCGACCTCGCTCTATCGCCGAAACGGAACCCAATGCGAGGTTTGTGAGACGCGATTATTCTACTAAGTCCCCTACAGTAGAAGTTAGGGTAGAAATTGTTGTTTCCAAAGTCGTGAGTCGATCGCTGGAATCGCCCATCTCTAAATCGTCCTTCTTCTTTAAATTAGGTTTGCGATGGATCTTTAATGGACTCACTAGCTTCTCTTTCATTTGCTTGAGACGATCGCGTATAGAGACCATAAACCACAGTCAACCCCCCGAGAATCCTAACTGGAAAACTGATACCACTTAACCTATAATACGATTGAGAAGCTTTTAGTTAGTAGAGAAACACGAAGAACACCAATTGGATTTGAGAAAAATAAAGAATTCAATTACTAAACAAGCAATTACAATGAAAATCTCTCAAACCCTAGGCTTATCTCAAAACTTTTTTTAGATCTAACATTACCTAGAAAAAAAACCTAAGTTCCCTTTATATACTAGGGAACTTGAAAATCATAAAAGAACAGATCTCGGGGCAAAATAACGCCTAAGAATCCAAAACAGTGCCAAAGTCGTTCGAACGACTTTACCACTAATTGGTCTAAAACCCTAGAAACTTGTCTGGTCGTTCGAACGAAAACCTAACTCATTCAAACGAAATATGACTCTGGGTCAAAATTCCAGTGGCATGAAAATAACTCGTTCGAACAAAAATACAAGTCGTTCGAACGAAAAATGGCTCTGGGCCAAAATTCTAGTGGGATGGAATTTGGTCGTTCGAACGACTCTCAACCTCGTTCGAGCGACTTTGACAAAATATCAAATTAACCTAGATCCTCCTGGATCAATAGCATTCTTTAGAGTATAATTACTTATCATGCTCCTAACTATTTCTATTAAAGTACTATTATGTTTTTCAACTACATTATTCTATTGTGGCGTTCCAGGCATTGTGTGTTGAGCATGGATACCAAGCTTTTCTAAGAGTTTGGAGAATGGGCCAGAGGCATTGATTTGATTCATCGTATCTTCCATAGTGTATACCGCATCTATCTGACCTAATGAATTTTACCTTTTTGCCTAATTGTCTTTCAACCTCAGTAATATATACCTCAACGACATTCACTGCTTAAAATTTTTTACTTAATAAATAGGCACAACCATAACGTGAAAAATCATTAATAAAGGTGATAAAATACTTTTCTTTCATAAAACAGGGAGTGGTAAAATATCCACAAATGTCTATATACATAATTTCAAGAAGCTTGGTACTTCTTATTGCACCCTTCTTGGTGTGTTTGATTTACTTGCCTTTAATACAATCCACACATACGCATCGAAATTTATAAAATCTAGGTTCGAAAGGACCCCATCTTTTACTAATCTCTGCATTCTTTCTTTAGGGATATGCCTCAGTCGTCTGTGCCACAAGATGGATGAATTTTTATTAGTTATGTAATATTTCATTTCAACATTAGGATACAAGGTCAAAAGGGTTTTGGCAAATATGTTAGCAAGATTTAATTTATATAGGCCATCACATAAAACACAAGAACCAATAAAAGCGAAACTCTTAAATAAACTGAAAGAATCGTTCTCAAAATTAAAAGAATATCCATCAAGGTCTAAAAGAGATAAAAAAATAAAAAAAATAATGAGAAATTGAAGGAGCATAGAAGGTAAGCGATAAATCTAAATGATGTCCAGTGTCTAAGAATAAATGAGAGGTCCCCACGGCTTCAACTGAAGCTCTAACTCTATTTCCCATAAATATAAATTTTTCATTTAGTTTTGTGTTTTGGGTCGTAAGGATCAAAATAATTAAAAGCTCATAAATATTAATGCTATGAGTTATAGATAAATAAACATGAGTTAGAATATAGTAAAATAAATAACATAAATTATATTTCGATGATGAAGTAATAATATCATCACAATTCAACCGTTGGGTCTAAACCGTGACATATAAAATGTCCACTCAAATAGTTGTCACATTAATTTAAAATAGCTAATTAAAAGTGTACGCCAAATTAGATAAGGTCCTTCACCTTTGGGTTATTAGTTCCTAAATCAATCCAGAATACATCTTAATTACCATATTTCAATTTATTAATCTTGCGAAAGTCGATCCGCCTTTGGGCAAATCCATAATATTTTGAGATAAATAAATCGTATTACATACTTTTTTTGATATCCATGCATCATAATTGTTAGGTCATTTTGGTGACTTCCAATTGGCCTAAGCCACGAAGTTCAAGTCGATATAACATGGTCAAAACATATGATTTAAGCCTAAGATCAAATCAATAAACTAGAATAATACGAACATATACCGGCATATTAAGTGATCATGGTGCAGTAATCATATTCTACGCAAATCTTAATTTGCCACGTTCTAGAAAAGAAAACCCAGTAATTAAGGAACTTAATCCGACAAAACCTTATTAATAACCACCTTAATCAAAGATCATATATAAATTAAGATTACGAAATCTAAGGCTTTGATAGTTGTCCAAGCTAACATCAACATACAATTAAAATAATTGGTGTAGTAAACCCTACTACTCTGCATGTGAAGTTTCTTTATCCATACAATCAAAATTGATCTATTTCCATAGTCCATATGATGGAATAATGAGGCTGGAGCATCTTAATTATTAACAAAGTTGTTACAAGTTCATATTTATAAACACATCGGCCTTCTTTAATGATTTATAAAATACATACAAAATATTTAACGAAGATGAATAATAAAAACTCAAATTAATCTTTAAAACTTAGATTATAGAACTAATCGAAAAATGGAAAATCACAAAAGACCAAACAAAGCTCATGATACCACATGTTAAAACATAAAGATCTATAAATGTTAGAGATCTAATAAGGATCTAGGGCTATTGCGATAATCACGGTAAATATAAAGCGGGAACATAATTATACGATGATCTATAACTTAGACTTGTTCTTGAATGTCATCGTTGGCAACTTGTGATGAATACTAGGTTTTCTATCCCTTAATCTTTTCTTTTTGAGATAGTGCTTTAGTTGATGGGCTAGACACACTTATATAGGTAGAGAGAAGACCTAGTTTCCTATTTTAATTTGGACTACTTTTTATCAAAGTAAAGAGTTGTAGGACACCCAAACCTCATTAACCAATATGATTAATTTCCTATTAGGACTTGGATCATCATAATTATAAACCGATAATTACTAAAGAACCCCAACTTATGTAGGCCATAATAAGTCATACAGTAGTGAGTGAAGTTGGTGTTTTTCTGTGGTGATAATGGTAGTGGGAAAATAAGGGTAGATGTTATGGTGAGGGACGATGACGTTGTTAACGTAGGTGGAAATAGCGGTAGAGGGGATGGAGGTAGATATTCTGGTCAGTAAGGTTAGTTGTTATTATTATGAGGTATGGAAGTGGATGTTACGGAAAGCGTGGCTGGTTGCTACGGCTGTGATAATACTTGCCCTAACCATAAGCGCAAGAGACAGTCTCTTAGAGACCCCGATAATTTATGTAAATTTGGGGTCTCTAAATGGTTAAATAGTACTAAAAAAGTTCCCCAAAAATATCATAAAATTAAGTTGCTTTACTTGTTTAACTTTATTGATCTCATCATAATGTCAAAGGTTTAAATTCTCACCATGTTAACAAATTTCATCAGTTTTTTACAAGAAAATATATACTATAAAAAAAATCCCCGGCAGGGGGTCTCATTTTTAGACCTCGTCTAGGGCTAACCCTGGCCCTGACGAGTTAAAAGATTTATTGTCACAATATTCGCAAAATGTAAAGAAATGTCCCATGCCATTATTGTTGTCGGTTCTCTTTTGTTGACAAACACAATAACTACACAGAAGATGAGAAAATTGCATAACAATAGTTTCTTATAGTTTAGAAACAATCTTGATCTCTTACATATAATGATAATTCCTTATCTCATCTACATTAATTTTTCCCTACCACCAAAAATCAGGTTAATTGTATTGTGGGATTTTTCTAACAAATTATAATATAAAGTTTAATTTGAGGATTTTAAAAGGATACTAGTATTGTTGCACGCTCGCAACCCCACTTTTCATGCACGTTTGCACAACTTTCTCACTAACCGATGCTATTGTTCATAATGTTTTCACTAAAATAATAACTTTGATTTTTCTTATTGTTTGGCAAACATATACTATAGTAATTTGTACTAAAGTTGGGGAAAAAGTAAAGTTTTAATCTTCGTTTGTGAGAAAAGATGAGGAGGGAGACGTAGGACATGTGATTGTTGGAATCGTAACCACAATTGATTTTCTTCCACTCAAATCTCAATTTGTTGTATTTGTTAGGAACAAAAGTGATCTTTACTAATTGCTTAATCTGGTACACAGTCACACATAATATAAAAAGGAAGATTAGCCTTTATTATGATGAACTGGTTAAGTTACAGAGATTATAGCCCTAAGGATGTATATATATGAGGTTACAACAGGTCTCTAAAACTCTCCCCACAAACCCTAGGTTTAGTAGGTTGGGTTAGAAATTGGTGGGTCATCCCAACCTAGTTTGAGCACTCTCCCTTAGGATATCCCACATCTGGAAGTCTTTCCTCATTCAAACATTGCCTAGTAAAACCTTTTTGGGTAAAAAGCTATGCAAGAAAAGAGTATAATCCTATGTAATAGATGAGTGGTAGACGCGTATAACGTTGCCTCATCAAAACCTCTAGCTAGTAAAACCCTTGGGAAAAAATACACTATCATGAAAAAAGTATAATACGCATGTGCCCACATTAAGGGGAAACTACTTCCCTTGACATAGTTATAAACTTTGTATGTATCAATTTCTTAGACATAGAGTATGCAAGAGCCTTTGTGAATACATCTGCTAAGTGGTCTGCTAACGTACTTTAACACTATCAATTTCATTCGCCTTCTATAATTTGTGAGTATGAAAAAACTTTGGTAAAATATGTTTGGTTTTGTCATCTTGAATAAAGCCTTCGCTGACTTGAGTGATGCAAACAACATTGCCTTTGAAGAGAGTTGTGGGTTTCTTTTGGACAAAATGTAGTCCACAAGTTATGTTGATATGATTCACCATAGAGCGTAACCAAAAGTATTCTCTACCATTTTCATGAAGTGCAAGAATCTCTGCATGGTACGAGGACGTAACAACCACCGTTTGCTTCACTAATTTCTATGAAATTGCCGTATGTCTATACATAAACATAACACATCTGGGAATGACCTCTATGTGGGCCTGACAAGTATAATGCATCGGCATACCCTATAATTTTACGTTTACCACTTTTTGGGTAAAATAAACTCAAGTCTATTGTGTCAGTTTCAGGTACCGCTGAATGTGCTTAATCATATTCTTGTACTTTTGGGTAGGTGTAAAACTGTGGCAAGCCAAACAATTCACTGTGAATGAGATATCAGGTTTAGTACGCCCGACTAAGTATAACAAAGTATCGATCACTCCTAGATATGGCACCTCAGGCCAAAGAGTTCTTCTCCCTCATCAGGAGGGCAGAATATGTCATTGTTCACTTTTAGGTGATGAATTATCATAGGCGTGTTCAAGTTATGAGTTGCATCCATATCGCCTATTGAACGAGTATACCACTACCAAAATATTTGATCTGCAAATCATCACAATACATGGTTTCCTAAGGTATTTTATTACAAATTTGTTTCTAAGATATTCGACAACTCTCGTGATCTCTTCCAAAGTTTTGATAATATTCAAATCATCTAGTACACGGTTATGATGACTAAGCCAGTATTTGTGGTCTTAGTGAGAATGCATGGGAAGATAAGACTATTTACAAAGTCCTCGGCCTTTAAATACTCAGTTAGCTTACTGTGCCATATGAGCCCTGATTGCCAACAATGACTTATCTAGTTTTATTACATTTGCATCTCGTGCATTGGGCTTAATTACTTCTAGAAGCTTATACCCCTCAGGTTATTTTTCTATAGATATTTGTAATACATAACCTGGTCGGGTATCTACAATTGTATAGTCAATAGGTGGTTTCACCATTGATGAACTGGCTACACCATTTAGCCAGATCATGTCCCTTATTCTGTTGCCCGTCAGCTCAAAATATTTACATCCAACAGTTTATCTGCGCTTACTACGTGAGTCTTAGATTCATTTACGTGAGGCACACAAGTTCCCTAAGAACGTCCAGCTGTATAGGTGCATTACTTGCAGGTATGCACCTTGGTCACTCTAGCAGTATCATTGAATGTACCTAAGCAATTTATCTACGTCCTGTTGCGAGTGAAGAATCTGTTAGACCTTATTGTCACTTTATTATTAAAAGGGATTTAGATGAGGCAATGATGGTGTTTTAATCCCAAGTTAACTTTTGAACTTCTACGATATTATCTTCCATATCTCTCCTAATGTCAGGAAAATCGTCTTATCAGAGTGATAATCTGCTATATACTAAATACATCGTTAGTGGGTTTCAAATATATAAAGATAGATGACGAATCGTAACCTACATAAATACCAGGCTGACGTTGGGTACTCAACTTCGTGTATTATGGAGGTGTATTCGACATCAACACGACATATTAAGATGTGCGCAGAAGGGCGATACTGGGTTCTCACCAAGTTATTAGTTGCTTTGGGAAATGCTCTATCAGTAGAACTTTAATCTGTGTTGTAGGGAGAAAGAATGCGTAAGCAAGAATGCATACCCACACACTAGCCAGAGGAGTGTATTTGAAAATCATTCCAATACTATTTTTAATATTTAGACGTGGGTGCAATAAACCTGGCTGTCATTTCCTCATATCGTCTCTACTTGATAATCAGTATCATGTAAGTCCCTAGCCAATTCTAATTCGACTTACTAGCATATAAAGTAGACTGGATATCTAATATTATACCACTAGGGAGTAATAACGTGGTACCTCCAGTGCCTTCTATCGTGTTGGGCAGGCCAGTAATAGTTATGACATCCTAGATGCACAAGGTCAAAGAAAAGAAATATTTGCATATTTCAAAAGGTATCGAGTGCATGGTACTACTGTCTTTGTGACATGTGCCGCTACTAATCCGATTATCGGCGAACGCTCTATGAGCAGATAGATCTATTGGGCATGTTGTATATAGCAAATCAAAGTATTATACATAGAATTTAACTACTTTTGAAGTAATAAATTTAAACGTAATCATAGAACAAGTGAAGCTAACAAGTGAAGAATTTCAACTCAATCAAAGGTATTACTAATGAAGTATAACTACTACTCGCAACAAGCAAAGTTACTACTAGGCTCTCTAAGTGACATCACTCATCTTTTGAGACTCTGCTATTAATCACTATTGAACATGATTCATACCTACGTAGGTATCATGGAATAAATGTGGATGAAAACTCTGTACTTACAATGTCTACCCCAACAAAAGTCACGTGATAAGGTCGGGGATGATCTTTTTGGATTGTTTAGGGTACCTTGCAGTCCCGCACCCAGTACTCTACTCTTCTATGCCCAGCTTCTAATTCTTCCTTTTTCACTTTGGTTCATAGGTAAACTTTGTATTCCCTTTGCATAATTATTGGTGGCTAAAATATCAATCCTGCCAATGTAACCACCTCTCGCCTGCCATGGCTGCGATATTGTATGACTCAGACACATGCATATGCTTAGAAAGCATGAGCTTGTGGTTTTCAGCCAACAACTATCATTTTAGTCAGGAATGAGTAAAACTCAAATCAGGTAGTGAACTATCAAATATTTGCTCGAAATCACAATATTTAAAGCGTGGGAAGTTAATAAAATATTATGAATAATGTTATTTTCCACAACTATTTCTCCAAATAACATCATAGAAGTGTTGTACTACTGAAGCGTAGTGATATGTAATATAATCAAAGGTAATCTATTATCAGGTCTTCATGAATATGGGGGTGGGAGTGCAATCAAAGCGTAGACTTTATTGACTAGGGACTCGTTGCTTTTAACAATAGTCATGTCCAGATTCTACAGAGGCATATGGATCTCAGTATCCATGCAAGTCAAGTTTGATGGTACAAAATGGAGTTGCAGTATGGGTAGGCAGTCAATGTACCGAGTGTCGCCAACATCTGTTATGCATGTAAATAAATATCAGTATTAGTATTTGATAAACATTTTCGGCATAAGGAAGTTCAGAGTATTTAACGTAATGATTTCCAATTATTATTTGTAGATGAACATTGTTCATGTCCTAATACTCATGAAACGCTGCTAAATCATGCATTTTCCTTTGTAAATAATTGATCTTAACATTGAAGTGTACTTTAATAGGGTCTTAGCCAAGGCAGCTATTAAAATTTTTACGATGTTGTCCTTATCTAACCACTAAGGGTGTTCTAAGGCCCAAATTTTTGTTATGAATATGTGAGGATATTAGATGTTTAGTAAATGAATAGTTTTATTGCCGAATTATGTTGAGTTTCTAAGGTAAGTAGATAAATCCTATCTTAGAACTATCTAGGAGTATATGAGGTTACTATTATGGCCTATATACATCGAGATGTTATCAGGTAACATATAATTATATATAGATACAAAAAATAGGATTCTCGGATGCCATGTTTTTAGGAACAAGACTAGGTCAATACTACATTGAGTTCTCAATAATGTGTTGGACATTAGAGTGTATTTGGGGTAAGTTGTATCTGAATTAGTCTTTGTTACGTATTATCTCTGACACTAGGCCATAATAACTAGAATCTAGGGGAATACAGTTTTTGCAATCTTACTAGCTATCGTAAGAGACTAAGTAGGTCAAAATATTTTACTTATATCTACTGTAAAAGGGGTCATACAAAACTATAGTGTGCATATCCCTATAAAAATAATTAAAAAAATAATTAAAAGTAGAGTCCTCCAGGAAGTCAAAGCAGATCTAGAAACTGGGTCTGAATCGGGTTCAGACTAAGTCTGGACTGAGTCAAACCGGTTCTGGAACAAGTCTGGGTTAGGTCTAGACTATGGTTCAGCCTGGACCGAGTATGGGCCAAAGCTGAACCGGGTCTGGACCAGTGATGTGTCACAGTATCGGTCTGACACATATCAAAACATTAGTCAGGTACGTCAACATTAAGGGGCCCTCGTTGCTAGGTCAGCATGGCACGTGGCTGATATGTGGCGACGCCACTTCAATTTAGTGGGTCTAGAGTGCGCCGCATTAGTATGACACCTGGCCAGACATATGGTAGTCCCATGTCAGCTCATGGGGACATGGCCTGATATGTAGCAGTACCACGTCAGCTCATGGGATTCAAAAATGTCACGTCATCATGTCCTGTGGCTTGATATGTAACAAAGCCACATCAGTGCCACATTAGGACAATGGGGACTTGAGTGTCATGCTACGCCATCTGATGTGTGGCAGGCCACATTAGTTAGGTATGTGCCTTAGCCCAAGGCACGTCAATGAGTGGGGTTACACCACCTTTACGAGTGGGGACACGCCACATTGGTGAGTGGAGTCATGCCTCTTGTAATGACATGTCAGCGCTATAGGCCTGGGCCGCATCAACATTGATAACATTAGCAAGATGACACGTGCCATCGACGCGTCAACCCTTCTTACATCAATATGAGGTCAGCAGACCTGGTCCATGTGATGTCAATGAATCTGGAAACCTAGTTTGCAGACGTCAGTGTGATGTCAGTCACTGTTGGGTTTGGTGGTTTTACTGCGACTTTTGGCCATTTTTGCGGTGAATGAGACAGTTCTACGGTGACAAAAATTATACCCATGCGATCGTGGGAAATCAGGATTTACAACAAAATTGTTACCGCTAAACAAATTTGTTGAAAAAAAGCCCTAAAATACCTTTAAAAACAATCATTGGATAAGGGTAAGGATGTAAAATGGAATTTATTGAGAATGAATACTTCAATAGCCCATTGGTATTTCAATCATAATGTTTTTTTTATAAAAAACAAATTTACAAAAATAGGGACACTAGTTACTAGAGTGGTATTTGCTACAACAATATCTGTTCTTGGCCGAAATGAAGGTGACACAAGAATTCCTATTTTGTTGAGTTCCCCGGGTTAATTTTATTTATCGTCATTTGCAATAACAAGTATCTACTCATTGACATCAATATGGATATTTGTGCATGCGATCACATCAAGTATTCTGAAGAAAATTTCCAATCGAAATTACAAAAAAAAAGTTATCATTTAGGTTTGTCGCGCACTATGCATTTAAAACCACAACATTTCTAAAGTTTATGTTAGAATATATTATTATATTTAATTAACAGTCATTATACATTGATACCTATGATATTAAACACATTTATTTGCTACTCATTCATCTTCATAACATCTTCATAATATATTATTATATTTTTATTTGTACTGATATTTGTCATTAGAGTTGGTATTGACCATACACAAGGTGTTTTCATTATTCTCCGTCTCACAAAACATAATTCTGAAATAGGCAACTTTGTTTTCTTCAGCGAGAATGTTGTCGTGCAGTCATTTCATTATTGCATAGCTTATAGCTTCTTTCGTTACAACGTCAATGGGGAAATATTGCTCAATGTGCACCTTAGCCTTAATTGCCTCGATACCACCGTTGTAATACTTTTTATTACTTGTTATCAGGGGCGGATCTAGGAGTGGGCTGGCCCGGGCTCCAGCCTGGGGCCACTTTTGGGGGAAAGGAAAAAATTGCACCTATAGAATCTCTAATTCAAGCCTAAGTTAAAATCTATATATTTTTATACAATACAAATAAAAAATAGTTGTCTCCTTGGTGGCTGGTATTAAAATTTTGTGTCTCAAGATTCTAAGTTCGTTTCCCACGTATGGCAAAATTTATAATCATCTACCCTTTTCTTTTAAAGAGATTTGTAAACGAAAAAACATTTTATCTGTGTGTATAATGTTTCCAAAGTAGATCTTTTTGTGGACAATATTACCACAACTTTGGAAAAATTAGCTAGAAAACTGTATCGGAGTACTACTGCAACTACCTCCAAAAAAATCCAAGGTTTCGCCCCCTATGCTAACCTCAGCCCCCTTAAATTAAGTCACGTGATCCGCCTCTGCATATTATGAGGACCTGCAACCAGGGGCGGAGCCACTTGAGAACCGGATCTGCCCCCACTCACTTTTCTTCAAAAAAAGAGCTTAGTATACAGAGCTTACATATACAAAAAAATAAATAAATAAATTGTTCTTCTTCCTCTGTGAATCTGTGATTGTTCTTCCTCTGTGAATCTGTAATTGTTCTTCTTCCTCTGTGATTGTTCTCAAAAAAAGATGAAAGATGTGAATTGTTCCTCTATGAATCTGTAATTGTTATCAAAAAATTTCCTCCAAATTCTCCCCACCTCCAAACCCCTCTTTAAACCCATACCTCTATCAATTTCAGCCCCAAATCCCTAATTTCAATCGAAAACTCCAACCCCCATTACACAAAACCCTCCAAATCAAAGCAATCGACGCAGCTCAACCTTATGATCTCGAATCCAACCTCAATGCCCGCTTCATCCAATCCACAAAGCTCAAAATCGGCATCATTGGGTTCGGTAACTACGGAAAATTCCTCGCTAAAACCCTAGTTCAACAAGGGCACAAGGTATTCACTCGATGTCGCGAAGAAATTGGGGTTTCGTTCTTTTCGGACCCGCATGATCTTTGTGAAGAACACCCAGAGGTAATTTTACTTTGTACCTCGATTTTATCAACTGAAACTGTTCTTTGAGGGTTACCATTACAGAGATTAAAGAGAAATACCCTTTTTGTTGATGTTCTTTCTGTGAAAGAGTTTCCAAGGAGTTTGTTTTTCAGGATTTTACCTAAGGATTTCGATGTGTTGTGTACTCACCCAATGTTTGGACCGGAGAGTGGTCGAAATGGGTGGAAAGGTTTGCCTTTTGTGTATGATAAGGTTAGGATTGGTAGGGATGAGTCGAGGGTGAATCGGTGTGAACGATTCTTGAATATTTTCGTGCAAGAGGGTTGTAGAATGGAGGAAATGTCGTGTAAAGAGCATAATAAAAATGCTGCAGAGTCGCAGTTTATAACTCATACTGTGGGGAGGGTATTGGAGAAGTTGAGGTTGGAGTCGACACCGATTAATACGAAAGGGTATTAGACGCTTTTGAATTTGGTGGAGAATACGTCAGGGGACAGTTTTGATTTGTATTATGGGTTGTTTATGTATAATCATAATGCTATGGAGCAGTTGGAGATATTGGATATGGCGTTTGAGGCGTTGAAGAAAGAGTTGTTCGAGCATGAGAATAAAGATTTTGGAGTTACGAAAGAGAAACCTCTGTTGCCTTTACTACTTGAAAATGGTAAATCACCACCACCAATTCTTGAGTTGCTGCTGCTGTTCCAATCGACTCTGGTTCTTCCTGCTGTTCGAACCTGTTCTTGAGTTGCTGCTATTCCAATCAAACTTGCTGCTGTTTGTTGTTAGCAACCAAGTTACTACTTGCTGCTGTTTGTTCTTTGCTCTTAGCAACCGAGATACTCCTTACTGTTACAAAAGAACTACACTTTGCTGTTTGTAATACTTGTTACTTGCTACTGTTGTTGCTGTTTCTAAAACGGAGTAATACTTGTCGCTGGTGTTTCCAACCGGAGTAATATTTGCTGTTGTTTGTTACCGGTTCAGAGTACTGCTGCTGCAACAACTTTGGGAAAGCTATTTACAGGTTCTTCACAAATTATTTCAATAATTTTAAAGAGTATTTCGACAACCCCAAACCCCAAAAAATTTCCTGCCCCCCCTGACCAATAATCCTGGCTCCACCACTGCCTGCAACGCATTATGGATTTTAGTAATTTTATAAAATGTTTCATTTACAGATATCATAAGAAAATTGTGTTAAAATTAATTTTACCCATAATTTGGGAAAACAAAAACATCAATCAAAATATGTGAAATGAGTACTAGAAGATGAGTATCAACCCACAAAGACTTAGGTGCCTACTCCTAAAAACAACGCAAAATCTTAAAAAATATGGTCTTATAACAACACAAATTAAATTTTCTTTAATAGACGAGGGATTATCATAATTAGTGGTTTAGAATTGTATGATTTTGATGTCATAGGTTGTACTCAAAGGTGATGACGAGGTTGGTCGAGAGAGAGAGAGAGAGCTACTTCAACAATTTTTTATTTGATTTGGAGATTTTGGTGGGAAATGAGGAAGATTTATTTTTAGAGGGGTGAAGAAAACTTTATGTTCGGTTAAATAATTCTACATATCCCACAATTTCTTGAGGGAACAAGGACCTAATCCCAGCTCCCAAGAGTCAGTGAAATGGTCTTTTAAAGAAATACCCCACATCTGAATCATTTAAACTTTAGTTAAAAAACTTCAAAATTAATAACTATAATTTTATCCTAAAATCTGAGCAATAGGAATGACTATAATAATCTTAATAGAGACATATTGTTCGAGAATTTGTTGTTAAGATACAATATTTATAAATAAAAAATTTATATTTTCCCCCTTGGAGCTCGTCCCTTACCGTGTCATAACTTGTATGACAAAAATGTTATTAAACGAGTGAGTATTCTCCCCATCTCCTCCATCTCAAATACTCCATCAAATTAAAATGGCTCTGAGATGAAAGGCTTA
This sequence comes from Kingdonia uniflora, assembly GCA_014058105.1. Classification (NCBI taxonomy): domain Eukaryota; kingdom Viridiplantae; phylum Streptophyta; class Magnoliopsida; order Ranunculales; family Circaeasteraceae; genus Kingdonia; species Kingdonia uniflora. The sequence goes on along the minus strand of JACGCM010000440.1, from coordinate 615,488 downwards.
AATGGTTTTGAACTATGTCCGACCACTCTCTAGAAAAACTAATTTGTCAGAGGGAAATAATTGAAGTATAGTAGAGCGTAAAATATGAAAAAATAGAACTTATCATCTCCATTATATAACTTCACTTAGTTGCCCACCAAAGAAAGCTAATAAAGTAGAAAACGAATGATGGTACACTTGGTTTCAATTCTCATAGATTTTTTTTTCAAAAGGGCAGGCGTGAAATCATACCAATAAAATATACGCTAAAGTGAGAGATTCGGAATTACCGGTGAACACATGGTAATGTGGCTTCCTTCTTAGAAGGGATGTCCATGAAGTTAATATGCCTCTCCAATGCTACTCAACCATTGAGGAGTTTAATAACAAAATAATATTCGTGATCGAGGTTGACCTCATTACCAAGGAGAAGCATCCATTTTCGACAACTAAGATTCACTCGTTATTGAGGAATTTTTAAGAGAATGGTGCGCCATGCGCAGATAGAAGCATTGTGGTACAAGATTCGAAACTTATGACAAGAGATAATCTTAGCTGAAATTTTAACACTCACCAATGGAATGACGCCCGGGAGAAAATTTGTGAGAAAAATGAAAAAAAATCAATAATTACGTGTCATAATTGAAGGCGGATTATCTCCTAGGAAACCAAGAGTTGGAACGCAAAGGGCGTGTTTTTAACTTTGGAAGTGTAGAAGATACTGATACAGCCAAAAGCTACGGTGAAGCTTTCTTCTTGGGAAGATCTACTGTAATAGAAAACCTCGTAGTTCGGTGTGGAGCTAACCCCAAAGGAACATATTTGACGATTAATAACCGTATTGCATATATTGAGAGAGTATGCATGCATACTATTGGCCGTAATTATATTTTCTTTACAGGCGTGAGTTATGAGCCACCTAATTAAGTTGGATTACAAGGTCTTAAAAAAAAAAATTAAAAAAATTAAAGCATTTTTTTAGTAATATGAAATTAATAGCTATAATTTTATCCATAAAAATTGAAGCAATAATTTAGCAATGACTATCTTAATAATTTAAGTATAGATATATATTTTTAGAGAATTCATCGTTAAGATAATAAAATTTATCAATTTTATATTATTTTTTCCCCTTGGGGCTCGTGCCTTAACCCCGCCACTAGTATGACGCTAATATTATTAAACGAGTGAGTGTTTTCCCCCTCTTCTTCATTTCCAATCACTTCTTCATCATTCTTGTAGAAGCATGCTCACGCTAACCACGAGGCTCCCAGGTCATGGGATGACCTCCCAACTGATAGATTAGCACGTCTTAGGAGGAGCTCTTTAAACGACATACGGGCCACGACAAAAGCAATTCATACCGATGAACACTTTACTCCATGCCCACATGAGTTCTAACTGTTGTAAAACCAATAACTTTTCGACATATATATCTGACGTAAATGAATATATGTGTTGTATTTTCTTAAAAATATCATCTCAGTTTACGACACAAATAATAGTCGAGCTTCACATAGTTTGTGATATTTGTTTTTGTCATATTTGAAATAGCCTCTTAAAAACATAAAGCACTCCTTCCAGAGTATATCTCTTTCTCTCTCTCTTTCTCCCTCTCTCTCTCTTTTTCTCTCAAGCTCTCATTCAAAAAACCCTAAAACTAGTTATGTCTGTCTCGTGGTTGCAAAAATCTCGATTCTTAGCTAGACATTTATCTTTTTGAACTAGAAGATCTTGTGATTCTTAAACCCTATTGGTTCTAATTTATGAATTTATTGCTATTATACTTAACGTCAATTAAAAGGGATCCTTGAGATATTTTCAAGGTTGCTTATGGTGCAATTGGTTTGCTTGTTTGCTTTGTCTGAAGCTTAAGATGAAGAGAAGTATGTCTTCGAGGCTGGAGTTTCAAGCACCACCCTAGATATTTTACAACGATTCCCAAAGCTGGCAAGTACACTTCATCTTATCGTATAATTGAGATTCAAGTAAGTTTGTTTTATCCCTCAAAATCAATCTCCCCCTTCTTTGATTAGCTTAATTAGGTTTAAAATTCGTATTAATTTGGTCAAAATTGAGGTCTAATGGTTCTACATTTTGGTGTTTGAATCAAAAGTTGAAGCTTTCAGAGAGAGAGAGAGAGAAAGAGAGGGTGCTTGAGCTTCTTGAACTCGATATAGGTGAATTATGTTTTGATTCTCTAAAATGGTCTATTTTATTTAGAGGGTTTTCTGACATCTGGTGATTGGTCGTGTTCATATACGAAACTACCCCTGTGTTTTTAAGTAAAGGAAGTATGGTAAAATGGGTAAAATTGTAAACTTATAGCTCCATCTCTCTCGATCGCTTCTCTCTCAATCCTCTCTGATCTCTCTCTCCCTTTCATCTTCTCTCTTTCTTTTTAAATCGTCGAACTCTTTCTGAACTTTTCATTTTCTCTCTGAAACACAGTCTCTCTCTAATGGTGCCTTCGAAGACGAACCCACCACGAACACGAAAGAGGGTCAATGTTGTTGAAACAACGACTTCAGTCTCCCTCAAATGCGCCAGATATGGAAGCGCTTTCACCAAATGGTAATCTAACCAAACCCCACTCTCTAATCACTGATTTCTTTCCATTTTGATTTTAAATCAATCTTAATTTGAGGTTTTGTTTTGTTTGATTTTTACAATGATGAGTGTCAGAAAGATGTTCCCGTTGTTCTCATCAATATGCATAATTGTGGCCTTGATTCTAACATCAAGATGAACTTAGGTACCCTTTTGATTCAATTGTTGTTTGATGTGAAAAAAGTTCCCAATTTGTGAAATTAGGGTTCTTATTTGAGAAGCCCCAATGTATAAATTGGTGTTGTTGTTAATTTTCAGAGGCTTAAGTTATCGAAAGGGTGTCTAAAGCTAAGAAACCAGTTCAAAGGTAACCCATTAGATCTGAAATTTGTTTGGTGTTAATGGTTTTGATGAATTGGGTATCGTTGATTTACTTACTGTTTTATGTAAAAAAATTATAGGAAGAAGGGAACATCATCATCAGCTTCAAAGACGAAGAAAGCTAAAGATCCCAATGCTCCAAAGCGACCTCCGACTGCGTTTTGTCCTTTTCATGTATGTTCTATGTTAACACAAAATACGAGAACACAAATTTTTTAACTTATGTGTACTGCTTTTTTTACAGATCCATCTAAAGCAAACAAGCATTCTGCCTATTCCCTTCTTCTTGCTGAAAACATTTGCAATAAATATGGAGTAAAGGTTTGTTCTTTTGCAATTACTCAAAAGTACTAGCTTATATTTTGACAATTTCCTTATCAACCATAATAACTAATTACACTGACAGATAAAATATTGAAAAAAACAATAGTAATGGCAAAGTGTTTGAATATACAGATTTTATGTGATCTACACGCAAGCCCCCAAGGATTTATAAGATTCCTTGAAGTGCATGTTATGCAAACCTACTATTACTGGTTGCAGTCTCTTGTTCTTTTTGCTATTTCAGACCAAGAGTGCCTTTGTGCTTTGTAAGTTCCCTAAATTTCTAAGTAAATATAAACCGGAATTGGTGCTTATGCAGGATTCATGTCCGACGTATGCTTGCACAAATTTATAGTGTCCTTGGCTATTAATCTTGAGAAATGACCCGGTTTAGCCCTTATTTTTATTTTTGTTGTTGTTGGAAGGTAGTATTTTATTGATGAATTTCTAAAGAAATTACAAAGGGGAGGACCTACACCTTAGCCCCATAAATAGAACACTCATTTTCTCAAATATGCTAATCCAATTTTATCAAGGTTGTAAGCTGCCCTTACCTCTTTAGATAAACTGTTGATGTGCCCATGGAGTTCACTTACCTGTTGGCTTTCTTCTTTTGCTAGACCATCAGGGGTATGATTACCTTCTCTAAAAATATGCTGCAACTGAAGTGCTGATGTCTTCGAATCTTTATCACCCTTTGCCATATACCAGCATATCTACTAGGAACTTGATAACCTTTGTTATACCAGTTGGAGACTACTTCGGAATCAACTTTAACTATGAGAGCCCCCCCCCCCCCCCCCCCCCCCCCCCCCCCCCCACACCCATTTTGTTGACAGTGTTGCAGACCTAACAAAAGAGCATATATTTCTCCTTTAGTGTTAGTACCAGAGCCCAATGCAGCTGAAAATGCAAATACTATTTCTCCTTTGTAATTTCTTACTATACCTCCTGCACCACAAACACCATTTACACTTGATCCATTAGTATTCTGTTCGAAAAATCCTGCAGGTGATTTGATCCATCTCACCACAGTCACCCTTCTATGCAATGCTTTTATGTTTTGGAGCTGTAAGAAATGGAGATGGAATCTGAATATTTGTTTGCAGCTAGCAGGGCTGAGTTTCTCATACGTTCCTGTAAACAATTAGCAATACTAAGTATGATTTTCTCCAATCTAATCTCGACTAAATCATATCTGAAATTGCATCTTGCCTTCCATATTTCCCAGCAGATTATTGTAGGAAGACGTTACTATTTGTTGTTTAGGGATGATTTTAGGAAGACGTTCAAGGAAACACATCCAGGCAACAAGAGTGCTTCAGTGGTACGATGGATCAATTCCTAACCTCTTAATTTAGATATCATCTATGAACTAATTTTGGTTTTGCTAAATTTGTCAAAGGTTGGTAAGGAAGGTGGTGGGGCGTGGAGAGCAATGGGGGAGGAAGTAAGTGCCAATAACATCCATCCTTAATGTATTTACGTGATTATTTGATTTATCTTTAATCTATTGAATGTTTTAAGAGAAACAAACTTATCTAGATAGAGTTGCCGAGCTTAAGGAGGAGTACATTGTTGCTATGGAGAAATATAAGGCTTATAATGAGAATGATGAAGTAGAAGTTATAGAAGTAAGTCTGGTTTAAATGGTCACTTTGTTGTTTAATTTTGGTTAGTTAGTAATGGACTAATAATGGTCATCTTTTTAAAACTTGTAGGATCAAGCAGCTTCAGATAAAGACGAAGAGTAGTTGAAGACGTGAGAAGGTTAATCGATATTAATTAGGTTCGTCCTTTACTCTTAGCGTGAAGGTATTTGTAAATGTCAAAGCTAGCGTCGATCCCGAGTGCTTAGCGGTATACTAGTTTAGATATCATCTACAGTATGAACTATGAACTAATTTTGGTTTTGCTAAATTTGTCAAAGGTTGGTAAGGAAGGTGGTGGGGCGTGGAGAGCAATGGGGGAGGAAGTAAGTGCCAGTAACATCTATCCTTAATGTATTTACGTGATTCTTTGATTTATCATTAATCTATTGAGAAACAAACTTATCTAGATAGAGTTGCCGAGCTTAAGGAGGAGTACATTGTTGCTATGGAGAAATATAAGGCTGATAATGAGAATGATGAAGTAGAAGTTATAGAAGTAAGTCTGATTTGATTGTTGCTATGCATAGTTTATGTCCTTAACTTTTCTATGGATTCTTGAAAATGAACTTTGCATTAGACTTGTTTGAAATTGTGTATTATTTGTACTTTTTATGGTGATTAGCTTTTGTATGATTTGATTTTTGTATGGACTACGAGCTCAAAATGGATAGAGCGCTAAAAAATTGAGAGGTTGATGGTTCGAATCCATCTAGTCCAAAATTTTGACAGGGTAATTATTTTTCTTAAATGCAACATATATTTTTGTCGTGTATGGTTAATTTTAAATGATGTTTTCCCCGTGAAACGACAAAAATAACGACATATATACTTGTGGTTTATGTTAAAATTAAATGACTTTTGTCTTCTTGAAACGACAGAAAGCACAACATTTATAAGCGTCGTATTTTTATAAAGAACAACATATTTATATGTCGTAAAATCACGACATTTATAACTGTCGGCAACAATAACGACTCCATATTTGGCAACAGTTGTTAGCGACAGAATATAAGTCGTTAATTAGACAATAATGACAGTTATATCTGTCGCTAATAGTTATATTTGGAGACGTGTCAAGCCCAAAATGGATAATCACATTTTGTTATATTGGCATCGTTTGCGTCCTCGCGACTAAACTTTACACAAATGAGGACTAGTAAAGCGTAGGACAAGAAACAAGTATATATCATCTAACAAAATGCGTCAACTTGGAATAAATATGTCCAAAGGGCAAATAAACACATTCAACAATTCCCAATGGTGCAAACAGTATTAATCAAATGTTACAACATAGCTAATGCATGCAGTACAGAAAAGCTTAAAGATAATAGAGCTACGGGGAATGGCTCGTTTCGGTAGCCGTTGTAGCATCCTCGACAACAACCTCAGCCTCTTCCTCAGCGGTGATATCCTTTTCAAAAGCCATTGGAACAGAACCTTGCCGACAGGAGTACCCGAGGTAACACAGCTCGGGGACATCTGGGGTAACCGTAGAGTAAGCAAAGGGGGAGCAACCGTAGCGACCCACCAGTCAGTGGACAAATGGAACTCTTTTTCAGCATTGGCCAAGTTGTCCACGAGCTCCCCCACGCAGCCCTGTAAGTTAGCCGACACTACCATTTCCCCCTCGAGCTGCTCGGGAGAACCTGCTCATCCACTTCCTTTTCCAAACCCTGGCTCTTCACGCAGCCATTGGCGGCCTCCATGTCCCACTGAAGCATCACCTTCTCTTCCTCGAGAACTTTCTTCTCCTCTGCCAACACCTACGTTTCGTCGGCCACATAATTTGCCAACTCGCGCTAAACCGCTTCTTTGATAAGCTCCTTCTGGTGGGCTTTCATATTAACGAGGCATTGCTCAAGGTCGTTATTATGACTAGCAAGATCCTCGCCACGTTAAAGGGCGGCCTCCAGAGTTAGCGTGAACTGCAAATGACAAATAACAAAAGTTTAAATAAAAAAAATGAGCCGTTTATATACAAGATAAATGAAAATAAAGGCCACTATAACCAAGATCATTACCTGAACCGTAGCGACGAATGTAGTACGCTGAGTGTGGGGGTCTGCGATGCCCTCGGTTAAACGAGCCTTGTCTTTGTCCTTATAAGGTGTACTTTGGACCACCCCTTCTGGCATGCCGCCTGAGAATAGTTTACCACAACTCATTAAGCGTATCGTCTCTTCTACAAAGGATTGAGATAACGTTGCCATTCTTTTCCCCGTAAATCTTCTAAATCCTCGTTAACGAGGCCCTAGTACATAAACTTATGGCGCTTTGCGCTCGGGGCATCCTTCTCGAAGTGAATGCTAACACCCTTCAACCCAACACTCACACCGAGAATAAGTGAAGGAGACTGAGGCATAAACAACTTTCCTCCTTTTTGTAGCAAGAAAATGAGGCTTCAAGTCAACAGTCTCTAAAGACTTATACGTATGTGTGCTTTGCACAAAGATAGTGTTGCTCACAGCATTATCTCTGGATGGCAGATATGTAATGACAGGGCAGCTCAGTTTAAAGAGTGATGTTTATAGTTTTGGAGTTGTGTTGTTGAAGCTCTTAACTGGCCGTAAACCTGTTGATCATACTTTACCATGGGGGAAACAGAGTCTTGTGACATGGGTAAAACTTTTCCTCCATTGATTAGAGATTAGTTTTCATTGGAATTGATTTCATTTTGTTATTCTTTTTACCTTCATACGCTCATTTTATGGGAAATGTTTACAAAATTTTAGGTGACTCCAAGACTTAGTGAAGATAAGGTCAGACAATGTGTTGACCAGAGGCTTGGGGGAAAGTACCTTCCCAAGGTAGTTGTAAAGGTAAGTGCTGCACCTTTAAAAAAATTAGAAGTCTCTACCTTTAAAGTATATCTTTAACGTCCTCGTGGTTCGCTGTACTTTGTCGGCGACCAATACCTATCCATCCACGTCAAACTTTCTATCAAAAATCTGGGTAAGAACGTGGTACTCTTTGTTTTGGAAGAGTAACACCTGCAACGAACGGATCAAACATCAGATCTCATATAAACGATGACAGCCTATGAAATTAAGACAAGATAGAACATACACTTCGTGTTAAAAATGTTGTGGTGGAGTCGACGATTGGGACCGTCATCAAAATCAAACGAACCGATCACCAGAATAAGATGACGACACCAAAAATTACCCCCGGTAGGCAAGTTAAATCTTTTTGGCTCGCCTACCTTGCAAAAAATATAATACCAGTGCCTCCACTCAGGAGCACAAGTACGCACGACCCTCTAAAATTAAGGTTCGGCCTCCCCCCTCTTACCAGGAGACCTCTTAGCCACACCTCATACCCTCGCCATCGCCAATGTATGGGTTTGGCGTCCCTCAGGATGCGCCTTCGAATGAGTATGAGTCATTCGAGGTAATGGTATGGGCTCGTCTGAAGCACCTACTCCCTCATCCTCATTCACAGGATCTACGGGGACTACGTCCCATTATCTGGGACAGCGCCCAGTCTTATACGCCACCATAATGTTGGTACAACCTACGCTATGATGAGGAGGTATTGACTGGTTAATTAAGCAACAACCAGTCATTACTCTATAAAAATTCTTGTTCATCTGACCGGGTGCTCATCCAAACGAGTTTAAATATTTCTATATGATGTCGTCTAAAGGAAATCATAGACTAGCATCAAATTGCTCAAAGTAGCAGATACACTGGTTTAGAGCCAAAGTTTGGCAATCAGGCAAAATTCACTCGTCACTCCCACTCGCCCTTACATGCTCATTAACAACTTTCAAATATTCCTTACTTATCTCATCAGTCTCATACTCGGCTAAAGAAGTGGGTAGCCTCCACTCGATAGGGTAAGGCCAAAAGATTTCTGAATCACCCCTAATACGACCACTAATAGTAGCCTCGTGGGCCAAATCCCCTGACAACCTTCTGCGTGACATAAAATCCATGCGAGACTCAGCCTCTAAATCACACGGGGCCAAAGTGCCTGTCTCATGGTCGTGACGGCCTCCCCAGTCTGGGGGTACAATATATGGGGATCTTGCAGATGACCCTTCTGTCGTCGACTCATCTCTAGATAAATCCATCCCTCGTAATGACGACTCTAAGTTAAGGGCACACATACTCGTGCAAGATGAGCGGTCGTCCCTGCATGAGCCAAGTGCAGCGGTTAGACTCAACTCAAAGAAAAGATAAACAATTATTATATATCAAACTAGGACAACCTCAGGGACCCATCATCCCAAAGTCATTTCTCGCTTGAATACGACCTCCCTACCAACTACAGTCCTAGCAAAATGAGAGTAAAACACAACCTAAACATAACCGGTATTAGTGCTGATTTTCCATACTCATTACAGAGGAAGGCTACCTAGAGGCTTCAAACCTCTACACACCATGGAAACAAAATATTAACAAACATTAATTGATAAGTATTATAAACTGTAAACTTACAACAATAATGTGAGTCCAGAGCATGAAAAAACACAAACAATAGGAATCCAAATACTTCACAACGCGATAATATAAAACAATATAAAAGCGTAACAGAGTTCAGAGATGGCAAAAAAAATGAGAGAGAGAAACCAAAGTGATCTTAGAACACAAACCTCTCTTTTATAGAGAGAGACAACGAAAGGGTAATTTAAACATCAGTAGGACCCACTATAATGATGGGACACATCGCCCAATAGTTATGGCAGTAACTGCACACCACATAAATTAAAATAACATTAATTAATTTTTTTATTGTCCCAACACACAGACAATAATGGTGGCTCACAACTTCCAATATAATGGCTAGAAACATGGAAATTCAAAAAATAAACACACATCTAGCAGGACGAGGTAATGTTCTCGTGCCTAAACGATAAGATAAACAAATACATTTTGCCTCAGTTCTCCCTTGTCACGAGCAAGAACTGAGGGGGGGGGGGGGGGGGGGGGGGATAGTAAAAACACACTCCCGCTAACCACAAGGCTCCCAATTCGTTGGACGACCTCCCCACCGATAGATGAACACATCTTAGGGGAAGCTCTCTTAACGACCCACGAGCCATAACGAAAGCAATTCCTATCGACGAACACTTTATTCCATGCTCACGAAGAAAGGTAAAGCCCACCCGGAGGGGTATCCTAGCAATTATACATGTCACGTGAACCTGCACACTTCTAGGTTAAGACCCTCCCCATAAATAGAGATTGAAGGTGACCTAAGAATGGACTCTTTTTTTTCTTCATAACCTCCTCCTTCATCTACTAGACCCTAGCGGCCCGTGAGGAAGAGTAGGAAGAGACCCAGAGAGAGTCGAGTGGTGCCCTCCTCTAGTGAGATGTGTCAATCCTAAAATAGATAATCACATATTGTCGTCCCTGAGAGGATCTCAGAATCTTCAATTGCACTCTCCATCTTTTCCATAATCTCTTCCTCTTTCGTCATTGTTCTTCTTTATCCTCTCTCTCTCTCTCTTGTAAAAAAAGCAAGAACCACAATAACCAAAATTATCCTTTCACCGATAGTAAGCCAAAGTTACACAAACCAAGAACCGACAACTACAATATGAAGAAGAAGAGAAGTTCAAAGACGAAACTAAAGTCTTTGATAAGATAAACTACAACTTACAAGAGAATATAAGAGATTAGCTAAAGGCTGTTGTTTGATACCTTTTGAAAACTAACATGAACCTAACTTAAAATAGGCTAACCTAAAGAAAAACAAAGGAACATAAAATTAATAAGGTTTATGCACCAACACCACCATGCAACCCAACACCTGGAAAACTACTTTAACATTAACATCTCCCTCCATAATCCCTTCAGCTGCAACCACCATGTACAATCATCATTTTTAATCTTCCCTGGACATCATTTTTGGATACACTACAAGAAAAATAGGATACGACAGCATTCGAAAAATGCTATCGTAAGCTATAATATCGTTTTTCAAATGCTCCTATATGCAATGCTATGCTTTTTATAATAGCATTTTTGCGAAAGCCATAAAAGTATAGCATTCTCTAAATGCTATCAAATACTGTTTAATAGCATTCGTTAGGTGTTTTTGTAGCTCTTCCATAACGGTTGCGGAGTGTTATCTGTTATGTCTAAGATGGCATTTGCCTAAAGCTGTGTTTTTTCTGCCATAGCTCGAAAAAAATGTTATTGTTGCCTCAACCATGGCATTCTCTGAATGTTATGCTTTCTCTCAACCAACGCACCAGTTAAATGCTCTTGTTGTTTCAACCATAGCATTCACTCTGAAAGTTGTGCTTTTTGTAAACCATAGCATTAGTTCAACACTGTTACTCCCTGAACATAGCAGTGGGTATATGCTATCTATTTTCAACAAAACTATCATTTTTAAATTACATAGCATCTTCAAATGCTATTGTTGCCCAATAAATTAGTATTGCAAATGACTTACAAGTTACAACACATTCAAATTAGTGATACAAAGCAGTTACAACACTTTCAAAAACACACGAGAAATAACAATCATATTTAGTAATATTAATTAATAAAACATGAATTAAAAGGGCAATCCATTAACTATAAGAAAAAGATTCATACAATAAAAGTTGATATTCTAGGAATTAACAAACAACGTTAAGCCATCAAATTAAGGTCTTCATAAAAAAAAGAACATAAAAGAAAAAGAAAAAGAAAAGAGAAACATCTGGCTTCGATACCAATGACCAAACTATGAAGGAAGTCATCTAACTCAACTGCAATGCCAACTCCATAAACTGCGTAAAATGTAAGAAAAAAGAGTCTTAGTAATTTAAGTATATATAATAATTCCTTAAATCTAATTCAACAGTTTTCTCCATTTGTAACTCTATATGGAAAGCAAGAAACAAATGCAGATATGATGAAAATAATACAGCCAGCCATAGAGAATATGAAATATGCAATTCTCAAGGATATATCAGACACATCTATACTATATATCAAGAGGCTCTTTGTACAACTCAACCTAGGAATTACAAACTCTCAAAGTAGAGTTGAATCTGTTTACCTAAATCAATTAAATACTATCTCTTTGATCTATAAAACAAACAAACCCTAAATCTGAGATCCAGGGAGAGAGCTCTGTAATGGCGGGTTTCTTATCATTTCTCAGACGACTTTACCTTTTTTTCATAAAAAAGAATTTTGTATATTTCTTCCAATAGCAGACTATTGCTTACCTGCATATATATTTTCTTCATCATACAAAGAATGCAACAAATTGTATGTTGACTTGGAACCACAAGTATGCCTTGTAAGTACCCGTGGCACTTGTGTAGTTCTATGGATATTAGGTGGACACAATAATATATTAGATTAGCTAATCCATACCATCCAATATCCAGCTTTAAGTTTTTTTGCATGCAGAGGGATACAACTTACGGAAACACTCAAGCTACAAATGGAGGTGCAAAAGCGGTTACACGAACAATTGGAGGCAAAGTTTTTTCAAATATGGATATGAGGTGGACACAGCAAAAATATGGATGTCAAAATTGTGACATCAAGAGAGGACATGAAACAAGACTGAGAAGGATGTGTGTGAATCCATCCAAGAGGAAAAAGAGATTGCTTATCCTGGAAACTGCTACTGCTGCTACTAAAGTCTACATCTTCTCCTATTCATGGAATCGACTCGAAATTTAAATTATAAGGGAATTTGGAGTAAAAAAAACAAACCTCTTAAAGCACTAAAATTTAAATGTAAGCATGTTAAACAGTCAAATGTAAAAAGTTCTTATTAGGATCTGCCAAATCACAATGAGGTCAAAGTGTACTTTAATGGATAATCTATGGGTAACTAGGTGCAACAAGGATTAGAAGCCTATTCAGGTACAATGATGGGTGCTTTGGGTACATACTTACATCTAATAAGGATTGGAAGCCTATTCAGGTACAATGATAGGGGTGCTTTGGGTACGTACTTACATCAAATAAGTGGGTACTATAACAAGCTGTATGGTTGAATTCAATATATCATATGTACGTACAATTGGCAGTAACAATCTCATAATTATGCAAATGATTAAGCTAGAATGTATTATACCTGAATCAATCATCCTTCATAACGATGCGGTCTTTGGGCCATGCGATAAACCCATTTAAAGCTTCACCAATTGTATCCGCATCATCTGTCAATCTCCATAATGGGGTTGCAGGTAGTATGGCCATTGTGACAGAAACTTTGACCGCATTAGGTCCAAGAACTTTATTATGCATCATGCATTTAGGATCATCTGACACCAACTGTCCATGAGCAACTACAAGCCTCGAGCGCAAATGTAACAACATGCAAACAGAGTCTTTAGCCTTCCTTTTACGTTGTACCTATAAAATAAATCATGATTATACTTGAAGTTATAGATACATTTTACATTCTTATATATCTTTATTTTTTCGTATGAATATGCGCTATATTAGATTTACCTGGGGGGTAGACGTTTGAGAGCTTGTAACACTTCATCATCTACTACACTACGCGCCTGTAAAATTGTAAATGAATATATGAAAAACATGTGAAAAAACACCTTTGTTTTAAAAGGTAATCACTTTGTACTCACATTAGAATTCTCTTGGGGGAGGTAGGAATCAAGTGTGTGTAGGGTTTGATCATCTCCCGCACTCCGCCCTTATGCTTCACACAAAAGACATGAAAATATAAAGAAGAAACATTTTGTGTACTCAATTAATATGGTGCCAACATGAAAGATTTGCCTAGTTAGAAATTAACTTTGAAATCAAACTGGCCATATCTTCCATCTTCCTATTCATTACTGCTAGTTGCTCCTCAAGCTCAGCTACCCTTCCCGTGGTTTGTGATACTATGCCCAATCTAGTTGGGGTAACTCCAAATCTAAACCCTCTTACTTGACCATGTCGTTCAGATCCAAGTAATTGGGAAAGCATGTCCTCCTTCAGAGGCAGAGGTATGGAGTTCAATGGTGCTGATTTTTTAAGTGCTTGAATCTTTGCCTGCATTAATTAACATATTACAGATTACAGGAAATAAATATAGATTACCAAAATATATTACTAACTGAAGAAAAACATTTAGTTTAAGCGTACCAAATTCTTCGTTCGATGGCTCACCATTTACCTTGGTAAGAGCTTTTGCCAAAATGTCAACTCTGACTATTGAAGAAGGGTTGTCACTTATCTTTTTCTATAAAAAAAAGGGAAAAAATTTATGTGCAGCACCTTAAGATTAAGTTACATGGATTTCATCCCACAATAATGAACAATATAGCATGAAGTACGTCTTTTTTAAAGATTGTCTTGTAAATATCCCCAAGATGCTAACTCAATGAACATACCTGCAAAGAATTTACATATTGTCCTATTTTACAAAATAAAACATTGATTACCATATCATTTTCAACACGAGCATATCCCTTGCGACTGGCTGTATATGGGAGCACTTGTTTCGACCTCATTCTCTTGAATTTCTTGCTTTTTGCCTGCCAAATAGTGGTTAGAGAAATTGGTCATATACAAAAGATAGTTAATAACTTCCAATTAGCAAACCTATATACTTACAACAAATCTTGAAGAGGATTTTCCTCTGATAGAATTTTTCCAATCCTTGGAATCGATGTTTTTTGGCTTTTTTTCTAGTACCATTGCGTTCGACTTACAACGATCGATTATCCCCCTTAGCCTTGTTTTATAACTCCTCCACAGTCTTCCAACCGTTCGCATACAGTAAGCTTTTCTTTGTTCATCTAGAGTGAATTTTTGCTGCACAATTAATAGCTAATTTATACTACTATTACCTTTAAAAAAAACTAAATCTATACATATCTTACATTTATAATACCTTGATCGCTTCCCATATAAGATATTTTCTCACTCCCTGGACATCTCTCCAATCATCATACGTAATAGGTACCATTTGTCGCCCTATCGTTCCCAAATATAACGATAACTTCTCTGAAACTTGATCAATAGGTTGGCCCCTTTCGTTAAAGTAAACATTTGGTTTTTCACCGTCTTGCCCCATTGTCTTACATGTTGTTGGACCCCGTGTCTTTTTATACTTCTTTTCTTTTGGAGATGAGTTTGGTGTCCCTTGAGAAGTTTCTTCAGAGGGTCCTTGGTATGATACAGACTGACTGGGACCAAAGTTGTTGGAACCTCCTATACGAATCCCCCTATTACCAACATTTCTAAGGGCAGCTACAATAGCTTGTTTGTCTCTCTTTTGCCTCTTTTTGCTAACTTTTGAACTCTACTCACATATAAGCAAATATATCACATAAAAATGAATTACATATGAAAAGTTTACCAGAACAATAGTATGATTCCTTTCATTAGTTTCCATTAAGTAAACTTAATGATTACCTCTCCTTGATCTGCCATATCGTAAAGCAAGGTAATATACCACTGCAAAATAGATATGCCTGTTAAGCTTATAACCTTAAGTTAAGAAGAAAGAGTTCGATTGATATAATAAATACAAACATCATTAAAAATTAAAATAACGCACCAGTGATAAATTGTATGCGAAGGAGTTCTATCTAACCACCTGAGAAATGAAATATGAGTACACATACATGCCTAATCCTAACAAAATAAAATAATAGATAAATAAAATGAAAGAAACGCATGAATTTATTAACATTAAAAACACATACGCATACATACCCTGATTGTTGCCTCTACTCTTATTTTTATTATTTATTTTGACTCTTCGGTACATTGTATTCATTATTCGAAGATCAAAAACTTTTTGCCAACTTAGAAAAAAAAATACTACACATAGATGCCCTTACAATCTTTTCTTACGTAACTAATATCATGATCATCATTACTCGTGTCAAGTTTATGCATGTCTAGCGATGCCAAAGAATAATTTTCAGCCTCGTCAAACATCTTCAACTCATGAAAACCTCTAGGTGCTGCCTTAAGAAGGACAAACCAATTAGAAAAATTATTGTCCCTAGAATAAAATACTTGTTTTGCTTGTGATGCTAAAATAAAAGGGTCTCTTTCGTTTCGCTTTTGTCCTTGTGGCAAGTTAACCAACGTAAATCCATCTTCAACTTTGATGCCATTTTTTATGCTTGCCCAATCACATTGGAAAATAGGAATCTGAAAGGTGGTATAGTCAAGCAAGACTATATCATTTAATACCCCATAATAAGAAACAATATCAAACTTTGGGTTTTTATCACTTATACTGGATCTGCACATTGTTTATGCTTCAATGGAAATACCGCTATTTTGGGTAGACTTTTCAGCATCAATCGTGTGAAATCGTTGCCCATTGATAACATATGAGGAATATGACATTATATCGGTTTTAGGGCCATATGCAAGCCATTTTAATGTTTGTGAAACATTATTTTTCATCTTGATCTCAACCTGTATTAAATTAAAGGAATATTATTAGGATTACATATACGAATAGGCTTATCAAAAATAGAAAAAAACCACAACTTCTAAAATAGGACCTTTTGCTTAAACCATGAAGCGAAAGTATCAACATGTTTCTTCCATAGTGCGCTTTCATTTTTTGAGAGACGGTTATCCAAATGCCTTAACTCGTCCAAGTGCATTCTAATTTTGAAGGGATATAACTCATTAATTTGTACTTGAACTCCAGGAGTAAGTTATAAAAAATGAAATATTTAGCGCACTTACTTCAAATACGGCTCTACTTCCGCTGTATTGAACAAAACATACCGATGAGCACTCTCTAATAATTCATCAGAAATTGATTTTGATTTTCCCCCAGAAATTGGACGACCTTCTGCATCATTATCAAAATCTTGGTTCCGACCTTTCTTACCACCAAACTTAACCGCCTCACTCATATATCCACTACAAAATGTTGCGCATTCATCTCCTATATAACAGTTAGCCATACTAGCTTCGGGATGTGCACGATTACTAACATACGCTTTTAGTGTCTTCATGTATCTATCACGAAATATCATACGTAAACAACATTCGGATTAAGAATTTCATTTTTAATTAATTGATGGAGCTCAAAAACATAATACTCTAGCTATGAATATGGTAAATGGATATATTTCAAAGGGGTACATCCATTGATAGTGAACTGGTATGCAAAGTTGGGCTTCCCTGGCTAGGTGGATACACAAGTGCACCATGATATCAAAGAATGATGGAGGGAAAAACCTCTCCAACATGCATAAAGTCTCAGCAACTTCTTTCTCAAGGGACTCAAGCTTTTCAAAATTAATTACTCGCTGACATAGAATATTGAAGAAGGCACATAGCCGAAAGATTGCATTTTGGGGTCCTTTCGGAAGAAGACCCCTCAGTGCAACATATAACAATTGTTGCATTAAGACATGACAATCATGAGATTTAAGGCCTGAGATCTTGAATTCTTCCATTAATATGCAATTCCCAATGTTTGAGCTATAACCATCAGGCAATTTCATTATTAGTAGTCGTTCGTAAAATATTTTTTTTCCAGCTTTTGATAGTGTGTGAGGTGCAGCTGGAAGATAAGTTTTTTCCCTCCTTCTTTTGGATGTAACTCATGCCTGATCCCCAAATCTTGCAAATCTTTACAAAAATTGAGTCCGTATTTAGATTTTCCTTTCGAATTTAAGATAGTACCGATAATGCTATCACACACATTTTTTTCTATGTGCATCACATCTAAGTTATGTCGCAGAAGAAGATGCTGTAAAAATAACAATAAAAAATGCTCACAAAATTTTAATTAATTTAATTTATGTTAAAAAGATAATAAAAAAATCTGGAAATGTTAAGCAGTTGTTACCTCCCAATATGGTAATGTAAAGAAAATTGGCTTCTTCTTCCACATTTGTGTAACTTGCGGCTTCCCCATATTATTAACTTGTGATTTCTCGGTATTATCAACATGCGACTCTCCATCAGTATTGTCTGGATCCTTTCTCTTCTTATTAACTTGCGACTTTCTCTTATTATTATTTTTCTCTTCCTTTCCCAAATCGTTTTCTATATGCCTAATCTCATTGAAGACTTCTAAACCAGACATTATATGAGGGCTTTTTCCACGTTCATGTTTTCCATCAAACCAACTTTTCTTTGATCGATACTTATGATCTGGAGGAAGAAAATACCTATGGCGCATATATACAGTTTTTTTACTATTTTTTAGCCATTGGGAATATGTACCATCACTACAAACTGGGCATCCTTTATATCCCTTTGTAGTACATCCAGCCAAATTTCCATATGCTGGAAAATCATTTATCGTCCACATCTGAACTACCTTTAATGTAAAATCAGTTTTACTAAAAGCGTCATATATCGTCACCCCATCATTCCATAGTTTTTGCAATTCATCTATAAGTGGTTGTAAATAAACGTCGATGTCATTACCTGGTTGCCTAGGCCCAGGACTTAATAAAGTTAGCATCAGATGTTCCTCTTTCATGCATAACCATGGTGGAAGGTTATATGTAGCCAACATCACCGACCAACAGCTGTATGTAGAACTCATATCACGAAAAGGATTAACTCCATTACTTGAGAGAGCGAGTCTAAGATTACGTGACTCAACTGAGAAAGATGGCCACTTATTATCAATAGTTTTCCATGCTAAAGAATCCACGGGGTGTCGCATATTCCCATCTCCACTTTTATTGTTATAATGCCACCTTAGTTATTCCGCCAATTCCGGTAACTGAAACATCCTCCGAATCTTGGAATTATTGGAAAGTATCTCAATACCTTTGCGGGGACTCCTTTCTTAATCTTCTTAGTATAACGATTTACCTTCCATCGTGATGATCCGCATTTTGGACAAGTGTCCGCATTCTCTAGATTGTTTCTAAACAAACAATAGTCATTCACACAAACGTCTATACTCTCGTAGTTGAGGGCAAAAGGCTGGAGAAGTTTATTTGTTAAGTATGTCGAATCAGGAAGAATATTATCTTATGGGAGAATATCGCGGACTATTTCTAGAAACTCGTCAAAAGCCGTATTAGATATCCCACGACTAACTTTATTCTTGTACAAGCGTATGGTCACCGATAATTTAGTGTACTTTGTGCAACCTGGATATAATGGGGTTTCAGCTTCTTTCAAGAATTTCATAAAAGTTTTGTTGGTCCTTTCTTCAACAACTTCCGATATTTTAACATCTGGCACATATGCAGCTTTACATAGCTTGTATATCTCTGATGTATTGGTATTACTATTCTGCGTACTTAATTCTTCACCGTGCCATACCCAAGTTGTATATGTCAAGTCCATCCCATTCATGAGCAAGTGTTGAAAAATTAACGTTTCATCTTGGGAGGACATGTTTCTACATTCTCTACATGGGCACCTAATGAAGTCCTTATTTTCTGCATTTTCAATTGCAAATTTTGTGAACTTTATTGCTCCGTTTTGGTAATCAGATGACAGTCTACAACAAAAACATAACACTTTTAACTTACATAATATAAAGTTAATTGACATTATCTAAAAATGTTTAATTTAGGGTGTAAATTCTAGACCTGTTGATAAGATTTACCCAAGATTTGTCAATCATGATGATGGTACTTGCTTTAGGCCTAATGAAACCAAGTATTACAATTAGTTCAAGTTTCGAAAAAAAATTAATAAGCAAATCCAATAGGTTCTTTAAGGTTTTAATTTGGAGAAGTTAGTTCAATTGGATTCCTTGTGTTTTCTTTTAATGAAGAGATTTTATATTATTTTTAATAAGAAGCTATTTGATAGAATAGTTGTAGGGTGTGACCATTTTAACTGAACACCTCTGACTTACAATGTAGACATATATTATACCCTATAAAGATTACAGTGTACCCAGTACTTAAAAAGCACATCTAAATTTGAATAATACTATCATTGAGATCAATATTTGGACAATATAATTAAGAGAAAGAGAGATGAAGCCTTACAATAAATGGCCTTCTATCCACAAGTTCTTTTGCCGAAAATGATTAATCCGAATACAAGCTTTCTGCACCTCAAACAAACAAAAGTCCTGATAAACAAAAAGAACAAACCCATACTTTAGGACATGATTATCTTAACGTAAACACAAATAAACATGTCATGTAGCATAAATTTAGCATGTACTGTATTTACAATTCATCTTCACATTTTACAATCTCAAATATTATAAAATGACTTCATCATTTACGGTAATTCACCATCTAACTAGTATAAGATTATGCCTCATTCTCGATATTTATTTGTTCTTAAAGCAAGCGTGCAAAAGACTGGACAATATTTTACCATTCGACTCATTAGTTCGCCTGTTCTTCTTATATTCTCGGCTTTACAATGTCCGTCGATCTAATGTTGGTTATAGATTACAGAAAAAATAGAAGAACCTGTATCTATCTAATCATCAAAAGAAAAAATTGTCCATCTAAAAGATACCTAAAAGCCTCACAATCTTGAGCTGGTTTTATTCAAGCTTAAGCTTTCATTAATTCCTTTTCCTTCCTCCTCCTTGGTGGTTGTTGAATCACTAGTAAAATAATTAAACCCATGAAACTAAAGTGGGGTTCTGAGTAACGTCATCAGTCTTTGCGAAAAGCCTCTTCCTATTTCATCAAAGGCTCTAGCTACGCAACCCACCGCTCTTATGCTTATAGACCACAACTAGCCTACATTTTAGACCCCAACCTCCTCCTATTTCATCAAAGGCTCCACCGCTCCTATGCCTATAGACCACAACTAGCCCGCCTTTTAGACTCCATCGTTGCTATCACTTCAAGCAGTGGGAAACCCAGCCTAATGTTCTCCTAGTGTATGTGAAGATGGCTTCTCACAGTAGACACCAATACTAGAGAGTGGTAGGGGTTTCCCCTTACAGGCTACCCAACTCAGCCTTCTATCGATGGATCTTGTTACTACATCCCTAATTTTACGTTGTTACATCCCTAATATCATCATACGTTCAATATCAATGAGGGTTGCAGACTTTTACCTTGCTGGTACAACCAAATTTCATTACTTTATATACTATTTAGTAGACGAAACTACAAGTATTATACTAGTAGTGATTGATAAAGAACGATTTACAGGATTTAAATTTACCTCATGATTTTTGCCTCGGCAGAGAATGATTCCTGCATAAGTACAAGTAATAGAAAATCAACTAAAACATTATATTGAAGACTTCTATTCTACAAAGAAAAAAGATCAATCAAAACATAGTGAGAGATTAAATCAGAAATTGAGAGAGAGAGATTAAAAAAAAAGATGTTGTACCAAAACAACAATGATAACTTGATTTCAATGTGTCTCCATCAGTATCATAGAATACACAATTGCTCAACCCAATAGCACTAATGCCAATGTGTCTCCATCAAGGATTCTGTACCAAGGAAACTGAAATAAAAATTAGTCGATAATAACTCGAAATTTGTTCATCATCACACCACAACACACAAAAACTTAACATAAATTAGTCTAATAAATCAGAATTTGCTCATTATCGGTGTTGGAGTTGGTGAAGAAGGGCATTAAATCAAAACCTAAACAACACCACTACACCCACACACGCAGAGAGAGAGAGAGAGATACCCGCTTAATTACGCTTTAGAAAATGAGAGAGATGAACTTGTTAGGGCTTTGAGTTTGGTGAAATGGGGAGGAGAAGACTACGTTGAGAGAAGAAGTCTGGTAGAGTCGTGGAAGAGTGAGATACAGAGGAATTTGTTTTAGCTTATTCACTGACCTCGAGCGAGAGTATTACGCGCGAAATGTCAATCACCGCATTTTTTTATATTTTCTTTTATAGCAATTACTAGCACTATTAAAAGTACTTGCTAAGTGGTTCCCCAATGTAAACATGTTTTTTTTGAGAAAAAGTACTCTATGATAGCATTCATGTAAAATGTGCCATAAATGTGACATTTTGATAGCATTTGACATATATGTTATAAAATTAGTGCTATTAAAAGTACTTTTTCTTGTAGTGATACTGTTCAAAATAGGGCTGTCAATGGTCTGGATCGGGGTAGAATCTTGGTCGATCCTAACCCGATCCGTTAAGAAACATAGAGATCCTAACCCGATCCGTTGTGTAATATCTTCCACATATTTTCAATTTATGACAGGGATTAACAACATAACATTTGTTTATAAACCATGGACAATAAACATTTAACATATATATAAAATCAACAATGCATACCTATAAATAATAAAATGATGCATTATCTATACTACTAAAGGAATAACCATGCCATGAGAATTAATCTCAGCTGTTAATCACATTACCCTCCACATGTTGAGGAAAATTAAAGGTTTTGGTTATAGCAATAAATATATGGAATCGTTATAGCCGTTAGATCATAAGGGTTATTTCATATATTCTCGTAATTTATGTAATCTAGAAGTACCCCCATTTCATCTGTACTAAATCCCTTAAAGAATTGGCATTTCAATCAAAATTACTTGATGGAATAGTGGGTATAAATGGAAGTCCAACCCACAACTTTTTTCTTATACAAAATTAGGGGTATTTTTGGAAGACTAAATACGAAATCAGGCGTATTTTAGTAAGTCCAACTCGAATATTTCATCTAAACCAAACCTTTTTTCCTTCCTTACCTATACAAAACTTAAATTCCTTTCTCACCTTCTTCCAAGCCTACTATTTCATGAGGGTTTTATTTTCCCTTCCTCCGAAGTGTATCGGCTCGATTAAACGCGGTGGCTTTGACATTTATCGAGACCTCATCATCTCCGATTTTAGGGCTTTCGACTTGTTGAAGTTGAAGAACAGCTCTGTCAATGATGCAATATGGAAATTCAAAATTCTTTAGCCTCTACTGTTAATTATAGTTTCAATTTTACCGCTATTTGATGTTTTACTAATTTAATCGTGCCGGATTATGAAATCTCAATTGAGTTCGCAAAAATTTCAATTTCACCTCCATTTGAAGTTTTACTGATTTAATCAACCCATGTTTTGAAATCTCGATTGAGTTCGCAAAAATGGATCAATCAATCACTAAAGAGGTATAAAGTTTATTTCTTAATTTTGTTTAAGAGTTGTTTTACTATGATGAAGTTTTTAGCTTGAGCTTAGTCTTGGTTGATCTTCACATGTAATTATCATCGAAAATAGCATTAAATTACACCCCATTAATCCAAAAATAAACTTAATTCATCGGCTTTGTGGTGTGGGTTTGTTGATTTATTAAAATTATTGGATTTGATCTTTGTATGCATTTGTAGTAATTACAATTGTATGTAATATTTTGGGTTTACCTAAGCTGAGGTACTTGATTTAAATTGTGGTATTTGGTGTTCAATCTCAGCTGAAATTGGGTCAAAATAATTTGGGATTCTGCACCTTTTACAAATTACAAATATAAAACTAAATCTATAAATAGTATATAAATTTTATTGCAGGTCCTAACACTAAATGAAACTCAAGAAGCTCGATTATTGTAGCCATTTCTACCTCTGACCTAATGTCCAATAATATACCAATCAATCCTGCAAATTCTACAAATATATCTATAAACGGTATTTATTCAAAAATTATATATCTTATATTTTTTTGAGGGGTATCTATCTTATGTTTGGGGTTCAAAACGTCGTATGTAAAATAATAACTCAAAATCTCAGGAGTTTCAAAAAAATAAACATTCAAGCTATTAACTTCTGAGGAGCAAGAAGAAAAAAGACTTCTAGCAAATGCAAAAAAACGTAAGGCATACAAATAATGTGGAAAGGTGAGTACTTGAATGTCATTTTATTCTAATGACTTTGTTACATATCAAATAAATACATGATTGATGCTACTTTCTTATTGCAGGGATAAATGTCAAATCAAGCAGATCCTCCCAATATAAACCTAAATGCTACCACTAATAATATTGCAAAATTTTGGGTAAAAAAATAATCTTAAAATATCTACCAAACACATCGATAATTTGCCTCCCGTCGAACTAGATGATATTATGCTTAAAGGAAGTGAGCAAAATCCTTTAACATACGTAACTAATCAATGTTGTGAAAAGGTAAGAGTTATACATACAATTGTAAGTGCAATATACTACATAATTTCAGGTTTGATTCTAAATATTTAATCCAGGACACATAAATGATTAAAACTGGTAAATTGATTCATATAGCAATTTCTGGTTTACCTGCAACAACCAAAGAAGAAATACATAGTTCTATAGTTAGTGCTTATATCTTGCCACGTAGACCCGAAATAATAAAATCCAAAAAGATTCTTTCAAAAGCAAAACTTGCCTCACACTTGACATCCGCTAATGTGACTTAAACCCATCTGGTTAAAGATCCTTTAACTGTAACATGTATTTCTCAAAATATTCTTTATGTATTCATTACTAATCTTATCACTCCAATACCTTAATTTTTCAACCAATTTATTATATTTACGTAATCCAATAGTATTTAAGAGAAAAATCTGCATCACATGTATTCCTCATAAACTATCAGGAAAATTGCTTACCTTCGAACAACAAAAAGAGAAGCGGGACCAAACAAATGCAGAAATACGTCAAGCATACGCAAAAAAATAATGTGAGAAGGTTTGTTTTTGAATATAATGTCTTATATTAACAATGTAGTGTATAATTTTATATCTTTGTTATAATCCCCAATATGATATTCTGAAATAGCAAAAATAAGTTTGGTCTAATCAAGTACTGTCTATGCAATAATGTTGAAAAAGGAAGGTTGATGTTGCGATATCAGGTAATAATATATTCATATCATATTCCTTTACCCAATTATTTCATATTGTAATCTTACATATACATTTGCTACAGATTTTGGTGGAACAAGCATTGATCAATTTGTTGAACAAAATGGAATGGGGCTGATTATAACAAATCCTGAGATTAGCAATACAATTAATGGAGATATCTCTCAGGCGTGTTTGATTATGAATATTGTATTGTTGGCTATGAGAAATCCTATTGATGCCAATTCTATAGTTGAATCTGACCAATTTGGAACAACAATCAATCCGTCTGCTATTGTGTCTGCCAATACTGCATGTATGTCTAATGCATGCTTACCTAATACTTCTAATGGATCCTTCCTTAACAATATTCATATATCTACTCGTATGGCTACTAATGATTATAATGGACAAATAAAAATAACTAGTAATATATTACCAAGAACTGTTCGTGACAACCCTAATGCTACTATAACCAAGAAATAAATAATACTGCAATTCTATCAATTGAATTACCCATCATTATTTTGCGTGGTTAACCTAGTGTCAAACTATCTGGTCACTATTTTACAAGAAATTTGATAGATTCTAAAAAATTCAAAACCTATAAGCTTCCACCCTCAAGGCAGTGTATACACTGCCAACCACGATTATTTACCAGGGAACCCAAAGATTTCTATTGCATGAGTGGAAAGGTAGACTTAGGATTACCACCAGTGCCAGAAGAACTTTTAGAATTTATCACGATGAATCTGCAGTAGAATCTGATTTCAAAAAAAATATTTGAATATTTAATCACTCTTTCAAGTTTATGTCTATTGGGGTAACATTGGACGAATCTCTCTTCAATGCTACAAGTGGTATATACACATTTATGGCTCACGGCATAATATACCATAAAATCGGAAGTTTTTTACCTCCAAATGTTGGGATAACACAGTTCTTGCAACTATAATTTTACGACCCACTTCGTAAACTTATGGAAATGCTTGAAAAGAATGATTCTTTACAAGAACAAGTCGTTGTTATGCTAACAAATATTTTAAAAGGCAATGCATTTATTAAGAAATTTAAAGAAATCACAAAATTGCAAGATCTTGTTAATCGGAAACATGTGCTTAAATAGTGCTCAAAAGGTGCGCAATAATATATTTTACCCACATCGGATGATGTCGCTGGTATCATAGTCGGTAGTGACGAAGATAATATAGGTAGGAATATTGTAATTAAATCCAACACAGAGGGATATTAATTCATAAATGAGACTTCTGGATTTTAAGATCCTTTGCAGTATCCTCTTATACTACCAAGAGGAACATATGGATGAGATTTATGAACTTTTAATAGGGACGGTAAAAAAATCACTATTCATGTGTTTTACTGTTATATGTTACAGATACGGCCAAAATGTGATTTACTTATACATAAAAGAAGCCGCTTATTCTAATAATATATAGTAGATCAGGTAGTAAAAATATATAGTAGATCTGGGCTATATTAGAAATAACCAAGACAAAATAAGAGCTGATATGTATTGTGGGTTAGAGGATGAAATTAAATTTGGAGAAAGACTAAGTAAGAATGTTGGAAAACATATTATTCTCCCTTCTTCACATAACGACAGTCTGTGAAATATGTATAAAAAATTTCAAGACGCAATGACATTAGTGCAGAAATGCGGTAAACCTGATTTATTTATTACCATGACTTGTAACTCTGAATGGCCAGAAATAACAAAAGAATTAACCCCAGGATAACAACCACAGGATCGTCCTGACTTAGTTGCCCGTATCTTTTGTGCCAAATTTTGAAATTAAGAGATAACATAATAAAGTCATCAGTTCTTGGTTTGGTTAAGGCGCATGCGTATGTTATTGAATTTTAGAAAAGAGGACTTCCTCATGTACATATGTTGATCATATTTTAAAAAACAAGATCGACTCAGAGGACCAGAAGATTACAACCAAATAGTACAGGCCGAATTCCCCAACGAAAATGAGGAGCCTGAACTTTTTGAAATAGTTAAGAGGCATATGATGCATGAACGGTGACAAGAATCGTAATTGTGTATGTATGGTAGATGGAAAGTACAAACAAAAAAAAATATTCCCAAAAGATTTTGCTAAATATACAATTCAAGGAAGTGATTCTTACCCTGTGTATCATAGACGTTTTGATCGACGGTAAATCCTAATGGGTAGTTCCGGTAAAAAAAAGGACAACAATAGTTAGATAATCCCTTATAATGCACGGGTGCTAAAAAAATACAATTGCCACACAAATTTAGAGGTTTGCAGCAGCATTAAGTGTGTTAAGTATTTGTATAAATATGTTCACAAAGGTCTTGACCGAGTAATCCTTACAGAATTGAGGCAAAAAGGTAATGTTGCACTAGAAATAGCCTCATCTAGAATTGCAGCCACCGTTATCCCCGGTGGTCGAAATACTCATTCAAGATTTAAACTGCCACTAACTCATGAACCAGCCTTAACTTGCAATATCAACAAAGGTATGAGTTTGGCTAAACTTATTAAAGAAGCAAAATTATTAATTTAGGATGAGGCCCCCATGATGCATCGATACTTTTTTGAAGCCCTTGATAAAGCTTTACGAGATATATTAGATTGTGAACTACCATTTGGTAAAAAAAAACCCTTGTTATGGGCGCCAAATCCTACCTGTAATACCCCGTTCAACAAGAGCACAAACAATCGATGCATGCATCGTTAAATCTAAGATATGGCAAAGTACTTAAGTAATGCAATTAAATGATAATATGTGAGTCCGAAACGACCTTACTAGAAGTTGGCAACGGAAACAATAATATTGAAGCAGACAGTGACTTAATACGCATTCTCGATAAAATGATTATTAAATGAGATAATAATGAATTAATAAATGATTTAATTGATTTCATATTTCCCCGGCTGAACACATTTGCGGAAGACATATCTTATATGATTAATAGAGCTATACTCACTCCGCTAAATAAAACTGCTGATATTGTGAATGAAAATATAATAGAATCCTTTCCTTGTGAGTTTGTCATATACTACTCTTACGTCCATGTTGAAAATGACACCACAACATATGTACACAGGAATTTCCGAATTCAACTACTCCTGGCGGTTTGCCCCCACATAAGTTGACTCTCAAGATATGAGCACCCATTATGCTATTACGTAATATTAGTTCGAAAGATGGCTTATGCAATGAAACAAGATTAATCTGTCATGAATTCAATAAAAATACTATAAAAGCTGAAATAATAACCGGACATCATAAAGGAGATATTGTCTTCTTTCCCCGTATACCTTTAAAACCATCAGAAAATGTCCACCTCCTTTTATGTTTTGGTTCGTAAACAATTTCCTGTTAGATTATGTTTTGCCTTAACCATTAATAAGCCACAGGGACAAACAATACCCGTAACTGGGATTTTCTTAAATGATTCAACTTTCAACCACATACAACTATATGTTGCTCTATCTAAAGGCATTTCGAAAGACAAGACTAAAGGTATTAATACATAATAACAGAACACCAGACCTACCAGGAACGCACAGGGTTAATGTTGTTTACAAAGAAATCCTTTCATATACTAAATAACAAATAAAATGTCACGTAATATTGTATTGGTTATATCATCTATTTGTTAGCAACAATATTAGAAATACATTCCATTAAACGTGAACTCGTTACTTGAAGAGGTAATATTAAAAGTATTAGTAAAGCATTTGTATAGGCATATATGTTGGAATTCATAGACAACTACCACAGCTTTACGAGTAATGCATATTGATGATGATACAAACTTAGACTTTATACAATAACTGTAACCTCAACAAACCAGCATGTGGTATCTAATCAACATTCCCTTATTATTTTTATAAGATTATTGCTCCCCATATATTTGATCTAATTAGACCTTAATCGTTTATCGACGTCTATTTCATTATGTTATTGTGCCATTAGATCTGGTATGTAGTGATCACAATAAAAAGCTACCTACCTTTATATATCTATAATGTCGTAGAATATTGTGAAATCAAGGTATGTCTTGCTTCCATATGTATATATTTGCCTCTTTGTTATGATATTTTAACTACTTGATTCAATCATATAAGCCTAATAATGTCTCTATTTTTATTATGGTATGTAACATCACAATTTAAGGTTAATCCTTTGTCTAATGCAGGCTTATGAAGAAATTAATAGCATCATTGCATATCAGATTTACCATTTTGGATCCTTAAATATTTTTAGGATTTTTGCGGAACAATTGTGTCCTCTGTCGTCAAACAAACTTCTATTATGGGGAATTACTACTAATGTCAATTGTCTTCTTTGTACTTCATGGATTGAGATAGAGGAATACTTATTTTTTAGCGTAAGTACTCCAAGAAGATCTAGTATTCTAAGCATTTTAGGCATGATACATAACAACAACTGGTATGATGAATTGATTTGGTGTAATAGCCACTTTGGTGGTAGCGACTATCTCTCAACTGCTACTAAGGTATATAAGTCTTCTATATTTCATTATATGATTTGATTCTTACCTCCACCTGCTTCCGCTCGCTACTTGACTCATACCAGTGCTGCCATCTGCATTTCTCGAAGCAGCATTCTGTACTATTTCTTTTCCCTTTCTCCTTCCTACTAGTTATGTCTTGTCATTCTCAGATCTATGGTTGAATGAGAAATATGCTTCAACAAATAGACATTGCTTTTCCATATAAGATGAGGCAGTTATTAGGGGTGAGCCATGCAACGTTGAGTAGTGAGCTAGGCCGAGTGGAGTGTAGTAGGTGGTGGCCAGGCTTGCATAACCTTTTGTAGCGGTTCTATGTCTAATCTTTCCAGCATGCGATTCTATTTACAATTTATCCAGCGCTTAAATTTGAATATTATTGGTTGTAGAATAAAGCAAGCTGGAGAGAAGTTCTGAAGCTTACGAATGGATTTGAAGCAATCACTACAACAAAGAAATAAGCTATTCCTGCTCTTCCAAATGAGACCAAACTCCTCAGGCTTATCCAAGTAGAATAGACTTGATATTAATTTCTTTAATTTAAGTTTTCTTCCTCATAGAATTGTTTAGGTATTCTTTCGTTTCCTTAAAAGTTGTTTAACTGTTAAGAATCATTGTGTTTTCACTTTCTTCTTTTTTCATATATGAATGGTTACTTTTATGTTTATATTCAATTGTGTTCAGAAGCCTTTATTATCTTTGATCATGTTTACCTTGTATGTATGTCTATACAAAATAGTTTGCCAATAGTGAACACAATACATATTCCATTGGATCGTCCCAAATTGTATGAATATGGCTATAGAGTTTGATAATAGTATTTAGACAGATTAATATTATGTGATTTCCAAATGTTTAGAACATTGCCCCAACAACAGAACACTAGAGGCTTTACTTTACTCTGATTAATGTGAGTTTACAGTTCAAGTATGACCTTTGTGAACAACTCAGAATCCCTGATTTAATCAGCCATATCATGCAAAACTAAATAGCAATCCTAATTTTGAACATGTTTATACATTGATACAACCTTACATTCATTAACGACGACATTCTTTTACTCAATCATACATATCTTCAAACACCACTATTTCATAAATGTTCTCACGAAACCCAAAGCAATAACTTTACATCACCATATACTAATTATTTGTCAAGAAAATCACAAACGGTTAATTGTGGGAGTATTAGTATAGTCCCGACTTCATTTCATTAACAAGCAAAAAAAAGGTAATTGTACGATTTAATTTTAGATCATTTATTTTTGGTAAATAATTGTTATTAACGACTTATTATTGGGCAGGTCGATTATTTGTTAGACGATACCCCCAAAGGCTACACTACCGCGGATCGTCGTTACCATCAATAAAATACCATCCGACATTTATTCCTTGCAAGAAGGGGTCAGTTTACTTTAGCTCATCAAGTTCGAACCCTAACATACACATCAGATCCATAGTGGGAGGGCCAGTCGAAGACGACATTTATGAAGATGATCAAGCCGATTTCAGAAAATTGGAGCCGACAACATATAACTAATGTCAATCAAAACTATAACAAATACACTATTGGGATATAAATCTAAACACATGTCAATAGTCTAAGATATGTCCAAATATACACATAGATATTGTATCTATATTTACTATACGATTCTTAAAGAAATTGAAGTGTATCTAAATATACATGCACTTTTAGTATTCTTAATAATCAAATAATGATGTATCTAAATATAAGTATTTTAATTTTAGAAAGCACAATAACTCCAAAATAGTAGCTACTTATTTAGATTCCTAATTTTTTTTATACTTTATAAATACATGCTAAACACCAACTAGGGTTATTCCTATCATCTTCTTTGCCCTCAGTTTTACTATGAGTCCATCAAACTCCTCCATTAATAATTTATTTCACTTATTATTATGTAACTTTTTTTGACAATTTATACTACACAACTATCTCTAACATCACAATGATATGGTTTAATATATGCGATCTACTTACTTGCATGTCTTCACTTAAAGTAGGGTACTCAATTGTACTGTTTCAATATGGATGAGCTCTACAATGGATCAAGAGAATATTGGATGATTTTGGTATGCCTATTGAATTATCACCCTGTTCAATATGTTTTTTTAATATGTGCATCTCTAACATCAAATAGTTTATCTGTCTATTTGTAATATTGAAAAGTCTGTCAATGCATATCTCACCCTCAGAGGAGGTTTCGAATTCACATCTCTATATTTCAAGTTATGTTTTATTGGTATAGTTTAAGCTTTGATTGGACTAGGAATTATGTTAGTACTGTTAGAGTCAACTAGGTTATATATTAATATATTACAGTTACCCATATATTTTCCCTAATCATTCTATCTACAAACTCAGTGTTACTGTATAACCACGATCAAAACAAAACCTAAAAATTTACCAACAATAATTTATTAGGATTTTTTAACAATATCGTAAAGTTTGATAAGTGTGGTTTACTGCATGTAGATATGGACTTCACTAATATTAGTAGACTCCATGCAATACTTTCCAATGACTCTAGCCCAGACTAGGTGTTCTTGATAAAGTTCCACTTGCAACTGACTACGGTTCTGACTTGTGAAACAATTAACTTCGTAATTAGGAATGTTATTGACACAATAGCTGATTCTCATCACGTTAAAGTCATAGAGCTGCCATTATGGCACCTATTTGACAATTACGGCCATAATGAAATCATTAAACACTTGAAGAGTGTTTGCCAAGAAGGCCTTGATATCCAGCTTGAAGATGATTTATGGAACAATCATTACGATTGGTTACTAACATATTTAAAGGAAAAGGCATTAGATATTCTATGTAAGGAAAGGTCATGGGTAACCATTGAAATGGATGCTGACATTCATCGGACCTATAATGAACATGGGTTGCGCATATACGACCACAATATAAGGCCTCCAACAGCTAAAACTGTATCATAATTAGATCAACATTAAGATATGTACAAGGGACCTGAAAATGTGCAAGAATGCGTCATTTGTCAATATGACTATGCACACCACGAAATGATTACCAGAATGCCATGTCAGTATGAGTTCCATACAGAATGTCTCCATAATTAGTTCTTATGGGCAAATAGTTATCCCAACTGTAGGCTAAGCCTACATATCGACTGAATTTATTTATGCTACTAGATTTACATATTATTCCATGTTAGACTACGAATTTATGTTTTTCTTCTAAATAAATAAAGTATCTTATATATTTGTTACTGTTCTTTGATGTTGTACATATTCACTAATTTCGCCAATTTTTTGACAAAATATCCGTAAGTTATTATGTACAATTATCAAAAGTCACAATGCCAAAACTATATACTATGTTGTAAATAGTTTAAAACAACAACTACCTCTAACTGATAGCTTTTGGAACTCGTTAGGCCATGATCGATGATGCACACAATAAAATGATCGTCAAATTCATATCTATCTTAATCTATCTATGTCAACATTAATATAAAATACAATTAACCTTTATTAGAGGGCCAAATAGTTCTTGTTATTAACCACTTATCATAATTTGGGACGTTCAGTGACACGTGTCAAGCGCAATTAATTAAAAAGCATGCTAGATTTTTTTCTGACGTTCAGTGGCACATTTTAGGCACGATCAATTAAGGAGCATCCTAGCTTTGCCCGTCCAGATTCTATGGTACGTACAACAAACTTCACAATTATTAATTTTTCTCTATGTAAGATCTGTTAGAATTCTTTATGTTTTAGAGATTTACTCTTATCTTTTTTGCTAAATGATTTTCTCACCAACTTTTGCTTTCAATATTTGCATCATAATAAACCCTTTTTTAGACCCCCACCCCTTTTGTTTATTGTTGTTGCAAATTTGATTATGCATTAGTTCTTTAAGCATTTAGAGTGATTAACAAATTTGTCCCTCTACTTAATATGCACAATAGCAGGTTCATAAAATTGATTCCACTTATAGCTTTTTGACTATGTAAATTTAAGCAGTGTTTGACAGATGCTTGGCTATTTTGGTATGAATTATAATGTCATTTTGAGTACTAAAAGCGAAAAAGATTTTTACCGAATAAGACTGGAACATATTTAAATGAACTCTTTTGGGCCAGTATGCAAATTTTGGCAGCACTAAAAGATAGACTAGTTTTTTATTATTTCTGAATTTGAGTAGAGCATCTTTAATATTCTCAATAACAGCTAATTTTTTTGGAAACCATAAATCCAAATCAAATTTGATTTAACAAAGTGACATCCATCAATTGTATATACCTAGCAGTCCTAGCGATTAACCTATTAATTTGCATCTTAGAATATATTTGTTTTATAGTAAGCATAGCAATATCGATTAAGTATAATTTTAGTTGTTTATTTAGTTATAATGCCCATAATCAATATAAGAGATGCCTATTCAACTATCTCCGAGGAACGGTTGAAAGACATGGCTGTGGCGAAGGCATCCATTCAACTTGACGTAATTGTAATGCGTAAATTCATTCATAGCTAGACAAAGGATGTGATCTCTACAAAATAGGAGATAACAATAATTCAATCTATTGATTTAAAATTCTAGAGTATATTGTGCAATTGTGGTCGTGCAAAAATTATAAATCTTCTAAAAGAAGTGTGCCGAAGCAATCCGTCACTCACTATTAGAGATCACTTCTAGGACAGTAAAGGTGATTGGTTATTCAAATTTCTTCAAACAAATGCCATATTGTAATGTCCCAAAATTTTAGGGTAATTTTTTTTGTTTATTATTAAACATTGTTACTATGATTCATATATTGTTATTCGTTATGCATCCATTTATTCATTTCGGCAGGTTTTGTATGTTAGATTCATTTTATGTAGTTTCGGTGGTACGGTGGTTATTCGGAGGAGGAGGTGGCGTTGTAGCCTTGGGAATTCCTAGATGGGTTGGTGGTGATGTTTATTTGATGTGTTTGTGGTTTGGTGTGGTTCCGGTGAGCCGTTGGATTGGCCGATAGGTTTTCGGAGTTTTCCGAGCAAAATTTTTTTTTTGGGGGTTTAGGCATTTTGGTGGCCGTGAAGCGGTAGAGGTGGTGTTTAGACCTTGAGAACCCTTTATTAGGGTTGTGATGGTTGTGATGGTTGTTCGGGCTGTTCTAGTCTTCTGAGGGTCTTGGCGTTGTGTGTGGTTCAGGAGGACGTCAGAGTGACATTTTTGGATTTTTTCAGTTTTCGTTCGAACGACGACTGGTTGGTTATATATATCATTATCCATTCTCTCTCCTTACATTTCTCTTTCACTCTCTCTCTCTTCTCCTAACCGAATCCTCTCCTCTCCAAATCGAATCCTCTCCTCCCTCGCTTGCCGATTTCTTCGTAGATTCTTCGCCGTGATCTTCGCCATTTTCCCTCGGTGAGTAATTCCTCTCTCTCTCTCTTGTATCATTAGTTAATTTTGGTTTTGGTGAGAACCCTTGTGATGTTGGACTGATTTAGGGTCTATGATTAGTGGGTGTATTGTTGATTTGAGGAGTGTGATCATTGTAGGTGTTGGCCGGTGGCGGTGATTGCATGGGCTGAATTGTTGGTGTTTGGGTGCCTAAAATTATGGGGTTTTCTTGCAGCTGTTAGGGTGGTGATTGAGGTTTGGTGTAGTTAGAAAGAGGAGGTGTGGTGGTTGCTCTAGGTAGTGGTTGTTTCTGTTCTGGAGAGGGCTGCCTGAGCCAACAAGTGTGGCCATTTTGGTTCAGAAATTACTGTCGTAGTTACTGTTATTCTAGAGGAAAGAGAGGACTGTTTTTACCCTCTTCGAACACCGGGTATGTGATTGTTGGGCGGCTGACTTGGTGGGGTTAGAGTGGCATATCTTCATATGATTATGGGTGATCGGAGTAGCGCAGCGTAGCGTGGTGTACCGTGGGTTTAGATGCAGTTTTGTTACTGAATTCAGTTGTGGTGCTGATCTGAAACGCAGTTTTGGGCGGGTATCCTTTGTTAGATTTGTAATTGAGCTCCGGTACTTCATAGTGGTTGATGTTGAGGTGTTCCTGGTCCTTTCCGTGATTGATTTGGAGTTCTGGAAGTCGATTCACGGAGCACATTTCCGTTGGGGTGCTGTTTGGGCAGTTTCGCAGAGATTGTCGTTCCGAGCATATCGTCAGACGAGTTTTATCTTCCTTAATAACTAGACCATTATATTAATTTATGAGTTATTGTATCACATAGTTTATCATGTTTATTACTGTGATTATGTTAGTATATGGGTTAATTGCTTATGACACATTCACGGGTTATCCGTTTGGCATACCTTAGGCGAGAGTACTTAAGGATTTGATAAGTTAGTAAAACCCGAGTAAGTTATAAGTTTAGTTACTAGATAGAACCTGTAGGTTATGATTATCCAGATGAGGTTATTCTCTGTTGTCGTCGATGTGACGATGACTCCTGAGATTCCTCTTAGACCGATTTCATTGAGGGTGGTTCTCATGAATCCTTTCTTCGTTGAGGTTGAGAACAAATGCATTTCTCAGTATGTTGCGATGCCTAGAGTCGCTATATATATATATATAATATATTGAGTGAGGTACTGTTGGTTAGTTATTAGGGTGCCCAGCTTGTTTCAGAGTACTAGTAACTTGGTTTGACTATTAGTAGAGACTTATGGACGACATGTGGGTTTCGCCGCCATTTCTCTGAGATAGTATAGTTTAGAGACTATAGTTCTCACCTTATAGTATGCCATCTTGGTTAGTATGGGTTCCTGGACTTGTTTCCAGGGTAGTCTTGGGGGGATATAGCTTCAGTAAGACTTGGTCTTCGGTTCAGAGCTTGTCCTCTTGCCTGCTATTATTTTGATTAGTCTTAGGGCTAGTCTAGGTGTACTTTATGTTCTCGAGGCCTGGTCCTTGAACACTATCGTTGTGATTGATGGTTGTTTGGAATGTTGGATTCCATGTGAGAGTGTGGTATCTCCTGGACTGTTAGTTGTTGATGGTGAGCAGACGGCTTGTCCGTGGTGGTTGGTTGTGGATGTGAACTTCTGATAGTTTGCCTTAGGATTGTTTGCTTATCGTGTTGTGACACTTATTGTCCTCATGATTCTTAGAGCTGATGGAGCTTACTCGTAAGCCTTCTTTTCTTGGGTTGAGGCTGTTAGGGCTGTGTTCCCCTCCGTCATCTAGGAGGCAGTGAGACAACATGGCTTAGTGAGATCCGCGGCTGAGCCAGGTGGTTTATGAAGTTGTACGTCACCCGCGATGTTGGAATGCGGCTGAAACCTCCTGTTGAATCCGGTTCCAGTACATCCGTGTTGGTGACATATGTACATGATTATGAGGATTGTGAGTTATTCTATTATTGAGGATTGTTGACTACTTGTTGGACTCTTGTAGGTTACCCCATGAGTACTAGTTTGTGTTGACAGCCAAAGTACTGTTGTACTTGATGGTAATCATATTGCTTTGAGGAATCTTAGAGACTGATGTTGTTTAGGTGTCGTGACGGTTAAGTTGGTGTTTCATCTAGGATTAGATGGTACAACTGAGTCACAGGAGGGCATCTGTGTTAGTTTTGGTTGCCACATTCTCAGGTAAGTGGTTATCCTATTGTGTACTGGCTGTGTTAACAGCAGTTGTGTTTCAGTCTCTAGGATCATGCTCACATCCATAGATAATATATTATCTCCTTATCTTACTGCGATTGGAAACATAAACAACTCCGCATCGGCTGGCCCCGATAGGTTGATAGGATCCCTAGATCAGGCTAAAGTTTTAGAGCTGAAGATATGGTTTGATTAGTTTTCTTGGTACCCAGTCTCGTCCCGCTAAGAGAAACATGGTTGGATACTATTTCCTTGTGTCCAGTCTTTTCCTGCGAGTGAAGTTATGGTTGGAATAGTTCACCTGGTGCCCAGTCTTATCCCGCGAAGAGAGACATGGTTGGATACTATTTCCTGGTTCCCAGTCTTCTCCTGCGAGTGAAGTTATGGTTGGATGCTAGTTCCTGGTGCCCAGACTCCTCAGGCGAGGTTGAAGTACCTATGTTAATATCTTTTAGTCTTGTCGAGCTAGTGCAGTACATCGTACCCTTATATCCAATAATATTCGGTAAAGTAAATCCTTTTTCAGCAGTTGTCAGTCCACTTTAGTCTTGGGGGCTAGCCATTTGGGTTGACTTCGCTATATCATTGCATTTGGGATAGGTATGAGACTATCCCATGTCATCATAAATCTTTATGCATCATCATCATCATCATCATCATCAAGCATATCATTGCATCTCAGCATACTTCCAATTCGTAGGTTCTTCTGATAGAAATCCTTAACCCTTTCTGCATTATGTTTTAATATAGAATCTTCTGCACTTGGGATAATTATAAGATTATCTCTTTCCATCATATCATCATCATACCATATCATTGCATTAGGATAATTATGGGATTATCCTAGTCCATCATATTCCTCTACTCTTATCTTAAGTTCCTCTTCTCCTAATTGATTGCGGTGTCATTAGATTCCTCTTCCTTCTGTATATTCCTTTCCTCTCTGCATCTACTCCTCCCTCTTCTGTATCTAGTTAATTTATTAGGTTGAGTAGTCTGTTGGTTGCTGTGAGTTTTAGGCTGGTATTTGATTGTGGGCGATCTCATTCAGCTTGTGGTAGCTTCGGGATTGTGCCTGGTTGGGGTTTGGATAACCCGATCGGTATGCAGTTGTCTGAGGGTTGTTTACCCATGTGTGTGATTTGTATCCCTGAGATAGATTAGTTGCGCGTGGCGCTGAGAGCCACGGTAGTGATTAGAGTGTAGTTAGTGGTCCTTGTGACTGGAGTGTAGATTAACACTCCTTTGCACGAGGTATATTTATTGATAGATTTATTAGTCATCATATATATATATATATTGCTTATCGTTAGATATCATTATATCCTATTATCATTAATATTTATATCCATCTCATTAGTTAGTATAATCGTTTAACTATTCTTAGGAGTTAGTGAGCTCGTTGTTTGCTCACTCTCGAATCTCCCCTTTCTGTGGCAGGTTGTTTCAGGTTTTAGTTGCTGTTGTGGTGATCTTTGGGGAGCTGAGCTGGAGGCTCAATCTCCTTTTATTGCAGTTGGGCTTGTTGCGTAGAGGTTTGTAGAATCTTACGTTTAGATTCTGTTATCTTAGTCTTCCGTTGTTTCTGTTTTCCTTATTACTCTGTTGTGATACTATTGTGAATGACTGAGCCAGAATTTGTCTACGGCTCGGTTGTTCGTGGGGCGAATCTTTGGATTCCCCGACTTGCACATCCTCGAATCTCAATAATTGGTCTAGCTACCGATTACTGGATTTTGGGGCGTGACACATATCAACTCTACAAAATAGAAGGGTACAAATGTTCATGCATTTGATATTAGAGATGATAATCATGTATAATTAGCACAATAAGAAAATAACCAAAAATTCAACAACGATTTCAACCATGACATCGTCTAGCTATGTAACGCATTTAAAGGTAATTAGGCTATTTGGCAATTATATGTTTTTATCCAAGTTCATACTTTCTAACATTTTGTATATTTATCAATTCACCTCACCTATTTCTATTTGACAGGACAACGAAATCGATATGGCTGATGAAAAAAAAAGGGAAGACTACCAGGTCTGTAATTCACAAATTGGATTTTAAAATATTAGCAACAAACAATATTACTACAACAAGTCACAATGATACTTTGGAAGTTGAAGCTAAGTCAGCTGATCATATGGAAGGCGATCAAATCAAGAAAACAAAAGAATAACAAATCAGGAACTTATTTATAAGTTCCAAAAAATATCTTATTTTGACTCACAATATCCTTTTATTCATTTCTGCTTTAATTATCAGGTCTAATAAATACCTTGTCTACCAATTATTAAATTAAAATATTTAATTTCTTTTAATTTTTGTATGTACTTGCAAGCCATCATACTAAATACATTCAAATCTTTTGCCAATGAGTAATATTGTCATGCAAAAATTTATAACAATTTTCATATCCATCTATATTTTGTGTATAATTACAAATTTATTTAATTACCCATTGTACAAATATAATATAATTAGAACTACAATCTTACAATGGGGTCCGACTCTCCTCTTCTGATGAAATCCCTATAGCTGAAACTAGCTCTACTACATCTATACCATCTCATTCTGATAAAGATACCAAACTGTTGACTTCAATGGGGTCTGACTCTCCTCCACACTACTACTAGAATAAAAAATAAGGCTAACATTCACAGATGAACTTGAAGATGATGATATAGAACATGATGAAATCATTTTGAACTAGATATGAGAATAACTTTTATTTTGAGGTGTAGAAGATGATAACAAGAAAATTTAGGTGTACATCCTTCTATACTCTACAACTGTTATACAAACCTCAATTCCAATAATTAGCATTGGAAATCCATTCTTTATGCATTTTTTACAAAGAAGATGCCTTTAAGACTTCTCAGTCGACCTTAACTATACTTATTTTGGTTGAAAAGGTTTTAGACGTTTCATCCTTGCAAGAAGAATACACTTGCCCGAAAATGTATCTAATGTTATGCGAGTACATAATGGATGAAAGAAAGTAGTATCATTTTCTCTTGGATATTTTTGTAAATTCATTTATTTATACTTACAAAAGTTGAAATCATGTCCGCAAGTGCTCCTGCCTTTAGTCTTGTAGTAATAGATGGCTCCTCATCCTTCCTAATGTAATTTTTGATAAATTTCTACACCTCAAACACAAAAATATTGATGTTATGAACTTATAAGAATCATTAAGAATCTTAATAATGTCCGATTTGGGTGACTTATTCCCTTACTTGAAACCTTCCTAAGCAATAAGCTGAACAACACTGTAGGGTATGACGCGTATCACCTGGGATAATTTATAAGACATTAATTAAAAGGTGGAAAATAAGATATCATTTATAAAGTTGAGTCTATAAAGTACCTTAGGAAGGTTACCTTTCCAAAACACTTTTATCCCCTCTTCTCTTATAATCAATGTAATGCACTGCACATTATGAGACACGCTAGCTTGAGATACAGTTATCACATAAACTTATAGTTAATAAGTAGAAGTTACACTGATCTAAAATTTTGAGTAAATATATCATCTGTAGGAGCATAATTTGGCATCGGATCAAATGTACATCAAAGTATGCAATCATAGGGATTAATAGTATTGTTGGTTTAGGAACTTGTTGGTGGACACCTCTAGGTTGGGGTACAAACCACTCCTAAGGCTTTGCCTAACTTAGTTTTTACTCGTACTATGCCATACCCATGAGATTGAGAGGTTTTCTAACTTTCTCTCTTCTACAAGTTCTATATGGCCTAGCCACAACCATAAAGGAGTGGAGAGATGCTTTACCGGCAAGAACAAGAGTCAAGGGATTCATTATAGACATTGCCGCATTAAAATTGGAAGGCTTGATAGAAGTATCCAATGTTAAAAGCGGGTTGCTGGGATGTCAGGGGCCTAAACGACTTCATAAGACAAGGAGAGGTTATAAAGAGGATCAACATCAACAAGCTTAATTTGGTGGGTCTAGTGGGTTCAATTTTTTGGTAAACCTCACAGGCATTTTCTAGAAGACTATCTCTTATAACCTTTATTGATTTTATTTGGCAAAAAAGGAACTGTAAAATCTTTGAAGAAATAGTCTCGACCACTGAGTGTTACTCTTGCCAAGATCACTGAAGCTGTTAGATGCAGACTGGCTGCTTGCTACCATAATCTAAAGCCTGACATCAATAACATTCATGTTACAGGACTATAAAACCTTAACCCTCCTTGAGGTAAACTATGGCAAGTAGGATGGGGCAAAGAAGAATAATCCTTTACTGTGACTCTAATACTGCCATTGATATTGTGAAGGGACCTTTTATTATTGATCCCAAAGATTTTACTGAAGAGATTAAGAAGATCAAAGTAGATGAAGCTAATGACAAAGTACACACTAGATAATAGGATTACTCATAGTAGTTGTGCTTATTGTTTTTTCTCTTTATCCTTAAGCTACTCTTAACATTTTCGTATAGCCTTCCTCATGTGAATTAAGCTTAGCTTGCCTTTGTGCTCACCTCACTGTTGTAGATATTTCTTTTTTGCTTAATATATATATTAAGGCCCAATCAATCATCAAATCTAAATAGGCTTTGAAACCACATCTGCACCTCCATATGAATAACGGTGTTTTTCAAATAGACAAATTTTCTCAAAGATAAATAGGGGCTGGAATTTGTGGGAAAGAGAGAGATGGACGTCCTAGATTACTTTTACT
This sequence comes from Kingdonia uniflora, assembly GCA_014058105.1. NCBI lineage: Eukaryota > Viridiplantae > Streptophyta > Magnoliopsida > Ranunculales > Circaeasteraceae > Kingdonia > Kingdonia uniflora. The sequence continues at coordinate 574,091 of JACGCM010000440.1, read as the reverse complement.
CTCATACTTAGGGGTACTTTGGAAAAAACATTGAAAGGAGTAGTTTAGTCTTACTGCTTCTCTTTATATCTTCCATCTTAAACCCGACTCTTCATCTCTCCCAAAGACGTCTCTCCCATCAATGCCTCCCTCTCTCTTTCTAAGCAAGGTACTCTCTCACTCTCTTAGTTATACTTGTTGTTGCAGTTGTTGCAGTTGTTGTTGGTTTACTGTTGTTGTTGTTGGTCTTAATCATAAGAAGAAGAAATCTCTCTCTCTCTCTTTCAGTTATACTTGATGTAGCTGCTATTATTGGTTTGCTGTTGTTGTTGTTGGTCTTAATCATAAGAAGAAGAAATCGATTTTGACACTAAGTTATACTTGGACTGTTGTTTTGTTGTTGTTTTTCTTTTCTTTAACACTAAGTTATACTTAGACTATTGTAGTTACAACTTCTAAGCATATCCTTCATAGGCCTATCCCCTCAGCCTATAATGATTTTTCAGAGTTGTTACTTATATTTCTACTTCAAAGGCCTTAAACCCTTGGTTAAAAAACATGTATAAGATGTAACTTAGAATAGAGGCCAGTAGAGAAAGTTCCATGAGTATTGAAATTACAAGGGTTTATTTGAGTTGTGAGAGTTTTAATTTTTTCTTTGAAGGGTGTTTGTTGAGTGTTTGGAGTTAAATCGTTCATAAAAAGTTTAGTCGATAAGGCCCTTCATTTCTGTTATTCATGAAAAGTTTCAAATGGTCTCAAACCTTCTTTACAATAGTGAGAATGTTCGTTTCATTTTGGGGTGGTGTTACAGACTTATATACTCAAACCCTAATTTTATACCCAGAACAAAAATGACCTCTCTATTTCGCATTCTTTACAAGACCTTCTGTACTTCTCTAACTGCTTCAGCTCTAGTAGTAATAAAATCCATAAAAGAGCTTATCTACGAAGAAAAAGACCTCACTAAGGTTGCCAAGAATTTCAAGAAGCTCTCAGAATCCAAATTCTTTTGTTTTAGGCACGGTGGCAGAAACAATACTTACGAACTCACAATACGTCATCTCGCCTCGGCGAAATAGTTCTCGGCTATCGAAGAAATACTCGAGGAACATAAGAAGTTTAATAATATACTCAACGAAGGCTTTGTTATGCGAATCATTTCCCTTTATGGGAAAGCATGTATGGTTGATCATGCTTTTAAGACGCTTGAATAATTACCTGAGTTAAAATGTGATTGCACGATAAAGTCTATAAATGTGTTACTTAGTGCTTATGTAGATTCTAAGAATTATGACAGAAATCGAGCCTCGATTTTGTGAACTAATGAAGGAGTTTGAGCTTACCCCGGATAAGTATTCGTATACTATTGGCATTAGGGCAATTTGTCAAAGGGGTAACTTTAATGAGGCGACTGAGATGTTATATGAAATGGAGAAGAATGGGGTGGAACCGGGTGTGATTACTTACGGTATTATTTTGAATGGGTTGTATAATAAGTATGAGTTGTTTTTGGAGGGTGAAGAGATTTGGTCAAGGATGGAAAATGGTGGTGTTGCTCTTGATATACAATGTTATATGACATATATAGTACATCAAAGCATTTGGGTACCATGTATGTGTTTCATGGGGTTGGACCATGTACGTGTTTTTTTTTTCTTTTGGTTTCACGATTTTGGTTTCTCGAGAGCTTTGGCATGCAGAAACATAGAGTCAACTCCAATGTTTGTTTAACTCATTGGTGTTCATGTCTTAGTTTATGGTGATCACTTTAATTCCTCATTGAAACTATTGCATTTTGATCTTGATATTGTGTTTATGATTGTGTAAGCAAGTCATTGCTCTTAATGTGGGTACTACTGTTTTCATGTATTGTTTTTAATTTTAATTACCTAAAGCAGTTATGCATTATGTTCCATAGTGGTATAAAATTATTCTTTGCTGAACTTGAATAAACATGACGTATATGTTTCACAGTAATTCAAAATTATCTACATATATGGCACTAACGTTCATTATATTTTGGTCTAAATTGTACTTAGGTTCTAATTACATCAACGACGAACTCGCCGCCGAAGCGCAAAAACGACGACAAATGAAACAAAAATGGTCATGAAGCTCGCATTCAACCTAATCATTTAAAGGATAGAGTTTATTCAGGTGTTGAAGTTTTAAGTATCTTCATAATTACATATTTTAAGGGGAATGAAAAGACTCAGCTTTGTAATGAAACTGCAATTAGAAGTACATTATGATGGAGTTAATCTAACATATTAGAGTGGATTTTTTCTTAACTTAGTTGGAATTATCATCTTTGTTTATGGACATCCTATTATATTTATCGATTCGTATGGTGAAGAAAAATGATGACCAAGTTTAATTGTTTTATTGTAATGTTGAATGCTTGCCTTCATAATTTTGTAGTTAGTGCTGAATACATGCAAAGTGGCTAAGACTATCATCCGTGACTTGGTTAAAGGTAACATGAAAGTTAAGTTTGCTACAAATATAACAAATCAAAGAACTCATACGCTTTCGTGTGTCATATATATATATATATGAAAGCCAACTCATATATATAGCCAACGTTAGTGTGAAAATTCTATAGCTGAAGGCGCGACGATTGGAAAAACTCTTTATGGCCGAAGGCACGTAGTTGGGATCATCGTGGCGAGCCACGAGTAGTACTATTTCATATATTAGGAAAATGAGCTTTACCATAGGACATATAATATTACTAAAATCTTAAAAGTACACAAAGAAATATTGAACATCTAGATCTGATTTTTAAGCATCAAAAGAAAATACAAATTAAAGTACCAAAATTTCTAAAGATAAAAGATCCCCATGATCATAAAAAAACATCACATTACACATGGGAATAGCAGAATTACTCCCAACCTTGCTTATCCTATAAACTATTAACAATTATAAAATCAAAAAATTATAATGGAATAAAAACTAAATATGAAGAATATAATCATCCTACCTCAACAAAATACAACTACTACAACACCTGCTTGAGATAATATTTTCTTAGCTATAGTAAACATATGTAATGGAAGAAATGAGTATATAAAGAGAATGTTGTACAGATTCTAATAAAAAAACAAAATTAGCATGCAACCATAGCAAACTTAAAATACTTAAAACTAAAAAAAGAGAGTATTGGGAGTTACTGTTCCTCTTAAACATAAACTCTACACATTCCATCAAAAGTTCTAATATTACTATGCAACCACCCAAACTATAAATATATTCCCATACAACATTTGTAGTCTATTAACTTTTTTGGACTAAAATATATAAATATAGTATAGCAGGCTATGAGTTATGTACATGAATGATTCACCACTAGTTGTTAGCTTATGAATCTCATAGCGCGAGATCTAGAGCTGTTATATAAAATTAGTGGAGTAACAATAACAGTGCCACTTGTTGTTCTTTGTTAGATATAACAATCTGCCTGAGAAGTTTAGATTTATTGTAACCAAAAAACATAACTCTGACTGAACGTTATTGTTACAAACAAAGCATGTCTGATATATTATTTAAATTGGTTTCGAAGGTTAATCATCCTCGCATATATATTAGGTAATAGAGGAATGCATGAGAAGTGATCAAGTTTATTAGATACATCATTAGGTAGTCCATTGATGCCTTAAAAGCTCATTATATGTACATGGATAAAGACCGTACGACCACGACCACGACCACGACCATGACCACGATCACGACCAAACACGTTTTAATTTTTACATGAAATCGACTTCAAACTTGGTACAAGTCCAAATCATTGCACCTGTAATGTTTCTTCTAAATACATTGAAAGAGCACAATTACATGCCCTCTTGGTAGGCATTATACATTTATCATTAAATTTTAATTTTTAATTAAGGTGATTTTGATAGGCCTACAAGGTAAGAAAGAATGCATACAAGGTAATCAGCTCCCAGATTAACAAAGGTACCAATCTTTTGCTACCAACTTCCTCTAGCATTGCCTGGATAAAGAGATACACATAGGATATAGCTTAGTATCTCTTTCACATATTTAAACTTTTTCACTTTTTGAAACAAATCAAATGTCTATTAACAGGGTAACAACTTGATCATAGAATGTGGCACATACCTGAGGGAACACATTGAATTCTATCAAGAAAGTTTGAGGTTACAAAATATAATGTATACAAAGGCCTTTGATCCTAACAATTGAAATGTAATATAAATAATTATATGAAGATACTAATAACAAACTCACATCCATTTTGACCAATTTCACTACATATATCACAATTAGCCTAAAACAACGTCAAATATTGGACAACCAACATTAAATCCAAAATCGTCATTACAATAGAGAAAACATATTAAATAAAACTAATAATTTATCTGGACTTCATGCCATCACCCAACTTTTTTGCAGATTTCTTTTTCTTGTCTCAATGCATTGGATCACTGATAGCAGGTGCAACATCATTTCTTGCATAACTAACTTCATCACCATCAAAATCTGGATTACTTGGAACCTGTTGCAAAAAATAAAAAAAGTTCAAAGAAACAAGTTTTTTAGGGACCATAATGTCTTAATATCGAAATAGGGCTTATAATGTATAAACTAGGAAATTTAATTAATTCATCTTTATTAAATATTCAATCATTGGACTAAAATTCTTCATATTGTTTAACCATCTTTTACTTAATGAGAAACAAATTAGTACAACTAATTAACTATAAACCTATCTTAATTTGAACAAAATAATAATTTACTAAAATTTAATGACTTACTTGTTAGTATTTACGGCTCAAAATGGAAGAAAATAGATTAAAAATAGAAAGATCTGATTATGGTGATCAGGGCCCTGGTCTGATGTAAAATATCAAAGAATAAAAGTTGTAGATATCATCGATATAAAGCCAGTGCAACTGACGGATCAGAGATCGAACCGTTGGATCAGATGTTATAATCAGTTTAGTCTACTGGTGCGGAACTCGAGGCAGATTCGAGCACCAAATTTGAGTTCGAGTTGTACTCGAAGTTGATCTATCTTTCAGACATTTTTTTAGCACCTTTTGGGATTGTTTTCTTGTTTTGGAATACTTCTACTTCAAGTATGATAAGTATTGGAAACTCCTAATTCATGTTGGAATAGGTTTTAGGTTTCTTTGGTTATAAAAGGGACATATGAGGTTTGTAGAAACCTAACTTGAAATCTAGAAGAGATGTAGCCTCTATGATAGACCTGCTGGATTTTCCATCTATACCAACACTACTCTTCCGGTTTACGAGCACACATGTTAATAAGTTGTATAGGTGTAATTGGTTGTGCCCAGTACACTACCCCTGGATCGCCTGAGCAGAATGGTATTTATGAATGCCGTAATCAAACTTATGAGAACATGGTTGCAGGATGTTATTGCATACTGATTTACTTGTGAATTTGTAGATAGAATGCTCACGTTATTCAGTCTACATTCAAAATCGAGTTCATTCTCCTTCTATTCCTATTAATCTTTATCATCTTTGGACTGGGAGAAATCCTAGTCTTAATCACTTACGTGTTTGGGGTTGTCCGACAGAGGCAAAATTATTTAACCCGAATATCAAAAAGTTAGATTATATTCGAGGATTGTTAGTTGTTTCTTCGTTGGTTTCTCAAAGAGATTGATTTTTTTTAGGTTTTATTGTCCTTCTTGACCCATGGAGATTGTTGAGTGTGCTCAGGCTCATTTCATAGAGAGGTTTATCTTTGAGGAGAGTTTTAAAAATCATAGTCCAATTGTTATTCCAATCAATGTTGCTATGCTTCTGCATTTATTTGATATTAACACTGTGACGAGTATGATTCCAGACCCCATCGTAGCACCAGTTCTCCCTACGATTTTTCCTCCACCTGCTTTTGTCTAGTTTCATGTAGTTCCACCTCCAGCCCAACATCTTGCTCCTACTCGAAGATTCTCTAGAGAGAGGCATTCAGCTATTTCTTCAGGTTATCATCTTTATTCAGTTGAAGGGGAATTATTTAATTTTGAGGATCCAACATCTTTTAGTTCGGCTATGACTAGTTATTTTAAAGATTAGTAGCATAATGCAATGACGGAGGAGATGCATTCTATGTCTCACAACTCTGTGTTGAAGTTGACACCTTTACCTGAAGGATCTATGGCAGTTAAATACAAATAGATCATTGTATATATGTCAATCAGAATAGAAGACATTTTACATTTATAGTTTTGTACATCGACGATATTTTACTAGCTAACAGTGACGTCCAGTTTCTTAAGTAGACGAAAGCCTATAACAAGATATGTATGAGACCAAACATTAATTTTGCTGTTGGGATATTAGGAAGGTACTAATAAAACCCTTTTATTATTCACTGGCAGACAGCCAAGAAGGTTCTTTGCCATTTAAAGAGGACAAGAGATTATAGATTGGTTTATAGAAGATCGGACGAGCTTATGGTTTTGGGCTACAGTAACTCAAATTTTGCTGGAGTCTTTTTAAGGATCGTTCTTTTACGTGGGAGTAGTTACTGGTTTGTTTCATTTACTGTTACTGCACTAGGATTCTTTATCAATGTGGGAGTTATTCTCGGCTATTATTTTGGTCAACATTCAGATTTGATTTTAATTTGGGTAAGTGTTACATTAGGCTTAGGGAGATCAAGGTTGGGCTTAGAGAAATGATCATATATAGATTCGTTGTTGTGTTCAGAAGTTCTAAAATCAGTTTGCATCACCTCCCTATTTTCCTTCTCTAATAAACTATTTTCCTTCTCTGATTAACTGGTTTCCTCCCTATGAATTAAAGCCCTATGGCTGTTTAGATCTTTAACTTATCGTTAAACCTTTCCTCCATTAACAACTACTAGCTAGCTTATCATGCTTGCTTATAAGATCAAGATCAATTGTAATTTTCTTTTGCTTGAACATTAAAAATCAGCTACTTCCTTATTACATATTATAGTACTTGCTTGGTTAGTAGTTTAGTGCGAAACCTTATAAATAGTACTTTGGTTCAGTGTAGTTATAGGCAGGTTAGTATGGTACAACTGGACTTATTCTTCGTTGTTTGTACTACTGCTATAACCCTGAAAAGTTGCGTGTAAGCTGTTGTTCTTGACCGGGTAGTTCAGTCTGTGATATACCGTTGTTGGAGCGTTGAGTTATTTGCTTGGATTGATTCATCTTGAGCATGCATCAAACGAGTTCTCCCTTCATGCTAAGTTCCTTTACTAGTTTAATTGATATTAGTTAAGGGTAATGTTTATAAATAGACACGATATATATGATCTAGTATATAGTTAGATTCATGTTCTTTTAGTGTAGTTCATAAATACTATGTTAGATAAATTAACTATTTCTTTAACTTAGTTGCAATCTCTAGGTGATACGTGGCTTAACCACTAGTTGACTTGATTGTCTCTAGACTTTGAGAATTGGTTAGGAGCTATTACGCTTGTTCTCGTGGCTTTGTCCTTGAACACTAATGGTGCAGTTACTTATAACTTATTATAAATAGTCGTTCATTGCAGTCTATCGTATTCTAAGATACTTAGAGTAGTGATTCTCTTTCGTCGCTTAGAAGTTGTGCTTGTGTAGTGTTATCATAACTTTGTCCTTGAATGTCGAGTTCTTCTCTTAGAGATTAATGATGTTTAGATGTTGTGACTAGTGAGTCACTGTCCATCTACATTAGGATTGTTTACCACTCTTTTAGGCAAGTGGTTTATCCTATGTATACTGGCCATGTTAGTGGCAATTGTATGTTGATCTTACAGATCTGTTTGCATTAGAAGGTCATAGATAAATTCTTCTAAAACTTAATAAGGTCGGATACATGAACCAACTCTAAATTGGCTAACCCCCGATAGGTTACTAGGATTCCTAGCTCGGGTTAAAATAGTAAGTGAGTTTGGGTAGGTGATGGGCATGTAAAAATGCCCATTTTATCCTACATATTTAAGGGTTATATACTTCATTTTATTGCTATAAAGATTAATTATTAATTTATTATTGTTTCAGTTTAAGCTAGATAAGAGTGTACAAAAAGCTGAATTTGAGTACTAAAGCTGCAACTATTGGAGAAGACCACCTATCTAAGCTATAACTCAAAACATCTCCAATAGAAAACAAATCTCAAGAGAAAATTAAGAGAATATTTGACATATTGAGGATATCTTATTATGACTTGGAAGATTTTATTGAGTATAATGAATATTTTACTAAGAATAAAATCTTTAATAAAATAGCAGCTGTGGAGATGTGACAAGTAGGCAGGTTTATATTCGCCCAAAAATTCTAGAACTTTTTAGAGAAGTTGCCATTATGTGAAGATATTTTATGGATTTTTTCAGATTTTTATACTGAGTATATATTTCTGAATAAACTTCAAAATTAGATTATATTTGATTTGATAAAAATAATCTCTTGCTAAACATGTAACCCTCTCCTTCATCTATAAAAAGAGAGGTCTTGACCATGAGAGAATCCAACTTTTGAGAGCTTGTGAGCATTGTAAGAGATAGAAGGAAATAGCTTGGAGCATCTTCATTTTGTAAGTTATAGTTCAAAGTTAATAAATATTATTATTTTTCATTCATGTACTCTTTTTCTAGCCTATATTTCTTTATCTTTATTATAGTAATGGTCGGTTAAATCCTCGCTAAGGTGAGGATGCAGCCACCATCATTAGTATTTAATCTATGTTTTGAAAAAAAATTCTCTTATGAGTTTATTGTTAAATTCATTTTCTTTATATTGATTAAAACGGCTTAATGGGTTGTTGTTTAGTGATATAATCCATATTTACCTTGATCAAACAAAGTTTGCATATTTTAAATATTTTGAACTCTTATGATGTATATTTTCTTAATGAGACATCGATTAACATGACATATTTATCAATGTCTTTAATGTTGTGTGTTTTTAATGATCATTAGATTCATATATTATGATATGGTAAAATTATTCCTTTTAAAAAAATGATGAATTACTTTTGTGTTGCTATTATTAAATCTTCATGAGTTGGCAATTCATAGTTAAGTCTAGATCGAATGCTAAAGGTGGTGGTGAAATCCAAGCCTTAACTCTCTTAATAATTGTCATAAACGTGCGTCATGATAATTTATCATTATTTTTCATAACATAATTTTTATAAGGTATTTTTAGTTACCTTCGGAAAGTGAACGGCAATCTAAAATCCCTATATTACACATCCCGATTTGATGCGGTATTATCAGCAGGTTACTATCATACCTATGGTACCCATCCTGAAGTGTGGGATGGTATGAGCCAGTTTTCCTTTACCACCCATCTTATCCTCCGTGAGGTTGAAATTCCTTGGAATAAGAATAGAGTGAGGGCAACTAGGCTCCTTGGGTTGAAACACCCGAAACACTTTGATCAAGTAAAATATCCTTAGCTTGGTCGAGCTTGACAAAAATTGAACCCCTTGTATCCATTAATGTCATCATACGTTAGCAGTTGATCAACCAAATATTTATAGGATCGAGCTCATCGGTCTAACGTCATTAATCATACAACATTAGGCCATTAGTAGAATTTGTTAGATTTCCCATCTATACCGGCACTACTCTTCCAGTTCACGAGCACACATGTTAATAGGTCGAATAGGTATTATTGGTTGTGCCCAATTGTTATACCAAGTTAAGGTAGGTGGGGCATAGTGTTACTTTTTATTAGGGTTTGAGGGTATAATGGGAAGATCAATCTAACCCTATCAGGTTAAATAGAGATGAAGTCCCTCTTGGAGGATACAACACAGAAAACTATCCCATTGAGGTTTGCAGCTAATCCAAGGGAAGACTCCACTCAAGAACAGGGGATTTTCAGAGAGCATGAGAAGAGGTTAATGTAATCTGTTTTCCTTATCCAATTATTGATCATAACAATTATATAAATTTCCAACAATTGGTGTCAGAGCTAGGATACAAAATACTATGATTAATTATTGACGGTTAAAGTAAAAGAAACGAAATTGTTGTCAGATTTGTTTCTCTGTAGTTTAATTGTTTATTTTTAGTACAAGAGAGATGTTTCTTCACGAGGAGAGTAGTTTCTTTTTTATGTTATTTATTTGTTTACCGAGTCTCTCTCTGTCTTTGGCAAATTTCATCACTCACCAAAATTTTTGTAGAGTTCCTCTCTCTCTCGCTATCCTTTTTACACCGAATCAGGCCCAAAATTTATCCACTTAAATCACATTTTGATTAAGTCGGATATCAATAATTGAAGTTCTTCTATCTCTTATTCTCAGATCTAGTATTTCTCTTTGAAGTTTAAGCCCAAAATTGAAGTTTAAATTTATTGTTCACAGCGTTGGTTTGCACTATTGATTGTTGGGTTTACGATTGAGAGGAGCTTGGGTTTTATCTCTGAAATCTGATATGGGGTTAGCCTTCAAAGATTAGGGTTTTTCTACTATAATCTGATTTCGATTTATATTCCCCAAATATTAGGGTTTATCTCTCTCTCCAATTAAAAATAAAAATTCCCATTAAAGGCCTAAATCATTCCCCTGATTTTACCGACACCCAATTTCCAGATCCCCAGGCTCTTAAAATCAATCTTCTCAGTTTAGAGTTCGAAAGAAATGATGAAGAAATCAAATCACATACTTCAAGTTCGAGTTACAACGAAAAAGCGAGGAGGTCATGAATTCAATCCCTTTGATTCATATCTAAAGCTTCAAAATAGAGAAATTTGTAACACTGTAAAGAAGCTACATTGGCGAGAGATTAGAAGATCATGGAAGGTGTGTCGTGATGCCCTTGCTTAGGCTTGAGAGAAATTTTGGAACTTTGGTCTCGAGTAGGGATAATCAATTTCATTTGATTTGTTTGTGAAAAAATTGGTTGCGCTCACTTAGGGAGTTACTCTTAAAGGACAGTAAGGAATTTTGGGGGTTTTGTACTTGATTGCTCTATCTGGTCTACCGGCGTTCAACTTACGAGCAGCGATTAAGGATCAAAGATTACTCACTCTCATTGTTATTCTCTAACTTTGCTTATATATCTGAGTCCCTTATTGTATTTCTTATTATTGGGTTTGGTCTCTCTATAATTTATTCACATACTTAAGGCGCTTATGTCAGTTTTATCAACGTTGGGGATGTGCTTCTTGCTTATTAACGGAGGATTCCGTGGTTGCTGCGGAATGTAGATGTTTAAAATAAATGTCTTAAGACTTATATATCTGATATGAAGTTGTGACATTAATATGTTGACTAGCTGGACATTTTCTTTAGTACAAGCTATCAAAAGATATTCTCTAACTTTGCTTATATTTCTTGAGTACAAGCTATCAAAATTCTGTTAAGGGATTACAATAAATAATTAGTGATTAATTAAGCAATGATATAGGGATTTAATGCCCAAGGATCTCCAATGGGGTTTAAATAAGATCAAGTAGTAGTTAGGAAGTCGGGATATAAAATGGGCAAATACACCCAAAAGAGTTTTATCCATGGAGTTAAACGTTTCTTCTAATTTTGAGACTTTCTTGAAAAATCTCATTAAGACTACTTTGCACTAATTAAACTTAAAATAATTAGACCACCCAAAGAAGGCTAAGAAACTTCTAATTAATTAGTGAGTCAAGATAGACTACACGGCATGGGGAGATGAGGATAACCCTCGGCCCAAAGGTGAGGAAGTGTCTTGAGTCAAACTGTAAGTGGCCAGTCTAGTTTTGAGTATCAGTGATCACCAACTAGGTGGCAATGTATGTCTAATAACCACCCAAAGGAGGGATTTGATGATACATCGCTGTACCTACAAAGTGAAAAGTTTATACATTAAATATTATATATACTCTGACTCGACCATCCTAACCCCAGGTAGGATTGAAATTAAAGACATAAAGTTTTAGATCTTTAACAGATTAAGTTAAACGTGCATTAAATTTTTTTACACGTCCTAATATAAGTCATTGTTTCATGCACCTATGGACCCTATGATCTAGAACCAACTGACTAATATTGAAACCTTGACGGACTCTAACTACTCTAACGATTGCCCTAGGCTACCTTGATTTTAATTTTGTTCTCACTAAGAACTGTTAGATATCATTAAAAAATAGTTTGAGGGTTCCGTCAAGGGAAGGCGGTATAGTAACTTATCTAAGTTTTTATCGCTAAAGTATGACGACGGTGGAAATGTGCGCTCACAGATTAAACTTTGCTTTGAATCCAATTTGGTTGAAGTTCCTACCATCTCTTGGTGGTCAGATTCTGGGGCAACTATTCACATTTTGAATTCTCCACAAGGTTTCATCAGTAGGCGGCCGGCAAGGCCTGTGGAGCAGGTTTTCTCGGGAGATGCAAGAAGCCTTCCTGTTGAGTTCAGTGGCCTTTTTTTGCTTGACCTTAGACACAAGTGTTACATTAAATTTGACAGGCACCTTTTATGTTCCTTTGATGAGATGATCTCTGGTTTCAATTTCTTGGTTTCACTCTATTCAATAATTTTTTCAATTTTAGACGAGGTGGTTTTGACATTATTCATCATAATTTCATTATTGGTTATGGTTTACTAGTTGATGGGTTATATCGTCTATCTCTTAACCATTCATTTGAGACTTATATTTTATGTTTATCTACTAAGGATAATATTTCATCTACTTTTAAAACGTTCTAAAGTTTATGAGCAATCTACTCGTAGGATAAAACCTTTTACAGTTGTTTCATACAAATATTTGCGGACCTTTTTTTCCTATTCCGTCCCGAGGTGGTCATCGATATTTTATTACTTTTATTAATAATTTCTCTCATTATACCTTTGTTTTTCTTATCCATCAAAAGTCTGAATCACTTGATGTATTTACAACTTTCCCGTTAGAGGTTGAGAAATAGTTAGATTGAAAGATCAAGGTTGTCCGGTCAGATCGAGGAGGCGAGTATTATGATAAGATCGATCAGGATGGTCAACATTTGGGATCATTCTATTAGTATTTAAAGGATCAGGGTACTGTAGCCTAGTACACTATCTCTGGATCACCAGAGCAGAACGATATTTTATGAACGTCGTTCCCTATAAATCTGTGGGGAGAGTGTTTACGCTTTTTAGTATATATTCAGAATCGAGTTCCTTCTCGTTCTATTTTAGTTAATCCTTATCATCTATGGATTGAGAGAAATCTTAGTCTTAATCACTTGCGTGTTTGGGGTTATCCTGCAGAGGCAAAACTGTTTAACCCCAAATATTGGATAGTAAGATTCGAGGACTGTAAGTTGTTTCTTCGTTGGTTTTCCAGAGGGATCGATAGGTTTCAAGTTTTATTGTCATTCTCGACCCATGCAGATTTTTGAGTGTGCTTAGGCTCATTTCATAGAGAAGAGAGATCACTTTACCAATACTATTAATAGATAGTTTATCTTTGAGGAAGGTTATAAGACTTAAAAGTCCAACTGTTACTCCGATCAGTATTGCTATGCTTTCGCGTTTATCTGATATTGACACTCTGATTGGTATGGTTTTCAGACTCATCTATTATTCCAGACCCCGTCATAGTACCAGTTCTCCCTCAGATTTTTTCCTCCACCCCTTCATATTCAACTTTCTGTCATTCCACCTCTAACCCAGCCTCTAGCTCCTACTCGGAGATCCTCAAGAGAAAGTCGTTCAGCTATTTCTTCATATTACCATCTTTATTTAGTTAAAGGGGATTTATTTGATTTTGAGGATCCAGTATTTTTTAGTACGGTTATAGATAGTAGTTTTACAGATCAGTGGCATAATGCCATGACGGGGAAGATGGATTCTATGTCTCACAACTCTGCGTGAGAGTTAACACCTTTACCTGAAAGATCTAAGGCAGTTGAATGCAAATGGATCTTTAAGATCAAACATGATTTTGTAGGGAAGGTTGAGCGCTGAAAAGCGAGACTTGTTGCGAAGGGTTTCAAGCAGCGTCCAAGAATTGACTTTGATGAAGCTTTCTTACCAGTTTGGAAGAAAGATTCATTACGGATCATTTTAGCTCTTACGACGTATTTTGGCTTGGAGCTTCACCAGATAGATGCTAAGACAGCTTTTCTTTATGGACGTCTCAACGAGGTGATTTATATGTACCAACCCAAAGGTTTTAAGACCGAAGGGAAGGTTCAACTATTTAAAAAGGACAAAAGATTACAGATTGGTTTATAGGAGATCGGATGAGCTTATGGTTTTGGGTTACTCTGACTCAGATTTTGCTGGAGTCTCTTTGAGGATTGCTCTTTTACGTGGGAGTAGTTATTGGTTTATTTAATTTATTGTTACTGCACTAAGATTCTTTATCCATGTGGGAGTTATTCCAGGTTATTATTTTGGTCGGTATTCAGATTTAATTTTGATTATTTAGCTGCTATTATATTTGGATTTGTTATTATATGTGCACATATTCAGTTTAAATTATGTAATTACAATAAAGTTTTAGATATGAGTGATTTTATTACATGACGGTTGTCTAAGTATTAAGTGCTTATAGAAAATACTAAAAGGTTTCTAAAGTTTGCTTGGGCTGGATATATGTAGGTTTCACATCCTTTGGCCTTCATTTCAGAATGAGCGATGATCTTCGTATGACGATTTGTCTAAGTATTGAAATGACATGTGTCTGGTAAACACATGTTGCAGGACACTAATAGAAATATACCAGCACATCATTAAGGTGTACATTTGCCATTTACACGCTAAACTTCACCAGTAAAGAAATTATACTTAAAAGTTATTAAGGTTGCTAGCCTGATGTCCAAGATATAAATTAGGCATGTGCCCAAAGGCCTAACCAAAATTTGTCTGTGAACCGTATTAGCCATCTTTGTAGTCATAGAGTGACAGTCAAGTTTAATATAATATTGCCTTCGATAAATTATCATGTGTAGTTTTAAAAAACAAAGGATGGCTATCCGTTTTTTATAAAAAAACATTGAATCAGGTTAAAAATATTTTTCTTAAAATTGAGTTAGTACCGGGTGGGAGATTATTAGATTTTCCATCTATACCGGCACTACTCTTCCAGTTCACGAGCACACATGTTAATAGGTCATATAGGTATTATTGGTTATGCCCAATTGTTACACCAAATTAAGGTAGGTGGAACCTAGTATTACTCTTTATTAGGGTTTGAGAGTATAATGGGAAGACCACTCTAACTCTATCAGGTTAAATAGAGAGAAAGTCCCTCTTGGAGGCTACAATACATAAAAACATCCCATTGAGGTCTGCAGCCAATCCAAGGGAAGACTCCACTCAAGAATAAGAGATTTTTAGAAAGCATGAGAAAAAGTTATTATAATCTATTTTCCATATTCTAGTATTGATCATAGCAATTGTATTAATTTTTTAGCAGAATCACATTATTTTCTCATATTTAATTCATATTCACTTAGTAATACTGTACTTTAAGCATACCTCATCACGTTCATATTTTCCTCATCATTTTAGCATTAACTTTATTAGTATAGTTATTTAGCCTTGTTGGGTTATAGTGGGCCGTGGTTTGCTCACTCTCACATTTTATAATATTTTAGAGTCGAAGTAGTTGCGTGGAGTTGGAGAGAGCTACAACTAGGTTGGGAGCTTAGCCTCACTACTGCAGTTAGTCCTCAATTATTATTCTTTTATTTGAGATATCAGACTTGTTGAACTCCTTTCATTCCTTATTGTTTTACGTTTTTAAGATAATTGTTTCTATTATAGATTTAATATTTATCTTTCACTTCCACTTTTATTGATCCTTTTATAACTTTGATGAATTGCTATAATGAATGATTGAGCTATTTCCTTTTAGCATGGTTATTTATGGGGGGAATCTTTGGATTCTCCGACCTGAACGTCTTGAATTACATTAGTTAAATATGTCTTTAATTATTAAAATTTGGGGCGGGACACTCTAGCTGAAGAACCATAAGAAGAGAGTACGAAGATGACAGACGACCTTTGTAAGACTCTGATCACTCTACTCATAGGCTTCATAAGGTTTGAGTTTGCACATTTTCATTTATAACAAATTTAACCAAATTTATAGAGTGGGGAAGCAAACTAAATTAATCATTGTTAGGTACTCTATCAACAAATTAAATTTCTTAGAAATGTCTTTGTATAGTTAAAAGGCAAATTGGTAGTTGATTATATATAAACTTTTTGAGCCTCAAACAATTGAATTGTGAGTAAAGTAGAAGAAAAGATGATAATAAACAACATGTTTATGTTGCTCCAATTGTCATTTCATCTTCTTCTTCTTGTGGTAAGCCACAACTATCCCCTAAAACTTAGTGTTGTTACTTTTAATTGTTAATTTCTTCATAAAGTTTTTTGAACACACAGAAATCAAACGTTTGAAGAATGGTTTCTACAAATCAATACTTCATACCTTAGACCAGGAGTACATTATGAGCAAGTATGACTTAAACATAAGAAACTGGAAATTTTATGATTTACTCAACCTACCTAAACAAGGTCCTCCCACAACTATTCCCAAAACCTCAATTAAACCATTATATTAAACTAATAATCATAATTCATTTCTTTTAAATCAATTGTAGCTAACTAACTATCAGATCAATAAAACTAAACCTAAATGACATATTTTTAATCAAGAATTGAACATTTACCTTCATTTTAGTCCATCTACCTTTACTATCCCTCATTTGCTTTTTTGCAGCTTCTTTTTTGCCCTTATCACTTCTCGCACTACCTTCCATGATCTTTTTCTTCCCTTTGTTTCTAATTTCTTTGCCTATATTACACATTGGTGTTCATTTTTGACAAACATCTCTTTCCAAATTCAAGGGTTTGTTTACAGAAGAACAGCTAATGAGATTTCTTTTTGCTCTGACACTAATGATTCATCAATTGGGAAATTGAGTTCATTAACATTATCATGTACCGACCAACCTGAGCTATACAATGGCAACTCTTCTATCTCACCACAGTTGGAACATAAAATTGAATTGCAAGATGAACATGAATAAGATGATGTTGTTTCAATTTAGAGAAGATGGCCAAATTAAAGCTCTTTGGTTCTCTAATATCTACACTAAAATTAAACAATAAAAAATAAGTTTTTGTTATGGAGATCAAGGTCTTGGGAGCCTACTCAAAAACATTACCCAAGTTCTACATCAAAGTTTTACCATGCAACCATTGGATTCTTTTGTTGAAGTAGGCCTTCCAATATTTAACTGGACTAGAGTTTGGACCCATATACTAAAGAGCCCAAAAGATCCATTTTTAACTTTGGCATAACTATTTCCAGACCCAACTCAAATTACAATCTAAATGGGCTTCCATTACTATGTACCTATGAATGTCAATGGATTGGGACAATTTTTAAGTATTACTAACTCCATCTAATTTTTAGACCAAACTTAAATTAAAAAAAAAAAAATTAGGCCCCATTCATCTTGGTGGAATGTCTGCCATGCCTTGGAAGCAGTTAAGAACCAGTTCCATGAACAACCACAATGTATATGTATTGCCCATTGATGTATAGTTTGCACATATCTTGTATGTCATTGGCTGGGTACTTAATGTGCCTCTTAGATTTTTATTTGGTAAACACACAATATAACTCCCAAACTATAATTCTAAAGCCTGCTTTTGGTACCTTGATTAGTACTCAGCTTGGTAAAGTATGGGAGGCTAACATCTAAAGCTAAACCAAAAATGTTGTCAATTTCAAACCTATAACATATACCTCATATCCCATACACTTTCCCTATGTCTATATCCTATACCCATGAGTCAATGGGAACCTTAATACTTACATACCCTCATAGCATAGATAAATAAATTCTATAAGCAATACCCACGTCATACCTTATGCGCTCTTTAATACACAAATCAAATGCAAGCTATACCCAAACATGGGCGAGCTTTGGTTAGTAACAATATATTCCCCATACAAAACTTCCACAAAAAAAGAAACAAATTACTAAACTAATCATACAGAATCTCCTATATATCTCTAAAATATATTTCAACTACTATAATGATAACTACTCTTTCAATTGCACAATTTCTAAAAACTCTAAACATAATCATATAAATACCCAACCCTCAGACCTTTACTATTGCATCTACTCATCACTATTAAAAGCTTTCGATTGACAGGTTATTTCCATCAATCTTTTAAATCTTTTAGCCTTTTTGCTTAATTCAAAATTGTGTTGTAATTTAACTTACTGATTAAAGAAGAAGAAAAAAAGAACTATCAGGATGGATTTTTTTTAAAGTTAACTGTTGTAGGATTTGTTTTAAATTCATTGGATATCTATTCCCACAAAACAACAAACTTCTTTCTTCAGCTATCTCCTTGTAATCCCTATCTGAGTCATTGTTGTCCGTAGTTTCTAATAGTGGTAGAATTAATGTGTTATAGATATTTTCTTAATTGAAGCCAGCTATAACCCCAACTTCCACTATAACAGCAACAACAACAAAGTCCATTAATCTTCCCCAGTTTACTATCTAAAATTCTATCTAAATCAATAATCTTTAATGTTGTGTTTGTTAGATTGGTTGCGGTGATATATATCTCGTCACATTGTTAATTTGCTATAGTTACGTAGGTTTGTGATTGGCAATCTTGACTATATATATTTTATATTGTTAATCTAATTTGGCTTATTAGAACATGGAGTAATAATCTGATAATTATATATTTTAGGGTATAAATTAGTTGAGACCATCTATGGTCAAGTGTTGAATAAGGCATGATGCCGGGGTTGAGTAGTCGAAACTCCAAATTTTGAATTCTTTTGTTCAATTTTTTATATAATTTAAACCCTTGTTTTTATTAGAGTTTCTCATGTTTGAAATCTAACTTTGTACTTACTAGATTCATTAGATCTTATATTAAGTCAAATAATAATTTCTTACATATCCTACCCAGTTAAAGTATGTCTAACAACAATGATGACCTCAATATCTATAATGACTTAAGAGATTTAAAGTCTAACACTTCGAATTGGAGAATTCGAGCAAGAATATCTAGAATATGGCCTGTCATGGACTTTCAAGACTGGACTAAAATAACAAGCACCAACATGGTTTTGGTTTATCAAAGGGTAAAATGTTATTTTTTCGACAACTCATACCAATAATTTATTGTATATTAATTGATAATATTTATTTACTTGTATATAGGGAGATCAAATTGAAGCCAAGCTTCCCTAAAATATGTATGCCCAAGTTCTCTTGATATTTGAGAGAAGGTATCATAATTGATCTAGAAAATGGTTATGTCGTATTCAACAGCGGCTTATACCAACTACTCGATAACCAATGGAAGATTCAATTCCAAGACGCTCCTAATGCAGTTTTGGTTATGACTACAAGATCTATTAAAGAATGGAAATGTTATAAATATACATACTAAATTAACATGATTATTTACCATCAAGAATGAACATTTATTATGTGGAACAGCTGAAATTTTAGATTTCCAAAGGGGGTTGTGTCAATAATTGTGTGCACATATTAAAGAATATTGATAATATTATATTTCAACATATATCGCACTATATATGTAGTGACCCGTATTTATTATTATTATTATTATTTATTAGTATATTAGTATATTATCCCTTTATGCATATTCCTATCCTTTTTAACATTTGCATTCATTTCGCATATTCCTTTTATCCCTTCTGCATCCGTTTAATTCATTTTTGGGCAGGTTTGGAGTTAGATTCATTTTCGATGTTTTTGGTGGCTCGGTGGTTTTTAGGAGGAGGTAGTTGTGTTTTGTATTTGGGGACCCTTGGTTGGGTTAGTGTTGCTAGTGTGTTGTTGGTGGTGTTGTTGTGATATTTGGGTGTGGTTTGTTCTGTGTTCGTGTGGTTCGGGAATCTTTTGGGATTTTCCAGTAGTCGTAATCTCGTTCAAACGAGTCGATTGATCTCCTGGAATTTGGCCCAAGATCTCCTAGTCGTTCGAACGACTTCTGTATTCTTTTAAAGCTTCTTTGTCCATTCGCAGAAACTTTTTTCGTTCGAACGACAGAGGCACTTCCCTGGAATTTTTACCTTGATATCCTTCTTCGTTCGAACGACTTTTATCTTCATTCGAACGAGTATGCAGTTGTTTTGTTCCTTTTGGGGTTATTTCATTTTATTCCTCTCTCTCACAATTCTCTCACCCTCTCTTTCCCCCAAATCAATCCCCTTTTCCAATTCGTAGCCAATCCATTCTCTCGCTCACCGATTCTTCGCAGTGATTATCGTACTTATCCTTGGTGAGTAATTTTCCTATTCCTTTCCGTTCTTTTCTTCTGATTAGTCTTTGGGTTGATTTTTAGGGTTTGGCTTATTGATTAGTTTCCTGGTTTTGTTGTTAAATTGTTGTCGTGATTGTCTGTTGTAGCTTGTCCTGTGTTCTGTTAGTTGTATCGCTGATTATGACTTTGGAATTCCGGTTTTGGTTTCGTCAGAACTCGAGATTATTATCAGGCGAGTTTCCCCTTCATTTTTAAATTCTTCTACAAGTTAATAGATGTTGATTATAGTAGTACTCTGTGTAGAGAGATGCATGTGATCTAGTTAGGGTTTGTTATCATATTATTTCTCTGTATAATTGTTAACCTATTTAGTTAGTTATTCTGTAACTTGGTTACTATAGTTTGCATTTGACGCTGGGTTTTGTTAGAAGCTGTTAGTATGGAATTTATAGTAGCTGCATTTCTTGTCTTTGGTTGTAGTCTTCTAGAGACCGATGTTAATTGATCGTTGTGACGGTTAAGTTACTATTTTATCTAATTTTAGATGGTGTGACTGAATCGTTGTTTCTGTTCGGGTTAGGATTGTTGTCAAGCTCTTATGCAGATGGTCATCCTATATTTCTTTACCGGGTTTACAGCTGCTGTATTTTTTATCCTTGGGATTTGTTGCATCTTTTTAATCATGCAAAACTCTTTTAACTTAACGAGATCGGATACATAATAAAGCTCTACATCGGTTGACCTTCGATAGGATCGCATGAATCCTACATCGGGTTAAAATAGTAGATGAAGAACTAGCTGTGAACACTATCATACCATATATACCCATCCAGGAGTGTGGGAAGGTATGAGACAGTATGAATCTGGTGCAAGACTTATCCTTGAGGTTGAAATTCCTTGGAATGAAATACAGTCCGAACGTTGACTCTGTGAGTTGAAAAGCCCAGAACACTTTGATCAAGTAAGTATCCACTAGCTTGGTCGAGCTTGATAAAAATTGTACCCATTGTATCCCCTTAACAGATCTCTTTAAGTCAAACATGCTAGCGGTTGATCAACCAATATTATAATAGGATTGTAACACATTTTAAATCATCCAATCATTCAACATTAGGACTTTAGTTTATCATTGCATCAGTTGGCATTAGGAATAATTGTGGGATTATCCCAGTTCATCATATTATATCATTAGCATATCATTGCATCATCCCCTCATGTCACAATCCCCCTCTTCTCATAAATTCTTTATCTTAACTCTGGTTACTTATATATTCTATTCTTCTGTTCTTATTACTCTATTACCTGAATCTTGATCACTTATTTTTCTATTCATTTATTTTAAACTTACTTTATCTTATTCACTTCATCCTCTTTATCTGTACCTATTTACTAGTATGTTATTTAGCTTTGTTGGGTTTCAGTGAGCTGTGGTTTTTCTCACTCTTACATTGTTCCCCCCTTTCAGAGGTTGAGTAGCTTGAGTTGTTAAGAGCTTCAGCTGTGTTTGGAGCAGTTTCCATGCTGATCTATTTAGTTTAGACTTTTTGTTGTGATTTCAGTATGTATAACTGTACTTTATTCGAGATTGTGTTCATTGTTTTTAGTCTGATATGTATATATATATCATTTGCTTTCGCGTTGTTATTTTCTTTCTTTACTCTGATGATTACTGCTTAAAGTGAATGACTGAGCTTGATTCTTGTCTTGGCTTGGTTGTTTGTGGGGCAAATCAGTAGATTCCCCGACCTGCACAGCTTCGAATCTAGTAATTAGTCAAGCTACCGATTATTGGATTTTGGGGCGTGACAATATATCATGAATGTTTCAAAGTGTTTATATCCACAGGTAACATCACCATGAATTCTACCTATGCTACCAAAACCTATTTGAATCTAGGAATCCCTGAAGCTACATAATTCTCAACCAGGTAAGGTGTACAATTTTTAATGACTAATAAATATAAATAATATTCCTTAATCATAATACTAAAATATTTTGAATGTACAATGCATATAAAATTATTCATGTCACACCAATAAAGAATACTAAGAAGTTTGATCAAGAAATGGTAGATAATATTATTACAATAAAACAAATGAAACACAACATATTCAAAAATTATGCATTTAAGGTACGTCTTTATTTAATTTCAATAAATATTTAGTGCATTCATTCACCGTATGAATACTAATGATTAAAATGACTTATCCAAAAATAGAATTCCCTCTATAACATTCTAGCGAGGATCTCTGAGGTCTATCATGAATACAGGTTTTGCTATGAATCGTGCAATAATTACAAATGAAAAGTTAGTCAACAAAATGACAAATTCTATTGTTAAATTTGTCATTTTGTTGACTAAGTAATCCGATTACTAGTTACGATAACCCAACTAAATTTCTTAAATAAAGAAACATTCTAACCCAACCTTATTTTTCTTACAGGTACAAATTACAAGTTGATGTCCAAGATGAAACTGGATTCATCAAGGTAATAATGTTCAATTCATAGTTGCAAATACTCCTAAACAATACAGCAAGAACAAATAAGGATCTTTCTGAAAAGGTATACAAACAATAACTCTGCAATGACCCGTATTTTAGTTATTCTTTTTATTCACTTATATTCATTTTCTGTAATATTCTTATTATTTATCTCATCGGCATATCATTCCTTTACGTTAAGTTCCGCATTCATATTCCGCATATACTCTTTCATTCATTATTCATCCATTATGCATCAATTTATTCCTTTCCGTATTTTAGTTTATTAGATTCTTTTTTGTAGTTTTAGCAGTTCGAAGGTTATTCGGAGGAGGAGGTGGAGTTGTGGCCTTGGGAACACCTAGATGGGTTGGTAGTGATGTTTGTTTGTTGTGTATGTGGTTTGGGGTAGTTCCGGTGAGCTGTAAGAGTGGTCGGTAGGTTTCCGGAGTCTCCCGAGGAAAAGAATCTTTTTTGGGGGCTTAGGCGTTTTGGTGGCCGTGAGGCGGTGGAGGTGGTGTTTTTTTCCTTAAGAAACCATTGTTGGGCCTGTAGTAGTGTTTGTGCGGTAGTGGTGGTGGTCCGTAGTGTTTCCGGGGTGTCTGGGGTGGTCCGTGGTGTTTCCGGGCTTATTTTATTGGTGCAGGAGCAGTTCTGTTCGAACAGGACCTTTTTTGTTCGAATAGACCCCTTTCTATTCAAACAAGACTTGTCTCTGTTCGAATACACTTCACTCTGTTCGAAAAGGATCATTTCCTATTTGAACAGAGGCGTGTTTTAAGCTTTTTTGGGTTTTATTTCCTCTTTTCCTCACTTCCCCTTTCTTTCTCTCTCTTTCTTCCCTCCCTAACCTATTCCACTCTCCTCCATACTCTAGATCCTATCTTCCCAATCGCATCGAGGATTCTTCGCCTGCTTCGTCGCAAGCTTCGCTCCTATCCTCGGTAAGTTTTCCCGATTCCTTTTTCGTTCTTTTTGCCCAATTTCGCCCGAGTCTGATTTCTAGGGTTTGGGTTCGATGTCGTTATCTTGTATTGATTGGGTGTTTGTTGTTCTTGGTGATTGTGTTAGCTTGTCAGGCGTTCCATTTGCCGTTCCGCGGATTTAGTTGGTTTTCCGAGTTAGATTTCTGCAGGACTCAGGATTGTCTTCAGGCAACTTTTATCCCATCATTACTAAGTCTCTATACTAGTTTCTGAGTATTGTTTTAGAGTGTTAAATTGAACTTAGAGATGCTATGTAATTAACTATAATTTAACCTAGGAATTATTCGGCTTATATTGTTAACCAGTAGATTAGGTTTGTTTAATTCAGGAGCTTGGTTTATGGTTTGCATAAGACCTGAGCTTAGTTAGTAGTGGTTGGGTTGGCGTCCTAGTGGCTTTGCCCCTGAATGCCCCTTCCAACCTTAAGAGATTGATGTGTTGGATGTAGTGACAGTTAGGTTACTGTGTCGACTATGTTTAGTCAGTGCAACCGAGTCTCAGTTCATCCTAAATTATATTACTGTGTGAGCGGCAGCTGTGTTGTTTTTCTTATACACTTGTTACATCTTAATAACTTTAATAACACCTTTCAAACTTATTGAGTTTGGATACACGAATACTCCGTTTCGGTTAACCTCCGATAGAATCTAAGGAGTCCTAAGAACGGGTTAAAATATTTGGTGAGATTGGGAATGGCACTATCATACCTAGTTCAACCACTCAGAAGTGTGGAATGGTATGAGATAGAGTCATGGAGATCCCAACTTATTCCACGGTGAGGTTGAAATTCTTTGAAATGATATGGACTATTGCTCTGTTGGGTTGATACACCCATTACCACTTTGATCGAGTGCGACCGTCCTTAGCTTGGTCGAGCTTAACCAAATCATACCAGTATGTCACCTTACTGATCTCTTTAAGAACATTAGGCGTTAGCGGTTGATCAACCAATATTATAAAAGGATCGTGAGCATATTTAGACATTGAATCATTCCACATTAGGGGATATTTATGGGAATATCCCTGCTCATTGCATCATATCACATCGTTACACCTAAGATAAGTATGGTATTATCCTAGTCATCACGTCACGTCATGGCATTGCATCTTCTCTTATCATAAATTCTCCCTCCTCTTATATTATCGACTCTAACTTTTTTCCTTATCAATTCCTTCTCTTTTGTGATAATTTAGTTTATTGCTAGACTGTATTTACCTATTTTTGCATTACATTCATTTTTACCTCTATTGTCAGTACAGGTTTATTAGTAGGATATTTAGTTCTGTTGGGTTTAGTGAATCGTGGTTTGCTCACTCTCGTGTTTTAACCATTTCAGAGGTTGATTAGCTTGGACTATTACATGGCTGGCCAGTTCAGAGATAGATCTTCCCGTTGTAGATTTCTTTCAGTTCTAGATTTCAGTAGGTGTTCTCAGCATATGTTGCTGAGTTTTATTTCGAGATGTATTACATTTTTGTCTGATGTATATACATATATATAACTTTTGCTTCCACGTTTTATTATTATATCTTATTTCTTTACTCTGATGATTATAGCTATATGTGAATGGCCGAGCCAGAATTTGTCTACGGCTTAGCTATTTGTGGGGTAGAATCTTTGGATTCCCCGACCTGCACTACTTAGAATCTAGTAATTGGTCAAGCTACCGATTACCAGATTTTGGGGCGTGACAGACTTGGTATCAGAGCCTAAGGTTAATCCTTATCTCTATTATTACAGATCATATGACAAGTTACTCTTTAGATAGAGTTAGGATCGATTCTTTTTGGATTTCATATTTTATCGTATTCCTTTCCGTTTCTAATCCTTTCATATCCGTTCTTGAGTTGTGTTTCTTTGTTCGTAACAGATGGCTAGAGGTGGCAGAGGCAGAGGTCGTGCTAGAACCCGTGGGGGTATCCGAGGAGGTATTCGTAGGGGTTTACACAGTGGAATAGTAGCTGATGAGCCAGTAATTAGTCAGTAGAGTACAGGGTCTGTCCCGATCCCTCAGACAGAGCCTATAGTTTCTGAGGCTGGGGTTGGTGTGGGGGTAGTACCTTGGGTTCAGCTTCATCAGGGTACCCCACTTACTCCAGTCATTCCAAGGCAGCCAGGTATTTTACCAGTTCCAGCAGCTTCAAGAGTTTCAGCAGAGATGAGGCAGTTTATGGAGAGTTTTGCCGTATTCTTTTAGCAGGCTAGGAGCCCAGTACACAGAGAGTACAGTTACTTAGAGCAGCTTCAGAGATACAAGCACCCTACATTTTTTGGCATGTTGATTCCTTCAGAGATCGAGACATGGTTCAGGTCTATAAAGAAGACCTTGGATGCGATGAAGTGTCCCGACGACCAGCGGGTGACACTTGCAGCTTACCTACTTCAGGGTGAGGCAGATTTTTGGTCGGATATGGCCAAGAGGACGGTTTTGGAGTCTCTTATTCTTTGGTCATCATTCCAGGAGCTTTTCTTCGCTCAGTACTTTCCGCAGAGCTACAGAGACGCCTGCATTTCCGAGTTCAATGCACTTGAGCAAGGTGATATGAGTATTGCCCGATATGATCAGAGGTTTAACGAGCTCGCTCATTATGTTCTATTTATTATTCAGGACGAGGAACAAAAGAAGATGAAGTTTTTTAAAGGTGTTCGTCCATTCTTTAGGAGGTTCTTGATCTCCTCCGGTGCCAGTACTTATAGGGAGGTTTTGTCTAAAGCGTAAGCTTTGGAACAAAACGAGGTAGAGGATCGCAAGTCTAAGGACGCGAGGAACCCAGCAAGATAGGACACAAGATTCGATAAGGGCAAGGCGATTCAGACTCAGTACGACAGTTTGGGCTTGAAGAAACAGAGATTCGAGAGCACACCAGCGAGAGCTACGGGCGGACAATATTTAGAGAGGGCATAGCTTTCTTCTTGCACTTGTTGGAACTGTGGGGGAAATGGGCATGTTAGGAAGTTCTGTCTAAACCAGACAGAGGTCAGCAGCCGCTACAACAGTTTCAGGGTCCAGTTGGTTACCAGCCATGACCGCAGTAGGTTCCTTAGGTTCAGGAGTTTCCACAGAGGTAGTTTTAGGGTCCACATGGTAGACAGATAGTTCCAGAACCTCAGGGTGTTTAGAGACCTCATCATCCAGTACAGCAGTAGGGTCAGGTTCAGAGCCGTGGACAGGACAGAATGTTTACAGTCGGGAGGCGAGACGCTCGCACCGCTCCACCTGTGGTGGAAGGTACGATCCATATCTCTTATTCGCCTGCTCATGTCCTTTTCAATTCTGGTGCATTGCATTCATTCATCGCATCTGCATTTCTCTGTATTATTGGTCTTGGTTCTTCTTTATTGATAGATGAGATTTCCGTGGGTACTCCATTAGATTCTTCGGTATCTATCTCACATATATGTAGAGATTGCCCGATAGTTGTGTGTGGTCGAGTCCTATCAGCAGACCTATTGGTATTACAAATGCAGGAGTTTGACGTCATCCTAGGCATGGATTGGCTGTCGACGCATCGGGTTACCTTAGACTATTTCGAGAAGATGGCTACCTTTAGTATTCCCGGTGAGAGGCGATTCGTGTTCTCTAGTTCGAAACCTATGCAGTCAGGGGTCAGCTTATTAGCTTACATAGAGTTAGAGTCCTCGGACGTGGACGTTAGCTCGATTCCGGTGGTTTACGATTATTCCGACGTTTTCCAGCAGATTCCCAGTCTACTGGCGACGAGAACGATTAATTTTAGCATAGATCTTGTTCCTAGTACGGGCCTGATTTCGAAGGCACCGTAGCGTATGACACCTGTCGAGCTAAAAGAGCTGAAGGATCAGATTTCTGAGTTGATGGATCAGAGATTTATTCGACCGAGTACTTCGCCGTGGGGAACTCCAGTTTTGTTCACAAAGAAGAAAGACGGTTCGATGCGTTTGTGTATTGACTACCGTGAGTTGAACAAAGTCACGATCAATAACAAATACCCGTTGCCGAGGATCGATGACTTGTTTGACCAGCTTCGAGGAGCGCAGTTCTTTTCGAAGATTGATCTCAGATTGGGTTACCACCAGCTGAGGGTCAGGACAGTTGATGTTTCTAAGACAGCCTTTCAAACTCGTTCAGACACTATGAGTTTCGGGTAATGCTGTTCGGTCTGACGAATGCTCCCGCAGCTTTTATGGATTTGATGAACCGTATTTTTAGCCCTTTTCTTTACCGATTCATCATTTTATTTGTCGACGACATTTTGATATATTCGAGGACTGAGGCAGAACATGAGGGACATTTGAGGACCAATTTATAGACTTTTCGGGAGAACGCATTATTTGTGAAGTTTGAAAAGTATGAGTTTTGGCAGCAGGAGGTGAAATTCCTAGGACATGTAGTGTCTAAGTATGGAATTGCAGTAGATCCTTCCAAGGTTGCAGCAGTTGCAGATTGGGCACAACCGACGAGCGTTACAGAGATTCGCAGCTTTCTGGGTTTGGCGGGATATTATCGCAGATTCATTGAGGGGTTTTCGCGGATTGCAGTTCCTCTGATTCATTTGACACAGAAGGACATTCGGTTTGTTTGGGACGATAAGTGTGTTTTAGCTTTCGCAGAGTTGAAGAAGAGATTGACGACAATGCCAGTTCTGATTGCTTCTTCCAGTGGGCAGAGGTATAGAGTATACAGTGATGGATAATTCAATGAACTTGGTTGCATTTTGATGCAGGAGGGCAAGGTGGTGGCTTATGCTTCGAGACAACTTAAGGTACACGACAGGAATTATCCTACTCATGACCTCGAGTTGGCAACAGTAGTTAATGCGCTAAAGATTTGGAGATACTACCTTTACGGGGAGAGATTCGAGCTCTTTTCTAATCACAAGAGTTTGCGGTATCTTTTCTCTCAGAAGGAGCTGAACATGAGATAATGCAGGTGGATGGAATTTTTGAAGGACTAAGATGTGGATTGGCAGTATCACCTCTGGAAGGCTAACGT
Source organism: Kingdonia uniflora (assembly GCA_014058105.1). NCBI lineage: Eukaryota > Viridiplantae > Streptophyta > Magnoliopsida > Ranunculales > Circaeasteraceae > Kingdonia > Kingdonia uniflora. The sequence goes on along the minus strand of JACGCM010000440.1, from coordinate 545,442 downwards.
GGTGGCCAACGCTTTGAGTCGTTTGCCTAGAGGATTACTTGTACGTCTGATGATTCGTGAGTGAACGATGTTGAGTGACATTGCGGAGTTCAGGTTGATTTTGAGTTCGCAGACTACGGGTGGTCCTATTGCAAATCTGAGAGGTCAGCCGTCTTTGATTTCTTAGATTATAGAGGTGCAGCAGCAGGACGACAGATTACAGTCTTGGGCTTCAGACGACACCAGACCTGATTGGATAGTTAGTTCAAATGGAAGCATCAGATACAGGGGCAGATTATGCTTGCCAGATAGAGGTGGCAAACGGGTCGGGTTTGGGTTACACAGGTCGGGTCATAACGGGTTTGTGGGTCAAAGAGGCAAACCCAAACCCGACCTGTTTAACTTAATGGGTCATATATATAAACCCAAACCCGACCCTAATTTAAACAGGTCAACCCGACCGGACCTGTTTAACTAAACGGGTCAGGTTTGGGTCGGGTTTGGGTCGACCTGTTTGACCCATAAAACAGAAGCAGCAATAATAATCACTTAATCAGTTCAGATCCAAGCTGAAGCAGTAACAAGCAGCAGTAATAATTAGTTCAGATCCAAGCAGTAATATATAGCACTAATAAACAACAGTAACAAGTAGCAGTAATAATCAGTTGATTCAGTTTAGACCCAAGCAGTAATAAACATCAGTTACTAACAAGTAATAAGCAGCAATAACAACTAACAGCTAACAAGCAGCAGCAACCACCAAGTAGTAATAAACAACAAGCCAAACATCATATTCAAATTTCAAAGTAGCAGACTAGCAGTTCAGCAGTTAGGCTATTAGCCTTAGACACTCCAAAAAGAAAGTCTAAAACAGGCAGTTCAAATCCTGAAAGTCTAAAGCAGGCAGTTCAACACTCAGCAGTTTCAAAGAAATACTAAAAGTCTAAAATAACAACAATAAAACAGCGGCAACAACAGTAAAACAGCAAGCCAACAACCACAATACTCTCCTCGATTCTTCTTGGCCTATCTCCTATCATATGGATTGTGGAGCTCCACTACCACTTGCAATACTCTCCTCTTGACCTATGTAAATGAAACAAATAACATAAGACATAAGACCGTAAGTGCATAATCTAAGGTGAAGACTAAATATTAGTGGAGCTTCACCAAAATGTAGCAAAAACTAAGGTGAAGACTGAATATTAGTGGGGCAGCTCTAACTATGCAATTTGATTCAGTAATTAGCAAAATAGTCCTATCCTAAGGTAGCATACACATACTTAAATCAATATAATCTACACATACCCCATATCTATGTAAGCGAGGTGACAATTATCGTTCATGCATTTGATGCTAATCTGATTTACCTCATTGTAATTTGGTAAAAGGGCACTGGATCATGATTCATGACCATGATAGCATACAAGTTTAGTGCACATCAATATATGTTTAAACATTGATAATGAAGCATCCATTGTACTTCCAAAACAATGAAATAAAAATGATCAAAAATACAAAAAAAATTAAGAGATAAGGTAAAATGATGAGGTCACAAGGTAGAGGTACACACTGCACAACTAGTATCTAAAGAAAAGAGTCCTCAATTGGTGAACTGGGTCTACTAGATGAGAAGAAACCAAGATGAAGTCACAAGGTAGGAGAAAAAGGAAGTACTATTAGGTAGGTTTACAGTGGTATAACAACAAATATAGGTGTCTAGAACTATTAGAGATTTTTATGGCATGGGATTTCAGTGTTTAACTATCCCAAAATAGAGATTGAATCAGCATAGTTTAAATGCCAGATTTGTGTAAATAAAGATATCATGATAGGTGGGGGTATATGTGTTGCAGTCACTGCAAAACCCACACAAAGCTACTTAAGAAAGAGTACTACACATTGCTATAAGTAGTTAAGAAAAAGATTATAGAGAGAGATGTTACCTGTTATGATGATGATGAGAAACAAAACCCTAGCCACGTAAGTTTTTGATTTGAGAAGAATTCGATTTGAGAATCGAAACCCTAACTAACCTCACCTAAGTTTTCAATTTGAGAAGAATTAGATTTCGTGGAGGCTGTTGTTGTTGAATGTTGAGCTTGAGCAGCAGCTGAGCAGATTGAGGAGAAGATATCAAAACTCAAAGCAAAAGGGTTTGTTTAGTGTAAAAAGGGTTTGGTGTATTACCAAAAGGGTATTGTGTTACCCTATATTTACACTATATATCTAAACCTAAACGGGTCACGGGTCAACCCGAACTGCTTAAGGTAAACCCTAGCCCAACCCATTTATTAAATAGGTTAGGCAGGTTCGGGTCAAATCACCTGCGACCCATTAAGGCCAAACCCAAACCCCCTTAAAACTGGGTTGGACGGGTCGGGTTGGCGGGTTGTGACCCATTTTGCCAGCTCTATTGCCAGATTCTGAGGTACTAAAACACGAGATTTTGGGTGAGGCTCATGGTTTAAGATATACTATTCATCTAGGCAGTACGAAGATGTACCAAGACCTGAAGAGACATTTTTGGTGGGACAATACGAAGCGCGAGATAGCTGCATTTGTTTTCAAATGTCTAACTTGCCAGCAGGTGAAGGCCAAGCATCAGAAACTGGCAGGACAGCTTAAACCTTTACCTATTCTAGAGTGGAAGTGGGAGCACATCACGATGGATTTCATTTCGGGATTACCGCGGACGAAGAAGAAGCATGATTCTATTTGGGTAATTGTGGACTGACTAACCAAATCGACGCATTTTATTCTGGTTCGCATGATATTCGTAGTCGATGAGTTGAGCAGAATCTACGTGAGGGAGATCGTTCAGTTACACGGGGCTCCAGTGTTAATAGTATCAAATAGAGATGCCAGATTTACTAGTAAATTTTGGTAGAGTTTTCAGCGAGTTATGGATACTAGACTAGATTTCAGTACAAGATTTCACCCTCAGACCGACGGTCAAATAAAGCGAGTTAACCAGATCCTTGAGGATATGCTTCGAGCTTGTGTTTTGGAGTTCAATTACAGCTGGGATGAGTATTTACATTGGGCTGAGTTCGTGTACAACAACATCTTTTAGTCGAGCATCGGGATGGCACTGTACGAGGGTTTATATGATAGACCATGCAAATAGCCTTTGAGTTGGGCAGAGGTTGGTGAGCAGAGTTTATTGGGACTAGACTTGGTTCGGGAGACTACTGAGACAGTTACTACCATCAGGGATCGGCTACGTACAACATAGAGCCGACAGAAGAGTTACGCCGACATCTGCAGGAGACCGCTAGAGTTTCAGATCGGGGATCATGTTTTGTTGAAGGTTTCACCGATGAGGAGCGTGATGCGTTTCAGCAAGAAGGGGAAGCTAGCTCTAATAAATATTATCCCGTTTGAGATTCTGGATAGAGTTAGAGAGTTAGCATACCGTTTGGCATTGTCGCCGCAGCTGAGCAGAGTTCACAGCGTCTTCCATGTTTCTATGTTGAGGAAGTACGAGCTGGACACTACTCACGTGATTGACTGGGAGCCGATAAAGGTTCAGGACGATACCTCGTATCTTGAGCATCCTGAGTGAATTTTTGATCGCGTGGAAAAGGTTCTTCGCCGTAAGGTTATTCCGTTTGTGAAAGTCCAGTGGAGTCACCATGGTCCAGAGGAGGCTACTTGGGGGTTGGAGACTGATATGAGGAGGCACTATCCACTTTTATTCTCAGGATGAGGTATGCTTTTAATTTCGAGGGCAATTTTTTTAGGAGGGTAGATTGTAATGACTCGTATTTTAGTTATTCCTTTTATTTACTTATATTCATTTTCCGTAATATTCCTATTTTTTATCTCATCTGCATATCATTCCTTCACGTTAAGTTCCGCATTCATATTCCGCATATACTCATTCATCCATTATTCATCCATTATGCATCCATTTATTCCTTTCGGTGTTTTAGTTTATAAGATTCTTTTTTGTAGTTTTGGCGGTTCGGAGGTTATTCGGTAGAGGAGGTGGCGTTGTGGCCTTGGGAACCCCTAGGTGGGTTGGTATTGATGTTTGTTTGTTGTGTGTGTGGTTTGGGGTGGTTTTGGTGAGCCGTTGGAGTGGCCGGTAGGTTTCCAGAATCTCCCGAGGAAAAGATTCCTTTTGGGGGGATTACGCGTTTTGGTGGTCGTGAGGCGGTGGAGGTGGTGTTTTTGCCTTGAGAAACCTTTGTTGGACTTGTAGTAGTGTTTGTGTGGTAGTGGTTGATGGACACATAAAATGACCACTATTCCCCTATGACTTAATGTTTATTATTTTTAATTTTATTATTAAATATGACTTATAAAACCAATTTTTATATTTCAGGTCACATGGAGCTCATTTACCAAATATGTACAAATATTGGGATGTATAGCTCAAAGGATGAACTATTGCAGAAGGATGTAGAGTTGTCAAACACAAGGACCCCACATGGGGAGGTTACAATTTTAGAGGATAACTCTTGGAGGTTACAAATTTATGTACATTCATGGCATAGGTTATAAATATAATATTAAATGTAAGAACCCTCTCCTTCATCTATAAAAGGAGAGGTGGTGAGCTCATAAGATCATCCAATTTTGAGAGAATCATACTTGTAGAGTACAAGAGATCATTATTAGAGTAAGTTGGTGCAAGTCTTGTAAGCATTTGAAGCATTTCATTTTGTAAGTCAATAAAATTCCTCTTTTTGTTGTTAGTTTATGTTCATTTTATTCTCATATCATTTAGGTTTTATAGTTATTATAATGGCCGGCTAAGTCCTCAATAGGGGTGAGGATGGATCCGCCATAAGCGTATGATATCATGTAGTAGAATGTATTTTTCTCCAACACAATATGAGCATATTATCACAAATCCCAAAACTATATTGTTGAAGACATCCATTATCATTCTATGATCTCTTTAAGTAGAGATATAGGAAGAGTTTTGTGATTCTCAAATGATATAGTAAAATTGTATTAATATTGTATTTTTCTTAGGTATGATCCTAATTAACATTTCATAGTTAGCATAGCTTTCAGGGAATGTGTTTTTAGTACATACTTAGTTCATGCAATATATTCTACTTGAGTTATAATTAATCACGGGATTGCATCGACAAAAGGTTGAAGTTTGTTATTTCAATTAAGTGGAGAATTTAATATACGATACTATGTTGATATTGTATGTAAATGGTGGTGAAATCCGAATCCCCTAGACCTTTATTCTTGATTAAAACCATATAATTGATTTTTACGGTATTACAACCTTAGATTACTAAAACACAAGACCAAAACTAATTTCTAGTTCCGTTCGAAAGTGAACGACACTCTAATTTTTACCCATACTAAAACCGGATTTTGACCGTTATCAGTGGTGGTGGTCTGTGGTGTTTCTGGGGTTATTTTTTTAGTGCAGGAGTAGTTCTGTTCGAACAGGACCTTTTATGTTCAAATATATCCCTTTCTATTTGAACAGGACTTGTCTCTGTTCGAATACACTTCACTCTGTTCGAAAAGGATCATTTTTTATTTGAACAGAGGCGTGTTTTTAGCTTTTTTGGGTTTTATTTCCTCTTTTCCTCACTTCCCCTTTCTTTATCTTTCTTTCTTCTCTCCCTAACCTATTCCCCTCCCCTCCATACTCTAGATCCTATCTTCCCAATCGCATCGTGGATTCTTCGCCTGCTTCGTTGCAAGCTTCGCTCCTATCCTCGGTAAGTTTTCCCGATTCCTTTTTCGTTCTTTTTGCCCAATTTTGCCCGAGTTTAATTTCTAGGGTTTGGGTTCGATGTTGTTTTCTTGTATTGATTGGCTGTTTGTTGTTCTTGGTGATTGTGTTAGCTTGTCAGGCGTTCCATTTGCCGTTCTGCGGATTTAGTTGGTTTTCCGAGTTAGATTTCTGCAGGACTCGGGATTGTCTTCAGGCAACTTTTATCCCATCATTACTAAGTCTCTATACTAGTTTCTGAGTATTGTTTTAGAGTGTTAAATTGAACTTAGAGATGCTATGTAATTAACTATAATTTAACCTAGGAATTATTCGGTTTATATTGTTAACCTGTAGTTTAGGTTTGTTTAATTCAGGAGCTTGGTTTATGGTTTGTATAGGACCTGAGCTTAGTTAGTAGTGGTTGGGTTGGCATCCTAGTGGCTTTGCCCCTGAATTCCCCTTCCAACCTTAAGAGATTGATGTGTTGGATGTAGTGACGGTTAGGTTGTTGTGTCGGCTATGTTTAGTCAGTACAACTGAGTCTCTGTTCATCCTGAATTGTCAATCTTTAACATCTGTTGTACCATCATCCATTGATATATCAAATTAGGTATTTAACCTAATTACAAATTGCATGAATTAGCAATGGTCTTTAATGTTTTGTCATTATCACTATATTTATAAATCTACTTGTAATTATCCGGCAACATAACAACCTCTAAAGAAAGGTGTAAAGAAAAGTATACGATGTAAAATTGATATGAATACACCGCTTCAGAGTATACACAGATGATCATATAGACTTAGATACTGATATGAGTACTGATAAACCAAATAGCTTACAAGAAGGAAGCAAGTCAAAATATGATAACAACAATACTGACAATGACAAACCAATTGGAGATTCAAGCAGTGATGCAGAAGTAAGCACTAAAGAATAATCAAGTCTTAAAGTCTTTTCTTATTACCAATTTTAAACTACCTCTTTATATTTGCATACTATTCGATTTTTAGTTAATACTTTGTTTTGAAGTCTTACCATAATAAGGTTTTGCCTATCATCTTTTTTAATAAAAAACCATTCTTACTTTAATTGCAAATATGCTCAATAAAAGCCATTTTCATGGTTTTGTACATGGGGTGTTCTTCAATTGCAAATATTACATTAAACACTGTAATAGCCTATTTTTGAATTTCAAACTTAGTATTTACACCAATGATAGCGCTTATATGAACAATGAACGAATACTAGCACAAAGTTTATCGTGGAAAACCTTTGAATAGGTTAAAAACCACGACCTTTCTTAAGGATTTAGAAAGAGAGATGTTATTGATAGTTACAAGCTATTACAAAGGATACTTTAAATAGTTCTCTCTCCCTTATATTTGGTGTCTAATCTGTAGTTTTATGGTCCTATTTATTGGTCTTATAATATGACCGTTTTATGACCGTTATTTACTTTAATGATGAACGTTACGATATATAGTTTTGATGAGTCTTCATAATGATTGTGTAATGGCTTGAGTAACTCTTCTTCTTTGTAACTGCTCCATAATGTGCCATAAATGTGTCACGTGTATGTTGACGAGGTCGAGTAAATGTGTGATGGTCGAATGGAGAGACTTGAACTCGAGATTCAAAATAGGCCCTTACATCCGCCCCCTTTTAGCCAAGAGCACGAGAAGCATCATGGGCGAGTGGTATTGGTTGAGAAGTTTATTCTATATCTATTACCTGACGTTTCTATCTTAATTCTGATGCAGTTATTACCGATGTCGTCGATGCTTGCTTTCGAGAATTTGAAGCTTTGTGGTCCTCTTGAGTACAATTTAAGTCGATTGACTTGAAATTTATTGGCCAATTTGGATGAACCTGTTGTCGACATGAAATGTGTTGTAACATAGTAGATGTGTTGGTCGCATTGGATAAACCAATTGTGGACCTGTAATATGTAATCTGTTTGGTCGAATTGGACGAATCAATTATCGACCTGTAATATATTAGATACGTTGGTTGAATTGGACGAACCAATAACTGACCTATAATAAGTAATATGTTTGGTCGAATTTGATAAACCAATTATCGACCTATAATGTATTTAGAAGATCAAATTGTATGAAGCAATAAATGATCTGTATGAGAAGATCGAATTGGATGAACCAATAATCGATCTCTAACAGAAGATCAAATTGTCTGAAGCAATAAACAACCTATAATTGTAGACATGCCCTATATATAGAAGTACTTGTATGAAATAGTAGAAAAGTACTATAATGTAGGCCAGTTAAACACAAGTATTTTATTGGTGTAAGAGTGACGTACAAAAATGATAAAGATAGTAGAAGAGTATTGTATGAGATAGTAGAAGAGTACTCTGATGTAGGTCAGTCAAACACAAGTATTTCATTGGTGTAAGAGCGGCGTACAAAAAAAAATGTAAACTGTGATATGTAATATGATTGGTCGAATTGGACAAACCAATACCGACCAGTAATGTATTAGATGGTTTGGTCGAATTGGGATGAACCAATTGTGGACCTGTAATATATAATATGTTTGGTGAAAATTGGATGAGCCAATTATCGATCTGCAATGTTGGTTGAATTTGGATAAACCAATTATCGACCTGTAATATGTTGGTGGAGCTCGCCTCCAAGTATGATTTAAGTCGATTTAATAATGAGGTCGAGCATTGTGTTTGAAGCTGAGGTCGAGCTCGCCCTCAAGTATGAGCTTGAATACTCTGACCTTGAATACTATTAGATATGAGCTTGATAATAAGTTGTAATAGCCTCGAGTACCTCAACCTCGAGCACCTTAATAATGCGGTTGATGTTGTTGAAAAGATGAGATCGAGCATTGAGTTTGAAGTTGAGGTCGAGCTCGCCCCCGAGTATGTTCTTTTGTAAGATAAGTCAGTCAAAGTGTGACATATCAAGTGTCGATGGGCCTGTCGAAAAGCCCTTGTTGCATGATCATATCTTTCAGTTAGAGCATGGTAAGCTCTGTAGAATTCCTTAACTAGTTTCATAAGCTCTTGGCACTTCTTGTAATACATCTATGTCCTTGTTGTGATCTATTTTTTCCTTGTACAAAAGAAACAATCAAAACTGGGTTTTGATGATCTATGTAAATATGAAATAAACCAAAGGATGACAATCAGCTTGTATAAGAATAGTCCCTATACCGCCTCCTGAAGCATCACATTCGAGGTAAAACTCTTTTGAAGATTCTGGAATTGCAAGTAGCTGCCGCAACAATTAAATCATGACTAGAATCAACAAAGTCTAACATGATTCTCATAATCGGTCCAATATGGAAGCGTAGCGCAAGAGCATTAAGGAGCAGCGCAAGAACGTTGAGGTTGATCAAAGCTCAAGCTCGATTCAAAAAGCTAGCTCGAATTTGTGCATATGAATAGCTCGAGTTTGAATCAGAAGTAGAAGTATCTTCCACGACAATTAAATCGGGATTAGAATCAACAAATATCGACACAGTAGCAACATCCAATGATCATCAGAATAGAGATTGAATGTGACGATTTGAGTGAGAGAGAGACCTATCATTCCTCGGTCTATGCTCGACCATAGTTTTGTTATGAATTGTTCAGGGACTGTTTGGTTGAAGAGTTTAGTTCGTCAACTACAACCATTACGAAAACAGCTCTTCGGCAATATAAGTGTTCAATTTAAGCGCACAAGGTGATACCTCAGCGATTTGCAACTCCATATCAAACAAAATCACATCTTCAATCACCTCCATATCCATTACACCCAACATCCAAATTCAACAACAACAAGTCTGAATCACATACATCAGAAAGGGTAGATTTGGGGGTGATGAAGTAGAACGAAGTGTTAATCTTCGAGAACCTGTTGGCTTGAATCAAAATTGAGCTCTTTAACACCAACATGTAAGCACAAATTTGGACCTCCAAACTGTCATAATCTATTTTCGTATTTGACGAAGATAGCGCCGCCTTACACCCTTGAAATATAGAATGTTAACTAAGAACTAAAAGTAACTAACACGAGATTTAGCATAGAAAACCCTTGAATGGGTTAAAAACCACGACCTCTCCTGAGGATTTTTGAAAGAGAGAAATGTTTGTTGATCACTGCTAGCTATTACATAGAGAGAGATGTAGAAAAGTCTCTTAGAAGGTCTCAAAGAAGCCCCCCCTTAATCTATAGCTCTTTGGTCCTATTTATAAGTCTTATAATATGACCGTTATTGCTTTAATGAGGAACGTTACAATATATGAGTTTGATGAGTCTTTTATGAGGTCTTTTGTAATGTCTTGCTATATGATAAGTATTGATCTTGTAACGGATCTTTTGATGACCTTAGCTGTAACTTTGAACTCTTGGTGAAGATACGATCTCTAACGATGTTCGAACTGCTGATGGATATCTGAGTATCTTCTATAGTGCGATGTTACTTGCTGCTTCAACAACCCCGAACTGTAGATGAGAAAGTTTGTATTACAATCTGCTTGCCCTCAATCATTGGTTGGTTATTAGTGTGTTTATTCGAACTATGTGAGCTCGAATATCGGACTCAGTACGAGGATTAGAAGTAAGCCCTTACAACTGCCCCCTCTCAGCCAATAGCAGGAGAAACGTGTGTAGCGAGTGGTATTGGTTGAGAAGTCTAGTCATTTTGTGTTAAATGCTGCATTGATGGCTTCCATTTATCTGGAAGAATAATTGTTTTGATTATTGGGTATCTCAAAAGTTCTGCTTGAGATGTGCACTTGTGATAAAAACTTTATTAGAAGTGGTGGCATGCATTTAAATATTGATGATATAAAAAATGGTGACCAGTTGCTATCACTGTTCACCCTGGTATAACCTGTCAATCGTCTGGATTTGTATAAATTGTAGTGATGGTGACTACTCGCCATCAGGCTGATGAGGATAGAGTTTAGAACATTATGACAATTCTTCAAACTCGTTATTTTGGGGACCAATGTTTTTCTCTGCCAATTCCCATTCTTGTTCCTTCAACCTTTCTAGGTATGTCATGGAATAAATAGAGGAGGCAGAGGATGATTATGAGCATATGTGGCGATTCCACAATATAATTTTTCTGGCTTGTGAGCGGCGGTCCTGGCTGCGGATGTTGGCAGAAGATGCACTGAAGGCAGAAGATGAGAAGGCTGGGGTGTCATCTATAAAATATTGCCGATATTTCACTAAAGATTGGGTATTATAATGGTGGAGGTGGTCCTTCATCTTCGGCGACTGCGGAGGCGGTGGGGTTAACTTTGACTTTCGTCATTGGGGAAGTTGAGGCATTCCAGTTCTTCTGTTGGGCCTTCCATTGCTTCTATTTAAGTGTTGTACTGTCATTTATAAAATAAGCTGTCTTTCGTTCTGTAGAAGAAATAACTATCTGTAGATCTTGTAATCTCGATTTTTGAACTGAATAAAATACTTGTTCTTGTAAATTGCTTTTCTTGAATAATAAATTTGACCTTGTTGCATCTTGTCCTGTAAGTGTTTGGAACTTCTTGAATGAACTGTTGTAGGACACCGTGTAATAATTCTTGAACTAGTCAAAGATTAAACAGGTCAAAAATATGTAGATCCAATTTTTGCTGAGTTGAATGAAGTATATTTGAAAATATATATTTATGAACTGTGTAGATCGCGCTATATATTTGTTACCTTGTTGAGATATATTGTTGTCATATTTGTTGAGAAGATGAATGCATAATATCTTTTGTGCTCTATATAAGTTCTTGTTGTGAGAGTATCATCAAAGTCAACTTGAACAATTATGATCATGGTGAGGACTCGGTCGCAACATCTGATGTGGTATGTTTTGTGAACTTATGCTAGATGTAGAGCTACGTGAGGCAGCAGTTCGGGAAATCGCGCTGGATAAGCTTGCTGAAGAGGATGAGAGAGCTGTTGGTGGGGAAATTATTCCATGTGGAGAAACTTAAATATAAGAGACGTCTTCATAAGTCCATCTTTAATAACACCTTTAAGAAGTAATTCAAGCTTCAATGTAGATATGGGAAGATAAAAATCGAGAGGGATGAGGTTTTACGGAAAGAGAGCCATAGGCTTGTCTTATTCTAAAAATCCCTTAAGGATAAACAATTTGTAGATGAGAGTGATAAGTTAAAGTGTCAAAGGTCGTTATTGTCTTTGACGTCTTACTTTGAGGCCGAAGTCGATAGTAAGCGGGGTTTGAAGGAGACCTATTTAGAACTATTAACTGAGAGAGGTGTAGTGCCAGATCCAGCTCGGGTAAAATTCTTAGCATAAGAGGCGCATAATCGTCATAGTATAGAGGCAAAATGATGTTCAGCTCGGGCTGGTGTATCCATCATATAGGGTGGTGTAGGTCCATTACCTGATGAGCTTGACTTTTGTAGGGGCAAAGAATGATGAGGATCCTTTTCTTCAATATAAAGAAGGATGATAGAAGGGTCCAAACACGTTTTGAAAATGATTTGAAGCATGCTCATAACGAACTGGAGCGATGTAAAAAATATAATGCGTGTCTAAAGATAGAAAAGATGGAGTGTAATAACTCATTGCAGAGTTTGGAGAAAAGAGTGAAGTTGTTAGAAGTGCGTTTACTAGATACGCAGAAATGTCTGCAAGTGTCCCAATCGCATTTGAAGATGTATCTTACTCCAAAGCGGGGAAAACGTGGTGATAAAGCAGATTATGAACGTTAGATAGCCGATGTGGTCGAGTTTTATGGGGGCGAGCTTAAGAGATTACAGAATGAATTTAGATGCTATATCTCGAGCTGTTGTAAATATCCTGAAGTAGAGAATGATAAGGTTGAAAATATGTGGTTTGTAAAAGGTAATGAGGGTGGAGAAGCTTCAGCCTCGAAACTGCGAGCTGAAGAGTCTGAGGAGGAGGAGGTTGAAGATTTATTACCTCACACGCGGCATAAGACTCATCATTAAGAGGTCGTAATCTTCACTGAACCTTTACAATTAGATATGAGTAGTAGTAGGGTTCAATCATAAGCCAACTAAACTATGGCTATAATTGTGCTTTGCATAATGTAGTTGATCTGTGTATGTAGTTGTAGAAATAGTATCATATCATGATGCTGTAATAAATGTTGTTAAATGATATGTCTTGCTTGCATGAATATTTGTTGATAGATGTATGCCATTTGTAATCTGTTCTCCTAGGCTGAAGATAATAAATATAACGAACTGTCTACTTTATCCGCATCAAATAATGAACTGACTGCAGAATTGCAGTAGTGTTCATTGGCGGCTGAAAATACAACCTTTTTTAACTTGAAGCTGGAGGCTGATATGTTGGAGCTGCAGAGTCGGCTAAATACTGTGACTGTAGAGTTGTCAAGTAAGGATGCAAAGATATGGACTGCTAATAATGAAGCCAAACTGTGGAAAGATTCTTTAAAGATGAAAAAATTAGAAACCGTGACTGTGAGCCAACAAGTACTGGATCTGTCAAGTACGATTGAAAAATAGAAGAATGATTTATTGTATCATCAATCGACAGCAATATATAATGCTAATCTGCTAAAGAAGCAAGATGTTGAGCACCGTAGTATGCGAGATCGTCTAAAAAAGTTGAGCTGGGATTTGCGGGAGGCTCGAGATTCGTGCCAGAGAAAAAGTGACTGTGCCAGAACTCACAAAGAAGCATGTACAAAGAGAGATCAAAAGTTGAACGTAACCATCAATAAGTGTAACACACGGATCGCCGATCTAGAACGGGAAAAGCAAGCCTTGGAAATAGAGTGTATGCAAGGTAATGTAGTTTATGAGGAGCTCGATTTGAAGTATAAGGAGTTGGAAAAGTTGGTGGATGTTGATAATGATAGCAAGTATTGTGAGGAGTTGTGTGAGAAGTTGCAACTTATGAGGCAGGAAATGGATCGTAGTGTACAAATAATGAAGCATTATAGGGCTTCCCTGCTGAAGGAAAAAGAGTATCTGGTAGATCGATGCAAGGATCTTGACGACGAGCTACCAAGGTGAAGACCAAACTTGGTAAAGCTACGTTGTTGACTGCAGATAATGTTGCATTGCGTACTATGGCTATGTTGCATGCTGATGTAAATAAATTGCTACAAGAACGTGATTCGATCTTGGCTACTTCAACTCAGCATGGTATAGAGTATGATATGCAGCTAGTGCGGTTATATTATATTGATAATCTGATGCCGAGAGTTATGGAACTGTTGAATGCGTCTCATACTATAGTTGATGCTGCTATATCTTTCCCTGCCTTACTTTTGTCTGGGCCTGGGGAAAGTTTGAATGTTGTACGCCCGCAGCGTGAAAGATAGTAAAATTTCTTATATTGTAATCAGACAGAGTGTAAATATGTCTTTACTGTAGAAAAAATGTCAAATGTTGATTAGAAAAAAAAAATTGTCCTGTTATCTTTATATATGGTCAAATTGGGTGAACCAATAAATGATCATATAGAGATATATTGAGATATATGATTGCAGTGATGTTGTATTCTCTTGTGTATAGGTCGAATTGAACAAGTCAATAATCAACCATAAAGAGATGTTTGTTTGCTGAAATAGTAATGTATGTCTCAGTTAAAGGTCGAATTGAACGAATCAATAAGCGACTGCAATGAGAAATATTAAATGTTGAGTAGCTGTATTGCGTGTCTCGGCCAGGTCGAATTGATTGACTCAATAAGAGACCCTCGGGAGAGCGTATATACTTGAAGAGCTATGTTGTAGGTCTCAGTTAAAGGTCGAATTGAGCGTATCAATAAGCGACCGCAATGAGAAATATTAAATATTGAATAGCTATATAGCGTGTCTCGGCCAGGTCGAATTGATTGACTCAATAAGCGACCCTCGAGAGAGCGTGTATACTTGAAAAGCTATGTTGTAGTCTCAGTTAAAGGTCGAATTGAGCGTATTAATAAGCGACCGCAATGAGAAATATAGAATCATGAATAGTTGTATAGCGTGTCTTGGCCAAGTTGAATTGATTGACTCAATAAGCGACCCTTAGGAGAGCGTGTGCTATGTTGTAGGTCTCAGTTAAAGGTCAAATTGAGAGTATCAATAAGCGACCGTAATGAGATATCTTAAATGTTGTAGCAATTGTTATAGTAATTCACTGGTATATCAAATTGAGCGAACCATACGGAGATAGGTAGAATGCTTAAATTGAATAGACTTGCAGGATGATGATGAAAAAGTATTTTATTGAATAATATCCGATGTTACAGCATGTTTATCTTCGATACAACTTCAATCGGCGGGTATTCCACGGATTAGGTACGGGTATACCTTCATGTGTACTGAGATCATAGGATCCTAAACCACTTGTGCCAGTTATGATAAAGAGACCTTCCCAATTGTCTGCTAAATTTCCAGCATTAGGTACTTTGCGATGTTGTGGGATTTTTTTGAGAACGAGGTCTTTAATTTTGAATTCTCGATGTCGAACGCGCTTGTTATAGGATCGGGACAAAACAAGATAATATCTTCCTAGATTAACAATGGCTCAGTCACGTATTTCTTCGATCAAATTCAGATTGCATGCGATCTGAAATTCATTTTCTTCATCTGTCATCTCATGATCATGTACTGGATGATGATATTGAGTGGGAATGATGGCTTCAGTCCCGTAGGCCAGTAAGAAAGGAGTACATCCTGTTGCTATTGTGGGAGTTGTTTGGTAGGCCCAAAACACGTGTGGTAACTCGTTCACCCAGTTCCCCTTTTTATCGTCTAAACGCTTCTTGATACCATCCACAACAGTTTGATTAGTAATCTCAGCTTGTCCATTTCCTTATGGATAATAAGGATTTGATGGGGAATGAATGATGTTGTGCCCATTGAGGAATGCCACGATTTTGGAGCCAACGAACTGTGGTCCATTATCAATTCTGATAAGATGTGGTCTGCCGAAACTAATAATAATGTTTTCCCAGATAAATCTGATAATTTCTTCTTCTCGTGTTCGGTACAACGCGACTGCTTCTACCCATTTAGTGAAGTAATCTGTAGCAACCAACAAATGTTTTTGTTTTCCTGGTGTTGTAGGAAACTATCCTACGAGATCGAGAGCCCATCTTCTGAATGGCCAAGTGACTTAGCTTGAGTATAGTTTAAGTACTGAAGCTCGTATTTTAGGTCCATGCCATTGACAAGCGTCACACTTACGAGCAAATTCGATTGCCTGTGCTTTTATCTTAAGCCAAAACATTCCTTGAGTTAAAGCTCTGTTTGCAAGAGATCGTCCTGCTGCATGAGATCCGCACGTGCCTTCGTATAGATCGTGCAAGAATTGTTGTGCTTCTTTGTCAGATTGACAAAGGAGGTATGGACCAGTGACTAAAATTTTGTAAAGGAGATTGCCCTGAACAATGTATCTTCGAGCATTGTCAATAAATCTTCGTCGTTCTGCAGGATCCTCTGGAAGTGGACCGTCGAATTCATTTTGAGGTCCGATGTATGTAATGAAAGGTTGTCTCCAATCATCTTCAATCTCCTCGCTGTCCCCAGTATTAATGGTATTGGACACGATGGTATTAATGTTAGGGTTAAAAATGATGTTAATTTTTAAGTAACGAACTTCTGATCCAAGGACACCAGCAAGGTAAGCGAGCGCATCTGAATGTCTATTTTCTCCCCTTGGAAAATGATCTATAGAAATTATCTGAAATTTGTTCATCCGTTCGACCACTGCAGTAACATCGTCGACCATTCTCCTATTGGTTTGATAGATACTTATGTAATGGTTGACGATTAGTAATGAATTTGTATAGACAGAGAGCTCTGCTATACCCAGTGTGAGTGCCATCTCCAAGCCATGAATTAATGCCTCATATTCTGCTTCATTATTGTTTGCTTCAAAATTGAGGCGAATGGATTTTTTGAGCAAATCATTGGAAGGAGTAATAAGAACAATTCCAACTCCTGATCCGGCTGGTCTGACGGAGCCGCTAGTCAAAAGTTGCCAACCTATCTTTGTTACCCAATCTGACTTATCTTCAGACTGGTCTGCGAGCGGTTCATCTTTTTTAATAAAATCTTCTTTCCAATCAGGATCGTCTACTAGAAAGTCTGCTAGAAAATTTGCTACAGCTTGACCTTTTTTGGAGTGACGTGGTTTAAAATGTATATCGTGTTCCCCGAGTGTTACTGACCATTATTGAATACGTCGAGATTTTTTGCGCTTGGATAAGATTTCGCGGAGTGGATAGTTCGTCAAGACACGAATAGTATGAGCTTGGAAATACTTCTTCAATTTCTATGATGTATAGACGAGAGCTAGAACAAGCTTCTCGATCTTGGCGTATCTCATTTCAGCGGGAGTTAGAGTCTTGTTGATAAAATAGACAGGTTTCTCAGTCTTTTTGTCGAGTCGGAGAAGAACAAAGCTGAGATATGTATCTGTGACAGCTAGGTATATTGTGAGTTCTTCTCCATCTGCTGGTGTGCTTATAACTGGTGGTTTGTCCAAATGACTTTTGAGTTCGGGGAAAGCCGCTTCACATTTGTCTGTCCATTCGATCTCTGGATCTTTCTTTAATTTTCCTCATGATGTACCCTATCTTAACAGATCGAATAGAGGTTGACATCTGTCTGATGATTTGGATACAAATCTGTTGAGTGTTGCAATCTTCCCGACTAGCTTCTAAATGCCCTTCTTTATCTTTGGTGAAGGCATAGCCAAGAGAGCTCGTATGCGTGATGGATCAGCTTCAATGCCTATTTTGCTAATTAGATGGCCCAAAAACTTTCCAGATTGTACTCTGAACTGACATTAATCAAGATTTAAACGCATCTTGTAAGATCGTAAAATCTTAAAAGTTATTCGTAGATCTGTAAGATGGTCTTCTTTCTTGAGACTTTTGCAGAACATATCATCAATGCAGACCTCCATTGTTTTACCGAGATGATATTTGAACATTTATGTCATCAATCTTTGATAGGTAGCGCTAGCATTTTTCAGTTTGAAAGGCATGACTTTATAATAATATAAACCTTATTCAGTAATGAACGCAGTCTTGTCTTGATCTTCAGGAAAAAGTGGTATCTGATTGTATCCTGATGCAGCGTCCATCATAGAGAGAAGTTTGTGCCTTGCTGTAGAATCGAGCAGATGGTTGATGATTGGAAGTGGAAAGCTATCTTTCAGAGTGTATCGGTTGAGATCCGTAAAATCAACGCAGACTCTGATCTTGCCATTCTTCTTTAGGACTGCGATAATGTTCGAGATCCAGTCCCGGTAAATAGCTTTGCGAATAAAACTGACCTCAATCAATTTGTCGATCTCTTTATTCACTTTGTCTCACAGTTTTGGTGCTAGAGTTCGCTGTTTTTGTTTAACCGGTTCTGCTTTATTTTTCAACTCTAGCTTGTGGTATGCCATAGCTGGATCGATCCCTAGAATTTCGTAAAACGTCCATGCAAAGATGTTATTGTTATCTGTGAGGAGTTGTATGAGATTTAAGCATTCATCCATGCTCAAGAGAGTTCCAATGTGAGTTCCTCTTTGCGTGCCACTTATCTCGATGTACTCTATTGGTTCGATGTTTGGCAACTGAGGTTCTGCTAGAATTGACTGCTATAATTGCTATGCAGGAGTTGTTGTAGTTGACTAAGCTTCAATGGAAATAGTATTATCGCAAGCTCGAGCCAATTTTTGGTTGCCTTTGATTTCGTAGATCCCTTATTTCCAGTCAAATCGTAATACCTGATGATATGTGGAGGGAATAACTTTCATGTTATGCAACCATGGTCGTCCAATGATTCCCAGATAACGGGATTTGGTATTGATGACGTAAAAAACTACGTCAAGTGTGACTGGCCTGGCTGTGATGGGAAGTGTGATTTTTCCCACGTACTCTTCCTTAAAGCCATTGAATCCAGAGACATTGATGTCACTCGGTTCGACCTTGTCTGCTAAGCCCATTTGGTCGATTGTGTTATGGAATAATAGTTTGATGCTGCTGATGGTATCTACCATCATCGTATGTAGAACTATGTTCTTCATCTTTAACATGATGATGAGAGAATCGTGGTGCGGAAAGTTGACGTGACGAATGCCACAGTCTTCAAAAGAAATCTTAGCTCGTCGATTGCTGGATTCCGGCAACAAACGAGCTTCTTTGTCTACCATCGTCAGATCATGGCATTGTCCAACGCGCCTATGTTTGGATCTGTTAGAGTTGTTGACCATCTGAGTCTCGATGAAGTACAAGTGTTTTTCTTCATTTGTTTCGTCAACTTGGACGATCGTGGTGTCAGTCTTGTAGCTGCCATCTTTGTAACTTTCGATGTCAACAATATACTCAAGCATTCGACCATGTGTAAATATACTCTGGAGAAGAAATATCAGTACGAAACACTACTCCGTGTCATGATGTTGAATCTTGTGGTGAATACAGTACGGCTTTCCTTGTATGGGTGGGATAGTATTGGCATTTCTGAAGAATTCTTCTTTTTGTAACAGCGGGTATAAGTTCGCAAGAGTAGTTGTTAACTGTGGTATGCATGGAATTGACTTCTTTCGTCCTTGGTTTGCTCGATCGTCATAGGACTTGAACCGTTTCTTATCACCCCCATAGTCTTTACTGCTGCTATGAGCATGCTCTTCGGGATGATCTTTGGTGGATAGAGTGATGCACTAAGGTTTTGGTTTCTCAACTCCCAGTCGTTCGAGGTCGATAAAATTGTTGACCTTCTCAATCATATCTTCTAACGTCAGTGGCCTGTTGAGGATCAGGTGCTCCTTGACTCGTCCATCCACGAGTAGAACATTGGCGAAAGCCGAGATTGTGATTTTTTTATCAAGGTTGTCAATTTTTCGAGCTAACCCAAATTTTTTCCTGGTGAACGCCTCAAATTTTTCACCTGGTGCCTGCTTGAGGCTGAACAAAGAGTAAAGACTCTCCTCCTTGTCCTTATTGTGTAAATAGTTCTTGACAAACAGTTCGCGAAGTTGCTCGAAAGTGAAGATAGATCCTTCATTGAGTGTGTGAAACCATCGTAGAGGTTTGCCTTTTAAACTGGTCGGGAAGAGACGGCAAAGGATGTGGTTGGAAGTCGAATGCAGTCCCAAAGAATCCTAAAATTCTTGGACGTGCTCCACAGGATTCCCCCCATTATATTTCTGAATCTTCGGAGTGTGAAAACTGGTGGGTACTTCCTCGTCCAACAACTCTTGTGCAAGAGGACTCTTCTGTAATTTAGTATAGCTATTTCTTCTAGTGAGTATTTGAGCATCTAACAGCTCCTTGATGCGTTTGTCCACCTTTTCCAGAGTGAGATGTTGTCGAGACGTGACAGCTCGTCTTGTTGCTTGTCCTCCTGGTGGATTATGCTCTCCTGTTGCTTCGCCCATGCGGTCACAGACTGAAATTTGAGGTTTTTCTCTATTTTGTTCCTCTTGTTGTTGCAGATCAATTATCGCTCCAGCGGGTAATTGTGGATTGACGTGACCCTGAGGTAGAATTGGTTCTTGCAGAATTTGAGGAAGTGCTAGATTTTTGCCTCGATTTCCTAAGCGATCATGGACTGATACCCTCGAGGTTGCAGGCAGAGCGTTTTATGGTCTCGGATTTACTATTAATTAATCTTGAAGTGCTCTGATCGTGCTCTGCATGCTGGCGAGATGTTTCTCTAGTTCTATTCGGCATTCGGTTTATGCTTGCATAGTAGTTCACAGATCTGTCACTCCCTCAGCAGCGTCAGGCAGGACGTTGGGTGATTTTTCTAGATTTGCCATTCTTAAAAAAAATGAACATGAAAACTGGATCGGAGAATGCTGAGTGTATGCTTTAATTCCCACAGACGGCGCCAAATTTAATAATCTATTTTCGTATTGGAAAAAGATAGCGCCTTACACCCTTAAAATATATAATGTTAACTAAGAACTAAAAGTAACTAACACAAGATTTAACATAGAAAACCCTTGAATGGGTTAAAAACCATGACCTCTCTTGATGATTTTGGAAAGAGAGAAATGTTTGTTGATCACTGCTAACTATTACATAAAGAGAGAGATGTAAAAAAGTCTCTTAGAAGGTCTCAGAGGGCCCCCCCTTAATCTATAGCTCCCTGATCTTATTTATAGGTCTTATAATATGACCGTTATTGTTTTAATGAGGAACGTTACAATATATGAGTTTGATGAGTTTTTTTATGAGGTCTTTTGTAACGTCTTGTTATCTAATTATTGTTGATCTTGTAACGGATCTTTTGATGACCTTAGCTGTAACTTTGAACTATTGGTGAAGATGCGATCTCTAACAATGTTCAAACTATTGATGGATATCTGAGTATCTTTTATAGTGCGATGTTATTGGCTGCTTCAACATCCCCGAACTGTAGATGAGGAAGTCTGTATTATAATCTGCTTTCCCTCAATCCTTGGTTGGTTATCAATATGTTTATTCGAACTACGTGAGCTTGAATATCAGACTCAGTACGAGGATTAGAAATAAGCCCTTACACAAACTTTGTGATTCGAGTAAAATAAAGGAGAGAGTAGAGGGAGAGAATCAATGATGGACCGCCGTGCCACCATATCAAAATTAGAGAGAGAAAGATGATGATGATGTCTAAAACTAAGAAGGTGAAGAACCCTCTGCTGGATGAATGAACCCTCTGTTGGAGCTCGAGTGAGCAATTCTCCAGAGCTCGAGTAAGCTCGGAGGCCTCTTTCAAATATGTGTAAAAATGTATACATAATGGTCTCTAGTGATAAAAAAATTCCTAGTTGTAATCCCAACGGAAGCCTGACAGAGGTATAGCTATGTCAGCTAACAGGCTTTTAATCACTTTGTTGATAAATCCTCTTATTGTAGGAGGAGGTTCAGATTCCAATTTAAGAAAATGGCCAACGATTGATTCGCGATGGTAGAGTACTTGATCTTAGGGTTATTGTTGGAGAAGAAGTGAAGTTGTGGTTTCCCAGCATTGTTGTTGGAGAGAGAGAGAAAAAAAAACAGAGAAACAAAAACCTCAAACGTTTAGGCTCGGCATCTTGTCCAGTCAGTTCAGTTTTTGAGCACTGGCTAATCGTTCGGGGTTCCCACAGACGGTGCCAAATGTAATAGCCTAATTTTGTATTTCGAACTTAGTCTTTACACCAATGATAATCAGAGCGTTTAGATGAACAATGAATGAATACTAGCACAAAGTTTATCGTGGAAAACTTTTGAGTAGGTTAAAAACCACAACCCCTCTTGAGGATTTAGAAAGAGAGATGTTATTGATAGTTGCTAGCTATTACAAAGGATGCTCTGAATAGTTTTCTCTCTCATTTTCGGTGTCTAATCTGTAGTTCTCTGGTCCTATTTATAGGTCTTATAATATGGCCATTTTATGACCGTTATTTACTTTAACGACGAACGTTACAATATATGGTTTTGATGGGTCTTCATAATGATTGTGTAACGGCTTGAGTAACTCCTCTTCTTTATAACTGCTCCATAATGTGTCACGTGTATGTTGACGAGGTTGAGTAAATGTGTGATGGTCGAATGGAGAGACTTGAGCTCGAGATTCGAAATAGGCCCTTACAAATACCACTACTCATATGCTCAATAAAAGCTATTTTCATGGAATAAAATGTTAGGAGCAACAACAATTCACTTGCTAAATTCAGATTATTTTACTCAAGAGGGTGAACAATTTAAAGGTAACTAGTGGTTCTCCAATGATCAGATGTATTGTTTAGATTTAACAATACATTAGAGAAATTTCATTTGATTGATTCAAATTTACAGTAGAGTTGCGCACATCTGTTTTGGGATTCACATCGGTTCTTTAGAGACTTAAAAGGCTGGTAACTAGATGCTGACAATAGTTATAGTTGGTAAGATGGTTATCTTTTTGCTCATCAAATGATAGGCATCACGACCTCATTACTAATATGCAAGGGGATATAGTAAAGGTATTCCACAAGTAAGAACTACTTCTCATTGATAAGCTTTAGACTGCATATATAATTGGGATTACATTTATTGTCGTTAGTAACTTTCTGTTAAGAATCTTTCAAATGATATCCTCAGCTTACTAGATAAATAATTGGAGTTACATATAACTTAGTCGTTAGTAACTTTATGTTAGTCTTGCGAATGCCACCCTCACTGCACCTCAACAGCAATGTTATAACGCCTTGTATGCCTGATCAAACCAGAGGTTCAGTATATCATAAGCTAATGGAAGATTTATGTATTGTATTATCTTTTTATCCTGAGGGGTGGTTTATTCCAAAGATGAACTAAACACAAGTTTATAGATTTGTTCTGAAATCTAAATAGTATATGGAATTGTTACTTTTAATTATCTATTTTCCATTTATTTTTGTATGTTTGGTTCATAATTGATGTCTTACTATTACTTCAATTGCTACCACCGTAAATGTGCATACTTCAGCTATATAATCACAGAAAACTCATATTTGCTAAATACTTTCAACAATAGCATTCTAGATATAAAACAATTGAAGCAACCGCATAAAAAACAAATCCTACTCTTTGAAAAAATAAAAGTAAGGTAAATTAGAAAGATATTTCCTCTGACAGCTATGCCACATGGTCGTCTTTCACAGTCAATTCAAGCAAGCGCATACAAATTTAAAGAAGCCACGGACAACAGGCACCAATAACAACCGGCCCTCTTCCTCCTCCGTTTCTCACTCCAAATATCCCAAACTCTCACCTCATTCTTGACTTCTCCGAAATAATCCAACCAAAGGTAACTATCTCTCTCAAAACCCTAGATTTCTGGTTCTCAAAGATCACATGTTACTGTAATTTGTACTACTGCAGTGATGTTATGATGATCTGACTCTGATTTGGTTTTGTTTTTGTTGCATGAATGCTTGTAATTGAGAATTTGAGATTGAGTTTACTGGTGTTAGACTTGTATTTGACTGATCTAACATGCTCTTGATTTTAGTGTTTGGGGTTTCATTGTGAGAATTAGGATGATCTGAAACAGTGTTTACTTGAGTTGACTTGGTGGGATTTTGTGTATATATCTAGTTGTGAATAGTAGCAAGTGAGAAGATATTTTATTGAAAAATGAAATAATTGGATGAACAATCAAAATGAAATGGAGTGATAAATTTGCTCGGCTACCGGCATAAGACATAGAAGAAAATGATAAACAAAATTAGTTTCTTTTTTGAGATGTTATGTCATTGCTGCAAAATTTTGAAGTGGTGGACCTTAAAATATCTTAGGGTATATATTTGGATCTAGGGTTCACTTGGTTTTCATGGAAAAATTTGGTATTACGTAGAAGCAGTTTATCGTTAGGTTCTTAGACATGCCACGTGTTTGGGGCTACGAGGAGAGAAGGGGCACGATATTCAGTTTTAGCGCCGGAGAGAGAAATTATTACTTAGAAAAAGGTTTTCGTTAAGTTCTTAAGCACAACACGTGTTTGGGGTAGTAGAGGGAAGGGATACGATATTCAGTTTTAGTATCGGAGACGGAAATTATTATTCGCATTTAGTTTGTTGGCAAGTTTTGCATTCACCAGCAACACGATACAGCTGTTTCCTGACACATTTCATGGTTAAGCTTTGTCGTACTAATGCAAATTATTGTTATTGCTAGAAGGAAGTTTGACTGAGTTGAAGATAATGAGCTGCTTCGGGTGCTGCGAAGATGATGACATCCATAAAGCTTCTGACAATGGTCCAATGATGGGAAATAATGGTGCAGGTAACGTTCTGCCCCCAAAACAGTTACGGTTATAATCAGCCCAAACAAGCGTTATCATGATATGTGTATCATTCTGTTATGTTAATTTGCTTTAGTAGACAAAGCGCCATGGAATTTTAAGTTTTGCACTATCCTTTATTACTATATGATTTACTAAGTTTTATTTGCACATGCTTCACATATTATTATGCCACACGTGTAAACATACTCTATTTGCCAAGTGAAGAATATTTTGGCCAATGGATGTGTATTGATTATTATGTCACCTATGTGTAAACACACCCTATTTTCCAACTGGAGAATAGTTGGACCAGTGAATACATGTTGCATCGCATACATAAAAAATTAATAGATCTGGCATTGTTGTGAAATTGTACGATTTGAATAAAAAATGACAATGAACGAGTTAAATCAATTGATAAATTGTAAATCACCATAGATCGAGTAAATCGTTTATTCAAATCGTAAATCTTGCAAATCAGTAAATCGTACTGGTTGGAAAGTCTAGAAGTTTAAAGCTTTTGGAGGAAAATAAAACCATGTTATGAAAACTGGGTTTTCGTTATCAATTGATTACCTATTTAATCAACATGTTTTAGAAATTCCACTCTTAATCAGTCTAAAGAACTAATTTATACCTTCCCAAAAATCCTCTTTTATTAAATCTTTTCAAATTTGGGTAATCTGCAATTGGCATCTGCGGCGACGGTGTTTTTAGTTATGCAAAATTCTTCCAATTACTGTATCGTTTCGTAAAATTTCATCTCATAATTTTAAAATGCAAATTTACATTTCTGATTACGTTATCCCTTTCAGATTGTTTCAAAATCACAAAAACAACAAAGTTGAGGTTTACAGCACAATGTTTGTATTTTTGAAAATTCCTACAATTAATCATCAAATTGAGATATTTTTTTATCCCAATTGATCTCATACATTGGCATACACTTACTAAGAGAGCAAATAACTAAAAATCAATTAGCTTTTAGAAATTTTGTGTTCATGGGATTTGAAGAAATTTAAATTTATATGATATACGTGTAAATAAATTCTTGAATTATATGGTTCATGATTCATGCGATTCAAGATTCACCGATTTATGATAAAAATAATTCACTCTTAAGATTTATGATTCGATAACAATGGCAATTGGTAATCTATAGAAAACAGACTTTATATTGTTACATATTAAAAATCTCAAACTCAATGGTTCTCACACAGCACAAACTAAACCTGGTCGCTCAAATCGGCCTTCTTATTTCAGAAGTGGTTAGGTATCATCATAGGAGGAGGTTCTATGAGGTTCCGTATGACATACATACGGAACCTTTATATAAGAGACAACCATTATATAAGAGACGTTGGAGATGCTCTTGTGAATAACAAACTTTAACTAATCTCTTATAAATTTTGTAAGGGTGTGTTTGGAGAAAAAAGGCCACTGCTCTCTGCTATAATAGATATCATTACTTCCAGTATAAGTAGAATGTACTTTTTTTAGATTCTTCTTTTTTTAATATGGAACTGAAAGCTTATTATTCAGGCAATTATGGAGGTCATCATACCACTGATCCCCCACCAAAGGGTGGTCCAGCTGTAAAAGTCCAGCCTATTGCAGTTCCTGCCATTCCAGTTGATGAGCTCAAGGATGTGACAGATAACTTTGGGACGAAGTCCTTGATTGGAGAGGGTTCGTATGGTAGAGTATATCATGGAGTGTTAAGAAGTGGACAGGCTGCAGCTATAAAGAAGTTAGATGCCAGTAAGCAACCAGACCCAGAATTCTTAGCACAGGTTAGGTTTCGTTGTATAATTATGTTCCTCACGCATAGGCTTCTTTTTCTCTTCGTAAATTTTTCTTACTTTGCATTTGTTTTACAGGTTTCCATGGTGTCAAGATTGAAACATGATAATGTTGTTGAGCTGATTGGCTATTGTGTGGATGGAAGTCTCCGTCTACTTGCCTATGAGTTCGCTACCAATGGATCTCTTCATGACATTCTTCATGGTAATTAGTACAGTCACATTTGTTATTGTATCTATTGCCTGAAAGTGGATAATAATGGATAATAATTATTACAGTTTCAAGTTTCATCATGAAATATATATTGACGTGGTTTTTAACTTATGAGAAGTTGTTTGTTCTTCTTATCTTTATTATCAGGATTTGTCTGATATTCGACATACTTACTCTATTTCGCTTAAAACAAAATTTGACATAATTACTTCTGCCTACATGCTATTTTGGCCCTAGGGAACAACAAACATGGTAAAAGGGCCTACCTATCATGCCAATATCCCAATTTGGTAGTAAAGTTAGAAGATCTGTTTGAGAGGTATTCAAAATAGTCATCACAACCACGTACAGAGATTTAGGATTATAATCTTTGAGATTTTGAAATTTTATCAAGAGGTAATATTAAGTTCCTATTAAGGTGAAGTAATTGCAGTAAGAGAAGAAAGTCGCTAATCCACCTTGGGTAAGTGAAACTCCCATTAATAACAGATCCTACTCCCTGGAAGAAACCAGGGTAAGAAAAATACGCAGAAGCAATGCCAGTCAATCGAGACACAGTGGGTGGAAAACTGATAATTGAAAAAAAAAAAAAAATAAGAAAAAGAGAGAAAAACACATGCAAGCACAGAACAAGGAGACATGACAATCCACTGGGACCGAGCAATTTTTCCCTATCCAGTCGTAGAAGCAAATTCTCGGGAATAAAAGAGAAGATAAAAAGACCTATAAATCTTTTATTAGATTCGCTCCTAAAAAGAGCAAAGCTTTGACTCCCGAAAAATATTTGAGGTAGGATCTCAGTAATTTGTGAAAGTTTGTGTAATAAAAGACACGTAGCTTGGCAGGGTGTTACGTGGTAGAGGTCTGCTAAATGTAGAACATTAACAATAAATAAATTTCAGAATTCACATGCCCAGCCCTTAAAAGAAAGGACATAATTATGCAAATTGAAGTAATGTACAATTTGGATAGTAATCAAAAAGCTGTTTCTTTAGGGGTAAGAGAGAACGCACCTAGACACACTGTGTTAGGCGTGCCCATGTAAATAGGACCTCAGGGAATCAACCATTCAGCCATAAGTCAATTCTAAATTATACTTTGGGTTCTAGTGGTTGAGTTAAAGTTCCACCATAGGTTTTTCTAGGATTCCCAAGCCTGAACGTTGGTTGGCTCGACTATAATGTTAATTGTCTGTTAAAAAAATCTAATTTTGGGGAGGGTCGGTTATATTACTATATAAATACAGGCAGTTATGTAAGCAAATCTGGAAGCTGTTAAAGTTATGTTGGGCTATGCGGGAGCTTTACCAAAGCCATACCGACCCAAACTTGGGTTGAGTTCCGTCACCTTAACCCAACTTCTGCCTGCTTCTAGATGTATAGAGGTGATGTGCTTTACATAGGGGCAGAAATAGGTGTGAACCACCAATCTTTGGTTTGTGATGTAGGATTTTGTTATATCTTGCTTTGAAAGCGGCGTATTCTTTAAAAACCATAACAGACGAATATGTACACCTTTTCTTTCTTCAGTTTTCTGCAAGGTCCCAGTTATAGGGGGGAAATGAGCAATGAAAGTTCCTCCCGCTGAAAATATGAAATGCATTGCCCTCAATTTTTTTATGACGCCTTTCTGTGCTTTCTAGCTGTGTCATTCACATGTATGTGTTGCGATTGTAATTTTTTTATGGTTTTTGCTGATACAGGTCGGAAAGGTGTGAAAGGTTCACAACCAGGTCCAGTTTTATCTTGGGCTACACGAGTTAAAATTGCCGTAGGCGCAGCTAAAGGACTAGAGTACTTGCATGAGAAGGCCCAGCCTCATATTGTCCATCGGGATATCAAATCAAGCAATGTATTACTTTTCGAAGATGATGTTGCTAAGATTGCTGATTTTGACTTGTCAAATCAAGCTCCTGACATGGCAGCACGTCTTCATTCTACACGTGTTCTTGGAACCTTTGGTTATCATGCTCCTGAGTAAGTTCTTTCTGCCTGCTCCATGATTACTTTTTCCTGAATGAGAATAGCTGCATCTTAAAATACATTCCAAGTAAAGGTTTTGGTTCCAAATACCTACCTACACCAAATTGTGAACCAGTAGCTTAAATATTTCTCGACTGTGGATGGCAGATATGCAATGACAGGGCAGCTCAGTTCAAAGAGTGATGTTTATAGTTTTGGAGTTGTCTTGTTGGAGCTCTTAACTGGCCGTAAACCTGTTGATCATACTTTACCAAGGGGGCAACAGAGTCTTGTGACATGGGTAAAACTTTTCCTACATTGATTAGAGATTAGTTTTCATTGGAATTGATTTCATTTTGTTAATTCTTTTTACCTTCATACGCTCATTTTCTGGAAAATGTTTACAAAATTTTAGGCGACTCCAAGACTTAGTGAAGACAAGGTCAGACAATGTGTTGACCAGAGGCTAGGAGGAGAGTACCTTCCCAAGGCAGTTGCAAAGGTAAGTGCTGCACCTTTAAATTTTTTTAGAAGTCTGTGCCTTTAATGTATATCTTCAACTGTCAGCATATCTCTAATCATGCTACATATACTCGAGCATAGTCCACCATACCTCATTTGAGGTGGCACGTGCCTATGGATCGTTTACCACAGCCAACTCTTGGTCTCTATTTTAGCTTATGTTTCTATTTACACCACCCTCTCCTTTTATAACCTAGGTTTCCCTAGGATTACTCCTACTATAACTCCCCTAAACCAATCCATGTCTAAAACTAAACTCTAGAGCAACTCCAAATCTTTTTGGTAGTAGAAACCCTAGTTTATCTAAATCTAGATTAACCGTGATTATTCTTACGATTCTTGCTTCCACGTTCGTAGATTCACGTCAATTGGTACCAGAGCTGCGTTAAGATCCCCGTGTAGTAAGTTTCAAGAGCAAGATGCCTCGTGGAAAGGGAGGATAAGCTTGTCGAGGCTTTTGGAAAGGGAGCCTTTTTCCCATCCCCCAGCCACCTCTGTTGTGCGTACTAGAAAACCCCTCTGTTGAGGGAAGCTTCATTGCGAGGAGCGACGATCTTAACAATCCGTTTGCAGGTCTAAGTGTCGAAGCCAAAGCTTGTAATGTTGAGGAAATCGGGGTACAACCCAAGGCCAACGGACCGGCCACGACAACCACCGACCAACCACGAGGTTCTCGCATAGAGACGACCCCGGAAAACATCCCCCAATCACTACCAACGCCGAAAACAGTTCCGACAAAACAGTTCCGACTGTCGTCGTCATCACAAAAACAAAGCAAGACTTTTTTACAAATTTTTTGAGGAGAAAAACAGCCACAGAGAAGACTACAAATCACGATGGAGGAACACATAGAACCTTCGCTGGATTATAGTGCTTTTCTCTAATCGTAGGTCCAACCGGAATTGTGACGGGTACGAACAATTTAACTGATGCGGAGACGGAGTTACGTGTAAAAAAATTCGCGATTGGGATCTACAGACCTCTTTGCAGAGTCCAAGGGAACGCCCAAATTGGAGCGTCAACCGGAAGTGTTGCCGGGATAAAAACCACAGTTAAAGGAACCCGAGAGCTCAGCATGACAACAATGCATGACAACAATGGCCGTCGAAAAGACATTCGTAGCAAACACTGTGACAACCAAAACCGTTGCTGCAACAATCACTACTGCAACAATCACTACTACAATCACTACTGGTATCTTCGATCAAGCAACAACGACAATGGACGGCACTGGAGTTACGATTGATACAGGTAACCTATACGGTGAGGGTATGAGGACAACGGGGGACGAAGCAATGCCGAGACCTTGCGATAAAGGGGGTGGAATCGACAAGAGTCCCGTAGCGAAGAAGCAAAGGGTAACGGGTATGCAAGCAACGGAGAACAATCGATGCCAAGTCCCATTTTTAAGGTTAGAAAAGTTGGGGTTGGGACTTCATTACCAAAATTCTCCCAAAATCAAGTTACTGACTTTGGGACATGATTGTGGAAGGGAAAGGAGGCAACCAGCTCCAACAATGCACATCGCAGGTCAAAATATAGCCAAGCCAAACCAAATCTAGCATAGCCGCTTCAATGGTAGCTACCAATCAACGTGCTACTCAGCAGTGGATTCAGGAGACACATATGAATCACAATATGAAGATCGGCCTCGTCCAACAGTTCCGTTCACGCATGTTACAGTCCTACGTATCCCATTATTTTATCTGTACGAGGGAGATGATGGCCCTATACGAAGAATTATTCCCGTATGTTGACCCGTTTTGGGAAAGTATTGTAACAAGTTTCAAGGAGTGGACCATCGTATTTTTTCAGCTTTTAATTTTACACGTCAATGGACATCGTACCCCTGCTCTTGGGTACAATGACAGGGTACGGAAAATTCCGCGGAAGATTTCATGATTTCCAGAAGAGTTCTACCGTACAGACTATGTGGTCGAAATTTTCCGAAGACGGAGGGTTTGACGTGGCACGTGCCTATGGATCGTTTATCACAACCAACTCTTGGTCTCTATTTTAGCTTATGTTTCTATTTACTCTGTTGGAGTTGCTCTAGAGTTTAGTTTTAGTGAGTTTCCTAATTGGATTGGTTAGGGGAGTTATAGTAGGAGTGATTCTAGGGAAACCTAGGTTATAAAAGGAGAGGGTGGTGTAATCTTTTTGGTAGTAGTTGTTAATGAAAGTTTTAGTTATCTTAGTAGAAACCCTAGTTTCTCTATCTTGCTTCCATGTTCGTAGATTCACGTCATCATTAAACTCATATATTCAGGTATAGAAAACAGTAAGACAGTGGTTGACAAATTTTAGGACCTAGGAATTTATGGAACTGTTCAGTTAATCGCCATTGGTTTCTCTATAATTAATTGAACATAATTATACATGCATTTTGGAGAGTATTTGATACTGATTGGGGAATGGGAAGTGTCGAAAGCCATCTCTTCTTATTTTGAAGTTTGCAAAGTAAAAAAGAAAATTACTGTTTGATTAAAATTAAACAATTAAGCAGGCAATTAATATAATCAAATCTTATGGCTCGCTGATTGGGTTCTTTGAAGAGTAGGTTTTTCTATTTTAGGAAATTTGTATTGGGATTCTTTCTTGGCTGGGTCACTTTCCCCTATTAATGGAATAAATATGACTGTTTACGTTCATTTTGAATATGTGATTGAGGAATTTGTATCTTTGAGTGCACATTGGTGTTTTGAGAGCAGCTAAGGTTTCAGGCGAATTCTTGCATGTATCTTGCTAATAGTGAACACTTTTAGTAAGTTGTAGTCCATAAACGTAGCCTATAGGGTAAACCACATAAATTTTGTGCCTATTTGATTTGTGTTTATGTGATTTCTGCTTTTATCTATGTTTCTTTTTACTGTAGTGATAGCTTTGATCATTGACCATCCGTTACCGTGGTTGCTAGGGTTTAGTTCCACAATAAGTTGCTTCTCTAATATATAGTGCTGGGTTTTGTAGATGGCTGCCGTAGCTGCCCTGTGCGTACAGTATGAAGCTGATTTTAGGCCAAATATGAGCATTGTGGTGAAAGCTCTCCAGCCTTTGTTAAATGCCCGCTCTGGTCCTCCTGGTGCTAGTGATCATCCAAGCATGTGAACGACACCTCCTTCCTTTGATTGCTGAAAATATGTTCATTGAGACTGCTTGATAAAAAAACTGGGTGGCTGTAGAACTTGTGATCATCCCATATACATGCACTAGACAGGCTTGCTGGGTTTGATATTTTGAATTTTTTTATTTATACTTAAGCTGACTTTGGCCTATACTATGCTTAGATTATGAAATATTATGTCTTATTCCATTTACAGTATTGGCTGCGGTTGATTCAAATCCAGTATATCAACTATAAATTGTGACTTTTAGCACTAAATGTAATTCCTCAATTTCAAACATTTAGGTTTCTTGAATAGTCTAATTTAGGATTGCCATGTCATTGTGGCCATTTAGCACTAAATTGGTGCATCAAAGGATTGTCATGTCCTTGTGGCCATTTACTAAGCTTGATGGCAGGACTGCTGCCGACGTCAGACTTCAATAGCTTGGTTAGCTCATCGGATGCCACAATACAGTTTATCCAAAAAGTTGGATACATTTCAGTAAAAGATGAGCCGCCACTGTTAGGGAAGAGGGGCTCTGAAGCCTTTCCTGCCTTCTCAGCATTGGGGAAGGAACTCAGGAATCATTTTTCCTTTAACTTTAACTGAAGTTTTTTTTTTCTTCCCCAAAATACTTGTTCAAGTCAAAGCATACATATATGGAATAAATCCTAAAACAGACTTTTTATGTGGTGAAATGGAAAGCCTACTTCGAAGCCAATTTGCTCACTAGGCCAGTAAAATGGTCACAGTTGTGTATGCAAGTGGAAAGAGGTAGTTTTTATGGCTACCAAAAACAGCTCCCTTACAAAATAAAAGCTCTCACACAACTCAAATGTGAGATCTTTGGCTCTCTTCAAAGCTATTTGGGGTTATAACCTGCATTGCATTTGGCATAAACATCATGATACAGTCATACAGAAAAGTCTTTTCAAGAACTTTTAAGAACCGATGAACTGAACTAAGAATCGATGAACTGAACATTGAAGGTAAGCTGCCTTTCAATTGAACTCCCAAAAAAAAATCGTTTCAAGTCCAATCCACCATTAATATAGAATAAGTGACACTCTTCAACGTCATCTACAAGTAATAAACAAGTTTGAAATCCCCGGAAGACAAATGTCTTACACTTTTCAGCTGCCCCTGCCGCTCTATCTGTGAAATGTGTCTAGACCTAAGGAGGCAGGTCCAAAGACAGCAGTAAATCGAAAGAATGCAAGAATTGCTCTTTAATTCCTTCTGCTCTCTGCTCTTGAATCTGGGTTATCACTCTTTTCAGTGTCAGAATTCTCCCTCTGTGATTCAATTTCCATGCTACCGGCTTGACTTCTACGTTGTCTCCTATCCTGTTACATAAAAAAGAAAACCCTTTAAAACTGCAGAACATGAAAATCTCATTTATATTCAAGTAAAATATAACAAACCATCATCCCTAGTCGATATGTAAAAGCACTTCCTCGGTGTAGAGTTTTAATCAACATGATCCATGCGCAATGCACAAGTTTACTCAAATGTTGTATAATAAGGAAATTCTTTAAGTTGTAAATTTACTTATTTTTCGAGAATAAGCTGAGAAGAAATAAATTACTACAGGTTGAGAAGAAAGTCTACTTTTCGAGTTTGGAAAATTAAATTGAGCTTTACGGAAAGGTAAAAGTTAAATGCTATATTAATAAAGCAGATCAGTACGTTCTTTTTTGGTTAGTGCGTTAATGCTAGGTAAATTCAGGAATTATGTGCCCCAGAGCTGACATAAAAAATTCTGATAAAAGCTTCATGAATGGCATCATTGCTCATGTAAAGATAAAAGAGATTACAAACCTCTCGAGATATGGGGTATTCCTCAGATTCAAGCATGCGGACAACTTGGCTCATTTTGGGTCTTTTGTCGGAGTCAGGATCAACACATCTTAAGGCAGTCAAAAGGGTTCGTTTGAGTGCTCTGGTCGATGGTCTTGTCTCGATGTTTACGTCGACCACTTCTTCAGAGCGCCTACTGCCAACCATCATTTTCAGCCAGTCAACTAGATTTACCTGTATTTCACCACCAAATTACATTCAGTGATGCAAAAATCATTTTGTTCATTTCTAAATAAAAAAAGAAATCAGAGAGATACTTTCTGAAGTGATTTATATAAACGAAAAGTAAGTACGGCAAGATAGGTAACGTATGCTCATGATTTTTTCAGCAGAATATAACATATGATACTAAAGTTCCTAGTTGTATTTCAGTGATAAAGGTAAAAAACTCAGAGGGGAAAGTGAAACTTTTTATGATGAAATATAGTGCATTTTTTCCGAAAAAGATAAATGTAGAACACCCTAACTACAGAATTATTTATCTGAACTCACTTTTAAATTAGTCAATACTTCACTGTTATTTTTTTTTATTGCAATCCATTTTAGCGGTCTCTGCTTGATCTATCATTTATATCTCCTTCGACAACAATGAAATTAAACCAGAGGTATGCAATCCTTTCTTGAGCTCTACTCTTTCCATGGGAAGTGATTGGCGAAAAAAACTTAAAGTTTCACCATAGAGTTATTATTGTTCATTTATTTACTCTAGCTATTTCATCTTGAAACTCCATGCCTCACCACCCTTCTTCTTGTGCTGCCCTTCGTCAATGCAGTTCATGATTTGCAAAGGAGGGGCAACAATGTTTGGGAAAATATTCAATGCTCCGGAAGTCATGGGAGAAACTACTTCCAAATAGGTATCCTTTGAGGATTGCTTTCAAGGTATTAATTTGAGAGAAGTTTCTGTATTAATGCTCGACATCATACTAAGAGGTATGTTAATTGATTTTTCTCATGATCTAGGTATTTATAGGGTTTTTGAGGAATTCGATTTATGGTTCACCGATAATGGTATATCATTTCCTTTCACTAAAGCACATTTCTCAAAAACATGTGTTATTTCTTTATTAAGCTAAACCTAAAGGTTAGAAACGTATGCATGAAGGCAATGAGTAAATTTTGATTTCAAATTACTATATAGGCAGATTTTATGCTATAAATAAATTCTTCACACTATTTCTAAACAAGAATTGAGTAGAAAAAAGGATCTGCAGAAAACTATCTATAACCCTTGAGGTTGAAATCAGTTTACTCAGGGATAACTACTAGAAAAATTTTACAGAACATTTTTCTTCTCTATTTTTGTTGATTAGAGACAGACTGAAGGGTTTATGGCATAAATATGCTTTTATAGTCATTTAAAATCAGTTTACTCCTTTCCTTAATGCATATGCTATTAACCTTTTGGTTTAGGTTAATAGGGAAAGAACATAAGTTTTTGAGAATTGTGGTTCAAGTAAAAAAGAAGAATTACCATTAATAGTGAACCATAAACCAAATTCCTCAAGAATTCTATATATACCAAAACCATAAGAATTTAAGTCAATTAAAATACCGCCTAATAACGAAGTGACCATGTGCTAGTCTGCTAGATAGAAACCAACACTTCCGAAGCAAAGGTAAACCCCCCTAATTCTTTTATTATCAGAAACATCTCCAACTGTGGGAGAGGGAACCCCCTTCCCCTCCTCCCAAACAAATCTGAAACCTCTCCCCGTTATATTTTTAAATGTGCATGTTGTTCAATTTAAACGTTGGGATGTTGATCGTAGAACTGCGGCGCCTATTAGATAAGTACCCAGCAACAGTATCCTTTTCCCTCGTTCTTTATTTTATTTATTCTGTTTGTTATCCTGTCTTTAATGGACTTAACAACCCGTTTTGGCTTTTGACTTTGCCATATACCCAAATTGCTTGAACATATTTCAACCTTTTTCTCACCAAATTGCTGGAGATGCTCTAAGAGAAAGCAAATAAATAAGATGAAAAACTAAGAAGGTCCTCATGTTTCATCCTCCTTTAATCTTTATCTCATAATGAATTGCACTTGAAGATGCTTTCAAGCAATAGATACCAGTAGGGGAGACTTAACAGATAGCCGTCCAAGAAGATAATATTCCTATTCAAGCTTTGAATCACTCAATATACATAATTTTACCATACCTCTGGAGCAGCACGCCCATAGTCAACCGGGTTTCTTCCAGTGATTGCTTCCAGTAGAACTACCCCAAAGCTGTACACGTCACTTTTTTCATTCAAAAGGCCTGTATTTGCATATTCAGGAGCAACATATCTGCATAAATAAGGTACATAAAACTTATTACTACAGAGCTTTTGTCATTTCGAGGCCACTGTTTGAGTATAAGTTTCGGAACCAAGACAAAGGGAAAAAGAACAAGAAAGAAACTACACACCTTTTATAGTTTAGTTAATTTAGTTTAGAAATATTACCCAAAGGTTCCCATAACTCGGGTAGTTATATGACTTTTCCCAGCTCCCAACAACTTGGCCAAACCAAAATCAGATATCTTAGCATTAAAGTCGTCGTCAATCAATATATTGCTGGACTTGATGTCCCGGTGCACCACTTTTGGCTCAATAGCTTCATGCAAGTAAGCAAGCCTGAAAGAATAAACCATAGTTACAACAGAGAAATAATCTACTTGAATATATGCTGTCCATGATCAAGTAGATAACAAATTGACTTACGCCTTGGCTGTGCCGAGGAGAACCTTCATTCGAGCCTCCCACGTAAGATAACCATGCTGACACATAGCTCCATGAAGCCATTGTTCTAAATTCCCATTGTTAACATATTCATATACCAACATCCTGAAAAAACATTCAATTGAAGATAAAGCTGAAGGCCGGTGCCAGTGCTACCTAAACTATTTTTAATTAGTTTCAGCAATTATCTCTACTGGGCAGTTTCTGTTTTTTTTTTTTTTTTTTTAATAAGATGAAACAATTTACAGGACAGTTCAACTTACATTGCATAATTCATATCTTTATAGTATCAGATACACTAATGCATAAATCTATTTTCAAAGTAGAAATTGTGGTCAGAATGTGGTGTGGGTAATATTTTGAAATAAAGAGAAACAAAATTGCTCGGGTTGCCAAAAGAAAATATACCAGTTGGGCTACTAATTGATACTAACTGCAAACAGAACAAAAGACTCTAAATATAAAGAAATATTGCAAAAGTAATACCTGTGGGTTCCTTCGACACAGTAACCCAGAAGTCGAACTAAGTTTTTGTGGCGAACATGACCAATAGCCTCGACCTCTACTCTAAATTCTTTCTCTGCTTGGCCCCTGCAAAAAAAATAAAAATATATATGGGATAAATTATACAAATATGAGACAGGTGTGAGAATAGAGTTGTGAAAATAAATTAAGTGAACTTACAGATTGTTGAGGAGCTTCTTAACGGCTACAGGACTCCCATTAATCAAATGGCCATGGTAAACTACACCATATCCACCCTCCCCAAGGATATTTTCCTTTGCGAATCGGTTAGTTGCATGCTCTAGGTCCCGTAATGTGAACCAGTGACCCCAACCGAGATGAGAGAATTCAGGCAACCCAACTAAAGGAGAAGGAGCAGTTAAAGGATAAGAAGAATGCTTGTACACTGTAACTGTCCCAGAACTACCTTCCTCTCCTGACTGAGACCCCCCACCATCTTTCTCTAAAGTGTGAAAAGAACCTGATTGACTGCTATTTTCCCCATTCTTTGTTTTCCCAATATTCATCAAGTTAAACAGACCCCTATCCGACTCTTTGTCTTGAGTTTTGTCGTGAAAAGAGAGTAAAATACCGTTATGAGAAGCAAACTCATGCTTTGATATATGATCCACCCCTACCTCTTTGATTTCCTTTGAAAAGCTTGGGATTTGGGTTGTGGGAAGCTTATTATTAGCCTTTCTAGATTTTTTTCGTGCAGTAAGACATAAAGATAGCATGCAGAGAATAGTTATGATCAACACTCCCACCACAATCCCGATTAAAACCCAAACCTTGAGGCCAAAAACTTCTATTTTCTTGGATAACTCTGAATTAAGATCCAACGCCATTTTTTACTGCCAAAAATACAAAACAGAAAGTGGGAGATTAAGAACCAACAAGAAATCACTCAGCACCGCGCGAAACCGAAGGTGCATTTCGCTCCAAAAATAACTATTAGCTACCTATAAAGTGCATTTCAACGTAGTTGTCTAAATCATCACTACAAACTCTAAGAACATCTCTAATATGTTTCCACTAGTGTGGCGGTGTGGAGTGGGAATAGCCACACCCCACAGGTGTTTTGCTCCAATAGAATTTTAGGTGAGTGTGGTCAATATTATGCGACAATAAGGAGAGAGAAGGAAAGTCAAAAATTAAATAGCTAGACACCTTTTAAAAGAGCACCTAACTAGCTTTTTAAGTGTTGGACTTTTCCGCCGATGTAATGTGTTTTGATTGGGTCTTTATTGGGCACCGTATGCAGAGGCGCCTAGATGATGTGGCCACACCGGCCTCAAAGTGTTGCTATTTGCACCCTCAGAACGGTATGGGAGTTGGAATACAAAAACCACTCCTATTGGAGTGAATTTTAAGCCCGGGTGTAGTTATTCCCACTCCCACACCAGGCAACTGGAGATGCTCGAAGTACTTAATTATTGTGACCCCCTTCCTCCATCCCAGTGGTGAGCAAAGTATTTCTCATTCTCTTTCTAGCTTCCAAACTCCCCCAGATAGTAATTACTAGATGTTCACCTTTATCATATCGGAGATAATACACAATTTCCTTCAAAATTCATTATCAACAAATCCACAAAAAAACTCAAGTCAATACTTTCTCCTCTATAAAAAAAAAACCCCTATTGTAATGTAGAAAGCAAATGATGTCAACTGCCAACATTACATCTAACAATCATGGATGAGGACACAAATTATATACCTATACTTGGTAACCAGAAGGTCTTTAAGCACAAAAAATATATTTCTCAAATTAACTCCTATTTTTGGGTACTACTCATAAACCCTCTCTCAATCTCATGATAATGTCATAACAATCAACAAAAAGAATGAAAAAAAAAACATATAAATTCTGCCAATCTCATACCTTCGATTATAACAAAAGCTGCCTCCACACCCCAGATCTAAAAAAGCTCCTTCACTCAAACCTCCAACACCAGATCTCTAATCAAACAAACCAAAAGCCCCATACTTGAACAAATCCCACTCCACACCTCATTTTGAGCACCATCTGAAAAACAGACACCTGGGTAATGGCCTAATGGGTATATTGAATCCTCTCTGGGTTCTCTCTTTTGGTGAAATGGGTATCTAAATCCACCCCCAGCTGGACCTTTCTTACACCACAACCACAACTACTCCTCCCCCTGAAAACCCAAACACTAGTCTTTGATGACAACAACAACAAGAATGAATCTTTCTTCTGTTGCTGCTAATGGGGTTTGCTGATAATAGATGAAGAACATGGAAATGTGGGTGAGAGAGGGAAACAACAACAACAAGGGTCGATGTTGTTGTTGTTGATGATGATGTAGTTACCAGTGGTAGGTTTAGAAATAGTAAAAGAGAAGCATGAAAATGGCAAGAAGGTTTCTTTCTTTGGGCTTCATTTATTCCTTTAAATGGGGCTTAGTGAACATGACTGATAAACAGAAATTTATTATATAAAATTCAAATCTTTTTAATGGAGTTTTTAAAGTTCAAAGTTATTTCTGTTGTGTTGGTCAAACAACATCATCAGTGAAAACTCAGAAATAATGATTTTGAATGACTGTAATAATTAAGTGAACTAATGAGGGTGTAATATCTAGTAACAGTTTCTTTCCTAGACTTTTTCAAAACCATTTGAAAAAAATCGGAATTCGATACCCATAATAAATCGGCCAATATGGCTACCGGTCAAAATGTAATTGTTTCCTACTGGTAATGTCTATAGTAAAGGATTATATATATCGGAATTACAAAGCATCAACTTTTCAAGGTTACCTGTATTTGTACTTTAGGAAGAGTTGTATTGTGTTATGGCTGAGAATAGGGACCCTTGTTAGCACTATGGCACATGGCAAGGATATGGAGAGTTTTGAAAATGAGGGGTTTAATCCCAAATTATGTCAAGGATGATTGCGAAGGAGCATTCCTAAGAGCATCTCCAGCCTTTTTCTCTCAACCAACTAGGACAAGGCTAGGCTGGTGGTACGTGTTGCCTCATCATAAAAGCTTAAAGATAAGATGTAGAAAGAGTTTCGCGCAATCTTAGGTGTGGCACCTCTGTTGGGATATATATAGTCTCATCAAGTATTATATCTCAAAATACAAAAATCCTGGGGTTACTCTTTTCATTGCCAATTGATTTTGAGATGTACCTCCACTTCTGACGTTTGTTCATGCATGAAACCCAAGGTAAAAAATGAGGGAGAATCGTCTGTAACAAGTCAAAATCTGGAGCTTGCGGCTTTGCTAGAGCACTAAAGAAATTTTTGCATAAGATGATAATAAATATTGGGCGATTGCCCCGCCAAGTGCCAAATATTGTGATCCACCCCTACTTCTCGGTTGAACCAAACGACTCAAATTGACTTCACTTTACCAAAAAAAAAAAAAAATTTAATACCTAAGTACCCTTAGTGGGAGATGGTTTGAACTTGTTTCATCTTGGTCATACTTATTAGAGTCTGAGCTTGAGTAGGGTTTTCATTTGAGCATTGTGGGTGTTGTTGTGAAAACTAGTAACCAAAAGTACAGCCATTGGTATTTCGCTGGAAGTCCTTTGTAGTAGGCGATCATCTCCTTAGTGACCAAATGGTATTGTCACCATATATAGGCCATACGAATATAATCCTTCAGTCCCACCTATGTTTTTGATCAGATTGGACTGTAGATTTTTGATGCTAACAATGGATGAGATGATGATGTACTTGGTAGGAAATGGTGTCCCCGTCTTCTTCTGGCACAACATTGTTTGTTGTTGTTGTTGGTACAAAAAGAGGTGCTAATGAGGTTGTTCATGCCTCTGGTTAATCTTGATTGGTTTGGTAATGGTGTTAGGTAATCTTGATTGGTTTAATTATATATAAATGATAACTTCGAAACCCCCAACTCAAGTACGTCGATGTTGCTCGAAATCGTTTATTAAACCCGAATTCAATCAAGTCCAAGAAATCAATAAACAAAACATCCCCAACCTAAATAGATTTTTCTTCTTTGATTTTTAATTTTCCTCTAAAGTTCATACTACAAATTTGGTTGTGTGAGAGAAGAGTAGCACATAAATTTGCATGGTCAAGAGAGTCAAACCAAGTCAAACTTTGAAGATGGATTGGAGAATAATTGTTCCGGAAAAAAAGAAGAACATTAATACATTAGATTAGGAGGAACTAAACAATATGGTTTAGGAATCTTATACCGAAACCCCTTGGAAGGCTCCATTTTTCAAATGAATATGGTTTGGGGTGCACACGAACAACAGACGAATCAAGTTTGGCCAGGGAAGCTCCTCTTTTATTTTTTTGGTAAATGATACCCCCGGGACTTACAAGTGACCTCAATTTGAAATTTTGTTAATTTCAACCTTGCTCGGGGTTACCGATTACGGGCTTACCGAGTGTAAACCCAAAAATTTGACTCATGCATATAAAAAACATGATAGCATTAGCATTAGCATTAGTTAGCTTTAACATGGACCATACAGAAAGGGAAAGAGGAGCAACATTTACTTTTATTGACTGAAGGCCGAAAACTAGGACTAAACACCGACAGGGCAACCGACGACAGTCGACAGATATATAAAGGTGTTATTTGTTTGGACATGCCGCCCTGTAATTATGTTTTTGAGGCTAAAACAAACCTCACCATACACATGTTACTATTGACCACCGGCTCATCAATAATCGGAGGGACCACTCCAATATTTTTATGTCAATGAGTCTAAAATTGACGCTAAGGTCATCGCATTTTGTTCATTGTTGAGTTTCTTTTGCCTTTGTGACTGAGATTCATTGACACATTTTCGGCCATTGAGATACATGAGGCCGAATTTGCCGACCCTCAAAAAATAATTATCTTGGTGCTTTTGGTGCAACCAGTAAGATAGTTCTAGGAAATTGCCCTCGAGCTAGAGTAAAAATGAACTAGTACAATGCCAGACTCACGCAAAAGATACATAACATACATCCTGTCAACATTGACACCTAGACTACGAACTGAGAAGGAACGTGACTCGGGCACTCCAAACTGAATAGAACGAGTCAAAAAACACCTATTCCTACAAACTAACATTTACAAGAAAAACCTCCACTCTTCCCCCAACCTAGGAGAACGTGTTGACACACATACATGAACTGAGGATAAGGTATATAAAAGGGATAACATAGAAGATGGTACGTACCGTTTGGACGTAGCCAAAGTCTTACCTATCTTGAAGAAGATATGAGATAAATGAAGAAGTTAGAGTGGTTAATTCGAGGAAACCAAGACCTCCAAAACACATAAGTGTTTAGATAATATTCAAGATGTTTACTTTATTTCTCCAACACTCTTAAATAGAGGCTCACGTAACAACTTCCTCCAAAATAGTAGGAATGACCCAAATAACAACTCCATACTTGACCCACTAACTTACTGGCTTAAAACTTGATCAACTACTTAACACTAATGACTAGGTAAACACAAAGACTAAGTAAAACAAAGACTCAAACATGGACTCAACTCTCAACACTGCATGTACTTGTATCATTCCTTCCCCCTTAAATTTCACCCTTGTCCTCAAGGGTGATATTTGGAAATTGCTCCTTCATGAAAGCCATGTCCTCCCATGTTGCATCCGCCGGTGACGACCCTTGCCAGTGAATCAAAACTTTATGTTTTTTCTTTCGAATCCGTCGCTCCAGAACAGCTTGAGATGTGGGTATGACCTTCTCATTGTTTGTGCTAAGTACTGGCAAATCCTTTTGAATGCTGACATTGTCTCCAATTTGTTTCTTAAGAAGCGAAACATGGAATACTGGATGGATGCGTGACCCCATGGGCAAGTCTAATTTATAAGCTACGGCCCCAATTCGTTGTAAAATCTCGAAAGGACCGTAATACCTCACCGATAATTTAAAGTTCTTCCTCCTAGACACCGAGAGTTGCCTATAGGGCTGCAATTTTAAGTACACCTTGTCACCAACAAGGAATTCCCTTTTTGTATGTTTCGAGTCGTAAATCTGCTTTATTCTTGCTTGTGCTTCCTTGATTTTCGATCGCACTAACTTAACAATAGCATCTCTATCTATAAGCTCTTACTCGACCGCTGTAACCTTCGCCATTTCTGGAACATAAGCTAAGAGAGAAGGAGGAGTATGCCCATACACCACTTCAAATGGTGTGCAACCAATAGCCGTATGCCAACTCGTATTGTAACAAATTTCTGCCCAAGTTAACCATTTACTTCACTTTTTTGGCTCAGGACTCGTAAGGCATCTGAGGTACATCTCCAGGGTACGATTTACGACCTCACTTTGTCCATCTGTCTGAGGATGGTAGCTTGAACTGAAGTTGAAGCTTGTAGCATTTAACTAAAATAATTCCTGCAAAAATGCACTTGTGAAGGCTGCATCTCTATCACATACGATCGAACGAGGCATCCCATGTAATCGAAAAATATGATTGAAGAAGACTTGAGCAACTCCAGCAGCGGTGCATGGATGAGAAATTGCAACGATATGTACGTATTTTGAAAGCCGATCTACAACGACAAAGATAGTGGACTTACCATCTGAGAGAGGTAATCCATCAATGAAGTCCATCACAATATCCTCCCATATTTGACCCGGTATAGGCAGTGGTTTTAAGAGACCAGCCAGCGCAATTTGTTCCACTTTATGGTGCTAACAAGTATCACATTCCCTTATAAACTTCTTAATCCTCGTCTGCATTCCTTTCCAATAAAAAGTAGACCGAATTCGATATAAGGTTTTAAGAAAACCTTCATGTGTACTACCATGGAATTGGTCGATTATATCTGCAATAAGAAGCGAGTCTTCGGCAAGATAAATCTTATCTTTAAATAGTAAGATATTACCTTGTAGTCTCCACGAACCAACGACTTCCCCTTTCATAACACGTTGCACCAACTCTTGAAGCAATAGATTAAACCGATTTTCTTCGTCAATTGCTTCGATCCAATGAGGTAATGGTTGAGAGATAGCATAACTCTTCCCAAGGGAACTATTTTTTTCTTCTTCTCTTCTCGAAGGGCATCGACTACTGTGTTCTCCTTTCCTCACTTGTATTTGACGATAAAATCAAACCCCATTAATTTGTAAAGCCATCTTTGTTGAGAAACTGCCTTAATATTTTGAGCCCATAGGTACTTCAAACTTTGGTGATCGGTCCGCACGATGAACTTCCTCCCAAGTAAATAGGGCCGCCATTTTTGAATTGCCAAGACAAGGGCTAGGATTTATTTTTCATAGGTAGACATGAGAAGGTGTTTTTCTTGAAGTACATGGCTGTAAAAAGCAATTGGCCTTTCTTGCATTAAAACTGCCCCGATTCCCGACCCAGACGCATCACACTCTTCAATGAACTCTTTCGAAAAGTCAGGAAGAGATAAAACAGGCACACTTGTCATTGCTTCTTTCAAGTTTGTGAATGCTTTT
The DNA here is from genome assembly GCA_014058105.1 of Kingdonia uniflora. Classification (NCBI taxonomy): domain Eukaryota; kingdom Viridiplantae; phylum Streptophyta; class Magnoliopsida; order Ranunculales; family Circaeasteraceae; genus Kingdonia; species Kingdonia uniflora. Next base: position 500,938 of record JACGCM010000440.1, on the reverse strand, counting down.
TCTGCTTGTGGACTTCAGGCGAAAGACCCCTTCTTCAACATCTTTGTAAGAGGGCCAACTATCTTGCCATAATTCTGAATAAACTTTCGATAATAACCGATTAGCTCCAAAAACTCCCTTAGCGCTTTAGGAGATAGAGGTTTAGGCCAAGACATCATCGCCCCAACCTTCTCAGGATCTACTATCACGCCTGCACTAGATATTAAATGGCCGAGGTACTTAACTTCCCGTTGGCCAAACTCACATTTTTCTAGCTTGACGCACAATTGATGAGATTTTAGAATCGAGAATACAAACTCCAAATGACTCATATGTTCATCCCATGACTTGCTTTATATCAAAATATCATCGAAAAAGACTAAGACGAATTTTTGCAAATATTTTTGAAATACCTCATTCATGAGAGACTGAAAAGATGAAGGCGCGTTGGTGAGACCAAATGGCATTACCAAGAACTCATAATGACCTCGATGAGTTTGGGAAGCTATCTTTTCCACATCACTGGGACGCATCTGTATTTGATGATAATCGGAACGAAGATCCAACTTTGAAAAGAACTGTGCACCGTTCAATTCGTCCAAGAGCTCGTCTATTACTGGAATTGAAAATTTATCTTTGATTGTGATCCGATTCAAGGCCCTGTAGTCAATGCACATCCTCCATGAACCATCGTGTTTCTTCACCAAAATAACTGGAGAAGAATATGGGCTATTGCTTGGTCAAATTACTCCTGATGATAGCATCTCTGCCACTAATTTCTCTATCTCTGCTTTCTAAAAATGAGGATATCGGTATGGCTTAACCGAGACAGCTCCGTGACTAGGGTGTAATAGAATTTTGTGGTCTTGTGAGCAATGGGGAGGAAGACCTTTAGGCTTTGCTAAGACATCCTTATATTTGTTAAGGAGTTTATGTACCTCTGTAGGTAGGAGAGCATGGCCGACTTGTGCGGGTGAAACCCTTGTGGAATGGAACTGAAGCAAAATCCCTTCTTTCTTCTTCTTGGCGGCGCACATCATATGAGCATGGTTTACCATTTTATTGTCCGAAGCCGATAAACCTTGTAGTGCGACTTCTTTTCCTTCAATCATGAATTTCATCTGAAGCTTCAAAAAATCCCATGCAATGGCTCCCAATGTACTGTTGGGAAACCGAGGGGGAAAACCGCAACGCAGAAGCACAATATGATTAACAAGAACTCCAAGAACTAACTCTAACCAAAGAGAATTCAAACAAAGGCAATAAAACACACACACAAGGTTTAAATTAGGTGAAAACCCAAAACAGGATCAAAACCACCCCCGACAAGCACGACGAATATATTATCACTGATCCAGGAGGATCTGAAGAAGACATGAAGTTTTTCAAGTTTCTATTCGAACATAATTGTTTATGTTCGAATACATTCCTGCCTGAGGTATTTTATTCGAATAGATTTAATTCTATTCGAATACATTTTATTTTATTTGAATAGAAACTTATTCTATTTGGACAGAGGCGCGATTCAGCCTTTTTCCTTTTGGCGGTGGTTGTATTTTAAGAGGTGTTTTTGCCTCGAGATGCATTCTTTTAGTATTTTAAGTTCCCTAGTATATAAATGAGACTTAGGTTATTTCTTTTCTATGTGAGATCTAGAGAGAAGTTTTAAGGAAGAAGCTTAGGGTTTAAAGTTTATTTATTGTAATTACGTGGATAATATAATTGAATCTCTTATTTTCCCCATACAATTTGGCGTTCTTCATACTTTTCTACTAACTAAAGCTTCTCAATCGTATTACGGATTAATCACTTAGGGTTACAAGAAGTTATAGAGATCACTCAACCTCACCTCTACCTTTATAGATAATCCCCAGTAAGAAACCCTAAAAAGAAAACCCGAGAAATTTCTCTAGAACAAAACCCTAGATTTCTCCCTTTTCTCTCTTTAACTCTATTTCATAGTACAAAAGCATTTAACATACACTCTCTATTTATAGGCTTTCCATTAGGTCATCTCTAAAATATGCATCACAAGATAATCCATCGCTTTGGATCAAATCCCCTTCAAAACAAACTTAGAAACAAACAAGCAGAGACAAAGTTGTTCGAACGAGTCATGAGGTCGTTCGAACGACCATTTAACTAGAATTTTGACCCAAGAGCTATTTTCGTTCGAACGACCTCAGAAGTCATTCGAACGACTTCAGTGGAAACTCTGCCGTTCGAATGACTTCCCCACTCGTTCGAACGACCTTCCCAGTTTTGAGCCGTATTCCTAACATGTACTTAACCATTGAGTTTCCAAGACAACATCATATCCCTCTAATGGAAGCAAGTAAAAATCTACCAGTAATGGAACTTCTTGCAACCATAACTAGGTTTGAGGACATTTACCTGAACTCAGCTTCTCGCCCGATGCTACCATTACCTCCAGTCGCCCCTTCGAGATTGGTTGCAATCCGACCATTTTTGCTACCCGTTCACATATAGAATTGTGTATGCTACCCGAATCAATGAGCACAATTGTCACAACCCCACTCTACGAGCACCGATATTATTCTCACTTAACCACTGCGGATCTCCTACAGTGTGAGATTTTCTTCCTAAGAAAAGGCCTCGGTGACATGTAGAGTAAAATCTTAACTTAAAGACCATACACCTGGCAAGATCTTAAGCGATGTGGGACTAAACCATTGTTGCTAGCATTACCGCTAATTGGCTAGGCATCTTTCCAATACCCGCTCAGCCGGGGTATTACAACAATGACTAATTTATGGCGAAGACTTCTCATAACTCGCATCGTATCTGGCGCACGAGTTCCAGCAATAATATGTAATGATATTCTTGAAATTTCTTCTGATTGCTTAATAATCGAGGTATCAATCTCCATTTCCACGTCGTCATCACTATCCTCCATGCTTGCTTGTATTGAAAACAACCTCTTGCAATGATGTCCCGGCGTAAATTTTTCGTTACACCTAAAGCAAAGACCCTTCTATTTCCTTTCATTTAGTTCCTCCATTATCATTCTTTTCACCGCCGGTGTATAAGAGTTGGCGGTGGTGCGGTGAGCGGGAACCTGAGATTGAAGAATAACCTTTGAAGCAGGTATTGTTTTTTGGTGAGAGATATCTCTTGCCTCATACAAACGTGCTAACCCGATTGCGGCTGATAACGAGGTAGGTCTACCTGCTTGTACCTCAGTTTTGATTGAGTTGTGTAAGCCACTGACAAAACAACTTACTTATCGTTCTTGTGGGAGATTTCCAACCTTTACAAGTAGTTTCTCGAATCGCTTTTGAAAGTCTTGAAATGAACTTGTTTGTTGTAGACGTGTGAGTTCCCCGAAAAAGTCATAGTACTGACTAGGACTGAAACGAGTCAGTAACTCTTTTTTGAATTCATCCCAGGAGATGTCAGCATTATCTTGATTGAGTAGTTGGTACCATAGTTGGGCATGCCCTCAAGATGGAAGGATGCTAATGATACCCGTTCAAGCTCCAGAGTTTGTTGAAATCGAAAGAATTGTTCGGTTCTACATATCAAGCTTGTTGGTTCTTCTTCGCCGTTGAAGCGAGGAAAATCCAATTTCACAAACTTTGGCGCGTAAGAGTTATTATGGCTGTTTTGTAAACCCTCGATTCTATAACTTTGACCTCCATTATTTCTGCTTCGAGCTTCAGAGTTTTCGCTGTCTTCCTTCACAGATTAAGTTGATACTTGATCTATTCGAGTAGTGAGCTTCTCAAACATCTCTACCATTCGGTTTATAACATCTTGTTGGTATGCCATTCGCTACATGAGATCTTTTTGACCAGTCGAAAATGACGCCAGAACTCCTTTTACAGCCTCTACCCTTTTGTCCATGCCTGCGCTCTGATACCACTTTGGTACGTTCGTCTTTGACGTAACCGAAGTCTTACCTATCTTGAAGAAGATATGAGATAAATGAAGAAGTTAGAGTGGTTAATTCGAAGAAACCAAGACCTCCAAAACACATAAGTGTTTAGATAATATTTAACATGTTTACTTTATTTCTCCAACACTCTTAAATAGAGACTCACGTAACAACTTTCTCCAAAATAGAAGGAATGACCCAAATAACAACTCCATACTTGACCCCCTAACTTACTGACTTAAGACTTGATCAACTACTTAACACTAATGACTAGGTAAACACAAAGACTAAGTAAAACAAGGACTCAAACATGGACTCAACTCTCAGCACTGCATGTACTTGTATATCAAAAGAGTAAGGACCAAGATTTTCCAACTCAAAAGGCCTCATGTTGTATTCAATATTCATCAAACTTAAGAAATAAAATAATTTTTACGAAATCCTTGATCTGAGGTCGTGGTTTTTACCTATTCAGAGATTTCCACGCTAAAAGCCTGTGTCGATTTATATTCTCTATTTATTATATTTATCACAGGTATAAATAAAAACTATACTATGTTACCTCTGTAACAGTTATCGAGAGCAGAGATTCATAGAATTTAGAACAATATCAATAGAAAGACAAACTGGAGGTAACGAAGTGATAATCGAGAAATAATGAGTCAAGAATTAGGTCTCTATCTTTAAGATGTTTTTCCGTACTGCCATTTGCAAATAGTTAATTACTGCGTCGCCTCATGGATAAAATAACAGAGTATGAACTTCTCTTGCAAGGAAGAAGGACCTTCGAATGATTTGCACTTTCAACTATTTTACTCGGATTCTAGACTTATGATCATATCGAAGAGAGGAGAGGAACTGCTTTTTTAGATTAAATACATAAAAGTTGAGGCACAACTTCTCTTTATATAGAGTAAGTTCAAAACGGTAACAAGAGTTAATGGTAGGATACGTAGACTCAGTTTAAATTGATTCAGGTCGAATAAACTCAGTTTGAATTGGTCTTCTAGGAACTCCAAGTCACATAGACTCGATTCAAAATAATCTAGGTCAAATAGACTCAGTTCGAATTGGTCTTGACAAAATTAGTTCTTTCATCGAGGTCCAAGTTCGAAGCCCAAGCCAATAAATCAAACAAAATTTTAAGCTCATTTTTTCGGCATGCCCCTGCCCAACATAGAGAATAAAGGATTTAGGTTATATCAAAGTAACAAACTACTTTTCCAAGCACTGTGGGACTAAAAATGCCACAAAGAGTTTTGGGGATATAACACCCAACAATTCCCCATTATTTTGAGAAAACATATTCGAGTAAAAAAATCTAAAGCAGTGCGTAAGTAGAGGTATCTTTCAACTTGAACCTTTACATAGTAAATATACTTTTGAAGTACTAGATATTAGAGTGACATTTATCTTGAACTCTAATTCTGGAGAGTACAACTAAGGCACACCACACACAACTTTTATAGTACAAAGTTTTAAAAAAATGTCAGCGCTATACGCCATACGCTCATATCCCGGTTCTAATAAAAGCTCTATAGAACTTGCCCAAGTTCCTATAGAAAGTGGCCTCACTTCCACAATCATCAAGGTGAGTCTATCAGGAGTACTCCTATAGTTAGGTACCCCACTCCACATAGAGTATAGCCCTCATTAAGAGTTATAGAATAACTCAACCTTAAATCGCTAAAGGATGTCATGCTCGTATAGGGATAGACTATGAGTAACTACCCCCTCTTAAAAATGCATGATTCTTCTTAATTATCATATGACTTGTTTTTCTCTTTGAGCCTATTTTTTGGGATCTCTAGTCTATAGGTTAGGTTACCATCACAAATATTCTAACTATACAGGGTTTAGCCCCATTCCTTTCGAGGTATTCCACACCTTCTCCCGAGCTAACCCTTTTATCAAAGGATCATCCTGGTTTGCTTATAACCGAACAAAATCTACTATGATAGATCCAAAAGTGAGTTTCTCTCTTAAGGTATTGTACTTACAACGTATTTATCATTTCTTATTATTATTATAATGATTCTGTACTTTTGCAATAGCTGCAGTACTATCACAGTGGATAAGTATAGCTAGTGCCGGCTTATCCCATAAAGGGATATTTGACAAAAGGTTTCTCAACCAATCTACCTCCTCATTGGCAGCAGCTAGTGCTATTAGTTCTGACTCTATCATAAATTGGGCTAAAATAGTTTGTTTCTTGGACCTCTAAGAAACTGACCCACCAACAATGTTAAAGATATAACCGTTGGTAGCCTTAGAGTCTTCAGATAGGGTGTTCCAATCAGTATCAGTAAATCTCTCTAGGACTTTAGGGAATCACTTATGGTGTATTCCTAGGTTCATGGTTCTTTTCAGATACCTCATGACCCTCTCTATAGCATACCAATGCTCCATACTGGGGCAACTAGTTAATTTACATAACATCCCCACTGCATAAGTAATGTATGGCCTAGTACAATCAATAGCATACTGAAGGCTGCCAATGATACAAGTACACTCAGTTTGTCTAATACTGTCACCAATATTCCTGAATAGCTTCTAACTAGGGTCGTAAGGGGTGCATACAGGTTTACAACCATAGTAGTTATACTTTTTCAACATCTTAATGTAATGAGATTGATTTAAAGTTATACCACTTTCAGTCCTAGTAATCTTAATTCCCAAAATTACACTGGCTTCCCCCAAATCCTTCATGTCGAAATTTTAACTTAGTAGAATCTTGATATCATTAACAACAAAGATGTTAGATCCAAAAATCAGTAAGTCATCCACATATAGGCATATAATAGTACAAATATTGTCTACAGCTTTGTAATAAATGCATTTGTCACTTTCATTAATTTTAAGCCCATGTGTTATGACTAAGTTGTCAAATTTCTTATGCCACTGTTTTGGTGCCTGTTTGAGACCATATAAGGACTTCTCTAATTTGTAGATTTTACGTTCTTGACCAGGCATGATAAATCCCTCAGGTTGGTCCATGTTGATCTCTTCATCCAAGTCACCATTCAAAAAAGTAAGTTTAACGTCCATTAGGTGAACTACTAAGTTATGTATAGCAGCAGTAGCAAGTAATACTCTAATCGAAGTAATTCTAGTAATAGGAGAATAAGTGTTAAAAAAATCAATGTTCTCTATCTGTCTAAATCCTTTAGCTACAAGCCTAGCTTTGTATTTTTCAACTGACCTATCAGGTCTAAATTTCTTTTTAAGGATCTATTTACAACCAATTTCCTTGCAATCGGGAGGTAAATTAGGAAGAACCCAAGTTCTATTGGACTTCAGAGAGTCCATCTCACTATTAATATCATCTTGCCAAATATCTGAATCAGGGGAGGTAAGAGCTTATTTGAGGGTAGACGGATTTCCCTCTAGAGTATATACTTCAAAATTATGACCAAAGTCCTTCTCCACTCGAGCTCTCTTGCTCCTTCTAACATAAGTAATAATGTCTTTAATTTTCAAATTTCTAGGTTCTTCTATCCTATGTGCAACAGAACTAGATGAGGAACCCTCATAAACTCTAGATATAAAAGGAAACTTGTCTTCATAAAAATCAGCGTCAATAGATTCAATAATAGCTTTATTTTGCAAGTCAAAAAATCTATATGCTTTATTGTTAATTGTATAACCAATGAAAACACATTTATAAGCACGACTAGTAAGTTTCGACCTTTTAGGATCAGGTATCCTGACATATGCTAAACATCCCTAAGCTCTAAAGTATAAGACATTCGGCTTTCTGCCATTCCATTATTCCAAAGGTGAGGTTAAATTCTTCGAGTTAGGAACTCAATTTTACACATAACAAACAGCTAATAATATATCTCCCCACCAGTAGGAAGCAGTTCCAGAACTTAGCATTATAGCAACTACTAGTTTTGTGTAAGTACAATTCTTACGTTCAGCCTTACCATTTATCTCAGGTGAATAAGGACCTATGGTCTCGTGAATAATCTCTGTGGACTGATACAACTAGTTGAAAACCCTCGAGTCATATTTAGCTCCTTTATCACTTTGAAAACGTTTTATTTCCTTTCCAAATTGAGTCTCAATTTCAGCAAGGAAAATCTTAAACATGTTCAGAGTTTCGCTCTTGTGGTCCATAAGGTATACATAAGTGTAATTAGAATGGTCATCAATAAAAGTTATAAAATAATGTTTCCCGTTCCTAGTCAAGATCCTTTCTAATTCACAAATGTCTGAGTGTATAAGGTCCAAGGTTCTAGATTCTCTTTGTACAAATTTGTGAGGGGTCTTAGTGATCTTTGCTTGAGAGTAATATTCACATTTCTCAAAACTGTCCAAAGGGAATTTTGGAATCAAACTCAAGGTACACATACTTTTAATGAGCTTCATGTTAACATGACAAAACCTGTTATGCCAAATATTAAAAGTACACACAAAGTAAGAAGAAGATTCCTTATTGATCATATCAATGTTAAGCTTAAACATAAAATCAATTGCATAGCCCTTACCCACAAATCCCCCGTTCTTGGTGATTGTATAAACGTCACCTCCATTATTCTACATAAACCCTGCCTTGTTCAAGAGAAAAACAGATACAAGATTCTTCTTTATTTGAGGGGTATGAAGCACATCTTTCAGAATGAGAGTCCTCCCAAAGGTAAACTTCTGCTCAATGTTTCCAGTTCTAGCAACCTCTGTGGTGTGGGTATCCCCTAATAACAGGTTCTTGCCCTTAGCTTTAACATAAGTCTTATACAATGCCCTATCATAACAGACGTGGCGGGTAGTACCAGAGTCCATTCACCATCCTTCTGAGCTACTGACCATATTAACCTTAGATATCATAACAACCAGAGCTTCTTTAGACACATGCTAGGTTAAATGGACCTTTGCAGGTTTTAGCTTGTTATAGCAGTCCCGAGCTATATGTCCTGGTCGACTACAGTTATAACAAATAAACTGGACATATTAATGTTTGTTTATTTTTGAGGTAGGTATAAAGTTGTTCGAGCCAGGGTTCTTGTTTTGTTTACGGGACTGGTTTTTCATACCCTTTTTCATCGGCTTCAGAGAAGCATTGATGATCTTGTTCTTGTTGTAATTAGACATAAACAAAACTTCTTCATTAATGTCATGTTTTCTATCTTCTTCCTCGATGCGGAGGTGCACAATAAGGCTCTCCATAGAAAACTCTATTGACTTATGTCGAAGGGCATTTTTAAACTCTTTCCAGGCCGGAGGTAACTTGTCTATGAGGACAACAACCTAAAATTGTTCATCTAATTTGATACCTTCAGAAATAATCTTATGAACTATCTTTTGGTGTTCATGAGACTGGGTTATGACTGACTTATCGCCATGCATTTTAAAATTCAAGTAGCGACTAACCGCGTACTTTTTTTCCCATTCTCCTTTGTATCATACTTTTTCTGGAGAGTGTACCAAATTTCCTTAGCGGATTCTAAAACAGAGTAGAAATCATATAGATCATCGCTAAGTCCATTCAGGATGAAATTCTTGTAAAGAAAATTATCTGCAGACCATTTCTCTATGGCCAATGCATATTCAGGCGATACGGGTTTGATTTCCTAAGGTTTAGTAGAGACATACGATTCAGCTACTTTCTTAGTGGTCAAATAAAAAAATATTTTCTGTTTCCACCGACAAAAGTTCTGACCTTCAAATTTGAAAGGTTTGTTGTTGTCGGTGAAGACAGATCAGACATCACTATCTTCGTCCATTGTAGCAGTTATCGTGAGCAGAGATTCATAGAATTTAGAGAAACATTAATAGAAAGATGAACTAGGGGCATAATGGCCTAATTCCGTGAGCTCGACGTGGCCTTGAATTAGTTCTTACACCAATGTACCTGTGATTGCAATCTAGTAAATAAGAAATGATACAGGTATTTAGCGTAGAAAACCTATGAATAGGATAAAAACTACGACCTCGTGTTGAGGGTTTTATAATAATGACTTTTATTACTTGAGGCTAATGGTATCTTATTACAAGTTATTTCTAGACTTAGAAATATTTGATCTTATGAATAAGAAGTTTGGTGTGTTAAGAATATTAGAAGATATAGTCTTTCTAGTAATTTCTCATATGTTTTTCTGGTCCCTTTCTCTTCTGGAATTTTTTTTATATAGGCCTCTTCCGCAGTTCTTTATCGTGCTGGAGCACGTTCTCTAAATAATGCGGTTAGTGGCTGTTGACTGAGTAGCTATTGAGTTCGTGAGAAACATGTAGTTTTGACTTGTTCAGGCCTTTCAATTTGAGCTCAACCCACGTTCTTCATTAGTTCGTGGAGTATATGGCAATGTTGAAGTATGGAGAATGCGTGATCCTGATATAGAGGTAATTCGAACTGGGGACAGCTTAATTTTAGGTCAAATTGAGGGATAGGCCCCTACAATCACCCCCTCGCAACCAAAGTCACGAGTGGCTTTGGTTGAGAAAGGATTCGGATATATGGGTATTCAAGTTGGAAATTTGAATTGTAAAAGAAGTAATGATGTATGTTGACTGCATGGAAAATGCGCGTGTCAAAGGGGGATGTATGTGCATTGAATGTTGATGGGAATTGATAGATGTGACAGTTAGGGTTTGAAGAGTTATATCTTTCTGAATGATGACGCTTGGGAAAACGTACTTATACAATAAATATAGGGTTATATAAAGGGTACCTGTACCGTGGATTATGACAAAGTACGTTGTGGTCTGTTACAAAATTCTTCGCTAGTTTTGATGATGGTGAAGACTCGTAGAATGGCTCTTGAAGAGCGAATTGCTTCAGAAATGCAGAGGTTGAAGTTGAGATTTTTGGGGACCACTCTTTGAAGAATTATGTTCCTGCTCCTATTTTTCCGACATATAGAGGCATGTCGGCAGACGAAGTGGCTGAGGCCAAGGTGGAATTTAACTGTAGATAGAGATTTCACCATGTTGTCTTAACAGGTGTGCAACGTTGGGCTTGTTTCTGTATTCTTGTGGAGGACAAGGTTGGGGAGATATATGCAGGGATAGGTGCGACAGCGGGGCAGTTACGCTGATTTCTTGTGTCGCAATTGTTTCTAAGGTTTGGCCCTCTTTATCTCTGCCAACTCTGTGGGGGTGGCGCTTTTAGAGGAGGCGGTGATAGTAGTAGAGGAGGGAGACGAACAGTGGAAGTCTGTTTATGTATTTTCATCATTTTTTGGTACTAAGAAGACCTTCAGGTTGAAGAGTTGGCTCCAGCATTGAGTCTTTTTCTTGCATAGTTTCCATTTGAAGTTCGACTAGACTTTGACCAAACTCATATAAGGGAAGGTTTTTGTTGTTTTCAATTTTTGCTTTGTATCAGGGTAAAAAATCACTGAAGCAGGACGAACTGAAAGATTTGATGTGTCGGAGTGCCTGAATGACTTGTTACTGGTAAAAACACTGGAAAACTTGTTATCTGTAAAGTACCTATTGTTTAGTACTTAAAAGACTTGTTATCTCTAAAAACACTTATAATCTGTTAAGACATGAATAAAATTTGTTATCCAATTTTTGTACAGATATAGATATTGGATAGCTCTAGAAATTGAGCTGTATGATCTGAAGAATCTATGAAATGAAATGTATGAGTGCAGAAAGTACAAATACTTGTAACATTCGAACTGATATATATATGTGAAAATGCATGTTTAAGATGTAAATATGATTTGACATGCGTATTGGAAATGTGGGAGAGAAAAAACTGTAGGAATTTTTTAAATGAAGGTTCGACCTCAACGAGGAACTTAAATCTAGAAAGAATAAGTTCGATCTGAAAAGATCTGGAATGATTGAGTTCTAGGGGAACTGATAAGTGGAAATAATTATCGCAAGATTTTGGTGTTATTGTTACGAGATAAAATGATATCAGCACTTTTTGAGGGGAATCGGTAGTAAAAAATATATAAATAAGGAAAAAAGATTTTTGAATATTGGGGAAGAGATAAGAATGGCGCGCACTCGATTCCAGAGGATTCGTAGTGCCGCTGAAGGACAATTGGCCATAAAGATCGCAAAAGTGTAGGAGAAAATTTTTGGATTGTTGGGTTGTAATGCTGAATTACCAGTGAGGGAGTGTCAGCTCGAAGGATTTGATTCAAGGGGTAGGAAATTTGAGTATGCCCAATTTTTCTTTGAGGGATTTTTTCATAAACTGGTGAGGGATCCTACAGATCGAGAAGAGGTGGTTGGATTGATTACTGAGGTGGAGATTGAATTTGAGGATATGAGGATTACTGTAGGTTGACCCATTTGATGTGGTTCTCAGGTGACCAAGACTGTTCCTGATATAATTACATGTGAGGTGCATGGAGCGGATATAATATAGGTGACAGAATAAGATTATTTTGAGTTTGAATAATATGATATAATTTGTTGAACAGATCCTTTATTTTTGTGAATGTTGTTTATGTCTGTTGGTAACAATGAATTTGAAAATATTTAAAACTCTGTTATAGTTGCTCTGGAAATGACGTCATGGTTGCTATAAGAGTAAAAGAAGAAGCACATACAGAAAAGCCGGGAGGTTCTGATTTTGTCCGTTATGAAAAGTTGTGAAAAATCAATTGCGTGCAAACAGTGAGTCATTATGAGTGGGGCGAGGTCAGAGGGAGATTTGGAAGATAGAGATAAAAATAGATTAAAATATATGACAAAGGGTAATGATGGGAAGGCATTTGTACCGATAAGGTACAAGACGTATGACATGAATAGTGAAAGGGACGCCTTGATTCTAAATCTGAGGACGGCTCGTACGAGGCTTAATAACTGCCAGTAGTTAGAGAAAGAAAATATAAATACTGCTTCATCTTCATCAATCAAACATTTTTCAACTTCTAAAAATTTGAAGAACAGTGAGAGAGGAAGGAAAAAGAGAGGCAAAAATAGTACTGAATCTTACGGAGACTCAAGCAAGAGGGATCATCAGTCAAAGTTTGAGAGACTTGCTAAATCTGAGTCGTGAAGGTGGTTGTATAGCTACGTGGTGAGGGAAGGATACGGCGTTGCCTTGGATTCTCATTTTGATATAGAAGTTTAGTAGATATTCATGATATTTGTATGTGTTTTTGAAGATCAATTTTGTATTTTTTTGAAATAGTGATAAATTACTATTTATAGTAATCTATGAAAATCTGCTTGTTATAAGAGATATGAAAGATAATTGAATATTGTTGACGTATATAAAAAAAAAGATAATAATAGATACCTGGACCTGTGTCTAGGTCGACCGTGAGGAGTTTTATCTAGGATAAAATCCTTTTCTACAGTTGATATGAGGAATTCCCCTGTAAGTAAGGCATCGACCTCTGGTAGGGCGACTTAGCCTGAGATTGAGGCGTTTGGAGGTGAGGAAGAAGTAGGTGTTGATCAATTTCCAGGCTTCCCTGGAAGATTGGTATCCTACCCTCCTCATTCCGATGCATTTAGAGAGTTCTGTAAAGCCAAGGCTTCTACAGGAGGTAGATGGAGGAACTGTATTAATTATGCCGGTAGGCAATTTAGGGGTTACACTGTAGACGGGCGAGGAATACTTTTACCTGCTGGCTAATTTAGAGAAGGAAAAAATAGATAGGGGTTTAGATGAATCGATCTCTTTTGAGTACTTCGATGGGGATGTTCGGAGCAAACTCTCGGAGAGTTTTCTGCTTTACCTGTCTCAGTTAGAGTATAGGTTGAGTCTTCCCCTTAGTAATATGGCAAAAGGGATTATGAACCTTATCGGTGCATGTCCCATTCAAATGAATGGGAACATGTGGGTGGTAATAAGTGTTTGTGAAGCTTTGAACTTACGGCAGGAAGAGCATGGTAGAAAGAGGAGGATTTTCCTTGAGGGTGTGTTGCAGTTTTATGGTGTAATTTTTTTTGTACAAGTGGAGGGGCTTATTTTTGCACGATGGCATCTTGACTTTACTTCTTCATTCTGAACTCAGCAGGTCGAACTTGGAACGATAATGTGATATGGGTGAAGGGTGACTGCCTTCAGAGAGATGATGAAAATCCCATGGAACTTCTGTTTAGATCTGTAAAACAACGTAAGTATAACAATGTATGATGTATAAGATTGATAGTTGAAATTATACGATGTTTGTTGATATTCATGTTGTGTGTATGATAGGTTCCAAATCACAGGTTGAGAGGAAAGAGTCATTGTTGGATAAAGTTGCTTTAGAGGAGACTGAGCTCGAGGCTGTATTAGAAGATCTTGGTTTTAGTAGGAAGAAGCGTGTTAACTGCAGAGTTGAAAATGTTTTGAAATCTTAGTCGACAAGGCTGATGATAAGCGTTGACAGCAGCAAAAAGAAAGGGACTGATGGGGAAAAGCAAGCTAGCTTGCTAAAGATCCCTGGAATGGACAAAGGATTACTTGAGTCCATTACGTCGAGCAACTTGGCTCAAACATTCCCGAAAAGGCAGCCACTGAAGCGTGCTGTTGTTGTTGGGACCTCAGGAAGTGGTGCAGCTGCAGAACAGGCAAAAAAGAGAAGGGTTGAACCTTCTGAAGTGTCTAGTAGGAACGTCATTGAAAATCGACCTGATATGGAGGACGACTAAAAAGAGGCAGAGGAGAAGGCCTGGTTGGTAGTTCTCTACGGAGAGGAGGAGATGAGAAAAATGGTAGGTTCATATGGTTGAGTTTTTGTTTACGATGGACTTCGTATTATGATTCGAGCTAATCAATAAGGTCGATTCGTTATTTTGTAGGGTACTCAATTGATGAAGGAAATCTGCCTCGGGGTCGAGGATGAGAGAGCGGAGCTGAAAAGGATGAAGAGCAAGCTCAAAAGGAATGTAGCTCGATTAAAAAATGATTTGAGCAAGTAGGGGAAGCGGTTAGAGGCTCTGAAGGCTTCCCAAGTTGTTGAGATTAGCAGGCTGTAAGTGGAGGCGAGAGTTGACTTGGAGGAGGTGAGAGCTGAACGTGACAGGCTTGGGCGTCACCTTATGTCTAAAGGATACTCTGAAGAGGAGGTGGATGCCATTAGGTCCGACACCTATGTGGATGATGATGATGAAGATGATAATGTAGGGATGGTTGATGGGCGGGATGATGTGTCTCCTCAGACGGCAAGGAATAACCAATGAGATGACATTGAACGCTCGGAGACTGAAACTAAGAAGGTAGGATAGTGTGATTATACTATGACTGTATGAATATTTTGGGATGTTTGTAAACTTGTTGAGCATATTTTGGATAGAATTCTGTAGGCTAAGTCATTTTTTGTAAACCTTGCTGTAGGAACTTAAGGACATACGCCTCAGAATAAAAGACTTAGAGGTTGAGCTTGCTAAGGAGAGAGAGACCTTAGTATCCCTGCTAACTTCGCAAGCGGAGCTGCAGGTTAGAATAGAGCAAGAAATTTTGATTTGTATGCTTCATTAGTATAGAGCTATAAAGTAATTAATAGAATGTAGAGACAAACCAACAACCCATTACCGATTTGGTGGCAAACGGCACTTGAATGGTACTAGACATAAAAGAATTTAGATTTTTGGCATACTCAAGTATGGAGAATGCGTACCTTAGATTTGTGAATATATGTTATGGAGCATCCATCCGAGATTAATTCGACCTTAAGTTCAAAAATAGTTTTACATAGTGAATGCCAAAAAATAGATACCTCATTAAAAAATGCGAAATGTAGTGATGGACATTCTAAATCGAACTGATACAATATCTTTGTAATGTGCAAGTCAAATTGGAGTCTGTTCGCCTACGCAAAGATGAAGGTCTCCAATGTGACCAGGAGTTTGCATGGTAGTTTTATAGGATGAGAGAGGTGAGTGAAGAAAGGGAAGACCAACATGTGAAGGTGCACTTCAAGCTCGTCGAGGCAACATAGACAGTCGTTGACCTAACTCGGCAGATCAATGAGAAGGATACCGAAATTCAGAAAGGGCAAAAAGAGTTTGTAGAGTTAAAAGAACATGCAGCAAAACTCAAAAACTAGAATGATGCACTGTTGGTAAAGAGCATGGAGGCAAACATGGCCTGTTATCGTATGCAGGCGTTAGAAGGATCTGAGGAAAATTTGAATCGGCTGGTGGCTGGTTTGAGAAATGATCTGTCTAAAGAAAGGAATAATCAAAAGCATATTCGAACTGATTTGGCGAATAGCAGGAGTAAACTGAGGCGATTGAAGAAGAAACTAGTTGATAAAGATAACGATATAAAGGGAGCTCGAGACGATCTAACTGTGTTTGAATTGGTAGCTGAGCAATTGACTTCAACTTTTTTTGCAGAGGATATGGAATTTCGAGCAGTTCAGCGAAGATACAATGAGTTGAATGAAAGGGTGGCACATCTGAAGGTCGGATTGTGTCAGGTCAACTTGCGTGCCAGGAATGCTGAGGTTGGGGAGCGCTTGAAGGGGAAGAAAAATGATGGCAGAGTCTCTTTTGTTCAAGGCGATGTTGTTAGCTTATTAACTCGAATAAGGGAGTTGGAGAGTGATGTTGCTCGGATTCAAGGGTATGTGCACAAAGGGGTAGAGCAATTATGGGTGTGTGAGAAAAAATTGGACGTCGCTCTTACCAGGGAGAGAGAGTTTGAGAGTGTTATCAGATCGAAGGAGATTGTGATAAGGGACAAAATAAAATTATTAAAGAAAATGCCAGATACGGACGAACTGAAGAAGGAAATCGAGACACTTCGAGCTCAAGTTGTTGAATTGGAGGCGACTAATTGATTTGAGTCAGCAAAAGCTGACAAAATATCTGTAGAGAACATTTCCTTTAGAGATTGGGTAGACAGAAAGATGGTAAGTCAAAAGGATAACTACAAAAGGTTGAAGATCTCCTTCAGAGGGCGATGACGGCTTGGTCCCACTCAGTTGTAACTCAGGCTTTGCATTCAGACTTGCTGAGGTATGTGATTGCTTATTTTGTAGAAGGAGTTAAAAGAATTGAGTTAGAGAAAGATACCTTGTTTGACTGTATGTCAAAAAGGGAATGTTTATGCAAGGTTGATATAGATCGAGGAGATTGCACTAGCTCCATGGGAACGAATCTGGGCCCTCGACCTACTGAATTTATTGAGGAGGGCAGGACTGCTGTAATTGTTCGAGCTCAAGAATTCATTACCAGTCAACCTCTTGTTGTAAGGGCAAGCGAAGTTGACATCCCCACAACAGAAAAAACTGAATTGTAGTTATTGTATATAAACCTGAAAAAGAAATAATATGTATCGCAAACATGTTAGAGATGAAAGCTAGTTTTAACTTTACTTTATCTTATGTCTGGTTGATCTCTTTGATTGAAAACTAGTATCACCTTTATTTTAATCTAGGAGTTGAGAAGAGTTAGTCGATCAATCGTAACCTTGATCAAACCGAGAGAATATCATAGACATATTGAAGGAGATAAAAGCTAGTATTACCTTTACTTTATCTTATGTCTGGTAGAGTCCGTTGATTGAAAACAAGTGTTACCTTGCTCTAATTACAAGAAATTTAGTAGAGTCAGCCAAACCAAGTGTATTCTTGATTCAACTGGTATGATGTCGTAGACATATTGAAAGAGATGAAAACTAGTATTACCTTTGCTTTATCTTATGTCTGGTAGAGTCCGTTGATTGAAAACAAGTACTACCTTGCTCTAATCGCTGGAGATTTAGTAGAGTTAGCCAAACCAAGTATATTCTTGATTAAACTAGTATGATGTCGCAGACATATTGAACGAGATAAAAGCTAATATTATATTTTCTTTATCTTATGTCTGGTAGAGTCTGTTGATTGAAAACAAGTGCTACCTTGCTCTGATCGTAGGAGATTTAGTAGAATCAGCCAAACCAAGTGAATTCTTAATTTAACTGGAATGATGTCGATTGAAAGCTAGTATTATTTATGCTTTAATCTATGTATTGTCTACAAAGTAGAGAGATGTATGAAAAGAACTTGTAAGTTTCATGGATTTCAGAAAAATGATGTACATTGGAAGGAGATTGAAATCTTACTTTTGGAATGGAAAAATGAGTAATTGAAATAGAGTACTGAGGGAGCTAACGATAATATCGTTTTAGTCTCCTAATATTCCAAGGACTCGAGATGTGGACGCCTTCTTCAGTCATGAGGTAGTATGATCCCAGGCCTGAGAGACCTGTGATAAGGAATAGACCCTCCCAATTGTTTGCTAGTTTCCCAGCATGAGACTCTTTGCAGTGTTTAGGTATTTCTCTGAGGACAAGATCATTGATTTTGAAAGTACAGCTTCTAACTCGTTTGTTGTATAAACTGTCTAGCATATGGTGATATTGACCTAGGCTATCGATGGCGCGTTCCCTGGTATCATCGATCCAATTGAGGTTGCATGCGAATTCAAACTCATTTTCCTCGTCAGTTAGCTTATGATCTTTGACTGGGTGATGATATTTAGAAGGAATGACGGCCTTAGAACCATAGTCAAGGAGGAATTGAGCGTTGCATGTCGACTGTTATGGAGTGGTACGATATGCCCATAAGATATGAGGAAGTTCGCGAACCCAATATCTTTTTTTATGAGAGTGTAGCCATTTTTTGAGCCCATCGACGATAGTTTTATTGGTGATTTCAGCTTGGCCATTGCCTTGAAGGTAGTAGGGATTAGATGGTGAGTGAATGATGTTGTATTGATTGAGGAAAGCTAAGGCCTTTTCTCCAACAAATTGGGTCCCATTATCGATATGAATTAGGTGGGGGCACCCAAACCGAGTGATGATGTATTTCCAGATAAAAGAGATGACCTCTTCTTATCTGTTCCGACAGAGTGAAACTGCTTCTACCCATTTTGTAAAATAATCGGTAGCCTCGAGGAGATGGCGGTGGTTATCTGGGGATTAAGGAAATTCGCCGACGAGATCGAGTGCCCATCTTTTGAATGGCCAGAACACCTTACTTGCATGGGTGCATATCATCTTTCCATGCCACTGACATGTATCATATTTGCGTGAGTACTCTTCTGCTTGCTTGCACATGCCAGGCCAGAATATTCCTTGTATAATGGCTCTGTTTGCTAGTGATTGACCTGGGGCATGAGAGCCACAAGTCCCTTCATGTAAATCATGGAGCATCTCGTCCGCTTTATGTTTGGGGAGGCACTTAAGGTAAGGTCCCATGACTGAACGGCGGTACAAGGTACCATTTTGACTGGTATAGCGCTTTGAGTTGTCTATCTGCTGTCGGCACTCCTTTGGATCTGCTGGAAGTGGTCCTTCACATTTATTGTTAATACCGAGATAAACTAAGAAAGACTTTCACCGATTGTCGTCTCCTCCTTTATCGCCCCCAGTGTTGATCGTGCATACAAAAATACGATCAATACTGGGGGTTGAAATCACTTTGATCTAGAGATATCGAGCTTCTATTCCCAAAACCCCGACTAGATATGCCAAGGAATTGGCTTGTCTGTTTTTGCCTCGAGGAAGATAATCAAGAGTTGCTTGCGCAAACTTGCTCATCCAATCTACAACGAGGGATACGTATTCAATCATCTTTCCATTCTTCTTGTATTGCTCAGGGTAACGGTAGACGATGAGTAGTGAATCTGTGTTAACAGAGAGTTCGGGGACGCCGAGCTCGAGGGCGAGGTCGAGTCCGTAAATGAGAGCTTCGTACTCGGTGACATTATTTAAGGCCTCTAAATCCAGGCAGATTGATTTCTTAATTTTGTCATTGGAAGGAGTAATCAGTACGATTCCAATTCCTGACCCTGCGGGTCCTACTGATCCATTTGTAAGAAGTATCCACCCCTTCCTTGTAATCCATTTAGCTTACTCGTTAAATACTTTAGAGGGTAGATCTTTTGTAACTTCCTCTGAAAGGTCATGATCGCGCTCCTCCCACTCGGGACCTTCCACTGGAAAATCCGTGAGGAAATCAGCCACAGACTGCCCTTTTTTGGAATGACGTTGCTCGAAGTTGATATCATCTTCTCCCAAACTGACTGACCATTGTTGCACTCTTCTTGATTTTTCTTTCTTGGACAGAACTTCCCGAAGTGAGTAGTTCGTCATGACTTTGACTGAATGAGCTTGAAAGTAGTGTTTGAGCTTTTGTGATGTATAAACAAGAGTGAGAAGAAGTTTCTCGATTTTAGAGTACCTTGTTTCTGCTTGAGTGAGGGTTTTGCTGATGAAGTAGACTGGCTTCTCGATTTTCCCTTCAAGTCGAAAGAGAACAGAGCTAAGCGAAGTATCTGTATCTGCGAGGTAGATAAGTAGTTCCTCATTATCTATTGGAGTACTCATGATGGGAAACTTCCCCAAATAGGTTTTGAGATCTCGAAAAGCTAACTCACATTCTGATATCCATTGAACCTCAGTATTTAGCAAAACTTTTCCCCGTATGCTACAACCACAGAGTAATTGGAACAACCAACAACAGCGGTATAAATTTTTTGAATTGAAACGGTTGATAGTGGCAATCTTGCCGACAAGTTTCTGAATATCTTTTGTTGTTTTTGGAGATGACATGTCGAGGAGAGCCCGAATCTGATCTGGATCGGCCTCAATCCCCTTCTTGCTGATAAGGTAGCCTAGAAATTGGCCTAAATGCACTCCGAATTGACATTTATTAGGATTGAAACGTATCCTATAAGATCGAAGTATGCTGAATATTGTATTAAGATCGGAAATGTGATTGATGGACTGTACGCTCCTGCACAAGAGATCGTCAATGTAGACTTCCACGACTTTCCCGAGATGTGTTTTGAACATTGTAGTCATCAATCGTTGATAAGTTGCACCTGCGTTCTTGAGTCTGAAGGGCACGACTTTGTAGTAATAAAGTCCTATTTCAGTGATGAAAGAAGTCTTTTCTTGATCTTCATCCAAGAGTGGAATCTAATTATATCCTGAGGTAGCGTCCATCATAGATAGGAGTTCATTACCTGCTATAGAATCAAGGATCTGATGAATATTAGGAAGATGAAAACTATCCTTTATAGTATGTTTGTTGAGATCGGTAAAATCTACACAAACGCGGACCTTTCCATTCTTCTTTGGGACAACGACGATGTTGGATATCCAATCTGGATACTTGGCTTCTCGAATAAATCCTATTTTGCTCAATTTCACAATCTCCATGTTAACTTCATCTTAAAGGTGAGGTGATAGTCATTGTTGTTTCTGTTTAACCGCCATGGCGTTGATGTTGACATCTAATTAGCAAAAGAGGCATTGAAGCTGATCCATCACGCATGCGAGCTCTCTTGGCTATGCCTTCACCAAAGACAAAAAAGGACGTTCAGAAGCTAGCCGGGATGATTGCAGCATTTAACAGATTTGTATCCAAATCATCAGACAGATGACGACCTCTATTCAATCTGTTAAAATAGGGTACATCACGAGGAAAACCAAAGAAAGATTCAGAGATCGAATGGACAGACAAATGTGAAGCGGCTTTCCTCGAACTCAAAAGTTATTTAAGCAAACCACTTGTTATCAACACACCAGGAGATGGAGAAGAACTCACAGTATACCCAACTGTCAATAATATATCTCTCAGCTCTGTTCTTTTCTGACTCGACGAAAAGACTGAGAAACCAGTCTATTTTATCAGCAAGACTCTGACTCCCACTGAAACAAGATGCACCAAGATCGAGAAGCTTCTTCTAGCTCTTGTCTATTCATCAAAGAAATTGAAGCAGTATTTCCAAGCTCATACTATTTGGGTCTTGATGAACTATGCACTCCACGAAATCTTATCCAAGCGTGAAAAATCTCGATGTATTCAGCAATGGTCAGTAACACTCGGGGAACACGATATACATTTAATACCACCTACAACATAACTCTTCCAGTATATATGCTGTCCCGAGGGTTGCTTATTGAGTCAATCAATTCGACCTGGCAGAGACACGCTATACAGCTATTCAACATTCAATACATCTCATTACGGTCGCTTATTGATACGCTCAATTCGAGCTGTAACTGAGACCTACAACATAACTCTTCCAGTATATACGTTGTCTTGAGGGTCGCTTATTGAGTCAATTAATTCGACCTGACACAGACGCTATACAGCTATTCAATATTTAATATATCTCATTACGGTCGCTTATTGATACGCTCAATTCGACCTATAACTGAGACCTACAACATAGCCCTTCAAGTATACACATTGTCCCGAGGGTCGCTTGTTAAGCCAATCAATTCGACCTAGCAGTGACACGCTATATAGCTATTCAACATTCAATATATCTCATTACGATTGCTAATTAATATGCTTAATTCGACCTGTAACTGAGACCTACAACATAGCTCTTCCAGTATATACGTTGTCCCGAGGGTCGCTTATTGAGTCAATCAATTCGACCTGGCAGAGACACGCTATACAGCTATTCAACATTCAATATATCTCATTACGGTCGCTTATTGATATGCTCAATTTGACCTGTAACTGAGACCTACAACATAGCTCTTCAAGTATACACGCTGTCCTGAGGGTCGCTTATTGAGTCAATCAATTCAACCTGGCAGAGACACGCTATGCAGCTATTCAATATTTAATATATCTCATTACGGTCGTTTATTGATACGCTCAATTTGATCTATAACTGAGACCTACAACATAGCCCTTCAAGTATACACGTTGTCCCGAGGGTCGCTTGTTGAGCCAATCAATTCGACCTAGCAGTGACACGCTATATAGCTATTCAACATTCAATATATCTCAATACGATTGCTAATTAATATGCTTAATTGGACCTGTAACTGAGACCTACAACATAGCTCTTCCAGTATATACGCTGTCCCGAGGGTCGCTTATTGAGTCAATCAATTCTACCTGGCAGAGACACGCTATACAGCTATTCAACATTCAATATATCTCATTACGGTCGCTTATTGATATGCTCAATTTGACCTGTAACTGAGACCTACAACATAGCTCTTCAAGTATACACGCTGTCCTGAGGGTCGCTTATTGAGTCAATCAATTCAACCTGGCAGAGACACGCTATACAGCTATTCAATATTTAATATATCTCATTACGGTCATTTATTGATACGCTCAATTTGACCTATAACTGAGACCTACAACATGGCCCTTCAAGTATACACGTTGTCCCGAGGGTCGCTTGTTGAGCCAATCAATTCGACCTAGCAGTGACACGCTATATAGCTATTCAACATTCAATATATCTCAATACGATTGCTAATTAATATGCTTAATTGGACCTGTAACTGAGACCTACAACATAGCTCTTCCAGTATATACGCTGTCCCGAGGGTCGCTTATTGAGTCAATCAATTCTACCTGGCAGAGACACGCTATACAGCTATTCAACATTCAATATATCTCATTACGGTCGCTTATTGATATGCTCAATTTGACCTGTAACTGAGACCTACAACATAGCTCTTCAAGTATACACGCTGTCCTGAGGGTCGCTTATTGAGTCAATCAATTCGACCTGGCAGAGACACGCTATACAGCTATTCAACATTTAATATATCTCATTACGGTCGCTTATTGATACGCTCAATTTGACCTGTAACTGAGACCTACAACATATCTCTTCCAGTATATACGCTGTCCTGAGGGTCGTTTATTGAGTCAATCAATTCGACCTGGCAGAGAGACGCTATACAACTATTCAAAATTTAATATATCTTATTACGGTCGCTTATTGATACACACAATTCGGCCTGTAACTGAGACCTACAACATAGCTCTTCCAGTATACACACTCTTCCGAGGGTCGCTTATTGCTTTGCTCAATTCGACCTGGCCAAGACTTGTCATACAGTTATTCAATATTCAATATTTCTCATTACGGTCGCTTATTGATACGCTCAATTCGACCTTTAACTGAGACATACATTACTATTTCAACAAACAAACATCTTTTTACGGTTGATTATTGACTTGTTCAATTCGACCTATACACAAGAGAATACAACATTATTACAATCATATATCTCGATATATATCCATATGATCGTTTATTGGTTCACCCAATTCGACCATACATAGAGATAACAAAACAAAACTTTTTTCTAATCAACATTTTACATTTTTTCTATAGCAAAGACATATTTACACTCTGTCTGACTACATTATAAGCAATTTAACTATCTTTCACACTTTGGGCGTACAGCATTCGAACTTTCCCCAGTCCCAGACGAAAGTAAGGCAGGGAAAGGTATAACAGTATCAACTACAGTAGGAGACGCATTCAACAGTCCCGTAACTCACGGCATCAGAGTATCTATATAACAAAGCCACGCTAGCTGCATATCATACTCCGTACCGTGCTCAGTTGAAGCAGCCAAGATCGCATCACGCTCTTGCCACATTTTTGTAAATCAGCATACAACTTAGCCATAGTACGTAATGTAGCATTATCTGCAGTCAACAGCATAGCTTCACCAAGTTCGGTTTTCACTTTGGTTAGCTTGTCCTCAAGATCCTTGCATCGATCTACTAGATACTCTTTCTCCTTCAACAACGAAGCCCTATCTGCTTCGTCATCTGCACACTACGATCCATCTCCTGCCTCATACGTCGCAACTTCTCACACAACCCCTGACAATACTCGTTATCGTCATATACTGCATCCAACAACCTTTGCAACTCCTTGCATTTCAGATCGAGTTCCTCATAAACCACATTACCTTACAAACACTCTAGTTCTAAGGCTTGCTTTACCTGCTCTAGGTCAACGATCCGTGTGCTCCGTTTATTAATGGTTATGTTTGGCTCTTGATCTCTCTTTGTACATGCTTCTTCGTGAGTTTTGGAATGGTCACTCTTCCTCTGACAAGAATCTCGAGCCTCACGCAAATCCCAGCTCAACCTTTTCAGACGATCTCACATATTATGGAGTTCAGCATCTTGCTTCTTTAACAGATTAACATTATCTGTTACTGCCGATTTGTAATATAATAGATCAGTCTTCTATTTTTCAATTGTACTTGACAGATCCAACACTTGTTGGCTCGCTGTCATGATTTCCAATTTTTTCTTCCTTAAAGAATCTTTCCACAATTCGGCTTTGTTATTAGCAGCCTGTATCTCTGCGTCCTTACATGACAACTCTACAGTCATAACATTTAGCCGACTCTACAACTCCAGCATATCAGCCTCCAGGTTCGAGTTCAACAAGGTTATATTTTCAACAGCCAACGAACACTGCTACATTTCTGCAGTCAGTTCATTATTTGATGCGGATAAAGCAGACAGTTCATTCTGTTCATTGACTTCAACCAAAAAGAACAGATTACAAATGACATACATCTATCAACATATATTCATGCGAGCAAGACATATCATTTAAGCAAGATTTATTAGGATATGATGTTATTTCTACAACTATATACACAGATCAACTATATTATGCAAAGCACAATTATATGCCACAGTTCAGTTGCCTTATGATAGAACCCTACTACTAATCACATCTACTTGCAAAGGGTCATCAAAGATTACGACCTCTTGATGGCGTGTCTTATGCCGTTTGTGAGGTAACAGATCATCAACCTCCTCCTCCTCAGACTCTTAAGCTTACGGTTTCGTGGTTGAAGCTCCTCCACCCTCATTACCTTTTGCAAACCACATATTTTCAACCTTATCATTATCTACTTCAACATCTTTGCCACAATGCAAGATATAGCGTTTAAATTCATTCTCTACTCTCGCGAGCTCGCCCCCATAAAACTCGATCACATCGGCCATCTGAAGTTTGTGATCTGCTTTACCAGCCCATTTTCCCCGCTTTGGAGTAAGATACCTCTTTAAACGCGATTGGGACACTTGCAGACGTTTTAACGTATCTAGTAAATGCACTTCTAACAACTTCACTCTCTTCTCTGAACTCTGCAACAACTTATTACACTCCACATTTTCCCTCTCCAAAGACGTATTATGTTCCTTACATTGCTCCAGTTCATCTCAAGCATACTTCAGATCGTTTTCTAATTGTGTCTGGACCCTTCTATCTTCCTTTTTTATATTGAAGAAAAGGATCCTCATCATTCTTTACCCCTACAAAATTTTGCCTCTATACTATGATGATTATGCGCTTCTTGCGCTAAGAATTTCACCCGAGCTGGATCTAGCACTACACCTCTCTCAGTTAGTAGTTCTAAATATGCCTCCTTCAAGCCTCGCTCACTATCTACTTCAGCCTCAAAGTAAAGCGTCAAATAAAATAATGACCTTTGACACTTTAACTTATCACTCTCATCTTCGAACTGCTTATCCATAAGGAATTTTTGGAGTAAGATAAAACTATTGCTTTCTTTCCGCAAGACTTCATCCCTCTCAATTTTTATCTTCCTATATCTACATTGAAGCTCGAATAACTCCTTAAAGGTGTTATCAAAGTTAGACTTATGAAGACATCTCTCATATTCAAGTTTATTGTGTACCTATTGAGTACGATTGATAGAATCCCTTGCTCGACTCAAGGCCTTCTCCATCTCGCTCACTTTTCCTCTCAAACGAACTACCTCCTACATGAAAATTATACATTCACCATCAAAATAACATATATCAATAGCAACCGCAAAAAATTCAAGTCTCAGCAAAAATATTTCTATCACCAATACAAAGGACAAATTCGACCAGACAAGTCTCAAAACTATGTTGCATGGACATAATCATGAATTAGCTCTTACTACCTCCTTGGTTGTATCATCAGCAACTGGAGAAGCTGGGGTCTGTTCAGAAGGTCGATCAGCCACTGGAGAGGGATCCTCCTCTGGGAAGATTATCTCACCATACTTCCCAGCAATAACAAGATTGACATCATCTTTAGTCAACCCATAGGAGTAAAATGCTTGAATCAGATTATTTCGAGCATCCAACACTTTGTCGAAAGTCTTCTTCACGGTAGCTTCGATCTCTTTCTTCATCACAACAGTTTTTGCCTTGAACTGCTCCTTCAACACAACTTTCTCCTTCTCCATCTGATCCGTCCACCGCACTGACAATGCATTTTTTTCTTTCTCGAACTGTTCCCTCAGTGTAGCTTTCTCAGCATCATGCTGACGAACAAGTTCCGCACGGTCCTCAGTACCTGCCATCAATACCTCAAAGGCCGATTCCCACACAACAGAAAGCTACACCACAAGTACAACATAGCAGAATTATCAATTAGATCGTTTCTCACACAGATAACCAAACAAAAATACTATACATACCTATGACATGTTGGACTTAATCTCAGTACCCAGACATTTCGGATCATGCTTCGCCAGCTCCCGCAACTTCTGCCCCACCACATTAAGATTGAGATCTTTTAAAGAAGTTCGTTTAGGTTTCACCTCTTGCCTCTGCCTCTTCGCAGGAGGCACCTCATTTACAGCAGCTTCCACCACCTTAGTTCCCACCTGCGTCGTCTACACAGGAGCTGTTTGCTCAGAAGGGGGCAACGCCTTTTTTCCTCTAGATCGTCGAGGTCGTGTATTCGAAGTACCCGCAACACAGGCAGGAATCTCTATAACCCCCTCAAAAGAAGAACTAGAAGTAGCCATATCTCAATTTTGATGAGCTCGTTGAACTTTTGCAACTACAGAGTTCAGCCTTTTATCTCTACGGATACCTAACTCTCCAAGTACTTGGTTCAGTTCAGTTCCTTCCCGAGATACAACATCAAACAGACTAGACGTATCAGCAATACTTTTTGGTTTAGACTCTGCCAAATCAACAACAAAGTATGTTAGCAGCTCGCAACAAGTTAAAAGACGAAGTACAGACAAAATGAAGATACTTACTCTCGTTAAAATTCTTATATTTCAGCTCGAGCACCGGTTCCCCAGGCACTTGCATGCAATTACCTCTCACCATCACAAGATGGTCGCACCAGGGTCTCCCAGCAGATTCAAAATAAAAAAATTTGGCCTCGCCGAATCACTATATTTCAGTTTCAGCGCCGTTTCCCCAGGCACTTTCAACTTATAATACTTCAAGACATCGTCCGCATCGAACTGCCTTGCAATATCACCATCTCTTCATTTCTTGTTAAGGGCTTCATAGACCCTCATCGTCACAAAAACATTGCCATTTAATTAGGCAGGGCAACTCATTAGAGCATTCATTACCCCCTTCTGGAAAAAGGTTAAGGGAATACTCAACCCATAAATAACCTGGTTCAGATATCAAAAGAACCCTTACTCTACGACCTCCGTACCAGTGCCGTTGTAATAAGAAATTTTTATATTATCTCCTATACCCATATCTATCTGCCATTGATCCAAGGAAGGCACTTGATAATGTTCTATCTTACCATCTGGTCTCACCGGAGTCCTAAACCATAACCCTTCATTCATCAAATAATGCCCCCATTTTCCATCCAAGTCTATTTTATACTTCAAAAATGTCTTCCCTACGTCAAAATCAGCGGGATACTTAAATAATTCCCCAGTTTCATCCCCCACGTCCAATCCCTCATTCACCCCAGAATGAACAACAACCAGCATATCAACCCTAACAGAACCCCTCACCTCAGAATCATCCACAGTCTTGCCAGACGATGATGATTCCTCACTACTGGAGGATACTACAATTTTACTTTTGGGTTTTAAATTTTTGGAACGCATCTACCACATACAGGAAAAGTCTATTCAGAGTTTCATAAAAAAACGGGCCTCCCCCCTCAGCCATACCCAACAATTACTAGCCTACCAAGCAGTTTAAACATGCACCTACATCTACCATGACAAACAATAAACACACTTTTCACAAACAACAAAATTGGTGGAAATAGAATTACTAACATGTACTAAAAGAGCAGCAGTCATCGTTTCCGGTCACCACCTTCACTTCAGACGGCAAGACGTTAGTTTTCCTAGCAAGATCACAGTATAACGGTAGACTATGTTTAAAATTTGAAGATTTTCTCTCTCTAAAAATGCTTCTTTCTCTCTCTGTAACTAAACATGGTTTGTGAGAAGGAGAAAGGAAAAATTTTATATTATCCCTAGGTTTCTGAAACGACGGTTCTTTGGGACACGTGTCAGCATCATCTCTCCTTGCAGGCACGTCTTTTCGTTTTCCCGCATAATGATTTATGGAGTAACGTGTTCGGTTATCACGTCTATATCTCTCCTCTACCATTATTAAATATAAGGACTCACTGCCCAAGAAGATTTGTACAGATCATGTAGCACGATCACTTTCGTACAACGACAACCTTCTGTGGCTATACGATCCTGCTACGCTATTTATAGCATGATTTCCAGTTCAAAACCCTAGTACAGCTTTTACAGCTTTCACTTACCTTACTTTTGATATGACAGAAGCAGAAAATCAGCAACAAATTCTGCATCAATTATACTTATCCGATCATTATCACAGATACAGAAAGTAATGATAAGACGACCTCAAACAAAACCAAATCATTTTATTACGGTCAATTGTCCGACCTTACATATAATTACAGACGGATGGTTTTGTTCACCACATGAAAAGATTTCCCCACCAGCAGCTCTCTCATTTTCTTTAGCAAGCTTATCCAGCGCGATTTCTCGAACTGCTGCCTCACGTAGCTCTACTTCTAGCAGAAGTTAGCAAAACGCCCCACATCAGAAGCTGCGACCAAGGTCCTCACCATAATCACAATTGCTCAAATTGACTATGATGATACTCTCACAACAAGAACGTATATAGAGCACAAAAGATATTATGCATTCATTCTCTCAACATACATGACAACAATGCATCTCAACAAGGTAACAAATATATAGCGCGATCTACACAGTTCCGAAATATATACTTTCAATTATACTTCATCCAACTCAGCGAAAATTCGATCTACATATTTTCGACTTATTTACTCTTTGACTAGTTCGAGAATTGTTATGCGGTATCCTACAACAGTTCATTCAAGCAGTTACAAGACAAGATGCAACAAGTTCGAATTTATTATTCAAGACAAACAATTTGCAAGGACAAATACTTTATTCAGTTTGATAATCAAGATTACAAGATCTACAGACAATTATTTTTTCTACAGAATGAAAGACAGCTTAGTATGCAAATGATAGTGCAATACTTTAACAAAAGCAATAGAAGGCTCAGCAGAAGAACTGGAGTGAGGCAGAAGAAAAAGTTAATCCCACCAATCCTCCGTAACCCCCACCATCTCCGCAACCACTAAAGACGAATGACCACCTCCACCATTATAACACCCAATCCTTCGCAAGATATCGGCAATGCTTCACAGACGACACCCTAGCCTTCTCATCTTCTGCCGCTACCGCATCCTCTGCAAGCATCTGCAGACAGGCCTGACGGTGAGCAACAAACAAGACCACATAGTGGAATCGCCACATTTGATGATAATCATCCTTTGCCTCCTTTACTTCTTCTTACGACATCCCATGAAAAGTGAGAGGAACACGGATTGGAGTTGGCAGAGAATGACTTTGGTCCCCAATATAACGAGCGAGTTTAAAGAATCATCATCTTGTTATGAACTCTCTCCTCATAAGCCTGACGACGAGTAGTTACCATCACTACTACTTATACAAATCCAAACGATTGACAGGTTACACCAGGGTGAACAGTGATAATAACTGGTCACCATTTTTATAGCAGCAGCATTTAAATGCATACCACAACTTCCAATAAAGTCTTTATTACAAGTACACATCTCAAGCAAAATTTTTGGGAGACCCAATAGTTAAAACAAATATTCTTCCAGATAACTAGGAAGCCATCAATGCAACATTTAAAACAACTAGACTTCTGAACCAAGACCACTCGCTACACACGTTTCTCCCGATATTGGCTGAGAGGGGGCAGTTGTAAGGCCTTATTTATAATCCTCGTACTAAGTCTGATATTCGAGCTCATATAGTTCGAGTAAACACACTCATAACCAACCAAGGATTGTGGGCATGCAGATTGCAATACAGAATTTCTCATCTACAGTTCAAGGATATTGAAGCAGCCAGTAACATCACATTGTAGAAGATACTCAGATATCCATCTACAGTTTGAACATCGTTAGAGAACGTATCTATACCAACAATTCAAAGTTACAGCTAAGGTCATCAAGAGATCCATTACAAGATCAACAATGCGAAAATAGGCTAACTCAAGTATCTATACCCTTAAAATATGGAATGTTAGCTAGGAACTGAAAGTAACTAACTCAAGTTTTAGCGTGGAAAACCCTTGAATGGGTTAAAAACCACGGCCTCTCCTGAGGAATTCAGAAAGATAAAGATGTTTGTAGACTGCTAGCTATTACAAAAAGAGAAAGATATAGAAAATGTCTCTTAGAAGATATGTCAGAGTAGCTTCTCTAATCTCTAGCTCTCTGGTCCTATTTATAGGTCTTATAACATGACCGTTATTGCTTTAATGAGGATCATTACAATATCAGGTTTTGATGAGTCTTTTATGAGGTCTTTTGTAACATCTTGCTGTCTTCGTCCAATGCGAAAATAGTCTATTACAGCACCGAAATCCAAGGAAAACTACTCGATATTGTCAGATCTGTTGTAGCAAGACTATGATCTATTTCAAAGTTTGCAAAATTGCCATGTTAAGATACGATTGAAAATTGTGAATCTGATTTTCTGTTGGAGGAGGAGATTGATGCGACTGGAACGCAGGCGCAACTTCTTCTTGCTGAATTGTAAATCATGCGATAATGTCAATCTATTGGAGTCGTAGGAGCCTAGTGATCAGCTATAGTGGAGATCGATCAAAGACATGCCATTGTTGAGGTCGAACAAAGCTCGAACTCGAATCAAAAATCATAATCGAAACTCAAACAAAACTCGAACTCGAAACCGATAGGAGTAAAGCCTTCGATTTGTTGGGATTGTTGAGCAGTCGAACTGGATCCATGAGATCGATTTGTTGTTGCACTTATAACCTTCGATTGACTGTAATGAATTGACCTGCCATTCTTCGGCCTACGTCGACCATTATTCGCTGGAGCTCGAATGAGCAATTATTTGGAGTTTAATCAAAATCGTTTATGAGATTCAATGCTCCAAAGCTCGATTTAAATAAGATGAACAAACTTTCTGCGCTGGAGATCGAGTGAGAGATGATACTAGAATTCAGATCTCCAATTCACATCAAATGTGATCCATCAAGACCAGATTCTTCATGGAAATGGTTTGAAAGGTGGATTGCTTTGCCTTCATCTGACTCTCTCATTGCTTATGATCTTCTGGTGGCGGCCAAAACAGCGACGTGAACTGGAGATCGTCGATCCATCTTTCAAATAAAACATCCATAACTCTCTTATACAAAATCAGATAATGAATTCCAACTTCTCCAAATCAATAACCAAATCGCACTAATGCGACACTCCAAACTGATCAAACTCCACAAAAACTATCCACAACTGCTTGTATCCATCGATCTTTTCTGGTTTTGTTGTTTGTAGGAGAGAAACTAGGGTTTGAAGAGCAATCAGAGGAAGAGTAGAGGTTATTTTAGGGAGAAAGAGAGTTTCAACGCCTGGTTTTAGTTTTTTAGAGAGAGAGAGATAGAGATAGTGCTGCTTGTATAATTGTTTTTTTATCTGATCGACCAGAGAATTATGACTTGAGCTCAGCCTTGGGGAGCTTTATAAGCAAGGAAATATTTTTGTAGCTACAAGGAGATATAAAAAGTTAAAAAAATTGGAGAGGCAAGGTGAGGGCCCCACAGTAAAAATAGAAAGGAATTAAACTCTTTCTTGTTGAGAATCTGAGATAGCGACTCTCTCTTCTCGTCAAGAACAATACGCGGAAATGCCAACTAAGAGAAAAACAAATAATCAAGCAAGCACAATATGACAAACACACAAGAGTTCCAGATGAGGGAAGTAAAAATCCTTTCGGATTAAAAACCACTCCCGAGCAATTCACTATGTTGATCAGACAAGTTACAATGATCTCTCAAGGATTTCTCAAAGCCTAATGATAGAGTCTCTTCAAACCCTAAAACTCTTAAGGTTAAACTCTCTGAGATAGGTTAAACATAACCTAAGTCCTCTTTATATAGTAGAGAACTAAATACAAGTAGTACAAATCTCGAGGTAGAACTCAACGTCTCAGAAGAACTCCCATTAAGGCAACCTTGGTAGAGGTTCCAGCCCTAGAAAAATATACAGGTCTTCGAATTAACTCCATTCTTGTTCGAATAACTTTGACCTACTTAGGATTCATCTTCAGTACTTCGAACAAAACCAACTCGAGTCTTCAGGTATCATAACCAGTTTAAGTCTTCATGAAACTTTACCAGCTTGAGTCTTCAGTTAACATAACCAGCTCAAATCTTTAGGTAACTTAATTAGTTAGAATTTCAGGTACCAAAACCAGTTCAAATCTGAACATTGAAAATCTCATTTTCAATCAGTTTCACTCCGACTTCGATCCTTGCTCGTTCCACGAGCTCCAATGAGCTTGGACAAGCATAATAGATTCCGAACTCGTTCTTCGAGCTCCAAAGAGCCTCGACCAACATAGTTCGAGTTCACCCCCAACATTTCTTACGCTTGGCTTTCAAAGTTTTTATTCAATATGTCATAATCAATGAAATGGAAAATTAGGCTTAACCTTTAGCTTAACGAAACTCAATATCGGCTTTATCATTAGCTTTAGGGGCAAATGATCCAACCCAAGTAGTTATTTTTTGGATCTTTTGTGCATGTTGCCCACCATGGTCTTTGTCTCATTGATCCCCTCCTCTGTAATAGTTCTTGGTCTTCTTCCTTCTTCGATTACTTACTAGTATTTGTCCTTGCACCCATTAAGACATTATCATTAGATATCATCATTGGTTTAGTGGCGATGGTGAAGAAGATATTGCAACCCAATAACCAATTGATATTGCATAATTGATATGTTGGCATCTCAGAGAGATATTGCTTGGCTCCAATGTCCTTCTAATACTTCAATATTGGTCTCTAGGTTCAACCATTGATGTTGTATAATTGAAATGTTGGCATCTCGGAGAGATATAACTTGCCTCCAATATTCTTCTAATACTTTAATATTGGTCTCCGAGGTTCATGTTGTAATAATAGTTGTAGCTTTTGTGATGACATGTGTGAGAGCAGAAATATGATTTATTTATTTACTAAACTTTGAGAGATAGACTATCCTTAAAAATAAAACATTAGGGATAGCTACCATTTGTTGCTTTATTTGGGGGGCCCTCCTTGCCTGTATAAATTTAAACTATCAAAATTTTGATTTCAAATATTCCTTGTCAATACCGATTGTAATCCTTGCTTATAAAGCTCCGCCTCGGCCTTCCGTAGTGAGGAGATGATATCTAGTCCTTTGCGAATCGTTGTTGGCTGTCTTTATTCCCACAACTGCATGGATGTGTACTCAAGTTGGGAAGCCTCATTCTGTAGAGGGATAATCAGCGGTTTTTAAGATAATGGGTTTAAGAACTTCGTTCCCACAGACAGTAAGGATAATGGGTTTAAGAACTTCGTGCCCCTACCTAATTCGTATCGATAACGTGCCCAAATTTGTGGGAGAAAAAATCATAACCTTCCACAGCCAACACAATAACATCCACTCACCATCCAATCCTTACTATCCTCAAGGCAATGGCCAAGCTGAAATCACCAACAAAACTATCGTGGATGGACTCAAAAAATAGCTTCATTCATAGAAAAAAGGGAATTGGGTTCGAGAACTGCCTCATATCCTATGGGTATATCGTACCACTCCCAGACAGTTAATAGAATGCACCCCATTCCTCCTTGCCTATGGCACTGAGGCCGCCATTCCTTCTGAATACCAACATCCAGTTCGAGATCACGAGCTGGCTGACGAAGAAAATAAGTTTGAATGGACTTGCAACCTTAATATGATCGATGAGACCAGGGAACGCGCCATCGCTAACCTAGGTCGATATCATCATATGTTAACCAGGTAATACTAGCATTAAAACAAATGTAGAAACTTGTTTCATATCAAAGACTCTAACAGGCATACGATAAGGCAAAGGTAATACTAGCCTTCATCTCTTTCAATATGTCTGTAACATTTCTACAGTTAAATCAAGATTCACTTGGTTTGACTAACTCAACCCATCTCTGCGATTAGAATAAATGAAAAAACTTGTTTTATATCAAAGACCCCACCAGACATAAGATAAGGTAAAGGTCATGCTAGTTTTCATCTATTTCAATATGTCTGCGACATATACTATTTATTTTCAGGTCATATTACAATAAATACCTTTTCTGCTATTGGGATGTCAGCCATGCTTTACCCTTCAGCAGGAGGTCGATCAGAATTCAGTTTACGAGTTACAGTGAATCTACCCCTCTCTATCATATCAGCAGGTCGAGGGCCTAAATTTGTTTCCATGAAAGTCATACAGTTCCTTCAATCTATATTCACGCTACAAATTCATCCCTTGTCAGACAGGTTCTTAAACAAGGTATCTCATTCTAACTCAAATCTTTTTACTTCATCTTCAAAATACGTAACAATCGCCTTTAATTGGTATGTCCGTGATGCATAAGCTACAACGATACTTAAAAAGTTACATATCACATTCTTAAGGCGTGGCTCCAAAGTCGCGTATAGTTTCTTCTGATGCGCCATTTCCCTGTCTGTCAAATCATAAAAAGCTATATTCTCTTCCAATTTTTTGACATATTTAGCTGATTTAGCCTGAATACGACCTCCAAGTTTGCCACCTGAGCGCGAACTCTCAAGATTTATGCATTCAATTCTTCCCTGGCGGAAGTATGCTTTAACGAGCCATCATTTTTCTTTATCAGGATTTCCATTGCCCAGATTTCCCCTTCCAAGACCTTCTCCCTGACAAGAGCAACATCCAACTTGTGTTGGCATTCCCTTAAGTTTGCATTCCCTTTCTGCACATGCCCCTGAATTCGAGCCGCATTACCTTCTAACTCTCTAATTTGACCTGACAGACTAACTACATCCCCTTGGACCAGAGGAACTTTAAATCATTTCTGCTCCCCCTTGAGCGCTCTCTAGCCTCAGTTTTCTTGACACACACGTGGGCTTGTGCCAATTCAGTTTTCAATCGTGCCACCCTATCATTTAACTCGTTACACCTTCGTTACACCCCCCGAAACTCCAAATCCTTGGTAGGTAGGGCTGTATGCAAGTATTCGGTTGCAGCTTCCGAGGCTGATAGATGTTCTCGAGCTACCTTCAACTTGTTATCTTTTTCACTCATTTTCTGCTTTAGTCGCTCCAGCTCGCTTCTACAATTCTGAAGATCAGCTCGAGATTGTCCCTCTGGTCTTTCTAGCACATGAATACGGTATTAAGCCATTTCAGCTTTCTTGCCCTTGACCATCAGCGTATCAACCCGACTTTAAAGCTTCGTGGCGTGTTCTTTTACCTTCGCAAGCTCTTTTATCCTCTCCTCAATTTTGGCGTTTTTCTTCTCGACCTTACGAGTGAGGTCAATAACAGTTTGGGTTACCTCAACAAATTTAAAATGCACCTTTACATGCTGATCTTCCCTGTTCTCATTTGCCTCCCTCACCCTATCAAACTCCTCTGCAAATTCTCAGTTACATTGGAGCGCCTCATCTTCGCGTGAGCGAACTAAATCCAATTCGACCTGCATAATAATATATACATTATATACAGCTAGATTCAGAATACCCATCAACATGATATATATCTTATTTCTAAAAAGATATCTGATTTCTAACATCTACTATGTGCAACTACTTTTAGACTTAGAGGTCGAAGTAAAATCTCAGACATGTGCTCCATGACATACATTTCAAAGTCTATGGTATATGCTTACGATATTCCACTTTATCTAAATACTTTGAATTTTTCTACGTACTATATTAGTATTATTTTCCTAAAACTGATAGCAAGTTTTGATCTACCTCTACGCTTTACGTTATCTAATTTACTTGGTATCTTTATGTCAATATAGCATACAAGTCAGGAGACCTATTCAGATCTAACCTGGAGCTCCGCTTGCGAAGAAAGAAAGGCTATGGAGATCTCTCTTTTCCTGGCAAGCCCAGTCTCTAGATCTTTTATTCTAAGACTTATTTCTCTAAGAGCCTTTAAGAGGGTTAGAAAAAAGGGCTCAGCCTACAGAAATCTATTCAATACACACAAGTCCAATAATTTACAAGACACTGCAAAATATTCATACAAATCATTTCTCAAAGCTACCTTCTTATTCTCTCCCTTTGGGAGTTCGGCGTCATCCCCTTGATTGTCTAGCACAGTCTGGCGGGAGACACCGTCTAGCCCATCAACAACTCCCATCATCACTTCTTCAACTTCTTCATCGTCACCCTCCTCGACATAGGTGTCTGCCTTAATGGCATCCACCTCCTCCTCAAAATATCCCTTCAACATCAGATGGTACCCCATCCCTTTACGCTCCGCCTCCACCTCCTCCAGATTCACCCTCGCTTCTGCTTGTAAATGGTCAATCGCCACTGCATGAGAAGCCTTCAGGGCCCCTAACTTCTTTGCTTCCTTGAGAGCATCAATCTTTTCTCGAGCTACCTGCTTTTCAAGCTCGACCTTAACCTTCATCAGCTCAGATTTTTCTTCTTCCACTTCGAGCCAAATCTCCTTTACCAAACGAGCAACCTGCAAAAATAAATCAACCTCAGCGTGAGTTCGAAACGCAATAAATAAATATTTCACATGACCACATATAAATACATACCATCGTACTCATGTCCTCCTCTTCGTAAAGAGCCACCAGCCTAGCCCTTTCCTCTACTGCTTTAAGATCGCCCACAGCAGCAGGTCGCTCTTTAACGACCATTTCCCCCGACCTCCTCGAAGGTTCAATTCTTCTCCTTTTCTCTTTTCTGTCGATCTCACCACTTTAAGTGGTACCAGAGGTCGACGAACTCTTCAACATCTATTTTTTTGGAAACGTTCGAGCTAGTTTATTCGATGTAATAGACTTCGGCTGGACCGAACTGTCTATTCTAGGGGTCTTGGCCACATTGGTTCGACCTTCGGCACCAGTTCCTCTCTTACTTTATTTTACAGTTATGAAAAGAATATCCAAAGGTTCTTCATCATCTCTCTGAAGACAATTACCCTTCACCCATATTACGTTGTCATTCCAGGCTCGAACTGCTGAATTAAGATAAAAGAAGCGACACCTAGTTGCACTTACACAAAAATATGCCCCACCACTGACTTGATAATTCTTTATCCCATAAAACTACAATACGTCCTCAGGGGATATCCTCCTCACTTTTCCCTCATTTTCCTATTTTTCATTCAGATGGTCACAAACAGTTATTACCTCCCACATGTTCCTGTTCAATTGAACAATACATTCCCCAATCGTATTCATAATCCCTTTCGCCAAATTGGTAAGGGGAAGACTCAACCCGTATTTTAATTAAGACAAGTAACACAAGAAACCTTCTGAAAGGTCACTCCGAACACTCCTATCAAAATATTCTAACGAGATTGATTCATCTATACCCCTATCTCATTTTACCTCCTCCAAGTCGGCCAACAAATAAAAATACTCTTCCCCCGTCGCTATAGTACATCCCTTAAACATCCTAGTAGCGTATTCTACGCTGTTACCCCATTTCCCTACTACGGAAGCCTTGACTTTACAAAATTCTTTGAATACATCTGAACCAGGTGGATAGGCTACCAATTTACCAGGAAAACCTAGAAATTGCTTCAATCCTACTTCAGCCACACTATCAAACTATCCCGCCCGACCGGAGGTCGAAACCTCGTTAATAGGCGAACTATCCATCTCAACTATAATTTTACAAGCAAAGTTTGATCCTTCCCAAATACCTCTCACGTTCGACCTACATACAGGTCCAAGTATCTATCATTATTCATACACATCAATCATTCATATGCAACATATCTTTCAAATATTTTGTTTATGTTGAATATCATAGATTGTTATAAATAGGGATTTTTTAGGATTTGCTTAAAACAGATTACAATTTGCAAAAAAATAAATAAATACAACATACATATTTGCTAACCTTCAGTATCAGAATGAGAATCCACAGTAGTGCCAAGTCCTTCCCTCACAATATTGTTACGTGATTTTGTGCCCGCAACTCTCTTCGACTGTTGAACGCCCTCAGATAAATCCTTTCCAAAACCTCTGCGATTTTTTTGCGCTTTCCAAATTTTTAGAAGTTTAACAATGTTTGAATGATGAAGATAAAGCAATATTTGTTCTTTCTCTCTCTAACGGCTGACAGTTATTGCACCTCATACGACCCGTCCTCAGTTTTTGAATCGAGGTATCATTTTTACTATCTAATCAGACGTCTTGTACCTTTTTAATAAAACTGTCTTTCCATTATTACCCTTACCCTCATATTTTAATCTACTTTTATCTCTTATTTCCATAACTTTATTTGACTTTCCCACACTCATGATGACTCACACTCCACGATATCCGATTTTAACAACTTTACATAAAAAACAAAACTAGAAGCTCCTATATTTTTTCTGTTCTTGTTCCTTATACTTATAGTAGTAGTGACGTTATTTTCAAAGCTAACAAATTTTTTAAACTTATTCAAAATTTGTTTGTCAAAACAGTCTTAACGGCATTTGTAACTATAGAGGATCAAGTTGAATTCTAACTTTTATGTTAAATTTAACAACACTTACATTTATTTAGGATAAAACTTTACATATAATTACATCTAAAAATAGCTTTGATAACCTGGGCGACCACCTCTGATCAGATTTCCTCCATCGATCATCTTATCTTCAAATTTGATCTCCACCTCAGCAATCAGTTTAACCATCTCTTCTCGATCTGCAGGATCCCACACCAATTCGCGAAAGCAGACCTCATAAAAATATTGGGCATAATCAAGTTCCCTACCCTTTATATCTAGTCCTTCGAGATGACATTCTTTCACTGATAACTCAGCATCATAGCCAAACAATCCAAAAATCATCTCCCATACTTGAGCGAACTTTATGGCCAATCGTCCTTCACGAGTATGACAAATTCTCTGAGATCGAGTCCGCACCCTCACAATCCCTTCTCCATATTCAAAATAATAAATTCTACCATTATTTATACATTTATACAACACTTTCCTCTCAATCATGATTTTGACATTTTATCTCGTAACTGAAACCCAAAAAATCTTGAGGTAGACTATTTGAGCTTATCTCTTCTCTCAAACTCATACGTTACATTAATTTTCAATTCGAGCTTATTTTTCAAATTTTATCCCTCAATCGATCTCTATTATCTCAAATTTTGGCATTCCAGATTTTCTGTAATTTTAATCTCTCACATTTCCAACACACATACATATCATACTTATATTACCACACAAATTTTTGCACATATATATCTCAGTTCGAATGTTAAATAATAATACTTTCGGTACTCATAACTTCAATTCATGCATCCTTCAAGCGAATCAGTTCGAGTATACAAGATATTTCATAAACACAAGTAATTGGATGACAAATTTGTATTCATATCGATAACATTACACGTGATTTTGCAAATAACAAGTTTTTCAATAATCGATCTTAGGTATATTACGGAGATCTAATATGTCTAGCACCCAACCCTAGGTACTTTACAGATAATAAGTTTTTCACTACTTTTTAAAGTAACATGTCATTCAGGCACTCCGACACATCAACTCCTACAGTTCTTCCTATTCCTGTATATGAAGCTCCAACCTTGTCCTCCGCAAGAGTACGGAGACAAGCCCAACGTTTCTCACCTGTCAAGACGATGAAATAAAATCTTCCCTTACAGTAAAATTCTCTCTCAGCTTCAACCTCTTCATCTTCTTGGAGGGACAAGAGCGGGTATCGACATCTCCAAGGATTGGCCACCAAAATATTTCAACTTCAACCTCTGTATTTTAGACGCAATCTTCTCTTCAAGGACCATTCTCTGTGTCTTCACCATTTTTAATATTTTAGTAAAAATTTTAGATTATAAGTGTGTTCTGCTTTAAGGATTCGATACAGGAACTATTTATATAACTCTACATGTATTCTCCGGGTACATTTTACCAAGCGTCATCATTCATTACAGATGCAACTTTTCAAAATTGTAACTGTTACATACATCAGCATCCACATCCACATTAAATACATGTCATTTCCCCATAACCCGCGTAACTTTTGCACAGTCAAAGCCATCATTACTCTATTTTAATTATCAAAAACTTCAACCTAAACACCAATTACAAATTGATCATTTCTCAACCAAAGCCACTCGTGATTTCGGTTGTGAGGGGACGATTGTAGGGACCTATCCCTCAATCTCACATAAAGTCAAGTTATCGCCAAATTGAATCACCTCCATCCCAAACCCACACATTTTTAACATAAATTCCCCAGTAAACATTCTAGACTACCCCACGAACTGTTTAAGAACGTGGGTCAAACTCAAACCAAAAAGCTTTATCCAGTCAAAGACATCTGTCTTTCACGAACTCGTCAGTTACTCAGTCAACCGCCACTAACCACTTTGTTCAAAAAATGTGATCCAGTACGATGAAGAGCTACGGAGAAGGCCTATATAAAGGAAAAGTTCTTGAAGAGACAAGGACCAGAAAAATTATACAAGAGATCATCAAAAAACTACTTATTTTTTATTCTCAACAACAGTCAAACTTCTTAATTACAAGGTTCAAGCTTTTTTATATCTAAAGATCACTTGCAATAAGATATCCACCTCAAGCAATAAATATACTTTTCCAAAAATCCTCTACTCAAGGTCATAGTTTTTTACCTATACAGAGGTGTTCCGCGTTAAAATTACCTGTGTCATTTCTTTCTTTCCATTAGGATACTGTTGCAGGTTCATTGGTGTGATAGCGAATTCCAAACCATTTCGAGATTACGAAATTTGGCCATTACACATTCATTATCACAGGTCTCTCAAGACTGAGATCATATTATCTCATGACAGAAGAGGAAATCCCCATTTCAAATCCTTGGAACACTAGGCGACTGAAATGGTACTATCGTTAAGCGTCTTACTACTCCATTTCCATTTTTTGCTTTAATTTTTTGTTTTCTCAATTCCAAAAGTGAGATTTTTCATCTCCATTCAATGTAAATTCTGAACTGATCAATGAAACTTCCAAGTGTTTCACAACATCTCTCTACTTACGTAAATTCGACCACATTTTGTAGATTGAAGTATGGATAATACTAACTTTTAATCGATCTTATACCAGTTAAATCGAGGATAACACTTGGTTTGGCTGACTCTACTTAATCTCTACGATTGAAATAAGTGTAGAAACTTGTTTATTATCAAAGACTCTAACAGGCATAAGATAAGGCAAATGTAATACTAGCCTCCATCTCTTTTAATATGTCTGCAACATTACTACAGTTAAATCAAGGATAACACTTGGTTTGGTTGACTCTACTAAATATCTACGGTTAAAACAAATGTAGAAATTTGTTTCATATTAAAGACTCTAACAGGCATAAGATAAGGCAAAGGCAATACTAGCCTTCATCTCTTTTAATATGTCTGCCACATTACAACAGTTAAATCAAAATTCACTTGGTTTGACAAACTCAACCTATTTCTGCGATTAAAATAAATGTAGAAACTTGTTTCATATCAAAGACTCTAACAGGCATAAGATAAGACAAATGTAATACTAGCCTTCATCTCTTTTAATATGTCTGCAACATTACTACAGTTAAATCAAGGATAACACTTGGTTTGGTTGACTCTACTAAATATTTACGGTTAAAACAAATGTAAAAACTTGTTTTATATCAAAGACCCCACCAGATATAAGATAAGGCAAATGTCATACTAGCTTTCATCTATTTTAATATGTCTACAGCAGATACTATTTATTTTAAGGTCATATTACAATGGATACCTTTT
This sequence comes from Kingdonia uniflora, assembly GCA_014058105.1. NCBI lineage: Eukaryota > Viridiplantae > Streptophyta > Magnoliopsida > Ranunculales > Circaeasteraceae > Kingdonia > Kingdonia uniflora. The sequence continues at coordinate 458,275 of JACGCM010000440.1, read as the reverse complement.
CTGCTGTGGGGATGTCAGTCATGCTTTACCCTTTAGCAGGAGGTCGATCAGAATTCAGTTTGCGAGTTACAGTAACTCTGCCCCTCTTTATCAGATCAGCAGGTTGAGGGTCTAAATTCATTTCCATGAAGGCCATATGGTCCCCTCAATCTATATTCACTCTACAAAGGCATCCCTTGTCAGACAGGTTCTTAAACAAGGTATCTCGTTCTAACTCAACTCTTTTACTTCCTCTATAAAATATGCATCGATCGCCTTTAATAGGTCTGTTCGTGATGCATGAGCTACAACGATCCTTGAAAAGTTACATCTCACCTTCTCAAGGCATGACTCCAAAGTCGCGTATAGTTTCTTCTGATGTGCCATTTCTCAGTTCGTCAAATCATAAAATGCAATATTTTCTTCCAATTTTTTGACATATTTAGTTGATTCAGCCTGAATAGCGACCTCCAAGTTTACCACTTGGGCACGAAGTCTCATAATTTTTGTATTCAATTCTTCCCTGGCAAAAGTATCCTTTGACATGTCATCTTTCTTCTTTATCAGGATTTCCTTCGCCCTGATTTCCCCTTCCAAGACCTTCTCCCTGATAATAGCAGCATCTAACTTGTGTTGGCATTCCTTTAAGTTTGCATTCCCTTTCCGTACATGCCCTTGAATTCGAGCCACATCACCTTCCTGCTCTCTAATTCGACCTAAGAGACTAACTACATCCCCTTGGACTATAAGAACTTTAACCTCATTTCTACTCCCTCTCAAGTGCTCTCTAGCCTCAGATTTCTTGACACGCGCGTTGGTTTGTGCCAATTCGGTCTTTAATCGTGCCACCCTCTCATTTAACTCGTTACACCTTCGTTGCATCCCCCGAAACTCCATATTCTTGGCAGGTAGGGCTATATGCAAGTATTCGGCTTCAACTTCTAAGGCTGATAGATGTTCTCGAGCTACTTTCAGCTTATTGTCTTTTTTACTCATTTTTTGTTTAAGTCGCTCCAGCTTGCTTCTATAATTCTGAAGAATAGCTTGAGATTGCCCCTCCGATCTTTTTAGCGCCTGAATACGGTATTGAGTCATTTCAGCTTGCCGATCCTTAACCATCAGCGTGTCGACCTGACTTTGAAGCTTCATGGCGCGTTCATTTACCTCCGAAAGCTCTTATATCACCTTCTCAATTTTGACGTCTTTCTCCTCGACCTTGTGAGTGAGATCAACAACAACCTGGGTTGCTTCAATAAATTTTAAATGTACCTTTACAAGCTGATCTTCTTTGTTTTCATTTGCCTCCCTTACCTTATCCAACTCCTCTGCAAATTCTCGGTTACTGTGGTGCGCCTCAGCTTCGCACGAGCAAACTGAATCTAATTCGGCCTACACAATAATAGATACACTATATAGGGCTTGATTCAGAGCACCTATCAACATGATATATATCTCATTTCTAAAAAGATATCTGATTTCTAACATCTACTGTATGCAACTACTTTTAGACTTAAAGGTTGAAGTAAAATCTCAGACAGGTGTTCCATGACATACATTTCAAAGTCTAAGGTACATGTTTTCGATATTCTATTTTATCTAAATACTTTGAATTTTTCTTCGTATTATATTAGTATTATTTTCCTAAAATTGATAACAAGTTTTTGATCTACCTCTACGCTTGATGTTATCTAATTTACTTGGTAGTTTTATGTCAATATAGCATACAAGTCAGAAGACATATTCCAATCTAACCTGTAGCTCCGCTTGCGAAGACAACAAGGATATGGAGATCTTTCTTTCCCTGGTATGCCCAGTCTCTAGATCTTTTATCCTGAGACTCATTTCTCTAAGTGCCTATAAGAGGGTTACAAAAAGAAAGGGGTTCAGCCTACAAAAGTCTATTCAATACGTACAGATCCAAAAATTTACAAAACACCTCAAAATTACTCATACAAAGTCATTTCTCTACCCTACCTTCTCGTTCTCTCCCTCGAGGAGTTCGGTATCATCCCCTTGATTGTCTAAAACTGTCTGGCGGGAGGCAGCGTCTAGCCCATCAACAACTCCCACCGCCACTTCTTCCACTTCTTCATCATTACACTCCTCGACATAGGTGTCTGCCTTAATGGCATCCACCTCCTCCTCAAAATATCCCTTCAACATCAGGTGGCGCCCCAGCCTTTCACGCTCCGCCTCCAACTCCTCCAGATTGACCCTCACCTCTGCTTGCAGATGGCCAATCGCCACTACACGAGAAGCCTTCAGGTTATCTGCAAGCTTGCTCTCAAGGAAGTAAAGAAGGTAGCTCAAGCGAAGGTCAATATAACTTCCTTGAGAGCATGAGCCTTCGCTTGAGCTACCTTCTTTTCCAGCTTGACCTTCACCTTCATCAGCTCGGATTTTTCTTCTTCCACTCCGAGCCAAATCCCCGTTACCAAACGAGCAACCTGCGCAAACAAATCAACCTCAGCGTGAGTTCAAAACGTAATAAATAAATATTTCACATGATCAAAGTAAATACATACAATCCTGCTCATATCCTCCTCTCCATGAAGAGCTGCCAGTTTGGCCTTTTCCTCCACTGCTTTGAGATCGTCCACAACAATAGGTCGCTCTTCAGTGACCTATTCCTCCAACCTCCCTAAAGGTTCGATTCTTCTCCTTTTCTCTTTTCCATTGACCTCACCACTTCCGGTGGTACCAGAGGCCGACGTACACTTTAACATCTATTTTTTGAGAAATGTTCGAGCTAATTTACTCGACGTAATAGACTTCAACTGAACCGTACTGTCTATTCTAGGGGTCTTGGCCACATTGGTTCAACCTTCCCCACCAGTTCCTCTGTTCTTCCCATCATCAACACCCGCCATCAGTCTGGTTAATTAAGATTTTTGAACCTTTTTGAACTTGCTCCCAACCCTCTTCTTTCTGCTAAGGCCAAGCCCTTCCAACACAAACTCGAGCTCAACCTCTTCCTCCGCAACTTCGTCCAACAATGAATCTTTCCTCTCTACTCGGGACTTCAGGCCTGTCATGCACACCATTTGTAATTATCACCAAAAGATCATTAGTTCATACATATCAATATTATACTCTATGCTTTGTTATACTTACTTTGTTTTACAGTTCTAAAAAGAAGATCCAAAGGTTCTTCATCATCTCTCTGAAGACAATTGCCCTTCACCCATATTACGTAATCATTCCAGGCTCGACCAGATGAATTAAGATCTTAAGATCGAAGAAGCGACGCCGAGTTGCACTGGAACAGAAATATGTCCCACCACTAGCTTGATAATTTTTCACCCCATAAAACTACAATACGTCCTTAGGGGATATCTTCCTCATTTTTCCCTCATTCTCCCATTTTTATTCAGATGGTCGCAAATAGTTATTAACTCCCACATGTTCCCGTTCAATTGAACAGGACATGTCCCAATCATATTCATAATCCCCTTCACCAAATTGGTAAGGGGAAGACTCAGCCGGTACTCTAATTGAGATAGGTAATACAAGAAACCCTCTGAAATGTCACTCCAAATACTCCAGTCAAAATATTCTAACGAGATCGATTCATCTATAACCCTATCTCATATTTCCTCCACTAAGTCGGCCAAATAAAAATATTATTCCCCCATCGCTACAGTACACCCCGTAAACATCCTACCAGCATATTCTACGCAGCTATTTCCCACCTACAAAAGCCTTGGCTTTACAAAATTCTTTAAATACATCTGAACTAGGAGGATAGGCCACCAATTTACTAGGAAAACCTGAAAATATCTCCAATCCTACTTAAACCTCACTATCACACTCTACCGTCCAACCGGAGGTCAAAACCTTGTTAATAGGCGAACTATCCATCTCAACTACAATTTTACAGGTAAGGTTTAATCCTACACAAATACTTCTTTCGTTCGACCTACATACAGGTTCAGGTATTTATCATTATTTTACGCACATCGATCATTCATATGCAACATATCTTTCAAATATTCTGTCTATATGTCAAATATCATAGATTCCTATAAATTGTGACTTTTTAGGATTTGCTTAACCAAATTACAATTTGCAAAAAATACAGCACATGTCTCTACTAACCTTCAATGTCAGAATTAGAATCCGCAGTAGCGTCAAGTCCTTCCCTCACAACGCTGTTGTATAGCCACCTACGTGATTTTGTGCCTGTAACTCTCTTTTAACTATTGATCACCCTTAGATAAATCCTTACCAAATCCTCTATAATTTTGTGTGCTTCTCTCTCTACCTTCCAAATTTTCAGAAGTTAAAAAATGTTTGAATGATGAAGATGAAGCACTATTTATTCTTTCTTTCTCTAATGGCTGGCAGTTATTGCGCCTCACACGACCCATCCTCGATTTTGGAACCGAGGCGTCATTTTCATTATCCATGTCAAACGTCTTGTACCTTTTAAGTAAAGCTATCTTTCCATCATTACCCCTACACTAATATTTTAATCTTGTTTTATCTCCTGTTTCCATATCTTTATCTAATTTTCCCACACTCATGATTACTTACACTCCACGATATCAGATTTTAGCAGTTTTACATAATAAAAAAAATTAGAAGTTCTTGCATTTTTTCTGTTCTTGTTCCTTACTTATAGTACTAGTGATGTTATTTTCAAAGCTAACAAAAATTTCAAACTTTATCAAAATTTATTTGTCAAAACAGTCTCAAACGGCATTTGTAACTATAGAGGATCAAATTGACTTCTAACTTTTCTGTTAAATTCAGCAATACTTACATTTATTTAGGATAACACTTTTCTTATAATTACATCTAAAAATAGCCTTGATAACCTGGGCGAGCACCTCCGATCAGATTTCCTCCATCGATCATCCTATTTTCAAATTCAATCTCCACCTCAGCAATCAGTTGAACCATATCTTCTCGATCTGCGGGATCCCACACCAATTCACGAAAGCAAACCTCATAGAAATACTAGGCATATTCAAATTCCCTACCCCTTACTTACAGTCCTTCAAGCTGACATTCCCTTACTGGTAACTCAGCATCATAACCAAATAATCCAAAAATCTTCTCCCGCACTTCAGCGATCTTTATGGCCAGCCGTCCTTCAGCGGCATGACGAATTCTCCAAGATCGAGTCTGCACCATCACAATCCCTTTTCCATATTCAAAAAATAAATTCTACCATTCTGTATACATTTATACAACACTTTCTCCTCAAAACATTATTTTGACATTTTATCTCGTAACCGAAACCCAAAAATATTGAGGTAGACTATTTGAACTTATCCCTTCTCTCGAACTCATACGTTACATTATTTTTCAAATCGAGCTTATTCTTTCAAGATTTATCCCTCTATCGACCTCTATTATCTTGATTTTTTGCATTATAGATTTCCTATAATTTTTATCTCCCACATTTCCAACACGCAGACATATCATACTTACATTACCAAATAAATTCTTACACATATATATCCCAATTCGAATGTTACAATAACAATATTTTTGGTACTCACAAACTTCAATTCATTTCATACATCCTTCAAAAAATTCAGTTCGAGTATACGAGATATTTTATATCTACATAAACACAAGTAATTGAATGACAAATTTTTATTCATATCGATAATATTACACGTGATTTTATATATAGCAAGTTTTTCAGTAATTGATCTCAGGTATATTACAGAGATCTAATCTGTCCAGCACCCAACTCCAGGTACTTTACAGATAACAAATTTTTTTACAACTTTTAAAAGTAACAGGTTATTTAGGCACTCCGACGCATCAACTCCTTTAGTTCTTCCTGCTTTATTGATCTTTTACCCTGATGCAAAACAAAAATTGGAACCAGCAAAAGGCTTCCTTCACATGAGTTTGATCAAAGTCAAGTCAAACTTAAAATGGAAACTATGCAAGCAGTAGACTCTGTGCTGGCACCAACTCTACAAACTGAAGGTCTTCTGAGCACCAAAATGTGATGAAAATGCAAAAGTAGACTTCCACTGGTTGTCTCCTTCCTCTACTACCATCACCTCCTCCTCTGAAATTGCCACCTCCAACGAGTTGGAAGAGATGAAGAGGGCCCGACCTTATAATCCATGGTGATACAATATATCAACATAACTACCTCACAAATATGCTTATCTATGTATCTAACCCCCCAACCTTATCCTCCGCCATAGTATGAAGACAAGCTCAATGTTCCTCGCCTGTCAAGACGGCGACATAAAACCTCCACATACAGTAAAATTCTTCATCAACTTCAGCCGCTTCATCTTTCGATATTCTTTGATAAGTCGGAGGGACAGGAGCGGGTATTGACATCTCCAAAGAATGATCATCAAAATATTTCAGCTTCAGCCTCTGTATTTTAGACGTAATCCTCTCTTCAAGGACCATCTTCTGTGTTTTCACCATTTTTAAAATGTTAAAGAATTTTAAAGATTACAAGCATACTCTGCTTCAAGGATTCGGTACAGGTACTATTTATATAACCCTATATTTATTGCGTATGTACATTTTACCAAGCGTCATCATTTATTACGGACACAACTTTTCAAAAATGTAACCGTCACATACATCAACATCTATATCCTAATTGAATACACGTTATTTCCCCATAACCCGCATAACTTCCACACAGTCAAAGCCATCATTACTCCATTTCAATTATCAAGACCTTTAACCCAAATACCAATTACAAATTAATCATTTCTCAACCAAAGCCACTCGTGACTTCAGTTGCGAGGGGGCGATTGTAGGGACCTATCCCTTGATCTCATCTAAAGATGAGCTACCGCCATTTCGAATCACCTGCATCTCAGACTCACGCATTTTAAACATTACTTTCCCAGTCAGTATTCCAACCTACCCTACGAACTGTTTAAGAACGTGAGTCAAATTCAAATGGAAAAGCCTTATTCAGTCTAAGAGACATGTCTCTCACAAACTTATCAGTTACTCAGTCAACCGCCACTAACCACATTGTTCGGAGGACGTGCTCCAGCACGATGGAGTTGCGGAAAAGGCCTATATAAAGAAAAAGTTCCAGAAGAGACAGGGACAAGAAAAATTACACAAGAGATCATCAAGAAACTACTTATTCTCGATTCTTAGCAACATTCAAACTTCTTAGTTATAAGGTTCATGCTTTTCTCTATCTAAAGATCACTTATAATAAGATATTCGCCTCAAGCAATAAAGATACTTTTGCAAAAATCTTCCACTCGAGGTCGTGGTTTTTTTTTACCTATACAGAGGTTTTTCACGCTAAAATAACCTGTGTTATTTCTAATTTTCCATTAGAATATTGTTGCAGGTTCATTGGTGTGATAGAAAATTCTGAGACATTTTGAGCTTATGGTATTTGGCTATTACATCCACGATGAGCTATCTCTCTATCTTTTCCTCATCTATTCTTTACAGTTTTAATGGAAATTACCCTAAACTTCATGGATAGTATTCTAAAACCTATCGATACTTTTCCAAACTCCACCTCCATTGTTCCAAACTCATTGGTTCCCATTGAGCATGTTTCTTCAACAGAATTGATTACAAGTTCTTCGTGCTTTGTATGAGGGGACTTCAAAATTGAAGAACTCTTAGACACTTAAGATGATGTTCTAGAACCCACTATCGTCATGAACAAGGTACAACATTGCTAAGAAGCCTAAGTAGATGAGTTATAGGCAATTATACGGTTATTGTATTTGTCATAACTCGTAACTTAATTATTTTGGTTTAAGTTTGATACCGTTATTGTACTACATCTTACAGTATCGTAACTACAGTAGCACATTTCCCAGATTTGGTAAGGATCAGCCGGCATAACATAGTCGAAGACAGTGAGCATTTACATAGTCGAAGACAGGCAGTAGTCGAGAAGTTACCAGAAGTCCTCGACCTACCAAAAGTAGCCGTTGTGTCTGGTCAAGAAAGAGTTGTTAGAGATCCGCAAAGTTCGCACACTCCCCCCGAAATAGGAGATCATTTCTTTTTTTTTGTAAAACTCATGTATCTACTATAATTGCAGGCAGAGAATAGATTATTCAGATCCGCAACCATACTACATTTTATTTCCTTAGCCTACTATCACTCAAAAACTTATAATAATTGACAGCATATTGGATTTTACATCAAAATCCTCCTCGAGGTTGTGGTTTTTCTCAGCCTTTACTGAGTTTTTCACGTAAAATCTCACTTGTTTAGCTTATTATTACATCTTCCTTATAAAAAGTATTGGCGAAGATTATTCATCCAAAAAACATGTCATTACAATTGGTGCCGTCTGTGGGAATCGACCACGTTATTCTTTACCACCTCCGATAAAAAAGAATCCAATGACAAATATGAATCTCCGAAGCCATTCTAGCATGGTGAGAGATCATGAGATCAATCTGATACTGGAACCAGTCGATCTGCACAGCTCAGTGATCGAACTACAAAAATAGATGGAATTAGAAGAAGTTAAAAGTTTGGAATATTAGTGCATTCATTCTCAAGCTCTTCAAGTGGAAAGAAACGAAAGAAGGTAAGCTTTGGACCAACAAAGTCAAATACATCAGAAGGATATGGAGAGATTAAGAAGAACTCAAGATCGAATCATTTGCCGTCAAACGTTACCACCACAAGCCCGAAGTGATCATCGGTCAAGAGTAACTCGAAGAGATGAAAAGGCGAATTAGAGACTTCTAGATCCAGATCTATAAATCTAGACAGGGCTTCCCAATATTTTAGTTTAACATCCTCAACATCGACAATTCAAGGAAATTGGCGCATACGTCATCAAACTCCCCCACCACAAAAAAATGACCAATCAGGGATTGATTGGGGCCAGAATGGCAAGGAGATTTTGATCTGCAAATCCTGACCTTACCAATTCCTCCTCCACAGTTTGTCACCTTGGATGACCTAAACAATAAAATTCAAGCCATACACTCTGATATCCCAGGCCGAAGATCTGTACTTGACAGAATCGAGACAAGCCCCATCTCCTCTTATCTCGAAGTAATGTCCATTCTAGACAATTGCCATATGCCAAAATTCATTTAATATATAGGCCATACTGACCCACTTACCCATGTATGACACTTTAAAGCTGCAGTGGGATTATACTCCAAACATGGCCACACGTTATGCAGGCTATTTAACATGTGCCTGAAAGCAGAACTGCTCAAATGTTTTCATACAATCCAATAAGGCTCCATCACCACGTTCAACCAGTTGTAGCGTCTATTTGAGTCTAATTATGCTCACACTAAGGTACGAGAGATTACTATGGATTCCTTGTTCTTCTTCGAGCAGGGCGCAAAAGAAACCATGGCGAGTTTTTTTAAGCGTTTCTTACAAGAAATACAAAATATTGGGAATTCAGATCCCAAAATCATTGTTCCAGCCTTCACCTCAGCCCTATACATCGACTCTAAAGTTTGAGAAGAATTAACTCTGCGCAAGCCAAGAATGGTGACAAAGATGATTGATGTAGTTAATAACTACATTGAACTAGAATGATTCAAGAAGGATAAAATAAATAGCTCCTCAGCCATTTATTCTCGGGAAATAACTTGTTCACCACCCCAAAAGTCGACCACTATTAAAGTACCTAAACAACACGGCAAAAACTCCAACAATAGCAGGAGGCCCAGCAGAAAAGATGGAAGACCCGACAGACCTGTCCCAATTCTACCCCCAATGTCAACATCTCTTTCTGCTATCTTACCAACGATAAAGGGAGATGAGTGTTATCGTGCACCACAAACAATAACTGATGTCCCCAATAAGCCTCTATGTCAGTATCATAATTTGCAAAGTCACGAAACTAATAACTGTTACTCCCTCATTTAAATCTTTCTTCACATCCTCTTGGCCGGTAGGCTCCATAATTACGTCATCGACATTCAAAATCTCATCGAGGATGAGACAAAGAACAAAGATGTCGAACAAAATCAGGGCCAGGGGTAAGCTCACCACCTTTATCTAATCGAGATTGAAAAAGGAAAGAAAAGAAAACAAGACGATCGGATCACATCTTGTTGCAAAATGACCTCCACGGATAAATTAGCGAAACTTCTTCCCAGCTCGAGCAAGTCAAAATGTTCTTACCAAATTACCTTCGAAGATGGTGATACCAGGCATGTAAAATATTCTCATGATGATCCTCTAGTCATTATGCTCAAAGTTGGACAAGACTGCCTGCACACGCTTTTCCTCATCACAGGAAACGCCACATATATTTTATTCAGAAGGGCAATCGAAGTTCTTGGACTAAGTGATTCTGTGAAAGCTTTGACAGTAATAATTATTGGCTTTAACGGTTAGAAAGAATTAGCTACAGGAGAAATTACTCTGCCAATTCAGGCAGGGTCAAAAACCATATTCGTTAAATTCTTATTCATCGAAGCTGAGTCCAAGTACTTGGGAATTTTGGGACGTAGTTGGCTACATTCAATTAAAGCAATACCCTTTACATACCATTTAGTATTATGATTTCTAACAGATCATAAAATATACGAAATCAAAGGTAGCCAACCAGTTGTTCGTATGTGCGAGAATACCACCACCAATTCTTACACAACAAAATTTCTTAAAGCATAACAACTACAGTAGACGACACCCCCCAAGCTCGAGAAGCATGATACATAATTGGTTGAATCCATTGAACTCAATGGACCCGGGCGTCACACATTTATCGGCTCCAAGTTGTCAACCGACGAGAAAGAAGACATGATCTAGCTACTTAAGAAAAACATCGACATCTTTACCTAGACTTTCTAAGAAATGCCTTGCATTGATCCATCCATCGCGTGTCACTGGCTGAACCTTCTTCCATACAATAAAGCAGTCATACAGAAATGTCAGAACTTAGTTCTATAGTGGCGTATTTTCCAGAAGGAGAATTTTTGCCAAAACTATTTATAAGGAAAATACAATAAGAGGCTAAACAAACAAGATTTACGTGGAAAACTCAGTAAAAGCTGAGAAAAATCACGATCTCGAGGAGGATTTTGATATAAAATCTAGTAAAATGCTAGTTATTATAAGTATTTAGAGTAATAGTAGGGTCAGGAAGTAAGGATAATAGAGTTGTGTATTCTTGAATCCTGAATCATCTATTCCCTGCCTATATTTATAGTAGATACAGGCAGTTTATAAAGAGACAGAAATAGTCTCCTATTTCGGGGAGAGTGGGCAAACTTTGTGGATCTCTAATAGCTCTTTCCTTGACCAGGCACAATGGATACTTTTGATAGGTCGAGGGCTTGAGGTATCTTCTTTAATGTTATCTATCTTCAATCATGTATGGTTATCATCGACTATACTATACTGTCTTACTCTTGTCGAATCTGAGGAATATGCTACTACAATCGCCCTATTCTCGACATAAGTACTTGTGGTTGTATCGAAAAGAAATTGTAAGCTGAAGAGGTTGCCAAATAATTTCATGGGTTGTTAGTTTATCATTTCCAAGGTTAAAGTGAACTGTATCTGGTCATTTCTTTCCCGAGGAACAATTAATGTGGTATATTAGATCTAGCAAATTTAAGTTAGGTATAAATAGATGTGCTTAAGAAGGGTGTTACGGTGGTAGAGTATAAGGATGCAACCCTAAATATGGCATAATACGTTGTCTGAAGATGAAGACGGCAAACAACCTGAGGTAAAGCTCTGTCCCAAACTGGTTTATTGTAATTCGTCAGTTGATCTTGTCACGGTGTGGAGGGTAGGGGGAGGTAGAGTCAGTGAATACTTGTATCTGATGGAACCAGTTGTGTCATCATGTGGGGCTTAAGGTAATGGAGTATATCAGTTTGTGGGAGAAGGGGTTAGTGCTCATAATGAACTTAAGGATGGGTTGGCTGGTTGGGCGTCTAGGGATTTTGCTAAACGAAAGAAGTGTTTACAATTTTTTGTTGCCTTTCATCTGTTGAGGCATCTCTTAGAAACTTTAGATTCATTGAGCTTCTTAAGATTATTGCTCATGGTGCCAGAAATAATGTCAGATTCTGATGAAAAGATGCAATAATATCAAATTCTCGTGAAAAGAAGCACAAAGTAATTAGTCCTTCAAGTCGAATGTAAAGATAGTAGTGTATTTTGATGTAATGTAATGGAAAGTTATAGTTTATCAAATGTAATATGTAATAGTTTGTCTACCAAATAGAGATAATTTTTTTGACTTATGCTCGTGTTTGTTTTTATTTTTGCCGACTATATATGTATATTTTTATTTTCGTCAATGTAAAATGTGAGCAAAGTGAGTACTATTTGTCTAAACAACTCGAAGTATAGTTGGTCGAGTAGGTCTAGGAACGGATTTTGTGGTTGATTGATGTGACTGTTGAAAATGTATAGTTCTGAGGTAAATTAAAAGTTGGTTGGTTGACTTTGACTTTGGAGTGTTTTTAGTATCCTCGGTTGTTGGTTGGGGAATTGTGTTTGCTGGAGGAAATGGTGAAGACAAGATTGCAGGTTCGGAATGAGGTCTACAGCCATGTACAGGCAAAGTATTGGATATTGTTCAATCGGTACTTTGGATTTCGGGTTGCTAACGTGCACTTGGCAGATTCTGAGGAACCGAATTATGAAGGTATGAGCGAGGTAGAGGCGAAGGATGCTGAGGAGGATTTTGAGTTTTACTGTCAATTGCAATATTGGAGTCCTCCTGAGCGTGTAAGCTTTATGTGGACTCGGGCGAAGATGCTTGTTAAGAGAGAAGATTATGCGGTAGCTAGGGGTTTATAAATGTTTGTTTTTTGTAGATGTATAGAATTATATTGATCAAAATGTATTAGTTTAATGAATTGCGAAGGAAACTTGTTATCTGAATGAATTGTAGATGTTATGAATGAATTGTCGAACAATTATGTACTTGTAAAAAATTTTGGGATGTGAAAAGCCTTAGCAATTATTATGGAAATGTCGAATAAAATTTTGAATATGAATGTTTGTCGAATGTGTGCCCTAGTTATAGGAATTTTTAGATATTGTATTAAAATGGAGAACTAATGAGAAGAGTGTTTTATGGCAAGGTGTGTTCCATTAGGTGAAACTTTGAAGTATAAGGAAGATGATGTACATCGTCTTTGAGACAAGATAGGATGTGCCTTGTTGAGTATGAATGTAGCAGAAGAAATTCTTTGAGATATGGAAGGATTGGAGCAAGACTGTAGGGGATTATTGATGCGGAGAAGGTGAAGGGTCAAAGACATCGAGAAAAGTTGCGTGAGGCATTATATTCGAGGAGTTGAACGGTCGTAAAGCGGTGCGACGAACAGTCACGTTGGGTCTATAAGTAGTTCGGAGGTGGGTGACTGTTCATACTTTACAACCTCATAAAAAAAATTCTCTAGTGCGAATTGTTTGTGCTCGTCACTGGATTTGTCGTCTACAATTGGGAAGGAGGAGATCACTGTATTGATTGCGAGTGCAAAGCAAGCAAAAAAATGGATACTGAAGTAGCGCGCAAACAAGGTTAGTGATTTTGGATTATGTTTTATTTTGTGTTGTTTCGCGATTATGGTTGACATAAATCTGTATGGATATGTATGGTAAAGTATTGGTAGAAGGAATTTGATTTAATGTTGATGGATTTGGAAGTAGGAAAATGATAACTGTGTTAGGGTTTGAATGTTACATTGCGATAGGGATTGTAATGAAGGGTTTTGGGATGGGAATGGAGTTGTAGAGGTTTATAGTAGTGTTATTGTAAGAGAGATGTGATAGACGGGTGGTGAGGAATGGAGAGGAAGATTAGCTGGTGTCGCTGCAATTTCATCCTAACTGTAGAGAATGGGTTTTGATTCAGTGAGATTGTTGGTAATATTTTTTTTGAGTTGTAATTTGGCCGGATTGTGCACCGGAGAAGGCGGTATGGTAAATTCGAATTAGAGTTGTTTTGGCAGGAAACAGATAAATCATCCTCGAGAACTATCGAACTCCTAAAATTATGCCAAAATTTCAATTAATGTAGTTATCGATGTTATTACTTAGATAAAGAAATAAATAAAAGTTCATCGAGAGCTGAAATTAGTAGGATGTAGCTGTAAGTATCGATAGTATAATATAATTATAATATTATTAGAATGATGTGCTGGAAAGTAATCTTGACAACAATTTAAATATGAGCATATGAACCTATGAACATATATATATATATGTATAAGATATGATAGATACTAACTGTGGTAAAAATATGGAATCTGATTTACAAGTTCTTAAAAATGGCTAAAACAAATCAAATTGACGATAAAGAGATATATGGGGATCTCTAAGACATAGAGCCTCTGATGATTGATGTGCCTATCTATGCATAACAGCTGGGAAGTAAATATAGGGTCGGTTTGAGTAGTGCCAGTTTAATTGGTGTCGACCAGTTTAGGTTGGAACCTAGGGTTGTCGAGGTATCTGACGAGGAGGCCACAGACACAAACATAGATCACGAGCCATAGGTGAGTGATCACGAAGGTAGTGGGGGTGGGGAAGAAGATGTAGAGGAAGGAGATGAGGTCTGTTACGGAGAGGGTTTGAAGATGAAAGAAATATTGAGTTTTAAGAAGAAGTACGGTATTCTTAGAGATATAAGGTTAGAGGAGTATCAGAACAATATGATTGATCAGGATATACCCTTGGATGGGATTTTGGTTTATCGAGAAAAAATTAAGAAAGGATTGAAGCTTCCCCTTAGAGCTGATCAGAAAAAGTTGATGAGCTTTTTCGATGTAGCATTCGGTCAGTTCAATCCGAATGCATATGACTTATTTAGGATATGTAGGGTAATAAATGGTCAATTTAAGGCCAGGGGGAGGAGTTGATAACGGTCGATGATTTATGTGTGTACTACACGTTTAAGATGAACCCGCAAAAGTTATGTTACCATTACATGGAGAGGTTTCTTAAAAAACCATTGTTTTATGATATGGTGACAACTGGTGGGTGATACATCGACGAACGTTTATTTATCTCCGGGAACTATGAGTTTGACAAGAAAGACCACGGGGAGCCCCTAAAGAGAAAGACATTTCACTTAGGTTTATGGTTAGGTAACAGAATTGTCGATGTTGTAAGTGGTTATTATTATGAATATATTGTAACTGTATTGTTTATATATGTGCAACTTTGAAGGAGGTTGATAAGAACTCTAAGGATAAAGAAGAGTTGTACAAAATCAAAAAAGGGTTCTTTGGTAGAATCGACAATCTGGTCATCGACCAAGATCGAGTGAGCACCCTATTCCAAGAGGCTGGGTTAAAGAGATCGTGGACCAAAGGTGCTGAAGTTTCTGTCATCGATGGTAAGAACAAAAAGGCTGCAGAGGCTGGTCTACCTCTAGAAAATCATTCCCTGGTTGGGTACAATACTGACACGGAGATAGATGCCATGTTCGGAGAATCTCTGGGAAAGAGTAAGAAGAATAGGGTGGCTAGCCAAGCTGTTCCTCCACTGCTTCCTCACAAGAGGACTACTCGACAGTCGACAATGGAAGAGGTAGCAGGTGCTGCTAAATCGATTACTGTGGTAGGCGGGTATCCTCCACGGGGTACGAGAAGTGTGCTCCCGAAGAAGAGAGGAAGTGGTGAAACGTCAAAGAATAAATTTGTTGAGGAGTCTAAGATTGAAGTTCAGAGGAAACTAGACTCATATATATCTGGGACGGATACACTGTCAGTGGAGTTAGATAACTGTTTGGTGGGGATTGAGAGCCTGAGTACATTTCTTGGCGAGGGCCAGCGAAATATGTCGAAAGTGAGAAATTTTTCTGCTTTACGTCGATTAAAGAAGCTGGTAGGTCATTCGAATACTCAATTTATGAATGTAATACAGATTAAGAAGTTACTGACGGAAGCCAAAGATCGTATGGTTGGCAGCAGTGATCTGGCAAACCAAGTGATGGCGTATTAGAATATAAATAAAGATTTGATCGAGGAGAGGGATGGGTTAAATGCAAAGCTGAATACCTACAACCTGGAGGCAAAAAAGGCTAGGGATGTTGCACTTCGTGAAGCGAAGAAATTTTCAAAAATAGAAAAAAAATGGAGGCTTTGACGTTGTAGAAAGCAAACTTTGAGAAGGATATAAGGGAGTAAGTTACCGATGCACGGAGGGTGATGGAGCTTGAGCAGGGTAAGGTTCTTGACGAGGTCAGGGCTCAGCTAAATGCAAAGAAGTTAGACAAATGTAGGGAAGTGAGGTCCCATTGCAGGGCAATATACGGAGCTGAAGGTGAGAAAGAACTTTTACAAGGGATTGGTGAAGTCTGGTGGTGTTATCATTGATGATTCAAGTTCAAAATATGAAGTATCGGAGACTCCTGAAGCTCGTGGTGAGTTGAAACTTGTAGAAGATGTGGTGATGATGGAAACTGATAGCTCGCATCTTGGGGGGTTAGTAGACGCTCCTGTACCCGATGGTGTTCTTAATACGGATGTCGTAGTATCTTCTCCTGTAGTGTAAGAAATTTTGTGTAAGAAGTATTATATTTATGGAAGAATATAAAAATGGTTGATAGGACCAAAACAATTTTAATATTGTAGTATTTGGGATGATGAATATTTTGTTTTCGAAGAAATTTTATTATGAAACTTACTGCATTTGTTTTGTAAATAATGCTAAGTAGTAGATTCGACAAAGTGATATGTCAAATGTGATTGTAGTTCGTAGCAGATAAGTAAAGAACGTTTGTTTGCGTGATATGTGAAAGATGAGTACCATATGTGTATCCTTAAATAGGTATCTGGATTTAAATTTAAGAGGAAGAAGACCTGTTTAGAGTTTGCTCGATAAGTACGCAAATACAAAGTAGAATATCCTGTAGTTGGATAGTGTTCACATAAAATTGAATGATAGTCTGGATGCGTACTTATAAAGTATGGATTGAGATCAAGTCAAAATAGTAAGGATGATTGATTGTCTGGTACATACTTGTCAAGTATGGATCGTGATCAAATTAAAATAGTAAGAATGATATATTGTCTGATGCATACTTGTCAAGTATGGATCGAGATCAAATCAAAATAGTAAGGATGATTGTTTGTCTGATTCATACTTGTTAAGTATGGATCAAGATCAAATCAAAATAGTAAGGATGATTGATTGTCTATTGTATACTTGTCAAGTATGGATCAAGATCAAATCAAAATAGTAAGGATTAAACCGACAGTAATTTTTTTTTATTTCAATCGATGAAAAATGGTTCTAACGTTTCATCTGTAAATCAGTTTCAGTTGGGCTGTATTCCATGGATATTTGAGTTGTATTTCATCTTTAGTCATCAGCCAGTAAGTTCTACTATTTGTTTTGTCGCTGACAATTTATGGCCCTTCCCAGTTTTTTGATAACTTTCCAGAATTTCTAGGCCGAGTACTATCTTGGATCCGTTGCAGGGCAATGTCTCTAATACCAAATTTCTATTTTCGAAGTTTTTTATTGTATGCTTTTTTCAATGTGTCATGGTATTGTCCCAAATTCGCAATGGCCTTGTCGTGGGTTTCTTCAATCCAATTGAGGTTGTAGAGGAGACCGAGTTCATTGTCTTCATCTAGAATTTTCATTTAGGTACTTTGTAGATCGAGGTCTCAAGGTATGACTACTTCAATATCGAAAGCCATCATGAACGGAGTGCAGCGTGTTGAAACTTGAGGAGTGGTTTGGTAGGCTCAGAGAACACTGAGTAATTCATCAAACCACCTTCCTTTCTTGTCATTGAGACACTTACGTAAACCTAATTTGATGTTTTTGTTGATGGCTTCGGCTTGTCCGTTGCCTTGAGGATAGTATGGTATGGATGTTTATAGCTGGATTTTGTATTTTTGGAGGAAAGCAAGTACTTTTGCACTGATGAATTTCTTGCCATTATCAGAGTATAACATTTGTGGGCAGCCAACCTTAGTGATGATGTGCTCCTAAAGGAACTTGATGACCTCATTTTCATTGGTATGGCATAGAGAAACTGCTTCAGCCCATTTTGTGAAGTAATTAGTGGCGACTAGAACAAATCTTCTATTTCCCGATGTTGGAAGGAAAGGTCCAATTATATCGATCCCTTATCACTTGAATGGCCAGAGGACATTGCTAATATGTAAGTCAGGGGCTGAACTTTTAATGTCTTGAGCGTGAATTTGGCATCTGTAGCATTTACACACAAATTCTTCGTAATCTTATCTTATCTTGGGCCAGTATATTCCTTGCGTGATTGCACTGGGCTAATGATCTTCCTAAAACATGTACGCTACAGATACCTTCGTGAAGTTCTTTGATTTTGATCTGAGCTTGTTTTTGCAAGATGCATTCGATAAGTGGTCCCCAATGCGATATAAAATGTTATCTTGGACTGTGAATCTGGGGAACTTGGCCAAAAGTGATTGGGCTTCTT
Organism: Kingdonia uniflora; assembly: GCA_014058105.1. Lineage (NCBI taxonomy): Eukaryota > Viridiplantae > Streptophyta > Magnoliopsida > Ranunculales > Circaeasteraceae > Kingdonia > Kingdonia uniflora. Next base: position 439,932 of record JACGCM010000440.1, on the reverse strand, counting down.
CTTTGTTACTAGGGAAGATGTTGGAGTTAAGGTATGCATAGAATGACATTCGTCTGTCTTCAGGGTCTTCGTCTTCTGCAATGGTGATATTTACTATTAATAGTATATCGAGACTAGAATACTCGATGATTTTGATTTCTAAGGATCTTTTTTCACTATCCCCCAGCATGGTAGTGATGTAAGCTAATGCGTCGGCATGCCGATTTTCTTGTCGAGGTAAGTAAGAGATTGTTGCGCGTTTGAATTTGTTCATTTTTTCTTCGGCAGGGCTGCATAATCAACCATTTTTCCCATTGTGTGGAATGTCTTGTTGTAATGATTTGCCACGAGTAAAGAATCGACGTGGACTGCAAATTCTTCTGCCCCGAGTGTGAGTACGAGATCGAGATCGTATAGGATTCCTTCATATTCTATCTCATTATTGGTGGCATAGAAGTTTAGTTTGATAGCTTTCTTGATTTGATGATTGGAAGGTGTAACGAGGATGATGCCAATCGCTGATCCTTGTAGTCTTGCTAATCTGTCTGTAAAAAGTCACCAACCCTAGCTTTTGGACCATGCGTTTGGTTCTGCTATTGAGTCATCTATGAAGATTTCTTCGAGTTCTTCCCAATCGGGGTCTTCAACTAGAAAGTTTGTCCAAAGCCGCTGCTTGTCCCTTGACCAATATCTGAGGTTCAAATGAGATGCCGTATTCGCCAAGGAAAATTGACCATTGCTAGATTCTTTGAGATTTTTCTTTTTTGGATAGTACCAGTTTGGGGGGGGGGGGGTACTTGGTAATGATTTTGATGGGATGAGCTTGAATGTAGGGACGAAGTTTTTGAGAACTGTAGACCAAGGCGAGTAGGTTTTTTTTGTATCTTTTTTTTTGCAGGCATGAGTATTTAGCTTTTCTACTCCATCTTCTCGAATAAGGACGAAACTAATTGAGTCTTCAGTTGTGGATAAGTATATTGTAAGTGCTTTACCATCAACTGGAGTACTCATGATTGGAGGACCCCACATGTATCGTTTAAGATCCTGGTAGGCTAACTCACAGTCAGGAGTCCAAATGATTTTCTTGTACCGTTTGTTTGAAAGAGGAGTGAGATTACCACAAAGGAGGTAAAGAAGTTTGTGTAGATCAGATGACTTTGAGATGAATCTGCGAAGAGCGGCGATCGTGCCTGTGATGTTTTGGACATCTTTCTTCATTCGCGGAGATGGCATCGTGATAAGAGCTTTGATTTGCGCAGGATCAATTTCAATCCCTCTTTTGTTGACCAGGTATCCCCGAAATTTACCAGATGCGGCTCCAAATTGGCATTTCTCTGGGTTGAGTTTCATTTGGTATTTGCGAAGGTTATCGAAGATGGCTTGGAGGTTGCTGGAGTGATCTTCGCGTTTTAAGCTTTTTCAGATCATATCATCAATGTAGACTTCCATAATTGTGCCGAGATGATCTTTGAACATTTTAGTCATAAGTCTTTGGTAATTAGCTCCTGTATATTGAATGAACTTCAGTATATGAAAATTCTTTAGTGTAGGCATGACTTCGAGATGGGGGGAGATGGGGTTTGTCTCGATTATTTCAAGCGCAGATCTTCGGCCTGGGACATCAGAGTTTATGGCCTGGATCTTGTTATTTAGGTCATCCAAGGCTACGACTTGTGGAACAAAATCTCCCTGTCCTTCTGGTCCCGATCGATCTCTGATTGGTCTTCTTTCGGATGATGGGGGAATCTGATAATGTGTGCGTCAACTTCTTTAAGTTATCGATGCTGAAGATGTCAAACTAAAATGGTGAGAAGCCCTATTTAGATTCCCTGATCTGGATTGAGAAATTCGTAACTCGTCTTCTCTCGGTTGATCATCGCGCTGAATTACTCTTAATCTATGATTGCTTCATGCAAGTGGAGGTGACGTCTGGCGGCCAGTGAGTCAGTCTTGTGTCCTTCTCAGTCTTTCCATTTCTTTCTGATGTGTTTAATTCTGCTGATCTAAGGCTTTCCTTCGTTTGTTTCTTTCTGCTTGAAGAGCTTGAGCGTGGGCACGCTGATCTTCCAATCTTTAGGTTTTTTATGCAGCTATTTGTTTATGAAGTTTGACTACTGTATCGTGCAGATCGACTGTTCCTGGTATCGGATTAATTTCTTGGTCTCTTACGGTACTGGAATGGTTTCTTAGGTTTATGTTTGCCATCGAAAAGTTTTTAGACCAGTGGTGGTAAAGAAAAGTGTGGTATTTCCCATAGACGACGCCAATTGTAGTAGCGCAATTTTTAGAAGGAGAATCTTCACCAATACTATTTGTAAAAAAATTCAATAAGAGGTTAAACAAACAAGATTTTACGTGGAAAACTCAGTAAAAGCTAAGAAAAACCACAACCTCGTGGAGGATTTTGATGTAAAATATAGTAAGATGCTAGTTATTACAAGTTTTTAGAGTGATAGTAGGGTCAGGAAGTAAGGATAATAGAGTTGTGTATTCTTGGATCCTGAATCATCTATTCTCTGCCTGTATTTATTGTTGATACAGGCAATTTACAAAGAGATAGAAATAGTCTCCTATTCCAGGGGGAGTGGGTGATCTTTGCGGATCTCTAACAGCTCTTTCCTTGACCAGGCATAATGGTTACTTTTGATAGGTCGAGGACTTAAGGTACCTTCTCGAATGCTATCTATCTTCAATCATGTATGTCTTCGACTACACTATGTTATCTTACTCTTGTCGAATCTGGGGAATATGCTACTACAAGCTCCCCACCTTGGCAAAGCCGTAAACGATGAAATTGGTAAACTCCTTCGTGTAAGATTTATTCGAGAAGCCAAATCCAAAGTGGGCTTCTAACATTGTGATAGTCCCGAAGAAAAATGGAAAGATCAGGGATTGTGTTAACTTCACCGAACCCAATAAATTCACACCGAAGGACAGCTTTCCGCTACCACTGATCCCACAACTCCTCGACTTTATCGCAGGACACAAAGTTCTTTCCATGATGGATGCAGCCTCCGGCTACAATCAAGTTCCACTCGCTGAGGACGATCAAGAAAAAACAGCCTTCGTTGCTGAAAGAGGTCTCTACTGTTACACAGTGATGCCTTTCGGATTAAAGAATATAGAAGCTACTTACCAACGTCTTGTCACTAAAATGTTCAAAGGTCATCTTAGATAAATTATGTAAGTCTATATCGATGATATGATCAGCAAAAGCTTAAAGCGCGAAGATCATCTCAATAACCTCCAAACCATCTTCGATATCCTTCGCCAGTACCAGATGAAACTCAACCCCGAGAAATGCCAATTCGGTATTGTATATGGTAAGTTTCTGGGATACCTGATCAGCAAAAGAGGAATCAAAATCGATCCTGTACAAATCAAGGCACTTATCACAATGCAATCTCCGTGAACAAAGAAAGATGTCCAAAATTTTGTAGGCAAAATCGCTGCTCTTCACATATTTATTTCCAAGTCATCTGATTGATGCAAACTTCTTTACCTCCTTCTATGTAAAAATCCCACTATACTAAAAACAAAACAAGGAGATCATTTGGACTCCTGACTTTGAGTTAGCCTTCCAAGATTTTAAACGATACTTGGGGCATCCTCCTATAATGAGTGCTCCAGTTGATGGCGAAACACTTACAATGTGCTTATACACAACTGAAGATTCTATTAGTTTCATCCTTATTCGAGAAGATGACAACATAGAAAACTGATCTACTTCATCAGCAAGACCGTCATGCCTGCTGAAAAAAGATACACAACAATACAAAAGCAACTTCTCGCCTTAGTCTACAGCTCTCAAAAACTTCGACCATACTTTCATGCTCATCCCATCAAAATTATTACTATATACCCCCTCAAGCTGGTATTCTCCAAAAAAGAAAAATATTAAAGAATCCAACAATGGTCTATTTTCCTTGGCGAGTATGACATCTCCTTTGAGCCCTAGAAATATGTTAAAGAGCAAGTAGTTGCTAATTTCTTGGTAGACTTTCTAGTCGAAGACCCTGATTGGGAAGAACTCGAAGAAATATTCACAGATGACTCAATTGCTGAACCAGATGTATGGTCCCGAAGTACCGGATGATGACTTTTTATAGACGGATCAGCTGGACCATGAGGATCAGGAATTGGCATCGTTCTCGTTACACCTTCTAATCATCGTATCGAGAAAGCTATTAAACTCAACTTCTATGCCGCAAACAATAAGAATTAATATGAAGGTATCCTTCATGGACTCGATCTCGCACTCACCCTTGGCGCAGAAGATGTAGCAGCCTTCGTCGACTCTTTACTCGTGGCCAATCATTATAACAAAACGTTCTGCACAATAGGCAAAATGGTCGATTATGCGGCCCTGGTGAAATAAAAAATAAACAAATTCAAACAAGCATTAATCTCTTACTTACCTCGGCAAGAAAATCTTCATAACGACGTAATGACTTACATCACCACCATGCTAGGAGATAGTGAAAAATGATCTTTAGATATCGAAATCCTCAAACATTTGAGCCTCGATATACAGTCCACCATGTAAATTACTATTACTAAAAACAAAGACCCTGATGACTGGAGAAGATCGTTCTGTGCATACCTCAACTCCAACATCCTCCCGAGTAACAAAGAAGAAGCCCATTCACTTTTGACCAAATGCCACAGATTCACAGTTCAAGATAACGTCCTATATTGTATTACAGGAGGAGGACCCCTGATTGAATGCATCTCCCAAAATCAAGCTCAAGTCAAAATTAAAGAACTTCACAAAGGTATATGTGGCGCTCACATTTCAAGAAGATCATTAGCCCAATGGGCATTCACGCAAGGACTATACTGGCCCAGAATAAGATAGGACTGCAAATATTTTGTACAAAAATGCTACAAATGTGAAATCCACGCTCAAGAAATTAAAAGTTCTGCACTTGACTTGTACATCAGTAATATACTATGGCCATTCAAACGATAGGGAATCGACATCATTGGACCTTTCCATCTAGCATCGGGAAACTGAAGGCTCGTCCTTGTAGCCACTGACTACTTCATAAAATGGGTCGAAGTAGTTCCTCTAAGTCATACCGATTAAAATGAAGTGATCAAGTTCCTTTAGGGGCACATAATAACTAGGTTTGGCTGCCCACATATGATACGTTCCGACAACGGCAAGCAATTCATCAATGATAAAGTCCTCGATTTCTTCCACAAGTATAAAATTTAATTAACAACTTTCACACCATACTACTCTCAAGGCAACAGACAAGCTGAAGTCATCAATAAAAGCATCAAATCAGGTCTGCGCAAGCTCCTCGACGAAAAGAAAGGCAGATGGGTCGACGAACTACTCAGTGTTCTATGGGCGTATCGAACAACTCTCCAAATTTCTACTGGCTATACTTCATTTATGATGGCCGTCGATACTAAAGCGGTCATACCCTCAGACCTCGATCTTCCAAGTGCTCGAAGAAAATTTTCAGATGAAGATAGCGAGCTGGGTCTTCACTGCAACCTCAACTGAATAGAAGAAACCCCTTACAAAGCCATCACAAACTTGGGACAATACTACGACTTATAAAAAAGGGCTTACAATAAAATAGTTTAAAAGGGAAAGTTTGGTATTGGCGATCTTATCCTCCGACGAATCCAAGATAGTACTCGACCTAAGAATTATGGCAAATTGTCTGAAAATTGGGAAGGGCCCTACATTGTCAGCGGCAAAACAGATAATGAGACTTACTGGCTAATGACAGAAGATGAAGTCCAACTTGAATTACCATGGAACACTGCTCAACTGATTTTTTTTACAGATAACAACTGTAACACTTATCATCGATTCCAATAAAATCATCTTTACTATCTTTACTTGTTATCGATCCATACTTGACTAGTATGCATCAACCAACAATCATCTTTACTATATTTACTTGTTATTGATCCATACTTGATAAGTATGCATTAACCAATAATCATCTTTACTATATTTACATGTTCTTGATCCATACTTGATAAGTATGCATCAACCAACAATCATCTTTACTATCTTTACTTGTTCTCGATTCATACTTGATAAGTATGCATCAACCAACAATCATCTTTACTATATTTACTTGTTCTCGATCCATACTTGACAAGTATGCATCAACCAACAATCATCTTTACTATCTTTACTTGTTCTCGATCCATACTTGATAAGTATGCATCCGGACTATCATTCTATTTTATGCGAACATTATCCAATCATGGGATATTCTACTCCACATTCCTTACTTATCAAAAAAATATAACTGTTGGGTTTCTTTTCGAATCTAAATCCAGATATCCCACGGAGGATACACATCTGGTAATCCTTTACATTCCTTGCCATTTCATGGCCATCGTTTACTTATATCACGCCAACATGCGTTCCTTCCTTATCTGCTACAAGTTACAATCACATTCTACAAATATCATTCTTGTCGAATTTAAAACTTAGCATAATTTACAAAATATATGCATCCCATATTTTCAAAAACCGTTCTTCGAAAACTAATATTCATCATTCAAAGTATCGCATAATTACCATTGCTAAGGTCCCATTGACCACTTTTACATTTTTGATCAAACCATCATAATGTTTGCACAAAAGCATTTACACTACAGAAGAAGACACGACGTTGTCAACCTTTGTTATCCCCTCAGGAGCAAACACTGTCAATAATTTTGCAGGATGCACCCCATGAGATTCTATCATCCCTACATCATCAACGACTTCTGTTCCACTAGGAACTTTGGGAATTTCTGGAACATCGTCCTCTGGATCTGAATCTTCGAATACCACACCAACAGACTTGGTCAACCCCTTATAATAATCCATCCTTACCTCCAGCGCCTCATACTAACCTACATAGTGAGCCCTCACCTTCTTACAGGTATCTAACTTACTCTGCTATCAGATGATCCCTCACCTCATCTAAAATCTTGCCATATTCCATCTCCATCGCCTTTCGCGCATCACCAGTCCACTCCCTTACATCTTTCTCAAAGTTTGTTCTAAGCAACGCAAAGGCCTCATCTTTTTTCTTTTCCCACGTTTTCTTCGCTTCACAAAGAATAACGTCCCTCACCTTTCGAGCCTCCAACTTGTAAGTATTCAACGTTGCATTCAACTCCTTATCTTCGATTAACGCCTCTTTCTCCCTCGTCAAATCTTTCTCTATGTTTTTATATGCCAGTACTTGATTTGCAAGGTCACTACTACCAACAATGCGATCTTTCGCCTCCGTCAACAACTTCTTAATCTGCATTACATTCATAAATTGAGTATTCGAATGACATACCAGTTTCTTACCTTTGACATGTTGCGGTGTCCCTCGCTGAGAAATGTCATCAAGCTCTCAGCCCCCACTTGACAATCATCAACTTCAGCCTGCAACACGTTCGTCCCCGACATATAAGAATCCATCATCCTTTGAACTTCAGCCTCAGACTCTTCGACGAATTTGTTCTTCGATGACTCTTTACTCCCTTTCTTCTTCGAGAGTACACTTATCGCACCCTGTGGCAGACGCCCATCCGGCACAGCTGCTGGATCTAAAATCTTCACCTCCTCCTCAGTTGTCGACCGTCGAGTATTCCTCTTATGAGGAAGTAAAGGAGACACAACTTGGCTCGCTAGTCTTTTCTTCTTACTTTTTCCCAATGTTTCTACAAATATCGAGTCTATCTCCGTATCAGTCATGTACCCAGCCAAGAAAGCATTTTCCAATGGCAGACTAGCCTCTGCAACCCTCTTATTTTTTGCCAACATCTTACCGCCGATGACATACACTTCCAAACCTTTTTCCCTTGACCTCTTTAAGCCGGCCTCTTGAAAAAGAGTACTCACGCGATCCTGGTCAATGACGAGATTGTCGATCCTACCAAAGAATCCCTTTCTGATCTTGTACAATTCCTCTTTTACTTCCAACTTCCTTTCGACCTCCTTCAAGGCTGCACATAAATGAAATACAGTTACAAACAATTCACATCACATTCAACACTTCAAATATCAATATTTAAATTACCTAACCACAACCTAAGTGAAAAGTCTTTCTCTTTAAGAGCTCCTCAGGGTCTTTCTTGTCAAACTCATAATTCCCTAACATGAGTAAACACTCATTGTTGTATCGCCCACCTATTTACACCATGTCATAGAACAATGGCCTTTTCAAAAACCTAGCCAAGTTGTGATAGCCTACTTTCTTCGGGTTCATCTTAAGTGTGTAGTACACACATAAATCATCAACAGTGATCAACTCTTCCCCCCTTGAGTTAAATCGACTGTTTATTACCCCACATACCCAAAACAGGTTTTATACATTTGGATTGAACTGACCAGGTACTACATCGAAGAAGTTTATCAACTTCTTCTTGTCAGCTCGAAGGGGAAGCTTCAACCTCTTTTTAATTTGTTCTCATTGTACGAGAATCCCTCCCAAGGGTACTTCCTGGATAATCATATCATATTGGTACTCCTCTAACCTGATATCTCCAGGAATACGATACTTCTTCTTGAAACTTAATATCTCCTTCATCTTTGGACCCTCTCCATAGCAAGTTTCCTCACCCTCCTCCACATCGTCTTCCCTACCCCCATTACCTTCTCGATCACTAGCATGTGGCTCGTGGTCCAAATTTGTATCGGTAGCCTCCTCATCTTACACTTTGAAAATCCTAGGTGTTACCCTAAACTGGTCCACACCATCTAAGCCAGCACTACTCGACCCAACCCTATATTTTCTTCCCAACTGTTATGCATAGATAAATACATCAATCATCAGAGGCTCTACATCTTGAAGATTCTCGTATATATCTTTATCATCAAATTTAGTTGGTTCAGCCATTTTAAAGAACCTGAAAATCATATTCCATTTTTTACAACAATTAGTATTTATCATATCTGATACATATATATGTTCATATGTTCATATTTACATATGTTTTTGAGTCTAATTTCCAACATACCATTCTCACATTACTATTTGCTACTATCATTTCTGTCGGTTACACTTGCTACTATCAGTTCTCGATAAGATTTTACTACTTATTCCTCAAGTCTTAAAAACATCGACTAATTTACTAATTGACATTTATGTCGATTTTCATGTACTCAGGAGTTCTCGAAGTAAACTTCTCTTATTTCCCGCCAAAACTACTATACTATAAAAAGCCAAATTATGGGATATCACCTTCTCCAGTATAAAATATGGCATTTTCGACAATATCGCTAAAATCTAAACCAATTCCCTACGGTCGCGGCATACTCACCGCGATGCCAAACAATCCCTCTCTCTACTACTCGCCACCAATTCATCACATCTCTCTCACCTAAACAGCTTTATAAACTATCATGACTACATTGCCTTTGAAAAAACACCATTCATGATCACCATTCAACCTTTGTCATCCAAACCCTAAACACAGTCGAATCTCAAATAGCTTCCACTCCATCTAACCCTCGACAAATTCCTTCTACCAATAACCTACACATATCTACATCTACTACTACTTACAAACAAACCATCCATAAACATACAAAATCAACACAGTTACTAACCTTCTAATCGTGCTGCTTCGTTATCCCTTTGTTTCACCCGCTTTGCTCTCTCGATCAGAACAATGATCTCTTCCTTCCCAATTGTTGACAATAAATCTAATGAAGATCATAAATAATTTGTACTTGAGATTTTTTTTTTCAGAGTTTATAAAATGTGAACAGTCGCTCACTACTGAGCTATTTATAGACCCCATGCGACTATTCATCGCACCGCTTCGCGACCGTTCGAGTAATCGAGCATAACGCCTTAAACGTCTTTTCTCGAAGTTTTTGACTCTTCGCCTTCCCAAAGCCAACAAACCTCTATATTATTGCTCCAATCCTTCCATATCTTAAAGAATTTCTTCTGACATATTCATATTCAACAGAGCACAACCTTTCTTATCACAAAGATATTGTACATCATCTTCCTTATACTTTAAAATTTTACCTACAAGACCATACCTCGCCATGTTTAATCTTTTCATTACCTCCACATATCGTACCTTATTTAGAATCCCTATATCTATGGCACATCTTCATCAATCCAATCAATTTTCGAAATTTCATTCTACATTACAAACACAACGAGTAACACATTACTACATTCCACAATTTTACTAAGTCCAAAATATATTCGAAAACAATTTAATATAACAAAACATCGACAACTTTATTCTGACATCAAATTCTATTATCATATCATTTTCAAAAGCAAGTCGACCATTACATTTACTACATCTACAAATTCAATTCACAAACTCCTAACTGCAGCAGCATCTTCTTTCCTAATCAACATCTTCGTACGAGTATATGCATGTAACTCATAAATTCAGGAGGACTCCAGAATTGTAGTTGACAGCAAAACTAAAAATCCTCTTCACCATCCTTCGCCTCTACCTCGCTAATCCCTTCATAATCTGGCTCAACGGGATCTTCCATGTGCATGTTAACATTCCAATTTCCAAAATATCGACTGTATAATTCCCAATACTTAACTTTGACACGGCTGAATACCTCATTTCGAACTTGAGATCTCGTCTTCACCATCTCTTCAACACACAACTCTCGAATTACAACATCTCAGGGATACTTATAGTCCTCCAAAGTCAACACCAGCACAACAAACATTTAATTTACCTTAGAACTTTACTTTTTCAGCAGTCAAATCAATCATCCTTGAAATCTATTCATTGCCCCACTAAGTCAACTATACTTCAAGTTATTCGATAACTTGTATATTAACAGAAGCACATATATACTTGACAAATCAAAAAATAATATAGGAGACGTCGAAGCAAAAAAAATTATTCATTGAAGTAACAGTTACATATTACATTCGACAATTCCCTCCTTCGTTTACATTACATCCAAATTGCACTGCTCTCTTTACATTTGACCTCAAAGACTAATTGCTTTGTGCATCTTTTTACCAGGATCTGACATTACGGCTTCTTTTCACCAGAATCTGACATTATCTCTGGAAACAGGGCCAACTATATCCTAAGAAGCTCAATGAATCTCAGGTCAGGGAACTTCCAAATAGTGCTGCTCTATACGGCAACAAAAAATTGCAAAAAGCCTCCTTCGTTCGACAAGATCCTTGGATGCCCAACCAGCCTTCACATCCACCTTTTCAATATTAACAGTACCCCCATACCCCAATACTGTGATCATCCTCTAAACTTCCACCAACGCCAACTGAGCCCAACCCAAACAAATACCCCACATGAATACACACTCTGATCTACCTCCCCCAACTCCCCCCAGCTTGATAACACCGATTACAAAACTATAAAGAGAATCCTTGGCATAACATTTTACCTCAGTTTGGCCTTCCCTAATCTTATATTCATCCTTAGGCGACTCGCTACGCCACACTTGGGGTGGCATCCTTACAATCTACCACTACCAAACCCCTATTCATACCGTCCTTTTATACCTCGCTTAAATTTTCCAAGTCTAATGTACCGCATTAATTGCTCCTCAGGAACGACATGACCAAGTTCACTTCACTTTGACCTCGGAAATGACAACATGCAATCTTTCTTAGACATTTGGCAACCTTTTCAAATTCCAACTTCTTCTTGACACAACCACAAGTACTTATGTCGTGAATGGGGTGATTGTAGTAGCACATTTCCTAGATTTGGCAAGGATCAGCCGGCATAATATAGTCGAAGATAGTCAACATTTACATAGACGAAGATAGGCAACAGCCTAGAAGTTACCAGAAGTCCTCAACCTACCAAAAGTAGCCGTTGTGCCTGGTAAATAAAGTAGTTAAAGATCCGTGAAGTTTGCTCACTCTCCCTGAAATTGGAGACTATGTTTTTTTTTGTAAAACTGCATGTATTTACTATAAATACAGGTAGATAATAGATTATTTAGATCTGCAACCATGCAACATTTTATTTCCTTACCCTACAGTCACTCAAAAACTTGTAATAACTAGCAACATATTGGATTTTGCATCAAAAGCCTCCTCGAGGTCGTGGTTTTTCTCAACCTTTACTGAGTTTTTTTACGTAAAATCTCATTTGTTTAGCTTATTATTACACCTTTCTTATAAAAAGTATTGGCGAAGATTATCCATCCGAAAAGCACGTCATTACAGTAACACTTGAAATACAGTAAATATATTTGAAGTTAGGTAATGGTACAATATTATTATACCCCTAGACTCTATAATAGATGTTATGACTGAATATATTAGCCATTACGGCAACGTAAGATGTTTTACGGTGACGTAAGTCTACTTACGTTATCGTATTATAGTCATACGGTAATTGATATTTTTATTAAGTGGGTACGTAGCTGATAAGATACGGCTAAATATATTAATATGTTTGGCGTAACTTAACTTACGTTTTTGTATATTGTACATTGCGGTTCCTAACTTTGGCCAATTGTAATTCTCAGAATGACAACGCTAATGTTTATGCTCATAAAGATTATGCCGCTCTGGGAATGTCACCAGGATATGATGGTTAAGAAGATTATCCCTACTTTGAAAGGGACTACAATATTGGCGATGAAGGTAACGAGGTGGCTGATCTCGATGTCATTGAGGTGGTTGATCTTAGCGCCAATGAGGTGATGTTATACCTTGTGTTCATGTTCTCGTACATGACGACTCAGGACATGAGGATGACAATCTTAAACATGAGGATGAAAATCTTGATGGGGCTATTGCCCAATATTCATACCCTAACCCATTTTCAAAGATTGTTTGCAATTTTACGAAGGACTTTTCGACATATAAGGTATATCTTGCTTCTTAATCGAATAATCATTGTAAATTACTAATGTTATTTGCCAAGTCCATATATTTTTTGAACATGTATTCCCCACTCGAGAAACAGTTCATAAATGGGTCCTTGAGGTTTCTTGGTCGAAAGGGCCTTCCAGACCCACAAGAAAATCCAACCAATCTGTAAAAGATAAGAAAGATAGAATGATAATGGGGTGCTTTATAGGTAGAAAATTTCATGACCGTAGCGCGTAGAAAAGTCTAGATGTTATTGTTGAGAGAACAAAAATCTCAATAAGAAAGCCGAGAAGTAAAATAAAACTGTGCAATTGCCCTTTTCAGGTGAGATGTTACGCATTGACTAAAGCGGAAGATTCTCTTTGGGTAGTTAAGGTCTATTGTGGGGGCCACAATCATCCACCTTTAGAAAAACTAGATGGCATTTCATATCTCTCAAAGCTTAATCTTGTAGAGGTAAGGTTAGTTACTCATCTGTATCTAAACAATTCTTTGTTGCAGATGATTTTGAAGGCCAACAAGGAAGAATTTCCTAGTAACGTAAGGAAAAGGCAAATAATATACAATATAATAAAGAAGTTGAACAAGTTAGAGTTACATGAAAGGAACCAAATGTAGCAATTATTCATAAAATGCACTCATAACCAATATCAATTGTATTCTACCCAGGAAAGATTCAATAGGGACGACGTTGTGAAAGATATACAATATTCTCATCCATATAGGACCCAATAATTACCACAGTGTTTTCCTATAGTTTTCTTGATGGACTGTACATACAAGACAAATAATCGAATGAGGTCGATGTTTGAGGTTATTGGCATCATCTCAACTAGTAAAACATTTCTTGCATGTGTGACCTACTTTAAACAAGAGGATGAAAATACTTATATTTGGGCTTTGTGAAAGTTTAAGGAAATCTTTGGTGATTGCAATGTGGAGGTTATGGTTATGGATAATGAGCAAGCTCTTGTAAATACGATAAATCTAGGTTTTCCCAAAATGCAACACATCTTATGTAGTTGGCACATAGAAAAAAATATGTTGGGGCGTACAAGAAAAAAAATGGGTGATCGTTCAGACGGTATTATGAGATCTTTATAAACCATACATGCATCAAGAAATCTATAGGATTTGGAAACGAATACGACCGCCCTTGAGACAGATTTTGAAGACTGCCCTTCATATGTCAAATACGTAAAATATGTATTAGTGAAATATAATGAGAAGTTTGTTCTGTTATGGGTAAATAAAATGAACCACCGTGGGAATACCACAACCTAGAGCGCTGAGGGTCGACATTCAAGGTTGAAGATTCACATTCGGTATTCTGACAAAGATTATGATAACACATAGAAGGTGGTTCATAGTATGCTCCAAGATATCACCATTGTGAAACAAGCATCGCTCAATACAAGTTTATATAGTTGGTCACATACATATCCGATATCGTTGTTTATATAGTTGAGAGGTCTTATTTCTCATTGGGAGTGTGATATTATTTATAAATAATGGGATTCCTTATTCATGTGCGATTTAATAAAAATTGTGGACATACTGAACGAATAACACATGGGCTTCCTTGTTCATATGAGATTTGCACATGCATCAGTAGTAGGTCAGGGTTCCATTCATATATATGTAATTGATCATTTGGTTTGAAGAAAACTTCCTGATGACCTAAACTTTATGCCAAAGGAGATTGATATTAAAGCCTTGCTTAAGGTATTTCTTGAGAAATTTAAAGCGTCTAGTAAAGATAGAACAACTTTTCGAACATTCCCAGTTACTGTTGATCACGAGTTCTCTGGAGAAATTCAGGATGCATGGCTCATACCTCAATGACTTATGGATTACAATGGCCTTTGCAATTTGTCTATGGCTTTTGAACTCGAGAAATAAAATCAGATTCGATAAAAGGAAGTAGTCTATTAGAGAGATACAAAATAAGGTTCTAGGAGACATATCCTATAGTGCCAAACTATCTTTAATTAACATGTACAACACAACCTTTAAACTACTGGTGGTAAAAGTGCTATCGGTTAACTGTAAAATGGGGAACGCTCCATCCATTGGTAGCTGCGGATGGACTCTGCCGAACATCGGAGAAGTTAAACTGTGTTGTAATGGCTCAGCTTTGGGTAACCCTGGACTGTCTGGGATTGGAGTTGTATATAGAGACTGGGAGGGAAGAATTTTTGGCGCACTCAGTAAAGTAATGGGTTCCACCACTAACTACCTGGCAGAAGTTCAAGTTATCGTCGACGGGGTGGAAAAAACAATACATAGAGGATGGACAACTTTGTGGATTGTGTCGGACTCCTCGGAAAATATCAAAGCTTTTATTTCAAGTAAGATACCATGGAAGTTCCAAAGCAAGTCGAGGAACCTACTCACATCAATACAAGAAATCTGCTTCAACTCAATATGGAGAGAAGCAAATTTCTTGGCATACACCACAGCTAAAAGAGGATCCAGAGCTGACCTACCTTTTGAGGAATGGGTTGAGGGAAGACTGGATTTTCTGACATGAATTGAAGGCCCTCATTCTGAGTACTTCCATTTTAGCTTAAACTGATTTTATATTTGAATAACACTTCTCTTGTCCGAATACAACATTTCCTAAGTGATTTTATTTGAATAGAAGTTTTTCTATTCGAATACACTCTTTCCTGAGTGATTGTATTCGAAAAGAGTTTTCTCTATTTGAATATATTCTTGACTGCATGTTTTTATTCTAATAGAATCCTTCTCTATTCGAATACATTCTTGACTGACTATTTTTATTCGAATATAATCTTCTCTGTTCGAATACATTTAAGTCTTTGTTGTTTTATTCGAACAGGGCTTATTTTAGCTTCTTTTTTACACTTTTAAGGGAAGTTTTGTCCTTGTTCTATAATTACCTTGTACTTATGATCCCGCTTATATAAAATTCTATACTTTTTGTAAAAAAAAATAAAAAATGATCATGAGTTCTGAGGCTACTTCCTTATTACTACTGGCTGTATTGTCTAGTACACGTTGAAGGGAAAAATCTATGTCTTAAATATCTGTAAAAGAGAAAGCGATGGATAAATCGACACCTAAGATTCATTGTTCTTGTAAGGTCTAACTAATTGATCTACTCAGGAGTCCAAATAAAAAATAGAAGTCTGTAACTAGGGTAAGGGCTTATTTCCACTATTGGCCTCACAAGGATAAAATATCGACCTCTGTGGAAACAACTCAATCTCATAGTCACGATGTCATTTAAGGAAGCCGTTACAAGACAGAAGAGTTACTCATGCCGTTACAAAATCATTATGAAGACTCATAAAAACCTCGTTGCAATGTTTATCATTAAAAGATATAACGGTCATAAAATAATCATATTATAAGACCTATAAATAGGACCAGAGAACTGTAGATTAAAGGGAGAAAGAATTTCATCTACACAAGATTTTCTACTCATAAACTCCATACAGAACTACTCAGAGAATTTTTTGTAATAGTTAGTCACTATCAATAAATATCTCTAATTTTAAATCCTCCAGAGAGGTTGTGGTTTTTAACCTATTAAGAGGTTTTCCACGCTAAATTATGTGCTAGTGATTACTTATTTCTTGCTAGCGTTCTGATCGTATTTGGTGTGAGATATTAAGATTGAGGTACAAAATTAGGCTCTTACATTTGGCGCCGTCAATGGGAACACAAACGACTAGCCACAATACTTAGAAATATAGAGCTAAATTTTCAGAATGCCGACCCCAAGCCAGAACCCTCCAAATGGCCAGAATGGAGGCGCAAACATGATGACAGAGTTACGCGCCACTCTGAACTCTGAGATAGAAAGGAGAACAATTCAAGGACAGTAATTGGCGAACGTGCACGAAGCATTGAGAATTCTCTAAGGATAACAGATGACGACACAGAAAAACAAGGAGGCGCTGCCAACTACATTGAGAGATCTAACTTGAGAATAGTTAAGACGTCTCAGAGGTAACAGCCATTGAGTCAACATTCGACCTGATCATAACCATTGCCAGCATGAGGTTATACTGATACCAAACACTCAGGAAGAAGTTTACAAAATGCCTGCCAACCTCAGATAATTGGAGGATCCTTAAAGAGGAAAAACTCGAATCCCCGTGCGCGAACGCCTTAGCAAAGGAAGTGGAGATCACAGCCCCCGAGAAGGACAAATTCAACACGAAACAGTCACAACTCGACAGTTCATCACTTAAGAGCATGAAGACAAACACATCAAAGAATTACTGGAGGCCCAAGCACATACAGGGAGGAGCATCTTCAGCAGATTACAAAAGAGTCTGATCGCACAAGTTCTACTGGACGGAGAAGTTTTAGCCAGTTTTCACATGCCAAAAATCTGAAAGTATAAAGGAATCGATCCCGTAAAACACATTCAAGAATTCCAAAATGCGTCAGGTCTACATTCTACATCAAATCATATCCTGTGTCGCCTCTTCCCTACCAGTCTCCAAGGCGTACCTTTACAATGGTTCCACTCGCTAAAGGAAGGATCAATTCATACTTTCTAACAGCTATGAAAACTCTTCGTCAATAATCACTAGGCCAAAATGAGTAAAAAACGACAGGGCATGTCAGTCGTTATTTTGCTAAAGTGACTTCCATTTTAGTCAAAAAAAGCGTCGTTCTTTTTGCAGTAGTTTTATGTTTTTGACTTGAAATACGTCGTAATATTACAACTGTAATCCACGTCGTAATATCTGTCATTTTTAGTTAAAATTGTGACACATTTATGAGTCTTTTTATGCGTCGCGAAAAATATACACAAGTATCAGTCGTTATTTTCGTCGTATTTGTTCCATTTTCCGATTTATTTATCCGTTGTTTTATGCATCGCAATTTTACGACGCCAAATTCTTCTAATTTGTCATAATTTTAAAAAAGTTCGACATACAAACCAGTCATGCTATCTATCACGCAAAAACATTGACGTATTAGACACAATTATTGACGATGATTTTAGTCGCTTCTCGCAATTATAAATTTCAAAATTTTATTAAATAATTTTAGTTTACTTAAAGAGTCTTTCCTATACTTTTACAATTAGAACTAGATGGATTTGAACCATCATTGTCTCATGTTCATGAGAGTTCTTGCCATTTAGAGCTTATAGTTCTATCAATAAATATGCATAAAAAGATAATATGTATAATAGTAGCAATTGTGGGGATATATTATTATGGGAAAAAAGTTACTATATTCATTTGTGTCTATGTTAAAAGATGACTTGCAATTTAAATAAAAGAAATCTGCGGCTGGATAATATACAAGAAGGACCTCTGACCAATTTCCAAATCCCGCGAAGCCCTCAGAGCTAAAGAATATGCGACTGGATAGTGTACAAGGTGGAAAATACACAAACCCGTGCAAGCTAATAACACAAGAAAAGTCGTGAACACGAAAGCTTCGAACAAAACATGCTCTGGATGAGATAAAACTGACAGCCCAAGCAAAGTATCCCTTAAAGGAAAATAACCAGAGACCAATGATATTAAAAACAAAACCCTTCTCTGTAATCCCTTGTTGATAACCGAGTATGCTATTCGTCTTCCCAGCCATAACAAATATACAATTAAGAGTACGGCAAAAATTCTTCGGAGAATCGTACTTAGCAAAGGGTAGGTGCAAAGGGCTATATTATCGGTATCATTTTCAATCTTGAAAGCTGAGTTAGTGAAATAATGTGGCATCTTCCATGAACAACTATTCATTAAGTAGGTATTAATTACCATTATCTATATACATGGTATAATTCTCTTGGGTAGGGTATAAATATAGTAAAAATGTAAGGAGATGAAAGAATAAGAGAGAAAATAAAACAACTTTACAACAGTTGAAGAACCCGCAAGGGCAGAAGTATCCAGCTTTGAATCACTATACTTGAAATAGTATATATCTATAAACTAGCGAAAAAGGAATCTACGTAAGAGAATACTACAATTTAACCCCTGATTGCCTGGATCGCCGATACTGACGAGATCGACCATGGCACCTCATAACCCATTTATTATTTTTAAGGATATATATGTAACATTTCCTTTAATGTGAATAATTTATTATTCTTAATGATCGATCATGCCCGGATAACCGGTACTGATAAGATCGACCTCAACGTCGTGGATTATGACACACAAACCCCCTTTAAAATTGTGCAGCATTGACATTTATTATGCAATTAAGTCCAAAAGGAAAACAATGCTTGATCAAGAAAGGATATAAACCTGCAATGGACTCCAAGCATGCAGCGGTAACAAGACAACCTTTCATGTTTAGCATAACAAGCTTATGCAAACCTGTAAATTAAATGAAGCCTAAGTTTCATGATAGCAAAATAATAATAATAATAATAAAAAGATATATTAATCATGCAAAGATATGACAGATTATAGTGAAAGAAGCATAAAGTACCTTTCAAATAAGATACTCCTAGGTCCATAACCTTGCTGCAGGAAATCTGCAACTCTTTCAAATTTGTAATCCCTGAAATAAAATTAAATGAGTAACTTTCAAGTCTAAACTACCAAAATAAGTTAACCACTACTAACCACTTGGGAAGCCTGCTATCTCTGAGGATAGGATTTTTCAATTTCTCAATCTCCTCCTCCCATTGCTTGTAATCTGACCAAATTCCAAAGAAAGTAAAATTATTATTTCCAAGGAGAGATGATAATTATGACCTATTTTTTATAAGAACCTTCAAAATTTTGAGACACCTTGGATTGACAACTGGATTTAAATTACTACTTTGGCCATGTTTAACTATAGTAACGACGGTAAGACATGCATGTTATGCCATCAAATACTTAATGGGAACCATGGTAGATTGACAGAGATACGTACTCATCAGTGCGTCATGCGTCATGATGCCTAAAATAAACCTTCAAACAATACATTGCATATACTAACAAATATTTTATATTGGCCTCTTATTTTGATATATGAGCTTTGGGCATAGAACAGAAGGGAGGATGTGTAAGGCCAATACATTTTGGCCTAAAATGAAGGGGCCCAAAATGTATAAGCCTATAAAATTAAGGGCGCCTAAAGTTGTTGCAGTTGTAGTTCCAGTTGTAGTTGCAGTTGTAGTTGCAATTGTTTAGAATGTGGGGCCTGAACCAGACTCATAGGTTCAATTTCAACCCCTTACTTTTGTGAGAGCCCATTTTGGAACTCTCTTTAGGCCCATAAACCTCAGGCCGGCCCTGGAAAAGACAAAAACCTAACTAGGCGGAGTTCAGTTCTTGCTTCCAAATTTTATTTTATCAGAAGGCAAATTTAATCACGAGAATAATGATGGATGACTAACGTATTTGCATAGGTTACTAACAGGAAAAAAATAGAGGAAAACTCGGGATCTCAAATAGGTGAAACAAACATCTGCTCGAGTATCAATCCCCATGTTTACACCAGGTAAATACAAGCTTAAATATCAATTTCAGAGTGGAAGGAGGGGCAGTGAATGGGACGATTAACATATCGACTCATAGAATATGGATAGAGAAGGACAATATTATTAATAAATATCTCAGAGGCACATTCAAGAAGGAGCTCCCAGTGGTGGTTTGCAGTTATGAGGATAGAGAAGGATAGTGAATGGAACGATTAACAGATCGACTTATGGAATAAGGATAGAGAGGGAAAATATTATTAAAAAATAACTTAGAGGCACATTCAAAAAGCAGCACCCAGGTGGTTGTTTGCAGTTATGTGTCGCGGATTTCATTTTTTTCACTTCAAAAGGCAGGAAAATTTAACCCAAAAACAATACAATACAAAAAAGATGCTTCGACTCACTAGGAAGCTCTCTTGCATGAAAGACAGAAGACTGCGTCGAACTCCCTGTTTTGGCTAAGAAATTAGCGATCCCGATACCTTTTCTAGATTTGCAGGCGGCAGAAAGCTGCACTCCCTTCTAAACCACACAAATTGATCTGAAGAAAGACAGAGAGACCATGAGGCAAGGTTGTCCTTGTCATATTATTGTGGTATCAGTTGGAAACCAATTCAATGAAAATAAAAGTTATGATGTTGCAATACATCACTTTAGTACTTCAAGAAAACCACTCCACCATGACCCACCGCACTTCAATTGAACTTCCTCAACAATACCAAAACTGAAGATCTAGATATATGATCGCAAATATTGGTGCAAAGGGGATGAACCCTTTTAGAATCCAAAGCTCAGTCGGATCTTTTAATCTAAGCCATCACCCCGGTTATCTTTAAGACAATCCTGGGATGAACTTTATGATCCCAGCAATTTGGCTCATCCAAGACCTCTGCATTACTCAAAAGACAAGAGGGGCGTCGAGGAATGGGCTGTTTTTCCCCAGAAGATCCCTGTATTTGGCAAGCCTAGTTGATATTACCACTACGAAGAGAACTCTTTTCTTTCGTTTTAATTTTTTATAAATAGCTCCTACCTGCAAAAATGCTTTTCTTTCCTTTTATAAATAATTCCTACCTGAAAAGCACCTACCTGGATTGGTATACCAGCCACCCGCAGCCAACATCGATATCTAGACACACAGATTGTTTCTTTATAGTCAAGATCGTTGCAACTGCTTCAAGCCAAAAGAATCCCATAGTGTTAACCATCATATCCAAACAGCTATGTCCACTTAATTCTTATTGAAAATACGATACAAATCCTCCCTAGCTGGATTGACACGGCAATGAGATCTCAAAGCACCCCTCGCATAGCAACACCTTAACTTTCACTATAGAGTTCCAGTCTTCAAGAAACTAGAATATTTGTAGGAATCAGTTAGTAGCATAACCAATCAATAAACTCATGGCCTTGTCTCCTTATGAGAATCTAGGACATTTTTACAACAAATACTTGGAGTCGTGTACAACCACATTCTCTGATCATTAGAAGTATAAATTATCTTTTCCTAGAAACGATATTCTTTCAGGCAAGAGGGATCTAATGTTCAATCTTTCAGAAACCATACATCCTGAGCAACCTCAAAGTCAAGAAGATCCTGAAGGCAGCTCTGTGAAACAACCAACTAGAAATAATCTAAGACAAACGCTGACAAATACGTTTTTTTTAAGGAGTTCAGAATATATAATAATCACCCAAACGAAAGTTTTCAGAAATAGAATGCACGATACTGCCAATGGGAATAGAGAAATCAATAAAAAACTGAAAGGCAACACATTGTTACATAAACATACTGGATGCACAGTAAATACAGCTACATTTCTGCTTTGCGCAGTCAAAAATCCCCAAGTAATGTTTGCCAATACACAATAAAGTTGTTTTACAAAGAAAAAATACTACTTTTTCATAAAGTTCAATTTGTTTACTTTATATTTTTAACTTTTTGCTCTATTCGTTCTTCTTCACGGATGCTCAAAGGCCCAAACAACTTCATTTGAAAGTCACCAGCCAGCCCCCCCCCCCTCCTTACAAACAATGAAAAATGAAACTTACTCTTAATAAGTTATACCTTCCCTATGTCCTCCCCACCATTCTACATTCTCACATAAAACACCTCGTATCCTTTCTACAATATCTGATACTTTGCCATTACTACTTGGCGGGATTCAGCATGGTACATTAGGCGATTACTACTTGGCACGTCCATTATTGTGAGTAATGAAATTACTCATTAAGGAATTTGATTTGCAAACTTAATTTACCAATGAAATCACATATCTTCTCCATTCTCACATTCATACTAAACTTCATACATATAACTATTAACCAATTCTAAGCAAACTTGTTTAACTATCGCCAAATCTAACTTTACAACTCATAAACTAAAGTGAGCCCTAGAACTCAGATCATACTCATAACCACAAATAAACACAAAAAACTTGAATTTTCTCATTAAACTCATTAATTATGCAAATAAGAAGCAAATACTTGATAAAACCCAAACAAAACCAGAAACTACAATGATACCTGAGTATGAAACCCTAAATTATCCAAATTCGAAGTCCTTTCTGGTTCAAGCCCTAGTTTCTCTCATCAGGAGGTGAGAGAAACCCAAATCCAACAAATTTCACAAAACCGAAGCTCTCGGTGAAGTGAACCTATATCTGCAAAGCTCTCGGTGAATTTATTGAATGACTGAATCAGAATAATCATAATGGGTTTCATGATCTCGGTCAGTTGTTGAATGAATCAAAAGTTTGGGACTTGTGCAATTCTTCTTTTAGGGTTTCTGGAGAGAAGAGAAAGATTGAGATTGTAGAGAGATGTGTGGTGGAATTAGTAGGATCGTGGAAAGATGATGTATTAAAGGGAGATAAGGAGGAACAACAGTCTCTAAAGTCAAAATTGAATTGTTTTCTTGACTACAGGAGGAGTCAATTTTTTTAAGCCGAAAATAATTGAGGAAAAGTAAAAAATGACAGTGGTTCTAAAATAACGATTGTTAATGGAAGTCATATTGTTACAACAAAGCAACCAAGTCGTAAATCTACCTCCAAAAGTGTCATTATTTACAGTTTTTGGCCTAGTGAATTATTCATAAAACAGAGACAAAGAAGAACATTTGTATTCTCTTTTATCCTTAAACAAATGCCAGGAGAAAATCTAGAAACATTCACCAATAAATTCTTAAATTTGGCAAGAATGGTGGATAACCTCGACCAGGAAATTATGGTTTCAGCCTTTACCAATGTTCTACTTATGGAAAGCCAAGCAAAAGAACACCTCATCCTGAACAAACCCGTCACCCTAGATGACATGATCGACAAAGTCAACAGTTATGTCGACCTCGGAAGGATGATGTCCGAAAGACAAAAACCACATAAGATAATCCTTACGACAAAATGGTAAATTACAGATCGAGAACTACCCGAACATTGTTTGTGAGGTTAAATGTAAAGGAGATCGACCCCGAAAAGGTAGCAACCTTCCAAAACCATATCTTCCAAAGTTAACCACCACGTTGGCCAACATATATCCTACGCTTCAAAAAGACAAATTCTTTCAGAACGCCCAACCTCTCTAGCTCATTGAAGGAAGGCTTCACTGCATACACCGTAAAGATTAACACCACGATACTAAATATTGTTTTGCTCTACAGAGACTCCTGGGGTATATTCTTAAGGATGGCAGACTACAAGAGTTTATCGTTAACCAGGAAAGTTACAGACTTACTACTGATGCCATCCTGGTCGAAGGAGAAGCAGAGGAGAAACATTTATACCATGTTCGCCTCAGCCACAAAGTCAATAGATCGGTAAGATTCAAAAGACGTTGCCTCCTCCAATGTCATAACCTGTCTATAGTTGACAAGGAGGCTCATTTACTTCCAAAGTCCAAAGTCCAGTAAAGTCCACATGGGGATCTCCTTTAAAGATTGTAATATGGGCCACGTGAGATTCCCTCATCATGATATCATGTTAAAAAAATGAGACATGTGGTTTTACACACAATGATAGTAGATACTGGGAAAAGTATTGAGTTACTATTCAAAGCATAATCGACTAGACAGGCCTAATAGATAAAATCGAAGCTAGCGATATCAAAATCACGAGTTTCAATGGGTCTAAGGAAGAATGTGTAAGCAAGATTGTGCTCCCCATTAGAGCAAGACCAATAACTATCAACCTAATATTTTATGTTATAAATGCAAAATCACGTTATTTAGGAATAATGGGACGATGTTGGTTGCACAATATGAGGGCGATATCGTCGACCTATCACTTAGTATTACAATTCAAATGGAATGGCGAGATATATGAGATCAAAGGCATCCTCAAGCTCACTCACGGTTGTGAGAACACAGTTGTTATCATGGCAGAACCTTCTGAAGAACATGCCACATAACAATTACAAAACATTGCGCCCACGGTAGACCAAGCACCAAACGCAAAAATTATAGAATACGTTGAGATCGATGGGGATAAGAGAGGCACATATATTGGAACTCTTCTTCCCACCACGAAACACAATGCTCTTATTTAATTCCTGACTAACAACATGAGTGATGTGTTCACATGGACATTTCATGAAATGTCAAGGGTTAACCCCTCTTTGGTTTGCCATAAACTTTACTTAAAAGATAAGGTCAAGGCAGTCAAACAAAAACAAAAAAAACTAGCTCCTCTATTCAGAGAGGAAGTAAATAAGGAGATTGACAAGCTTATCGAGGTAGGTTTCATCCAAAAGGTGAATTACCCTGATTGGATCTCTAAGATCAGAGTATGCATGGATTTTACTAAATTAAATAAGTACCCACCAAAGATAGCTTTCCCCTTCCCATCATTAAGCATCTGCTCGATTCAACCACTGGACACGAACTGTTATCCATGATGGATGCCGCTTCAGGATATAATCCAATACCCCTTTTGCCCAAAGATCAAGAAAAAACCGAACTCATCACAGAGTATGGTTTATACTACTTCAAAGTCATGCCGTTCGGGCTCAAGAATGCAGGAACAACTTATCAAAGATTGATGATATAGATGTTCAAAAACCTTCTTGGAAAAATGATGAAAGTCTACATTGATAATATACTGTGTAAAAGTTTTAAAAAGGAAAATCATATCGCAGATCTTTACACTACTTTCGAAATTCTTCGATTATATAAGATAAAGCTGAACACTGAGTAATGTTAGTTCGGGGTCCAATCAGGGAAGTTTTTATGACATTTGATTAGAAAGAATGGAATTGAAGCTGATCCAGTTTGTATTTAAGCCCTATTATCTATGCCTTCGCCTAAGACGAAGAAAGGCATTCAAAAATTGGCTTGTAAAATAGTAGTAATAAATTAATTTATATAAAATTCTTCAGACCGTTATAGATGGTTATTTGACCTACTACGAGAAAGAATAATAAAAGGGAAAAGCCAAAAGAATCCTAAGGTCGAGTGGGATGCCGAATGTGAAACAACATTTCAGGAACTGAAAAACTACCTGGGCAAGCCACCAATATTGAGTACCCCCATAGAAGGTGAAGATCTTACAACATTCCTCGCAGTTACAGAAAACTCATTAAGTTTGGTACTCATTCGACTCGATGATAAAATAGAAAAACTGGTATATTTCATCAGCAAGACTCTCACCCCAGCTGAGACACGATACACCAAGATCAAGAAATTACTCCTCACCCTCGTGCATAGTTCCATGAAACTAAAGCAATATATTTAAGCTCATTTGATTTGTATAATGACAAATTACCCCCGGCAGGAGGTCTTGTCCAAAAAAGAAAAATCTTAACGAGTATAATAATGGTCAGTCAGTTTGGGAGAGTACGATATTCGTTTTAAACCAAGACATTCAGAAAAGAGTCAAGCAGTCACATATTTCTTGGCAGATTTTCCCATTGATGACCCTAATTGGGAAGAAGAAGACATCGATCTCATGGAAGAACAATTCAAAGAAAAATTGGACTGGATATCAAAAAAAGGTTGGTAACTTTTAATTGATGGGTCCAATAGGCTCTCGGATCGGCATCGTTCTTGTCACACCCTCTAATGAAAAAATCAAGAAATTAGTCTTACTCGATTTTGAGGCCAGCAACAATAAAGCCGAATACGAAGCACTAATCCATGAGAAGGACATGGTACTAGAGCTCAGAGTGACCAAATTCTTCATTTACACAGATTCCCTATTAATCGTGAGCCATTATACGGAGAAATATAAGAAAAATGGTAGGATGGTGGGCTAAGCCGTAGCAGTGGCCGACAGGATGAGCAGATTCAAAATGGCAACTATCGAATACTTACCTCAAGGAAAAAATAGACACACATATTCCTTTGCTTACCTTGCTAGATTCCTTGACACCGAAACTTGGTATCTACAGATCAAGGTAGTATCTACCCCCAGTATTAACATCGTCCAGTCGAACGCCATTAATACTAGGGGTGATAACGAAATAGAATCCGATTGGAGGTGACCCTTTCTCACATATATTGGACCAGACAATAAGTTTGGTAATGCACTCCCCGATTATCCAAATGAAAGACGACTATTGATCGACAATGCATAGCGATATACTGTCAGTGATAAATTCCTCTGCAAAAAATCAATTACAGGACCATATCTTAAATGTTTGTCCGATAAAGAAGCCCTCGATTTTCTACACCACCTGTATGAGGGCACATGTAGGTCACATGGGGCAGAACATTCCTTGGAATATTGGGCTATTACGCACGGAACTTTTTGGCCAAAAATGAGAGCTCAAGCTATCGGGTATGCTATTAAATGCGATGTTTATCACCGACATGGACCTAAAATTCGAGCTCCGGCTTTGAAACTCCATTCTAGTAGAGTATGTTGGCCATTTAAAATATGTGCTCTCGATCTCGTTGGAGAGTTCCCAAATTCACTTGGTAAATAGAGACATCTCTTGGTCGCAACTGACTACTTCACCAAATAGGTCGAAGTAGTCCCTTTATGTCAAACACGAGTGGACAAAGTCATCAAGTTCATATGGGAGAACATTATCTTTAGATTCGAATACCCCTATCTCATCAAAATTAATAATAGACCATAATTCATGGGGGCCAAAATGGTTTGTTTCTCAATAAATATAATATCATTCACTCTCCTTCCAATCCATATTACATATATGGAAACTGGCCAAAATTACCAACTACACAATAGTCGACAGGATAAAAAAGTGTTTAACAAAAAAAAGGGAAATTGGGTCTTAGAGTTACCTCATGTACTGTGGGCATATCAAATAACACTGCGAGTATCCACAGGATGTACACCTTTTTTGCTAGCCTAAAAAAACAAAAATAGTCATCCCAACACAGTATCATCACCCGGTACATAATTACAAAATGACAGATGATAACAATGAATTTTAGTTACATGGAATATGAACTGGATATAAGAAATAAGAGCTCAAACAATTACGAACTTGAGAAGGTATTACCAGGTATTGGCGAAATCCTATAATAAAAAGGTTTAACATAGACGGGTTTGTAATGGCATGTTTTTCAGGAGGATAACCTTTGCCAATACTTTTAGTAAGGATGGTGTAATAATAAGCTTAAACGAATAAGATTTTACGTAGAAACTCAGTAATGGCTGAGAAAAACCACGTCCTCGAGGAGGATTTTGATGTAAAATCTAATAGTTTGCTAGTTATTATAATTTATTGAGTGATAGTACAGTAAGGGAGAATGAATAGTCAAATTGCGGATCTGAATAATCTATTCTCTACCTATATTTATAGTAGATACAAGCAGTTTTTAAAAAAAAAAACAGTTTCCTATTTCGGGGAAGTGGACGAATTTTGTGGATCTGCAACGACTCTTTCTTGACCAAATACAATGACTACTTTCAGTAGGTCAAGGACTTGTGGTTCTAGACGTGACATCTTCTCGAATGCTAGGCTGGCTTCAACTATGTTATGCTGGCTTATCCTTGTCGAATCTGGAAAATATGCTACTACAGTCGCCCCATTCTCTACATAAGTACTTGTGGTTGTATCGAGAAGAAATTGGAAGCTGAAGAGGTTATCAAATGTTACACAAGCCTTCGTTTTATTATTTTTGGGGTCAAAGTCAAGTAAATCTGGTCATATTTTATTCAAGGAGCATTTAATGCGAAACATTAGACTTTATAACTGGAAGTGGAGGTTATAAATAGATGGTTAAAGAAGGATTTGTTTGGTGGTTGATTGGGAAAGATGTCGCCCCAGGCATGACGTAGCATGTGGCCTGAGCTTGTAGACGGTGACCGTGATGACTATACATAGGCAAAGTTTGGTTGTAAGTCTTTGTTGTTTAATCATGTACCGGTGGTCATCATGATGTAGAGAATTGAGGGAGGTAAAGTTAAAGAACATTTTTACGTGGGGTATCCATTGGAGCTAGTATCAGTTGCTGTTGCAGAAGGTATTGGAGTTCATCAAATATTTAGAAAAGAGGATACTACTCATATTGAAGATGATGATGCGAAGGCTGGCTTGGCGTCTTGTGGATCTTGTTGACCCAAAGAACTTCTTATAATTTTTTGTTACTATCATTCTGCACAGACAGTTCTTTTTAGAAGTTCCCTGAACTGAGATTCATTAAGTTTCTTAGGATATCGTTGCCCTTTTTACCAGAGCTAATGTTAGATTCTGGTGAAATGAAGCACATATCACTTAGTCGTTCATGTTGAATAACAGATTAAAATGTAGCTGGATGTAATGTAATCGAAGAAGTAAATTGTCGAATATAAAATGTAACGGATTGTTTATGAATAAACTGTGTGCTTTGATATTTAATGTATCCGCAAGTTGCGATATCGAAGTTTAAAATAAACAAGTAATCAAATTATTTGATGTCGGGATAGATTGTGCTGAATGTATATGAATCTTGAGTTTAATAAATTTCGAAGTGTAGATTTTGTGTGGGGACGAGAACGGATTTCGAGGATAATTAATTTGACTATGATTTGAAAGTTTCAATGAAAAATGAATATTGGATTTGATTGACTTACGATTTTGTACTTGGAAAATTTGGGATTGTGTTTTGAGGAAATGATGAAGACTATGGTGAAAGTTCGTAAAGAATTGTTCAATCGCGTTCAGGTAAAGTATTGGGAAATGGTGAGGTGATACTTTGGAAACCGGTGTGCCAATTTTTGAGTAAAAGTGCCAGTGGAACCGATTTATGAAGGGATGAGTGAGGCAGAGACCAAGGATGCGGAAGAAGAGTTTCAGTTTCATTGCCAAGTTGAATTTTTAAGTTCTTCGGAGCGTGTAAGTAGTATATGTACTCGTGCTAAACTATTGGTTATGGAGGAGGATGCTGTTTCTACCCAGAATTGTTGAAGACATTTTTTTTTGTTAAGCAGGGTAATGTAATGACCGAATAAGCGTTGTACTGTGAAATAGAAAGATGTTAGTTTGTCAGAATTTTTTTGCCGATGCTTGAAGTGATAAATGTTTTTCAAATATATTATGACGTGTGTGACTGCATGAAATTTACTTACACAATATAGCATGCCGGTAATTGAATTTGCCGAATAAAATTTGAAATTTGAATTTTGTGTGGAAGATCTTCTTAAGAATATAGGAAAATTGTAAATAAGGTAAAATGTGTGTGGTTAATGATAGAATTTAAATGGCGAGGTGTACTCATGTGAGAGATATTTTTAAGTATAAGAAAATGGATGTATAACATCCTTGTCATAAAATAGGTTGTACTTTGTCGAGTATGGATATATCATTGGATGTTCAAAGAGATATAGAAGGGTTGGAGCAGCAGTGCATGGGTTTGTTGGCTTTTAGAAGGCGAAGAATTAAGGACTTCGAGAAAAGACGGGTAAGGTGTTATGCTTGAGTACTTGAATGGTCGTAAAGTGGTGCAATGGACAGTCACGTGGGGTTTATAAATAGCCCCGTGGTAGGTAACTTTTTACATTTCCCAAATTTTGAAAAAATTCCTTCAAGTGCTAATTCCTTGTGTTTGTCACTAGAATCATTATCAACAATTGGGAAGGAGGAGATAAGTGTTTTAATTGAGAGGGCAAAGCGTGCTAAGCAGAGGGATACCGAGGTAGCGTGAATTCAAGGTTAGTGGTTTTATTGTATTTTGTTGATATTCTTAGATTCTGTTGAGACCCTTTGTAGATTTAGGCATGTAAGTGATAGTATAAGAATTTGATTGCATTTAAATGGTTGCAGGGTAAGTAATTAAGGAAATATTGCAGTATAGTTTTTTGTAAATTGGTTGTGATATGGAGTGTTTATGGTGGTTTGATTGTAGTATTACTCTTGAAAATGTTTTTAAGGGTGTTGGAGAGAGAGAGGTTGTTAAAAATGGGTGGTGATTATTAAAGAGAGTGATTAGTGGGTGTCGCTATCTTTACGGCACGACTGTGGAAGAATTTTCCAAGTTTGGGAGGAGTTCGGTAATGGATTGCCGAATTATGTGTGATGTGGCCGGATTTTACTCCAGAGAAGGTGGATAACCATATTTTTTTGAATTCAATTCGTTTTGGCGGGAAACTGGCGAAGTGTATTCGAGAAGTTTGAGGTTCCTAAATTTTGAGAAAAATCATTAGTATAGTAATCGATGTTAGCACTTAGAAAAAGTACTAAGTATTTATTGTTTCGAGAACTGAATGTAGTAACTGTTTGTGCATATAGTAATGATATTTTTCAGATAGTAATGATAATAATTAATAAGAGAATGATGTGTTAGAGATTGAACTTGACAATTATATGAATATTAGCATATGAACATATATAATATTTCAGATATGGGAGATACTAATTGTTAAAAAACGGAATCTAATTTTCAGGTTCATAAAAAATTGTTGAACCTATCAATATCGATGATAATGAAATCTTCAGGAACTTGGTAGATGTAGAGCCACTTTTAATCGATGTGATAGCATGTGTCCAAAATTTGGGCAGTAGTTATAGGGTAGGGTCGAGTAGTGCAGATGTGGCTAGTGTCGACTACTTTATGGTGGCACCCCAGCTTATAGATGTTTCTGATGAGGAGGGTGCGGAAACAGATATGGCTCACGAGCTATAGGCTAGTGATCGAGAAGGTAGTAGGAGTGGGGAGGAAGATGTTGAGGAGGGGTAGGAGGCTTGTTATAGGGGGGGCCCAAAGATAAAAAGAGATATTGAGTTTTAAGAAGATGTATGGTATTCTTCAAGATATTATGCTAGAGGAATATCAGTATGATATGACTGATCAGGAAATATCTTTGGGTAGGATTCTCGTTCCTTGAGAAGAAATTAAAAAGGGTTTAAGCTCCCTCTCCGAGCTGATCAGAAGAAGCTATTAAATTTCTTTGACGTGGCTCCTGATCAGTTCAACCCAAATGTTTATGACATTTTTCGTGTATGTGGGGTGTTAAATAGTCAATTAAAGGTAAGGGGTGAAGAGTTGATCACAGTGGATGATCTATGTGTGTACTACATACTCAAACAAAGCCCTCAGATGCTAGGATATCGATACTTGGCGAGGCTTTTGAAGAGACCATTATTTTTATGACATGGTATCAACAGGAGAGCGGTATAGTGATGAGTATCTTCTTATTTTGGGAAATTATAAGTTCGACAAGAAAGATCCAGGGGAGCCCTTGAAAAGAAAAACTTTCCATCTGGGTGTTTGGTTAGGTAACGTAATTGTTGAAGTTTTGGTTTTATTTATTGTCAAAATTGTTGTGTAACTGGTGTTTTGTGTTTGTACAACTTTGAAGAAGATTGATAGGAACTCAGAACTACAAGAGAAACTGTACAATATCAGAAGGGGTTTCTATGGTAAGATCGACAATCTTGTCATCGACCAAGAGAAAATGGGTACTCTGTTTCAAGAGACAGGCTTAGAGAGGTCGAGGGCTAAAGGGGTAGAGGTTCTAGTAATTGACGAAAAGATGTCTGCAAGGAGCAAACAAGCTACAAAGGTGAGCTTGCCTTTAGATAATCCCTCACTAGCTGTGTATACAATGGACTCTGTAACGACTAAGAGAGATTTGATGTTCACAAAAATTTTGGGGAAGGGAAAAAAGAAAAGGGCGGTTAATCAAGTTATTGCTCCTTTGCTACCCCCGAAGAGGATATCTCGAAGGTCAACCATAGAGGAAGGGGCCAAAGTCGAGATACCAATTGTTGTGCATGATGGGTGACCTCCACTCGCTTCGACGAGCATGTTGCCGAAGAAGGTATCTTCGAAATTGTCGAAGAAGAAATTCGTCGAGGATTCGAAGACTGAGGTCCAAGAGGCCATGAATGTATGTGTCTGGGACCTATGTGTTGGAGGCGGAAGTTGATGACTATTTAGTTAGGGCAGAGAGTTTGATCACTTTTCTTAGCGGGGGCCACCGAAACATGTCGAAGGTGAGAAATTTTTTGCCTTGCTTTGATTAAAGAATTTGGTATGTCATTCGAATACTTATTTTATGAATGTAATGCAGATCAAAAAGTTGTTGACTGAGGCCAATGGTCGCATTGTTGGTGGTGGCACTTTGGCAAATCAGCTTGTTGTTTACAAGAATATCGACAAGGATTTGATGAAGGAGAAAAAGGATATGATCGAGGAAAAGAAGAAGCTAGATGCGAAGCTGAATAGGTACAAGCTAGATGTTGGGAAGACGAAGGAGGTTGCCATTCATGATGCGAAGAAAGCTTGGGACAAGCAGGTCGAGGAGATGAGGTTCGACCTGGCAAAGGATAAAGATGATGTTTTGGCCTTGCTAAGAACAAATTTCGAGAAGGATGTATAGGATCAGGTCAATGATGCTCAAAGGTCGATAGAGGTGGAGCCTGGTAAAATTTTGGAGGAGGTAAGGGTCGAACTTATGCGAGAAAGTCATGATGCGTGTAAGAAGGTGAGGGCCAATTATGGAGGCCAATTCGAGGTGATGAAGTAGAGGAAAAATCATTACAAAGGATTGGTCGTTACTAGGAATTTGGATTTTGATGATTCAAATGTGGAAGACAAAGTTTCGGAAACCTCTGAGGTTCCTAGTAGGACGGAGGATGTCGAGGATCCTGTGATGATGATTTTCGGGGGTTTTAATCATAAGGAAATAGTGGATGAGTTCGCTCCAGGTGGTTTTGTGAAGGTTGATGATGTAGTGTCTCCCCCTGCAGAGTAAATCATTATTATAAAAAACTTTTGTTTTTGATGAGAGATGTAAAAATGGTCGATGGGACAGAAACAATATTTAACTATGTTTCTTGAATGTTGATGTGCTTGTTTGTCGAAGATTTATATGAAAGTAATTTATGCATAATTTTTGTTAAATTTATGCTTAGTGTTGATATTCGATAAGATTGATATTTGTGAAATGTGATTGTAGATAGTAGCAGAGTATTGCTGTGAAGCAAGTATTCGTGATGAGTGAAAGATGGCCATGTAATGGCAAGTATCGGGAATGATTACCAGATCTGAATCCTCAATGGGGTATCTATGTTTGGATTGAAAAGAACAAAGCATGACATGTTTTGTTCGATAAGTAATGAATGCAAACAAGATCCTGTAATTGAATAATGTTTGTCGAATAATTGAATGTTAGTTTTGACGCATACTTGTCAAGTATGAATCGAGATTAAGTAAGGATTGTAAAGATAGTAAAGATGATTGTTATTTTGGATGCATACTGATAAAGTATGGATTGAGACTAAATAAAGATAGTAAATATGTAATTGAAAGTAAATATAGTTGTATTGGCGTCGTCGAAAGTTGTTACAATTGTCATCTGTAAAACATTTTCAGTTGGGCTATATTCCATGAATATTTGAGCTGTATTTCATCTTCAGTCATTAGCCAGTAAGTCCCGCTATCGATTTTATCACTGATAATATATGGTCCTTCCTAGTTTTCTGACAATTTGCCGAAATTCTTAGGTTGAGTACTATCCTAAATTCGTTGAAGGACAAGGTATCCAATGCTAAATTTTAGCTTTCAAAATTTTGTGTTGTAAGCTTTCTTGAGTGTGTCATGGTACCATCCTAAGTTTACAATGGACTTATTATTCGATCCAGTTGGGGTTGCAGAGGAGACCAAGCTTATTGTCCTTATTTGTGATTTTTCTTCAACCACTCAGTAGATCGAGGTCTGAAGATATAATAGCTTCGGTGCCGAAGGATATCATAAATGGAGTACTGACTGTGAATGTTCGAGGAGTTGCCCAGTATGCTAACTCTTAGTAATTTATCGACCCATCTGCCTTTCTTCTCATCGAGGCATTTGTGTAGTCCTGATTTGATGCTTTTATTGATGGCATCAGCTTGTCCGTTACCCTGAGGGAAGTATGGTGTCGAAGTAGATAGTTAAATTTTGTATCTATGGAGGAAATTAAGAACTTTGCTACTGATGAATTGTTTGTCGTTATTGGATCGTATCATGTGTGGGCAGCCAAATTTGGTTATGATGTGCTCCCAAAGAAACTTAATGACTTCATTTTCGTTAGTGTGACAAAGAGGAACTGCTTCGACCCATTTGGTGAAGTAGTATGTGGCCACAAGAACAAATTTGTAATTTCCTGATGCTGGGTGGAAAGGTCCAATGATATTGATCCCCCATCTTTTGAATAGCCATAGGACATTGCTTATGTGCAAGTTGAGTACTAGGCTTTTGATGTCTTGAGCGTGGATTTTTCATTTGTAACATCTGCGAATAGACTCTTCTCAGTCTTGTCGTATCTTCGACAAATATTGCAGTAGCCTACTCGCAGCCTTCTAGCTCTAGTCGAATACTCGAAGGCTACATCAAAGCCTACCTGATGACCCGAAGCCTAATAAACTCATAATCAAGCCCTCTGAGACCATAGGAACACTCGACTGAGAACAGGCTTCAACCATGATCGTACGTGGTTGAAGGAAAACATGTCAGACAGCCAACTCACCAGACAGAACGGCGAAGCATGCCGCTCGACAACTACAGTGTCAGATCCAACAACCATAGTGTTAGAACCAACAATGGCTACAGTGACAGATCTGATAGTTACGGTGTCAGAACAGACTCCGGGTACAAGTCAGTTGTACGGAGGATACTCTTACAATTTGACCTCCCATGTGACTCAGCCTATCCTATGTTCTATAAATAAGAGGGAGGGGGAATTATGGAGGGGTTAGAAAAATTCTCCCCACATACCTTAAATTTTACCTTCGAATACCCTGTAATCATTTTGTACTCAAAACTTTGACTACTCTATCTTTATATCAGTACTCTTAAAAATCCTCGTCAGAGGTCGTGGAGTGACCCATTCTAAGCCTCCACGCAAGTATATTGTCAGTAAATTAGTGTTATTGTTGACTATATGCATGCATCCTTTGATTGAAGATAATATTTGTAGTGTAAGACTCAACTTCCTTTCACACGAAATTAGGCCCCTACATTTGGCACCGTCTGTGCCTTCCCACCCTACCAACCTCCCCCTACAATTTCCAGCTTTTTCCCATTTCTTGATACCCACCTACAATGGCCCCTACCCTCCGCTTTACATCAACCCATGCCGGCAACTCCGCCGACGGAGTGGCCACCCAGCTTGCCCTTCTGACATAGCAATTCGCTTAAGTCGGGGAATGTCATAGAAGCCAATTACACTAGGAGCACGAAGAGCGCAGACAAGAGGTCAAATCCGAACGGCAACGCCGTTTGGACAACGTCGACAGACAGTATCTTACCCTTGACGATCTGCGTAACACAGTTTGCGAATTGCAACGTTATCAGCCTCGAGACGTTCCCCTGCCATCTCGAGTACCCGCCCCATCGCGTGTCTCTGCCCCCGCCAGACTAGGGCCCCACCCACATCTTGACGTACCCCCAACCCATCTTGGAGCTGAGGGTGTTCCCCCCACAGTCCTCCCTACTGGCTCAATTCACCTTGGCATGCACCTCACGGAGGATTCATCCGATTCTACCCTTCAAACTACCAGACAATCTCGATGCCGCCCTGCTCGAGAACGACTCGGAGAGTGTAACACTTAAGCTTATACTCTACGACCGACCACCTATTGTGCCAGTTATTTCCTACCGGCCTAACAGATGTCCTCTTAGATGGTATCATAGTCTCCCCAACAGCTCCATCTGAAGCTTCGAGCATTTATCTAACCTTTTCATCGCCCAATTCGCCTCCAACAAGGACCATGAAGTCTGGGTCGATAACCTCTTCAATTTCAAAAAATCCCCCAGTAAAACCCTTAAGACCTTTACCAAGAGGTTCCTCGACGAGTTGCGCAAGATCAAAAACCTCGACTGCGCGAATGGCGTCCTCACTTTTTCCAATACGCTTCCAGATAATAGCCGCGTCAAGGAGTACATCATACTCCACAAACCTCAAACTCTCAAGGAGATGTAATCCAAAGTAAATGGATATATTGACCTCGAGCGCCTCCGCGAGTCCAATCGCCAGGCGTAACCTTCTTCTACCAATCAACAGACCAAACCTCGACAGGGGCAACCTTCTACACCTTTGATCGCTCCTGTCTCACAGGGGACAGAGAGCCGCAAACGCCCCCATACTAACGACACTACCAAATCCCGCAAAAAACGGCCGAAGCCGATCTTACCCAAGCTTACTGCTCCTATCAATACTCTTCTACCACATATCTAGGCGTACCCCATATGGCGTACCCATTTCCCTATCGAGGTCAAATAAGGCGAACCTTATTGCCATAACCATAAGTGTAACTGCTGCCACACCAACAAATGCTTCGCCCAGCAACGCTTTCTTAAAATAATCCTTAAAGCAGGTCGTCTACATAAGTATGTTATTGACCTCCCTAGTTACCTCGATGGGTCGTACCTCAACCCTCAACTCGCCCCTGTTGCCGACCCAGCTGAGGTTCACATCTACTAGGTTCATTTCATTAAGGTCAATAATATCGACAGCGGTCATTCTAAAAGCAAACACAAGCATTTTGATGAATGTTGCAAACTTACTTACTAAAAGAAGTTACCCACCCTCCTGCCATAATCAAGTCAATATACCCGACCCGAGGGTATTTCATTTATCGACTGCGATATGTCGCATGTTCATTTTCCCCATTCTAACCCATTAGTCATTATGATTAAGGCCGAACACCTCGTCCTCCACACCATACTTATCGATACGGGAAGCACAGCTGATGTACTTTTCCTTCAAACCATCCAAGCCATGACCAAAACAGACCTCATCACTATCACCAATGTTAAACTGGAAGGTTTTAACGAGGATACCGAAGTCGTTGTTGGTCAAATTAGTCTTCCAGTAACTACCGGCCTAGTCACACTCTAAACCAATTTTCTTGTCATCGACAAGAAATCTGAATATCTTGGTATCCTTGGGCGCGACAGGCTCCACTCCATGCGCGCCATACCTTCGACTTACCATCAGACCCATCATTTTACTACCCCCTGTGGTACATGGAACCTGAAAGGCTCCCAATACCTCGCCCGCTTATGTGAACATCCTTAGATCGATTAGACCCAAAAACTTATCAAACAACCATAGCAATCAATGCCTCTTTTGACCCCCATACCCGCGACACCAGCTACCACACCTATCAAACCCACTGTCTATATTGAACTCGACAGTCCTGGTCAAGGTACGTTCATTGATTCCTTTCTAGATGAGGCTGAGTGCCTCAAACTCATCGACTTCCTTTGAGCCAACAAAGACATCTTCACATGGACGTTTTAGGAGATGCCCAGTGTCGACCGCAGTTTAGCATGTCATTGCCTCGACATCATCCCTCACGCTGCAGCAGTAAAGTAGAAGAAGCGTACTTTGGCCCCACGACATTGAGAAGCTGTAAACCTCGAGGTCGACAAGCTCATAACCACGGGATTCATCAGAAAAATCAAGTACGCTGACTGGATATCCAACATTGTTACAGTTCTTAAAAAGAATGGCAAGATCGGAATTTGCGTCGACTTCATAGACTTCAACAAATACACACCAAAGGACAACTTCCCCTTCTTAATCATTTCAGTCCTCCTAGATGCCACTGCTGGACATGAGCAATTATCGATGATGGATGCGGCTTCGGGTTACAATCAGGTACCCCTCCTCCCTTAGGATTAGCTTAAAACTTCTTTTATTACTGAGCAAGGCCCTTACTGTTTTAAGGTCATGCCCTTCGGCCTTAAAAATGTGGGCGCCGCTTACTAACACCTTATTATAACTATGTTTAAACCCTTACTTGGCAAGATGGTCGAAGTTTACATCGACGACACGTTATGCAGGAGCCTCCAAAAATAGACCCACATCCAGGACCTAACCGAAGTCTTCTCGATACTTTGAACATACAGCATGAAACTCAACCCAGATAAATGTCAGTTTAGTGTTTCGTCCGGCAAATTTTTAGGCCACCTCATCAGTAAATGAGGTATCAAGATCGACCCTACTCATATCCGAGCCCTCATCGACATTCCTTCTCCTCGAACCAAAAAAGATGTCCAAAAGGTAGCTGGCAAGATAGCGGCCTTGAACCGCTTTATTTTGAAATCCTCAGACCGTTGTGTTTGGCTCTTCTCACTCTTACGCGATCAAGGCATCCACATGGCCAAAAAGAAAAATAACCCTGAGATTAATTGGACACCCAACTGCGAACAGGCTTTTCTCGAACTTAAAACATACCTTGGTCGACCACCCATCATCAGTACGCCTATCGAAGGTGAAATGCTTTCTTTATACCTCACGGTCACCGATACTTCTATCAGTTCAATCCTTATTCGAAACCCGTATACTTTATCAGCAAAACCCTGACACCTGAAGAAACTAGATACACGAAACTTGAGCATTTATTCCTCACCCTTGTCTACACTTCTCGAAAACTTAAACCATATTTTCAAGCTCACCCTATTTATGTTATCACAAGTTACCCTCTTCGAGAAGCACTTAGTAAAAAGGACAAATCTAGATGGGTACAGCAGTGGTCTATTTATCTTGCCGAACATGATATCACATTTGAGAAGCAGGTATCCCAAAAAGGCCAAGCAGTTGCTGATTTCCTCACGGACTTCCCAGTCAAAGATGTTAATTGGGAGGAATACGAAGATGACCTACCAGAAGACCATCCCAAAAAAAACTGACCAATGGACCCTAACACAGGCTTGCACCTCTTCACGGATGGATCCGTTGGACCTAACGGTTAGGGGATCGGTATCGTCCTGGTTACACCCACCAATGATCGAATTGAAAAGGCAGTCAAGTTAAACTTTGAATGCTCCAACAACAAGGCTGAATACAAAGCCTTGATCCATGGCCTCGACCTCGTACTCGATCTTGGTATCCCCAAACTGGCATTTTTACAAATTCCTAACTTGTTCAGAGATAATACACCAGTAAAAATTAGGCCATCGGTCGCATGGCTGAGTATGCTACTTTCGTCTGCCAGTGCATGGATCGTTTTCTTGAAAAATCTTATATTATTCACTACCCCTGAGGCGAAAATAGACATACAGATAACCTCGCCTATACACCAGCTATGCTAGGCCAGTCCGAATCTTGAACTCTCCATATCGAAGTACTCGAACGCCCAAGTATCGACCATATGGAAGTCAATGCCATCAATACTGGGGGCGAGAGTCTCGATCTAGACGACTGGAGAATACCATTTCTTGCCTACTTTAACAGTTCTACCCTACAAGAAGACCCTAAAGCCAAATGGTCATTATTAGAGAACTGCTGCAGATACACCATTTTCAAAGGAAAATTATGTCGTAAATCCCTAAATGGCATCCTCCTTCAATGCATATCTCAAAATAAAGCCTCTAAAATTCTTGCCGAACTCCACGAAGGTACCTACGGTGCTCACACTGCTGGTCGGTCTATGGCCCTTCGAGCCATCTCCCAAGGTCTATTATGGCCCAATATGAAGAAGCAAGCCAAGGAGTACGCCAAACACTG
Source organism: Kingdonia uniflora (assembly GCA_014058105.1). Lineage (NCBI taxonomy): Eukaryota > Viridiplantae > Streptophyta > Magnoliopsida > Ranunculales > Circaeasteraceae > Kingdonia > Kingdonia uniflora. The sequence goes on along the minus strand of JACGCM010000440.1, from coordinate 399,829 downwards.
TGAAAAATGCCAATGTCACCCCATAAAATTCATAGCCCTTCACAAAACCTCCATTTTAGTCAAGTCTCTTAGTCTTTCAAGCACTAGGCTATCGACCTTGTGGGTCCTTTTCCTAAAGAATCGGATAGTCACAAAATATTCTTGTGGCAACAGATTACTTTACCAAATGGGTTGAAGCTGCGCCCTTATATCGAACTAGAGAAGAAGAAGTCATCAAATTTATATAGCAGAACATTATTACATGCTTTGGATTCCCTAATATGATTCGATGTGACAATGGTCCACAAATTGTTGGGAACAAAGTCAGAAATTACCTCAAGAAGTACAACATCATTATCTCCCCCTCAACACCTTACTACCCCCAAGGGAATGGTCAGGTCGAAACAATTAATAAAATAATAGTCGACGGTCTCAAGAAGCGTGTCGATACAAAAAAAGGATGATGGGTTCAAGAACTATAACATGTCATCTGGGCCTATCGAACAATACCACGAAAGGCGACGGGCTGCACACCTTTCCTTTTAGCCTATGGTACCGAAGCAGTGCTACCCACACAATTTAAAGTGCCCACAAGCGAGCCTAACCTCCCAGACGAAGATAATGAGCTTGAACTTAAATGTAATATGGTGTGGATCGATGAAACCAGAGACCGAGCCATCACTAACCTCGGCCGATATCATCTCTCCCTCCAAAAGCTATACAATAAGAGAGTTCGACCACGCAGTTTCAACATTGGAGATCTTGTACTTTGATGCGTCACACAATCCTCAAAGTCTCGAAATGCCGGCAAGCTAGCCGATCTTGGGAATGACCTGATGTCGTGTACGAGAAAATCGATAAGGGTTCATATTACCTGATGGCAGAAGACGAAGAGCCTCTACCTAATCCATGGAATTCAATGCAACTAGTATCATACATAAGGTTATAGGCTCCTCCTTGTCCACCTGATGTAAATACAAAATAATCAATAAAAATTTTATTTTCTCGGAACTTCGCACCATGTCTTCTAGTAAATCTTTCAAGTCTCCAAAATTTGAGCAAACTCGAGGGGCATGAATGGTCGAGAGACCGGACCCTTGAGAATGTATTGGGGGTGACCATGTTCTACTTCAACTATGCCCATACCTTTGAAGTCCTGTAAATTTCTTGATCTAACCTAAGTATCATGTCAACCCTTCGATTCGACTGATACTTTGGGGGTGATCTTAAAATTTGTCAAGTCTCCGATTTTAAGCAAACTCGAGGGGAACGAATGGTCGAGAGACCGGACCCTCGAGAATGCATTGGGGGCGACCACATTCTTCTTCGATTAGGCTCAGGCCTTCGTAGTCCAGTGAATTTCTTGGCCTACCTTAAGTATCATACCAACCCTTCGACCCGACTGATACTTGGGGGGCGACCTTTAAATTTTTCAAGTCTCTAATTTCGAGCAAACTAGAGGGGTAAAAATGGTCGAGAGACTGGACCCTCGAGAATGTATTGGGGGCAACCATGTTCTACTTCGATTAGGCTCAGGCCTTTGAAGTCCAGTAAATTTCTTGGCCTAACCTAAGTATCATGTCAACCCTTCGACCCTACTGATCCTTGGGGGTTACTTTGAAAATTTTCAAGTCTCCAATCTCGAGCAAACTCGAGGGTAACGAATGGTCGATAGACCGAACCCTCGGGAATGTATTGGGGGCGACCACGTTTTTCTTCGACTAGGCTCAGGCCTTCGAAGCCCAATGAATTCCTTGGTATCACCCACGTATTATGCCCATCCCTCGACTGATATTCGGGGTACGACCTCGAAGCTCTTCAAGGTTCGATACTTTTACAAGTACTTTATACTTCAAACAAACATCAACAACTCAACTACATATAGGAAGTTTCAGTACAACATATATCAGAGAATCAAGTTCAACGCAAACCAATTCAAATCAAGTTCAGAGCATATATCAGCAATTCAGTACAACAATTTAGTACAAATTAAGTTCAAGACAAGCCAATTTTAGTACAACCTACATCGGCAATTCAAAGCAATCACAAGATCACAGCTCAAGTCCAAAGCAAGTTAACCATTGTTCAAATGTCGTCACTCCAAGTATTAGAACACAACAAAAAGATAAATAAATAAATAATAGTTTGGCACAACCAACACAATACCTCATATCGGAGTAGCCACACCATCTCCTCCTACCAGTTCTTCAACTCCAACACCCCCAGTACCTTCAACAGCATCCGTAAACTTCATCAGTCCCAGTCCCAGCAACAGCTTCTTCCACGCCACCTCCCACAGCTACACCAGCAACATCCTCTTTTATCCCCTAGGTCTGAGCAACATCTTCGACGATAGGATCGTTAGTTGTGGGAAAGCCTTTTAAAGTATCAGGATCATACCCCAACTCTTTTATAAACATCTTCAGCCTGACGTTAGTCTCACATTCATCATTGAACTACCCTTGAAAGGTCTCCCTTTGTTCTTTCATTGCCTTCTTCTTCCCATCAAGCTTTGCCTGCAGCACCTGCGTATGATTGTAACATTGAGCTTCGAGTCTCCTCTCGAATTCATCTATGATAGTCTCCTACTCTCGCATTAAAATTTTAATCTCAAACACCAGCGATGCTTCGGTCCCTCGAGCAAGCTCCAGATTATCAACCGCCTGCTTCAATTGTCTTGTTATTACCTTTTACGCCTTGATGAAAGCCTGCGCCCAAGCATCTGACTGCTAGAATATTCGAGCCAACAGTATCTCTCAAAGCATGGTGCACTTAAGGAAAATTTTAAAATTTCAAAAGAAAAACAGTTACCTGATGCATAGTCTTATTCATCCGCCTCCCAGCTTCGTCTGGGTCAGTACCGCAGAGTGTTGCCATCAAAGCAGCCGTAGCTCGAGCATGCTCCTCCAGTTCAGCTTCTGTAAGTTCTTCGTCCACATCCTCCGCATCATCCTCCCCCAGCGCCTTACGCCTCTTACACTGAGTTACCTTCAGCTTTTGTACCTTTGGAGATTTAGGAGAGATATTACCTTTCCCTTTGTCAGACTGAGTCGGCGCCTGCTCCGACGTGTCACGAGCTACTTTGGGTACTTCGGGCACCAGCATTGCCTGCTTCGGCGCCTACTACCCCATGGGAATATAATTTACCTTCCTCGCCAATTTCACTTTCTCCATTCCTTCGACCCCCCTCGAAACACCTTCGTCTCCCCTCTTCTTTGATGGCTTCGGCGTAATGGGAATGTTTTGAAGCAAATAATCTGTCATCTTCTGTCTCTTCCTCTTAATACCTAGCTTCTTGAACACACAGTTTACCCCCTCCTCGCCTGAGTTGATCAGCTCGTCAATATAATCCTACGGATTCATCAAAGATCGGCCACTGGGCGCTGCATAACAAACAAAAACATATTTATCAGTCTATTCAATCAATATATCAAAAAATCTTCGACCATCAACTTACCTGGATTATAGATCCTACGCTGTAACTAATAAGGGTCCTCCCCTTCGGCATTCCCATAATTACCCCGTACCACAACCAAGTCTTTCTCCCAGCCTCAACCCGTCGAGCACAAATCAAATAGCCAGGGTTTATCTGCGTGACATTGGATATGATACGTGTCCACCTTCTAGTTGGCATTTCTCGAGTAGAACGATATAATATTGTACCACTTGATCAAGCCCCTCCCCTCACTTCTCAGCTTTACATTCATACCCTCGATCACCCTCATCATTTCATAAAAATTCCCATTCATCTGGAATGGGGCAACTTCCCAGAAATTCAGTACCTCCTTTACCAGATTTCGAAGGGGCAGTTGCATCCCTAACCGAATCTGGCCTCTGAATGCCATGAAACTCTCTCAGGGCTTAGACCTGAAGGTATACCCAGACCCCACTGCATATAATATCACCCCTACTTTCGACAACTCTAGCTTTGCCACAAAATGATCCAGCCTCAACTTCTCTTTAGCTGAGACAGACCCTGCAACTCCTTCTGAGTCAGTCAAACTCCCACTATTACCACTCTGCTCCCCCTCTCCTCTTTCATCCCCCAAAGGCTCGACACTACCTTCGTGTGCCCTTCTCTCACCTCCCTCCATCTTCTTATCCCTCTTCTCGGTCACTCAAGCCTTTTGATGGCTCTTACTCAAAGCCCCAATTATAGGAACCACTACATCTAATTGGGTATCTTTCACAATTTCTAACTCTTCTACTTCACTGTTCTCATCCACAGGAGCATGACCAGCCACACTCGGTTCATTTTCTTTTATCCTCATCTATCAGTCTCAGCCTCGATGATCGACGAGTACGTATTTTACCCTACAGAAGAAGAGGCACGCAATTAGATCAATATATTTGACTATTACGTGTCAATAACTTATTTTGATCTACCCTCCCCAACTGATACATCCATAGTCGAATTCTCGACCCCAATACCAGTCACACCTTCAATACCCTTAAAGTCCCAATGGGCTAGACCCCCAGCTACTTGCATCACCCTCTTCCTCGGCCAGGCCTTTGCCAATAAAACCCTAACAATACCTACCCCACAGGACATTTCCAACAGACAAAGCTACAAAGGCGAACTACATTTAACCTATTTATAGAGAAGTTCAGACGATACCTGTATAGTTGATTCAAACAGTAACAAAGAACGACCCTTCTCTCTTCTTCAACACAAACTTCCCCAGCAATGGAGTATGTTCTCTTCCTGACTCTCTGTTTATTCTTGCAAATTGGGAACAGTAATTTCTTTCTGCCTCTATAAATACCTCTTCAATAATAAACCGCATTGATTTCCAAAAGCGCTATCATTACCACTACCCCTACTTTTTGGCTGGGTTGCATTTTAAAGCTTTTAGCCTCAATAATTTACATGTGCACTTCCCACGCCAGCATTCTAAAATTTTATATTAACCAAGTCGAACCCTCTGCTACCTGCCCAAAGTTATCCAGTCACATCTATACGTCATGTCAACCCCTTTTCCTGTAATTCAAGGAAATATTATGATGATCTGCAGGACACTCTGCCCTATGAACAATTTACCCTCAGTCATGTCTGAGTTTTCGGCTATCAATTTTTACAGTCGAAGCCTCACTTTTGAAAATTTTCTTCCCACTCAATTTTGTTCTTACCCTCGACACATATGTTTTCGAACCATCTTGTACATTAACTTCGATCACTACATTTCTGTTCTAGGATAATTCATTCAAATCATGTCGCTACCCTTATTATTTATTTATGATTCGAGTCCAGAGTTTTGATCAAACGTCTATAGTCTACTCATCTATCTTACTTATTCGATACAAAACACATATTTTCTGAGAAGCAGTCTTTCATAACAAAGTTTCGACAGTAAAACACCGAAACAAAAATAGACACATAACACAATCAAATAAAAAATATACACCCTACCACCACCTTATGCAGAACCCCCCCCCCCCCCCCCACTTAAATACGGGGCAGCTCTGCCCACAATCGGTCCTGACTCGTCCTTCAGCAACCGGTCCTCTTCTCCAAAAATACGCTCGGCCAAGCTCTGCAGGAAGAGGTAACGTTCCTCGGCCGTTGTAAACCGCCACTGCAGCATTCCCCATAAGTATGCAAACGATTGCATGTTGATTGCTTCCCCGGGCTCTAGTTCGACCAGGTCTGGCATGTCCCAATTAAGATCTCGGTTGCCAAAAAGATTTAATTTTAGTTTAGCCATTTTCCGCCCTATTCGACGGTCTCTGGCATGTCTCATTCTTTTCTGATAACGAGTTTTGGGTGTGGTCTCCATGTTGTTTGATATAACAAAGAGGAAGAAGATGGAAATGAAGAACTTGCAGAATTACCTCCTGATAACTCGTATTTATACCTTCATTCAACTCATTTATTGTACCGTAATCACCACTACCTCTTAATTACCCTCCTCTATTACCTCCATCGGAACTGTAAACTTTCCACAGTCAACCTCTCAGCTTCCAGCGTTCAACCTTACAGTCAGCCTTTTGGGATCTTGTTCGCCAAACCATCACCTACACTCTAGCGTATTCGACACCTCGATCCATATTGTTCGACACTTCGATCTAGCTTTCAGTTTTCTAACGGTCGCTCCTAAATAAGTTTGACATTCAAAGAACTATTGTCGCGCCAAAATTATTATCGTCGACGTGTTTATCTCACTTACTCATAAACAATTTGATATTTCAATTTGATAGTCATTTCATAAAATTCTAATTTCATTCAGGCCGATACCCTTACACCAAAACAAAAAAAATAAATGGTCAACATCAACAGAATTCTACAAACATTCCTACCTACAATCCTACGCCAATACCACACTCAAGAATTCCCTACTTGCAGATGGGGCATTTCTTGCAGTACCTCACCTCAGCATCCCCAACACAATCTTCCTTGCCCATCAGATCATCAGCTATCGATTCAAGGAAGGAGAATCGGTTACTGGCGATCGGGCTCAGCCACTGCAGTGCCCTTCACCAGTACACATAAGGCATCCTACCAATTTGTTCTTCTGGCTCTAGTTCAACCAAGTCAGGCATAACCCAATCAAGGTCTCGATCACCAAAGAACCTTTATTTCAGCTCGATGGTCTTCTCCTGGATACGAAGCTCTCTTGCAACCATTCTTTTATGATACCTGGTGCTAAGAGTGCTTCCACTACTTCGGGAAGAAAAGGCAGACATTTTACTCGGGGAAGAAGGTGCAAATGTATGAAGTTCTCTGAAAGTACCCTACTTATACTTGAAGGTTGATATAGTTAAATCTCTCATTAATCACAACCCCCATTAATCACAGTCTTTAATTAGCCTTCCCGAAATTGTAACAATCACCCAGTCAAACTTTCCTCCTTCCCATGACCAACCATTTTCTCGGCACGCGCCCTCTATACTAGTTTTCGAGGCCCCTGCTGAGAGGGGGCGAATGTAGTAGCCTACTCTCAGCCTTCTAGCTCTAATCAAATACTCGAAGGCTACATCGAAGCCTACCTGATGACCTGAAGCCTAATAAACTCATAATCAAGCCCTTCGAGACCATACAAATACTCAACTGAGAATAGGCTTCGACCATGATTGTACGTGATCGAAGGAAAACATATCAGACAGCCAGCTCAATAGATAAAATGGCGGAGCACGCCACTCGGCAACTACAGTGTCAGAACCAATAATGGCTACAATATCAGATCTAATAGTTACGGTGTCAGAATGGACTCTGGGTACAAGTTAGTTATCCGGAGGATACTCTTGTAATTTGACCTCCCATGATGACTCATCCCATCCTATGTTCTATAAATCGGAGGGAGGGGGAATTATGGAGGGGTTAGAAAAAATTTCCCTATAGACCTTGAATTTTACCTTCGAATACCCTATAATCACCTTATACTCAAGACTTTGACTACTAGATCTTTATATCAGTACTCTTAAAAATCCTCGTCAGAGGTCGTGGAGTGGCTCATTCAAGGCCTTCACGCAAGTATATTACCAGTAGATTAGTGTTATTACTGATTACATGCTTGCATCTTTTGATTAGAGATAATATTCATAGTATAAGAGTCAACTTCCTTCCCCACGAAGTTGGGCCCCTACAAGTATAACCCTTGAGTGAATGCCTGTTGGGCCAATGATCGTCCTGAAATGTAAGTTGCACATATCCCTTAATGAATTTCTTTAATTTTGATTTGAGCTTGTTTCTAAGAAATACATTCAATAAGAGGTCCTCCTCATGTAATGCGAAATAGAATTTTATCTTGAACTATGAATCTGGGGCATTTGGCCAAGAGGGATCGGGCCTCTTCTTTGTTACTTGGGAGGATGCTGGAATTGAGGTATGCATAAAAAAGTCTTCTTCAATCGTTTTTTTCTTCGTCTTCAATAACATTAATTTGCATCGTATAGCTTATATCGAGACTGGAGTGTTCGATAATCTTGATATTCGATATTCTCTTTTCACTGTCTTCGAGCTTTGTGATAATGCATGCCAATGCATCAGCGTGGTGATTTTTGGCTCAAGGGAGGTAAGAGATTGTTGCTGACTTGGATTTGCTCATTTTTTTCTTCAACTAAGACTGCACAATCAACCATCTTGCCTGATGTCTTGAATGTCTTATTGTAATGATTGACGGCGAGTAAAGAATTGACATATACAACTATTTCTTCTACCCCAAGTGTTATAGAAAGATCCAGCCCATAAAAGATAGCTTCATATTCTGTTTCATTATTGGTGGCATATAATTTGAGTTTAATAGCTTTCTCAATACGATAATTGGATGGTGTAATAAGAATAACGCCGATTCCTGATCCTCGTAGTCCAGCAGATCCATCCGTAAAGAGTCTTCATCCCGTGCTCCATGACCAGGCATCTGGCTCTGCAATTGAGTCATTAACCAATACTTCTTTGAGTACTTCCCAATCGGGGTCTTCGATTAAAAAATCTACCAAGAAATTAGCTATTGCTTGTCATATTCGCCGAGGAATATGGACCATTACTGAACTCTTTGAGATTATTCTTTTTTAGAGAGTACAAGTTTGAGAGGATATTTAGTAATGACTTTGATGGGATAAGCTTAGAAATAAGGTCAAAGTTTCTTAGAGCTGTAGACCAAGGCGAGTAGCTGCTTTTCGATTATTGTATATCTTTTTTCAGCAGGCATGAGAGTCTTGTTGATGAAGTAGATTGGTTTTTCTACACCTTCGTCTTCCCAAATAAGAACAGAGCTAATAGAATCATCAGTTGTAGATAATTATATTATTAGTGTTTTGCCATCAATAGAAGTACTCATGATAGGAGGGCGTCACAAGTATCGTTTAAGATCTTGGAAAGTTAACTCTCAGTCAGGAGTCCAAATGATTTCCTTGGGTTAGTTTTTGGATACTGGAGTTGGATTTCAATCATGAAGGAGGTAAATAAATTAGCATCAATCTGATGACTTGGAGATGAACCTGTGAAGAGCAGCAATCTTGCCAGCAAATTTTTGTACATCTTTTTTTGTTCGAGGAGATGGCATTGCCATGAGTGCCTTGATTTGAGCCAAATCGATTTTGTTTCCCCTTTTACTAACCAGATATACTATAAATTTATCATATGCATCACGTTTCAAGGATATCAAATATGGTTTGGAGGTTGTTGTAATGATCTTCACGTTTCAAGCTTTTATATATCATTATCGATGTATACCTCCATGATTGTGCCTAAATGATCTTTGAACATTTATGTGATGCGCCGTTGGTAAGTGGCTCCTGCATTCTTTTACCCAAAAGGCATTACTGTATAACAGTAAAGACCTCTTTCTGTGACAAAAGTTGTTTTTTCTTGATCTTCTTCGACAAGAGGAACCTGATTGTAACTAGAAGTTATATCCATCATTGAGAATAGTTTGTGCCCTTTGACAGAGTCAAGGAGTTGCGGGATTAGTGGGAGAGGAAAGTTTTCTTTCGGGGTAAACTTGTTGGGTTCTGTAAAATCAACACAAACTCTAATTTTCCCATTTTTCTTTGGGACCGCTACTATGATAGAAACCTACTTTGGATACTTTGCTTCCCCGATAAATCCTACACGAAAGAGTTTGTCAATTTCCTCATTAATGGCTTCGCGAAGGCGGGGAGCTAGATTTCAAAGTTTTTGTACAACTACTTTATTATCTGGAAGGAGGTTGAGTTTGTGACATGCGATCAAAAGATTAATGTCGAGCATCTCTACGAAAGACCATGTGAAGATGTCGGCATTTTTCTTAAGGAGCTGGATCATGGTTTCTTTTTCATCGGATGGCAGTTTGGAGCTAATGAAGGTGTTATGCCCGGGCCCATCAAGTTCAATAAAATCAACTACCTCAGTATCATGTTGCTCGAATGTCGGTGGTGTTTCCTACTATAGTTATTATGCCTTATGAAGTTTTGCTATGTGAGAGTTGGTTGTGGTATTCTTGTACATACGTGCAGCTGCTTGGCTACCTTTTATTTTGTAAACTTCATTATTTGTTGGAAATATCAATGGCAGATGATATGTGGATGGTACTGCTTTGATCGAATTTAGCCAACTCCACCCTAAAATTCCCAAATATTTGGATTCAACATTGATGACCACTAATTTAACGAAAGTAGCTTCAGATCCTGCTTGAACTGGCAAGGTGATTTCTTCTGTGGCAGATTCTTTTGAATCATTGTAACCTGTGATGGTGGTTGTTGAAGCTTTCACTGAATCTTTGAGTCCCAGAACTTTAATTACCCATTTGAATAAAACATTTGTGGCACTTCCTGCATCGATGAGATGTTTATGTTGGTAGTCTTGACCTACTTTAAGCACAATGACTAAAGGGTCATCATGAGGGTACATGACATGGCTGGTATCATAGTCCTCGAAGGTAATATGTTGCAAACGTTTTGATTTGCTCGAACTGGGAAGAAGTTTTGTTGATTTATCTGAGAAAATCATTTTACAACAAGATGTAATTTGGTCATCTTATTTTCTTTTCTTTTCTTTCCTTTCTCAATTTCTATCATGTAAAGATGGTGAGTTTGCCCTTGGCCTTGTTTTCTATCAACACCATTGTTTTTTGTTTCGTCTTTGAGGAACTTTTGAATGTCGACTACATAATTATGAAGTCTTTCAACTAATAAAATATGAAGAAAAATTTGAATGAGAAAGTAGTAGTTGTCAGTTTTATGACTATACACATTGTGATACTGACATAAAAGTTTATTGGGGATATCAAGAATTGCTTGTGCTACCTGATAGAACTCATCTCCCTTTATCATTGGTAAGATAGTAGAGAGAGTTATTGCCATTGGAGGGAGAATTAGGATAGGTCTATCTGGCCTTTCGTCCCTTCTTCTAGTATTGTCGGTATTTCTTTCGTGTTGCTTGGGTGCTTCGGTTATGGTTAATTTTTGCGGTGGAGATGAAAATGTTTCACGGGAATGGATGGCAGAGGAGTTTTTCATCTTATACTTCTTAGATCATTTTAATTCGATGTAATTATTAACAACATCAATCATCTCTGTCACAATTTTGGGTTTATGCAAGGTAAGTTCTTCTCGAACTTTGGAGTCGATATGCAGGGCTGAGGTGAATGCTGGAACGATAATCTTGGGATCTGAGTTTCCAATTTTTTGTGTTTCCTGCAAGAAATACTTGTAAATTATTGCCAAGGTTTCTTTTGCACCTTGCTCGAAGAAGACAAAGAATCTATAGTTATCTCCCACTCCTTAACATGAGCATAATTTAACTCGAAGAGATGTTGTAATTGACTGAATGTGGTAATGGGGCCTTCGGGGATAGTATGGAACCATTTGAGTTATTCTTCTTTCGGGCTCATATTGAATAATCTGCATAGTATGTGGTCGAGTTTGGAGTACAATCCAGCTGCGGCTTTGAAGTATCAGACGTGGATAAGAAGGTCAATGGGGCCTGCATTTGAATAAATTTTGGCATGTGGAAATTATTTAGAATGGGCATAACTTTGAGATGCAGAGAGATTGGATTCATTTTGATTCTATCGAGAGCAGACCTTCGACCTGGGATGTCAGTGTTTATGTCTTGGATCATATTATTTAGGTCGTCCAAGGTAATGAATTGCGGCGAAGGAATTGGTACAGCTGTAAACTGTAGATCAAAGTCTCCCTGTCCTTCAAGCCCCAATCAGTCTCCGATAGGTCTCCTTTCTGGTAGTGCTAGTGGAGTCTGATGACGCGTACGTCAACTTCCTTGTGTTGTCAATGCTGAGGATGTAAATTCAAAATGTCGAGAAAGCCTATTTAAATTTCTAGATCTGGATCAAGAAGTTCGCACTCATTCTTCTCTTGGATGCTTCTCTCTTTGGGTTACCCTGGAGCGATGATCACTTCGGGCCTGTGGAGGCGATGTTTGATGATCAGTAAGTCAATCCTGAGATCTTTGTAAATTCTCCATTTCTTTTTGATGTGTCCAACTCTGTTGTTCCAAGGCCTTTCTCCTTTCATCTCTTTCGACTTGAAGAACTTGGGCGTGAATGCGCTGATCTTCCAACCGCTAGACTCGGCCAGATTTCATTTGTCTCAGTAGTTCAATCACTGTACAGTGTAGATCAACTGTTTCTGGTATTGGGTTAATTTCATGATTCCTCAGCGTACTAGAATGGCTTCAAAGATTCATGTTTGTCATCAGATTATTTTTAGATCAGAAGAGGTAAAGGAAAGTGTGGTATTCCCACAAATGGCACCAATAGTAATGATGTAAAATACTTTTAGTAAGGATGGCGCAATAATAAGCTTAAACGAATAAGATCTTATGTGGAAACTCAGTAAAGGCTAAGAAAAATAACAACCTCGAGGAGGATTTTGATGTAAAATATAATAGTTTGCTAGTTATTACAATTTGTTCGGTACAGTAAGGAAGAATGAATAGTCAAGTTACGGATCTGAATAATCTATTCTCTGCCTGTATTTATAATAGATACAAGCAGTTTACAAAAAGAAAAATAGTTTCATATTTCAGGGGAGTGGGAAAACTTTACGGATCTGTAACAGTTCTTTCTTGACCAAGCACAATGGCTACTTTCAGTAGGGTAGGTCAAGGACTTGTGGTTGTAGACGTGGCATCGTCTCGAATGCAGGGATATTTCCGACTATGTTATGCTGGCTTATCCTTGTCGAATCTGGGAAATATGCTACTACATGTTCAATATCCAAGACCTCGTGCTACGAGAAGTACCAAAACACTGCAAAGAGCTAAACGCAAAAAAACTCATGGAGAATTGGGAAGGCCCCTTCATTGTGATCGACAAAAGTAATCTTGGGTCTTACAATCTAATAACAGAACACGGAGATCGCGTCCCCAACCCTTGGAATACAAGGAGGCTGAAGCTCTATCGTAGATAAAGCCATTTCACAGTTTCTTATTTCGACTATATGTTTACAATTTTTCTTTGTCTACGATGTTCTTACATTAATGAAATACTTGTGTTTGATTACCTATACCTCTACTATACATATTTATCATCTACCCAATATATTCATTACATCTACTATACATTTTTCACAGATAACTTTAATCTATTATACAGATCAACACACATATTATTCAAACAGTCGAACATAACATATAGATAATCATCATTTTTTCGAACTCCGTAAATACACATTTTTTCCTCCTCTTCGTGAACTACTCACCTGCTCAGTTTCAGCCTCATGAAACCTTACTATTTCATGTTGACGACAATTTTGGCGAGAACGCGGAATCAATTTTTTAGTTTCATCCTCTTTGTCCTCCGACCAATTCTTTACAGGTACAGGAACTGGTATTTCAAATCCCTTCCCATTCTCATCCGTCATAAACCATTGGTTCACATCCTTCGCATTTTCCACGTCAAAATCTTTTCCACAATCAGTAATATACTTTATGAATTTATTTTCCACCCTAGTTAGCTCACCATCATAGAAACTAATCACCAACTCTAGATGACATTCCTGGGCAGTCTGAGCATCCACTTGTGCTTGCCCTGGATGTAAAAATCCCCTAAACTCCTTATGAACATTAAATAAGCGACGACAATTTTCCTTCAAAGCTACTTCAAAAGCCCTCAGCTTCTTTTCCACCTCCATTCTCAGGGTTATTTCTTCGGTAACTTGAGTTGCGAGATGAACATTTTGTTTAGTGCATAGCTTTAATTTTTTTTGCGACTTGTTCAAATCAGTTTCTAAACTAGCTCGGATAGACAGTTGTTCTTTATTCACATTGAAAAATAAGATCCGCATCTCCCATCGACCCTACACAAAACCATAAGCCTCGGGTAATACACCTACACTGCCCCATATAATAGATACCCCAGCTCGAGCTAAACATCTCCTTGCATCTACGCTATGATGATTTTCGCTTTCTGTGCCAAAAGTTGTACTCGAGCTAGAACTAGTATCACACCCATCTCTTTTAAAATATCTACATAAGCATTTTTTAACCCTCGTTCACTATCAATTTTGGCTTCAAAGTACAGTGTCAGATATAGTAACGCTCTTTGACACCTGGCTTTATCACTCCTATTAGAAAAACGAACCTCTGCTATAGTTTTTTTTAATTAACCAAACCTCTCATCTCCTTTTCTCTTAACCTCATCCCTCCCTATTTTCATTTTAGCATATCTACCCTTGAGAGCACATAATTCACTAAAGTTCTTCTTTGATATAGATTTAAAATACCTCCTCTCATATTTAATTTTATTTAATACCTGTTGAGTGCAAGCCACGGAGTCCCTAGTTCAACTCAACGCTCTCTCCATGGTAGTAACAGATACCCTCAAACGTTCTACTTCCAACATAGATTATAACATTTTCTATTATCAACAATATTCAAAAAACCTCATATGAAATTCTATGTGTTTATCACAACTTGCAGTTTCAGTACCAAACAAGTTACAATTTTATAAACCCAAAATAACTCTAGCAGAACAGCAATACAATTTGAAACATACAGAACGAAACTAAATAATTTGTATCAAAGCTCTACCTCTACATTTGACATGCCTCTACCAGCAACACCTAAGTGGGCTCAACGATAAGCGAAAGGGACACATTCACCATGTCCTCAAAAGTGACATTATCCTCTGGTCGCTCTACCTCGACTTGCTCGTCCATGTCCACAGGAAAATTTATCTCTTCATACTTGCCTTCCAGATCAAGCGTAATATCATCCTCTGTCAAACTAAAAAAGTAGTAGAACTGAATCAGATTGTCCCTTCCAACCTTCACAGTACCTACAGCCTTCTCCAGAGTTCATTGCCGCTCTACAAATTGTGCCCACATCTCAGAGTGTACTACAGCTTTCACAGCTTCCACTGCTACATCTTTTTCTCTCTCAGAGTAAGCAGTTAGTGCACTCAACTATTTCTTCAGCTCTACAATTTCTCCCTTTTGTATCCTAACCTGTTGAGAAAACTCCAAATATTCCATGTTTCTTTTTAACAAAAACTTGGATGATCCCTTCACAAGCAAAGACAACTGACAAAAGCTAAGTCAATCAGAATACCATACTATCTATAAGAAACATACTATCATGTTATAAGTTACCTATCCTATCTGCTCCTAGACAAGCTCTTTGAGCTTCATCGGATCTCTCCCAACAAGAGTAAAATACTAGTTTTCTACCAGCCTCAGCTTAGACAATGCCTCGGACCGAGTTCGGTCACTACCTTCCAGCTCATACTACTTTCTCTTCCAAAGTACAACCTCCTTCTTAGATAAGTTCACACCACCAACCTTTTGCTTCTTTGACACCTCAGCACCAGAAACTTCTTCCACCGGCAGATCACCAACTGTCGGAGCCTCGGTAGACGACCGAGAAAGTCCCTAGGTTACTTTTCTTAATCTCTTAAACTTTTGATCGCCACACAAACTTGCCGACAGAGGGATATCAGTCAGATCGCGCATAGGTGGCAGGTCCTCATCCACCAAGTCCACTCGTGCTGCCATATCTCACCTCTAGTTTGCTCGCTGAACTTTGAGGGTCTTCAAATTCACCTTCTTGTCCCTATGGATGTTTAGATCCTTGAGCACCTGCTTCAAATCTTTATATTCCTGACCCACACGGTCAAATAAGCTTGAGGGATCAGGTGTCGCATCCACCGCAGAACCTACCAAACCAAGGACACAAACTCAGTTAACAGCTCGAATGAAGTCAGACATTTACCCAAGATAGTAGAAGACACTTACTCAAATTAAAAAATTAAAATTCTAACTCGAGCGCTGGTTCGTCTGGGACCTGCATACATTTGCCCTTAACCAATACGAGATGGTCGTTCCACGGTCGACCAGTAGAGTCAAAATCAAAAAACTTTGGCTTCGCAGAATCACTATACAGATAGCAACTCCTACTAGCCTTCAGATACTTCATCTTGCAAAACTACATCACATCTCCTGCAACGAACTATCACGCAGTACTGTTCGTTCTCCACAAATCATTTAACATCTGGCAAGCCCTCATCATTTCATACACATTCCCATTCAACTGTGTAGGGTAGCAATGTATTATATTCATAACCCCTTTCTAGAAATGCGTTATTGGTACCCTAAGACCATACACAAACTGATTTAAATAATAAAGAAACCTATCATTTTGGCCGACCTCTAATGACCTATTATAATACGATATCTCCACATCGTCCTGGTTCCCGCTCTCTGACTTCAAGATCAAGAGACATGAGTTGGTAGTATACCTTCTCCCCTCAACCTAGAAAAAACGATCTAAACCACAACTTGCCCTCCATTATGTAATTCCCTAATCTCCTTGTTAATTTCTTTTTATATTTCAAAAATTCATTTCCAACATCTAGCCCCTCTGGATATATAGAGTATTCCTCATCATCCTCTGTCTTTGTTTCCACATTCCCCGTTCTCGTATCCTCTACTTGGATGGGCACATTTTTAACAATTCTTATTCCTACTTCTCTGTTATCCCCAATGCCTTCTATACCACCACCATCGTTCTCTCTAGCTGACGATGATGTTTCCTCTGAGCTGGACGATACTACAAATTTACTCATAGGGTTTTAGTTTTTAGAACGCATACTTGACCTACAAACAAAACAATTTTTGTTTACTCAGTCTGTCTCTACATTTATTTCTTACACAATTACACATAAATCTACAATACATAAATTACACCCCCCCCCCCCCCCCCCCCCCCCTTAATTTCTTATTACCCAATTATGCCCAAAGGTTTAGTCAGACCCACCCCCTCTCCTCTAAACAGTTACAATACACCATTCCTAATAGACCCAACAACAAAGTTGCAGGAAATCATACTTCAAACATAATTACTACCCAAATTCCATGCTAAATATCATAGCCAAAATTCCATTCATCCCTCTAATCACCCCATAAATTCCATTCAGACAACAAGACAAATAGAACTCTATGTAATTAAGTAAAATAGAAAGATTCAAAGAATCCCATTCACCCGCACTCAAAGAGCCACAATCTTCTGTTTTGCCTACACCCTTTGACAAAATTTCTCGCTTATGTTATTCTTCCAACACAGGGGTAACACCATACAAATGTTTCATTAACAATGATGGACGATTGTCAGAACTCAAACGCTTCTTCTCATTCGGTGTACTATTTTCTGATTGTTTTCCCTCTAAAGCCGTAAATAATTTATAAGGAAGAGAGACAAGTTTGTATTCTCTCCTTCAGTTTTTGAAACGATGGCTCCCACAGATATGTGTCAGTCACCCCTCTCACCTCCATAGACATATCTTTTTGCCGTATAGTATCATTATTGCTTTTTGGATAACAAGATCTGTTATTGCGCCTATCTCTCACTTCAGCCATTAAAAAATAATATATAATCCCTCCTTCCCAAGAAAAGTTGTACGAGTACACACTCTGCTTTTACCCAATAACTCGTACTACATTATCCCTCATCACCATATATAACACAAATTCAAAGTTTAAAACTACACAAAACAGTTGCTGATATCCATCACAGTTGTCACCTATCATAACCGCCATATATATAGTATAACATACATATCCATTCTACCATTCAGTACAAAAATTCCTACATACTTATCAAAAGACAACAGTTAACAAATATCAAAATTTTGCAAGTCTCTTTATTTCGATCTCAAAAAATTCCATTTACATATCAAGGTAGTTACATTTAAAATAGCATGGGTGATTCAGTTCCCCACATGGTATTATATCCCCACCTGCTGCTCGCTCGTCCTCTTCTGCGAACTTGTCCAGCGCGATTTCTCTAACTGCGACCTTTCTCAATGCAGTATCAAGAATAAGGGTACAAAAAATAACGCACCAGAAGTGGTGATCCAGCTCCGCACGCTTCCCCTCATCATCCAAATCCTCCAACTGCAATGGCTACTCAGGCAAGACAATATCATAAGGTAACAGACAAAAGTACCCTTTTCGCAACTTGGCCACCTTGATGGCTAACCTACCTTTCACAACATATTGCGTACGTTGAGATCATGTTCTCACCATGATAAACTTATAGTGTCTCTAATTTTTATTTTTATTTTACTAAAGAAGAGTAAGATGATCAAGGACCTTTTATAGCAAGCAAGAACATCCTCTTGCCCCACCAAAAGATTATACAAAACAGATTTTAGGACTATATATTCTCAACCAAACAAATTTTGGGAAATGGATATTCTCAACAAAACTGATGGTTGGAAACAATATATCTTCTTTCCCGATGTGTCCTTATCATCGATACAAGAGAACTATTTATTCAGACAGCTCACACTTACCATGCCAAGGAGAATAGTTGACTCATCCTGTAGACTATACCCCCCATATGGTTCGAACTTTAGCATTGCTAAACAGTATGAGATATTTTCAAACTAACAGTTCTAGATACTCCACTATAGTTTTAGACAATTTCTTATAGGATGAGTCTCTCTCGTACATTATGAACGAACAGATGGATTAACTCAGTATCTAGAACTAAAGAATGAATAAGGAGAATGTTGTTACCCTATTAAATGATGCTATCAATTACAACATAATAGTTCAGGAAACTTTTCTCAGGTCGATCCAACCTCCTTGCCACCCCATATCAAAAGGTCAAAACCATTTTTACAAGATGATATATTTAAAAGAAGTATGGAAACAAAGTAAACTAACAGCGTCAAGACCACTAACAAAAGTGCAAAGCACACTTATGAAAAAAAAAAAAAAATTAGCAAAAAGAAGAGGAAAGATTAGTATGCTTTTAAACAACCGGGTTATAACTACGACAACCACCGGAATGACCCCCACAGTTATCCCTACCCACAATAACATCTTCATCTTCCATCGTCGTGTAGGCTAAATCGTGAAGACTGTTAATACGCTCCGGTGCCGTCAGAAGAACATAGTGATACTGAAAAAGGAAGAAGAAATCTAAATCCACCTCAAACTCAGTCATTCCCTCATATGAAGGCTTAATGAGTATGGGTGTCTAGGTTGACAGAGATAGCTGGCCAAAATATCATATTTTAATAGCCAGTACTTGGCTTCTACCCGTCATATAAAATCCTCATAACGAAGTTGGGATCTAGTCTTTACCATGTTGTAGAGAGAATTTGATACCTTCTCATCTCCAAAACAGGATATTAATAACCTTCCAAGTTTGATTTACAAGTCCTAACAGTCAAAAATACTACAATTAATGACCATTGGAACTCTAAACAACCCGGTCAAAGCTACATCGGATACGTACGACAAAATATATGAAATGACCACTGTATTAAATACCTTTACAACAATTCCAAGAAAATAACTCAAGACCCCTATAACAGTTCATCCATAACAGTTCGGGAAAACAAAAGTTCAAGTTTGTTTTTCCACTCCATACCAGTACGTATAGCAAGCAACTCAAAAACACGAGAAAAGAGGAAACCAAATTTTTATTTTGTCAATAAAATGTTTACAAATTGCTTGGGTTACCAACAAAGCCTACAACTCTCACAATCATTCCCAATATAGGTACAATCTTCGTCACCAACCATCTCCTCGGCTAATGAACGTAGACTCGCCCTACGCTCCGCCATCGTCACCAAGACGTAATGGTATTGAAAGAGCCATATGTAGTCCTCCTTAGGCACATCCACCTCTAACTTGTTCATCTCCTGGTACATTGGTTCTACAGGTACGGGAGTCGGATCTGCTAAAGACTACTAC
The DNA here is from genome assembly GCA_014058105.1 of Kingdonia uniflora. Classification (NCBI taxonomy): domain Eukaryota; kingdom Viridiplantae; phylum Streptophyta; class Magnoliopsida; order Ranunculales; family Circaeasteraceae; genus Kingdonia; species Kingdonia uniflora. The sequence continues at coordinate 380,206 of JACGCM010000440.1, read as the reverse complement.
CTAAAATATTGTACCTTCAGTTCTTCAAATTTGACCCTCAGACACCTTACATCTTCCTTGTTGTGTGCTTGAGACCTAGTCTTCACCATGATGTAAAAAGAATGAGTTAGACAGTTCTTCCCAAAACTAGGATAGTTAGAGCCTCAACAAATTCAAGTTTGAAAGCCCTACAATCAACTAGAATGTCATCAATGATTTATAAGACCATCTAAAATGTTAGTCCAGTCAAAACAATTATTAAAGACTGCATATTGGGAATGACCACCAACACATTTAATGCAGCACTTATGATGGTTCTCAACTAAAATGACTCGCTCATGATGATTCTCGCACTTTTGGCTGAGATGGAACAGTTGCAAGGGTTTATTCCCACTATCAGTCTCACAAGGATAAGATATCAACCTCCATAGAAATAGCCCGATCTCATAGCCACGGCGTCATTTAAGGAAGCTATCATTAAAAAATCATTATGAAGACTCAACAAAACCTTATTGTAACGTTTATCATTAAAAGATATAACGGTCATAAAACAGTCATATTATAAGACCTATAAATAGGACCAGAGGTCTATAGATTAAAGGGAGAGAGAATTCCATCTACACAGGATTTTCTACTTAGAAACTTTAGACAGAACTACTTAGAGCGTTCCTTGTAATAGCTAGTAATTATCAATAAAAATCTCTAATTTTAAATCCTTAAGATAGGTCGTGGTTTTAAACCTATTAAGAGGTTTTCCACGCTAAATCTTGTGTTAGTGATTACTTATTTCTTACTAGTATTCTGATCATATTTGGTGTCCAAAATAAATATTTGTGGGCTCGAATAAGAGAACGAGTGGGCAATGAGCTTTGTTTATTTCAAGCAAAATTCTACAATGTTTTTTACTCCTACAACATATGTAAGTACATGTACGATTAGACAGATTTGTACTGTCAATACCCCTCAACATAAGTGGTTTGTTATGCCTACGCATAATCAGATCATTACAAACACATATCATTTCCTATTTTTATTCATTTCGAAACGAGAATGTTATACCATTGTGCCTAAAAGGAACTTGGAAACTGCGGAAGGAACTGTGATTGATCATGAATTGGGGCCTCTAAATGAGCTAGGCATTGGATGGGTAAACGATATCCACTTTATGAATATTAATCTAGAGAAGGGAGGCCCAATACCGCCAATTACAAAAGAGATGAGATGATCTATATGATGTATACTGAGTTTTATGCACCAAGAATAAGTTTGTAGAATAACTTTATGGGAAATGAGTAGGCGTCATCGTGTAGTGTGGGCCAATTCTGTATATTTGACGACGATATAGTATATATGTTCTATATTCTGTGGTCATATTGTTAACGTATGAATTGTTATGTTCCACTTTTGTAAGAAAAAATTGGGCTTTTTGTAATTATCCCGAGGTTGTGGGATCTACAGTTATAACTTTTGTAATCTTCTTACATAACTTTTGTAAACATACCACGGACAATATGAAATGGATGATATGTTATTTTATTTGCAGTTATTGTTATCTTTGTTCTCTATTAATAAGATCCTTATTTGAGGAAAATCCAGGAACAAGGATTAAAGAAACCAGAAAATCATTAGTACTTACGACACCGCAACATACAATATACGCCTAAAAATTGCACCGTAAGTGCAATATATTTTTCTAACATTTTTCATCCAAACCTTTAAATGTGATGTGTTCATGAAACATAAAACTGAAAACTTCTACCGTTTCTTGACGATACGTCCAATTGATAAAAATAAAACCACTTCTAGTTTTGACAAATCCATTGGGTTTCGTTTTTTTTTAATTTATGTACTCTCTTACAGGTTAGAGTGCTTCTTATTGAATTGGGGTATTGAAGGAAAATTTTCTTGCTATTAGACCAATCATTCTCTTTACAACCATTAAAACCATTAACCAACTGCTTTCATCTTTTATCGAATCAATTGTCTCTTCAAAATCATAATCTCTCGCTCCCAAAACAACTCCAAAAAATGGTTCTAAACCCCTCGCCATCATCTCTCTTTTCCCAATCACCGCCATCTCTCTTAATTTCTCTCATCATTTCCCTTCATTCATGGCTTTTAGGAGATATTCTAAACAATCGTCTTGTTTTCAAAGAATGTAAATAACCCAATTGGCAAATTTCTTAAGTAGTTGGTGCTAGAGTTAATTGAGATTTTGATAGAATATATCTTATCGTCATCCTCAATTAATAGTTTACCCTAGTTTACAATTTCTATATTAGAAAATGTCACTTAAAACTCCAAATTGAAGCCCCTAATTCTCAGTTAACGAAGTCGTTGTCTTCGTAGAATTATTTTGAAATTATTCGACCTTCTAGGTAAAATCAATTTTGGGGATATTTTTAGACGTAATTTATTTTATACGGTGTGTAAGTTTTTCATATCCTATAATGAAAACTAGAACTAATATTTAACATTGAAATATGAGTTATGTGGTAAAATTATTATGTAACAGAGTACTTACAGTATTTTGGAATTATTCTGCAAAATGGCCTGGGTTAAGAGGGCCAAAGTTGTTACAGAAGAGAGTTTTGATGAAGGGAATGTGGAACAAATGAATTCTAATGATCCTTATGAATCATAAATAGACTCCAATAAAGGTGATCCTGAATCCTTCCCCGGTGGTCCTTAACGGTCCATAATTTTGGAGATGTACGAATCCCACCAGGCTTCTAAAATATGGAAAGGCAGAAAAGGGAAAACAAAAATTATTAGAGTTGTTCAGCATATGGTGAATGTAAGAAATGGACTTTAGTAAATGAGTGCCAAAATTTATGAGCCATGATAAAGTCAACTAGTTTTAGTCATGTAGTTTAAGCTTGCTACCCCCAAAACAACAAAGTTTTGGTGAACAGCTTTCTTGATAGGTGGTTTTCAAAAATAAATACTTTTCATACCTACAACGAAGAGATGACGATAACTTTGAATGACATTGAGAAGCTTACAATGTTAAGTTGTGATGGGATACCTGCAAATGTTGTTATTCCCAAGCCGAAGATGGCGTTGGCATATTTTTCTAACAAGGCGGTGTAACTTCTTGGTTTTACTTTGCAAGAGATTAGTAAAGAATTTTTTTTTAAATTGCCTGATCAAACTTCATACCCTCCAGACTAGGTTTATCGTTGGTGGTACTTGTGGATGTACAAATGCATCTTGTGAGGTAGAGTTACAGAGAGCTACTCAAGTGCATATACCTCATCTCATTGGATCCCTGTTGTACAGTGACAAGAGCGACACCAATATTCACATAAAGTTTATCTTATTTCTGGAGGATATCCCAAAAATTAAAAATTATGCTTGGGGTAGGGAATTACTTGCTCATATATTTCGACAACTCGGTGTCGCTGATGTCCAGAGATATCGAGTTATATGTCATTTATTGAGGTACATTTTTGACAAAAATAAAATTGGGCTTATTAGTTGTGCTATTTACAAAATATAGGGAGTTATAATATTGCCTTAATTAAACTTTCCCTTTTTTATGTAGGAATAGGTGTATGAAGATTTCAAGCTTCTTGAATGCCTCACTCCCACTAAAAATATTGCTTACAAAGACTCTGATCCTTGTATCTTAAAATGGGTTTCACAAACAAAGAAAAAAGGCAGTATAACAGAAAACCTTGATAAATTAAGGGAACATTAGATAAGTACAAGAAAGTGCTTGTGAGTGATGTTGTTCAAGGTTATTAATTACTACACTAATCTCCTAGATACGCCGTAGGTGTTGGTTACGTCCTGACATTCATGATTACTTCCTTTTTTTCTTTTTATACGTAATATACAGGATACGTGTTATGTTTGACTCATATTTATGCTTACAACTGTATAAGCTTGGTTTTGTCGTCTTTTCTGCCGTATCCTTTAACATGCGTTCCCTTAACTAACTTTTCCTTTTCAATTACTGCAGGTTATTTTTTATCCTTATCTTGCTGAAAGGAATGCCATAAAGGCAATGAGCAAAAAGGATTACTACAGTAGTCTTTTTCGATGCTTCATCATTCTAGAGGCATATGAGCCCATAAGGGTATTGAGACAGCTTAACATTGCGCAATGCATTTCACCACCTTTGATAAAGCCCACATCATGGAAGATGGCTAGATTTAAAGAAACTGATTCAGAGTACCGAGCAGGCCATGTGAGGGATCAGGATAGGTGGGACCGTGGAGTTCCAAACGAGATATGTAGGCAAGGTGGTCAATGCTTGAGATTGTACTGATAATTACATGGGGTAGTTCTTGTTGAGAAGTCATATTCGCGTTCTCCAAGATAGCGATACATACAATACGAAGATGGCCCCATCAAAGAGAAAGATAGATTCATCCCAACTGGTCCCAAGTAGGGGTAAAAATGCTTTGTTTGAGAAGGTTGTCCAGTCAAAGAAAAGGAAGGAACCGACTCAAGTAGAGAGTCTGAGGATGAAACAGGCTGAGGTACAGTGTAAATGCTTTGAATACATAAGTACTATTGTTATCTCATAATGATATTTACATATATTCATATTGGTATTGTGAGAATTTAATATTATGTTTATAACTGGGAAATCTATAATCCATGATGCACTAGCAAGGCTTAAGGAGGCCGCATAGGTAGCCCATATTGGGGGTTATAGAGATGTTATTAATTCGGTTATGGGGATTTCAAATGGTGGAGTAACAGAAGTAGTAATTCATGCAAAAAAGTTGAAGCAGACATTCATAATGGTTCCTCTTTACAAAAAGGGAAGGATTGATCTCGAGGAAGACAACATCTTCTGGAGTGAGGCTAATTCCACGGGAGACGGAAAATGAAGCAGTAAGTGACAATTTTTATGTTGGGGACATTAATGGCCGTTTTTTTACAAGCAAGTGGATCGATCATATTCTTAGAGATTAGGCTCAATATATTAGAGACATAGAGGATGTTCAGCCGGATAATAATTGTAGATTCCGGGCAGTTGCACAACATTTGAATTTGAATATCACTAACCTGAGCTGCAAATTTGATTGCATTAAGCTCAAGGAATATGTTCTAAGGCACTTGTCTATTGCTTTAATAGAAATCAAAAATAGATACATACAAGTCTTCTCCAATGTGCAATCCCCAAACATTGATGTTGACTGAAGTGAGGAATGTTCTGATGGAAAGAAGAACTACAATAAAGCTATTGAAATATGCAAGAAAGGGAATGATTGGATGGGCTTATGTGAGTTTGGGCACATCATTACTACCATATTCAACATTGCATTAGTGGTATTTTATGACCACACATGTCTTACATTCCTTCCACTGGGTAAGAAAAAGCTGGCAGTTTTGAACATGCACTACTTGGGGTACTTTAGCTTCTCCCATTTTGTTAGGTTGGTTATGAAATATGATAGTTACCCAATTTTGCCTCCAATGCAACTCTGACAAAAACATCAACATTCAGGAGGGTTTGATATTCCATGAGTGGAAGCCTCGTATTGAAAGTTTTGGCAGGGTAACCTATAGCCTTAACATTACTGTAAAAACAAATCATTGAACTCAAATTGTCTTATTCACTTTCTGTTGAACTGATTATTTTGGCGCTAGTTTAACTAGTAGCAATCAGCCCATGCACGTACGGGCATAATTGAATTTACGAAGAATATGATATGATTTTTACTGGGGGAAATTAACTTTTAAATTCATAAAGAGGAAAATATCTTAAAATATTTTAAAACATAATCTTATATCTAGCCAAATGAGAATTTATGAAGAACATAATATAATTTTTAAATACAATTTGTATTCATAAACCAGAAATATATATGAAACCAACCAAATTATTTTAAATTTTGTTTAACCGGATTTTTTAAACATAATATTTTTAATTTAGCCAATCGGGAATTTAATATATAGTCCAATCTGAGATGACATTTATTCAGTTTTAAACATAAAAAGAAACTTAATCATAAAAATATTTATAGAATGATTACGAACAGTCATATTCATATTATTTTTCACAATGCACATGTTTTGAACCCAATAAGAATAGTTATTAATTACATATTATTCATACAAAAATGTAGAGTCCGTTGCCCTTGTAAATGGGACAAATACACTTTTGTTCGTACATCTTAATATCTTATGCACAAAATGTATGTCTTCGCATAAAAGGAGCATTCACAATTTGATAGCAATACATTGTCCAAAACATTCTTCAAAAACATTTGATCCTTGCCTGTTAAATACTAATTCTTGTCTCATATGAATGTGATAAAACATCTCATATTATATCTTAATTCAGCCAGAAGCATGCATAGTCCTCAAGATCACCTCCACATAATTTTGATGATTATTAGCCAATACAAATTCAATCTCGCAATGCAAGAAAATATTTTCAAAGCTAATACATAATAAAACAACAATCAAAGATATAGTACTTGGCCAGGAAATCATTTATAGATCATGTCTTTCCTGCAATGATATATTCCTTATCTAACGTATGTTTTCAAAAGCAAGAAAAATAATACTTCACCGCCTAAACTGTCTTTTTTAATGCTAATGTAATTTTCTGGATTTTCTTCAGATGAAGTAAATATGCATGATTCTTAGAGGGCAATGTTTTCCATGTTAACCTTTTAGATAGAAGATTCATTTGCAAAATACAGACTTAACTTTTGAATAACTCATTGTGTGAAGTAACAAAAATATGTCAGAAGCTAAGACAAATTAATGTTTCAAGAAAGGTCGATAGCCCTTATTATGATTCACATTCACAATAAATTTGATTCAAACACCTATGAAATAGCTTGAATAACGTAGAAAGCAATTACAAGATCAGCAAAATAGCCATTGAAAGCAAGAGTGCAATCTTCACTAAAGTCGCAAACCAGTTCAATATAGCCACTAATTTCATATTAAGTTTCACCTAAAATAAAAAACCAATATCAAATGAGGGTGAGCCAAGCATGATGTAAGTTTGGATTATATATATAGTAAATGTGGTCTGCTAAAATCCCCTAACCATTCATAGTAATACATGGATATATTAATCAATGCATATCCCAGCAAGGAAACATAAACCTGCAACTCTAACTACGCATGACGAGCAACAAAAGAAAATTTTGTTCTTTAGAAATATAACTACAGGAAAAAAGATAACCTGTAAATATCAAAGCCAAATGAGACCTTAAAAAAAGGGAAAATCAGAAATACATTTAGCTGTGATAAAGTGGTCGATCATTTCATACTTTCAATAAATATATAATAATGAAAAACATTAAAGACAGTAAGAGTGATAAAAAAAATTGGGTGTAGTTCTAAGACAAAATAAAAGTGTCGATGAATTCGTGTTATAGAAGATTTTGTCCTTGGTTGAGTCTTTTATAATTGTTGGATTTAAGTTATTAGCATATAGCTTGCAGTTATGATTTAAAGCACCAACGTCCCTGGCCAATGTAAATGTAACTATAGTGGGGGATTGAAGATGAAATTGCATAAACTAAATTCAGAGCTTCTACAAAAATTTGGCCACCCACAACTTAATTAATTTTGGATGGTCGAAAGAAGACCATTGCTACCTTTATGCCCAAAATAAAAGTAATAACATGAAAAAAAGCATTAAATCTTTAAAACTAACAATAAAAATTGGGTATAGAAAATGCTAATATTTTCTATAAAACTATAAGTAATCTCCTTAATAGCACATTTAGTTTTTCTCTTCCTCAGAATAATCAAAACTAATGCATGATGTTCACAATATTTTTTTGTGTCTATAAAAAGATTCATAACATGATTACAGGTGATATGAAGATAACCCAAAACCACTAAGCTATTAACCTTTAAAATTTAGGTATAAATTTGAAGATGGTTAAATTGGGGAAGTGACCAAATGAATCTATCAATCCAAATATAGTAATTATTGCCCTAATTTTTATCACTACAATGTATTTTAAACTTTTTGCACCATCTTCAAATCCTATAAATTGTATTATAAAAGATACAAAAATCATACATGCATAATAAGGGTATAATGGATCATCAATTTTAGAAACATGAAAACTATACCATCACTCAAAGACATAACAAGCTAAAAAAATTGTCTCCTTAGGATGAAATGCAATTTTATGATTATGTTCAAAAGGGGATTTTTTTTAGGGAAAATTCATGCATCACAGCTGCAAGTTTAGTCAATACCCCAGAACACTACATTTTCGAATTCGACAAAAAAACAACAAATAATATTAAAGAAAAAGTATAGATGATCTTGAAACATTGTTTACATATACATTAAAACAAAAGTAGAGTAAATTGAAAGATCAAACTCTAAAACCCAAAAGTTATTTACTGACATTAACAAAAAATTGTATTTGGCATTTTGCCAATGACAAAAGAAGTGATGCTGCTAAATGAATAGTCATTTCTAAAACTAATGCTAAAACCCAATTAGAGCTCGTAATTTAACCTGCCCCACCGGGGCCCCACCCTACCCCGCCCTTAATGAGGTGGGTTTGGTATGACTATAGCGGGTATGGGGCAGGTTTGGTTTTAAAAAAACCCATTTATTTAATGGGGCGGATCTGGTTTAAGGCTTAAATAAATGGGGCCCCATCACCTGACCCATTTATACATAATATGACGTGAATACCCTTACATACAAGTTAAACTTAATTCTAATTTCTGAACTTTGAAGACAAAAGACATGTTTCTTCCTCCTCTCCTACAGGAGCCTTCATAACTTTATTTCAACCTCCATTTGTCCATTAGCTTTTCTTCTTCTTATACAGACCTATCGAAACTAGGTGTCTTCATTTCAACCTTATTCTGAAGACATGTTTTCAGTTATGGCTCAATATAGAAGTGAGAGTTAAATTGTCTCTAATCCTTAGTTGGCTCAAGTGAGGGTTAAATTACCTATAATCCTCATCTCATTTTTCCTCATTCTATTGAAGATTAAATGATGAATTATCTCAAACTTATTCCTAGCAGCTCATTTTTTTTTGTACAAGTAATATATGATTTTAAAATGAGTGTTGGGGCTGGTTTGGTGTAGGAAAATTTAAATGGGGTGGGTTTGGGTATTCCCCATTGAAGTTAAATGGTATTGGGGCAGGTTTGGGGGTAGGGTAATTTGGCGGGTATGGGGATGGTATTGCTCCACCAGCCCCAAACCTTACCCATTGCCACCCCTAAACAAAATTAACCAGCTAAATAAAATATAAAAAATAAAACAATTGAATACAACAATAATCATATTACATAATTAATACATTAAGAGATAACTAATGGTGTTTTGGAGGGACAAAATCAAGAATTGCCCCAAAGATGTTGGCGATCTTCCCAATTAAATTGATTTCGTGAACCCCTATAGGGATTGGAAATTTATAGAAAGTCATAGCACTTCTTGAAAGATTACCCTTAGAGTTTAGAGGGAGGGAAACATTTTAAAGTAAACCCCAATCTTCTATCAAACATTGATTCTTTCGCGATTGGAGGTCTTCATCGCACTGTGATGAATCAAAGTTTGGAGATTAGTCACAGAACTTCGACCTAATTTGACAAAATCCCGCGAGCAAATTACCAAAACACTGATTATATCTTTAACCCCAATTTTTAAATATAACAACAATTAACATGAATGTGAGGAAGTTTATAGGCTATAAAACAACCATAAGCATTATTGAAAGAAAGAAAGACAAACCACATCAAGGAAATAAATCCATCTACTTGTTACGGCATAGAATCCATTGTCAAACCTTCAACGGATATACCGAGGGATATCCAGCCTCTGTGAATTCTATAACTTTACATTACTACGTCAATCAGAGTATTTCTTCTTACCAAATCAACAAAAAAATCAAATTAAAACCATATTATCTCAAATATAACTCAAAACAACCACAATCGATCGATTCTAGAACATGTAATTAAATTTTGAAGTAATTGCTAGAAAGATCTATGGTGTTGAGAGATAAAAATAATGATTCGTTATGAGTTTAGTGGGAACAATATGATTCGTGAAGAAGAGTGAGCAAACATCACAATAAAATTTCACGTAGGAATGGAGAGGAGGGTTTTTAAAACAAAAAGAATATACTTACAGGAAGAAAGGATGAGCCATAATTGTTGAGAGAGACGACGTGCTTGAACTTTGAAGTAATAGCGGGAGGAAATTGAGCTTCTGTACTGATGTGGCAAGACAAATGCAATAACGAAAGGCATGCGCCATAATATAGTAGTATAAATGACATAAACTAATTTACATGAATGTAGCAATTATCTATAGTTCATATTCATTCGAGTAGATTTTTTTTGCTTAGAAACAAAAAAATACTTCAAGACAAAAATTACTATAACGGACAACCAAATTAAAGCATTTATTATGACAATACTTCTGCTGTATTTGTAACATCATTTTAGGCATAGAAAAAAATCTGAGAAAAATTATTATTAACGAGATCTACAAACATCTAAAATCGAACCATTTTTTATATTTAAACCATCAAAGGGGTACAAAGATCATACACAATTCTTGATACTTTTTGAATCCCCAAGAATTTTGCAATTAGAGGTGTGTAATAGTAATTGGAGCCCTGACTGTGAATATTCTTTGTTGGCTTGTTGCAAAAAATAGTCAATGCAAGAGGAGTACCACTAAAAGCATCCTTTTCTTCCTCTCCTCCACTATAAAATTGACTTTGAGTACAAACCCGCTAAGTGTTTCTGATTGATTGATGAACCTGCTCCACAATCAAGATTTACTGTGATTACAAAATGCTAATTTTTGTATTGAGTATGGCAATTGATAAAAGATTATTTCCTTAAGGATTGCAAAGTTGAGTCTGCAGAATACTTGACCTTACCAATATCTAATGATCTGAATCCACCATTATTGGTCAGGGATTTCAAATCATAAAAGCCCAAGTTGATTAGAAACTTGTTTCATTGACTTTTATAATATGGAAAGAGGTCACAAATTACCAATCATGCAAGAAAATCATGAATTGAGAAATAAGATCTAATGTGAACTCTAAAGTACGAAGAACAACCGAATAATTAATATAGAGAAATTAGATCTAACCTAAAGGATAATTGACAGTGGTTATTTCCCTAAAATGATGACGCTGAAGGATACCGCACCACACCGGGAATCTAAATTAGCCAACGGATCATATTAGATTTTTGAAAATCCAATTATCTGGAATATACTCATTTGATTAAAAGCATAGAGAATTGGGGATGATGAAAATTCTGCAAAAACCAAATAAAAATATAGTTGGAATACTTCTCCTTCAACATTCTGATTAGAGAGAGGAAAAAGTTTCATAAATATATTTCATATAAGAGAGTCGAAGGGATGTGTCTTTTGGGGTCTTTCAGGAGAACCAAAACTCTAAAATTGGTTTGGGATGCGCAACAAAAATTGAGATGTCAAAGATCTTGATGTGTCAGTCATTCAGGTAAGATACGTAGTGGAACATGGTCCAATTCTACATAAATTATGCTATTATATGTTTAAATGGATATTACTGTGTATTTTGTTGATGTAGTTTTGCATACAACGTTGTTTATAGCCGTATGTTTGGAGAAACGAGTTTTTGTTTATAAAAGGATGTATGTTTATATTGTTTCACTAAATGGTGGGATACGTTAAATAAAACAAACGTAACCAGTTTGTTACGGCATCCAATATTGTCGTATTAATGTCATACAGTTTTAACTTCTACCGTAATAACATACTTACTATTTTTAGCCGTATGTTTGAAGAAATAAGCTTCTGTTTATCAAGGAATGTATGCTTATCTCATTCCTTTTAAATGGTGGGATACATTAAAAAAACCGCTTAACATGTTTGTTACGGTTTCTAATATTGCCATATTAGTGTGTTACAGTTTTGATTTCTATCGCAATGTCATACTTCCGATTTTATGAGAAATCAAAAGCTGAGACAATGTAGTTGTGTAAAACATGTTTAAAGACTTTGTTTATCAAAAATGAGTATATAAGAAACATATTATAGAGTCGTGAAATATTTTTCCAAAATACATAATGTTATTTTTTCTTAAAATTGTTCCAAATTGAATCATGCAAAATATTTGAGGCCTTCAAATAATCACTGGAAGGAGAGTTATGTGTTGAAGCATCATCCTCATTTTCTGAGTCTGATCCTTGGATTGGCATATTCGATTCAGAACTAAAATAATTAACGTCATTTTTGTTATTGGTTGTCCTTATTTACGATATCTAAATACGACGCTCCATTGTTCAAATTTCATTGATCAACCTGTCCATTGACCTTTTTAAAGCAACATCAATTAACCATCCCCATGTATTGCTCTTTGTTTAGAGATCTTCAGTTTAAGTTTTGATCACGTATCCACCAATTTTTTTGCGTACTCCATCTTTTCATACCATTCGGTGTTTACATTAATTATACTACCTTTGGGTTGTAAAATTTCCTCTTCATTCTCAAGGGGTGGAAACTATTCTTCAAAAATGTCTTGTAGAATAAAGGATGGGTGTTAGAATAAAAAATATAATCATGACATTAATAAATAAAAATAATATGCACATTAGTTGAGTTCTACCCACCAGATGAACTCGAAGATGGAATGCAATCTTTGTAGAGAATATCGTAGCATGTTTCAAACATGACCTGTGCATCATACATTCAGTCCAATCTTCTCTTGCCATCTTGGTAAAATATAAAGGTGGGACACACATGTAAACTTTTTCAGAGGATACCCTAAAAGCATAAAACTTGTCGCAAATGTGTCGAATAATAGATAAACAATTTTTCATATCATTGTAATCACGCACCGTCAAATGTCGATAGTCAAATCGATCTCCCACTGTCCTCCAAAAACCCACATTCATCTTCAATGGGATTAGGCTTTTCCTCGTTGATAACAAATTTCCAATACCTAATAAGAGTACAGTCTTCCATTTACACCCAATCATTGTTTTTTTTATGTTAATGTACTTGAAACATAGCACATCTGGTAATACATATTTTAAAGTTCAAGAATTTAAAATTTATGTTTACATTTTCCATGATGACGTATTTTCACGCGAAAGTATAGAACGGATAAACATTAAAACACAAATAGATTTATTTATTCTTGATTGAAATTCTTATAAGTACGAAAATAAGAAAACAAAAACATAAACAAACAATGCTATTACTGCTCCACATGGGACTCAACATCATATGGGGCAGCCTAATTGGGAGGCTCTTCAGATGTGAACTCATGGGCAACATCATTTGTGCTTGAATATGACCATCAACGATTGCAGCATCTGAACTTGTCATTGAATAGGACTTTCCTGTTGCCCTCATAGCATTTAGAAACATAAGATACTCAGGCTTGTATTCCTCTTCCACTGAGGAAGATGGTGTCTGACGTAAAGGTGGTACTCATTTCCCCCCTTGCTTCCTTGACTGGTTCTTCAAAGTTTGAGAAACTGGGGTTGATAACAACTATGAAGTTATGGGAGAGGCATACGAGATTTTAAACCATTTAAGAGTAACATCAACAAAAAATAATTGTGGTAAACCATGTCGACGTACTAATGCCTTAGCAACTATGATACAAGGAAAGCTTTATTTGTAATTAGAAGTTTGATTCCCGTTGAGATAATAGGATTTCTCCCCCGTTGGTCATTGAGAATAAAATCTCCATCTACAGCTCATTAACCTTCATTACCGACAATGAGTACTAATATGATATAGGCGGGGATTTGATCTCTATAACCAATAAAGATTAAGTCTCATTATCACAATGAAATTGAAATTCTAGCTGCAAATGTATTAGATTATTTATGTACGTGATCATTTGTAACTAAAAAGTCAACGACCAGTTTCCCAAATAACAGATAGATAAAACCCAGTACGTTGTTACCCTTGACCCAAGAAGAGAACTTAACCATTCGAGTTAATTTAGTATCCCAGTATTTTACTACCAATGAAATTGATAAACAATGTTACTTACCTGAGTATTCGGGCAAGACACATTGTTTATCAATTACATAGGTGGCGCAACATCGAGATGCAAAATTAACTCGCATGGTTAACTCTATTCTTGGAGCAAGGGAAAGAGTGTTCTGGGTTGTAAGTATCCATTATTTGAGAAGGTTTGAAGTGAGAAACACTAGAACAAAACACATTTATAGCACCGAAGTGGCTTTTCCACTAGGATAATGGACTTAAATCCCCCATAATCTTCGAGGGTTAAATCCCAGCCATATTTTATTAACCTTCATCGTAGTCAGTGAAGATTTTAAAATTGCCATTAGAATTTAATCTTTAAAGTCCACGAGGGATTAAAACTGATCACCATAGTGAAATCGATTCGATGTTATAAGTGTATTATCATATTTCTAATTAGATTTCACGATCCCACTGAGATAATAGGGCTTAATCCACCTTGAACTTGTAGGACTAAGTCCTGATCGTAATAAATTAACCTTCATTACATAATAATGAAGATTAATATGCAATCAGGATTTAATACTACCTGTCCAATGTGGATTAATCCCCATTATACCTTAACGAAATGTAATTCTAACTACAAATGTGAGGTACCACAATTTCTAAAAAACCTACAAAACTACTAGCCTACAATTAACTAAAATGGTAATTCTAACTACAAAGATTAAAGGGTTATTTTCAACTTCTCTGTAATAACATAATACTCATGTTAATAGATACGTCCAAATTATTAACTATAAGGTAATACATGAGGTACAGAATTGAAAAAATAAGATATTATCATATGTTTAACCGTAACTAGGAACATTTGGTAATAAAATAAAAACATGATAGAGGATACGGGAACATAGCCAGTCGTAAACCCATACATGTGTTTAGCTCCAAAGATAAAAATAGCATATTAGAAGATACATGGAGACTAATAACCATTACCAAGCACATGATTATGTTCAAAACTAACATCATTGAAATTGTGCTATATCCAACCGTAAGGTTTATGATTCTATGCTCCAAACTTAGCAAGAGGAATTGAACTCGTTGAGTTGAAGATAATTTTTATTTTAAACAAATTTGGGGCGACGAAAGATTGAACATCCGCAAACACCATTTACTATAACAACTATCATCAACTTAACAAATCCAATTCACTTATGCTAATTTTGGAGATAAGAACTCTAAACCTTTATGTTGTAATATCAACACTAATACCATAGTATTGATCATTGTGTTAATCCTTGTATCAACTGAAAGGACGCTAACAATAATGCAGCGTCTTTCTAGATGATATATGGAGGGAGTAGTTTTGATTATTGTTTTTGTCACAATTTTGCTGAGATAATAGGATGTCATTTTATAGTCCATTAACCTTCATTACCAACAATGAAGAGGTTGTAGAGAGGGATTTAATATCTACGGCCAATAGAGAATAAGTCTATTACAACAATGAAAGTGAACTTCTAACTGCAAATGCTTATTTCAAAAAGTTACCACAGAAATCATTGATACTGTCATTCTTCAATGATATACAATCACTTCAACTTGTCCCATAGCCTCATGGTTTATCAACATCGATGAATAAGTTGAGGTTGATAACAACTATGAAGCTATAGGAGAGGCTAAAGGGATTTTAAACCATTTCAGAGTGACATCTGCAATGATTATTGTGGTAAACTTTTTTCACCGGCCACTTTCCCAAATAGCGGATAGATAAAACCCAGTACGCTGTTACCCTTGACCTAAGAACCGAACTCAACCACCTGAGTAAATTTAGTATCTCAGTATTTTTCTACCAAAAAAATTGTTTAACAATGTTACTTACCAGAGTACCCAGAAGAGGTAATATTATGAAATAGATTGTCGAGCTTCTACTTTATGAGCTCTTCTTCCTGTAGCAGCCTTCTCGATCTGGTCGAGCTTAGACTTATACAGGTCTACCTAGACCAAGAAGCCTACCTCTAGAAGACAAAAGAGTATAGTACAATGATCAACCACAAGTATGGTCGACCTTGACGGTCATTACTAAAAGACAAAAGATAGAACTTCATAGTCAACATCGACCTTGAACAGATCGAGCTTGCTGTGTGAGCGTCAGACCTACCAACATGTTAGTGATAGATAGTTGTAAAGTAAAGTCAGATAGTAAACAATAGTTGGACAAAGGATATTAATGTAATTTTATCCTCTAGGGTATTACCTCCCTATAGCCTATAAGTAGAGAAGGTAAGGTACTAAAAAAAGGTGGACAATCTCCCTATAAGTTTAGAGTATTTATCTCAACCTTGTCTTAACTCTTTCTCTTTGTAATATTTGGCCACATTGTAATCCTATAAATATTTATCATACTACGTTAAAATCCTTTGCTGAGGTCGCGGAATACCCTATTCATAAGACTCCATGCAATTGTTATCTCTAACTATCTTGTTTAACCCCTAAATCCACCTTGGTGTAAGGTCGATTCCACTCCACCCAGAATCGCACCCTTACATTTGGCGTCATCTGTGGGAACAACCCCCCCCCCCCCCCCCCATACTCAAAGGCACATTCAGTTCAAAAAGCGGAACAAATGGCACCTAATCTAGGCCTTCGATCTACCTAAGCCACCGTGGAGATAACCAAACAAAATATATGAACGATCACCACATATCAGCTCTCGACTAAGCTCTTTATCAACTCACAACTAAGCTCGATGGTCGACCACATTATCAAGCATTTTGCTAACTCTCAATCCAAGCTCGTTATGAAGTTCATTACTATCTCATTGTCAAAGTAAATACTCGAACATATCATCAAGCTCTTCACCAATTAATAATTAAAGTTTGTGATGAAGTTCATTACCATATAATTGTTAAAGTTGATGCTCGAATACATCAACAAGCTCTTCCCCAGCTCCCAACTAAGTTTGATGCTTGACCTCTTTACCAAATTTGATGCTTAAACACATTAAAGCCTCTATTTGTTAGCTCTCGATTCAAGTTCGTTATGAAACTCATATCTAATGTGGTACTCAAGGTCGAGGCCATTATCAGCTTATTATTAAGCTCATAGCTAATGAGGTGCTCAAGGTTGAGGTACTAGAGCCAATTACAAATTTATTTTCAAAAAGAATACTCGAGCACTGAATTCATGTTCAAAATTAGATAAAAGCTTATTGCCAAATCTTTGTCAAGATCGATGCTCTAGCACATAACTTAAAGCTCATCGTCAACTCAGTAATTGGTCAATCCAATTTGACCAAAAGAAGCCACTGCTTGCTTTCTACACAAACCAAAGGTATTTAACTGACTAAGTCGAGCTGAGTCATGCTCAAGGTCTAGACAGAAGTCATTGCCTGCTTCATACATAAATCAAAGGTATTTAACTCACTCAGTCGAGATGAGTCATGGTCCAGACAGAAGCCATTGCTTGCTTCATACATATACCAAAGGCATTTGACTAACTCAGTCGAACTAAGAAATGTTCGAGGTCCAGACATAAGTAATTGCTTTCTTCATACATAAACTAAAGGCATTTAACTCACTCAGTCGTGTTGAACCGTACTCGAGTTCCAGATAGAAGCTATTGCTTGTTGCATATAAAAACAAAAGGCATTTAACTCACTCAGTTGAGCTGATTTATGCTCTAGGTTGACACAAAAGTCACTACTTGCTTCCTCCAAAATGCAAACCCCAAGCACTGGATTTCAGTCTATCGAATTGAATCGCACTTGGGGGCGAGGTCGATCATCAAGTTAGATCTACACTTTATAAACCCGAAGCACTGGATTATAGTCAATCGACTTGAATCATACTTGGGGGCGAGATCGATCCTCTAGTTACATTTATAAGACTCAAGCACTAGATTCAATCAATCGAATTGAATCATACTTGGAGGCGAGGTTGATCCTCGAGTTACATTTCATACTTATCAAAAACATCAAGAATTGCTATCATATATTCCAATACATAAAAAACAATGTTCAAACATTCGACAACAACAAAATTTGATCATAAATTTGACAAACAGGTCCCCTGGTCGATACATTAAACATCTTACTTATTCATGTCAAAAAGTCGACCATTACAACTTAGTTAAATGCAGACACAATTTGTGATTAAATCAATGCATTAAGATAAGCAGCAGGGATGACTTAATCTTTCTCTTCTCAGCTAGACCCACATGTAGCTCTAAATCAAACTTCAAGTGACTTCAGCTAAGAGGGGGCAAATGTAACAGTCTCCTAGATCTGGTCGACCTTAGACTTACTCAAGTTGACCTAGACCTATAAGCCTACCCCTAGAAGACAAAAAAGTACAGCACAATGATCGACCACGAGTATGGTCGACCTTGATGGTCATCACTAAAAGGAAAAAAATAAAACTTCATAGTCAATATCGATCTTAACCAGATTGAGCTTGCCACGTGAGCGTTAGACCTACTAACATGTTAGCGGAAGACAACTGTAAAGTAAAGTCAGATAGTAGAAAATAGTTGGACAAAGGTATTAATATAATTTTACCCTCAAGGGCATCACCTACCAATAGCCTGTAAATGTTAGGAATGCAGCTCAAAAACTGGGAAAGTCGTTCGAATGAGTGGGAAAGTCGTTCAAACAAAAAGAGCGTTTGGGCCAAAATTCCAGAGGATTGTTATGGTCGTTCGAACGACCATATGACTCGTTCGAACGACTTTGGCTCTGTTTGATTGTTTATAAGTGTATTTTGAAGGGGATTTGATCCAAAGCGATAGATTATCTCGTGATGCGTATTTTGGAGATGACCTAATAGAAAGCCTATAAATAGAGAGTGTATGTTAAAGACCTATGTACTATAAAAAGAGTTAGAGAGAGAAAATAGAGAAATCTAGGGTTTAGCTCTGGAGAGGTTTCTTGGGTTTTCTTTCTAGGGTTTCTTGTTGGGATTATCTGTAAGGGTAGAAGTGAGGTTTGAGTGATCTCTGTAACTTCTTGTAGCCCTTAGTATAATAATATATTCGTCGTGCTTATCGGGGGTGGTTTTGATCCTGTTTAGGGTTTCCACCTATTTAAACCTTGTGTTATGTTTTTATTGCCTTTATTCGAAAAAAAATTTGTTAGAGTTAGTTCTTCGAGTTCCTGTTAATCGTATTGTACTTCTGCGTTACGATTTTTCCCCTCGGTTTTCCAACAATTAGTATCAGAACAAGATTTGGGGCAAGTAGAGTAGTAAGATGGGAAGATCTAAGTATTCTAACATGATCAAGTTTGATGTGGAGAAGTTTAATGGGAATATCAATTTTGGATTATGGAAAATTCAAGTCCAAGATATATTGACTTAAGGAGGGTTACGCAAGGCACTGAAAGGGAAGCCTATACCTAAAACTCTGGTTGAAGGTATAGCGGCCCAGAAAGTGGACGACGATGAAGAAGAGGACTGGGAAGATCTAGATTTAAGGGCAGCGAGTGGGATACGCCATTGTCTCACTAAAAACATTTTGGCAAATATGGCTAGAGAGAAGACCGCAAAAGGTCTTTGGAAAAACTTAAAAGTTTGTATCAAACGAAGAGTCTCTCGAATCGCTTATACCTCAAGGAGCGGCTTCATACGCTTAAGATGAATGAGGGTACGAGCGTTGGTGATCACCTAGGTTCTTTGAACGGGATCGTTTCGGAATTAAAATCGATCAGAGTTAAAGTTGAGGATGAAGATAAGGCGCTTCAACTCATATGGTCTCTTCCATCTTCCTTCAAGCATCTTCAACCTACGTTGATGTATGGGAAGGAAACCTTGAGTTTTAAATAGGTTACAAGTATGCTTCTTTCTGAGGATAGAAGACTTAAGGGTAGCAAATCCTTTGGGGAAAACTCTATAATGGTGGTCAGTGGGAAGAGAAGCATTAATAAGTTCACAAAAGAAACTTGTTGGAGCTATGGTCAATCGGGTCATTATAGATCGGATTGCAAAGCGGGGAAAGGTAATAGAGCAAGTTTGGTAAGAGGCTCCGAAAGTAACACTAAAAAACTAGAAACGGTTACTAGTAATGATGGTGACGAGGCACTCCTCATTGTGGTCGCTGATGGTTCTCACCACGATAGAGGATGGGTGTTTGATAGTTGGGCTACAACGCATGTATGCGCACATAAGGCATGAAGATTATTAGGAATACGACTCAAAAAGTGAGAAAGTCGTTCGAATGAGTAGGGAAGTCGTTCAAACGAAAATAGCGTTTGGGCCAAAATTCTAGAGGACTATTATGGTCGTTCGAATGACCTCATGACTCGTTCGAACGACTTTGGCTATGTTTGATTGTTTCTAAGTTCGTTTTAAAGGGGATTTGATCTAAAGCAATGGATTATCTCGTGATGCGTATTTTGGAGATGACCTAATGGAAAGCCTATAAATAGAGAGTGTATGTTAAAGGCCTATGTACTGTAAGAAAGAGTTAGAGAGAGAAAAGGGAGAAATCTAGGGTTTAGCTCTGGAGAGGTTTCTTAGGTTTTCTTTCTAGGGTTTCTTGCTAGGATTATATGTAAGGGTAGAAGTGAGGTTTGAGTAATCTCTGTAACTTCTTGTAACCCTTAGTGTGATAATATATTCATCATACTTGTCGGGGGTGGTTTTGATCCAGTTTAGGGTTTCTACCTATTTAAACCTTGTATTATGTTTTTATTACCTTTATTTGAATTCTCTTTGGTTAGAGTTAGTTCTTCGAGTTCCTGTTAATCGTATTGTGCTTCCGCGTTGCGATTTGCCCCCTCGTTTTCCCAACAGTAAATAGAGGAGGTGAGGTACTATAAGAAGGTAGACAATCCCCCCATAAGTACATAGTAATTATCTCAACCTTGTCTTAGCTCTTTATATCTCTGTAATAGTCAACCACATTATAATCCCACAAATACATATCATACTACATTAAAATCCTCTATTAAGGTCATGGAATACCCTATTCACAGGACTTCACATAATTATTGTCTCTTATTGTCTTGTTTAACCCCTAAATCAACCTTGGTGTAAGGTCGATTCCACTCCACCCGGAATTGCCCCCTTACACTTCTGTTATGTGAAACATGGTATAATGAAAAAAAATTAAAGGTTGGGATAACTTATATAATTTCATGTATATCAAAGCAAACTCAATGATTAGAAGTGCCCTCAAAGTCCCATGGGAATGGGAAATCACATACCCCAGGACCTCTGAAGACTCTCCCAACCATTGTATTTATTTTAAGATACATGGAAGTATACATGAAAAGCTAATTTGTAATTATTACTCATTACAGTATGTTACCCACATCGAATGAAAAAATCAAAAAAATGAAACTTGGCATTTTATTTCACAATCCTAACTCCTCTGAGTTATCAGGCAAGGAACATTGTTTAGTAATAACTTAGGTGGCGTAATGCCGTGATGCAAAATTAACTCGTATGGTTAAACATTATTCTTGGAACAAGGGAAAAAATGTTCTACGTATTAGGTATCCGCTATTTAAGAAGGTGAGAATCTAGACGATACTAGACCAAAATATATTTATAACACCAAAACGACTTTTTCACTAAGATAATAGGTTTAAATCATCCATAATCTACGAGGGTTAAATCCTAATCATATTTCATTAATCTTCATCACAGGATAATGAAGATTCATAAATTGCAATTGGAATTTAATCCCTGAAATCAATGGGGGATTAAAACCCATCACCATAGTGAAATCGTACTTCAATGTTACAAAAATTGTATCATAAGGTTTATGACCCTATGCTTCAAACTTAGCATGAGGAATTGAACTAGTTGACTTGAAGATAATTTATGTTTCAAATAAATTTGGTATAGCAAAAAGTTGAATACCCCTAAACACCATTTACTATAATAACTATCATCAACTCAACTAGTCTAATTCACTCATGCTAAATTTGGAGATAAAAACTTTAAACCTTATGAAATTGAACTTCTAACTACAAATGCTTTATTTGTAATTAGTAGTCTCAATCCCACTGAGATAAAAAAGACATTTTCCCCATTGGTCATAGAGAATCAAATCCCCATTTACAGTTCATTAACCTTTATTACCAAAAATGAAGATATAAACTTCAGGCAGAGATTTGATCTCTAAAACCAATGGGGAATAAGTCCCATTACCAAAATGAAATTGAACTTCTAATTAAAAATCATACTTTTAAATTGTTATGTCTTTCACCTCAAAGCTTCTAAAATAGCAGATAGCTAATGCACAATATGCTCATTCCCTTACTCCAAAAAGAGAACTTAACCATCCAAGTCAATTTAGTATCCCGATATTTTGCTACCAATAAAATTGCTGAATAATGTAACTTACCTGATTAGATATTCGCTAATTGAGAATATTGTTTAGCAATTGCATAAGTGGCGTAATATCGAGATGCAAAATTGACTTGCGTGATTAACTATATTCTTGGATAAAGGGAAATAGTATTCAAAGCATTAGCTATACACTATTTAAGAAGCTTTGAAGTGATAAACTAGACCAAAATACATTTATAACACCGAAGTGGCATTCCTACTGAGATAACAGGTTTAAACCCCCCATAATCTACGAGGGCTAAATCCCAACCGCATTATATTAACCTTTATCAGATGATAATGAAGATTCATAAATTGCAATTAGAATTTAATCCTTGAAGTCCATAAGGGATAAAAACCCATCACCACAGTGAAATCGTACTTCGATCTTATAAGTGCTCTAAAAATGTTGTACTTTGAAGTCAAGATCCCATTGAGATAATAGGACTTAATCCACCTTGAACTTGTAATTAAGTCCTGATCATAGTAAATTAAGCTTCATTACGTAACAATGAAGATTAATATGCTTCGATTAGGATTTAATATTACAAGTCCAATGTGGATTAAGTCTCATTAATTACCTCAGCGAAATATAATTTTAAGTACAAATGTAAGGCACTACGATCTTTAACAAACCCACAAAACTACTAATCTACCATAAACTGAAATGGTAATTCTAACTACAAAGCTTATTTTAAAAGCACTTAAGAGTGATAGAAGGTACTTTCTAAACAAATACATTTTCCTAACTTAAACGTATTATTTTGACAATAGAAAGTTTATTAATTAGAAAGCATATTCAAATGAAGGTCATACATTTTCAACTTCTCTATAATAACATAATATTCATTTTAATAGATACGTCCAAAATATTCATAGTAAGGTCATACATGTGATTCATAAATAAAAAATAAGATACAAACTTTTTTTTAACCGTAACTAGGACCTTTTTGTCAACAAAAAAGTAAACAAGATAAAGGATACGGGGACATAAGCTACCGTATATCCATACATGCATTGAGATCCATAAATAAAAAATTAATCAGGTTTCTCAATTTGTACTCTACATTTAAGCAGCTTCAGCAATACGTGAATAATATATACCGTAACTATTGAAAATTGAGGTAGCTACTCTCTCCTCTCTGATAAGAACGATAAGCAGAATAAGCCCTAACAGAAGAATTAACCAAGCAAGAACAATAACGACACAAGAATTCCCAGAGGAGGAAAGTGGAAAACCCTTATAAATAAATAAAAACTACTCCTCGAACAATCTACTATGTTAATCAAACGGGTTAAAATGATCTCTCCAAGCTTCTCAAGCTTTAATGGAGTCTCTCAAATTCTAGGTCTCTCTAGAATTAAACTCACCAAGATAGACTAACAAAATAACCTAAGTCCCCTTTATATACTAGGGAACTAAAATACAAGTAGAATGGATCTCAAGGCAAACTCAACGTCTCAAAAAATAAAATCTAAAGCAAACCTATACCAAGCTCGTTCGAACAACTCCAAGCTCGTTTCAACGACTTTGCGATAATTGGCCTCCAGCCCTAGAAATATAACAACTCGTTCGAACGACATCCAAGCTCGTTCGAACGAGATTGACGAACCAAATCCAAAACCGCGAAAAATAGATATTTCGTTCGAACGACTTTGAAGCTCATTCAAACGACTTCGACAATTTCCGGATTTCTTCGACAATCCTTAGTTCGAGTTCACACCCAACAATCTCCCACTTGAAATCGAATCTCGTAACCCATCTTCAGATCTCCAAATGAATTATTCGCACTACCCGGACCTTCAATCTTGAAGACCCACAGAAGTTGTACATGTCGTCAACTTCTGAAAAGTCACCACCTTTGTAAATATATCAACCAGATTTACATCAGTATGAATCTTTATAAGTTTCAACACACCGTCCTCGAGGAGTGAGTGAATATAGTGATATTGAATATTAATGTGATTGGTTCTAGAGTGAAAAGCTGAATTATTCGCTAAGTGTATAGCGCTTTGACTATCACAATAAAACTTAAAAGAAAATTATTCTCTACCAAGCTCTTTTATTAACCTTTTCAGCCAAACCATATCCTTGCACGCTTCTGTAGCTGCAACATATTTTGCCTCTGTCATAGACAAAGCTACAATCTTCTATAGCCTAGAAGCCCATGTAACCGCACCACTTCCCAATATAAAAATGAAACAACTAGTGTTTTTTCACCTATTAATGTCACCCGCCATATCAGAATCAACAAAACTCTATAAGCATATCTGAGAACCCCCATAACATAAAGCCATATCTTGAGTCCCCTTTAGATACCACAGTATCCATTTCACAGCTCTCCAATGCTCCTTGCCTGGATTACTCATACCTACTAACAACTCCCACTACTTGAGCAATATCTAGTCTCGTACAAATCATAGCGTACATTAGGCTACCAACCGCAGATTGATTTGGAACCTTCTGCATCTCATCGTGATCCTTCTGCATCTTCAGTCAATAATCATTTGATAATTTAAAGTGACCACCCAATGGTGTACTAACAACTTTAAAACCATCCATATTGAACAGCTTCAGTACTTTACTGATGTACTCAGCTTGAGATAACTTCAATTCTCGCTACTTTCTATCCCTTGTAACACGCATACTAAGAACTTATTTCACCGTACCCAAGTCCTTCATTGAAAACTTTTGGGATAACTGTTCCTTCAACATAACAATCACTCCCATGTCAGTACTTGCTACCAACATATCATCTACATATAAAAAGTAAAATAATAAACGAGTTCCCCGTATTCTTGATAAAACAACAGTAATTTGTATTGCTCTTCGAATAACCATTTCTGGACATGAATTGTTTGAACTTATAATACTACTGTCTCGGCGCTTGTTTCAAACCATATAAGCTCTTCGTGAGCCTATACATAATATCTTCTTTCCCTTTAACCGAATACCCTTCTGGTTATTTTATATAAATTTCATCATCAAGGTTACCGTAAAGAAATATTGTCTTGACATCTAGTTGCTCAAGATGCAAATCTTCAACTGCAACTATATTTATCACAACCCAAATAGTAGATATCTTCACAACAAGAGCAAAGATCTCGCCGAAAGCAGCGCATTCTTTCTGCTATAAGCCCTTCACCACAAGTCTAGCCTTGAATCTCCTTGAACCGTCAGATTCTTGCTTTAGTCTGTATACCCACTTATTATGCAATACTTTCTTCCCTTTCGGTAACCAAACTAAATCCCAAGTTTAATTAACTGATAATGACTGCATCTCATCATCCATAGCAAGCTCCCACTTGCTCTTGGCTTTCATATCTAAAGTCCTATTATAACTTTCAGGTTCACCACCATCTGTAAGTAACAAGTAATTTAAGGAGTTAACGTACCTAGCTGAAATTCATGCAACTCTTGGCTCCTTTCAAAGTGTTAATAGAATGTCTAGATTATTAGGTTCCTCGTTTTGATCCAGTGCATCGGACTCAACAATGACTTCTTCATCAACTTCTCGAGAGGGTTCATCATCTTCAATGTCGACACTTTCCGCTGCTTCACATTGACTTTTTTCACTAGGTACTTTGAAATCTTTATACAAGACTTCCTCATTGAATGTAACGTTACGGCTCCGAATAACTTTTGAATTCTTTGCATCCCAAAACCGATACCCAAACTCATCACCACCATATCCAATAAATATGCACTTCGTTGAATTTGTATCTAACTTGGTCCTTGTATCTGAATTATCAAACACATATGAGGTACAACCAAAAATACGTAAGTGATTAAGGTTTACCTCTTTATTGGTCCATGTTTCTTCAGGAAGTCTAAAATCCAAAGATGTTGAAGGCCCTCTGTTAATCAAGTACGCTAGGGTTCTACACAAAAAACTGAAAACCTGAGAACCCGACCCGACCCGAACCGGCCGGTTCGGTTCGGTCAGGTTTAGTGATTTGCCGGTTCGGCTTCGGGTTTGGTTTTTAGAACCCGAATATAATCGGTTCGGGTTCGAGTTCATGTTTTAGTCTGGTTCAATACCCGACCCGAACCGATTAGTTTTTATATATAAACACCTCAGTCTCACACCTCCTCACAACCCTAGCAGACCTTTCTCTCTCTCTCTCTCTCTCTCTCCCTCTTCCCTCTATAAGATCTACTCTTTGAAAATGTTCTTTCTTCCTTCTTCCCTCCAGCAGTCTCTTTCTCACTCACATGAAGATGATCTCTGGTTTTCAATATATCACCTATGCTATATTGCATCTTTTCCTTTGGTTTCTTGACATGTTCCCAAACTATTATTCCATGTCCCCTTTATAGTTCTAATTTTCTTATTTCCCTTGCAGATACTTTTACTCAGAGTGCTCAACTGAAACGAAGATATAATCAACAGGAAATTGTCTTACAATCTGGAGGTTCGATACAGAATTAGGCTTACAAGTCCTTGTTTGGTATGAATTTGAAGATACTGCCAACTATATTAGATGTAGTTTTTAAACTTGGGAGAAGAAATGACTTTAAGATGCTGCCAACTACATTAGATGTAGTCTTTAAACTTGCAAATCTTGGCTAATTCTTATTCTAAATTTCATTGATGTACAGCTTATGCAGAGCTTTATGAAGTTTTAGTTCATGTTGTTGGTGTAGACAGTGAATGGAAGATAAAGCTTTGCGAAATATCTTGTGTTTTGTTACTTTTTACCTCCTTCCCTCCTCACAACAGTCTTTCTCACTCACATCAACTTCAGCAGCGAAGATCATCGTCAGCAGCAGCAGAGTTCTCTCCATCACTACAATCATTCCCACATCTTCAGCAGCAGAGTTCTCTCCATCACTACAATCATTCTCTCCATCTTCAGCAGCAGCAGAGTTCTCTTTATCTTCAGCAGCAGCAGTTGTATTAGTTTATGATGTATTTGGTTGATGCTGTATTCTTTGAGCAATGCAAATTTTTTGCTTGCTGTTGTATTAGCTTATGTTGTATTAGGCTATTAGCCATTAGGTGATGTATTCTTTGAGCAATGCTGTATTTTTTGCTTGCTGTTGTATTGGATCTGAAAAAAAATGCCCAGTTCAGAATCCGGCCCGACCTGATTAAGTTGGTTCGGTTCTGGTTCCGGTTCTGTGTATAGTCGGTTCGGGTTCGGGTTCAAATGTGGTTAACCCGACCAGCCCAGGTTCGGGTTCAAATGTGGCTTAACCCAGCCCGGCCCGACCCGTAAACAACCCTAAAGTACGCCACCATACTAATCGCATCTGCCCAAAAATACTTTGGCAATCCAGAGTTGATTCTTATACTCTTCATTCTTTCGTTTATTGTTTGGTTCATGCGTTCTACAATACTATTTTATTACGGTGTTTTAGGAATAGTTTTCTGTCTCCTAATCCCGTTTATTGCGCAAAAGTTTTTAAACTCATCACTACAGTATTCGCCCCCATTATCCAACCTGAGACACTTCAGTTTCAAACCGGTTTTATTTTCAACTAGAGCCCTCTACCTCTTGAATTTATCGAACACATCTGATTTGTTCTTCACGAAGTAGACCTACAGTTTACGAGTAACATCATCGATAAAAGTAATGTAATAATGAGAACTACCAAGAGATGATATCTTGGTTGGCCCCCAAACATCTGTGTATACAAGATCCAGCTTTCCAAGTTTCTTTGATCTTCCAGATAATTTGAAACTGACCTTCTTTTGCTTCGCAAGAATACACTCTTCATAAAACTTAAGATCAACCTCAGCAAGACCCTCTAGCTTTCCCTTTATTACCATTATCTTTATCCCCTTTTTACTCATGTGACCGTACCGTTTATGCCATGTACTTGTATCAAACCCCGGAGTGGCCGCACAAATAGTAGAAATTATGATATGTATTGTATACAACGTTCCTTGTCGCAAGCCTCGAGCTACCAACATAGCTCCCTTTATAACCTTCTAGAATGTTGTACCAAAGGTACTCACATATCCGCCATCATCTGCCAATTTGCTAACCGATATAAGGTTATGCCCCAATTTAGGTACAAGTCGTACATTCTGTAAAACCAATGTTCCCCCTTAAGGTAACAACAACCTAGTCTTTCCCTTTCCAGTAATATTGTGTGTACTCTTATCTGCAAGAAAGATCATACTGAAGTTGCCTTCAACAATATTAGTTAGAAAACCTACGTTCACAGTAGGATAAAAAGAAGCGCTCGAATCAACAATTTAGGATTCATTAACATCATCACATGACAATAGTAGAGCCTCGTCAGAACTAACCTCCTCTGTAAGGTTCATTGTATCTTTCTCTTCATCATTAATCTTTTTAGAAGAAGAATAGTTACAATCTTGCCTGAAGTGACCATTCTTTCTAGAAGTCCAACACGCACTGGGCAGCTTAGACTTTTCTCTTGACTGTGATTGACCCCTTCCAAATTTTGGCCCTTTTCTGTAAGACCCCCTCTTTCCTTGACGTTCAACATACTGTCGTTTGAACTCAAAGAGTGTTCAAATGTTTTACGCCTATATATTATCTTCACTCATAATCAACGAGACTATGGTGTCAAATTTGATGTCTTCCTTCCCCGATGAGTTGCTCACAGCTGTAATAAACCCTTCCCAACTCTCAGGCATCTACCCTAAAAGAGCCCACTCTCTCACCTCCTCGGTAAAAGTAATTTTAACATATTCCAAAGTGCATGAATGGTATTGAACTCACTGATATGAGCTTGTACGCTACCATTATCCTTCATCTTTAATGTAAACAAGTATCGTAAAAGATGTACCTTGTTTGCCTTGGACAGTTCCGAGTACATAGCGGATAATATCTCCATCAAACCCTTTGTTATCGTAACTTTGGAGATCATGTGTAGAATCTGAGATGACAGCGCTAACCTAACAGTTTTAAGCGCATTACAATCCAATACTACCTACTTAGCAGTATCGTATTCTGCTGGTATCATCTCAACTCTACCCAGTGGTAAATCAAGATCCTTCTAATAGAGATAATCATCTATCTGCATCTTTCACACTCTAAAATTTGATCTATTAAACTTTATGATCTTCAACTTTTCTTAATCGGCCATCGCTCTTCAGCATACAAGCCCTGTAATACTTGCTCTAACACCAATTATTGAGAATCGAGGTAGCCACTCTCGCTTCTCTGACAAGAATGATACGTGAAATAAGCCCTAACAAAAGAATTAACCAAGCAAGAATAATAATGGCACAAGAATTCCCAGAGAAGGGAAGTAGAAAACCCTTGTAGATAAAAAACCACTCCCCAAACAATCTACTATGTTAATCAAACAGGTTACAATGATCTCTCTGAGCTTCTCAAGCTTTAATGAAGTCTCTCAAATTCTAGGTCTCTCTATATTTAAACTCACCAAGATAGACTAACAAAGTAACCTAAGTCCCCTTTTTAAACTAGGGAACTAAAATACAAGTAGAACGGATCTCGAGGCAAACTCAACGTCTCAAAAAATAAAATCTAAAGAAAACCTATGCCAAGCTCGTTCGAACGACTCCAAGCTTATTCGAACGACTTTGCGATAATTGGTCTCTAGCCCTAGAAACATAACAACTCGTTCGAGCGACATCCAAGCTCGTTCGAATGAGATTGAGGAACAAAATCCAAAACCGTGAAAAATAAAAATTTCGTTCGAACGACTTCGAGAATTTCCTGATTTCTTCGATAATTCTTAGTTCAAGTTCACACCCAACAGTAACCTATTAGAAGGAAAATTTTATCACAAATTGCTAAAATAAAGCTATCGATGCATGGAAAATCCTTAACGTAACCAAGCACATGCTGAAGTTTTTTACATCTGTAAAATCGTAGATCTATAAAATTAATCAGTGATTAAAGAGAGAGAACGAGAGATAGAGAAAATACTTACAGAGCGATCTTGTCAGGGAAATAAAAGATTTTGCTTTTGCTTCAAATAAAAGACCCTTCCTTGCAAATATAAGATCTACAATGTCTTTAAATCATAAAGAGATGGATCGTGGACTAATCTAACTAAGAGAGATAGAGAGAGTGTGAGAGAGATTGTGGCTTAAAGTATGACCATCTTTGGCGAGAGAAAGAAAGAAAGATAGATAGATAGATAGATAGATAGATAGATAGATCAACCTCATATTAACACAGATATAGATTATATTAGGCGAAAGAGTGAGATAGAGAGAGTTGCTAATATATCAAAATGAAGCGTCTAGAGTAAAGAAGAGGGAAAGAGAGGGATAAGGAGGAAACCCTAAAAAAGAGACCTTTAATAGGATTGAACGGTTCGTCATGAACGCACCATTTGACCAGGTTACGCAAAGACTTATCCATATAACCAAGGGCGCGTGTTAAACCGTTTCCCTTCTTGCCATAACTATAAATTTCTTTAGAAATATCTGACGTAACTACCAAATGGAGTTTAGACTCATATCTATATCGAAATCTGTAATGAATAGGATACGGTACATTATTCTGCCGTAATTGAATGATTGTTTTCTATGTAAATTTTTTTGTTTACCTACATAAGTCTAAATAGTTAGTCGTAACTACGTACTGATTTCCTGCAATTATGCTTCAAACTCAGCCGTAACCTATGGGATGTGGGTAAATATCCTACCGTCATGAATTACTTTAATGAATTTTTTTCGATTTTAACAGTACATGAAAAAATTAATAATTTAAGAATTAACAAAAATCAATACAACAATCAAATCAATAAAACACTAAAATGTTGCACTACATGAAAAAGACTCATTTGTTGACGAGTTTCGAGCAAAAACCAGCTCATTCGTTATCTGTATCATCCTCTTCTTCTATGTAAGCCTCGGGGAAGTAAGGGGGATCAAATTCCAATTAGCGGTAGCTTTCCTCAAAGAAGAATGGTTTGTCGTACCGGCAGTGCCATTCCTCCCTCGCGATTCGCAAGATCTCTGGCAACCCTTGATTTGGCGACCATCTTGCATTTTTAAACCTTAGGGAACAAAAAATATGACAATCAACCTCAGTTGCGCGTTGACAGTGAAGCAATTGTCTGTGGTTTGGGTGAGTGCTTGAACTTGCACTTTACTCGCTCCCACAATGATTGCTGGCTATTGACATGACAATTTAGATGACGACTAATAACCTTCTTGAATGCCTTACATAGCTCAACATTCTCAACCGGGTTGAAGTAATTATTCTTTTTCATGACTACAAGAGAAAAATGCAGGGGAAGTAAGAGGAAGATAACCATGTGTATGTGCTCTTATTATACTGGTATTGGGAAGTTTGGCAATTATGGTTTACAGGTGTCACCAATTAATGTTCAATATTTAATAAGAAAATGTAACAGATGACTTACGGTGAAAAAAATTTAGATAGCTAGATATGTAGAAAAGGAAAACCCTACTTACGGCGAAAATACTATCCATATATTGACTTTAGCATTTCTGGGTTACGAAATACGCTTAATAAAATGGTCGTAAGCCATCAATGGCATTTTGGTTCCCTAATTTTAAAAGTTAAAATATCAATCATTTAATTTTATATAAACGATGAGATATGGCATAAACAATAACTATTGCATAATATTGTTTGACAAAAAATAGTTACAATTATATACAAATTACCGAAAAATGTCTTAACTACACATTAGAAAATATTTCTTTACAAATCCCATTTTTTTCACTCTCTATCATCATTGTGTGAAAACATTTCATCTGCATGTGCCACTCATCGCTTACCTTAAAAGTTGTGTCTTCCGTAAACTTATACCAGAACCGTAATATAAGCAGGAAGG
Organism: Kingdonia uniflora; assembly: GCA_014058105.1. Classification (NCBI taxonomy): domain Eukaryota; kingdom Viridiplantae; phylum Streptophyta; class Magnoliopsida; order Ranunculales; family Circaeasteraceae; genus Kingdonia; species Kingdonia uniflora. The sequence goes on along the minus strand of JACGCM010000440.1, from coordinate 348,195 downwards.
GACAATTTTCTTCATTCCTTAGTATAGCCCTAAGAATACATTCTCTTAGCCCATCACAAACATATTCAATTTGGAGTCCTTCACATTATGAATGTTACACCTTCTCAAAAGCATGAACGTGGCGCACCATTTGTATAATTGAAACAAAAATCCATTTTGTAAACAATAGCCAAAACATGCCCAAAATATGGCAGTAGCAACCTACTATCATGTCCTTGAAGACCGTCTACTCTAGTTTGGCATATAATAACACATCTATTTTACACCACCAACCCTTTAAAGAAATAATCTATTAGAGTATCTTTGCTATCAGTAGGGTCAAACAACCTAATATAGGTTCCCTTCTACTCTTCAGAATGTGTTAACTCTTTTAGGAAATTTGCCTTCACAGTTCGAAAGATGCTCCACATAATACATAAGGCAACAGCTCAGAATCCATTGTTTTCATCTATTAGAGAAGATTCAAACCTCTGGATAAAACTATGGTAACACATATGAACATATTTCTTTGCCTCATAAATTTACACAGCCTTTCCTATATAAGGTAATTCGTCAAGCCCAAACGCCTTCAACTATTTACCTGATGTTTCTTTGCCTTTTACCTTTGTAGGAACTACATTTGCCTTGGTAAGAGGTAACTTTACCTTGGCAGTGGCTACCTTTGCCTTGGCAGTGACAACCTGCGCTTAATCAAACTCTATTTCAACATCTGGAAAACTAAGCCATTTCTCCCGCTTCCCTAATGTTTGAAGCATTTTTTTAGTGTTTTACACTTCTTTAGTAAACCTAAATTTCTTTAATGGCCTAACTATACTACTTTTCGAGTAATCCAATTTCCTTTCATCGTATTACCCTATCCTATTAAGGTTACTTCAGGCGGTTGGGCATCAATGTCGTCTTGGGGGTTGGGTTGTTCACATGACTCAGTACCTGAAGATGTTGCATTGTCCACCTCTTGCTCTGTATCTCCATCCAAGAGTTTAAATACCCGAAGAATTACACTTACCATGGTCTGTGGTGCGCTCTTGAACTTATTTATAATTGTCTTTAATTTCCCTGAAGTTGCCGCCATGGTACTACGTTATAATTTAGAAGTACTCAACATTAACAACCAAGTACGTTTAAATATCATTTATTAACACAAGGTTTAAAATAAATAATACTACTTGCATTAAGGTCCTCAACACCAGTGTCACCATCATAACCATCTTTTATATGTAGATTGTTATTGTTGTTTAACTCATGCATCAGTATTTGTCGTCGGGAGCAGTCGTGGGTGGGATCATTGTGCGTACCAATCATCATACCCTTCAACTCACTCTCAATCCTAAGTGAACAACTCCTCATTCAACTTTGTACCTCTTTGAACTATCAAATCTCTCAGCATGTTTCGGCTTCAATCTCGGTCAAGGAATGCATTGTATATAACTCATCTGCCTCATCACCCTCATTGAGTTGTACACTTCAATTATATTAAAGCTATATCTTAACCCTCAGAAGAAAATCAACTCGTGAAAGCGTCAGAGCATATCTCGAGTATCAGGCCATAATAAGAACTTTGCCTGAGAAAGAAAATTTCATCACATATTACCAGAGAAATTTGCAAGTATTGTGAAAAGAAAATAAAACCATACGGTAATTTTATGGACCGTGAGCCAAAACATACATTAAAAGATTGATATCCAGTAAAAACTATACCTTACGCTCTGATTTATAGCCTTAACATAATGTTTAAGTTAATAACAAAGATTTTGAAAATTTCACTAATTACGGTTTAACTTATGGATGTATAGCGAACATACGTTATACAAAACTATAACAATACAGTTACGTTAACAAAAATAGAATGTATAAATATACTTGATGATTAAAAATTGCATTACCTCTTCCTTAGTCAATGAGTCCATGTAAGTTTTGTACTCCAAAAGAAAATCCATCTTCTTCGGTAAAAACTTTTGAGATGCCTAACAGAGAGCACAAGGTTCCTCATCTTTGTATAAGGTATTTAAAGGAGGCTTTAGGGACTCTGGGATAATCCCATGTTCATATACCTAAGCCTATATTGCATAGAAATAAATTAATGTTATACTACAAAAATATAAACAATACTTGATAATGTAATGTTTAAAGTAACAAGCTTAATTAGCAATACCTCCAATAGGGTTAAACAACCAAAAAGATGGGAACAAGAGCTCCTGCTTGCAATACCAAGCTACCGATATAGGTATGCCAATACAGTTACTCCTCAAGCATAAGTCTTGATCTTATCTACCTTTGCAAGTGGTTGAAGATATCAAAGATGAACCATATGGCTGCTCTTATTAGCAAATAAACTACATCCCAACATATACAATATATAAGATCTCACATGCCAATCCATAATTTCATTAGGCATGTCGTTGATGCATATGCTGTCTCCAGCAAATGTATCCTTTAATCAATGAGTTGCAATGCGACATAAGCCATCAAGAAGCTTAAGCATTTCTGCTTTGGATTGACCAAGTAATTTTGCCAATATATCAGAATAATAATGTGTAGCAGAAAAAGGTTTGCTTGTGTCAACCTTAATTCCTTGGGATATGCAAAGGTCGATCGTCCCCCAATATGTATACTAATAATATTGTGAACTTCATCTAACGTAATTGTCATCTCTTCAACAGTTAAGTTGAAGGTATTTGTCTCTGGCTGCCAATGTCCTGACCAAGCATTGCAAATTACCTGGTTGTTAATATACCTATAGCGCACATCAAATACCACACTCAGGACAGTATCAATAACATTTTCCTAAAATTGTGTGTACTCATCGCTCCAATTTCATTTGCCAAGATTGGCTCCGTGTTGTTTTGGTTTGAGAATAATAAATTCCTCCCCCGCCCATATGTTTTTAACCCTGTGGTGCTTGAAACTAACAAGAATTATTTACCTCTTAGGACTACCACGATAACTTTTAATTTCTTGACCGTCTGAGTCCTCTCTTGAAGAATCAGTTTCTTGGATAAGAAGAAGAAACATATCATCTTGCTCATCTTCATATCTGATATCATTGTTAACAGTAGAAACATTATTACTATCCAAAAAATATTCAGAAGAGACCTCATCATTCCTTAAACCACTACTTACATCTATAGCAAAAGTATTAGAAAATTCCCCATGTGGGACCTCAACATCCATTTCATCCATAGTTGGGTGATAAGTGTCCACCCTCCCTAGCCCATTTTTGTCCAGTACATCATTTATTACAAAATTTATCTCATCATTGGTTTTCTCCCTTGTACCCACTTGCGATTTACTTTTCTCTAACCTTTAATTCATTTTCTATCAAGCGAGTAAGATCAAGCTATATTGGCCTGCAGCACTTACTTTTTGCAACTCAATCGCCTTCATCAATTCTACCTTTTCTTTCTCAGTTAATTCTTTTTTCTTAACAAGTGTTTCAACGTCTCCTATCTCCAGTTCTCCTACATTCACCACTCCTTCTACCTTATCCTGAGTTGTACCTTGTGGTGTTGATTCATCTAGAGTTGAGTCAACTACTTTTTATGTCACCTTCTTCACTATTTTCTTACCCCGTTGACATTTCTTTGGAGCCATTTCTACAAATTGAATTTCAAATTTATTTAACTTGTGAAATGACCAAATTAAGGCTTGTGACTAAAAAAATCTGAAACAGCTAAGTACTTGCGGTTGTAATTTTTACCGTAATAATATAAATACGGTGGGAAAACATACCGTGACTAAACACATACATCCATACAATTAACCATAATTGTGAACAAATTATCGTCATAATAGACTTGTGGTTGATGCAGTTTAAACTATGCATAAAATTACCGTAACTATTAAAATAAAGTGTCGTAAACAACTTACGGTCTATAACCAGAAATAGAGACTTCGAGAAGCATCGATGATCAAAAGAGATAGCTTTGGGTGTTCAATGGATGCAGGCAATTACCTTTAAATCGTAGTCAAACGCAGAGAGAACAACGACTTCCAAATACATAAAGAGCGGGAGAGAAACCAAAAGTTGATGACGGTGATGAAATTTGTGGTTCCCACTGGGGAATTTGTGGATTAGTAAGAGGGATATGAAAGAGAAATTGATATTCGTGGATCACTTGCACTTTCGTAGATTAGTTATAGATAAATAACTACCCATCGAGTTCGTCGGAATAAAAGAGGGGGTGCGTAGTATTCTGGTTTTTTCTTCTTCTTCTTTTTAATTATGAATCTCGAGGAATTAAAGTAGGTGGTATTTACCAAAAAGCATTTTAGGAGGGGGTGGCTTCACTCAGGGGTTAAAATTATCTTTTATAGGGGTGGCTATTATCCTGACCCCTATTTATTACGTTGGGAAGTAGTGTTTTGATTTGTTTGTCTGATTGAAGATTTTTATTTCCACTTTTACCCCTACCAAAATTATATTTACCCAAAGATTATGGTAGTTTGATAAGGCAATTCCTTGTGCATATCTTCTTTTCCTTCATCACCTAAATACTTAAATCAAAGCAGATTTTACCTTTTATTTGTTTGTTTATCTAATAGAAATCTTTCGCATCTCCTTTCTCTCCCATTCGAATCTAATAAACCCTAATGTTCTTTTATCGTGTGATCTCTTGTGTGTTCTCTTAAACTCACTCTCTATATTCATCGAGAGATAGAGAAACGAAGATGATTGTATGTAGACTTCCGATCTATAAATTACTTCTCTTTGTTTATCTAAATCCCTGGATTTCCATGATTATTCTATCTCAAAGTCCATGAATCATTTCAATATGTACCCATTTTTTCATCTTCGAAGAATAGATTTTAAATCACAGCGTAGCCGGGAAACTTCACGACTTCACCCTAATAATTCCTTGAAGACAATGAAGAGTATGCATTGTTGGTGTTGATTAATGTGTAAAATTTGATGTGGTAAACGTAGTTTGAGATAATCGTAAGGGTTATTGTGTCATCAAAAACTTTGTTGGTGAAAGCATCTTGACACCTATTGTATTCTACAATTATACGATAAATGTGTTAAGTGATTGTAGTTATATTTTTTCTCTTCAGTGAATTAGAAAATAACAATGTTACTCACAAGATTAGAAGTAAGATTTTGTACTGAATACAATATGCAATGACATGAAAATGGGTGTCTTTATGCAAGTGAAAAACAGAGATGGCATTCCAAAATGTTTTTCATAACGATGATTAAGGCCACAAGTCATCAATTTGAGGTAATGCATAGACATGTTAAAGAAAATTGAAAGAAAAACATACTAACAGTCGGTCCAACCGGCGCCCGGTTTACTAGTACCGACCAAAGGGAGGTCTCTTTTCATTTAATTTGGTTACAAAATGTTACTTTGGTAGTTATGGTAGTCCGACTAACGTTTTTTACGATTCCAAACTACTGGAGAACCCAGTGTTTAAGTGGGAACTATCACGACCCCACTCTACGGTTATCGATATTGTTCCCACTTAACTACTGCGGTTCTCCAGCAGTATGGGATTTTTATTCCTAAGAAAAGGCCTCAGTGACATGTAGAATGAAATCTTAACATTAGGACTATACACCTGGCAGGATCTTAAACGATGTGGGACTAAACTATTTGTGCTACCATCACCGCTAATGGGCTGGGTATTTTTCCAATACCCGCTCAGCTGGGGGGTTACAGTCGCCCCACCTTTAAGATCGAGTCATCCCCGACTCTGATATCATTTTGACACGACTCTACTCTACGGTTGTTTATATTATTTTGTCTCTAGAGCCCCTATTGCAACTATGATTATATCAAAGAATTAGTAGGTACGAAAACATAATATGAATTTCAATTAATACGCAACGAATCTAAATATGATTTAAGTTGAGGATCTGTGAACTTGCCTTATTGATGAACGTATAAAAGGAAAAGAGAAACGATAATATGAATTTCGCCGCCAAACTCCTGATCAACAAGTGGAGCTTCGCTCTTGTCCTCCTTCTTTACCCACAACAAGTAGGTTGAAGATCTCCTTCTATGATCCGTGAGGTGTAAGTACTAGGGCTGGAAACTCCTCTCTCTAGCCTCTCTAAAATAATAAAGAAATAAGAAATAAAAGAGTTTTCTCTCTGGAACCGTGAAGGGCACAAAGACTTCCTCATGAAGGCTAGGTTTAAGAGGTGCTTCTCAAAGGAAGGGATTCCATGCTACCGTTGTTAAATACTAAGATAGCTACCAGTAATGTATGTCGCACATCTTCCTAGTATTTAAACCTATAAAGCCGACTATAATTGAACAAGATTAGTCGGGGCATTAAAAAAAGTAAAAGAAAAATAGTACACTTAGTGTATTTCTTACATATTTGAACCTCTTCAAATAATAATCGAAGATTTATGCAGTCCAACTGGTTCATAGTTGACATTTTGATAGATGAGACATGGTTTGATGTCCCCAAAAACCACTCTTACTTTTTTTCTTCTTCAGGGGCTCCCACCCCATACCCTCCTTTTGAACCCCTAAACAAAAATCTTAGCTTTGCCTCTGCTCAGGGCGATATTTATGAGAACATAGATCCAATCCTAGCGTGTTTATCAAATCGCTTCCAACATCAAAATGAATAGCATGAGCCAAGTAAAGTATTAGGGGTGAATAATGATCACTCTATTGTACCAAGTTGATTTAAACACCCAATAGTCTAGCCACCTCACCTCTTTTGGTCCACCATAGCAGTGACTAAAAGTAACCAAAATACTTTGCTCACCTCCTAGTTGTTGAGATAAAGATCAACCTACTCTAATAAAAAAAACATGTGTAATAAGAAAACTGGCTACCGGGACTTCATCGTTCTCCCTCAAAACTTTTTTTTCTTTCTACAGTGAAAAATTGTTCTCACTCCCCTTTCTCTCTATATAGTTCTTCATCTCTTTTTAAACCAAGAAACTAATCTTTCAAATTAGAAAACTCATCTCCTCCAGTGGCAAATCAAATTTGAAATCTAAGTTAGCAAGTAACTATTTCCCCCTCTCTCTCACTCTATAATTTTTATCTATCTCTCTTCGAATATACAATTTCTCATTCTTTATCTCTTCTTCACTTTATGATGTTGTGGAAATGATCCCACCCTCTACAAATGATGTGGGAATTTGCTAAAATTTTAAGATGTGATTCTTTATTTTTACAAAGAATACGAGATTTAAAGGTAATTGAGATAAGAGAAGAAGAAATGCACTTGAAAGGCTTCCATTATTATTTTCCAAAAAAGCTGTAATTTCTTTGTGAAATTGGTGTGGGGTTAAATGTTTCTTTGAGAATATAGACATAGATACAATCTTTAGTTAAAGATCTAGTAGTTCATCAAACTCCAGCATGTGTGTTTTTTAGTTGTAAAGGATGAAGGTAAGAGAAAGAAAAATATAAAAATAAAAATAAAAGAAAAGAAGAAGTTAAAGTGGTAACCAGTTGAACTGGTTAAGAACATCAAAAACAAGCTGGCTAAAAAAATATGACATGTAGCGAGGGGTAGAAAAGTGATCTTCTTCAGGGTGGGGATGCATATGTTAGAGTTTTTTTTTTTTTTTTTACAAACTGCGCCAATTCATTTTTTATTATTTTTCTTAAATTAAAACAACAAAAAACTGCGCCAATCAATTGTCGCACAACATATTTTTATTAAATAAAAAATATTATACATGCACAAAACTAAATTAACAAATATTAAACTATGGGCCAACTAACAAACTCTGACCACAACAGCATCGTCACAAATAACCACTAATTTTATGAATCAGAGCGCTATTTAAGCAATGGCGATCATAAAAAAAAAGTTTTTGCATGATTTAAAATGTTATATTATTGATAGCAAGCCTGTTGCCTTTAAAATTTATGAGAGCATGGCCAGTAGCTATGTGAAGGATGACATGGCAAGGTGAAAACCATCATTTACCTTGTTTGATCACCAATCTACCCACAACTGCTAGGTGAATTTGCTGAGTTGTCCACCCAAAACCCACCTCTCACCACCCTCAGGGTGGATTTTTGGTGGATTGATGCCCCATAATTTTGAACTGCGCGTAGGCTATAAACCAATTACATGATGACACTTGTCAAGATTTAAGTGGCTCTCATGCCTCGCAGTTTTAAACTACGGGGCATCAAAACCATTTATTAAATAAAACATGTGGTGTTGTTTGATTCATTTGGATTCCCCACACTTCTTAACTGTGGGGAATCTAAAGCGTTACGATTTTGACATGTGGCAAGATTTTAGGCATTGTTTTTGCCCCACAGTTTTGAACTGCAGTAAGTAATATTCCCCTTGTTGAGATCAGAACTGTTATGGGGTGGATTGGATTTGGGGTGGGTTTGGGTGAATTCACCCACCCTTCTGTTGGCCATGCTATGATGAAGTTAAGCCGAGGCTCAACGATTAAGGGTGACACAAGTAGGACTCCTAAGAGAATCTCCAACAAAAGAGTATGTAATTATGGTTTACCATACCGGTATTCCAGAATTGCATACTATTTTTGTCTAACAGAAAATTACATTTTTTCTCTTGGGCGCTTAATGGTTCAGCGCCTAGAGTCTGTTAAACATTTCTTGCTTTATTTCCCTCTTATCATTCATACAACTTTACTTCACTACCCAAACACTCCAACACCCTAATTCTTCAAATAACCCGTAATCAAATAAGACGGTGACGAAGAGAGTCTTGCAAGATTATAATCGCACCGATGCAAAACTTAATGGAAGATTATAACCATACCGCCCGATGCCAAAATTGCAAGGCGATAACGGAGAGAACCTTGCAAGATTCTGAACCCACACACCCACCTCTTCCCCTTGATATTTGTCTTGATAGCATGAGGAGCGTGGTTGTGTTGTCGGAGGGTAAAACTCATATATCGAATAAAGTTACGACAATCACGGTGAGAAAAAAACTAAAATTTCATAGATTTTTTTACCTTTAGCCTTATGTGTTTAATGAAATGTCTCAAAGAAATGTGTTTGATGTTTAATAATATGTTTGATAAAATGTCATGTTGGTGATGGTGTACGAGGATGCTCTTAACTTTCATGGTGGGATGCTTATGATTGTGAAGACCTACGACAAATTGCATAAAAAATAAAAGGTTCGGTTAACGAATTTCCCATTTGATAATTTTTTCAAATGTTGTATAGGAAAAATTGATAGATATTGGGCGCTCAGAAAAATTGATAGAACTTTAGTTCAAGGTCTCTCAAAAAGGTGGTGGTTGACCACTTACACGTTCCACTTAATGGACACAAATATTGGTTTTACCTCATTAGACTTTTGCATGATAACGGGGATAGCTATTGGGGATCCCAAAAAGTGGTCATTGCCATTTAATTTTGATTATGAAAAGCTGAGAATGTTCAGCCAATTTTTTCCCACTTTAGGGGAAAATGATGTCCATTCGGGGGCTGTAAAGATAAGTTGGATAAAGTGGTTATATTTTTTGTAATGATACAACCTTTATCGACTCGGGCTTTCATATTTTTTGTAATGGCCAAACTTTTCTTCTCCAATAGTAAAAGTTCGATTAGGTTGGGTTATTTAGCCGCGATTGGCGACCTAGATAGGTTGCATGATTATGATTGGGGTTTCGCCATTTTGGGGGATTTATATACGGCCCTTGACGCTTACTCTTTGGGCGTGAAGGGTTTGTGTGGTTGGTGGAGTTTGCTTGAAAATTGGTACTATAAATATTCAGTAAATCTCTACCCAAAACTTCAAGATGAGACAACCAATGACACGCACCTCTATTTCCTAGGATTAACTTGATGGACGAGGGTGAATTTGATGGAGAAAGTTAATATGGGGATGCACAACAACGTGAGCATTGCTATAGTTCAAATTGATATGTAGAGGTTAGACAATCTCATGTATCCATGGGGATCATATTTAGAGATGCAAAAAGGTTTAGAGGGTTACAAGGATACGCCTCCAGCAGTTGCACAATGGTTTTCACGAAACAAAGTACCTCTCCATGTTTCTAGCCTTTCGCATGCCTGGTATTTGAGGGAGCGGTGTTCTTTTCAGGTATTTGGGGTTGCACGTGTTCCAGCGGACCCTTTACCCGCTCAGGATATGTTTGGGGATCATCGATTACTTGGGGATCATTATCTAAACTAGCTTAGAGGTCATGGATGGGTAGATGGTGAACAATTTTTCATATATCACATCAGCTATGATCTATACTGGGCTAGGGTTTCCACACCATACATTTTACCAAACTACTCACAAGCGATCAACGTTGATGTGATCAGTCCAAGAGTGATTAGAGGGAAAATTATTCCTCTGAGGTTTGCACATTTTATGCCACAGGAAACACAATTCACACATGAGGATATGGATACCAGTGCTAATCCCGCATGGCAGTTTAGGGTTGTTGATATTGATGATACTGATAGGTTATTTGACGTACCTCGCCTTAGCGACGTCCCCGGGGTACCATCTGCTGGTTTATATCATGATACACAGGTAAATGGTTAATTTGATATTGTAACATTTTGATATTCTTTTATTTACATATATAAGTTTTGCTCATGACACCTTTTATTATTGCAGTACACGCAATATTTGGATGAGTCTAGACGTATGTATGTTGGTGGCCAGCAGATTACGTATGATTGGACGGCTTCGATGTACGAGCATTATACTGGTGTGATCACTGACAGAGACGAGACGATCAGAGAGAGAGATGCCTACGTACATGAGCTTTATGGCCAAAATCAGGAGCTGGAACAATCCATTGTAGAGTTGCAGGAGCAGCTTGATCGATACCAGTTGTGATAATTTATCATTTATCGTTATGTTCATCTTTTGGACTATGTCATTATGTTTTAATTTTGGACTTCAGGCTTTATACATTTTAACTATGTCGTTATATTTTTATTTTGGCTTATGGCGTTATGTTTTAATATTTGACTTCTTAGTTTTATATTTAAATTATGTCACTATGCTTTTATTTTGGATTATGCCATCATATTGTTAATTTGGAATACTGCCTTTATTTCCCTTAAGTCTTCCGCCTTGGTATTTACTGCTCAAATATACTGCCTTTATTTCCCTCTCAAATCTCTGGCTTTTATTTATCTTATATATATATATATATCTTATCAAATACATACATTTTTACACATTCAAACAACTATCTCTATCTCTATTTTCAAGTTCTCAAGCAACATGTTCCCAACTAATAGCCCCCTTGCAAATTATTTGGCTAGTTTCTCTGACAAAGATGATGAGTTATTGGAAGAGTACGCGTTGTGTCAAAGCTCTCATTTAAATTTGTTGTTATCATATGAAGCTTTCAAATTCGGGTTACTCAAAAAGGTCAGGGGATCGATGATGGGTCAAAAATACGTCAATCGCAAGCACAAAATCTTCAATCAACTTTTGTTAGATGATTACTTCGACAAGGTAAATCCGACTTTCGATGCGGGTTTTTTTTTGGCAAAGATTTTGAATGTCGCGTGATCTATTTCTACGCATTCTTCAAGGTATTTCCGAGTACGACTCTTATTATGCATACAAGCCTAATGTATCAAACACATAAGGATTAACGGGTCATCAAAAAATGACATCCGTATTTCGTATGCTTGCATATGGCACGCCCGGTGATTCGACGAACTAGTATTATCGGACGGCGGAGAGTACGGCCTTGGAAGCGTTGGATAAATTTTGCAAAGCGATGATTCATTTATATCAAGATGAGTATTTATGATCTCCTACTTCGGCTGACTTAGCAAGGTTGCTCAAAGAAAATGAGGCAAGGGGTTTCCTAGGAATGTTGGGGAACATTGATTGTATGCATTAGGGTTGAAAGAATTTCCCTGAGGCGTACCAAGGGGCATTTAATAGGAAGAGTAAAAAATTGAGAATCATACTTGAAGCGGTGGCTTCGTATGATTTGTGGATTTCGCATGCATTCTTCGGCATGCCGAGGTCGAATAACGATATCAATGTTGTTAAACGTAGCAAATTGTTCAATAACCTAGCAATGGAAAATACCCCTTTCATAAGTTACAAAGTTAAAAGTTACGAGTACGATATTGGTTATTATCTTGCGGACGATATTTACCCGAAGTGGAGAACATTTGTAAAGACAATTCTAATGCCAATCACGACAATTTTTTTTTCTGGCTATGCAAGATGAGGTTAGGAAGGATGTGGAACGAGTTTGTAGTGTCTTACAAGCTCGTTTTGCAATTAAACGGAATCCCGTACGGTTTTGGATGCCCGAAACATTAAATTTGATTATGTGCACGTGCATTATTTTGCATAATATGATTATCGGTGATGAGCGCGATTGGGCGACATGTGATTACAAGTATGATAAAGCGAAATATCCATTCAAGTATCCACCTGAGATTTTCTGAGTTATTTCTACGGACGACGATTTGGATAAATATCTTGGGGAACATTTTAAGTACCGAAATGAAAATAAACATTTTGAACTCCAAGCCAATCTCGTGGAGCATTGTTGGAAATTTGTCGGATGTAATACTTGAGTTGTTATTTCAATTTCAATAATTTAAACTTGTAGTTTCTTTTCATCTCTACGTATGATATTTCAATTTCACTAATGTTCCAAATTTTATAAGTTGCAATTCATTCCAAACTAAAAACATTACAGTGTATTTCAAAATAATCAAAATATTTATTGAAAAACACAATTAAAATTAAAATTATATCATTTTGATGAGACATATTATCACTACCACCGCTAGTACTTGACGAACCCATGGCATTGTGTTTTGCCATCATCTTTTTTATTACTTCGTTCTTCAATATTTGCCAACACATAGCGGTATCTATATCCATTATATACAAATCTTTTTCCATAATCTCCATGTCTCGAATTTGTTATTCCCTTTCTTGCTTTTTTTGTTATAATTTAAGATGTTCCACCGCCATAGCCTTCTTTATTTCCCTTTCTTTTTGCTTTAGCTTGACATTATTTCCAACCATCTCCGTTATACCCTCATGGGCCTTGATCACCTTTTCAAACTTCGTCAAAAGGTTATTTTGCCTATTCATTAACCCCGAAGATGAGTACATCGGGTCCGTCACTTCTTCGTCATCGTCAACTAAGCTATCGGGGTTCGAACCCATTGCATTTTTTGTGCCTTAGAGCAGCTGCGAACTTGCATTTCATGGATGCTTCTATGGATGATCTCTGAATTCTATCTTGGATGCTTATTCATAATATGCCAAATATGTTTGAAACCAAACTTGTGTGGTTTTTGATTGTTCTCAGTTTTAAACGTTTTCTCAAACATAATATATGCACGGTCATACTACGTACAAAGGAAAAAAAAATAAACACTTCACGAAATAAATTAATATACCAAATTTAAACAAATATGTCATATAAATTGAAACGTACCTCGTGGTGTTCATTTTCAATCCCACTATAGTTCGCCTTGCGAACTTTGATAATGCAATACACAAAAAAGCAGTTTGTCATTGGATTTTTCCCCAACGTTGTTTCAAGGCGACTCTTGTACTGGTTTTCACACCACTTGTTCCTTCATAGTCGTTTACTATTTTCCCCTAAAACTTAGATTCATCTTGTTGGTTACCGTTTTGAGAATCTTGCGAGTGTGCTACCCAATATTTGGCAAGTGTTTGATCCTCAAGGTCGGTTCAACAACTATTATCACTTTTCTTTTCGTTGACAAGCATGTTGGGTGGCGTGAAAAAAAAATGCGGGGGCATGAAGTAGTTTGGTGATTTCGGAAGTTGCGTTGATAGAACGTATTGAGAGTATGAATTATGAGAAAATTCGTTATCCATTTGAAGTTGATAGAGCTTGAGATGGTAGAGAGTAGATAGAGCTTGAGATTGTAGAAAATTGAAGAAACTACTCTTATTTGAAGAGATTTAGGTGAAATTTAAAAAACTAGCCGTTTGGAGAAGGGAGTTGGGATTACAGGATGTAGGCACTCTTTAGTAAAGCGCCTAGAGTTTGGGGAAAAAAAACTTATGCGAGCTGAACGGTTCAGTGCTTGGACAGTTATAATTAAAAGTTGTTGGGCACTGAACGGTTCAGCGCCTAGGTGATATACAAATACTACTCGCTAAGTCAGGTTTCGCATACTTTAGAGGGTTATAGGGGTGAGTATGTTGAACCTCGTACCTCTATTAAATGGATTTTTTTGCAAAGTACGAGAATACGTAACAATATACCACTTTGTTGGAGATGCTCTAAACATAATCATCACCCTCTCCCACTCCATCGTCAAATCAACAAAAAGTCATCGTGGACCCCACCACCAACACCAACACCAACGAAGATAAAAAGTCATCGTTCCCACATTTTGATTTCGGCTCGGTCTCCAACGGCCCCAAATTCATCCACGTGGATAATATTTCTCAATTAGTAGCAGTTCAACTTCATTTAATAATAATAATAAAAAGTAAAAAATGAAGAAAAGTTAGGTTTGAACGGTCAAAAAAGGAAAACAACTAAATAATAATAATAATAATAAATTCGTAAATTAAATAAAGAGAGATCGTTTGACTGTCATCAAAACCACACCCAAACAAACAAACAAAAAAAAAAATCAAAATCAAAATCAAAATCAAAACCAAACCAAATTAAATCAAACCCTCTCTCTCTCTCTCTATCTATCTAGAGATCGAGATCGATCTGTATTTGATGTTGCTGTTAGGGTCGTTGGTTTCAAGAGTGATCAACAACTAAATGTTGATCTTCTCCTCCGTCGCGGGATTCTAAATCGATCGGTATAGATTTTGATGATAAATTTTGTTTATTTTCTTGATTTGTTTGTCTATCTATGTTTAATGATTGATGGGGTATCGTTGTTTTTGCCTGTTTTTGTGGTTTGGTGATTTGAATGCTTAGATCTGTTTGTTTAGGTTGATCTATCACATGATGGGTCATAATTTGTGATTCTTATTTAGATCTGTATGGGTTTGAGTTTTTTTTAATTTAGAAGTTTAAGCTGTATGTATTTTGGTGTTTTGAGGTAGGATGATGGATGACTAGGTAGGTTTCTTTCGCTTGGTGATCTATTAGAGAGAGGGAGGGAGAAGAGGAGATCTATTAGAGCAGCAGGCTTACATGATAGATGCTTAGGGACTTTGGCTCGATTAACTTGAAGCGTGGACACAACTTAAGTGCCTTTTGTGGAAAGTATTTTACCCCATGTTAATGAACAAACTTAGTTGATTATGGTACGACTAAACAGTAGGAGATTGCTGATAGGTTTAGTCTTGGAAAGTGTCTTGCATTTGACGAGGTCTATCCTTATTGTCGCTGAAAAGATTTGGCTAAAATCTTAGTGATCTTGTTCTGTGGGTTAGAAAAGTATCTTAGAGCTATCCATGGTGAAATTAATGCTTGATCCGCTTAATCTGTAATTCATTTTGGTTACTTGGTTTCATTTCACTCTGTTTTTATATAAATGCATTTAGAGCGTGCTTTTCATTTATTTTGCGTTATGTGGGGTTCATTCAATTTTTTGATAATTTTGGCAGGTTTTGTGGGTGTGTTCTTGTAGCTTGAAGCTGATTTAACAAGTTGTTTAAAAAGATCTGCACGAGTTCAATATTTCCGTGAATGGCTTCAGTTAGTGTGGCTCCGGCCACTGGGTTCAGAGAACCTAGCGGCAATAATGTAAATGTTGAAAAGTTACCAGAGGAAATGAACGACATGAAAATACGTGACGAAAAAGTAAGTCTATAATTTTTTTACCCTACCCTCTTTTTGTTGCTTGTAGTTTGTATTTCCTGACTTATTTACATAACATTTATAGGAAATGGAGGCAACTGTGGTTGATGGTAACGGTACAGAGACGGGTCATATAATTGTAACCACAATTGGCGGTAGAAATGGTCAACCAAAGCAGGTATTGTGTGAAGAGGTGTTTTTTGTTTGCATTTTCTTCATGCAGTTTGCTTAATCCTGTAATCCCCTTACTTAACCTACTATTTATAATTGCAGACTATAAGCTATATGGCAGAACGTGTTGTTGGGCATGGATCGTTTGGTATTGTGTTCCAGGTGATTATGTTGTGTCCTAAAGGGGGAAGTTTATCTGTGTGGCTATGGTGCATGTACACACACATAGCATCTCAGTTATTTCCCTGGTTCATGTGCTTTCTTTGGTTAAATTTTGGTATAATGTTCTAATAATATTGTTTGCTGCATGGTTATACAGGCTAAATGCTTGGAAACAGGTGAAAGTGTTGCAATTAAAAAGGTTCTTCAAGACAAGAGGTACAAGAACCGCGAGTTGCAAACCATGCGTCTTCTAGACCATCCAAATGTTGTAGCCTTGAAGCATTGTTTCTTTTCAACAACTGAAAAGGATGAGCTCTATCTCAACTTGGTACTTGAGTATGTACCTGAGACTGTTCACCGTGTTATTAAGCACTACAACAAAATGAGCCAACGGATGCCACTGATATACGTGAAACTCTATACTTATCAGGTTAGTCCAATAAGCTGGTCTGATCGAGGGCAAGTAAAATATGAATAGACTCGAGCTTTCCATGATTTAATGATCAACTTATTTAGATCTCACTATTTATTTTTGTATTTCTATATTGATTTTGCATTTATACTTTGATTTTCATTATTTGGTCCCATATTTTTGGAGCTGTGTGGGTTATCTATATTTTAAACAAATTACCTTTTTGGGAAATACAGTCTATTTTCCTTTTTAGCTGATAGGTCATTTCTTCTTTATTTGCAATATCTCATTGACTATGAAAGGCGTAAAAATGAATATGTTTGGTCCTTTTTGCAGATTTGCAGAGCACTGGCCTACATTCATGGGACTATTGGAGTGTGTCATAGAGACATCAAGCCTCAAAATCTTCTGGTATGATAAGAATTAATTCATCTTTACTTGGTTTTTTTATTTCTTGGGAAATACTCTAAATTTCAGGTGTAAATATCTCGAACTCCTGTTTTTGAGAAACTTAAAGTTCGTGGCGTATGTCTTGAAATTTACTTGACTATAACTGCGCAGCCTAAATAATGACGGTTTTAAATGTAAAAACTGAAGTGAGTTCGTGTGTATAATTCCATATTTCTAAGAAAAAATATATTTTAATTTTCTAATTATTCCCGTTCTTTAATATATAAAAAATGTGGTTCTGTACGAATGGAAAGAAATTTCAAAGATATGTAATATGACCGGTCTCGTTATTGGAAACTGTATATTGAAGTGTTTTTATTATGGGTTTGTTTATATATTCTAACGTATTCTGTAACAGGTCAATCCGCATACTCACCAATTGAAGCTATGTGACTTTGGAAGTGCTAAAGTCTTGGTGAGTTTTTACTCCCATGGTCTAACCTATTCCTTCTTCTAATTTTTAGGGAACCTCTAATGTTTTCTTTCTTGGCTTTCACAGGTGAAAGGTGAACCTAACATATCCTACATATGCTCTAGATACTATAGAGCACCTGAGCTTATATTTGGAGCCACAGAATATACGACAGCAATTGATATTTGGTCTGCAGGATGTGTTCTTGCTGAACTGCTACTTGGACAGGTACGTAGCTCATTTATATACAATTCCCCATCAGGCATTAACACTCTGAAAACTTGATAAGGGAGGTTTGCTGATACCGTTTTTGTTTTTTCCAGCCACTTTTTCCCGGTGAGAGTGGGGTGGACCAGCTTGTTGAAATCATCAAGGTGATTATAATTCTCTTTTGTATCCTGTATTTCTTGTACAGCTAAATTCCTTGCCCCATTCTAACATGATTTTTATGCAGGTTTTGGGTACCCCAACGAGGGAGGAAATTAAGTGCATGAACCCAAACTACACAGAGTTCAAGTTTCCACAGATCAAAGCTCACCCATGGCACAAGGTACTTAATTACTTGTATCTTCAGCTTTGTTCTTTTTTCTTCAACGCTTGTTTTTATTTATCTTACTGTTGATTTATTAATAATTATTTTGTTATTGGTGTCAGATATTCCACAAGCGCATGCCACCGGAAGCCGTTGATCTTGTCTCGAGACTTCTGCAATACTCCCCTAACCTAAGATGCACCGCTGTGAGTATAATCTAAGATGTTGATTGTTTATACAAATTTTGGTAATGATTGAAAGCATTTTTAAGAATCATTACCGATCTTGAAATTGGTGAAAAATATTTTCATATATGCATGTGTTCTGCATAGAAAGCACGTTCAGATACAAGGTTACTATTTCGTAATATATTAGAGAAGTAGAACCTCTAAAGCGTGAAGGGACATGTGCTAGACCTTTTAATTGTTATCTCTTTTGATTATAAGTTATCTGTATGTTGTATACTTGTATCCCACATGGTCAAATTAAACCTCAGGGCGAGGGATCAGATCGGGTCTCTGATTCATCCTGTGTTGTATATTTGTATTTAGGTTGCCTGCTTTCTTTCTTTTGTGCATTTGTGCAACAAAAATTCTATAGATAATTTTTGTTGCTGGATGTTCTTTGTTTTCTTATATTCCTTATATAGTGAGTAGACCTGTTGGGTAATGAAAATTTTCTCATTGCAGTTGGAGGCCCTAATTCACCCATTCTTTGATGAGTTGCGAGACCCAAGCGCCCGTCTGCCAAATGCACGCTTCCTGCCTCCGCTGTTCAACTTCAAGCCACATGGTATGAAAAATATTTGAAGATTATGACCTGATGTTTGATACCGTCTCTTCATTTTACTAGTGCTGCAAAAATTACGAGACTTGTGTTTTCACTCTCTTGGTTTTGCTTGTGGTTATATGATCAGAACTGAAGGGTGTGCCAGTGGAGATTTTGGTGAAGTTGATCCCTGAGCACGCGAGAAAACAATGCGCCTTCCTTGGGTTATGATCCAGTACTGCTACCACTACTTCTAAGGCCAGCAGTAATAACCAGTTTAGCTACCACGTTTCCTGCTAAGTAGCATGGAAACTTTGTTTTCTACCACCCCTGCTCCTGTATTCTTGTTTGTAAAATCAGATTTAATAGTTTTGGCGTAAAATTTCCCAAAACCTTGCTGGGTATATGCCAACCCTTGTTTATCTACGACGACAACGACAAATTGTAACATGTTATATAGCCCAAATGATTTCTCCTTTTTGTTGTTCAATTTCAGTATTCTCTGTCTCTTTTATTTATATCATCTCAAAGTTAGTGAAATTGTGGAGGGTATTTTTACGTTCTTCTTTTAGTGCCTTTGGATGTGGTTCATGGTCCACCGTTGAGATTGATACTCAACTACATGACAAAAGCAGTACTGTTCTAGTTGGAGTTGTAGACTGCAGATCCCCTTGTACTTTAAAGATCTGATGGATGCCCCGCCCCCACCCCCACCCCTGGAGGGATTATGTTAAACACAAATGGGTCTTTGGGGTGTATGCAAGTGTTGTTATGCCTGTTATCGACCATCGACCATGAAATACAAGCTCTGCATGGTGGGCTCGTTAAGGGATTGGCAAGGGGAGAAAAGAGAATTTGGGTCACTAATGACTCAAAGTTGCTGTTGTCTTACGTTATCAATTGAGTGGCCAATGATAGAAGAAATTTTTGACATGATACGTGAGCCGGAGAGCTTTAAAAAAATTCATAATTATCATGAGGCGAACAATGGAGCTGATGTGTGGTCTAAAATGTTGACTGAAGCTGGAATTGATATGGTGTTTTTTTAATAATTTCTCCCTGGAGCTTGACAAGATAATGGATTATAATTTGAGAGGGAAGTGGTATACCGTATACTAGATGTTAATCTCTTGATTCTTCTGTCTGTGTTTTGTTTTCTCTTTTTTGAGGCCCTCCTCCAACCTTGTACATTCTCTTTAATCTGTTAATTAGAGCAGGGGGTCTACCTTCAACCCCAGCTTTCTTTGCGGTAAGAAAAAAACAGTTGACGTCTTCTGCGCTGTTACTGTTATGCTTATAATGTGTTAACATAGCATTGCTCCAGCATCTTTTGTCAACAGTCACTCATATAAGCTGATGGTAATATGGTATTGAATATGAAACAAGAAGATCAAGGCTGGCGTGTTTCTTCTAATATAGTTGTAACTGTACAAAAAGTTGGGGACCAACATTCGCAAGTTACCGTCTTTCACCATGGTCACGGTCATGAACGTAAACATAAAAATAAATAAATAGACGTACATCTTTTTCTATTCAGCACATAAAAGAATTTCTCGAAACATTAAAAAAGGTGATTTTAAGATGCAATTCTTTTAAGAGTTTCAGTGTTTATTCACCACATTATCCATCATAAGACGTAGTTTTGAAAGCATACAACTGTATGGTGTTCAGAGTCTCTCTATCTCTCTATACTTTAGGTATAAAAACAAAGGAAACACTTTTTGTTTCAATTCACCTGTGACACTCAAAAACAACCCCAACAAGTGAAAGACAAAATGACGCGTGCCACATTATGATCGTTATATCGACATACAAAAACGACATTTCAGCAAATTCGTCGTAGAGTGAACGCTGGTCAATCTACCAATAATCGATAAATTAGACAAAATGACGCGTGCCACATTATGATCGTTTTATCGACATACATAGACAAACTTGCATTTCAGCAAATTTGTTGTAGAGCTAAAGCTGAATTAATTTATTAATCTTTGCTGAATTATTTTCTCGCTTAAACACGTTTAATCAGACTGATTTTCATTTTATTTTTTTAACTAATCCTACTTATAATGCAAAAAAAAAAAAAAAAACAGACGAATGTTCGAAGACAACAACATGCACATGTAATTGAATTGTACAAAGGTCAAAGAAGAGCCCCCCTTCTTCTTGTAGAACTTTTCACAAGGACCATAAGTTTAAGGATCATGTATCCGTGACTACGTTTAAATACTGGTGTCTCTTTGCAACTTTTTATTATTTCTAAGGCTACAAGAATCCATCTGAACTTCTCATTTCAAGGGCCACAGACATGCAACAAGATTACAACTTGTAGTCACGAGAAAGTTTTGCTATTTGCAATTGCCAAAACTACTACATATCATCCTCTTTTCCCACTCTCTATCTTTCTCTAAACACAAAACACATGTGTATGCCCCATATTTTACGGCTTTTACGTCTCTCAGAGACGTGAAACCAGAGTGTTTTCCGCACATGATAATCGTAGTCTCTTAGAGTATGATTGTGTAAACATAACGACTTCTTATTTCATAATTCATACATTGTCTGATAGGTGTATAGAAATGATGTAAATATTTTACAGTAAGTTCATAGAGGTTTCTCAGCAAAAACTCGTAGGGTTGTTTATTTTCAAAAGTACGTAGATGACATATAATGTGGTGAATATCACAATGCAACTCTTATAAGAGCGCTTCTTCTTTGCATTTATAACAAATAAAACATAATATGTTTAGCCTGTATACAAGATCAAGTTAAGTATAGTGTTTAAAGCTAAATATAGGAGATTGCGCTACTATAACAGGATCAATGTACTTCATTATATAAAAAGAGCATAAAAGGAGAGAAGAAAAAAACTAGAAGATCTCTGGACCACAGCGAAAGGACGCTCGTCACACTCCTGTCAGATTTGGTTCAGAGAACCCATTCCTCAAAGCCTTTCCAAAGCCTCAAATCGTTTTCATGAAGACAACGAGATTGGAAGCAATCAGAATGTGGCAAGTGTCGAGCTTTTCGTGGGAGCTTTTTGTTATGGACTTTAGAGTATAAATTACAGGGTCACCTCTGCTTCAGATTACTTGAGTTTTTCTAACTGTTCAACTCTTCCTTTGTTCTTTCTCCTGTTTCAAAACTTTTCTCTTACTCTGAAAGCGGAGTTTCTATCGTTTCATTGATATCATTTAGTAGAAACTGTGGATTCTTTCATCTCAAGTTTACTAATTTAATCCGTACACATACTTGTAATGGAGTTTGTTCGTGGGGTTGTCTTCGTTTCAGTCATTGTAGTCTTAGTATCTCTTGGTTTGAGCAATGTGGAAGGGAGGACTCACTTTCACAAGGACATAATGAGCTTAAACATTGGGATTTCTGTTTCAGAGTCTCCTGACTATCCTCCAGACCCAAATGATCCCAGGGAAACCCCTTCAGAGCCATGCATTTTCAACGTAATGTCTTTTGGGGCAGTGGGTGACGGTTCAACTGATGATACTGATGCTTTCAGATCAGCCTGGAAAGAAGCTTGTGCCGTGGAATCTGGTGTTCTTCTTGCTCCCGCTGATTACGAATTCACAATTACTTCAACAATTTTCTCAGGCCCTTGTAATCCCGGCATTGTATTTCAAGTAAGAACCCGGACCTATACATTTTAAATTTTTTATTTGCAAATCTTAAGCTATCCTCTAAACTAGTATGGTTTGTTTATGATGGCAAGTTGGACGGAGTTCTGATGCCACCAGATGGTCCAGATTGCTGGCCAGAAGGAGACAGTAAGAAGCAATGGCTTGTTTTCTATCGAGTTGATGGAATGACTCTCACCGGAAGCGGAACTATTGAAGGGAATGGGGAGAAATGGTGGGAACTTCCTTGCAAACCTCATAAGGTATTTTCTTACTAACCCGATTTTCTCCATATTTCATTTTCCACGATTTCTGTAAAAAGAGCGAACTAGTACTCAGTTTCACTAAAACTCCGTTACAGGGACCCCATGGGACAACACTGCCTGGACCATGTGAAAGCCCTGTTGTAAGTATATACTAGGAAAACTCAATTCAAATTCTCATCAGTAATCCGTAAATATATCTTTAACAGACTATACATTTATTTTAACATTGCAGTTAATCCGATTCTTCATGAGCTCCAATGTGGTAATAACTGGTTTACAGATCCAAAACAGTCCTCAGTTTCACATGAAATTCGATGGGTGTGACGGAGTACAGATAGAAGATCTATCAATATCTACCCCTGCTCTTAGCCCAAACACAGATGGGATCCACATAGAAAACACCAAGTCTGTGGGTATCTACAACTCCTTCATTGCTAATGGTAATGGCTTTGACTTTTGCAGTTGTCTATTAGTGTAAATCGACGTCTAGAAAAAAGTAACGGCAAAAGGGAATTTAGAATGTTTGTTATTTTGTTTTCTAAGCTGGAAATTTAGAGTCTGTGTGGTCTAGCTTACCCGGATTAAGATCTTGTATGATTAGGAGTGCTTTAGTTCTCTATATTAAATATCTTTCAATAATGTCCTTGAAATCACCCTTCAATTATCCAAGAGTTTATTTGATTTTATTGGGATAAATACGGAGTTTTATTTTGAACAGGCGACGATTGCATCTCAATTGGAACGGGTTGTTCAGATGTCAATATAGAGAATATCACCTGCGAGCATAGTCACGGGATCAGGTACCTATCCTTCTCTTTTGTCAGAATAAAAGCAAATAATAATTTCAAAATATAAATATACGAAGTCTGACAGTGTCTAATAGACTTCTTTATTTTCAGTATTGGGAGCCTAGGGGTGCAAAATTCACATGCCTGCGTATCAAACATAACAGTCCGTGATGTGTTCATAAAAGATTCTGACAATGGAGTTAGGATCAAAACATGGCAAGGAGGGACGGGTTCAGTAACTGGTATCACCTTCGATAATATCCAAATGGAGAACGTCAGGAATTGCATCATCCTAGACCAATACTATTGCCTCAGTAAGGGTTGCCGAAACCAGACCTCGGCTGTGTACGTAAGAGATGTATCCTACAGGAATATAAAAGGAACGTACGACGTGCGGAACCCACCGATACATTTTGCTTGCAGCGACACAGTACCATGCACGAATATAACGTTATCGGAGGTGGAACTTTTACCTGCAGAGGGTGAGTTGGTGGATGACCCTTTCTGTTGGAATACTTACGGCTCTCAAGAAACCCTCACAATACCTCCCATTGATTGCTTACAAGAAGGCGAGCCTCAAACAATCTCAGAATTATCAAGCTATACGTGTTGATGAGCTTTTTGTATACAGATTCAATATTAGTCAAAATATATATAGATCCTCTCTATCCATCCTTTCTGGGGTTATTTCCCAAGTGGAGTGATGAAGTATAATAGAATATGGGCTCCTCTTAGCCCCTACATTGTAATAAGATACCTACTATGAAAAGCATCTAAATAAGATTTTATTTGTAGAAATTGACGTGTAATTCATGGTTGACAGATAGATTTCGGGAATTATTTTTAATAATTTGTTAGTAAGAGAGAATGCTCGGAGTGGGAACATTGGATAAATGACAGAAAGCTCACCAATCATATTATAGAATGTTATACAAGTGTATTTCTTCACTCCATCCACATACATGAATGTTTAGGATGCATCATACTGCATAATCAAATATCCTTAATCATCAAGATCCTCATATGCATGCATACATTTAGTAAATTTACAACTATGGAGCAATGACCTACTTACAAGCATAAGACTATGATGGAGATAGTCAATGATGAGTCAAAAACCCTTTGTTACTTTTGCATTGGTTTTTAACTATAATAGAATGCTTAATAGAGAGACGCGAGTACCTCTATCAAAGAAGCTGCAAACTGCATTTGAGTGTCCTCGTCTATAGTCAAGAAGAGAGGAACATGTACAAATAAAGATTTGATCCCATGTTGTTCTGCGAACCTGAGAGAATGATAGTAGACGTAGTTGCACACAAACCGCCCTGCATCACAAGAGGTTGTCACATCGTAGCCATTCTTTGATAAGGATCTGGTTATCACATCAACAGGTAGACTACTCTGCATGTGTAGGAAACGTCGTTAGAACTAGTGAAGAAGAGAAGAAATATAAAAAAGAGAAAATGATATGGGTTATAAACATATGAAACTCTCTATGTTGGAAAAAAGGAGATCACGAATTCTACACAGTTGTCCAATTTTCCATTTTTAATAGCCTCAATAAATTAGGTCTGTCATAAAGAAAATCTTACTTACTATTGATATATAATCAACAACGGACCAAAGGCTAAGTATATTTTAAAGATAGTCTAGATTACCACATTTTCAAATGCTTGAGTACATATATCAAGATACGAATTATGACATTAATTGGACATCTCAAAATCTTAGAATTACTAAACACCATTATCAGGCTTCCAAGGTGGTTGGTTGGTTATACAACAGTCTTCCCTTTTCTCAAAAAAAATAATGACTAAATTAGGATATTTTTCCTGGTTATTCCTTATAATTGAGATACTGTATTCCAGCATAGATTTCCCTCGGTGACCAATTCCCTAAATAATCTACTTCAAGCAAGGTTTAAGAACTAACAATAAAATTGAGAGTGTAGATAATTATAAGAGACTAGAGCACTAGTGATCATCTTTCCCAGTTGCACATTGCATGCTTTCATATGCAGAAGGGAAGTGAAAATTTCTATAATGGAGAGAGTAAATAATTATAAGAGACTAGAGCACTAGTAAATATAAGTTATAATCAAGAATCTAACCGTTGATAAAGCCAAAAACAACTCCTTGTAGTTCCCCACCAGCATAGAAATAGTGACAAAGGCGGGACTATCAGTTTCTATCCAGGTGTCACAGCTTTCACCAAGTTGCAGGCGTCACAATGTTATCCCCAGGTTTCTCCCTTCAATATCTATATTCCTCCCCCGTGGTTGAAGTACCTAATTTATTAAACTAAATGTGCAGTAGGATACTAAAAGTCTATGTTGTTGAAGATAACACTTAGAGTTTGGCACAAGGATAAATTACAAGTAGAAGGAGCTGTTTTTTAAAAAGTTTTTCTATTGGAGTATATAGTGTGTCTACACATATATGTAAAAATTAAAGGGAAGAGATTTATTTCATAAAAGATTAATTCAACTATTACATGAAAGGCGTATATATAGGCAACATAATTACTAATTCTACTACTCCTAAGGAATAGAAAACTTCTACTTCTAGAATACTTTTAGTACTACAATACTCTCCAACACTCCCCCTCACGTTGATACGGACATAAAATGTACGTGTCAAGGTGGATTACAATAAGAAAATTAAATAAAGAGCCTCTCATAAAGATACAATCACTACCTCAGTTATTAAGAAAATTAAGGCTCCCCCTAACCCCAATAAAACTTCTTCTAAACAATCCTTTTGCAGCAGCAGAAATACTTAAAATCTTCACACATCCCTTGTGAAATCGGCGGCAGTAATATCTCGACTTGCCATTTTTCTCACACGGAGTTGTGAAATCGGCAACACCTACCAACTTGTCAGTTTTCCCACTCGAGGGTAATGTAAATATCTCGAAGAGACAGTAAGTTAAGATAATTCGTCAAGGAAGAGAAAATCAACGGAGGAAAAGAAATCATTGAAGGAAAGAAACAATTTACTCGAGGATAAAAAAATCAACTAGAGGAAGAGGAAATCATAACCGTGGCGATAGGAATTGAACATCTTCACCCGATCCAAAGAAGGAAATTGCATCTCGTGATAAGAAACAATAGAAAAGATATAAGATAATCACTAGAGGAAAAAACAATCACTCTAGGAAAGAATCACTCGATGAAAGAAAAATCACTCGAGGAACGAATCAAAAATTTCATGATCGAGGTGGAAGGTAGTCTAACATCTTCTTCCGATCCAAAGAGAGAAAATTGCATCTCGCGGCAGGAAATAAAAAAGATCTTAAATCGCATTGGCGATCAAAAGAAGAGGTACGAATCATAGTGAAAGAAAGAGAAATCACTAGAGAAAGTGAGAACAATCGTCAAAAGGGAAATATGTGAGAAAAATCCTCAGAAGAAAAGAAAAAAAATAAATCACCACACACCAAGTGAAACGAGGATCCGGAAGATCAGAATTGGTTATAACGAACTTAGCACCGCCAAAAGAAGCGATAGAAAAGTTAAAGAGATCACTAAGAAAATATGTATCTTCATCACTACACAGGTGGACTATAGTAAAACCAAAGTCCTATTGGGTGAGCGTCAATTAAAAATACCCAATTTATACCAAGTTGAGCCATATCAAACAAAGACCTGGCAATATCAAATCTCATAAGTAGTTGCTAACTCATAAATAGATGATGAAACTTTCATCTTCAGCTTCTTCTTACCATTAACTACGACATTGCTAAACGTAAGTAACAAATCGATCTCATACCATATTGCAATATAGCTTATTCCGTAGCAAAAGAGATTAAAGCTAGTCATCCAGCAATGGATAACTTAAATCTGCTTAGAGAGAGCTAGAGTTTGAGTTCCATGAAAAATAGATTCCATAAGCACACCAGATTTGGGATCCAAGCAGAGAACTTAAGATTACAAAAGCCATTATCGATCAAGCAAGAGCAATCACACCAAAAAGAAATAACTAACAAGTAGCAACCAAGAGAAAACATCTTAAACCATCAAAGTAGACAACATCAACAAATCACGTCATCGGTATTAACGAATCACAACCCTTTAAACCTTGTCAAATAGGGAATCTTATTCTTCTTCTCATTGCAGATATAAAAACTTGGAAGATGCAGCAGCAACACAAATTTTAGAAAAGGAGTCAAGAGAGAACGCCAACAAGTAGTCTCTGATTGAAGAGAAATTATAGAGAAATTTCAGTTTTAAGGGATTTCTTCTCCTTCGATTGCAGCAACCAGCACCAGAAATTACAAAGGGGGGAAAGGGAAAACCACATTTAGATGGAAACCCCCAATCTCAAAATAAATACTCCTTCAAGATACTACATCCAATTGCCCGCAACAAATTACACGAGATTTATTTCATAAAAGGTTAATTCAACTATTACATGAAAAGCGTATATATAGGCAACATAATTACTAATTCTAAAACTCCTATTAGGATTAGGAAACTCCTACTTCTAGAATACTTCTAATACTACTATACTCTCCAACAATATACTCTTCCTTTAGTCCTACATTGGTTAGTAATAGAAGTAGTTTAGAGGCCCCTTGTTATATAAAGCGCAGTAAAGCTTGTAATAATTATAATCTTGGAATATCAATATTTTCCTCCCCTTCTTATTTCTACATGGTATCAGGGCCTATTCGATCTTGTCGATGACTTAAGGGTTTTACGCTTCCACCGGCGGTGGCCTTTGTTGTCGCATCGGGAAACTAAAGAATGTTCTTTCTTTTTTTTCTTTTTTCTTTTTCAATCTTTCCAGCTTTGGGATTTTTTTTTTTAGGTTTGCTTCTTATTTAGCAAAACCCTAACGTTATTTTGCTTTACAATGGCAGCCATGCCGCTTGAAGTCGACCTAACATTATTTTGTTTTTCGCTTTCGTTTCCCCCATCAACTTAGTTTGACCTGATTGACTTATTAAGCTCTCTCTCTATATTTATTATGAAATCGATTATCTTTAATTCTTCGTGAAAGACAATTTTTTTTTTACCTATAGCGAGATGCAATTTCTCTCTTTGGATCGGATGAAGGCGTTAACTACCTTCCACCACGATCATGAGATGTTTCTTTTCCTCGAGTAATGAATCACTCGAGCGATTTTTATTTTCTAGAGTGATTTTCTTTTTTCCTCTAGTAATTATCTTATTTCTTTTCTACCTGTAATTCAAAAATTGAGATTTTTTAAGAGAGAATTGGCAAACCTTGGTAATTTTTATCACTTTCTCTAATGATTTCTCTTTAAATCACTATGATTTTTTTTACTTCTTTCATTGCTAATGTATTTTGAGGCCTATATTCCTATCACTGGATGTGATCTTTTCTATCATATTCTGTTGCGAGCTACGATTTCTTCTGTGAATCGGGTGAAGATGTTGAATTCCTTCTACCACGGTCATCTCTTCCTCAAGTGATTCGTTCTTCCTCGAGTGATTCTCTAGTATTTGAGTAATCTCTACCTCTAATAATTTTCTCTTCCTGGACATCTCTTTTACGATTTTCACTTTTACCTAAGTGTTTTTATTTCCTCAATATTTATTTTTTTCTTTCCCTCTTTCGAGTGATCATCTCTACCTCTAGTAATTTTCTCTTCCTTGTCCTCTCTTTTACGATTTTCACTTTTACCTAAGTGTTTTTATTTCATCAATATTTATTCAAGATATTCATATTACCATTACATGAGAAAATGGATAAGTCAGTAGAACTTTTGGTTACGAAACCACGTATGAGAAAAATGGCAAGTTGGATATTAGTACCACCGATTTCACAGATAATGTGTGAAGCTTTGAAATGTTTCTGCTACTGCAAAAGTAAAGACTGGAAGAAGGTTTATCAGGAGAAGCTTCAATTTTGTATTAGTGAGGGAGTGAGTATATCTTTGAGAGGGACTATCTATTTGTTTTCTTATTGTCATCCATCTTGATACGAGCATGCTCGTATCAACGTGACGGGGAGTGTTGGAGTATATAGTGTGTCTACACATATACTCCTCATTTAGTCCCACATTGGTTAGTAATAGAAGTAGTTTAGTGGCCCCCTGTTATATAAAGAGTAATAAAGCTTGTAATAATTAAAATCTTAGAATATTAATATTTTCCTAACCCTTCTTATTTATATATTTTCTTCTACTGGAATGACTAACCATCTGAACTTTGTCTCAGAATGGCGGTTTTTCTCTCAAACGAGATGGTGTTTGCTTAGCGATACAAATCAAGCAATATAACGGTTTAAATTGGCTAGCAAAATGCAATACCCACAACAAATCAAGTGTTTATCTAGAAATTGACCAAGAGAGCGATGGCAGTTAAAATTAGTTATGGCTTAATGTACTCATATTGCTTTGGCATCTATGCCTGTGGTTGCTTGGAGAATAACAATATTGAATCATGGAACCATTTGTTTGTTCATTGTCAATGTGGAATTTGTGTTTTTCCTTTATCGTGATGCTTGCAGTATTCTCATGTAGTCAGTTTGAGATCATGATTATGCTTATTGTGAGTGTTTGGGAACACCGTAGTATTCTACGTATGATACACCAGATAGTATGTTGAGATTAGAAGTATATGATCTGTTTCTATCTTTAGGTCCTATCTATATTTAGTAGTTACCTAGTAGGAGTTAGTTTCCTACTTGGACTCTTATGGTTTCTCTATTCAAATCCCTCTTTAGGGTGATTGTAATAATCTCTTCAATATTCAATAAATTTTCTTTCACTTTAACTTGGTCAATATTGTATTGGTTAACTACAAAAAGATCCTCCTAATGGTGTCATTGGCACTGTTCCAGCCTTCCTACTGAGGGAATTGTGGAAACAGGCTCGGTGTTGGGGTAAGGCAAGTAAAGCAATTGCTTTAGGCCTTCAAATTTAGAAGGGCCCAAAAAAATAAAAAAATTGTGTATATTATTTATTTTAAAGTCCCTCTCTTCTCTCTCTCACAAAACTTGAAAATTCTACTAAAGGGAAGGGGCACAAAATAAAATAGCAAAGTTTGAAAGTAATTTGGGACTCCTTTCTTTCTCCCTCTTTGACTCTCGGTTTACACAATTTCAAATCCTCTCCTTTTGGCTCTCAATTTGTGAAGACTCTAAATCAAATTCTACAAAGGTTTTGATTGATGTGAGTTGCTAATAAGTAATAATGGTACATACTTCGATTAGTTTCTCTATCTCTCCACTAATTTGCAATATCAAAATTCGGAAACCCTAATTTTATTTGATTACTTCTCTAAATTAAATCATTAATTGATGTTTATTTGAGTTTCTGCAGTGGATTGCGACACTCGAGTTACGAGCCTTACTGTTTGTTATTGTTACTTTGTCTTGCTTCTCAATTCTTATTGGATTATTTTTGGATCATTGGGCATCGTCATATCGGTACGCTTGAAAAGTTAACTACTGTTAATTTAAATGTTAGTTGTTACTAATTTACTATGTATTATGTGCAAGTGCAATGTTGTTTTGGGATTTTTGTTAGTATATTTAGTAATTTAATTGTCTCAAGTTATAGCTAAATATTTAAAGTCTGAGGCTTCAAAGTATTTTTTTTGTTTTAGACAATGCTGAAGCGTAAACAAGATTGTGGACATGAGAAAAACTAAAGAATAAAAAGAAAGACAAATTGACCAAATCTCAAGTAGGATCTCTTAATAAATATTTTGGGAAAATTCAGCAATCGGGGACTTCAAATGAAGGTTTGGTGACTAAAAATGCTTTTGAGGATCATGGGGATGTAAATATGGGTATTACTGAAGATCTTGGGAATAAAGATGTTATTGAAGAAACCAAAAACGTTATTGAAGAAATTGGGAATGAGAATAATATTGAAGAAGTTGAAAATGAGAGTGTTAATGAAGAAAATGAGAATGGGAATAATATTGAAGAAGTTGACGAGGAAAATGTTGATGAAGAAGATGAGAGTGATAATATTCAAGTTTTACCCGTTATCAATTATGATCCCGGGACTTGGGAGAGGGTTGATCAGTCGTTAAGGGACATGTTAGTCAAAAAAGGTCCCATTAATCATTTCCAAAAGATGTTCGGAAAAGACATTTTGCTTCTACATATTATACTCGTTATTTACCTAATGGGGACAAACAAGATAGGAAATGGCTTGTGTATTCAGATTGCTCGAATAAGGTATTTTGTTTTTGTTGCAAGTTGTTTAAACACGAAAAAATGACTACTTACTTGGCGGAAGGAGTTGATGATTGGCATAATCTTATTTCGAAGCTTAAATCCCATGAGACTAGTAATGAACATTTTATTAATATGAGCGCCTCGATTGAGTTGGAAATACACTTGAAGAAGAATATAACGATTGACAAAATTGAACAAGATCGAATTCAACAAGAAAGAGAACGTTGGAAGCAAGTATTGGTGAGAATAATTGCGGAGGTAAAAACACTTGCTTGCAATAATTTGGCTTTCCGTGGGACGAAGGAGAAAATCGATGAACGCAATAATGGACTTTTCTGTAAGTTTATTGAAATGATTGCGGAGTTTGATTCGATAATGAAAGAGCATGTTCGACAAGTTAAAATAGAAAAACTTCATACTCATTATTTGAGTCACGAAACCCAGAATGAGTTGATACTCACATTAGCCGATGAGATCCAAGTTTCAATCATAAAAAAAATTCAAGAAGCGAGATATTTTTCGGTTATCCTGGATTGTACTCCGGATATGAGTCATGTGGAACAAATGTCCATTGTTATACGATGTGCATATGTTTCAGAGAGTCCAATAAAAGTGGAAGAGTTCTTTATTAAATTTCTGAAAGTGGACGATACATCGGGTCTTAGGCTTTTTAACAAATTGGAAGAGGTATTAAGAACTCTTCAACTCGACATTCATGATGTTAGAGGACAAGGATATGATAATGGGTCAAATATGAAAGGGAAACACAAAGGTGTTCAAAAAAGATTACTTAATGAAAATCCGATAGCCTTTTATACGCCTTGTGGTTGTCATAGTCTCAATCTTTTAATATGTGACATGGCTAATTGTTGCACTAAAGCGTCACATTTTTTTGGAGTTATACAACGATTATATAATTTGTTCTCTTCTTCTACACAGTGGTGGCAAGTTCTTAAAGACCATGTAAGTGGATTGTCATTGAAGTCTTTGTCTGCTACACGTTGGGAAAGTCATATTGAAAGTGTTAGAGCAGTAAGATTTCAAACTTCGAAACTAAGAAATACGTTAGTTCATTTACCAAATACTACAAAAGATTTTAATGCAAAGAGCGAAGCAAATAACTTGGTTACTATTAAAATTGAGAGTTTTGAGTTTTTGGTTGGGTTGTGCATTTGGTTTAATTTATTAAATGTTGTTAATGCTGTAAGAAAATTTCTGCAGAGCGAAGACATGCATATTGATATTGATATTGATATTGATATAACCCGTTTAGAAGAACTCACAATTTTCTTTGAAAATTATAGAGAAAATGGCTTTCAAGCTTGTATGGTTGAAGCAAAAGAGATTGCAATTGAATTGAATGTTGAACCGATGTTTCGTGAAAAGCGGAAAATTCGTAGAAATGTGCAATTTGATGAAACTAGAAATGATGAGGGTCATGTGGTACTATCAGCTGAAGATGATTTTAGAGTGAATTACTTATTGTATATTTTAGATAAAGGTGGTGACAAGCTTAAGACTCGGTTCGAACAATTTAAAGTGTATGGAGAAAAGTTTGGTTTCTTGTTTGATTTGAAGAAGTTCAGATCTACAAATGATAAAAAGTCGAAGGATTATTGTTTAAAGCTTTAAGGTTATCTGAAACATGACATGCGGTCTGATATTGATGGGAATCAAATCAGTTATTTTCAGAACTAGATGTGTTAAAAAAAAAATTACCGGAGAAGATAACAAAAGTTATTGATGTGCTTAATTATATAAACTCCAGTCATAGAGAATTAAATTTCCCAAATACTTGGATTGCGTACAGAGTGGTATTAACGATTCCGGTTACGGTTGCATATGCTGAAAGAACGTTCTCAAAGTTGAAGTTGATTAAATACTACCTCCGGTCAACAATGTCACAAGATAGATTGAATGGATTAGCTTTGTTATCAATTGAATATGATATGGTCGCTAAACTTGAATATGGAAGAATCATTGAAAATTTTGCCGCTCAAAAACCAAGGAGAAAGATTCAAGCATGTCGACGTATTTAATTTTTTGTGCTTTTTTTTGTGAAGTGGATCGTGTTATCTATAAAGCACCAAGACCATTTTTTTCCCCTCTAGAATGTAACTTTTGATTTGGTTATCTATTAATGAAATTAACCGCTATATTTTGCTAAAAATATTTTGAAGTATTTTTTTTTAAATATACATAATGGGCACCATTTTATAGGTTCGCTTTAGGCAACTAGGAAACTAGCACCGGCCCTGTGTGGAAATCTCATTATGTTTGTCAAGATGACAAAACGAAAATGGTAACAATTGTAGAAATAGATTAGAGAGAAAAAAATATTATTAAATTGATTATTTAGGTTACATCATACTCTCTATATATAGGAGAGAGATATTAAACTACTTCTATGAATAACCAATGTGGGACTAAAAGAACATAAAATAGACTTGTTAATACTCCTCCTCAAGCTGGAGCATGAATATCGTACATGCACAGTTTGGACAAAACATCTAATAATAATCTGCTACTAACGGCCTTCGTGAGAAAATCTACAAGCTGCTTTAAAGTAGAAACATAAAGAGTCTAAATCTATCCAGATTTAAGCTTCTCATGCAAGAAGTACCGATCAACCTCAAATGTGCCTGGTACGATCATGCTGCACCGGATTAGTCAAAATGCTAATAACCTATTTGTTGTCACAATAGAGCGTCATAGGAAGAGAGACCGATATCCAAAGCTCTTGTAGAAGACATTTAAGCCATATTAATTAACAAACACCTTGAGCCATGACCCTATACTCGGCTTCTACACTGAACCTGGAAATAACATTTTGTTTCTTACTCCGTCATGTAACCAAATAACTACCAATAGTGGTACAATACCCAGAAGTGAAGCGACGATCGGATAATGAACATGCCTAGTCAACATCAGTCCAAGCCTCGACTCGAGAATGACCATGATCTCGAAATAAAACGAACGACCAGGACACCCATTGAGATACCGAAGAACACAAATAGCTGCCTGGAGATGGGGAAGACGCGGCTTGTGCATAAACTGACTAAGAACTCCAACTGCATATACAATATCAGGACAGGCAAGAGAAAGATAAAGGAGTTTCCCAAGAAGCCGCTGGTACTGCCCAATGTCCCTCAATAACTCCCCCTCAAAGTCGATTAGGCGATGATTCAGTTTTAGAGGACACGCAAGCTGTCCTGAAGCAGAGAGAAGATCAAGAATGTACTTTCTCTGAGAGATAAAAATACTGAAACTAAAATGAGCAACTTCAATCCTAAGGAAATAATACAAGGAACTGAGATCCTTCACCTGAAAGCAGATACAAAGATAAAATTTCAAGTCACTAATACCCTAAATATCATCTCCTGTAGTAATAATAATATCGTCAAACATAGACAAGTAATGCAACAGTCTTCCTACCAGAATGTCGAAGAAACAAAGAATGGTCAGCACTACTCGGAACATAGCCAAAGTCAATCATAGCGGTACCAAATGTATCAGCCCAAGTACGAGGAGACTGCTTAAGCCTATAGATGAACTTTTTAACTTACATACCAAACCGAAAGTAGAAGCGGGATAAAAATCTGAAGGTAGAGACATATAGACCTCTTCTTGCAATATTCCATTTAGAAATGCATTCTTTACATCCATCTGGAAAAGGGGCCAAGATTTTGACGCAGTAATAGAGAAGATGAATCGAATAGTATTCATCTCTTAGCCACAAGAGCAAACGTCTCCTGATAATCAACACCATGTATTTGTGCATACGCCTTGGCAACTAACCGAGCCTTGTACCTGCTTACCGTTCCATCAAGATTTTCTTTTAACCGTAAACACCCATTTGCATCCGACTGATGTACGTCCAAGTGGGAGAGAAACCAATGACCAGATATTATTGATCTCCAATGCATGTAATTCTTCCAACATCGCAGCCTTCCAATGAGGTTTGGCTAACGCATCTGTCACTGTACGTGGTATATCAACCAAAGAGAGAGAAGCTAGAAAAGCTCTGTAAGTAGGAAATAAACGACGATCTAAAGTATAATCAACGATAGAATGAACCGCTGTATCTGAATATCTATTAGGCTTCCCTGTATTACGCTTCTCTTTCCGAATAGCAATCGGTCTATATCATCACTATGAGAAACAGGTGAATTATCATCAGTAGTAACTGGTATAGAAGCGGTAGGAGAAGGCTCAATACCTGATAAAGCTGAATCGGTGATAGGTGGCAGACCTGGAGCTACAGAGGATGCTTCGCAGTCTGGTGTAGGAGGCTGGTGTCCTGGATGTCGTCGAGTATAAACCTGTAAAGGACGTGAAATTGAACGTGAAACTAAAGGTGGGATTGCAGACTCACACGGGACACTTAACAGAAGTTGATCTGAAGGCGGAACAGATAAATCTTCTGAAGGAAGAGGACGAACTGGAAAATACTCCACCTGAGAGAGAACACCCCCTGTAAAGAACTGAGCGTGTTCAAAGAAAACAACATCAATAGAGGTGAAATGACGACGGGATGAGGGATGGAAGAACCTATAACCCTTCTAAGCATGAGAGTAACCCAGGAATACACATTTCAGGGAACGAGGATCTAGTTTAGAGACTAATCCAGTGACTTGGACGAAACATACACAGCCAAAAACACGAGGTGGAATATGAAAAGCGGAACGATCAAGATAAAAAATAAAATACGGGGTGCGAAAACCAAGAACTCAAGACGGAGAGCGGTTGATAAAAAATACCACCGTAAAAACAGCATCAGACCAAAAATGCGATGGGACATTTATGCCAATAGACATAGCACGAGCAAGATCAAGAATATGACAATTTTTCCTTTCTGATTTACCATTTTGCTGCGAATTTTCGTATTCGAGGTTTGATGCCCAATGCCATTGACATTGCAGAATTTGCAAAGACATTGGGACATAAATTTCCCACCCTGATCGGAACGAAAAACTTTAATAGTTTTCCTAAACTAAATGCGAACCATTGCAGTGAATGTCTGGAAAATAGAAGAGACCTCATCTTTGGATTTCGTCAAATAAACCCAAGTACACCATGAAAAATCGTCAATCAACAACACAAAATAACAAAATC
Organism: Kingdonia uniflora; assembly: GCA_014058105.1. Taxonomy (NCBI): domain Eukaryota; kingdom Viridiplantae; phylum Streptophyta; class Magnoliopsida; order Ranunculales; family Circaeasteraceae; genus Kingdonia; species Kingdonia uniflora. The sequence goes on along the minus strand of JACGCM010000440.1, from coordinate 311,643 downwards.
CTAAACTAGAGGTAACGCGGGCAGGACCTCAAACATCCGAATGCACAATATCAAAACAAGAAGTTTTATGAATACTCAACAGATACGCGCTACAACGATGTTTAGCTAGTTCATACATCTTACAAGATAAATCAAACATGGATACTTTGAAAAAGAAAGACAAAAACAAATAATGTAGATACTCAAAAGAAATATGACCTAAGCGGTGATGCCAACGTAGCACCCACTTTACATTTTCACTACTAGACATAGACTTTAACTAGGGAGCTTGAGGAGAAATAGAAGAGACATGTTCATCCATGAAATAAAGACCACCCTCTTCACGTCTACAGCCAATTATCTTCCGTGACACCAGATCCTGAAAAATAACATAATCAGGAAATAAGGTTATATTGCAGTTTTTATTTATGGTAATTTTACTAATAGAAAGAAGATTAGAATCCAACTAAGAACATGAAGAACATCAGGTAAAGAAAGGGAATCTGTAATCGGATACAACCCTTCCCTGAAATAGGAGTCTCAGTTCCATTGGCAAGACGAACAGTCCGTCGCCATGAACTAGAAGCAAAAGACCGGAAAAGAGAAGACATACCAGTCATATTATTGGTTGGACCCGAGTCAACAATTCAATGCGAAGTCGGAGATGCAGAAACACTATTTGCAGATGTAAAGTTACCTGCATGAGAAGCTGCCGGTGTGGAAGACATAGAGAGAAGCTATCAGAACCTGTTGATTTCATCGAGAAAGAGCACTAAAGGTCAAAGAATCTGGTCCACTAGAGTCGGCAGATAAGTGTGTTAAGGACTGAGATGGGCGGAGTTGATAACCAGCAGGACGATCGTACAAAGCATGACAAGTTGTCTTTAGATGTCTCCGCTTACCACAATAATCACACTTCTTCCTCGGGGGGCAAGAATTACCGGAAGCTGCTGGTAACGGAGAAAGGCTAGGTGATGATGTATGTAAAGTTTGTGAAGGAACTGACTGTGGTTCCAGATAAGCATAACGAACAGCCATAGCAGAAGTCTCTGAAGGGATCCAGGAGATAAGAGACGTAAGTGACCAACGACTCTGATCGGAGAGACAATATGCGTGTACCTCTTCAAGAGTTGGGAAAGGAGTGTTGTCAAGTAGATGAACTTGTGCATACTCAAAGTCGGGATTGAGTCTGCAAGAAACTGAAACACCCGAGTCTTCTCCACAATCTTTGCATAAATCTCTACTGTCGTAGGTGGAGTAGGAACCTTTTTACTTGGTGCGCTAGCTAGCCACTTGATGAAGCTATCATAATGAGATAATTTTTCCCAACTCGATCGAAGTCTCGTATAATATATCCCCAAAGTCTAAGTACCCTGTTTAAAATTCCTAATCTCAATGGAAACTTGAAAGATCATAGCATTATTCTCACGCTGAGAATATACCTTACGAAGTGATTCCCAAATCAGATGCGCATTATTTGTGAATAAGTACCTAGCGGAGATCGTCAGCTGCATAGAATTAATCAACCAAGTTCTCACCATCGAATCATCCGAGAACCACTTTGCATACTTTGGATCTGATTTTATAGGTTCTTTTTCTGTGCCACGAAGAAACCCTATCTTTTCACGGCTACCAACAAACAATTTCACGGACTGTGCCCATCAAACATAATTCAAGCCATTTAATAGTTGTGAGGTAATCTTCAAATTCAGATTATCATGAACAGAGTTGAAGGACTGGGCATCTTCACTCGATCCAATCGAAGAAACGGTCGAACTCGAACTCGACTAGTCACTGATAGCTATCGCGATCGATTACTTCAAATAAACCAAATAGATCTGAGATTCAAATCAGCATCTATCGCATCTCGCGATCGGATCCAAAAAACTAAAGAATTGCGGAAGCTTAGGTTGCGATCAAAACAATGTTACCAGAGAGACAGTGATAATCATCGTTCTTCAAAACAGAGAGAGAGAAAAAAATTGATTAGAGAGAGAAATATTATTATTGAATTTATTATTTAGGTTACGTCATACTCACTATATATAAGAGAGAGATATTAAACTACATCTATGAATAACCAATGTGGGACTAAAAGAACATAAAATAGCCTTGCTAATAACAATATCATCATCTCAAAGGTATGGTTTAAAGTCATAGGTCCAAAGTCAATGCTCTTTCATGGAGAAGTTCTCAGTTCAGGTTCGTTCTTAGACTGACGCCTACATTTATCAAAGATAAGCAAGTGAAGATCGAAAGATGAATAAAACCTCTTGTGCGTTACTTGAAGTTAAATTACAGATGGTCCATCCCTTAGTAGCCCAGGACCAAGGCCCTCACAAGAAATGTATGTGATCGGAGAGATCTCCGGTGATTTAGACATATGCTAAACATTAGATTCATGTATGAGGGAAAAACACAGTTAATTTAATGGTCAGAAAATGCCCACATCACCGAAAATCTATACGATCACATACATTTCCGGTGTTACCAAGCGGAGCTGGGAGTGTTATCAGGATCATCATGGCTCTTTCTTTTTCCGGGTGTGCAGATATACTAGGCTATGGTTCTAACTCTGAGAGCTTTTGGCTCTTTTTCATGGCTTAAACACTGTAGGTCTAATGGTTATCATGCACTTCCTGTGGAAGTTTATCCTTTTATTAGAAATGATTGTTATTTCAAAGACAGTTCCAGACTTTCAGTCCTTGCAGATTCCGAAATCTGTTCAAAGAAATTGTTGAGCTTGGAAGAAATAAGTATTGCTGTGACCCGTGTTTATTGAGGAGTCCAAACCGTTTGTTGTCAAAGAATTTACTTAAATCCTGTCTGACAATGGTGCTTATAGTTATAAGTGGAAGTAACCCTCTCTCATCGTGAAGATACAGAGAGATGAGACGCTCCCACTAAGACTATGAGTCTACAAGCACCAGGTATCCTGCTCCTTAAACTGCACAATGATACCTTCACAATATTATTTGTAAAGGTCCTTAATGCTTCTATTAAATAATCATAGATCAAGTTCTGACTTGATCACAGGCTGTCACAATAGGAACTGAAGAACCTTTGGAAAATCTTATATTTAAACATGGCATACTATATCATACAGCATACATGAATTGAAATTTGCAAGATCCCAGTTTTATAAATTGTCAGCATGGATTCTTTTGTAAATTGAAAATCAAATTCATTAGAAAAAAATCTATAACAGAATCTGCGAATTACCTAATAAAGTATAATAGTTTGTTACAAAGTACGGATAACAAATACAGAGTTGTGAGGATTTTATATACCTTTCGTATTTTTTGTATGCCGCCATCTGCAGGAACAATAGGGATTTTCTGAAAATAAAATGGCACAAATAGTAAGCAACTTGAAGGTTAATCACCTGAAATTACAATACAACTAGATTGTGTACTATAATAACCTGAGGTTTCCATCCTAGCTCATCAGGACAACGGAAAGTAGCTTCATTGACAGCTTGATACTCAATTGCAAACCTCGTCGCACCACTATTAACGCCAAAATGAAGCTGACAATAGATTGCATAACAAAAGAACAAACCATGGTGTTAGCACAAATATGAATATTTCAAGTTAAGATCCAAAAGAGCCAACATCATTTGTAATTGAAAAAACAATATAAGCAAAAATGCATATACTTACCAAAATTACGTGCCCTGGATTGGAGTCTGGCTTGGTAACACTTGACTCCATTACCTGATAGAGAGGACTAAGTCCCCCCTGTCCGGCAGCCTCGAGAACATTGCAACTCTCGAGATTCAAGCCTTTTGGGAGACCATTCTTCTGCAAGAACTGTTTAAGATTACTAACAATAGTCTCAGTTGGATTCTCCGCAACTCCGTGGAATTTTTTAAATCCTGTCACATAAACCTTTACCACTGAAGGCCCTTCCGATCCCATTTTCACAACAGAAGTGTAACAGACTGTTATCTCCAAGTTTCTTTATCGAAATTGAGTCTGATTGTACATACATAAAAAGAAAAAATGTTACCACAGACTTATTTCAAAAAGATCGAATGTGTTACTCATAATGCATATATACTTCCTCAATTCTCAAAATTCTTTAATATGCAATTGTATGATCATACTGCAGACTTAGGCAAAGAAGCGAGCCCTTCTTGATGAACTGAAATAAACACTCACACTCACACTAGGGAAGAGAGAAAACAACTAAACAAGGAAAGGGAGTACTACAAATAAGTACTTGTACAAGCACTCAAGGGAGAATTACAACTAACACAAATTGTTTGCGTCAAAGGGAGAGATAAATCCAAGCTTCGGTTGAGGAAGCCAATTGAATATTCAGGTTGCCGCTTTCATGCACTCTAGCAAAAAATATTTGGCACATTCTTAGCATTTAACATACTCCGAAAAACCTCACCAAGAAGTCAGTTTTTTCTTTCTGCCACCCCGTTTTGTTCTTGTTCCGGGTTTCTCGTACATGATAATTGATGTCGAATTTTAGATCTAGATTCATATTCTCCCCATCATCTGTTTAAAAACAGATTTACGACTCACTTTACATTCTATATTTTCCTTGAACTCCGGAAGAACTTCTGGCATTCTCTTTGAGAAAATAAACTCATACGTAACTTTAGTAGTCATCAAGAAGGTCAGTATGTACCTCATTCTAATAGCTGAATCTTGTTTAACTCAACCAAGGACATCTGAGTGGATTAGCACCAATAGCTCTTTCGCTTAAATTTTGATACTTTATATGGCAGTTGTGAGCTTTCGATATTGTCACCCTGCATATATGACGTATATACGGACTTCTGATTGAGGAAGCCCTCTTAACATTGATTAATCTATCATTACCTTTAGATTATGGTAGCCGGTATGTCCTAGTCGTGAATGCCACAAGTCCTTTGAATCGTTTAGGAGTCTTTTTCACCAATCCAGGAGGATCTACACCCCTTATTTTGGTTCCGTATTTCGGCGCAGATAAGGCATAAGGAATTTTGGTGATGTGATATTTTGCACTACGTCTGACATACTTTTGGGCCTGGATCCATGTATTTCCCTTAGGCCTAGTTTAGGTATTTTGCATAGCAAAAACCTAATTCGGTAGGGTTTTGCCCACCAACAGTAGGATTCTAACTCCACTCTATAAATAGGCATTATAACCCTAAAAGGAGAAATCAAGCCTCTCTAGATTGTAATAAATTTTTGAGCAATAAAGAGAAAACCCTAGAGGAAGATTTCCTCGAATTATCATTATTTGTTCTTCTTTTATATTCGATTATCTTTCTTCTATAGATTGTGGATTATTCACACAAGATGATTATCCTAACAAGACATATATACACTGTATCTTTCACCCATAATGTACCTAATGCCGTAAGGCTAAAATAAACCTTAAAATTTTAATGAACGAACAAGACAGTTACGTGATGCCATGAATCGTGTTACAGATAATAAATTCTTCTTCACCCCAGGCACATGGTAAACGTCCTGGAGTTTTACTTATTAAGACTAAAGTGAGGGTGAAGTACATCCTTACCAATAAAGTAGTTGGTAACTTTTACTTTAGGACTAATTGGTAATTTTGAGTAGCTTGGCTATAACAAACTCGACATCTTTTGTACTTGAACGTCTTCTGCAATTTCTCGACATCATTTGTAGCTTGGCTATAACAAACTCGACATCCTTTGTACTTGAACGTCTTTTGCAATTTCTCCATATCTCTGGTCATGTGATTAAAGCATCCAAAGTCAAAGTTCAGTCCTCGTTATAGTTAATCATTGTAGAGCTTGGTATCGTTCTCAAAGCTAATTCTTCGAATTATTCTAAGTTATTAGTTGCCTAAGAACAATTAGATTCTTGAGTATTAAAAACCTCCTCAGTTCTGACTAAGGATGCTTCAACGTCCCATTTTTCTTCGTCGATTGGACCATCTTGTTAACGTCTAGTAGTTGTCGACTACTTTTTAGTTGTAGTACTCTTACTACCGCTTACAACCTCCTGTTGGAGTATATAGTGTGTCTACACATATACTTCTCCTTTAGTCCCACATTGGCTAGTAATAGAAGTAGTTTAGTGACCCCCTACTATATAAAGAGCAGTAAAGTTTGTAATAATTAGAATCTTGAAATATCAATATTTTCCTCTCCTTCTAATTTCTACATGGTTTCAGAGCCTATTCGATCTTGTAGACTACTTAAGGGTTTTACGCTTCCGTCGGCGACGGCCTTTGTCGTTATCGAACAACTAAAGTATGTTGTCTTTTCTTTTTTTTCTTTTTTTTTCTAATCTTTCCAGCTTTTGGATTTTTCCTTATTCAGCAAAACCATAACGTTATTTCGCTTCACAATGACGGCCGTGCCGTTTAAAGTCAACCTAACATTATTTTTTTTTTTCGCTTTCATTTCCCCTATCAACTTAGTTTAACCTGATTGACTAATTAGACTCTCTCTATATATTAATTATGGACTTGATTATCTCTTGTTTTTCGTAAAAGGTAATTTTTTTGTAACTGTCGCAAGATGCGATTTCTCTCTTTGAATCGGATAAAGGCATTAACTACCTTCCACTACGATCATGAGATGCTTCTTTTCCTCGAGTGATTCATCACTCCTCGAGCAATTTTTATTTCCTAGAGTAATTTTCTCTTTTCCTCTAGTGATTATCTCATTTCTTTTCTGCCTAGTTCGCAAGTTGTAGTTCAAATATTGAGGTTTTTTTAAGAAAGAATTGACAAGCCTCGGTGATTTTTAGCGCTTTCTCAAGTGATTTCTCTTTGAATCACTATGATTTTTTTACTTCTTTCATCGCTAATGTGGTTTGAGGTCTATATTCCTATTACTAGATGTGATCAGGGGCGGAGCCAGGATTGTCTTTCAGGGGTTTCAAAAATGGGGTTAAGCCTCTAAAGATTTTTTTTTTAAGTTTATAAGAAATATAAGCAAAAAGTATGTTGAAAACATGGCTTGAACCCCTGTCTTCCCAAGTTGCAATAACAAGAAAGAACCATTTAAGCTACAAGTTATTTATGTTATAAATTCCAGGGGGCTCAAATCTATACAAAGATTTACTAAGTGAACTTTTTTTCTTCCGGCAAAGCGCTACCTCAATGTGGGTTCATGACAGCCAGGGGGTTCAGGTGACCCTCCTGGAACACCCCTGGCTCCGCCACTGGATGTGATCTTTTCTATCATATTTTATTGCGAGCTGCGATTTCTTCTGTGAACTGGGTGAATATGTTGACTTCCTTCTACCACGGTCTCTATTCCTCAAGTGATTATCTAATATTTGAGTTTTTTTTATTTCCCTCTCTCGAGTGATCATCTCTACCACTAGTGATTCTCTCTTCCTCGACTGATCCTCTTTTTTATGGTCTTTTTATTTTTACCTGAGTGTCTCTATTTTCTCAGTATTTATTCAAGATATTCATATTATCCTTACGTGAGAAAATGGGCAAGTCGGTAGCTGCTGCCGATTTTACAACTTTTAGTTACAAAACCACGTGTAAGAAAAATGGCATGTCGGATATTACTACCACCAATTTCATGGGTGATGTGTAAAGTTTTGAAATATTTCTGCTGCTGCAAAAGGAAATACTGGAAGAAGGTTTATCAGGGGGAGGTTCAATTTTTTATTAGTGAGGAAGTGATTGTATCTTTATGAGGGACTATCTATTTGTTCTCTTATTATTATCCACCTTAATATGAGCATGTTCGTATCAACGTGAGGGGGAGTGTTAGTCCCACATTGGTTAGTAATAGAAGTCGTTTAGTGACCCTCTGTTATATAAAGAGCAGTAAAGCTTGTAATAATTAGAATATTGGAATATCAATATTTTCCTCCCCTCTTATTTCTACACCTCCTAGAGATCTTGTCCTTGTAACATACAACTCAATGCACAATTGTCACTAGTCGTAGTTGTCTTGTTCAGTTTCTCAAGGCCTTCAGCCGTATTCATAAGATATGCCATAGCATTTGATCTAATCGCTTGGTATTCTCCAGTCTCCACTACTAAGAAATTTAGTTCCAAATTAATCAGCTTCAGAGTACAATGATCTGCCCTTCCTAGTATGCCTTCCTATTATATCTAGTAGTATATGTAGTTAGTATTCAGTATTCACTTTCTAAAAAAATTGGCTTTAAGTATAACAAGTATGCAGTAGAGACACCTGGCGTTTACTTTTGATATTATGATCTGACATCTTGATAGATGTATTGGGACTTGTTCCTATTTCACACACCAATTTATGATCTTTTTCCTTAAAATAAATATAATTGTAAATTTGGGGCGTGACACTGTGTCGTACTGCTCACAATGTATTGTCCTGAATCGACCCACTCTAATACACTTTGTCGAATTAGGCAAAAGAAGCAGCTGTTTTTTTGCGAACACAAGTAAGCACTCACACTCACAGCTGTTTTTTAGAAGGCAGGTAATTCTAGGGACACGAATGTCATGAGAAGTGTCTCCAGAAGATGGTTCTAGAGACAATTGACTCTAAGCAGATAGAATTCTACGAAAAATGTTCAATCACGGAACAAAAAGCAACTAATTCCAGTTAATGATTAACAAATCAAAACAAGATCAAACCATTGACCCTACACTCCATGAACATCAAACAATGAATTCCTCTAATATACCAAGAGTTCCAACAATTTTTCTCGAAGTAAATGACTTAAAACTAAAACCCAATTGTGCTTGCATGAAATTAAACATAACTTATAGGATCATATCACTAAGACCCAGAATCCCACTTCACAAACACTATTATAATTAGAATCAAAATATATCACAAGAAAGAGAATTCTAACCTCTCAATGGTGGTGCCCAAAACTAATTGAACCTGAAAGAAACCCAAAAGAAAAAAGAAAGAAAAGTTGGACCAAAAGGAGAACAGGGAGAAGGTGGTGGGTCTCTGTTAATATATTTGATATGAACATGGGCACATTGTAATTGCCAAATTTTGATACGTACAGGGAGTTTTTAAAGAAAACTCTGTTTTTGAAAAAATATTAGGATTTCATCCCTTGACTCTAGTCTTTTATGTTTGACCAACCGAGTCTTTGAACTCTTTCAAAACAAGTCATGCGTGCATATATGGTCATTGTTTCTCCAAAAACTCAGCTGCCCGAAAATGACTTTAAGCAATTTAATTTTTAGTTTGTTTCCTTGAATGTGGTTTTTCTCTTTAATGATTTGACTCCAGATGTTGCTTAAAAAGTAAATCATCAACTCAATTGCAATTAGCAAATGTAGAGCATAACAAATGTGTCTTGAATTTTTTCGCTATGGAATAAGCCAGTAAGGCGTGTTGGTTCTTTCTTGCCATATTATTTCTCTGTGCATAAGACACAATGAAAATATTTCCAAACGAAAAGGTTTCAGGTGATTTGGCAAATGCAGATTACTGGGATATCTTAGCTTTCCCCCTCATATATGAATCTATTTACAAAAAAATTCTTATCATTAGACTCAAAATTTTCCGTCCCCGACATAAATTCAGCAAACATATAGGGAAAAGAGAAAAACAATATCTGGAGATATCGTGATTCTCAAAACTTAATGTTGTTGTTGCTGCTACTGATTATAATATGAGACCTCTCAATAATAGTCTTATTTTTTAAATTACCTGTTTGTTAGGTCAGAAGATTAAGATTACAACTTAAAGTTGTTCAAACCACCGTGCCAATAGAATCTAGATAATCATCTCCATTATCTAACCAAATCATACTTTTACGTTTTTTTTAATTTTCCAATATAACTTTATCAAAAGACTTTAAATTGTGTTCGCTATAATTCAGTTGTTGGCAAACATTTAGACACACTACTGTAATATAATGTAAAATGTGCACATAGAACCTGTGCGGTTTTAAAAAGTGGTGGGGACTTGCGGCTCAAGAATCAGACTTGATGCATAGGAATTTAGGGGGAGCTTTATAAGCAAGGAGATATTTTTGTAACTACAAGGAGATACAAAAAGTTAAAAAAAAAATGAGAGGCAAGGTGAGGGCCCCACAGTGAAAATATAAATGAATTAAACTCTTTCTTACGCTTGGCTTTCAAAGTTTTTATTCAATATGTCATAATCAATGAAATGGGAAATTAGGCTTAACCCTTGGCTCAACGAAACTCAATATCGGCTTTATCATTAGCTTTAGCGGCAAATGTTCCAACCCAAGTAATTATTTTTTGGATCTCTTGTGCATGTTGCCCACCATGGTCTTTGCCTCATTGATCCCCTCCTCTGTAATAGTTCTTGTTCTTCTTCCTTCTTCGATTACTTACTAGTATTTGTCGTTGCACCCATTACGACATTATCATTAGATATCATCATTGGTTTGGCGGCAATGGTGAAAAAGAAATTGCAACCCAACAACCATTGATGTTGCATAATTGATATGTTGGCATCTCAAAGAGATATAGTTTGGCTTCAATGTCCTTCTAATACTTCAATATTTGTCTCTGGGTTCAACCATTGATGTTGCTAATTGAAATGTTGGCATCTCGGAGAGATATAACTTGCCTCCAATGTTCTTCTAATACTTCAATATTGGTCTCCGGGTTCAAGTTGTAATAATAGTTGTAGATTTTGTGATGACATGTGTGAGAGCAGAAATATGATTTATTTATTTACTAAACTTTGAGAGATAGACCATCTTTAAAAATAAAACTTTAGGGACACCTACCATTTGTTGTTTTATTTGGTGGGCCCTCCTTGCCTCTACAAATTTAAACTATCAAAATTTTGTTTTCAAATATTCATTGTCAATGCCGATTGTTATCCTTGCTTATAAAGCTCCCGGGGATTTAGATGTGGCTGGTACAGGAGTCAGAAAATCAGCTAATCTCGGAGGATAAGGCTCCATGATACTAAAAATAAAAGCATTAGTATTACCCTGAAAGTCTTATTATTTTTACATGTAGTTATTCCAATCTTAAGATGCTTGCAACATTGTCTTATAATACAGGGACAATGGCCTTCTAAATAGGGCTGTCAATCCAACCCGAACACGATAACACGGCCCGAACCCGACCTGATATAAATGGGTTTGGGTTCACCATTGGCGGGTTTGGGTCATAAACGGGTTGACACGCTAGACACGTTAACGAAGCAGGTCGGGTTAGTGTCTCAAATTTTGACCCACGGGTGACCCGTTAACCCGTTTATTTCTGTAATTTAGTTTAAGTTTAAAGGCTTTTTGGTCTTTTGCCACAGGTATAAATAGTTAACCTAAAGCCTAAAGGTCAAAGACATAAACCTTGATTTCCTCCTCTGAGTCCTCTCTCGACTCTCAGTTTCTCTCAACTGTGGAGAGATCAGTTCACTAATTCACTTCCCTGGAGAGATCAATCATCACTCATCAGTTCACTACTTCACTTCACTTCATCAATTCATCAGTCTTGGAGTTGGAGATCAGTCTCAGTTTCTCTCAACGACTGTGGAGAGATCAGTTCACTTTTGTAGAGAGATCAGTTCACTAACTCACTTCATCAATTAATCAGTCTTGGAGTTGGAGATCAGTCTCATATCATTAGTTCATCACTTCGCTAATTCACTTCATCAGTTCTCATATCATAGTTTGGAGTTGGAGTTAGAGATCAGTCTCAGACTCTCAATATATCAATCTCATATCATCAGTTCAAGTGTTCAACAACAGGACCAGCCGACCAGGTTACTCTTTCAGTCTTTCTCTCTGTATTTACTTTTACTAGCTTACTAGCTTTCAGTTTCATATCATCATATCATAGCTTACTAGCTTTCAGTTCAACAACAAGACCAGTCTTTATCTCTGTCTTTCAGTCTTTCTTTTTGTATGATATGATTATCTCTTTGAGTCTTTGACTCTTTGTAATTGTATGATATCTCAGAGACTCGGACTCTCAGTATCTCTCTATTAAGTCTCAACTTTCAAATCTCAATCAAGTGATTTAAGTCTCAAGTACAGTCAACAAATTTTCAAGTAATATCTCTATCTTTTGCCTGATTTTATATTTTTACTCTTTTGTATGATATAAGTATATTTTTAATGAATTTTTGTTGTGTATATAAGTATATTCTTGTATGTGAAATTGTGAATGAAATGAATACTTGTAACTTCTAAGCTTGTGGGCACTGGGCAGCAGTTGCATGCTTGATGCTTCACTCTTTTATGCATTATCAATTATGTATGATACTCTTTTTGTGGAAGCTACATTCTTTTGGAGATGAAAACTGCAATGAGGTTTTCTTTAACAAGAAAATGCAGTTTTTAATGCCCAAAAAATGTAACTTTCATAAAAAAGAATATATGCAATTGCTAATGCCAAAATATTTGGCTTCAACAAAAGAACTGCACATGAATTTGTTGATTGTTGCCGCTCTGCAATAAAGCATTTACTTAGAAATCAATCTATGATACAATGTACAAGAAGAATGGATTGAGCTCATGAAGAAAATTATCTAAACACAAATTTATCAAATTTCTAAAATTTGGTTAGTGATTTGGTGATCTCTGTTAGTTAAATGTTAATTTGGTTATTTTAGGCTTTTTGCAAAAATGGCACAAGTTGGACCTCCTTGCACTTGTGGGGCTGGATACATGAAGCGTTATAGGGCTAACACTAAGAATAACAATGGTCGTTATTTTTATCATTATCCCCAATTCAAAAACCAATGCAAGTCATTTATATGGGAGGATGTTCTTGTTGGGGGCCTTAGGGCAGGAGACCTAGGATAAGGGGGAGAACAAGTTGATGAATATAAATAAGTTGAGATTATGAGACCTAGGATTAGAGACAACTATCTCACCTATGCTTTTATTGGATGTAATCTTGTATGTGTTTTGTTTATTTTGGGCAACACTTCTAATTGTAATTGCATTACTCTTAGCTAAGTGATTTGTAATTGTAATTATTTTCATTAGACTTGGAAGTAATTTGTAATGGCGTTTGCCTTAACATCTACTAATAAATTAGAAGATAATTTTTATGTGATGAGTTGTTTATTTTGTTTGTCATATTCGATAATTGTTTATAATTTTGAATCTGACTTTTTTTCTAGATGAATCCAATTGTTGAGTTAGATAATGATAATGACATCAACATTAATCTTGATGGAGATGACATGGAGATAGAGGGGATTGATGGCCCATTGTCAGAGGCTGGAACTGGAGATGAAAGTGTTGGCACACTTGCTAGGAAACCTGGTAATCGTAAGCGAAAACTAACTTCTCATGTTTGGGTTTATTTTGAAATTTTCGTTGGTAAGGATAAGAAAGAAAGGGCTAAGTGTAAGAAATGTGGTGTCATTTATTTGTCTGTTAGTTCACATAGGACCGACAATCTTTCTCGCCATCTCAAAACATGTGAGAAGACTACAACACGTGATTTGGGACAAATGTTTTTGTCTCAATCCGAGTCTTCCATGTCTTTGAGGGCGGCAAAGTTTGACCCTTTTGTTTTTTGTGAGATGTTGAATCTAGCAATAATTAGGCATCAACTCCCTTTCAAGTTTGTAGAGTATGAGGGGATTCGTGATGCCTTTACTTATGCGGCATTTGCTAATAGGGAGTTGAAGCTAGTGTCTAGAAATACATCTAGGGCAGATGTTATCAGGATTATGAAAGGGAGAAAAAGAAGGTTATGATTGTGTTGCGTGGAGTAGCGGGAAGAATTAGTCTAACATCTGATTTATGGAGTTCTATTACAATGGATGGCTTTATTTCAATTACAACACATTTTGTGAATTCCGATTGGACTTTAGAGAAGAAGATTCTTAGCTTTTCTTATATGCCATCTCCTCACACCAGATTGACCATATGTGAGAAAATCTACACTTTACTTTGTGATTGGGGCATTGAGAAGAAACTCTTTTCTATTACGTTAGATAATGTTTCGTCTAATGATGTCTTTGTTGGGATGCTTAAGAGTAAGTTAAAGTTGAGTAATTCTTTGTTGTTTGATTGAGAGTTTTTTCATGCAAGGTGTTGTGCACATGTGATAAATCTGATTGTGCAAGAGGGTTTGAAGGAGATTGATGTGTCGGTTGGTAAAGTTTGGGAAAGTGTGAGGTATTTTAGGGGTTCTCAGCGTATGAAGTAAATTTTCTGTGATTGTGTTAAGCAAGCGTCTTTACCGTTTAACAAGGGTTTGATGCAAGATGTTCCAACTCGTTGGAACTCCACTTAGATGATGCTTGATAGTGCTCTTTTATACCAAAGGCTTTTACTCATTTGGAGTTGAGTGATTCTAACTACAAGTGTTGCCCTTCCGAGGATGAATGGGATCGAGTTAGGAAGATATGCGAGTTTTTGAAGTTATTTTATAATGTGACATGTCTTTTCTCTGGGACAAAGTACCCTACTTCAAATTTATATTTTCCTCAAGTCTATTCGGTTCAGCATCATATTTCAAAGGCTATGAAGGGTAGGGATGAGTTTATGAAATTCATGGTATCACAAATGAAGACTAAGTTTGAGAAATATTGGTCAAAGCATAACCTTATATTTGTTGTGGCTTGCGTCTTAGATCCTAGGTGCAAACTTGCTTTTGTAGAGTTTGCTTACAATGAGATCTATGAGCTGGAAAATCAGGAGTTTAGAGACTTTAAGGAGAAGTTGAATCAACTTTTTGACATCTATGTGGCTTTGTATTCCAAGGAAACTCCTTCTAGTTCCAAGCCAACTCCTAATTCAAGTTCTAATTCTATGAAGTCAAATCTGGACATAGAAGTTATGCAGGTATTATTATACCATTTGCTTTTAAATTTAATACTTTAGTATGTAATCTGTATGACTGTAACTCTGTAATAGTATGCATCTGTCTGTAGTCTGTAATAGCATGCCTATGTAGTCTGTAGACTCTGTACTATTTACTTTAATACTTTAATCTGTAATTTGTGATTATGTATGTATAAGTATGACTGTATATTTATATTGTATAGCATCACTAGTCTGTAATCTGTGATTTTGTGACTGTATAGCATGCCCCTGTAGTTTGTAGACTATGTACCATTTGCTTTAATACTTTAGTCTGTAATCTGTGATTCTGAGCCCTAAATAGTATGCCTCTAAAGTCTAATCTATATGACTATATTCTATAGTCTGTAATTTGTGATTTTGTATGACTGATTGACTGTACAGATGCATGCCTAGTCTGTATAATCTGTGATTCTGTGTAATCTGTATGACTGTTACTGTATAGCATTAACAATAACATGCCTTTGTACTTTGTACTTTGCACTTTGTAGTCTACTAGTCTGTAATTTGTGATTTTGTATGACTATATAGTTAACATGCCTTTGTACTTTGTAGTCTGTAGTGTAGTGACTGTAGTGCAGTGACTGTAGTCTACTACTAGTCTGTAAGTGTAATCTGTGATTCTGTATGACCATGCTTTGTAGTCTGTAATCTTTGATTTTGTATGACTGTAGAGTGTAGACTGTACTCTGTAGTCTGTAATAGGCTAATAGAAAATTAGCAATATAGCATGCCTCTGTGATTCTATCTAATCTATAGTCTATAATCTGTGATTTTTGTATGACTATATAGCATGCCTCTGTACTATTTGCTTTTAAATACTTTAGTCTGTATCTGTAGACTGTATGACTTTTGTATCTGCCTCTATAGTATATTGTAGTCTGTAATCTGTGATTTTGTATGTATTTAACTGTTATAACATGCCTCTCTTGACTGTAGTCTGTAATAGCATGTCTCTGACTCTCTGTAGGTTATAGTCTATATACTCTATACTCTATAAGTAATGATATGTTTGCTAAGTTGGCATGAATTTGCCATATTTGCCATAAATTAGTAGATACTAGAACTAGATATTGCTAAGTTTATATCATAATTTTTAGGCATTTGAGATGTTTGACGAGAGTGAGCATGCCCCGATGAAGTCTCAGCTACAACAATATCTGGAGGAGCCTAAGTTTAGTTTAAGCGGGGATTTTGATATACTTTCTTTTTGGAAATCATACCAATTTAGATATCCCGAGCTTGCTTTGATGGCTCGTGATGTATTGGTTATCCCGATATCCACTGTAGCTTCTGAGTCTGCTTTTAGCATTGGTGGAAGAGTTATAGATCCATTATGTAGTGCTTTAAAACCTGCGTGTGTTGAGGCCTAGTTTGTACCCGTGATTGGTTATATCAGAAAGAGAAAGGTGATCTCATTTTACATTGATCTTATGTATATTTTTGTTGCATTTTAATAATCGTTGTTTATTTGAGAGTGATCTCATTACTTTATTAATAAATTTTGTAGGGGATTCAAAAGTTAATGATGTCGTGGAATCGGCTATAGAGGAGCTTGGTGAAGAGTTGTCACTTCTAGATGTTGGTAAGTAATGAACTCTAAGTTGTCACTTTATGATTATTTTTATTTAAGGTCATAAGTCTATATATATATATTATATATATATATATATATATATATATATAATATATTTATATAACATTATGATTGTGTATATAATAAAACATTAAAAAGCATCATGGAATTCCAAAAATAAATATCACATTTTTGCCATTCTTGATGTAAATATGAAAAACTCATTAATATAGCAAGGTGCATTATTAAAGACATAACAAGAGTTGGTTGCTTAATTGCTTTACACTTTTTAACATTATTGTTGCATATCAAATCAGATGTATTACTAGAATAGATAGACACTACCTGTCTGTGGCCATTGAGGCATTGAGTATGGACTATGGAGTATGGACTATATATGGAGTATGGAACTATGGATGAAGAAAATGCTCATGGAGTTGCATTTGTATATCAGATGATGTAGAGAACTACATGATGTGGCAATTGCATATCATCAGATCATATGTGAGTATAAAATCTATAATTTATAGTCTTATAGAATATAGAATCATAGATAGATATCATAATCATATCAGATGTCTTAACTATTCATTTATATTTGACCTACTTGTTATTTAGAGTGCATATAATTTTTATGAACTAGTCCTATTTAACTTTATGTTCTAAATATTTGATTTGATATGCATATATTGTATAGGACAAAATGCTAATGGAGTTGCTAGTGACGACGTGGAAGAATCACCGGAGAGTGCAAGTAATGGCGGCAATGGACCAAGTGGAAGTGGTGTTTGACTTTGCATTGACTGTTTCAGTTTGACTGTTTGTGACTATGAGTCTATGATACACTTGTAAGTTGTGACTGTTTGTGAATTGTGACTTTGTGTAACTAGTAACTATAAACTATGAGGTATGGTAATATGGTAAATGCCTAAATGGTAATGCACTATGCAGGTAGCAGCATGACTGCATAAGCAATATGCAGTTGCAGTATGATGCTAGTATGACTATGATACTAAATCACTGATACACTGATGATTTTTTATTTTTGATGTCTTTGTTGACTGTTGTATATATGAAGTATGAACTAGGGTAGTTGCAGTATGAGTATATATGTCTTTTTTGATGCAGTTGCAGTATATATGTCTTTTTTGATGCAGTTGCACTATATATGTCTTTGATGTCTTTGCATTATCTTTTAGTATTATGAAGTATTGAATTCTGATAATCTGAATTATTGAATTCTGAATCTTTGATATATATTATATTGTAATTTTATGAACAATGATGAACATATGAAGTATGAACTTTTGAATTCTGATTCTCTGAATTTTGATGGGTCGGGTTGACAAGTTTTCGTGTTGACCCGATAGTTTCGCGGGTCAAATGGGTCGGGTCGGGTCGGGTCAACCAGATAATTTGCAGGTCGGGTTCGGGTTGGCTTTTTTTGACCCGAACCCGTGACGACCCGACCCAGACACGACCCATTGACAGCCCTACTTCTGACCAACAAAGAGCATATTGTCCAGTCCACAAAAGAATCACCAAAACCAAAGTAATCTACTGCCCTAAGATCACTGGCTGGCTGATAGATTAACAGTATATTGTACAGTCCACAGAGTGAAGGATTTGGTATATTCCGAGGAGCCTATAAATGTGTATTATGGAAACCTGCAAGTGATTAATGTCTAGACAAAAGGATTATTACAAACCGAAGTCACAACAAAGATAATGCAAAAGGAAATTCTTGGCCATGCTACCAGAGTTATACATGCAATTTAACAGGAAAGAGAAACTGCGCGTCTCTCTTATATGCATCTTATATATGATCATGAGGTCAGATTTTTAAGATAGGTTTTCTGAACAGCAACATGCAAGTCAAGTCTCATGGTTTCTTACAGTAATGCTTTTAAACCAGACAGATATGTGTGCTAACCAAGGGAGAATATCAAGAAAAATAAAATAAAATTTCATCTGGAACAAGGTGAGGTGACAGTATATATAAATAGAAGCAATAGAAGTAAAGTTGGAAACATCTAAGAAAGCTTAACTAAACTGGATTAATCTGAATGCATTGGATACTAGCAAACTATGATTTCCAACCTGTAATTCCAAATGACCTCGTGAGTCCATAAATCACTACAACACTGGTTAATGAAGGGAAAGAAAAACAACTAAACCTGGTTTGATTCCATAAGATAATATGTACTTGCAGAACAAAAAGGGCATGATACTCTGAAATGTTTACAACAAAGACCAGAAAAAGAAGAAAATACATGAAAGAAATCGGTCATCTAAGTGCCATTGTACTCCTTACATGTTGCAAAACGCGGACAAATTCATAAAACAGACTGAAGTCTATTCCTGTTGAGTTTACATCAGGAACATTGACTTTTGAGGTACCAGAATTATAAGCAGATGGGTTTTGACAGATGACAAAATCAAAACCTCCGAACTCTTCAATCAAATTGTCGAGTTTCTTACCGCTTAACTTGCCAATGTCATCTATCTGTACAAGTTCTCCAGTTTGTTGGGTGTTACCCCACCACCTTTTCAGAATCCTACGATTTGTTTCTGAAGTCTCTACTGAAACAACACATTTGAGACGGAGACCAAGTCGGTGTAAAGCAACTTCTGCCCCTCCTATTCCACTGTAAAGAGATAACACTGTCAGTCCTTCTGGGAATTTCCACTTCAAGGAGGAGAGATGAAACCCAAGTGCATCTGTCTGGAAGCAATGTTTAAGTGAGCTTAGTCTTTCCATTAAATCGCACCCTACCTGTGTATGATTCAAAGGGTATCCTAGTATGTGTTCCAAGTGTTCAGGCTCGATGGGACCCAGTTTATAAAGGCCCACCCACAGCAGGTTCATTGTCTTGCAGTGATGAAAAATGTCAGTCTGTTGCTCTTTTGAAACCATGCCTTGTGAATCAACTAAAATCTTCCTTAGTCTCTCACAAAGTTGAGAAATTCCTCTAGTTTCAGGACAGATGGAACTCAAAAGTTTTCTATTGTCCCAAGATGGCCACCACTTCTTTGTGTGTGGAATTGCATCTTGAATTGACATAGGTGGCCCTGGAAGGATGTGAAATCTATTTTCCTTGGGAAGATTGTGAATATAACCTTCCTTCCTATTTAATGCTGAGAAGTGCTCAGTATTCGCAGTCTCTGGGGCGACTGCGTACAAGAACTTTATTATTTTGTCCCATGTGTCATGAGAAACATCCATCACATTTCCGTAGAAGAAATAAGGAGGCTTGGATAACACTTCCTGAAAAAAACTAGAAGAGCAGGATTTGTGTGCTAGAGGTAGGTTCAGCCTACTCATTGATTTACCGCCCCATTTATTATGGTCTTTAAGTGGCAAAGGGGAGGAGTTCGAATAATCTTCGAACTCAGGGTACTCGTGTTTAGGCATTTTCCCTTTACCCATGTTCTTGAAATCTTCGAACTCTGGGTACTCGAGTTTAGGCATTTTCCCTTTACCCATGTTCTTGAAATCTATGTCTTCATCAAGGGGGGTGCCATTTGAACTTGATCCCTTAGTATTCACTACTGGAGTTTCAGAAAAGCGGCGTTTGTTCTGTTCTTTTGAACGCTCTCCTAGAGAATTCCAATCATCTTCTATATGTGATTGGTTATCCTGCAACAAATAGACAGAAACGAGACTCATAAGTTAAATGTGCACACTTTTAATGTAAGAAGATACTTGGATAAATTACAATACTGTAGTAGTCTGAAGTTACTTCACTAGTCTGAAACCCATAAACTATATTACATAAAGCTCAGGCTAACACAAAGGGAGCCTTAAACGTGCTAAGAGCAGTCTCTTGGTGCCAACACTTAGCCAACGACCTAACATTAATCTGGACAGACATATTTCATGCAAACCATCTTAATATTTTTCGAGTTTGGTAACACAATTATACAAGATAATTGCAATTGAGATTGATACCATTCAAGATGGTCCCACTCACCGTTTAGGTTTCTGTAAGTTTAAGCCTAAAGTTCAAAAAGCAATATATTAAATTTCTTTTGTGAATTATCCTCGAAAAGATGTACAACTTCTTACAAAACCGCTGGAAAGGAAATGAGATTAGGACTTAAGAGTAATGAAGAAAATAATAAATCTAGATTAAGTCAATCCAAGATTGGTTAATCTTCTG
This sequence comes from Kingdonia uniflora, assembly GCA_014058105.1. NCBI lineage: Eukaryota > Viridiplantae > Streptophyta > Magnoliopsida > Ranunculales > Circaeasteraceae > Kingdonia > Kingdonia uniflora. The sequence goes on along the minus strand of JACGCM010000440.1, from coordinate 291,205 downwards.
CTCTGGACACTAACAAATCTCAATTTTTTTTATGGATACAAAGAATTTTGATCGAAATAAAGTAATATGAAAAGACCGTGCAGAGAATTAGCAGAGAAAAGGAAAAAAAGATCAGTGGCTCACCAATCAATTCTCCACAACAATAAAATCGATGCATTCATAACACCACACTAGATATGGAGATTGGCACATGACAGAAGAGGATAGAGCAATAATTTAAATCTGGAAAATTAAGGTTTCTGTGGGCTGATTTATTGGGGGTTATGGCGATTAAAATTTTCCCAAAGTTTTAATTTTGAAGGTTGTTAAAAAGGAAGAAGATTTTCAAGATTTAAAGCGATAGTAATCTTGAATCACTTTATGGATTCCTAGGACTCACTCCTAAGCTTCTTCAGCAGGAGCCTCCTGATCATTGACCCACAACTCAGTGTTAGAGTTATATGACCTACCTGCACTTCATCATCACTCAAATTTCCTTAGACCCAGCTTTAGTTTGATTACGATCTTCACTCACCAAATAGTTCTCCATCATCCTCCACTTCTAAGACCTCGTCCACCACAGCATTACAAGTATTTGAACATTCCCAAGCAGGAACAATTAAATAAACATCAGGAGCAACAACAGCATTCTCATAAAAATCAAGAACAAAATTCATCAACAGAAGCAGTAAAAGCAGCACATTAGAAGGTGGAGCAACATATTTTCTCCATTTGCAGTGGGTTCCTTGATAACCATGCCATAGTTCATCTTCCTAGGCACCTCAGGTTCAATGAATTTCTTCTTCCTCGCCCTGATTTATTTTTGCTTAGTCATCTCCTCTCCAACCTTCTTCGAAACCATAAACTTGGTAGAAACTGTTGGAGTGTATGTGTGTATTTACACATACCACTTTAGTCCTACTGGGTACTAGTAGAATTAGCTTAATGATCCTCTACTATAGATATAAAGAGAGGTTGTGATGTAATCTAATTAATCAACTTAAGAGTGAATAAACTTTCTCCTCTTATTTATTTCTACATGGTATCAGAGCGGTTTCATTTTTGAAGAAACCCTAAGGGTTGCTCGCTTCCGCCGCCGCCGGCTATTGACGTCACCGAACCACCCGATGTTCGTTTTTAATCTTAAAAACTATTATGGGCTTAAACACTCCCCCTTGTCGTCGTTGCTGCCGCAATTCGGTCCTTATTGCAATTCATGATCTACAATCAAAAAAAGAACGGGGCTTCCCAATTAGCTAATTTATGTTTTGTTGTTGAGAGGTTCTTATGGTTTGCTGTAAACTGTGATTTGATTATTGTAGATTTGAAGTTAATGGCGAAAAGTATGGTTGTACAGAGAAACTGCGAAACCGTGAGACCGAACTGAACTGGGCCGAACCAACAATTTTTTTCGGTTTCTAACAAGGCTTTTCGGTTCGAAAAGTGAGGAACCGGGCTAGCCTGATTCGGTTACTGTTTACCCACCCCGGTTAACCGACCAAACCGAATCGGGCCAGTTACAACTTAACATTACAACAAGTCATCATCTAATAAGAAGAAGAAAACCCAATCTCCACCAATATCAAAGCACCAACAACAATTATTACACCCAATGCAACAATCTCACAAACATTACAACAACAAATCCCCACTACTACCACTTGAAGAAGAAGAGGAGGTATTTTTCAAGGAAGTCCTCTCAGAAGCCCCAAACCCAAGAACATCTCTACCAAAACCACAACAAGAAGACGAGAAAACCCATCTCAAACCACCCAACATTGGAGAAAATGAGGAGATTTGTAGGAGTTTTAACTCTAGTAGTTGGGCCACCACAACAGCCACCATGTTTGAATTTGAAGATCCTCCTCTTGTCCCGTGAGATCACCATGGAGAAGTCCTCCATCACCACTTAAGACTAGACAAATCTCTGCAAACAACAACAATGGCAATGTGATAAACTCCAACAACACCCGAGAGATCATAATCATAATATACTACTAGAGCAGAAGACTTCAGGGAAGAGAAGGATGTCTGTTGTTACACGTGCGAACTCACATCGACTGACACCACACATGTAGAGGAACTCCTCGTTGGTTCAAAGAGTTGGGTCACTTGAAGAACCAATAATAGTTATACTTATATTTAAGGGTAAATCAGTAAACCAATAATTATATTTATATTTACAAATTTAATCTCTCTCTCATACCAGAAGTTACTCGAAAGCCATCATCGTTATCATCAGCAACACCAACACCAACCACCAACACCAAAAAGAGTCAAAGCTTTCTTTCTCTTCGATTTTCTCTCTCTCTCTCTCGAAGCTTAAGGTAAGAAACCCTAGATTTGAGTCACTTGAAGGAGACTACAACTACAACTAATAGTTATAGTAGAATTGAGTCATTTGAAGAACCACTTGTTTCTTTGGAGAAGAAGTAAACTCGCTTCGGTCCTTTACTCTAGTATGCTCTTTCTCTCTAGTTTCATCTCTTGAAGCCAATCATTGATCTCTCTCTCTCTAGTCTGATCTCTTGAATATGATTACGTAATCAACTCTCCTTGATTCGATTTGGGATGAAATGAAACCCTAATTTCAGATTTGGGGATTACAACCTATAATTTATAGGTGTGATGCATTCTTTGCCGTTGAAGTGATCGTAATCGAATTTGAAGTTGGTGTGATCGTAATCGAATTTGCAAATTATACCCAGTCGTTCGAACGAGATTTCTAAAAACCGAATAGAAACAGAACCGACCGGTTCGGTTTTGGTCCGGTTATTTCTGAGGCCGGTTCGGTTTTGGTTCTTACTGTCATAAACCGGGCTACCCCGGTTCGGTTCGCGGTTTAGGGCCAAAACCGGACCGTGTACAGCCTTAGCGGAAAGAAGAAACTCTTTGGCTGTTAACTCTCTCTCAAACTCTTTGCTTCTACTTTGCTAAGTGATGATGGTATTCAGTTTGAGTGACAAACTCCAAGATCTAGTTCTTCTTTGCTTGGATTGGTTCTCTTGAATTAGGGGCTTCAAACCCATGGCCGGTTTGAGTAAAGTGAAGACCTGCTTTGGTTTGGCGGGGAAGGACATCGTGTCTTTCTCTTCTCCAGATCTGAATTAAATCCAAGTATATCAAATCTGAAAATCTCTTTGGCGATTGAAGTGATCTCTTTGGCGATTGAAGTTTGCTTCACTAACAATTTCTTCGTGATGGCTTCCAAGTTAACGGAGAATAAAACTGAACTTTCTTGTTTTTCAAGGATTGCTATGAGTCTGATATTGCCAGGTCCATATTTAACTCCATATTTAACTGAAGCAGCTTCTTTTACTATTGCCAAGTTCTAGTGAAGTTATTCTTATTGAATTTGGGCTCTTCTTGGAGGCCTATGACTTTAACAAACAAGAGTTGGGTTCTGCCAATGGTGCAGTACCATTGGGTGTGTATTTTTTCCTTTGGAGACGTGTGGTGACCATCTGTAATGTCCTTAAAAGCGTTTCTCATGGATCAATGTGGTCTTGCTTTGTGTTTTCCATGGCGCCCTTATTGGTAGTGGAATATTATCCTCGTGATATATAATGAGATGAGCAACGTACGGTGGTGATGTGCGACGATGTGTTGATTTTCACGTTGTGCGTGTTCTTGTGTAAACCCCACATATACCCCGTCTTATATATCTTAGCTCATCTTAGAGAAGATTAAGTACTTGATTCTTTTATCTTGTTTTTGTGAAAAGCATTTTTTTTTCCGATCGCGAGATGCGAAGTTATTAAATTACCTTCCACCTCGATCATCAGTTTTTTGTTTCTTTCCTCGGGTGATTCTTTCCTAGAGTGATCATTTTATCCTCTAGTGAATATCTTATATCTTTTTCGGCAAATTCATAAGTACAAGTTACAAAATCAAGATCTAATCTTTCATTTTGATTTTAATCTCGAGATATGATCTTTTCTATTGTTTTCTATCGCGAGATGCGATTTCTTTCTTTTGACCAGGTGAAGATGTTAAATTCCTTTTAGCATGGTTATCGTTTCTCTTCCTTAAGTGATTCTCTATTCCTCGAATAATTTTTCCCCTTTCTTCCTTAAGTAGTTTCTCTCTTTCCTCATATGATTATATCTCCTCAACATTACCTCGAGTGATCATCTTCCTCAACTAGTTCTCTTACCTCAATGTCTCTTCAAGATATTTGCATTATCCTCGAGTGGGAAAACATGCCAAGTCGGTTAGTGCTGCTGATTTCACAAGTATGTGTGGGAAAATATCAAGTCGAAATGCCGCCAATTTCATAAGGGATATGTGAAGCTTTAAAGTGTTTTTACTGTTACAAATGGATTGTCCAGAAAAAGATTTATATGGTTTAATGGGAGCCTTAATTTTATTTATCAGTGAGGGAGTGATTGTGTTAAACACTAAGATTAAGAAAGCTAAATAACGAATAACAATCTCTTTTATTTTATCAAAATATTACTACAAGTTCTCTTAATTCTCTCTAGTTCTCCTAGGGTTCTTCCCTTCATCTCAAAACTCAACACTAACTACTCAGACCCAAGGATTTCCCATATATAGGAGATCTCTACCCCTCTCTCTACACTCCTAACTAAAAAGGAAACTACTAGAGTAATCCTCTTTTAGAGGATTCTCAAGAACAAAATAGCATAATATCAAATAAACAATATAAGGAAACAACTTAGAGATCGGTCGGAAATGTACGCATAGGTCGTGGTCGTAACGACCTATCAACTCCCCCCCCCCCCCCCCCTCCCTAAGGATTCGTTCACAAATTCAAGGAGAAGGAAAATCAACTGCTGTCACCTCTGCATCCTCATACTCTACAATAAATAACTGCTCAAGTGCCTCATCTACGTGATCATGTAGTTGCTGAGAGATGAGTGTTATCGCTTTACGTGGGCTAGGACACTCACGTTTCATATGTCCTATCTTCCCGCAGTTGTAACAAATGGTTCTCCTGACAATTCCTGTTGGTTTTCCCCCAACTGCTGGCGCTGTAGAAGTCGGTGTCGGGGTCACTGTAGCTGGTGTTATAAAAGACTGAAATCCTAAAGGTTTTAGCTTAGCCTCAACTCTACAAGCCATCTCGACTATCTCTAACAAGGAGTGTGGAGAGAATAAGATTATCTCGTCCTGAATACGCTTCGTAAGACCCAAACGAAAGCGACTAACCCGTTGCGCCTCTAACTCGGATAAAATAACATGTGACAATAACATGTAAAAGTCACTAGCGTAATCATCCACAGACTGACTCCGACCCTGACGTAAGGTTTGGAGCTTAGCAAAACTCTCCTCCTCGTAAGTGCTCGGGATAAAACGAGTCATCATCTCGCCCCTCATAACCTCTCAATCAGTTATGTAGTCATACCCGCTGGATAATGTTTTCCCATCAGTTTAATGCGTAACCTGTTAGCTTCGTCTCTATCAACGTTACCGCCCTCTGTCCTGTGCACTTCTTGAATGCAAGCATCTTATCCACTCTATTCAACCAATTGGTAAACCCATCCGCATCTGATTTCCTATCAAAATCTGGTACGTTAATCTTCACGTCAGAATTCAGATTCTGGAACGCATAAATAATGGCGTTCGCGACTTGGTTATCTGGGTTGCCCTGGTAACCATACCTTTGAGTACCATACGGTGGTTGTTGTCCGTATCTAGTAGCTCCAATACCCGCAGTTGGTTGATAGCTGTCCGTTCGAGGACGTGTTCCGAAGTTATTTAGAACATTACCGCGACCCTGACCCTCCTGTCATGGAAACCGTAACTATCTACGGATCCCCTATGTTCGGGTTCATCCCATTGCCTATGATCACCTGCAAATCCGTTCCCACTAGTCCACTGTCTCTTCTTGCTACTCTACCCCGAATAACGAGGTCCTTGCGGAGGTGTTGATGGCTTTTGTGGCCTTGGGAGCACATAAGGTGTTGCCCCCACATTAAGTTGCCATCTCGAACATTGCTTGTTACTCCAATCTCCACTAACATTCCCCGTATATCCGCTACTATATATGTTAGTACTACGAAATCCCATTCCCACTTATCTGTGCGGACCCTGTGATTCAAAATCCTTCGTGTTAGTGGATGTCGTAGGTGCGATCTGGTGGTTATTAGAGTCGGAGGCGCTGTTGGCGGTACACTCGTGCTCACCAAAATTGAGGGTGTTGTCGGAGTCATTGTCGTTGCACCCGTTGGAGTTGGCAACGTGGCATCCATTGTTGTCATCGATGCGGGGAGTATTGTTTGGGTCGTCGGTGTCTCTCTCTCTCCAACTTGCACCATTGTTGTCGCCGAGCTAGGAAGGGGAAGATGGGTCTGTGAAATCCATGAAGTTTTCCCCAGCAGTTGACGTGTGGCATGTCGGCCAAGAGAATCCCTTACCCTGGCACGCCCGTGCTTGTGCCCGGCATGCCTTGACTCATGTTAACTTTGCCTTATCACGTGCCTTGCATGATGTCCTTTGCTCCTTGTCTGTGCCTCTAAGTGGCATGCCATGGGTGACGCCTCGACACGTGCCTGGCCCGCCCGTGCCCTTCTCCCTGATTCCCGGCGTGCCATTCTCCCTGATTCCCTGGTTCTCTTCGTTGTTTGGGTCGTCCCTTCCGCGACTTTTGGTGGCAACCGGAAGCTCTCTCCCTCGACTGTTGACTACCTCGACTACCTGATTCGATTGGGATCCTTCCCTCGCGTCGGAGCTTGTTGCCAAACCATCCCCAATCGTGGGTTCGTCGCTCGGAGTCCGCGTCGTACTCCGGAGATATCGGGGATCGACGAAACCCTCAACATCCCTTGCGTCCGCGAACTTGACGTTGACCTCAACATCAATACTTAGACCTTCAAACGAATTGAAAACATGGGTCCTCTCCCTTTTTGGCTTGAACCTCTCAACGTGATCTCGGGAAAAAATCACTTCCTTCCCACGCCCAACTACTTGCAACGGCGGTGGATTCATAGGATTGATGCCTGCTAGTTGTCCATCGTACATAAAGGATCCCATTGGAAGACCTCTCCCTCTCCCCTTGACCCTCCCTCGTTACCGTCGATTTCGTCCCCCGCAACTTCCGACGAGGCTACTCTTGCCAGATTTGACATCACCGCTACCAATATTGCTTAAATTTGTTTTGTCATAACCTTGTTGGAAGCCGTTAAATCTGTGATAGAGTCCTCTACCAATTTCAAACGCTCTCATTGTGTTTGTTTGATTGGTTTCTTCGGTGTTTTCTTACCCATCTTCGTAAAAAAAAATCTGCCAAGTTCGATCTAGCTCTGGTACCAATTTGTTAAACACTAAGATTGCGGAAGCTAAATAACGAATAAGGATCTCTTTTATTTTATCAAATACTACTACAAGCTCTCTTAATTCTCTCTAGTTCTCCTAGGGTTCTTCCCTTTCTCTCAAAACTAAACACTACCTAGTCATACCCTAGGATCTCCCATATATAGAAGATCTCCACCCCACTCTCTACACTCCTAACCAAAAAGGAAATTGCTAGAGTAATCCTCTTTTAGAGGATTCTCTAGAACAAAATAGCATAATATCAAATAAATAAAATAAGGAAACAACTTAGAAATCAGTCACGGAAACGTACGCATAGGACCACGACCTATGAGATTGTATATGAGAGACTACCTATTTCTTTGTAATCCACATTGACACGGACATTATATGTCCGTATCAACGTGAGGGGGAATGTTGGAGTGTATGTGTGTATTTACACATACTACTTTAGTCCCACATTGGGAACTAGTAGAATTAGCATAATGATCTTCTACTATATAAAGAGAGGTTGTGATGTAATCTAATTAATCAACTTAAGAGTGAATAAACTTTCTCCTCTTATTTATTTCTTATTTATTTCTACAGAAACCTCCTGCAAATGGCCTTGAATGGAGCAGAAAGTACAAAATTTTAGATACGGGATACCTTTCATAGATACATTGTCAGAACTAGGATTCCAGACAACTCAATCTAAGGGTTCAGTAATGTCTAAACTCCATAAGGGGCAACTCAATCTAAGGGTTCAGTAATGTCTAAACTCCATAAGGGGTTCAGTAATGTCTAAACTCCATAGAAACCCTACAATGCTAGACCGAGCGAGGGAGGGGGTGGCTTAATCAATTTTCTGATACGTAAGAATCAGCCTAGCAATGTACTTAAGCACCCCGGGATTAAAGATGCTCAACTTCAGTGAGATACTTGAACTGAAACAATGAGACCAACGCAACAACTTGTAATAGAACCATTTGGCGTGAATGGCTTCCCTAGAGAGGGCCATAACCACATCAGAATCTGAGGCCATGATGATGTGCCTTGTATCAATCAAACCAACTGCTACATCACCTTGCCAGTTCCCACTTTGTTTCATAGAACTTTGGAGTCATCCAGGGCAGGTCTTTTGGTAAGTACTTAATGACGAGCGTTTTGCCATGCTAGGGGCATAGGCAATAGTAAGTCTATCTCCTATCTGAAGTCGCTACCTTTGTAAAGTTAGACTGTTAGACAACGTCACTAAGCAGGAGCAATCTTTTTGGATACAAAATCCAGAGTAAAATAGTCAAATGGATCACTGAAGGGGATAGGAACTCCCGGTATTTCCATACAACGTCACAAATTAAGCTTGTAAGCCATATTACTTCCACTGAGAGTGAGGATGGTAATAGTCTTGATAAGCTGGAGGGTATAAGAGAGTATATCGTCATTTTTAATGATGAGCTCATGAGGTTGATCCCAAACTTGGTCACTGAAGCTGAGAATCATACTCTAACTGCTGTGCCGGATGATGCTGAAATTAGAGAAGCTGTTTACAACTTGGATCCAAATAGTTCCCTTGGGTTGGACGGGTTTGGAGGAATATATTACCAAAGCTATTGGGGTTGTAGTGGGGCAAGATGTGATAAAGCTCGTCAAATCTTTCTTTATTGATAACTCCCTTCCTAGAGGGTAGAATTCCAACTTTATCGTCCTAGTGCCTTAAGAGAAGTGCCCCAAAAGATTGAAGAACTACAGACCAATTTTTCTAAGTAATTTTTCTTTTAAAATTATTACTATGATTTTGGCCTCTACATTGAAGTAACATTGCTGATAGAATCATAAGTGTTGAACAACGGGCGTTGATACCTGGTAGACATATTCCAAGCTATATAGGCTTAGCCTCTCAACTGGAGGTCAAAAGAAGAAGTGGGAACATGGGCATAGAGATTAACATTATACATGCCTTTGATATCCTACATTCCTACTACAGAGAGTCTTCTCTATGGTTAGGAGTAAAGGCTGAAATTCAAACTATGAGAAAAAATGCCTTCTGGATAGTGGAAAAAGGTACAAAGGTGGACTTTTGAAGGAATCACTGGATTGCTGATGAATATTGATATAATTCCTAATTTCAATAGCAAGCGATGATTTATCAAATGCCCTTAACAGCGATTTATCCAGTGCTATTACAGATACAAACAGGGAAGACAAATGCATTTGGATGTCTGATCCCAAGGGTGTTTTCTCTGTCAGGTCTGCCTTTGAGCAACATATCCCTAAAACATGGTGGTAAAGATCCGTATGGGAATCTATCTATAGTTCAACCTAGATTCTCAAGTTTTTGCGGGAAGTTAATGCATGGTGCTCTACCAATTAAACTGAGTTGCAGAAGAGAGGTCTTCAAATAGTTACAAGATGGAAACTGTGTGGTTCACATGAAGATGTAGAAATAGATTAGAGAGAGAAAAAAATTATTATTGAATTAATTATTTAGGTTACATCATACTCTCTATATATAGGAGAGAGATATTAAACTACTTCTATGAATAACCAATGTGGGACTAAAAGAACATAAAATAGCCTTGCTAATAGAAGAAACTATTTTCCATCTTTTTCGGGTCTGCCAATGGCTGCTCAAATTCGGGAATGGGGGTTTGATGTTTGCAATTTCAAAAGTGCTATTAACCTTGCATTACATTGCAACCCTCAGATCAAAGATTTATCGAACTCACATTTCTTTGTATTTTCTTTTGACAGGGTAGAAATGAGTTTGTTTTCCAGAGTACACCATACAAGCTTCAGAATGTTAAAAGAATAATACTTATATAGATTCAAAACAGCTCTCTCTTGGCCAAATCACCAATACTGTAACAAATTTGCAGGTGATTAAGAAGCTGGTGTACAGATACAGATAAGAAGGCACCTCTCTATTAAATCATGCTTTTGGACCCCGCGCCCCCCCCCCCCCCCCGGGGAGTGTAGTGCACTCCTTAGAAATAATGTCTTTGAGGTCATTGGCGTTCTTACTATGGACTTATAGCATAAACATCATACTTGGATAAGTGCACAGTTTTGTTGAAGCTTTGGTTAGAGCAAACAAGTTGGGCTATCAAAGAGTTTAGTTACTTTCTAATTCACAGCTGCAGTACAAGCTTTCAACAGTGATCAAGTGCAATGGAGGCTTCTTCCATTGTCGGGAATTTTGTGACACCCCACCCACTCGAGCACGGGAGTATTGGAGAGGTGCTTAACCGATAAAGGTTGTAGGGCTGTGACATTATATTTTAGCCATTTTGAGTAGTAAAAGCATTATAGTAGACTGTACCAAAGCAGATCATAATAGTCATAGTTGGATTAGCATAAATAAGATTAGATTTATTTGTATGGCTTTTTTTTACTAAGGAACCCTCAGATATAGAAGATGTGCCTTCTCTCAACCGGTTGTCATCTCTTCCTCTAAGGGGGAGGTTGAAAGTTCGAACCCCAACAATATGTTTGGGGGAGAATATCACGCAATTTAGTAGCTGTTTTACCGGTTTCAAGATGTTTGCCTTTATGCTTCAGATATTAGCCTTTGGGCTAAAGACAAAACTAAACTAGTACTTCATTACTACCAAGGTATGTAGGTGGTGGTTTGTCAAGCCTGAAAAGAGCCTCGGTACAGTGCAAAAAAGATAGGAAAAAATCCCTTTAGTTTTATGAATACAAAATAAAAAGATTCCTTGTGATTAAATCCCAACTTGTAATGGATTCTTTAGGTCAACATATTCCAAATAAAAGCTAAAAGACATGCCAAACGCTTAAATGGCTCCCAAACCCATTTGTGGAAGCTCCACACAAGAACTTAAATGCGATGTGATTCTCCTTCAAGATCACATTTATTCTCCAATATCTTCTCTATAACGCTCATCCATAAAACTATCCTACACTACAGTATAGTCCTTGCCTTCTTAAATTCAAAAACCAAACAAGCTTCATCCTAACCAAACATTTCATTCTCTTCCTTTTGGTAGTCGCATCTGAGTACTAAATTCCACTTCATACTACCAATTATAAAACCTTTTTGTTCTAAATCAAATATTCAACATGACAAACTAAAAAGAGATAAATAAACTCATAAATGATTTTAATAAGGGACAAACCTTTTTTTTGTCAAAGCGGGTATCGGCAGTTCTATTTGCAAAAATCGACTCAGCAAGCTTCCCAGCTGGAGTTTCTGAACCTAAAAAGTGGGAAAAGGGTTCTGAAATTTAAACTTTGCATGAGAAACAAGAGTAAAGAAATAAAATGAATTATCAAGATGTTGAATATACATTTAAGTCAAATGAAACGGCCGGGTATGATAACTTTAAACATTGTGTCATTTCCCAAAGAAAGTTATGGAGTATTTCCCATTAAGGCATCAAAACACTTACAGCATTAATTTTTCAAAGAGAAACCATGAAAAGATACAGAGTGCTTTAATGTGTTTATGATTTTTAAGACTTCCTTTTATGAGAAAATTTGATTTGAAGAAACTACCAAACTCATAATACATCACCTTTGAACAAAATATTATAGAAGCTCAAAATCCCAACAAGCCATTCTAAACATGTACTAACACTAAGACATCTTAAAATGACTCACCATATTTATCAATAGCCGAAGACACTTCAGCTTCAGAAAATCCCATTTCGAGCAAACGCAGTGTCTTTTCCATAGTCCCAAACAATGTATCATTAGTCACCGCCTGAGATATTTGAAATAAGAATGAGTATTACATTCATGTAAAATTATTAGTGACAAAGGACCCTTGCATACTTTATAAACACTTTTAGGAACATAAGATCTTCATAAATGGCATACGATTTCTTCCAAAATACTTCGAGTTGGGGAGGGTTGTGGAGCTGTTTTCCTAGAGAACTTAGTCCTGCAGTTACCGGTATTCTTCTAAGAAATAATGGTTTGGGAACTGCATTTATAACAAAGTACACAGCAGTCGTGCTAGCATTACAAAAGGATAATGATTTTTGTGATTAAACTTTTGAGTGTTTATTGACTCAATTTCAATAGAGAAAGCACTCAATCGTAATCAAGTACCTTGGAGTCTCAGGACTATTTGGACTTAATTTAAGATTTTTTTTAGTAGTAACTTAAAATTGTGGAAAGAATGGATTATTCATTGTTGGAGAGAGAACAAATTTACTCTGCACATAGCTGCCAAAGAGGTAGCAACATTTCGATTGATGCTCATGAATGATACATGAGGAGAACTCAAGTTCTTTCTAAGATTGAGGACCCTAATTGATACTCAGAGCACAGAAAAATGGAGCGAAGAAAATATGGAAGATCCTCCATTTCTTTTGAGAATAAAGTTGGGGTACACATATATAATGCTATATCTCCTGGACGTACGCACATGTGTTTGTCGTTCTTTACATGTCACAAGAGAAACCCTTGCAACAGAAACATATGTATTACCAATCTTGAGGAAGCAAAAGATCAAAAGAATCAATAAACAGCTCGTAATTATGGTTTTACTTTAATCAAAATAACACAAATATTAAAAAATAGGTTTTTAATTAACCCTAGAAGGCACTTGGAAAACTGAAGAAGATCCATGTGTGTGTAACACCTGAAATTCAAGTGGTAGGTACCTACTCTTTCCCCAAAGCGAGTTCAAACTCGCTTTCCCCAAGCGAGTTTAAGTCAATTCAATTCAATTCATAGGTTCAATTCAATTAAATTCAATTCAACCTATGAAGAATATGAGTCAATTGCAACTAGTTCCTACTCTTTCCCCAAAGCGAGTTCAAACTCTTACCCCAAAGTGAATTTAAAAGCAATCACTTAATGATAGGTCGTAGGTCATCACGACCACGACCTATGCGCATTTTTTACGTGACCGGGGTCTACGTAATTTCCATTAGTGTTTTATTTTATTTTATGCTAGAGAATCCTCTAAATTAGGATTACTTTGGGTAGTTGCCTTTTTTGTTGGGAGTGTTAAGATGGTGGGGATCTCTTATATTTAGGAGAATCCTAGGAGAGGGAAAGTTAGTGTTGAGTTTTGAGAAAGGAGAGAAACCCTAGATAGGTCTAGAGAGAGCTTGTAGTCATTGATTGAAATGAATAAAAGAGATCGTTTTAATTTAGTATCAAGTAATTGCTTCCGCACTCGTAGTTTGTAACACTTAAACTTGCCAAACGTAGTGTGTGCATGCTTGCTTTTATCCCCTCGTTCAACCATGATAAACATGTAAATAAAATTTGAGTTTCCAATTCTAGGAATACAATACAGTTTGGCAATCACAAAAAACTCAGATCCGAAAACCCTTACCAAGCCAATATTTTTATAAGTGATTACATAATGCTAAAAGAAATAATTTGTTATTTGTTTGGTAACACGTATAATTCCATAGTGTTCAAGGAATTTATATGTTTTTTGTCTGGTTATTGCTATAAAGTTTTTCTTTAGCAGTCAACAATAACAATGGAAACTTATTGCAGTGTCAAACTCATGACAAGTGAGCTGCAAAAACATTTGATATAACATATTGTCACCCACTCGCATCGCGTTTCTCTCCCTCTTTTAAAAAGGGAACCTACCCTCTCTCAGCCAGAAGTTTATTTTATTTTATTTGGATGAATAATGATAGAATATATTCGGCGGAAGCAACAAGTGTAAAACTCTAACAAGGATTAACCTCAAGAATTTAAATAAACCCTAGAACCTTATTAGTTCTCTCAAAAACTACTACAAGCTAGATGCTTAATTCTCGAATCAACACCAAAGATATAATAAACCTAAGCACAAGGGGCCTCTAAATTAGAAACCTTATTTTTACTCTAAATAGAAAACTTGTTCCTTTATTATTGCAAGGAAAATGAGACCAATTGAAGATATCTTTCATCCATCCAACCAATTGAAGTGCAATGGGAAAGCCTGTCTTGCTTAGAGAGTAAAAGAATATGCAGTTAGGGAAAAAGTGGTGAAAGAAGCTAGACGTCACCGGTAAATATTAATATCCCCATTGGGAGGATTTTGTGGCTCGTTCTCACGAGCATGTTACTTGGCTGTTGTGGAGATCAAAGATTTTTGGAATTGCTAAATCTAGGGATGTCCATGGAACAATCCCCAAGTACATAAATTTCCACAAGAGAATCCGTGGTTTGAAGAACATGTCGACATGGACGAGCAAATAAAGGTCTTCAAAATTTAAGTCAAATTTTTCTGAGGGGATGGTTGATGTAACTGCTTGCCACCCACTCACGTCACGTGTCCCTCCCTTTTTAGAATCCGAATCCTGCCTCTTAAATTAAAAGTAACTGTATTTTATAATTTCTTAATTTGCATGAATAAATAGAAATTCGGGTTAGTGCTTTTAATTGTAACGGCTCCTTATAACGCGAATCTACGAACGCGAAGGCTTAATTTGTAAGAACAATCACGTATTTTACTTCTAAATCTAAGAAATGAGATAACTCAAAATACTTTCATTAACAACTACTAAGAAATTACACCACCCTCTTCCCTATAACCTAGATTTCCCTAGGATCATTCCTGCAATAACTTTCATGTCTATCCAAATAGTAAACTCACTAAAACTGAAACTCTAGAGCAACTCCAACAGAGTAAATAGATAAATAGAAAATAAGCTAAAATAGAGATCTGATACCACCAGGAGTGGAGCCAGAATTTTATGTTGGGGGGGCGAAGGTAGTATGATGAATTATATTACGGTATCGGGGGGTTTGGGGGCTCCGTCCCAAAAAAAATTGGTCATTTAATGGTATTTTAAACTTAAAAATCAATCAAATATAACATTACATTTGACTAGCAAATTATCCGGATTCACTTCTCCTCTCGTAAAAAAAATTTAAGCGTTTTGCGGCAATGACATGATCAACTTAAGGTGAAAGAAAATATCAAAATAAGGTTCTTATTTGATGACATCAAGAATTGAACCTTAGACTTTTAGATTAGGAGCTCTACCCTTTACCAGTTGAGCTAACTTTCCTTGATGTCATTAGGACAAAGAAAAATGTACATACGTATTTTTATTTTATTTTTATATATACCTACCTATATAGACATTTTTTAACAAAATTCCTGCCCCCCCCCCCCCTAATTTCCGCCCCTGGATACCACCTAACGTGAATCTACGAACGCAGAAGCTTAATTCATAAGAACAATCACGTGTTTTACTTCTAGATTTAATAAACTAGGGTTTCTACTGAGATAACTTAAAATACTTTCATTAACAACTACTAAGAAATTACACCACCCTCTTCCTTATAACCTAGATTTCCCTAGGATCACTCCTACAATAACTTTCATGTCTATCCAAATAGTATCCAAATAGTAAACTCACTAAAACTGAAACTCTAGAGCAACTCCAACAGAGTAAATAGAAAATAAGCTAAAATAGAGACCAAGGGTTGGCAGTGGTAAACGATCCATAGGCACGTGCCACGTTATTAGCTTATAGTAGGGATTTGAAGATAAATAAAGGAGACGTATTTTTAATTTTTGGCTTTTAAAATTCCCATGGTTTGTCAAAATTTTGCTTTCGCGGCTTGACCTTACGAACATTAGATATTCATATTATGCACGTAAGATGTATGAAATCTTTAGATTCTATGAGTACAACATCCACATTTAAACAGACAAAAATTAGGAGTTGTGAGGCAATTACATAAGAACGTCTTCCCATTAGTATTATTTTTCACTAATAAACTTAATCTTTAGAGTTTAAAAAAAAATGTAATAATGGAGTAATGAATAAGAGCAGAAAAACCTGAATGTCTTCGTCACTTGTATCCTGTTCAGGGCTTTGAGTTATTTGAGTAGCGAGGATGAAGTCTATAACTTCATTAAGAGGAGCAGCTTCACCTGAAATGAAATGCAACGTAGAGATGAATAGTCTAAAGAATTAGGACAATGTTTCACACACTAATGAAAGAACCAACTCAGAACATAAAGCCCCACTGAATCTAAAATCATAAAACATAGTTTTAACTAGGAATCCGGAACCACCCATGTAACAGTGATATAATAGTCTTAGTATTGAGATCAAAGATCTACAGGGGTGTGTGCCTACCCAATTTACTGTAATTTTAACCGGTTTCAATGTTCTGTTGACACCTTCTCTCTCATACTATTACCCTACTTTCTTAATTGTAAACATTTTGCCTTATTCCATCTATCTAAGAAAATACCAGACATCCTGAGTATTTCTTTTGTCAATTGGTTGAAATGTGGTTGCTCCCGCGGCCAAGATGCCTTGAATGATTCTATTGTCAATTGATCGATATTTGGTTGCTCCCGCCGCCAATTCTACATCATTTTGGCCACAAGGGAATTTTATTTCCTGCTTATTGTTTATCATTTTAAGGTATTCCAAGATGGAAATAAAGCATTGTTAGAAATATGGCATTGTTAGTAAGTACGGTATCTGGTAGACTTACTCTGAGTGTCATATAGTTTCATTAGTAAGGGTATCAATTCATTACTGTGATGGTTTAGTATGATGGTTTTTGGATCAGTAAGTCTCTATTATCCTTGTGTTGTTGATTAGACAGCGGAACCGCACAATCCTTCTCTCCTCAGCTGACTCCCTCCCTCCCAATCATGATTAAAAGATTGTCTGGTACAAATTACCAGGATAGGTTCTAGTCTGCCGGACTTTTGTGGTAGTAAGGGTAAGATTGACAATGAGATCGGGAACCTAAAGAAACATGTCACATTCTGGAAAAATGAAAGTAGTATCTAGCCTTGATGTTGTGGCTTTTGTACTTGATATAGTTGGATATTAATAGGGGAATTTTGTTTCTCCACTTAAGTAGCAAAATGAGAAGTAAGAACCAACAGAACAGACTTCATCTCAGGGGCAAGCCCGCATCAGCGGAAATGTGAAATTATCACCATTGAATGACCACAACTTCTAGTTAAACAATATATTATATTTGTATGTATGTATGTATGTATGCAGGAATAGTTAGACAATTTCAAGTCTTTCAAGCCTAACCAGAAGAAGTTGTTCTACAACTCAATAAAATGGCGCGTTGAACTAATCTTTCAATATTAATCATCAATTTCTTACTTGACCTCCAAAAGGCCGATAATTGTGGTCATTACACTACTAAAGAAGTGGCTAAATGTTATAGTAAAAGATTGTTATAGGAAAAAGATTGAGCAAGAAATTGGTGTTATAAAGATTGCATCCAATTAGACATGAAAATAAATTTATAGTCAGTCAGTGCAAGGTTTGCTAAATGTAAAAGCAATTTACTTACCAAGCTTATTGATTGCAAACTCAACTTCCTGTTCAGTGAAGTCCATCATTAGTAAAGATGCCCTTTTATCCTCATTTGCCTCAAAAGTTACATCAAACTCCTGTAACAATTGCACCACAGAATGTAAAGCAAAAGCTGCAGAACCATCTTATAAATACTTGCAAAGGAAAATTGTATAGGCAAGGTTCATGGCCAAGAGATTGCAATGTCTTGAATTGGTTATGAATAGCAAGTGAAAAAATGCGTCAAGTGTTTTTCTTATTCCACTCAAATATACCAAATGAGGTAGTAACTTATATACTGGAAAAAGAGATAGAGACAGTATGAAATATTTAGTTATCAAACATATTGACATACCAATATAACTAGTGATAACCCATCTCTACAAACTCCCCGCAAATTATACCCGTCAAAAGGGTGACTTATGCACCCCACTTCCCGTACCATCAACTTAAGTTTTTAACAGACCACTCCAAGTATCCATGCATGCATTTTCTCTCCTGAGGAATGGCACCTTCAGCACTTTAATCGTTAACAGGTGCTTTGGCATCCCACTTAGCATGCTTTTGGTAAGCTATAGATATATTACTTCTTATACAATTTTTGATGTGAATAAAGATTCAGACACACCAAGGACGTTCAAATTAGAGAGTCGAATTACTGAATAAGGTTGAAGAAAACAAAACTTCTCTCCATTAACCTCCTATTATAGAAACAAACTTACAAGGGAAACAATAATAGTGACAGATGATGGCTAAAAGGCACAAGCCTTATTTAAGGAAAACACTTACAACCCTAGGATTCTTAACCGTGAGGTGATGTCAATAAAAGCAGAGTGATAGTACCAGAGCCAGGAGAGAGAAAATGAGAATTGTCAGCATACTCCCTCAACATCATTCTCCGCCTATTTGAAGAGTTCAACGATAGTCTCATGCAGTGGTGATAAAAATGGGATCAAGCTGTTTTAGGAAATCAAGAATCGTCTCATGTAGGGTGGCCGCGCCAGTGTAATTTGAACATCTTTTAGGAACCCTTTTCGGTGTAAAAACATTGCTGGCCTTAGAAGCAATTTGATCTGCAACAGTAAGGGCTCTCGAAGACACAGCAATGAGTAAAGAGTTAGAGGAATAGATTTCCCCTGAGAAATGGTATCAACACTCCATATAAGGTGTGACGCATGCAAAACTCTGGAGAAAGGTAACCTCACAAGCCTTTTAACCAAAATGCCGGATAATATGAGCTCACCAATGCGACGTATTCACAGCTTAGATGGGTGAACACGCGAGAAGCATTGGCAAGCTGCATCTTATAACTGAGTCGCATCCTACATCCTACAAGGATGCATTTGTAGCATACATAACTGTGACTCGTTGACACGCATCCCTGCGTATGGCTAATATGCAGGAAGCTAAGCTGGCAGCAGAATCACAAACTGGAGTAGACGGGGAAATTAAGGCTAAGTCAAGGAATGTCGGGGTCTAGCACAATTGAGAACTTGGAAGGGAGACATGCCCGTATAACCTTTTACTCACATGTTAAAGGTGAACTCCGCCTGAGGAAGAACTGAATCCCGAGAGTTGGTCTCACTTGCTCAACAAAGACACGACAACAATGCTAAAGATAGGAAAGAAGTCCACTTATCAAAAACTCTTCTTTGCCCTAACTTTTTCAATCTTTGCTAACACCCTATGATAAGAACAATCCGCGGAAGCAAGAGACCGTTACGTACTCGAGAGATTTTAATAAGAACACCCATTGAAACTAAAAAGCTCATACTTTATTATTGAATCGAAAGATCTAAAAGATCAAGGGTTTGTAGATTTCCCCCAACTTTACATAACTCCAAGTAAATACCTTTCTACTCAAACCAACCTAAAAATAACAACTAGAGGAGCTCTCCTTTTTTATAAAAAAAATGGAGGCTCATCACAAAACAAAAACCTAGTCTAATTAGGAAAACAAATAAACCTATTTCTCGCAAAATAAGGCTTACTAAAGCAATTAATTATTAATCAAAATTAAATAGAAACTAGGAGAATCTTCTAGAGAGAGTGAGGGGACTATGCCCAAAATAACCTAGGCCTAGCCGATTATAGAAAGCCCACGAACCATGAACGGTGGTGCATGACCTATAGGTGGTGACATATCACCCTAACTTTTGAGATTTTTCGCCCACTTTCCCCTACTATAGTCTCACGGCGCGTAACGTGGTATAAGAGTTGGGACTAGGCAAGTTCTTATCCAAAAGCACCTTTGGGATGGAAGCCATCTCTTTTACGATATTCAGGAATATTAACCGATTAAGTAAATTTATATGAAATTACCGAAGTAATTGACTTATCTGATTACTAATCAAAGTTTTCTTATATAGCCAGAACGACAATCACAAAAAATGCTTATACTAATTAGTTAAGAATTAATCGAATTGAAGCTATAACATTATTATTGGATGGAATCGAAATATGTGGAGCGCCAGAGTTTTCTTCCAAGAATAAGCTTCGAACACGTCACGTAGCGAAAAGATTAGGGAATGGGGATCAAAAAAGTGTTGCGCTATTTTCGTAAGTTTTCGATATTGCTACACTCGAGCTTTGTCATTGCCTTTTCGTAGCCCTACTCTTCTCGAAAAAAAGCCCATAATAGGCCCCATTTTTCAACCCTGTCCCAAGAGTCGATGACTATTTATAGTTGCTATCTTGATACCCAAGAAGAGTTTTGGGCGCCTGCCTCAAGTAACGTAAGGCCATGCTACACGATTCTTTGCCCGACCATTCTAACTAGGCCTAACAAAATAGCTAGGGTGCAGAAGCTTTTGATTTCGAAAAAGTGTTAGACCAATTTCATAGTGGTAACGTCTATATGATCTATTTACTTTGCGAAAAGGGTTACGGAGTAGCGAGACGGAAAAAAAATCGAATTTGGCGGGATAACTAGTCACCTAGAAGTCTTATCAAGCAAGCGAGGATCAAACCAAACTAAGCGTCATGCTCATACAAATCCGGAAATTCATCAAATCCGAAAAGCTGCATTCAGGGTTACTATGACGTACACTCGCCAACTCAAACACATAGCCATTGGGTATCTTTACCCTTTAATTGTTAGTAAGTGAAATGTAAAGCCGGCAGGTAGTCGAAGAATTTAACTTGTATGTAAAAAAAGACCTTTTGTTGGTTATGCATGTGGCAGTGGCCTTTGTAGTATAATTGAGTGACAAATTTTCAGTAAACAAGGTACGGCCAGCCAATAATACAATAATAGAAAATAATGAAAAATTCGATTCTTCCAAGTGCCTTCACCATGACAAGTTCCCGATAAACGAGGTAATGATGGCCTCGTGATACGTGTTTATGCTTCACTATGAGACAATGTTTTTTTTTTTTTTTTTTTTTTTACATGTGACTGACATGCTATTTCCGCTTCTCCAATCTCATTCTAGAATTCTCGAGAAAAACCTACCGTGATGCTCATGGGACGACCATTGTCAGAGAGGCGAATATTGTTTTAGCCACTCGTGGGGAGACAAGTCCGGTGTTGAAGTTTGCGCTATTGCAGATAATCTTTGTGAACTACCTCAGGATGTCTTTGATTTTGATGTTTTAGTGGTCAGGTTGTCTTAGTGTTTGTTGGTGGCTTGACCTCTAAGATTTGAGATTCAAGCAGTGGGGATACCATGTTTTATCAACGTCCCCTGACATGTTGTAGAAGGAATTTTTTTATTTCTAGGTTTTCAATGGTTGGTGCTTCCACGTTGATACCCTCCTAACCGGATTTTGGTTTCATCATTTGGTTTATATAATTTCAAATTTAGGACGATAAATCATAGTATTGGCTCATAAGAAAATTAAAATATGGAAAGTTTTATATCAAAATATCGGCTTATATTATTTGCCAAGCTCTTGGAAAACCGACTAACAAGTCCAATATTCAACAGTAACACATGCTCATCCCCCGAAACCTGGTCAACAGTGACGGCGTGTGTCGAGATAACGGCGAACTGCACACTTGGTTGATTTTGCACCATAGTGTGATGTGTGTGCATACACTACGACCCCGTAGTTCTTTGGCCACTCATTTGCGTCTGGTACAACATTTATACAAGGGTTATTCATCCGTCTCGGATGTATCGTTTTTTTTTATAAGCTGCTGTGTGCGGCCTACATGCTTCGCGTCCCATTTTATCAGGGTCTCTGATCGGTCTCTCAAATCTTGAAATGTGTTACCAAAATTTAATTAAAGTATTTAAACCTATTAGTCTTTCAATAATTGAATGAGAGAGCAGCATGTACCTCAATCTTGGGACCTTCAGCACTACTTCCATCTTGACAGTCATTAAGTGCTCCTTTTAATGAATCTGATATTTCAGGGGATGGTAGTTGATGAGGCTCCTGTTCCAAGACACATCAACCTTTATAAACTACAAGTCCTTTAAAACCAAATGCAATAACATTTACAAACTATAAAGTAATAATCCACAACCATCTACAGAGGTTGACTGTCTAGTGCGTACCACAAACATATAAGAATTACAGAAAATAAGCACAATTACCATGTTCTCCTATAAGAAAAAGAAAAATAAATTCCTTCGAAATAATGAAAATTTGCATATCTTCTAAGAGGCTCCACCTAGAAAAGAAGATGACGCTAGAAGATTCTAATGCGCTCACACTTTTATCAAAGTACAAATTATAAACAACTATGGATGAAAAATTGTCTCTGGCAAATTCCAGATGGAACCCAGATTTGAAGAAAAGGAAAAGTTAAAGAATGTCAAAATATAATGATAGAGACCAATTGCCAGAAGCTCCGATTCTGCAATTCTCTTCAATTAGATTAAAGCTAAGAAACTACGTTTGTAGTTTCCCCCAAACTTAACGAAAGAAACTTCTCACAAAAACTAACCAACAAAAAGAGAGAAAATTGGACTTGAGTCCTATCAATTTGAGGCAAATTTGAGATAGGTCCCTTATTGAAATTTCTTTTGAGGTTACTCCTCGTTCACCTTTCTAAGGACAAAATTACCCTTTTATCTTTATTCCTGGTGGACTATAACTTCTTTTCTTTTCTTTTTTTGGCATTTCCCCACTTTCTCGAGCTCCCATGATCTTCTATAATGTTACTTGGGAGCCCTGATGCAATTAAAAGTCTTTTATCGATAAAAGTCGCAAATGCTAAAACGAACCATTGAAGGAAAATAAATAATTATAATGTTGTGGAAAAAATACACAATCTTTATATGATCAAAAAAAATGGCTTCATAAGCTAAATCAAAATGAAAGTGTCTTTGAGATAGTGTGCACATTGCTCTATTTCCTCAAAGGTGTCATAATCGCTCTATTTCTTCAAAGGTGCCATAATCGTATTCTTGTGCACGAAATTTAAAAATATCTCCTCTTATTTCTCGATTTCAACAATCAAGTAATATGAAACTAAAGCATAACATAACACAATTGCATTAGATTCAGGAAATTGGTGGTCATTAGGTCATTAATGGGCAAAGAAGATCCAAGGGGGAAAAGCTAAATAGAATAGAGAGGAGAATCCAAGAGGGTCACACACGATCGAAACTTAGAAGAAGAAAAGTTATGATCCATGAAAGAAAAAAATTAAAAGGGTAATTTTGTCAATGATAATGGTTGAGGAAACCTAATACAAAAGAAATCCAAATATAGGACCTATCTCTAATTTGCCCGATATTCGTATGACCCAAGTCCAATTTGCTCACAAAAAAATAACAAAATCTTCCTACTTATTAAACATATGCAAGAAAATAAAAAGTGTCGAGTGACGGTAACTATGGTGGCTGTGTCAAAAAAAATAACAAAAGCTTCCTACTTATAAAGCAAATGTAAGAAAAAATAGAAAGTGCAGAGTGACGATGGCTATGGTGGCTGAGGACCCAGCTGCCACGTATCAACTTCCCCTCCTATGAAAGAAATCAACCACGAATTCTCATAGGCATTATATTCATCATAAAGAACGGGGTCCAACCGCTGAAAACATGCATCTAAAATCCATGAATTCATCATCTCGGGTTTGCTCACCCAACGTATCTTGTACATAAAATATATATCGTGGCGAGGTGAAGACTAAGCATCCTTCTCGAGGACTGTATCTATGCAATCTCCAGGATGTGACTGAGAAAGTGGGGGCAACGTGAGTGGCGGGGCGTGGTCACCATAGAATGGTAAGATAAGCTTGATGTTCACAACCCGTGATCGTCTCATCTTGATAAGAAGGTCCTACTCATAGCCGTTATCTCCTACACACCGAATGACTCAAAAAATGTTTAGAGCTTCAAAACCTTTTTGATCGACGCTCTTTCTCAATATATAGCATAACCATATCTCGTGGCTGAACAATGGCATGCTGACGATGGAGGTCGATTTACCTTTTACAAGAGGCATACATAGTCTCAAGTTCGTCGAAAACTTTAAGAGCCTGATCGGAGACTGAAAAATTTGTTGTTGATGTTAAATAGAGTTCATTCTCAAAGATCAGAGCAAGGCCTTATACTAGATTCGTGGATTGCCCATACACAATCTAAAACATAGACAAACTTCATCGAACTGTTGACAAAGTTGTTAAATGCGAACTCGGCCTGGTTATCCCTCAAGAGACACCTCAAAAGATTTCCTTAATTGCGGTTAATAAACTCAGTTTGGAACGCCGTCAAGAACTGAAGCTTGTACTTGAAGATTTCTACAAAGTCCTCCAAAAGTGCTATGTAAAATAAACGCTTGTATCTGATGTATACTATGTAGAACCTCGTGAGGTCGGACTACCTCGTGCACGCGCACACGCACACACAAAACAAACAAAAAACATGCGTAATGTGGGCCACGACATTAGTTTCTGGCAAGGGATAAAATGAGTCATCTTAGAAAAGCTGCCAACCACCATAAACATCGCATCCTCCCTTCAGCAATACTTGGTAAACTCACAAAATCCATCGAGAAGTCCTGAGCCTCCACAATCAGAAGAGGGGTGCAGAGTTCCGTGTTTTACAATTTGGCTTTCGACGTCGTACATGTGAAACGTCGCTGAATAAAGATGTTGGCATCTTGTTGCGTAGTAGGCCAA
Organism: Kingdonia uniflora; assembly: GCA_014058105.1. Classification (NCBI taxonomy): domain Eukaryota; kingdom Viridiplantae; phylum Streptophyta; class Magnoliopsida; order Ranunculales; family Circaeasteraceae; genus Kingdonia; species Kingdonia uniflora. The sequence goes on along the minus strand of JACGCM010000440.1, from coordinate 266,617 downwards.
AAGTACCTTCCCCCACATTGAAGACATAGTCTTCATCACTTCGAAATGCCCGGCCAACCCTCCCCAATGTATCCCGGTCATCAATCATCCCTGCAACAAATATGCATGAACACGTACCAACATATCCCCAAATAAAAAGCCATCCTAGAAGAAACACTCACCAATGATCCACTGGTTCTGCTAAAAGTCTGCATATATAGGGCCAAAAGAATGAGTCGTACGCAAACAAGTAGGATATGTGCCACCCAAGTCTTTTTCCCCTTGACGTGCTGAGCATGAAAGTTATAACTCTGGAGAAAACTGGAGCACTTAGCCTGACTATCAGGCGTTACCCGGTACATAGTCAAAGAACGTTGTGATTCGAATAAATGATAAACACCCGATGAAGAAGAAAATGTCACCAATAATGTGTGAACGCTTACACAACTACTAAATACATATATGAAGTATCGTAACTATGCACCTAAGAACTTTTGGCTGAAGATCGCTATTGGTAACCCTTCATCTTTTCAAAGGCTTCAGCACTCCCAAATGGCCTGCACTTTTGCCTAGTTGGCATCGATCCCCTCTGGAACCACATGACCCAGAAACTCCAACAAATCAACCATGAATGGACATTTCTTCAACTGTAGATATACTCCTTTCTCCCTAAGAATCCATAGGACTGTCTCTACATACCGTATATGATCCTCCTCGGTTCGACTGTAAATTGATATGGCATCTAAGTAGCAACCGCAAACCGCTAAGTACTACATCCACGTAAGACCTCCGCCGCCAACCTCATGAGCGCCGCATAAGGCCTCTGCCGTCAACCTCATGAGCATTGCTGATACGTCAGGCTGAAATAAAGGCATAACCAGCCACTCGTACAAGACCATCCTTGGTTTTGAAGGTTGAATTTCACTCGTCCCCTGGTAATGTCGCGGAGGTCAAGTTTAGAGAAAACCGAAGCTCCATGTAGATCGTTAATCATTTCCTCTGAGACAAATATACCTAATGTAATCTTGTTGATGGCTTTGATGTCAACACACATTCGCCAACTGTTGTCCTTTTATATCAATAAAGCGTTAAACAAATGGGGACACTTTCTCGATGCAAAACTTTAACACTTGTCTCTGCAACTCTACATGCTCTGTGTATGAAATCCTTGATGGGGTTTTCCCGTATCATGACACATATCATGACACATGATGGGGACCTAGTTGCAGCCGCCTTTTTTTTGCGTTTTCGGCCAACTCGTCTTCATCTTAGTCGTTGGGTATGAAATCCTTCATTCCAGCTTCAATTATCACGAGGTTGAGAAGGAATTGAAGCATGGGGTTCACAATCGCTAGAAATCAAGAATCATTTATCATTCCAATACCAATTTTGAAATAGACCAATCGGTAGAAGGTTCGATTGTGCGAATTCCATTCAACTAGATTAAAACTAAGAAAACTGGGGTTTGTGATTTTCTTTCAAACTCAACATGCACACAAACTAACTGGAAAATAATAATAAAATGTTCCTTATAAAGCAAAGGTAAGATTAAATGTGACAGTAGGTGGCCATCTAGCCGCCACGTATCCTATAGCCAAATGTATGCGTAAACTATACATGTTCACTCAGAATAGGTTCCATTCTAAATTTCTCAAGTTATTTAGCAAATCACATACTGGGGAGGACCAACTCAACATTAGATATGAGTTTGTGAGACCATGTTCTTTTTAGGAAGTAGGAGCTAAGATATTGTTTATCCCCTGATTGAACCAATAGAGGGTCAAACCTCGTCAGGCTTAGCATATAGTAGTGGTCTTTTAAAGCATAAAAATAGCTAAGATTTGGTTATTTTAGGAGTTCACTATATTTTTGATAGATATAAGCACTTAAAATCACTAGAAAGTTGGTTTCTATGAAATTCGAAAGATACGCAATAACCCAACTGTCCTCTTTGCAAATCTAAAAAGTCACAAGCAAGATTTGGCGTAAATACTTACAAGTGTTTCTTTTAAGAATAAAATAAGAGTTGTAATTATTTCCTAAGCCATATGGGGCCTTAGTCTTCTAGACTTTCCGATTGTAAGGATGCACAACGGTCTAGAAAATAGATTGAAGTTTGAATCAAATAATTATGGAAACAGGCAATTATCATTTGAAGAAAGTTCCACTTACCGAATATGTTAAGAGTGTCTCTAGTAATCGTTCAATATTTTCTTCACCTACATTAAGAAATGAACTCTAACCATTAATAATGTATTACATATATACTGTTACACCCAAGTACGAGTTTTAATTGAATCTTCCATTGCAAGTACACCTACCGTTTTCTGAAAGCACTTTTTCTACAAGAGTTGGCGAGAATCCCAATCCCAAAAAGTGTGACTTTAAATGACTCTGGGAAGAGCCAGCAACAGTTTCCTAAGAACATATAAGAAAATAAATTATTTTCCAAATCTCAATTAGAGCAAATGATTAGTCTAGCAATGGACGAAAATAAATAAGTATGGGATGGCATGAAAGAGAAGTCGGCCCCCAAGGACCTCGGTCTTAAGCAGGTTGGAATAATAGGATTCCTGGTTAACACCATTAAGTATTACTCCACTAACATCTAGACTTTCTTGAAAGAATGATATTGGGGTCATAAAAATTCATGATAGATTACTGATTTATCAACAGCATTCCTGGACGACGGAATTGACCTTCAATGATAGGTTACGGTTCTATCACCAGAATTCCTGAAGGGAAATCGATAAAAGGAAAATAGATAGAAATCTGATCTTAGATCAACGATAAATTCCTACAATAATTAAATGCTTAAATATAAATTCCTACAATAATTACCCTAACCACTTTATTACAATAACTACTCTATCTAGTAAGGCTAAGGAGCTAAGTAGTTACATACCGATAATCTTGAGGATCTAGAGTTACCATAGGCAACTTATGATCATAGTATGTGACCGGGCACCTTCTCCTCAAGGTCACAGATTATCATCCTTCCAGGATCCTGAGTTGTAGCTAGCTTCTACCCTTGGCATGCTTCAGAGTGTTGCCATTATTCTAGCATCTTTAGCATAGGAGCTGTGATGATGGATAATGATGGCAACAGAGGCTAAGGGGTGGTGATGATGATAAATGGCAGCGAAAGAAGATGATGAGGATAGGGATGCTAGAACCTGATGAACACCAAGGATCTGATAAAATGATAGATTGTCGTTCTATAAAAAAAATCCGGTGGAATAAAATGGCAGTGAATATGAAAGGGGCGTTCTTCGATTTCCCTGAAACTAGGTGGAAAGAAGTTATCCGGGGAAGGTTTGTGATGTTTTCTTACCTTGTAGGGCCTTTTTACCTTCTCTTTATTTGTTTGTTTCCTGCTTTGTAGCCTTTTGTTTGCTTTGTCTTTTGTAATCCTTTACTATACCAATAAATTGTATATTCCTAAAAGAAAGAAAAACAATACCATTCTATGAACAGAGTTCGTTAAAGGAAAAAGACTATCATGATAGATTACCATATTATTAACAAAATTCCTCGAGGGAATTTGTTGTGCAGAAATCTGGTAGAAGCTTTCGAATTGATGAACACAAGAACAAAATTTGATAGAAAATAAACCCTAACTTCTTAAATCAAAATCATAACATTTTTACAACTACTAATCAAATATTCAACTAAAATCAACCCTTAGAAAACTTAAATCTTCCGCCCATTAAAATGGTTGTACATATACTAGTTCCTATTAAAATCCTTTCTAAAACCTAATTCCAATTGGATTAGACTACAAGTCCTTATTCACCAAAAAGGAAATTAAGAATAAGTCAAGGGAAAAAAAGTTACAGATTGGCCACTAACTAGTAGAAGAAGAAAATAAAGTAAGGAATACATCGTTGAGTACTATTCGGGTCTATACAAGGAACTTTATCATTGGAGACCCAAACTAGACGACTTGCAGTTCAACGGTATCAACTCAGAGCATGTAGATTGCCTGAGATAGATTTTGAAGAAGAGATTTTAGAGGGCTTAAAAAGTTGTGCGTAGTAAAAGATTTGGGGCCAGATGGATTCCTAATGTGATTCTGTAACAAATGCTAGTATATCATAGGCGAAGACGTATGGCTACAATGAAGGAGTTTCATCATAATAGTTTCTTTGATTGAAGGCTTAACACGACTTTTACTAAGCTTATCTCATAGCCTCTCGAGCTGAGGAACTAAAGAATTGTAGGCCGATCTAGAGGTGTTTACAAGATGTTAACTGGAAATTCGTAATATATATATTGGAGAAGATGAGTTTTGGACAAAAGTGGAGGTGGATAAAAGTTTGTATATCAACAATAAAGTTTTTAATCTTGGTTGATAGAGTTCGAAAGGGTGGTCATTTGTCTCCTTTCTTGTTCATTGTGGTGGGGAGGCCTTGAGCAAATTGGCTTGTAGGGTTAAAGACTTGTTTAGGGTTAATGAAGAGGCGTCGGGATTACTCACCTTCAAATGATATTTATCTTCCTTGAGCTCGAGTTGACCTCTGGCTTACATGCAAACTTGACAAAGAGCAAAGTTATGGGAGTTGGAAATGGTAATGACATTGGGAATTGGGTTCTTTCTGTATGTTGCGGCCATCTACGATTTACCTTGGTATGCCTTTTGGGGCATCTTCTCGTTGTGTTGAGTTTGGGATCCGATTATTGAACGTTTGGGTAAGAAGTTGGCTTTGTGAAAAAGAAAGATGTTATCAAAGGGGGCCGCCTTACACTTGTTAAGAGTACACTGTTAAGTTTTGTGATTTACTATCTTTTCTTATTCCATCTACCAGTGTCTGTAGCATCTAAGTTGGAGATGATTGTTAGAAGTTTCCATGGGACGATACCAAAGGAGCTCGTAAACTCCATTAACTGAGATGGGAAAGAATTTGTATAGAAAAAAATTGGCCGATTGAGGTTACAATTCTTTACTGAGATGAATATGACGTTGCTTGGAAAGTAGATATGGAGATTTTGTGATGATATGGACGGCTTTATGGGTTGAGGTGATAGCTAAGTTTGGGATTAGGCAAACTATTAGCTTCCGAACGAGCCTACCGTTTCATATGGTGTAAGGCTATGAAGGTCAATATTCAACACGTAGGATAAGTTTAAGGATGGTATTTATATTAATATTGGAAATGGGAAAGGATAGTATTTATATTAATATTGGAAATGGCAGGGCTAGCTTTTGGTGCGATGCTTGTGATTTAAAGCTTGGGAAAGTGAATGATTTTTACGAAATTGAGGGGGAGACGAACAGTTACAATTTTAATTTTTGAAGATATTTATATGATAAGGAGCTAGAGGATCTCGGTCTTATGATTCTAAAAGTCACATTTACTACAATTTGGTTGGTATAAGACAAATTGAGGGGGGGGGCTAACAACAACTAAATATCAATTAAGACAAAGTGGTATGAATTTAGATCATTTATGTCTTCTTTGTGGTATTGTGAATGAGTCTATTGATTATCTACTTTTCCATTGTCTGATCTCGATAAAGGTGTGAAATCGTTTCCTTAATATCTCCTAGGTTTTTGAATGGCGTTGGATTTCTTCCTTAAAATTGTGGTAGTGATGTGGTGTAAGTCGTTTAGAAGGAAGATTAAAAGAGATTTTTGGGAATTTACTTCGTATGTTATTGAACACGTTTATGAAAGGAGAGGAATGATAGATACTTTAATGAAAAGATTAAGATTGTGAAAGCAATCATCCTTGACGTTTACGCGACTATCTTGTATTGGTCTTCTTCATCATTTGTCATGAAAGGGTTCGACTTGAGATCTTGTGACTCGGTGGAAAGATTTAATAATTGCGGATACGTCGTGATGTTTAGTGATTTGTATTGTATTTGCTTTTATTTTGTCATTGAGTTGCAATCTTTCCATCTTGAAAAGTTTTATTTCGTTTATCAACAAATTATTTGTACATTCTCAACAAAAATTGGCAAAAGAGGAAGGAGAAAATACTCAATACATATTTGGATTATGATGTTTTCATCAAATATGCAATAAGCAGCATTAAAACAACAATTATGCGTGATTGTGGGTACGACCACGTGACTTATCAACTCTCATTCTCTAAGAAGAGTTCGACCACGAACTCAAGTGAGAAAATCAGCACGACATACAAAACGTGTCATGCGTGGTCGTAGGTACGACCACGTGACTTACCAACTCTCCCCATCTAAGAAGAGTTCGACCACAAACTCTAGTGAGAAAATCAGCAAGTCGTTAAAAAAATGCACGTCGAAAAAAGCGAGAAGACGACTGCAAATTCTTCCACGGTATTTTCCATACCCATTAACTTTGGTTGCATAACAAAACAAGATCCTGAACTCGAAAGGTGTACCTCCAAGAAGAGGACGATTGCCAATCTGTCCATAGTACTTGCCGTACTCAATAACTCTACATACGGAACAAAATACTTTGTCAAAAACCCTGTTAGTAACATTATGTAGATTCCCCAAAAATCGATTTACCTTCATACTTGCACGAGCCTCCCTTTCTTTCCAAAACGGATCAATACTCGCGCTCTTTTCAGCAACCTGGATTTGTAGTGACATACTTGTCGTCGGGGTCACCAAATTTGTGGTCGGAATAGAGACAATACTTGTTGCTATTGGTGTTGTATTTATTCTCGTGAAACCCGAGCTCGGGTCTGGGCTTGCGACTCCACTTTGGTTTGCTTGAGTTTGGGCCCAAATCGTGTGAAGAATGCTCGGGCCTGTTTTGAGTTGAACTGGGCCTGGGTTCGCAGTCCCAATTGGGCTTGCTTGAGCCTAGATTCGCGGCCCCAATTGGGCTTGCTTGAGCCTAGGTTTCCGGCCCCAATTGGGCTTGTTTGAGCTTGGGTGTGGTTCCTCCACTTTGAGCCTGGGTCAAAAATAGTAAACGCATGTGGGTCACGTGGTTTACTTAAAGGCATGTCACGATAGCCTCTGCCTTTGCCATGTGTCTTCGATGGTATGCCAATTGGTGTGCCGTAGGTAGTTACCCGCACGTGTAGCGTAACTCCTTCCCCGATGAATTTAAGCTCGTCCTGTGGCCACCCCATCGTCGAATAATCGTTTCCCGACACCCACAAGCCTTGAAAACCTACCCCGACTACTCTAGTCTTCGGTTGGACAACTCTGCTGCTCAGAGTTTGTCCAATCACCTCTGATTCAACACGACAGTTTCGCCTTCCTCGTAACTTTGTACGGCCACTCATCTCCACGATTATCACTCCTAGAGCTTCCCACATTGGAATAAATGACTCCACTGATCTAATGTTGAGTTTTGGGGGCCGCTACTTCTTCGATAACTGTCCTTGCAATATGCGGTAACCCTAAGTTTGGGTTGCCGTTTTCTGGCTCGACTCCAAACCCGACACACACCCTGGTGACACTCGCATTGTTTTCAACCACTCCGGTGGTCTCAAATTGTTCAAAAATTGGCATCTCTTCCCAGTCACTAATAACTTCTTCCTCGATCTCATAATTTTGTTCGTCGCTGCCGAACAACTCAACGAACCCCCACTTCTTAATTTGTTCAACTCGGGGTATTGGTTTTGGATTGGGGTCGGTCTTCTTCGGTTGGGCTTCCTGACAATTGGAATTGTTGATCATGTGAACCCCTCGCATCAAACTCACAACTTTTTCGTTGTCCTTTGATCGAGAACTCTTCAACATATTTTTGTCTTTCTCACTTACTAGATCAACCGCACAGTAAACCTTTCTCTCTCTCATTTTTTCGAGGTGTTTCATTTTCAAGCCATCTCCAATGAATTTCTTCGAATCTTCTGTCACAACTCCCGCCTCCAACCTTGCTACCTCAAAAATCGCATGGACATAGAAGGCAAACCTAGGATCACTCATCATTTGTCATAAAATAAAATTCCCGCAAAATACTGTAGCAGAGACGTAATTACTGTAGCAATACCTGAAAATCACTGTAGCATGCAGAAAATACTGTAGCTGTCGCCAAAATCACTGTATCAGAAGAAGAAGAAAAATTCCCCCGCAGAATCTTGCTAGCTCTGGTACCAATTGTTAGAAAACTAATAACGCGGAAGCTAAATTAACCTTGATTAATATTAAGATCTCTCAATTGAATATAAAAAAAAAGTCAAAGACCTAGGGTTTATGAGATTTCCCCTAAACTCTACAATCTCTCTCTAAGGCAAAGCCTTTTCTTTCACTAAAACCAGCATGCCAAATAAACTAAACTTAGGCTCTATTTTATAGGAGGAGACCTAGCACAAATAGAAACCCTAGCTAGACTCTAATTAGGAGACTTCTCCTAATTATAATGCAATTAAAGTAAATAGCATAAACTAAATAAGAGGATGCGCACATGACGTACGAAACGTGTTATGCGTAGTTGTGAGTACGACCACGTGACTTATCAACTCTCCCGCTCTAGTAAGAGTTCGACCATGAACTCTGGTGAGAAAATCAGCACAACGTACGAAACGTGTCATGCGTGGTTGTGTGTACGACCACGTGACTTATCAATTAATGAATTCCTACAATAATTACTCTTAACCACTTTCCTCCAATAACTATTATAACTACGTAAAATAACTAGAATAATTATTATGTAGTTAACATTAGCCATAATCTTTAGGATACAGTGACACCGTAGTCAACTTAGTCAACTTATTATCAGAAGTTTTTCAGTTGCATTTTTTCAGTTTATCAGAAGTTAATAGGAGTTTCCATTATGTACGAGAAATGTTGCTAAGTGTATGGAGATTTTACAAATTTAATGGCATTTTATCAAAATAATTACATGTTTTTAGAGTAAAAGATACTCGAGAGATTCATGCCCATGAATATCCATGTTATCCAAATAGCACTACCAACCGAGCAAGCCCTTGTTGATTCCAAAAATTTTACTTGTTGAAGAAGAAGAACTAGCACGGAATTGGTAGTGTAAGATTGTTCCTTAGTATTATTTATGCATGTGTTAACTCATATTATCAATTGGATTTAGTTGCACTTATATGGGTATATCAAAATTATATAGCATTGCTGTATTGGAGGAACTCCTTATAGTTTACAGGGATAGGTACTTAAGTGGACAAGATTAATCCAGCCAATTTCTTACTATTGTCCATTCTAAGGCCAATAGCCAATTAGTAATACGTTTAATGCAGAGGTGCCACCCATACCGCCCATTTGGAATAGCCTGAATGGCCTTCACTTACTTGTATTTGTTGAATGAGATTAGTATAGGTAATTCTCAACCTAGTATTGGATGAGTTTAAAGGACATGCTATAAGATTGGAATATCTTAATGACAAAATTCAGTCTTTCCTCTTGTCAGCAATTCTGAGCCTACCTTGTTGCATGTCTTTATATATACTTGCTTAGACATTGCTGTTTGTAAGACTCAGTCACAATTTTTAAACACACACATACAAAATTCTTTGTGATACAAACAAGAGAGATGAAAATAAGAGGAAATGGGTGAAGGTGCTGTCCAGACTCCAAAGAGAGGAAAGGAGATCAAGAAACAAGAGAGAGAATCATATTTCAATTTAATTTACTAGGGCTGACTTTCTAGGATTTATTACAGCCGTTTCCGACCTCTCTGGTCAGCTAAAATCACAAACCACATAAACATGCATACAGGATATAAAAGCTGAAGAACTACTCTAAATACTAAACCTTCTCATAATGTATGTGCATACAGGATATAGAAACTGAAAAACTAGTTCAAATACTAAGCCTCCTCATAATGTTAGTGGGTAGCTGCCTCAAAACCAACTAGGATAAAAGTTCCTTCATAAAAGCCGTAGATACCCAATTGGTTTATCTATGAACATCACTTTTCAAAAGGATTTTGATAGCAAGGATGCTTTCTCAATGGCTGTCAAAATAGTTTTAGCATCTGAGGGAGACACTACATTTCTCTGGACAAGATGGACAGCAGCAGTGGAGTTTGAGTAAATTGTGAAGTTGGGTCCCCAACTTGATAGTGGTCGACACGTTCCAACTCGCAAATGGTGATGGTCTGATGCTTTCTGTAAACTGCACCAGCATCTATTACCTCCTTTTGTAGTTTCTAGTGATAGCACTATAGTTGTGTGCTCTCTTAAGAACCATCACTACTGATAGCATAATATTTTGACTAGGTTGGACCCATTTTCAGTACACTGGCTCTGAGATGGTCCACTTCACCCGTAGGTTTGTTTCACTTGATCTAAGAAACTGACTGCTCAGTGCATTATCTTCTTGCATCGTAAGTCTTTGTAGAGCCACTTGCATCTTACATCTTCTATGATACTACAGAAAATTCTGACATCACAGATCTGCTTGTTATTAAAGATTTATTATTTGCATATTTCACCGGTGATAGGTGAAAGCTGGTGCGTTAATCTTCGAGTGAACAATGGGAGCCTTCCTTTTAAGGTGTTGGGAGCACCAGTCAAGTTCATCTTTGAAAATCCTAGGAACTCCATTGTACGTGTACCCCACTTTACTAATTAGTGCCGACCAAATGTACATCGATAAAAAGCAAGTGTTCTTCATTCTCATTTGCACCCTAGTATAGCATACACCTAGATAGTTGCACTAGTCCACCTAAGCAGTTTACTTTGAGTTCTCAAGACTTGCTCAAAGTATTACCACCTTATGAAGCTACGTCATGAAAATTAATATATGAAACCGGACTACAAAGGTCTAATTAATGGTGGAGTTCAAATATAAGAGGTGTTGAAGGTGTCTTTAATGTTAAATCTGACATGAGTTGATACACTTGTATCAACTATGAGTAATTACAGACCACTACCTCGTCCTTAATGTCCACATCAGTCTCAACATCTTTAATTTATCTCAAAATCCCATTTTAAGATGTATAGAATTATGGGGTGAGTTCCACCACCACTGCCTGAAAATTTAGAAGCTCTGAAATTGGTGTTGAGGAAAGAATTATACCTCATTTTGATGGAGATTGCAGTCTTTCATAATGCTTACAGAGGACAAGTCCTGCCAAAATTTGGCTTTAACACCATACTACCAAGGCGGATGAGGCAAGTGGTCACCTTTTCTACCTCCTCTCTACATTTACTTTAGTGCATCCACCCCCGATAAGACCACCTCGTTACCAAATTACTTTCTTGGCACTATGATTGATTTCAAACAATATAAAATTCGTATAATACGCACAATTTTGGTAGCGACTAGGTGGAGACAGTTAATTATATTTATCATCATTCTCCTTCTATGCCAAAAGATGTTTGATCTCTGTGGTGTTGACTGAGCGTTTTCCCTATAACTTTTTCCATTTTCTCAAGGCTTCTTCACTTGATATGTGCATCTTAGACACCTTCAGCACTTTGTGGAATTTGGTTTAATGGGCTGGGGTGTGCAGTCGGATGGTTTGATGTGAATTGTGGTGCTTTAATTAGCCTGCAGCTTTTATTTTCTACCTTTACCCATTTTTGCTGATGTCTTTTGTAATTCTGTAATTCCACCTGGGAATTTGGAAATCTACTGTTGTACGTGAAAATTATGTGTTTACCTCTTCAAAGAAAATTAGACAAAAGGATAAGAAATGTTGATAGGTACAGGCCTAGAAAATCATGCAACTTATTTGGAGTTCACGGGTGTACCTCTTTTGAGTCCTAGGAGTTTGAATGCCTAAATATAACCCTTTGAGTGGATCCCCTAATTCTTCAACAACAAAATAAACAAATTAAGTTCCTATAAAAAAAATCAAAATAAATTTTTGGTGCCCTCTCTTGAGTGGGGCCCAAAGCCATTGATTTGGTGGCTTTGCCCGAGAGCCGGCCCTGCCAAGACCGGACTACTACCATCTGACCTTCCTGAGATGAATCTGTCAGAGTATGAAGGAAAACGCATACGAGTTGTATGATATCATAACTTACTAGAGAAAAAAACACGAAGGATTTATAATGTAAACTCACATCAATTTATAAGATTGTGAATAAAGCACATTGTTTACTTTCAGTTATAGAATCTATAAAAATTAAGTTCAACTTACAGAATACTTGAAGAGAGTATCCAGTAACAAATCCACATTGTCTTCACCTACATTTAAGACATGATTATTGTAACTGTCACGACATAGTATATATTATTCAAGTAGCAAACCGATACATTATTAGTTTAACACAAACTGAGAATCACTATTCTATTACATCCATTACTGTAACTAACATACCATATTCCTGAAGAACTTTGTCAACAAGATCTGGTGAGAACCCCATTCCCACAAAGTGAGACTTTAAATGGTTTTCGGAAGAGCTAGGAAGACATACCTAAGATCAGATATGATATCAAGTAACTTAATATGAGTTAAGAGTAATTAGGACAGATCAACTGCAACAATTTATCAATTTAAAACAGGACAAAATGTCCCGAATACCTAGTATGCCCACAAACTGAAAAACTGACAAGTCAATACAACTATAATAGGCAACTTTAACGTACAGAACACTCTCTGGATATTAACATTATCTTAGGGTTTTTGTTTTTGATATTGGGTTTAATTTTTCTTTCTGTATTCTAATTTCCGATAATGACCACGAAAGCTCTTTACCTATCTCGTCTGTGGGCGAGTTGGAAATAGATGATAGTTACAGTCATTCGTTTCAGTTGTAAATTGTGTTGGATTCTTTTCAATTAATTTACTTAACCCATTCAAGTACAAAAACTTGTTACTGTGTCTACTACATTTGCAAAATACCCCCAACATTTTCATCCAGCGCCACACCATAAAAAGAGAATAAAATAAAATAGCATTTCTCTTTTTACTTCAATTTTAGAGTTCATTACCACCAATGGAGCTTTAGAGCATATAAAATAAACCATTTGGGACATTATAGCACAAATCATTAAATATAAACATCTAATTATACATGAAAGAAATTGAAATATACCGCAATGGGGACGGGGCAATCCAACGAGTCCAAATCGAAATCCCCAACCTCCAACTTCACTTCCCTCAGAACGTCCTCATCATCACACGCAGTTGAACTCTTCCTGTTTCCAATGTCTACCATTTTGCCCTAATTGTAACCCAAAACAAGGTTAAAGTTACACTGTGCGATGAAAACAACCTCAGGTGAGAAGAAAAAAAACTTACTTGGTGGGAGATTTTGAAGTGTAGATCACCGATTCAATTCATGCATCACGAGATTTCGACTCTTTTTTGCTCAATTTGGGTCTCTGTGAGTCTTCGTTTGGTTTCACTCTCCCTAGAACTCTGTTGTGAGTGTGAGTGTGAGTGTGTGCGTTACCCTGTTTTGGTTTGGTTAAGAGAGAAATTATAAGAAAACGAATTCTTTGGTTCGGTGGGAAGGAATCTGATCGATGAGTAATTTAATTGTCTGGAGACAATTTTTAGTGTAGATAAACATCTGTCAGTTTTGTTTGGTTTGGTTTGGTTTAGTTCGGTTTTATATTAAAACAAAAACTTGGTTCTTACCATCAAAACGAAAATCGAATTGAAAAGAAGTTGGATTCGATTTTGGTTCTTTTAGTTTTTTTGTCAGTTCAATTGAGAGTAAAAGAACCAAAATCGAATGCTTTGAGTACCTCTTTTAGAAACCGAAATCGAGTTATCAAAAATTAAAACATTTTGTTTGAAATTATTTGATCTGATTTTTTTTAATTTTCAAGTGTGAAAAAAATTAAATTCAGTTTCAATCATTTTTATTCCTCTGCCACAAAAGACAAAAGAAAATTATATTTGCTTTAGGTCTCAAGAACTCCCTTGTCTGCGTGTTCGCACGTTACATTGATTTGTTCAAGAAAAGAATAAAAAATAATTGGTTTCGTGGGAATCTGATGGGTAATTTAATTCTCTAGTGACAGATAGTATTTTGTAGGGGTGAACAAGTGTTGGTTTGATTTTTGGTTTGGTTTTCTCCCAAAATCAAAATTGAAAATAGGAATGTTTAATTTTCATAAGTTGAAACCGACGCACAAACTGAAAGAAGAAAAAAAAATTGATTCGATTTGGTTTATTTAGTTTTTGTCGTTCCTCTTAAAACGATTTTTTTAATACCTCTTTTATAAACAAAATCGAATTCTTAATTTTGTTAGATATGATTCAATCCGGTTTCTTCATTTTTTGAAAAAATATCATCCATCCGATCGAATGCAATAAAGAATTTTTTGTGAACAAGATAGATTACACACAAAACAAAAAAACATACATACATACACACACATTTGTTGCTAAAAAGAACAACAATTGCTTGAATTCTTAACAAGTTTAACCCCCCAAGTCATTTGATCTTTAAACTCAATTTTTTCATGCCATTGATTAATGATCCATCCAAATATAGTATCCAATGAGACATAGTGTAGCCATTCTCATGTGTCTGAATGACCATGGTGAGGTGAAATCAAACATTGCAGTAATAGCAAAATCACAAAGAAAAAGTGCAGACAGACAATCTTCAGTGGAAGAATTTATGATAGGAGATATAGAGTTCCCATGAAATAGTTAACACATAATTTGCTTCTGGTGGAAAGATTATTACTCCCTAGAGGTCTCACATCAAACCCCGTGCAATATTACAAGGATTTTGCCTTGTGATTTTGTTGCCATATAATCAGAACCTCGGAGATACTAATATGGTTGAATTTCATTTCTTGGGTAATTAAGAAACAAATTCAAATAAGTAAACATTATCTCTTTCTAACATTGAAACCGACCACAAAACCAAACAATTGTATTCACCAAGATGACCTTGACCTGAATGGGTCAAGAAGCCCATTAACAGCCATCAGTTAACCATCACACAATAATACTTCTGATAGAATGTTGTATACGACTAAACTGAAACTATCATGCTTCCTTCACAGATAGTCTCTCTAACAGAACAAAACAAGACATAACAAGAGATAATGATATCAGTTATAAATGGGAGAGAAAATACATCTTGCTAAGAGTTCTAGAAGAATTGTGTGCAAACCATATGGAAATTATATTAGCATCTAGATTAGTTATGATCACGATGAACCATGAAAAGCTAGACCATTTTCTTTGAGTATAGCATCTAGATTAGTTTAACTCTCTTAGCACGACTCTAATGTTCAATGTTGTTAAGACTAATTTCTTTGTGCTTTAGACTTTACTAGCGATAAGAAATGCTACAACAGAGACATACTTGTTAATTCATAGATAACGATCATTGATGTCCCATAGATTGACATATTTAGGAAGCGAGGGCCAAACCCTCTATAAAAGCCTTTCCGTCCATACTCTTTGAGGAGATTCCTTCTTCATAATAGAAGGTCTTTCAGCACCATAGTTATCCATGACCTATCAATTTATTAAAAATAAATTAATAATTATAAATGAATATTCATAGGAAAAAAGTAACAATAATCTATAAGAATGTATCTGTAATATTCTATGGCAATGCATTCATTTCCTATACATCAATTCTGATCTATCACACTATCGGAGTGAAACAAGGGATCCAAAGAAGAGGAAAGGCTAGACTCTATTAGTAACCAGGGAATCTTAAGACAACTCAATATATTAGGGGGGTATAGACACCAATTGCAAGGCACGAGATGACCAATAAACCAAAGCAAATACTATACAAATGAGACATATATATCACCTGAAGGCGTGTTTTTATTGTGTCTATCGGGGTAGTAATAACTGAAGAGATGGCACCAGCAACCATTTCAGCCGTAGCTTGTACAGTGAGCATTTCCATGTGGGATGGTCTCTTCTTCACATCATTTTCATAACCCAATCCTCTGAAATAAAGGGAAATAATATTAGCTGGAAGAGTAGGCCCAACAAAATGAACAAGCAGGTTTACAGATGGAGATCAACCTAGGAGCACCGGTGAGGCCAAAATGTAATACTAACAGTAAACTGGGTGTCATATTGTTTATTTTAACATTTAGATGAATCATCCAAACTGACAATCATTAATATTCAAATTTATGAACAGCCAAATGTAGAAATAATGTTATAAGTTTATGGAAGAGCAAGAACTATTATTCTGAACTGGGGGTTAAATCATATCATTAAACAACCAAAAGCAGTGGCTTGAACTTCATGGGAATCCTTAAAGCTACACCCGATTGTCATCATTTATGATGGCAGCCTAACAAATAGTAGAGCAGCGTATGGAGGTATTTTGAGGGTAAACGGAATCCTATCCTAGCTTTTAATGGTCCATCCTATCTAGGCATGAATAATAGGCCCATAGAACTTCTGGCCATATACCAAGGTATGAAACATGCAGCGATTTTCAAAGACAATGAAGTAATCACTTACTTCATCTACATTAGTCAAGTAATTAATACAGAAGTGTAAACTCTCATAGAAAGGTGTATATTCCATTTCAGGCAAATCTCAAAGATGAGGAACGAGTTGGATAGTTTCTCCAGCTTCTATTCACCGAAAGAGGGGAAGAAGGCAGGAAATCACATTGTAACTAAAGTTGGGGTGGATAAAGAACATTTGATTTCACCCCAAGATTTTTATAACGATCTCAGTTCTTTGTGTTTAGCCGATTCTTACCATTGTAAATTCCAAATAAAGAAAAAGGTTACGCTTTTTTCATTATTAAAAGAGTCAGGTGGGATATGCCCTCCTAAAAAAAGTGTAGTGATACCGAGGAGTGAAGATGAAAAGTCAGGTCAGAGGAAAATCAATGAAATCTATAAAAATTCTATGTGCTCGTATTTAATGTATTTCGAGAAATTAGGTCAAAATTATTCCTATCAATGATATTGGAATAAGCATAAACAAACACTAGTTATGACAAAGAAATAAAATATACAAACAATTGTTTACCATGTGGAAACTCTTTACTTAAGAGAAAAAACACAAGTTGTTGTCAATGAAATCGACAACCAAAATACCACTAATAAAAAAGAGTTGCATTCTGAAATACACTTACAGACTCGATAACCTCGTCCCATGATTATCCCTCTTCTTATCCAAGCTTCACGCCCTATCTCCTTCGTTCTCGCAATGATGTTCCTTGATCTCACAACAAGGATCACCCTTCTCAAATCACTCTAGAAAAATATGTGAGAAGTAGAATTTGTTGTTAGCCAGTGTTCAAAAATTGGCATAATCAAAAACAAGTTAGGGAGATTAGAAAGAGATCAAAACACTTATCGGGATATGATCGAGTCTAGTGCATGCACACTATCTCCTTAAGACAGATTCGTCCCTGCCACAGTGCTTTGCAAGATATAATCGGCCCCTGTCTCCCAGGATACAACGATCAGTCGTAGAAAGAAGAAAGCACTTCTATCTCTCTGCCAAACGAACCTTGATTGCGTCTCTTTTATCTCTTGAAAATGGCTCAAGAAACTCTGAAAAACTTATTTTAAAAATGAAAACGAAGTTGGGTTATATAGAGTATAGGTGACTCTTCACCAAGGGTCACACCTCAAGTTAGTGCATCTTCACCAAAAGGTCACACCTCAAGTTAGTGTTTCTTCACCAAGGGTCACACCTCAAGTTAATGCCTCTTCACCAAAGGTCACACCTCAAGTTACGACTCTTCACCAAGGGTCACACCTTAAGGCACGACTCTTCACCAAAGGTCACACCTCAAGTTAGTGTTTTTTTACCAAGGGTCACACCTCAAGTTAATGCCTCTTCACCAAAGGTCACACCTCAAGTTACGACTCTTCACCAAGGGTCACACCTTAAGGGGCGACTCTTCACCAAGGGTCACACCTTAAGGCACACCTCATGATGTGTCTGTTGGAGACAACTCAAATCACGCACATTACAACTCATAAGTAAACTCTTACTTATAATTTAGAGTTGTGTAACCTACATACCCAATGTGGTACAAAATAAACCACTAAGATATAAACCATTCAAACTAAGGATAAAACCACAAGGTTTTTTTTTTCAACAGAATTGACTCTGATCTCACAACAAGGATCACCCTTCTCGGATCACTCTAGAAAAATATGTGGGAAGTAGAATTGACTAATTCAACATCAACCTTAAGGTTTTAGGTTTTTAATTAATCTTGATTAGTTTTTCTGATAAAGGATATAAAACTCTAAAATAAAGTTGTTAAAAACTCGATGAGTGAAAAAACAAAACAAGATTTGCTTAAATACTAAAAATAGTTTTTCCCGATACTCGTTCAAACGAGACCCAAAGTCGTTCGAACGAGATACCCAAATAAGCCTATCAACAGAGGCAATTTAAAACTTGTCTTTTCCCAGAAGTCGTTCGAACGAGATACCCAAATAAGCCAACAAATAGAGGCAGTTTGAAACTTGTTTTAAAAGGTTATTTTTTCCCATAAGTCGCTCGAACGAGAAAACAAAATAATTTTAAAAACAAAGGTAGTTAAAATAATTTGGCTTTTCCTTTATCGAGTTCTACTTACCAACTTACCTTCACGATCGTTGGTTGTAGATGACTTGTCCAGCGGTCTTAATTTTGTCACCGTCTTTGATTGAGATAACCACGGGACTCCACATACACGAAATGAGACAAACCAAAACCTTTCAATCTCCCACTTGGTTCATTTCGTGACAAAATAAAAATTAAGACCTAAATATCACTCTGCAGTACTTCTCAGACACAGAAACATCCTAAACCTTAGAAAGACACCACCCCTTTTATCAACAGGTTCAATTTCTGGACCTCCTCCACAGATGATATCTTTGACACTCCAAAACGTAGCAGATAGCTGTTATTTAATATCTGCACACTCAACAAACTAGTTTATAATATGTGTATAAAGAAGAAATTTAAAAAATCTCTGAAAACTGAAAAACATAATCATAAAAGAATCAAACCAGAAAAGCATGATCATATATCCTTTCAATGTGCTTTCCTGTCAGGGATACTTATCTCTCTCCCTTTTTGTCACGGAATAAATAAATAATAACCCTAATCTACTATCCGGAACATAGATAAATTAGATATACTTGTCAATTAAAGAAATATTAGATAACATAAAACATACTTCCAATGTTAGTACCTGGACTACTATCACAAGTGCTCCGAGAACAAAACTAGTCTAACAAATAATAACCAGAGACTAAAACAAAATAGAGAACATAAGCGAGGACATAAAGTAAATTAGGGCTGAATTTATGCAATATTGGGTTTCAAATCCTCTCATCACATTGGATGTCCTGAGTGTACTTGGCCAATGACTTCTTATCTATGGTCGGCCTCTCCTACTGAGGGTGAGATTCATGTTCTTCCTGAGTTGAATGACATGGTTATTGATATCACTACTCAACATAACCTATATACTGGAATAGAACCTGTTTCTTGAAGGATGTTGGATGATGAGTCTCGCCTCGTACATAGCATTGTTATTACTAATATCATCCCAAGGTCCCAAAAGAATGAACTCTCTGAGCAGATGAAGGTATTTCTCTATACCTTCAAGAATGATGTGAAAATCGATCTCCCTAACATCATCATTGAAGAGATAATAGATGCAAGCACCAAAATGGTGACTCGGAGTTCATTACCTTTTGCCCCACTTGTGATGCAGATTCTGACATATGCTGGTTACAAGGTATTTCCTAATGAGCCAGATGATACAAAAATGGAGAGATTGGATGCTAGTAATTGTTATAAGAGTGCATCTCATCTACCTTTTGTACTACCATTTGAGCAAACTTTTCCAAGTGAGTACATAGGTTCTTCTAGCTCAGCTGTATAGACTCAGTGGGTGTTTACTTTTCAGGATATTGGGAGCATGCTTTAGACTTTGACAGTGAATATGGGGGAGGTGAAGACCAGGTTGGGCGATATTGATACACGGTTGGGAGCCATTGATACATGGTAAGGTGTAGTGAAGATAGAGGTTCAAAGTCTTCGACAACTACAGGAGAGTCAGGAGTATGATATTGATTATGGTTTTCACCTCCCCCATATTCACTGTCAAAGTCTGAAGCATGCTCCCAACATCATGAAGAGTAAACACCCCCTGAGTCTATGCAGCTGAGCTAGAAGAATATATATGCTCACCTGGAGAAGCTAACTCAGATGGTAACACAAAAGAAAGATGAGATGCACTCTTATAACAATTACTAGCATCCAATCTCTTTGTCTTTGTATCCTTTAGCTCATTAGGAAATACCTTATAACCAGCATCTGTTAGAATCTGCATCACAAGCCTGGCAAAAGATAATAAATTATGAGTCGCTATTTTAGTGCTTGCATTTATCGTCTCTTCAATGATGATGTTAGAGAGATCGATTTCCACATCATTCTTGAAGGCATAAAGAAATACCTTTATCAGCTCAGAGAGTTCATTCTTTTGGGACCTTGGGTTGATATTAGTAATAGCAATGTTATGTACGAGGCAGGACTCATCATCCAACATCATTTGAGAAACAGGTCCCGTTCTAGTATATAGGTTATGTTGAGCAGTGATATCAATAACCATGTCATTCAACTCAGGAAGAACATGAATCTCACCCTCAGTAGGAAAAGCCGGCCATAGATAAGAAGTTATTAACCAAATACACTGGGACATCCAATATGCTGAGATGATCTGAAACCCAATATCGCATAAATTCAGCCCCAATTTACTTTATACTCTGCCCCATCAATAGTGACCAGAAAAGTTTGATTGTGAAGTAGATGGTTAGGCTCAACTTCTAAAGAGGCATAAAACAATCGAACAATTTGAGAATATATATTTCTAGTGGGAGTAAGAATTTTGGTTCATCCTTTTGCCTTGAACTTTGCAAACACCCTCGCGTACCCCGCATTAACTTCAAAAACATTGTTGATATCCACTAGTTATTCCTTCACAATTGGTCCATCTTTAAAGCCATTTTCCGTGCTCCAATGCACCGGTTGAGCTCCTACTCTCTGACCATCCAGAATGACTGTTTCATCAAGGCATGGCCGTTTGGTTCCCTCTCGTACCTTGGGTGTCATATCGCAATCAAACCAAACTCGAATATGCACACATAAACTCAACAAGGATAGTCACCAAATCACACTCGGAATTGTAATTACCAACCCAACAATATGGCAATACAATACCTTCCAAACATAACCCAATCTCGAAAACCCACCTGCAAATAAACACCCAAACAACAATACGACCACCACCACCACAAGTCTGAATTACCAAGCTTCAACAAGCCTGCAACAAATTTGGGAAATAACTTGCATACACACCACCAATAACCACCCCAATCACCAGTAAAATCAAACCACAACCTCCTACGAGTACCCAACCTCGATAAACACAAACTCATATGGCAACCCATCACAAATCAAGCACAAACCCATACAATTATCAAAACAAGCTTAGGTAGATAGAGAAAGAGAACAATAAAATAATTACCGACCTATAAGAGTAATGAGAACCTGTAAAATTGTACCTTAAACACGCGAATCCAAACCCCAAACGAGATCGAAGAGGAATCAAACTTAAATCAAACCTTAATTTGTCACAATTGATTAATATAGAGGAGAATATGTTGGTTGTTTAAGAAAACCAATGTAAGAGAGGGGAAAAGAAACAATTTGAAGTAATGAAGATAAACGACGCAGAAGACATATGGGAGACGACCAATCCCCAATCTTGTTCGAAGCGAAGCATCAAATTTTGCCTAAAAATTAATGCAGCTAGAAGGAGATAAAATGAGACCAAAACTCGTTTGAAGAAACAGACAATTCGTTCGAACGAAGCATCAAATTTTGCCTAAAAGCCAATACAGCTAGAAAAAATAAAATGAGACCACAACTCGTTCGAACTAACAAACAACTCGTTCGAACGAACCATCAAATTTTGCCTAAAAACCAATGCAGCTAGGAAAAGATGAAACGATACCAATCAGTCGTTCGAACGAATGGAGAGAAATAGGTAAACTCAAAGACATTAACCAAGCACCCAACAACAATTGGACACGAGAGACATAAGATAAGGCCTATAACTTTACGAGGTAAAATGGAGACTACCAAACATTCTCCCTCCCTATCAAAACATGCAGAGTCTAATACATAAGCACAACGGATACATGGCTAAGATTTTTAAGGCTGTAAAGAAGGCAAAGGTAGGCTAGTGATGAAGTAAGTATTTTACTGGCGTTTTGAGGACAGAGGTAACTGCATCTCCGTTGTTAATATCGAGACACCTTCTTCCTCCAGTTTTTTATTTTCTTTTCAAAATGTGATGTTTCTAGAGATCTACTTGATCTTCTAGCACTATTTGAATTACGCTTTGAAAAGTAAATTCGCACAGGCAACACTAATTCATACAACTCCCATCATACTTTATCACTTACTGTCCTCAGAACAAAAGGTTAAACGAGAATTGGCTTATACAAAGAAATGGCTTATTTTAGGTTCAAAGGGTAGCAAGTGATTAAAGGTTTTGGGTTAAGTATTGAAAGGCCAAAGAGGGTGCAATAACAATGCCTAATTTCCTAAGCCTCATACAATTTCTTGTTTTGCCTCGAATCAAGTAAGGAAAATGTTATAGTATTTTAACTTAAATTATATGTCACCACCAACAATTGATTAATGTATAAAATAATGAGATCATAAACAAAAAGAGATTTTGCTAGAAAAAATTTATTTAATAATGCTCGAAGCTTACACAAAGGTTCTATCTTCATATAATGTTAGGTAATGATGTCTCCATATTTATCCTCAAGGTTTCTATTTATGACTAGATTCAGGGACTGTTGGCTCTAGTTAAGAGAAAATTATACCAAATAACTCAAGCATTAGATGAATATATCACGAATACATAAATCCCGATCAAACATGCATATGTGTAGCGAAGATAGACTTTGATGCAAAAATAGGGGAAATAATAATAAGAATAAAAAAAACACACATACCTGAAGCTGACAACAGAATAACGACACAAACAGTTAGGATGACCGGAGAGATTTACTTAATAGAACAGACACCAATGGTGCTAATCCATGATTCATTAGATAAAGCATATTTCACGTTGGTTGGTTCAATCATCGACTCATAACACACACTCTTTACCGTCTCGTATAGCGTAGAAGAGGTTAACAAAGTTTTTGCTTGAACATTATTATCTTCATACCACTGAGTAGAGTTGAAATCAGTTTGAGCCATTACTACAACATTGCACCGTAATTGTGGTAGAAGATTCGTCTTCTGACCCAAACAAGTTTTACTTTCTTTTGTACTTTGAGTCAAATTCCTGAAAACATTCAAAGACTTTTGGACAAAATAGGGATTAGCAACCGATTGGGCATATGGTCGATAGGGTTTCCCTCTTTTCCTGAAAAATTCATTCCTATCATAGAATTCAATAACATATCTGCAATAGGGAGCAATATGACCCTTTCAACCACAAACCTGACAATAAAACACACAAAAGACAGAAGGCTTCTTAGTCTGCAGATGATGAGCATTAGTAATACTTTGTTTGGGCAAATATGGTATTGGAGTAGCTTTGACAAACTTGGTGATTGGAGGTGTAGTAGACTTAGCATTTTGATCATCAAATCCAAATCCTTTTTTGACAGTACCATTTTTGCTCATACTTAGCATTTTATCAATATTATTTGCTTCATGGAAAAAAATTAAGTTTCTGCTTAGTGGAAGTCAAGTCAAGTTTAAGTTTAAGTTTCTCAAGTTTAGTTTCAGTTAATTTTAATTTCTCCACAACAATATATTTTTCTTTTTCACAAATATCAAGTTTGACAATAAAAACATCTTTCTCATTCTTAAGTTTCTCAAGTTGAGAAACAAGTTGAGAATACAAATCTTCAAACTTGGGCTCTTCATAATCACTTTCATCTTCAGTAGAGTTTTCTAGCTCAAAAGGATCAGAATAATTATTACTAGAGTTTATTATAGTAGAAAACGCACAATAGTTGTCATTTTCATATTCTTGAGGATGATCATTATTAGCATCAAATTCATCATTATTATCATCCCAAGTAACCTTAATATTCATGGCCTTGTGGTTACTATTAAAATTCTTAATGGGACAGTTGTGAGCATAGTGTTCATACTTGTGACATCTATAACATTCAACTTTATTTAAGTTTTGTTCAAGATAGGTATACTTGCCATAAGACTTAACACGGTCATGAGAAAGTGGCTTATAATTCACATTTTGCGCTTGTTTCTCAAATTACAATTTTTTTAAGAGTTTTCTAAACAGCTGGCTTATAATAGCAATTTGTGAATCAAAGTCCAATTCTTTATTATCGTCAGAGACACATAAGTTGCCAACTTTTCTAGTTCCTTGAGAAGACGAAGAGTTGCAGGAAGAATTAAAACCCACAGTCTTATTCTTCTTAAGGTTTTCTATTTCTATCTCGATTTTAAATGTTCACAATTTTCTAGCAAGTGTGTCAGGTTTCATAGTTTTAAGATTTTGAGCTTTTTCTATAGCATCACGTCTGGATCTAAAACTCTTAGGGAGAGATCTTAAAATTTTGTGAACTATTTGAACATCGGTATATCCAGTTCTTAAAGAAGAACTATTGTTGATAATATCACTCAGTCTGGCATAAAACTTACCAAATGGTTCATCCTCACTCATTCTAATTTTTTCAAATTGAGAGGTGAGTATTTCCAGTTTACTTTCTTTAACAGTATCATCACCTTCGTAAGTACGTATTAAGATGTCCCAAGCTTCTTTGGAAGTGGTACACGCGAAGATGTGCATATACTCACTTTGGCTCAACGTATTAAAAATAGCATTAAGACCTTTAAAATTATAACGAGACGTTTTTTTCTTCTTCTTAGTCTATTGATTTCTAAGTTTAGGAATTTCTACAGCTGTCGGGGTCACCCATCCATCCTCAATGGAAATCCAGACATCTTCACCCATGAATTGTGAGAAGGTAATCATTCGAACTTTCTTGTAGGGATAGTTCGTGTCATCAAAGAGTAGTGGACGATTTATAAGACCTCCAAAATTGTCGGAATCCATTAAATTTAAGCAAACACTTAAGACAAGATCACCACTCAGGATATAAAGCCTACAAGCGATTCTGCTCTTGTACCAATTAAAAATTATACGTGCTCGTATTTAATGTATTTCAAGAAATTAGGTCAGAACTATTCCTATCAATCAATGATTTTGGAATAAGAAAAACAATCACTAGTTATGACAAAGAAATAAAAGACACAAGCAATTGTTCACCCTGCGGAAACTCCTTAACTACTAATTAAAAAGAGTTGCAATCTAAAATACACTTCCAAACTCGATAACCTTGCCTCGTGATTATCTCTCTTATGATCTAAGCTTCACGCCCTATCTCCTTCGCTCTCGCAACGACGCTCCTTGATTTCACAATATGGATCACCTTTCTCGAATCACTCTAAAAAAATATGTGGGAAGTAGAATTAACTAATTCAACATCAACCTTGAGGTTTTAGGTTTTTGATTGATCTTGATTAGTTTATTTGATAAAAGGATATAAACCTCTCAAATAAAGTTGGTAAAAAACTCGGTGAGTGAAAAAACAAAACATGGTTTGCTTAAATACTAAAAACAGTTTTTCCCGAGACTTGTTTGAACGAGATACCCAAATAAGCCTACAAACAGAGGCAATTTGAAACTTGTTTAAACAGTCTTCTTTTCCTAAAAGTCGTTCGAACGAGACCCACAATCGTTCAAAGGAGATACCCAAATAAGCCTATAAATAGACGCAGTTTGAAACACGTTTTAAAAGGTTGTCTTTTCTCATAAGTCATTCGAACGAACATAAAACTCGTTCGAACGAGAAAATGAAATAAGTTTAAAAACAAAGTCAGTTAAAACAATTTGGCTTTTCCTTTATCGAGTTCTACTTACCAACTTACCTTCTCGGTCGTTGGCTGTAGATGACTTGTCCAGCAGTTTTAATTCTGTCACCGTCTTTGATTGAGATAACCACGGGACTCTACATATACGAAATGAGACACACCAAAACCTTTCAATCTACACATTAAGGGAATTGCCAATATGGGTAAATATCTTGGGTTACAATTCTAAGAAATTAAAATTTTAGTTTATTTCATAACTAATCCAAAGCATATTTACTGTAGTGGTCACCCAAATTGTTGATATACAGGACTTAATGCATTGGTCTATTCTCAAGTATTTTGAACCATGAACCACGACAAGGACATAGTTATGTAAGACTGTGAACCATGAGGAAATAATTATGAAAGACTGATGGATCACTTAGATATACCTCCAAATGATGTGTTGAGCAGAACCATAGGAACCCCACCAAAGTGCATTTGTTGGAGATTGAGTCTCAACTGTTAATCCAAATCCTCTATATAATCCCCGGATTCCCTCTACTTTCAGTACTTTGCTGACAACGTCGAACGGTCCAGTACACATATTAGATCTTGGAAGACCTCGAACCATTAGTCTCTGGCAAATTTGACAAAAAAATACGCAAAAGTTATAATATATCATAATTAAACTATCGTAAAGTCATTTTCTTTGATAGATTTTGTTGGTAAGAAAGAATGTGAAGACTTATTACCACATCTAATGGCGCAAAGTCGATGCTGAAGCAAGATTTGCCATCAAACCTCCCACTGCATTAACAATACCAATACGTGTGGCTTCAGGTATATCCAAATTTATGGTGTATTTTAGCATCATATCTTTTGATACTTTGAGAGAACTGGACGATAAAACTTTACCTGGTAACCATACATAAGTACCAAAGCCTCTGTATATGTCAGGGATGCTATCATATCTCAAAATATGCCTAAATACTAACATTCCACGCATATGAGAGAGTCCAGATCCAACAACCTACATTCAAGTCTTTACAACTGCCGTTGGATGTAGCACACCCATTTGTGTAGTGAAGAGGACAGCTCCAAGAACATGGAACCTTGTCTTATTCTACCTGATATAAGCAATAGAGAAAAATAAAAATAAAATATATAGCTTCAGGTCTAGCATAAGCACATATAACACAATCAACGCTAAAGGGGAAAACGTAAGAGCAGCCCATGAAAGCAATGACCATAGATGATGAACAAGAATTGGATTGTTTCTAGACACGATAAAAAAATGTAATCCTTTAAGTGATAAATATGTTAGGAATCAGGGTAGTTAATCCCAATCTCTCGCCCCAAAAATGATAAATGGAAATGCCAATAGGAAATTATACGAAAGCAAAAACACAATAATTTACCCGGAGGAGGGAAGTGGAAAACACTTGCAGATAAAAAACTACTCCCCGAATAATTCACTAATAGAAAATCAAATGTTACAACAATCTCACCAAGCTTCTCTAGCTTTAATGGAGTCTCTCAAATTCTAGGTCTCTCTAGAATTAAACTCACCAAGATAGGCTAACAAAATAACCTAAAACTCCATTATAAACATGGGAAGTCATTACATAAAGATAGACTCAAAGTACGGATCACGAGACATACCAACGCTTCCAAAACGAACTTTTAAAACTGACTTACCAAAGTCTGTTAGAACATACTCTCAGTCTATTTGAACAAAGTGGGTTCTGAGGTGTTTTATTCGAACAGATAAGGAGTCTGTTCGAACAGACAAAATCTCGTTCGAACGACTTGCCTTTTGTTAGAATAAATAGAAAAGTTTATTCGAACAATCATGCCTCTGCCTCTTCTGTTCGAACAGACAAATAATCTATTCGAACATAACTTAAAAAAAACCTTTTTTCAGACTGTCTTCAATCCTCGCTCGTCCCACGAGCTTCGACGAACTTCCTTGAACAAGATTCGAGTTCATACCATAACAATCTCCTACTTGAAATCGAATCCCATGACCCATCTCCAGATCTTCAAATAAATGTTTCGCACTACCTGGACCTTCAACACCATAAAGACCCACATACGAAATTTCACAATCTTCAATAAATCTCCTACTTGAAATTTAAAATGTGAGGTTCCCGTAACTTCACATATCTTCAAAGTAACCACATTTAAAACCATGTTAAACCGAACTCTTCATGCCAAAAACTACCGTACCACACAAACTTTCAAAGCTGTACTGTACATATGCCTTTGCAATCAATGATGCAATTAACCATTGTCATCTTGATACCCAAGAGGCTTCAGTATAACACCACGAACTGTAGTCATTTCCATGTCACTAACATACTTTTCCATCACAAGTAAACACAACCCTGCAAGTTGAACAAGAAACACTCCATAGCTATGAGCTACAACCAAGTCTTCTTCGAATACATAATATTCATTATCAACATCTCACAGCTCCCACTTCATGAGAAAACTCT
The DNA here is from genome assembly GCA_014058105.1 of Kingdonia uniflora. Taxonomy (NCBI): domain Eukaryota; kingdom Viridiplantae; phylum Streptophyta; class Magnoliopsida; order Ranunculales; family Circaeasteraceae; genus Kingdonia; species Kingdonia uniflora. The sequence continues at coordinate 238,429 of JACGCM010000440.1, read as the reverse complement.
GGTTTCATATAAACAATGACATACATTAGCAAACAAATTATCAATGAGTTTAGACATACCTCGATCTACACTCATATCGCATTCCATAGCCAAATAAACACGTGTTTCATACCGAAAGTAACGACAAATGCTGCGCTACCAAATAACACTCCAACCAGTCTTAATGTACTATCTCAATAACAACTTCTGCTTCACGTTCTTCCTGTTGTGCTATACCATATGCCAAGGATTAACCAATCCATTGGTCTAACCCTTTATTGAGATAACCATTCCCACGACTTTTTAATCTCACCCAAGCTAGAACTTGCATACGCAACTAGCATATCATCCATACTCTAAGAACGGATGATCCACGAGATCTCAAAACTCATAACATCAACAATGGTCTCTATGATATTTCATAAATCCACCTATAATATAAACATATCTAGCATCGAGCCCCATCGTTTCGGTGTATATCTCGAATACGCATATAAGCTCTCATGTATGAGCCTCTATAATACAACTCTACCCAGTAACTATGTATATATGTAGCCAACTTACATACCCATCTTCAATAAGATCAATTATGAAGAATTTTTATTCCGTATCAAGAATCACTAAATCTGGAAAAGAAAACAAAGCCACTACAAAACAACTAGCTTAACAACTGATAAACCAAAAAATCTTGACATAAACACTTGTTTCTTCTTGAAAGAACTTTACCACAAGTTTCACCTTGAGCCGCTTAAACAAACTTGTTCTCGTTTAACTTGTAAACCAACTTGTGAAGAAAAGACTTTTACCATCTCTAAGGGCCTATTCCTCGATCTCACCTAGAATCGAGTTGTCCCCAGTTCGAACTACCTCCATATCAGGCTCACACATCTTCCACATGACTTCTTAGTCAAACATTGCCATATACTCCACGAACTGATGATAAGCGTGGATCGAGCTTAAACCAAAAAACCTGAACAAGTCAAAACTACCTGTCTCTTACGAACTCAATAGTTACTCAGTCAACAACCACTAACCACATTGTTTGGAGAATGTACTCCAACACGATGAAGAGCTGCGGAAGGGGCATATATAAAAGAAAAGTTCCAGAAGAGACGAGGACCAAAAAATATATGAGAAATCACGAAGAAGACTATATCTTCTGAGATTCTCAAACACTCAAAACTTTTTATTCACAAGATCAAATATTTATAAGTCTAGAGATAACTTGTAATAAGATACTGTCAGCCTCAAGCAATAAAAGTTAGTATTACAAAACCCTCAGCACGAGGTCGTGGTTTTTAACCTATTTATAGGTTTTCCATGCTAATTATATGTATTATTTCTTGTTTACTAGATTATAAGTCACAGGTACATTGGTGTAATGACTAATTCTAGGCTACGCCGAGCTCACAGGATCAGGCCATTATATTTGGCGCCGTCTATAGGAAAGAAATTTTTTCCACGGTATTCTTAGACATTCAATTACTTTACTATATCATTTCAATCATGGTCACATCCAGGCGACCAACTCCCAAAGTCCAGCTCGATATCCCAATTGAGCCGGAACAACTTTTAGAGCTCTGAGCGAATCTCAACACTAAAATAGAGAAGTACAACGAGCTTGAACAACAGTTAACTCGTGACCGAGAGCTCCGTGAGAAAGAGCTCGACGCCGAACGACAAGCTCGTTTGACAGCGCTCAAATGACACAAAGATCAAATGACTACAATGCAGACTGCCTTGCAGGCTCCTCCACTACGAGATCGCGATCAGGTGCCAGAAACATCCCAGATTTCTACGCGATAAAGATTGGGACCTCAAGGAGCCACCAGCAACGGTATTTCCAGACCTATTCGGAATGAACCACAACCTTCTGTTCATTTAAGAAGGGAGATTCAATATGAAATTGGTCGAGGTCACCGATGTTCCATCCGTCAAGAAGAAGAGCAGAGACCTCCGCCTCAAGTTCCAGCGCGAGATCGTTTGAATGAAGGTACCGGTACTCATAATCCGCAACCTCCTCGTCAAGCCGCTCAACCGATACGTCACTGTGTCACACAAGAGCATATGAACCAGTGGATTAAGGAGTTGATCGAAGCACAAGTTATGGGCACAACCGATGACTTTACCAAGTTACAGAGAAGTCTGCTTGCCAAAGAACTATTCGATATGGATATTCTAAAAGGTTTCCATACTTCGAAAATTCGCAAATACAAGGGTACCGATCCCAATGAGCACATTCAGCAGTATCGTGATTCATTGGGGTTATACTCTAATCTCAACCGCATTATCTACCGTCTGTTCACCACAAGTCTGCAGGAGGAACCACTCCGATGGTTCCATTCTCTACCTGAAGACTTCATATGCACATTCGACCAGCTACAAAAATAATTCATCAAGACATATGCTCACAACAGAGACAAAGAAGAAAATTTGTATTCTCTTATCAATCTTAAACAATCCAACGGAGAGAAGCTGAAGCATTTGCAAAAAAGTTCTTGGAACTCGCGCGCAAAGTGGATAATCTTAATCAGAAAACTGTTGTTACTACTTTCATCAATGCACTCCAACTGGACTGCAAAGCCAAAGAGTATCTCTTCCTCAACAACCCTGCAACCTTGGAGGATATGATTACCAAAGTCAATGGCTACGTCGACCTGGAATGAATGATGACCGAAAGACATAAGTCTACTAAATCCGTCCTTACCACAAAAGGACCCTCTACCGATTGGAACACAAAACCTAAGAAGGATCAGGGCAACCAAAAATACGCCAAGGGAAACACTAGTAACCCTTGGAGAGGCGGGCCATAAGTCAAACCTGTCCTCCCAAATATGAATGTTTAAATCTCCTTAATTTTTCTAATTCTCATGAAAGATAAGCTCTACCGTCTCTCCCAACCATTGGAACCAATCGAGAGTTGATCGTACAACATGCACCATAAGGTAAAACATCATTCTACTGACAATTGCTATGTTTTACAAAGGTTGCTCAAACTCATTTTTAAGGAGGGACGGATGCTCGAATATATTATCGACCTGGAATCATACAAGGATAGCAGCTATAAGAAGCAGCTTGATATTGTCAAGGTCGAAGATCAAGCTGTGAAGAAGCATCTTTACTATATGTGCCACAACAATATGATCGAGATTAATCAGATTACCAACTCTAACAGATTCAAGCGCAGATGATTATCAGAATACTGCGATCTCACACCTCAAGATAAAGAAGCCAAACTTCTGCCTGAGTCGAGCAATTGCCGACTCGAAATATCCTTCGAAGATTGCGATACTAGCCATGTTAAATTTTTATATCATAATGCGTTAGTCATAATGCTCAAGATAAAAAAGTTTGTCATGCACACAATGATGATAGATACTGGCAGCGGTATTGAGATCCTCTTTCAGAACACCATCGACCAAATAGGATTGGCCAATCAAGTTATTCAAAGTGACACTGATATCAGTAGATTCAATGGTTCAAAAGAAGAGCGAGTAGGGAAGATCACCTTACCTATTACTACTGGACCAGCTGTCACTATCGACATCATCTTCTATGTGATCAATGCCAAATCTCGTTATCTCAGGATTATGGGCCGTTGTTGGATTCATAATATGGAATCAATCGCTTCCACCTATCATCAAGTACTCTGCTTCAAACATAACAATGGTATTTATGAAATCAGGGGTAGTCAAAAGCCTTTTCGAGCTTGCGGAAATACCGTCTCTACAATTCATGATACCTTCGACAAATTTGTTGTATAACAATTACAACAAGCTGATTGCCCAGATGATCAGCCATCCACGGAGGAGCCCACCGAATACATTAGCATTGATGGACCAGGCAGAGGTACTTTCATCAGTACTAAGCTGGTTCAACATGAGATAGATGTTCTCATTCAGTTCTTACGACTAAGTAAAGATATTTTTTGCGTGATCTTTCGAAGAAATGCCTGGGGTCGACCTGACCAAGGCATGTCATAAATTGGCAATCAATATCAACGCTACCGCAATCAAACAAAAACAATAACGCCTATTACCACGACTTCAAGATGAAGTTAACATAGAGATCGAGAAATTGATCAAAGTGAGATTCATTCGAGAAGCCTAGTATCTAGACTGGATATCCAACATCATCGTTGTCCCAAAAAAGAATGGAAAGGTCCGCGTGTGTGTAGATTTCACCGATCTCAACAAACATACTCCAAATGATAGTTTTCCTCTTCCCAACATTCATTAGATCCTTGATTCCATAGTAGGTCATGAACTCCTATCAATGATGGACGCTACTTTAGGATACAATCAGATTCTACTTTTAGATGAAGATCAAGAAAATACCATTTTCATCACTAAAATTAGATTTTATTGCTGCAAAGTCATGCCCTTCGAACTTAAAAACGCAGGTGCAACTTATCAACGATTGATGACTACTATGTTTAAAGCACATCTCGGGAAAGTCGTGGAAGTCTACATTGACGATCTCTTGTACAAGAGCTTACAGTCCATCAATTACATTTCAGATCTCAATACAATATTCAACATACTTCGATCTTATAGGGTGCGTCTCAATCCTAATAAGTATTAATTTAGAGTACATTCAGGTCGATTTCTTGGTCACCTCATCAGCAAGAAGGGGATTGAGGCCAATCCAGATTAGATTTGGGTTCTCCTCGACATGTCATCTCCAAAAATAACAAAAGACATTCAGAAACTTGCGGGCAAGTTTAGCGTAATCAACCGTTTTATTTCAAAATCTTCAGACCGCTGTCGTTGGCTATTCCTATTACTCTGCAGTTGTACCATACGAGGAGAAGTTCAACCAAATTCAGAGGTTTAATGGACATCAGAATACGAAGAAGCTTTTCGAAATCTCAAAACCTATTTGGGGAAGTCTCTCATCATAAGCACCCCAATATATAATGAGGAACTGATTATCCATCTCATAATTACAGATACTTCACTCAACTCGGTTCACATTCAACTTAAAAAGAAAATCGAGAAGCCAGTCTACTTTATCAGCAAAATCCTCACTCCAGCGGAAATGAGGTACTCTAAAATTGAAAAGCTTCTTCTCATTCTTGTTTATACTTCACAGATGCTCAAACACTACTTCCAAGCTTATTCAGTCAAAGTCATGACGGGAAATTATATCCAAGAAAGATAAATCAAGAAGAGTGCAACAATGGTCAGTCAGTTTGGGAGAACATGATATCAAGTTTGAACAATGTCATTCCGGAAAAGGGCAGGCCGTAGCCGATTTCCTCATGGATTTTCTAGTGGAAGATCCAGAGTGGGAAGAACACGATCCTGACCTTTCAGAGGAACCTACAGAGGATCCGCCCCCAAAAACATTTGACGAGTGAGCTGAATGGATTACAAGAAAGGGGTAGAGACTTCTAATATATGGATCAACAGGGGTAGAGACTTCTAACTGATTACCTCTTCCAACGACATAATTAAGAATTCAATCCGCCTGGATTTTGAGGCCTAAAATAATGTCACCAAGTTCGAAGCTCTCATTCACGGACTCGACCTCGCCCTCGAGCTCGGTGTCCCTGGACTCTCCATTTACACAAATTTACTACTCATCGTCCACCATTACTCTGAGCAATACAAGAAAAATTATAAGATGATCGAATATGCAGCCCTCGTCGTAGATAGGATGAGCAAGTTTGTGCAAGCAACTCTCGATTATCTTCCTCGTGGTGAGAATAGATATACCAATTCCTTGGCATATCTAACCGGAATTTTAGGCATAGAAGCTCGATATATCTAGATCGAAGTGATTTCAACCCCCAACATTGATCACATTATTGTATGTAGGATTAATACTGGGGGCGATAAAGGGGAGACGACGATTGACGAAAGCCTTTCTTAGTTTATCTCGGTATCGATAACATATGTGAAGGACCAATTCTTACAGATCCGAAGGAGCGTCGACAGCTGATAGACAACTTGGAGCGCTACACAAATCAAAATGGTACCTTGTACCGCCGATCAGTCACGAAGCCTTACCTTAAGTGCATCTTTAAACAGAAAGCGAACGAGATGCTCCGCGAATTATATGAAGGGACTTGTGGCTCTTATGCCGCAGGTCGATTACTAGCAAATAGAGCCATAACACAAGGATAATTCTGGCCCGACATGTGCAAACAAGCAAAAGAGTACTTACGCAAATATGATGCATGTCAGGGACATGGAAAGATGATACGAGCCCCTGCGCTCAAACTCTATGCAAGCAAGGTATTTTGGCCATTTAAAAGATGAGCACTCGATCTGGTCAGCGAGTTTCCTAATTCTCTAGGTAACCGCCGCCACCTCCTCGTAGCTACTATTTATTTTAGAAAATGGGTAGAAGCAATTCTACCCTGTCAAACTAGAGAAGAAGAGGTCATCTTTTTTATCTGGGAACACATTATCACTCGGTTTGGGTACCCCTACCTAATTTATATCGATAACGGGCCCCAATTTGTTAGAGAAAATGTTGTAACTTTCCTCAACCAACACAACATCATTCACTCACCATCTAACCCCTACTACCCTCAAGGCAATGGCCAAGCCGAAATCACCAACAAAACCATTGTTGATGGACTCAAAAAAGGCTACACTCTAAAAAAAGGGAATTGGGTTAGAAAACTATCTCATATTTTATGGGCATATCGCACCATTCCACGACAGTCAACCGGTTGTACTCCATTCCTCCTTGTTTATGGCACTGAGGCTGTCATTGTTTCTGAATACCACCATCCAGTCAAAGATCACGAGCTAACTAACGAAGAAAATGAGTTCGAATTGTCCTGCAACCTCAATTAGATCGATGAAACCAGGGAACGCACCATCGTTAACCTAGATCGATATCACCATATGCTAGCCAGTTCGTATAACAAACGAGTCAGAAACCGTACTTTTCAAATTGATGATCTCGTCCTCAGAGAAATAGCTCAACACTGCAAAGAGCCTCATGTAGGGGAAATTAACAGACAATTGGGAGGGTTCATTCCTTATCACAGGTCTCTCAGGCTTAGGATCATATTACCTCATGACAGAAGATGGCGTTCACATCTCGAGTCCTTGGAATACTAGGCGACTGAAGCGATATTATCGTTAGGTTCCTCACTACTCCATTTCAAATTGTTTTCATTCCAGAAGTACAATTTCTATCTCCATTCAATATAAATCTTTTTTCTAAAATTAATGAAACTTACAAGTTTTTTTCATACGTCTCTCTACTTTGTAGATAATACATAGATTAAAGCATAGATAATACTAGCTTTCAATCGACATTCTACCAGTTAAATCATGGATAACACTTGGTTTGACTGACTCTACTCAATCTCCTGCGATCAAAACAAGGTAGCACTTATTTTTAATTAATGGACTCTGTCAGACATAAGATAAAACAAATATAATACTAGCTTTCATCTCTTTTCATATGTCTGTGACATTCTACTAGTTAAATCAAGGATAACACTTGGTTTGGCTGACTCTACTCCATCTCCTACGATCAAAGTAAGGTAGCACTTGTTTTCAATCAATGGACTCTGCCAGACATAAGATAAAGCAAAGGTAATACTAGCTTTCATCTTTTTCCATATGTCTGCGACATTCTACCAGTTAAAATCAAGAATAATACTTAGTTTGGCTGACTCTACCACATCTCCTGCGATTAAAGCAAGGTAGCACTTGTTTTCAATCAATGGACTCTGTCAGACATAAGATAAAGCAAATGTAATACTAGTTTTCATCTCTTTCCATATGTCTGCGACATCATACCAGTTAAATTAAGGATAATACTTTGTTTGGCTGACTCTAGCATATCTCCCACAGTCAGAACAAGGTAGAACTTGTTTTCAATTAAAAGACTCTCCCCATACATAATATAAGGCAAAGGTCATACTAGCTTTCATCTCTTTCATTATGTCAGTGACATTCTATCAGTTTGATCAAGGTTACGCTTATGTCGACTGTAGCTTTTCAACTCCTAGATTAAAACAAAGGTAATACTAGTTTTTGATCGAAGAGCTTATCAAGACATAAGATAAAGCAAAGGCAAAACTAGCTTTCATCTCTCAACATGTCTATAACAAATATTATTTCTTTTTCAGGTTTATATACAACCACTACAAGGGTATTTTTTTTGTTATGGGGATGTCAGCTTCGCTTACCCCCATAGCAGGAGATCGACTAGCCATAAATTCTTGAGCTTAAGCAATGACAACAGTCATGCCCTCATCTATCAATTCAGTAGTTCGAGAGCTCAGATCTGTTCCCATAGAGCTAGTGCAATCTCCTCAATCTATGTCAACCCTGCAGATACATCTCCTTCCTGACATACATTCAAACAAGGTATCTCTCTCTAACTCAATTCTTTTAACCTCTTCTACGAAATAGGCAATCACAAATCTCAACAAGTCTGAATGCAAGGCTTGAGTTACAACTGAGTGAGACCAAGATGTCCTCACCCTCTGAAGGCGATCTTCTAACCTTTTGTACTTAACTTTATGACTCTCCAGTTCTATGTCTACCCAATCTGTAAAGGTTATGTTATCTGCAGATTTTTTATCAGCTTTTACTGACTCAGCTTGATTAATCACCTCTAATTCAACAACTTGAGCACGAAGTGTCTCGATCTGCTTCTTCGGTTCGTTCACATTGGGAACTTTCTTTAACAATTCCTCTTTGTCCCTTATCACGATCTCCTTCGAACTGATAACACTCTCTAACTCTCTTTCCCTGGTGAGAGCAACGTCCAGTTTACCTTCACACACCCATAATTGCTCTACCCTTCTGCGCACATTCCCTTGAAGCCGAACGACATCCCCCTCCAAGCCACTTTTTTGAACTGATAAACTAACAACATCGCCTTAAACAAAAGAGTTTATATCCTCATTTTTCTTCCCCTTCGAGCGCTCCCCATCCTCAGTATTCCTGATACGCAAGTTGACCTGACCCAATTCGGCCTTCAGGTGTGCCACCCTTTCATTCAACTCATTGCATCTCCGCTGAACTGACCGCAATTCCATATTCTTCGCAAAAAAACTTTAGTCATTTGCTCAGCTGCCAATTCAGACGTAGTTAGATCGTCTCGAACTCTCTTTATGTCGTTATCTTCATCGACTAATTTCTTCTTAAATCGCCCCAGCTCACTCTTACTATTTGCCAAATCATATTGAATTTGCTCCTGGTCATGTGTTTTCCTGTCTAGGTCCCTTCTCAAACCAGCCACCAATCGATTCAGATCATCCTCTAATCTTTCTAAAGCCTGTATGCGGTAACGGGCCATGTCTGTCTCCTTGCTCTTTGCCAACAATGCATCATTCTGGTTTTTGAGTTTCGCTGCACGTTCTTTTAATTTCTCGATTACTTCTCGTCCTTTCTCTATTTTGACATCCTTTTCATCGATCTTCCGAGATAGGTCGACAACTGTTTGTATTGCCTCAACGAGTTTTATATGTACCTTCACCTGTTGATCTTCTCGATCTTCATTCGCCTCTTTCATCCTATCAAACTCTTTTACAAATTCTTGGTTAAATTGGAGAGCTTCATCTTCACGAAGGTGAACTGACTCTAATTCGACCTGTACATTACATATATATTATATCAGTTTGATTTTGAATATCCAACACTACATTCCTCATGTCTGACAAGATATCTATTTTTTTTTAACATTCACTGTGTACAACTACTTCTGAACTTAAGGTCGAAGTATAATCATGGGTGGATGCTCCATAACATATATTCGCAGGTCTAAAGGTACGCGTTCTCTATACTTGAGTATGCCAAAAATCTAAATTCTTTTATGTCTAACACCATTCCAATGCCGTTTACCCCTAAATCGGTAACGAGTTGTTGATTTGTCTCTACATTCTATTCATTGATTTTAGCTCTATACTAATGTAGTATACAAATTAAAATTTCTTGCTCTATTCTAACCTGCAGCTCCACTTACGAAGACAATAGAGATGCTGAAGTCTCTCTCTCCTTGGTAAGCTCAACCTTTAAATCTTTTATTCTGAGGCGTACGTCCTTAGGTTCCTACAACAAGGTTTATAAAAGAAAAAAAAACTTAGCCTACAAAATTCTATCCAAAATATGTCAAACCAATTTACAACATCCCGCATATTCATACAATCACAGTACAATCATACTATCCTACCTTCTCAATCTCAGTATCCGGGTGCTCGTTATCATCCCATTCGTTATTCCTCACCGTCTGAGGAGGCACACCATCCAGCCCATTAACCACCCCAACGACATCATCTTCATCCTCTTCCTCCACATAGGTGTCAGCCCTAATGGCATCCACCTCCTCTTCTGAGTATCCTTTGGACATAAGGTGGCGCCCAAGTCTGTCACGCTCAGCCTCCACCTCCTCTAGATCCAATCTCGCCTCCGATTACAGCTTGTTAACCTCAGCAACTTGGGAAGCCTTCAGCGCCTCCAGCCGTTTCCCCTCCTTGCTTAGATCATTTTTCAGCCGAGCTACATTCTGTGGTGACTTATTTCCAATACTCGATCTGCTACAGTAACTTTGAACTTAGACAATTACAGTACTTCGAATACCAACAGTAACTTCGAACTGCTACAACTCGATTGGATGTAAGGGCCAGTGCCAAATCTTAAGCTCAGGCCTCAGTATACGACCATCACACATTTACTCGACCTCGTCAAGGTACACGTGGCGCATTTATGACACATTATGGAGCAGTTACAAGGAATAAGAGTTACTCAAGCCGTTACTCGACCATTATAAAGACTCTTCAAAACTTGATATTGTAACGTCCCTCATTAAAACAAATAACGGTCATATTATAAGATCTATAAATAGCCATAAAGAGCTACAATTTTAGGGAGGGAGCTTCACTGACACAACTTCGGGACATAGCTTATGAGAGACCCTTTCTAATATCTCTCTCTCATGTAATAGTTAGCAATCTATAAACAATTCTTTCTCAAATCCTCAGGAGAGGTCGTGGTTTTTTTACCCATTCAAGGGTTTTCTACGCTAAATGTTTGTGCTTGCTATTACTTTCACTCTCATATCATTCAAAATTTTATGGTGTAAAGTACTATTTTCAGTCTCTACGAAAATAGGCTATTACACATTCCTTTCGAGCTCAACATTCTCCCTCTTCAGCCTGGCTCTCTCCTCCTCAACCCCCACGCAGATTCCCTTCATCAATCGAGCAGCCTGCAAAATAATAAATAGACTTTATCATAATACAAACTCTATCACAAATACATAATCGAGCACACGAGCCTACCATTTTGCTCAACTCCTCCTCCCCACGAAGAGCTGCAACCTGGCCTTCTCTTCCACCTCTATCCAGCCATCCTCTGTATCAGGTTGATCCTCAACGACCTTCCTGCCAAAAACTTCAAAAGAATCAATCCTTCTCTTCTTCGCCTTCTCAGCGGTAACACTACTTCCCGAAGCCCCAGCAGCCGTAGGACGCTTCAGCTATTGCCTTTTGGGGAACGTTCGAGCTAACTTGTTCGACGTAAATGACTCGGGTAATCCCTTGTCCATTCCAGAGGTCTTCGGCAAGCTCGCTTGCCTTTCCCTATCAGTTCCCTTCTTTTTGCTGCTATCAGCACTCGTCATTAGCCTTGTCGATTGGGATTTTAAAACCTTTTCAACCCGGCTGTTAACACGTTTCTTCATGCTGATACCAAAATCTTCTAATACAGCCTCGAGCTCAGTCTCCTCTAGAGTGACTTTATTCAACAACGACTCTTTCCTCTCCACCTGTCACTACAAGAAAATAGGGCATAAGCTACGGAAGACTTTTAGTTTTTGCCACTGTTATCTCGGTGACAAACTACCACAAATAATTCCGTGGCTATTTGAGTAAAACAGTGGCCAAAAGGTTAGCTTGCAAAAATAAACTGATTATAAAAGTAGTGCTACGGCAAAACCGCGGGGAAAGAAATAAAAACTGTGGCAAAAAAGGTGTGAATTATTTCGCCTCTCGCGGTCCTGCTATGTTCAAAAGAGAGAAATCCCTTTATACTCTCCACACTCTGCTCTCAAAACTTTGTTCACCTCTTTCACCGATCTCACTTTCACCAATTCTCTTTATCGATTCAAGACTCAGTTCTGTCTCATTCGCTCCATCCCCAATCAAAATAAAGTAATGTTTGATCTATCTTGCTCTAGATTCTAGAATTGATTTCTAAAACAAAACTTCACCCCTTCACCGATTCAATTCACTCGACCTAGGTAGCGCTCTGAGTTTTCTTCGCCAATTCTGAGTTCTCCTTCTCTGAATCTGAGTTCTCTAAATTTATTTTATTGGGTAATTGAAGAACCACCAACTCTTTTGACACCAGGACATTGCATATCGGAATTGAAACTTTGAAATCGAGGTATTTATGATTTGGTTATTGTTTGTTTCCAATTAATTTGGGTATTTAGAAACTGGTGTGTATGATTAGAGTATTTATGATTTGGTTATTTTATAGGTTGTTAATTTCAGAGTTACCGATTCCAATCAGTTAGTTCGAGTTCTCCTTCACCAATTTCTTTCTCTTGGTGATTCACATGCACACATCTCTCTCTCTCTCTCATTATTGTGGCAGAGATTGGGTGGGGTGGGGGTTAGGTTTCCTCCTCTACTACACAATTGGGTTTAAGTGTCGATTCCTTCTCTCCATTGCAGACCATTGTAGAATTGAGATGATTGGTTCTTAATACTATGAAAGTCCTACTATATATCTGTTGCAGACCCAATGTATTTGATGATAAATTTATTATGGTTTTGTGATTTATTCATAATTTATAATGTATGAGCTTCTTTATAACCTGAGGGGGAAAATTAGCATATGCCTAGTTAAATGAGAGACACATGGGAGGTAATAGTAATTCCATCAGCCACAGAGTTAGAATGCTTTAACATGCTCAATTTTGTTCTAAATTTCCATGGTATCCTTTTGGTGTTGAAGGCTTGGATGACTGGCTTTGAATATGAAACTATCCATAATCTTCTCCAGTTTTTTTGAAAAGCTTTTTTTACTCCTTGTATGATTCCCTGTATCTAAGCTATGTAATTTGCTGCTGTGCCAACAGACTTGCTGAATGTGCCTCTTACATTACCTTCAAATCTCTGAATAGTATTCTATTTCCTGCCTGACCTGGATTTCCTAGGGCTGCTTCATCATAACATAGTTTGGTTTCACCTTCCATTAGGAGTTCCCATCTGCAACTTTTAATGGATGGTGCTTCTCTGTATTTGCATCCCGCATTTAGAGCCTTTATATAACCTTTAAATCTTCCATGGTGTTGTGCAAAATGCTGTTTGTGGATTGTGTGGCTGTGTCTGCAATGTCTTGAAGTATGCAGTGTTTTATGAACTGTGTTAATGTCTTTGTTTCTTCATATCTCTATTTATTTCTTGATTTCCACAAGTTGTTGCATATATATATATTTTTTGTAATTATCTTGCTAGTATATATATAATCTGATCTGTACGTAACCAATACAAAACACATTCAATCTTCTCTTATCATCAAACTTGATTAGAGTTGATCTCCGTCTCCCTAAACCTAGCACGTTGAAAGGTATAAGCATAAAATGAGTTGATTCCCATTGCAATAGCAAATCCCGTAATTGTCGCAAGTAGGATTGCATAAACCGCATTGAAGTGAAAAGCAGAATAGAGTAGGTGCAGAATCATGGCCACAAGAGCAAACTCGAAAGCAGCATATGTCCATACATACTCCTTCATTGCTAAAACGACTACAAAGACTGATCCTACAAGACCCAGTGTGAAAGAAAATGGTGCGGCAATCACACTTGCTTCAGATTTCATGTCATGAATCAGTAATTGCTCGAGGATGAAAAAATAACTAATTGAGCTAATCAATACCAGCACCACCAAGTCATGCCAGGCACTCATTGATTGTGAATTCGAGGTCTGTCTATATTGCTCCTGGCTGTAAATCCTTTGATCAGAATTCTGTATCCGCAATACGATAACTGGCAAATTAAGAACCTCTTTCCCACAGAAATCCCAATTCTTGTTTCCTTTGATGCTAAGCCACTTCACTGCACATTCTTCATGTGTGAGCCTGAGGTCGCTCTTGCAGCTACATTCCATCTTGAGTGTAGTTCCTCCTTCACCCAAGGCTACTAAACAGATTCTGCAAACTGCTTCCTCTTCTGGAATCTCTTCATCGTCATGTTCTACCCGAGATGGATTTATTTGATCATCAAGAAGTTCGGTTTGCACGGGCTCCTTATGGGAGGCAAAGGAAGCAGATCTCACAATAACAACATTTTGCATTGGTACAGACAAGGACCTTGAAACCTTAGAAGGGACGACCGTTCTATGTGAAGTTTGCTCTTGACCACATATCCTTTCTGTAGAAGGCGTGAAAACTGAAGGGGACAAGTTTGGCGCTGGTGTGACAGGAAGAGAAACACACCGTTTCCACGAGAGGCCCGAAATGAAATTGGTTAAAACAGGACTGTCTGGAACCGACTTCAGATCTGTATTTAGGAGGGAGCTTCCCTCACCGTCGAGTACAGGCACCTTTTTCTTGAAGCTTAGGTTCTGCAATAAGCTCTTGGGAGTTGAAATACTTTTTAAAGAACCTTAAAATTGCAGTATGACTGCTCCACTGCGGTTACAACCAAAACCTACTGGTCTTGGAGGTATTTGTAGTGAGAGGTCAACACTTCTTCCAGTTGGTCTTGAAGTAGTAGTTTCTTCATTTATGGGCTCCATGACATGGTGACCAGTCTCTTCCTGAGGGGCGCCATTAGAGACTGGTTCTTCGAGAGCTTGCATTGCTTTTACCTTGAGAGAGATCTTCTGAAGAGACGATGAAGATGAGCAAATAGTGATAGAGAAGAAGAAGTCATGAATGAATCTGAGAGTGTTGTTATTGATGTTGGTGTTGAAGAGGAAGAAGACAGACAGTGGTCGTTTCGCCAAGTTGTTGCATATAGAAAATACTATGGTGATCCAGAGATCATTAACATATCTAAAAGATGCCTTGCTTCTTTCAAGTATAGTTCCCCATGAATATGTTATAGAAATAGGCAGAATACAAAAAACATCAGTTGCACATTACCAAAGAGGGGCAATGCAATAATATGTGTTGATCTGATTCTTCATTTTGATAGTGGTTTCGATATCTGCTTGTCCTGTATTGTGGGGATGGGAGTGGATCATGGGATGATATTGTATTGGTTTTATTCTGTTGCTCATATTCAGGTAGAGGTTATATAGGTTAAGGTTACTCATATTCAGGTCTTGCCGCAGCCTACTCTTTTGCTAACATAGACGCAACAAACATGTGAGTATGTTTCCACTGTTTACATTCATATATATTATACTCAAATTATTTTCTCTAATGTATAAAATAATGTATCCTTCATACCCGTATGAATAGTTTTCTCAGACCTAAACTTGTGGCAGTTGGTCATATCCAAATCAGCTCATAAAGAACTTCCAAAGCACCTTTTGAGATGTGCAAAAACCATTTGAGATTATATACTTTGTGACACATATTATTAGAAGTGGTATATATTATTAGAAGAGCATCTACAAGCGATACATATTATTAGAATAAATCAATCTATATCAGTGATTCATTTTTATCATCAGTTCATCTTCTATTCATCTTAAATTCGGTATCCTCATTGAATATTTCTTTCAGGTTGTTACAGATTTGTGGAATTTGCACTCATCTTTCCAAATTCAAGGTATGTTAATCTGTTAATCCAACCCTATATGCATTCGTCCATCATGAATAGTATTTTCAAGTATTTAATTCATTATTAATCTGGAATAGCCTATATGATTTGATGTTTGAATTTATGGTGTCAGTTAAGTTGAATTCAGCCATAAGAATGTAAAGAGTGCAATTCAAGTTATATCCAGAGCTAATCTCATATTTAGATTCCTCCAGACTATTATTAACTATAACAGCTTAAGAGTGCTTCTTCTCTCTATATGTGCAAAAGGTATTGAAATATAATTATCCCACTCTCCACACATATTTTGTAGATTTCACCTGTTGTTACTTGTCCATGTGTATTCTCTTAACATTTGTATTACTTGTCCATTTGTAAACTATCTATTCTTATTGCATGAACTCTCAAAACATGCAGAGGCTGTTTATGCAAAGGCTTCACCTGCTGTTACTTCAGTCTTGGACTAGTTCAATGTTTCCATATTTGCTTGTGGTTAGACAGGAATGGGAAAGACCTTTACAATGCGAGGAACCCACGAAAATAGAAGAGTTAACTACAAGACTTTGGAGCAAGTTTTTCGGATGACAAATGAGCGAAGCACTACTCCAAGATACGAGTTGTTTGTAAGCATGTTGGAAGTTTATAATGAGAAGATACGAGATCTTTTGGTAGAAAGTTCATACCATCTCAAAAAAAGTAAGTTTCATGAATTTTATTTTGATTTGTAGATTTTTAATATATGTGCACACTTTTTGCCTAAGAAAAAGTAAGTTTCATGAATTTTATATTGATTAATAGATTTTATATTGATTGAGGTCGGAGTCTAATATTAACTTTTGTCCGTGCTCACTTTAGATGTTGACTTAGAAAAAAATAAAGATCATCATTGATTGTTGGTGTATCGTCGGCTTTGAAGAAAAGTTGGTTGATCTTTTACGGGGAGCTCTTAATTTAGCCTCTGACATGTTTTTTTGTTTTTTTGCGTCCTAGTTCAGGACTTCCAGCTTTCATTTATTAGTAGATCGTGTAATTAAAGTAAATTTGTTTGCATATATTCATTGTGCCTCCTAGTTATTTTATGTCACAATCCTAACAAATACAAAGTCAAATCTCAAATATTATAATGGATAGGAGATAAATTATGATATCACAGTTCATGGTGTCTTTTTTCCTTGAGGTATTGTGCTAAATTTTCTTTACCTGTTATTTGTTTTTGAAGTATGAGTAAAACACTAATATGGTATGTAATGGCAGGAAGCCTTGTAGAAGTTTGAATTTTATTCAGGCTAGAAAGATATGTAGTACTCCAGCTTCTCAAGTGGAACTTTGCGTGCTGTAGAAACATGGTGAGTGTAGATAACTTAGTTTTCAAGTACTGTAAAGAGTATTCAGATATTGGGATTTGATTATTCTTACTCATTGTCTAAGATTATATGGAAATAATAAAATGACATAAACCTATTTCTAGTAATTGGTCAACTGCATACTATGTCTAAAATTAAGTACATTTATTTTTTCATCCAATAGGTTTTAGAGCCATCTAAACAATTAGCTCTCCTCGTGATACAAGTAGCCTCCATAACTGTCTAATTTCTATTTCATTAGTCACAGTATTCTGCTTTATTGACATGTTGATATAAGGTTGCTTACCTGCTTTGCTCTATATTCTGTTTGATCAGCGAATTTTTTATATCAGTCATAGTTGTATATTTTATCTGCTTGGATTACTTCTTTTTTGTAAGGGGTCTTTGATGTTATGAACTTTATTGTGTTGGACTGGTCTCCTAATACATTAATACTTGTGTTTTGCTATATATTCAAGTTATTAGATTGCTTCTCTTTGGTCCATGTGTGATGATAGTGAGTCTTCCCTGTTGTAAGGATAACTTAAATGCAATTTTATAGTCCTAATTATGCAACAAGACTGTAAGTGTAACTGTGAGTCTTCTCTTTATTATTTATTGCTTTTCTTTGTATAATTATCATATTAGTAAGCTAAATTTTAGAAGGTGTAAGTGTAACTGTTTTGGCTCGTCTAGGTTGCAAGAATCAGGCAGAAACGAGGTTACAAGGATCAATGGCCTTGGAGTATTAAGATATACACTGATGATAGTGGGAAATGCAAAGGAGATGCAGTTCTCTTGTAGGAAGATCCAAGTGCTGCACATTTTGCTGGAGGGTTCTACAACAGTATGTGTTAGTTTTTTTTATGAAAATATCAATTGATACTTACTGAGACCTCTGTTTATCAGATCATGATTTGAGAGGTTACAAAATCAATGTTGCAATGGCGGAGAAGTCTGCACCTCGAGACCCTTCTTTCTTTGGTCATGGGTATCCTTTTCTTCTTCCTTCTCTCTTTCACTTGCATATACACATTATATAGCAGTGTGGGTGGGCATCATAAGCTTTGTTAATTGGTTTTTGGAAATTGACTTATGGGCTATCTTATATTCTTAGGTTTTAGTTAAGGACGCAAGATATACAATAATTGTGCTCAAGCTTTTAACTTTTCTGTTGTCATGTTTTTTCTATATGCCCATGTTTTTGGAGGGATCTTCAAGCCAAATTTTTGTTGTCTAGGTGGGTCTAGTCTCCGTAAGGTACAATTGAAGAGTGGTGTTTGGAAAGAACGGCTTGAAGGTAGTGTTCTCTTCTGCTTATATCATCATATATATAAATACATGTTAGTATTCTACGTGCTTATTTTAGACTATTTCTCTTCCTAAGCGTATGTTTTTTAGATTTCCCATGCTCTTCTTAATTAAAGTTTTATGGTTATACTGCATTTGTCATCCTAGTTAACTGTTATATTCAACTTTGATCTTTTCTTACAACTGTAGTTTTTATTTTCCTTTGATGCTATGGTATAGGCATGCATAACCTAACTTTGTTCAAGTCTATTATATTTAGTTATGAGTATACTAGATAATGTTTACTATATCTAAGAATTTATTGGATATCCATGTTCTGCTTATTAGCTATCCATGTTGTGTTTATTCTAAGAACTATTTTATTTAGTTATGAGCATACTAGATAATGTTTACTGTATTTAAGAATTTATTGGATATCCATGTTCTGCTTATTAGCTATCCATGTTGTGTTTATTCTAAGAACTATTTTTGCTTAGTTCTAACTTTTATTTTTGCATCTGTCAACTTGCATATTTTATGAATGGAACGTTTTCCATCCTTTGGAGAAGCCACAAAAGAGAATGGGAACGTTTTCCATCCTTTAGCTGACACTTCATGTTTGAACTTTCTCCGCTACACATTTTTTTATTATGTTCTTTTTTGTTTTAGCCATTGTCTGACTTTATATAGATTTTAAAGTTACTTCTGCAGCCTTAAGTTTATTTCGTGTATCATGTTTTTATTATATAGAAACATGCTTATAATTTTTTTGTATATTTTTGAAATAATTTGTTGTATCAAGTTTACTTCTGCAGCCTTTTCTATATATTTTTGAAATAAATTTTATTTATTTATTTATTATATGTTTTTGCCACGGATTTTGTAGTAGTGATAGTAGGTTTTTGCCACGGATTTTGTAGCGGGGAAAACAGGTTTTTGCCACTGATTATGTAGTGGTGAAAGTAGGTTTTTGCCACGAATTTTGTAGTAGGAAAATAGGTTTTTGCCACGGATTTTGTAGTGGTGAAAACAGGCTTTTGCCACGGATATTGTAGTGGTTAAAGTAGGCTTTTGCCACAGATTTTTTAGTGGCAAAAAATAATTTTTTGCCACGGTAAAAATAGTGCCAAAGCTTTAGTCACCCCATCTACGACTACGACCTTAGCCACAGTAAAAGCAGTGGCAAAAGCCTTTTTGCCACTAATTTTTCTGTGGCTAATTCCCTTTATTCTTGTAGTGTGTGATTTGGACCTGTCATACACAAGACATCAACATCAGTAAACATCTTACAACTTCAATTATCAATCTTATATAGTATGCATTGTTATACTTACATTGTTTTACTGATCTAAACAAAAGTTTTATGGGTTCTTCATCATTTCTCTGAAGTCAGTAACCCTTCACCCATATCACGTTACCGTTCCAAGGTCGACCTGCTGAGTTCAGATCGCAGAAGCAAAGTCGAGTTGCCTTCGCGAAAAAATAAGCCCCTCCACTTCGGCCAAATTTTTTAACACCATAAAACTTCATCACATCCTCAGGGGATATCTTCATCTTTCTACCCTGTCTTTCCCACCGTGAGTTTAAAGCTTCACAAACAATTATCAACTCCCACATGGTCCCATTTATTTGAACAGGTCATGCACCGATAAGACTCATAATCTCTTTCGCTAGATTGCTAAGGGAAGCCTCAACCCATACTCCAACTGAGACAGTAACATAGAAAACCCTCCGAGAGTTCGCTCCGAGCATTCCCATCGAAGTACTCAAAAGAGATCGATTCACCTATACCCCTATCTCTCTTCTCCTTCCCCAAATCAGCCAGCAAATAAAAGTATTCATCTCCCGTTGCTGCGGTACAACCCTTAAATTACCTACCGTTGTACTCAATACAGTTCCCCCATCTACCTCCTGTAGTAGCCTTGGCTTTACAGAACTCTCTAAATGTATTTGAGCGAGGAGGGTAGGATACCAATCTTCTGGGGAAATTTGGAAATTGATCGACACCTATTTCTTTCTCACCTCCGGACACTTCAATCTCAGACTCAGTCACCCTACCAGAGGTTAAGGCCTCACTTACAGGGGAGTTCCTAATCTCAACTACAAGTAAAGAGTTTTATCCTACACAATACTCCTCACGATCGACCTACACACAGGTCCAGATATCTATTGTTATTTTCTATTTATATACGTTAACCATATTCAAATATCTTTTATATATCTTATAATAATTGATTTTCTTAGATTATTATAAATAGTAATTTATCACTTTCCTAACAATACAAAATCGATTTTCAAAAACACATACATATTACATATATTTATTAACCTTCTATATCGAAATGTGAATCCGAGGCAGTGCCGTATCCTTCCTTCACCACACTGCTGTACAACTACCTTCTCGACTCAGATTCAGCAACTCTCTCACGCTTTGATTGAAAATCCCCCTTGTTTGAGTCTACACAAGTTTCAGTACTATTTTTGCCTCTTTTTTTTCTTCCTTCCTACTGCTCTTCAAGTTTTCAGATGTTGAAAAATGTTTGATTGGCAAAAATAAAGCGATATTTATATTTTCTTTCTCTAACTGCTGGCAGTTATTGAGCCTCACACAAGCCGTCATCAGTTTTGGAACCAAGGCGTCTCTTCCACTATCTATGTCAGACGTCTTGCACCTTTTCGGTACAAACACTTTCCTATCATTGCCTTTCCCCTTATATTTTAATATATTTTTATCTTCTTTTTTTCCAAATCATAACCCTCTGACCTCGCCCCACTCATATTGACTCACTCTTTATACGCAATCGAGTTTCACAACTTCTCACAAGAGACAAACTCAGAACCTCCTTCTGTTTTTATGTACGGGTTTCTTCTTCTACTCTTATAGCAACAATAACGTCATTTCCAAATCTACAATAACAGAGTTTCAAATATTTTCAAAATTCTTTTTTACGCAACAGTAACTAAAAACATTCACACGAATAAATGATCTATTCAATAATTTCTTTCAAAATTTATTCAAACTCAGCACAATCCTATTCTATCACCTCTATTTTACATCCATTCCATGAACCTCACATATAGATCATCAAAAATAGCCTTGATCACCTGGGGAACCACATCAAACCAATTCACCTGCAACAATCCTCATATCCTCAAATTCGATCTTCACCTATGCAATTAATTCAGCCACCTCTTCTCGATCTGAAGGATCCCTCACTAGTTCACGAAAACATACCTCATAGAAATAATGGGCATACTCAAGTTCCCTGCCCCTTGCATCTAATTCTTCGAGCTGACACTCCCTTACTGGTAACTCAGCATCATAACCAAACTATCCAAAAATTATCTCCCACACTTTAGCGATCTCTATGGCCAATCGTCATTAAGTGGCATGACGTATTCTCTGAGATCGAGTCCGCACCATCCTTATCTCTTCTCTATATTCAAAAATTATTGTACCCTTATTTATACATTTTTACTACACTTTCCCCTCAAAATGTGATATTGACCTTTTATCCCATAACAAAAAACCCAAAATTTTGAGAAAAATAATCAAAACTTATCCTTTCCTTCCAACTCAGTACATTCAACAACTTTTCAGGTCGAGCTTATTCTTTCCAGATTTATTCTTCTATCGACCACTATTAGATCAAATTTTTGCTTTACAGATTTCTATAATTTTTCTCTCTCACATTTTCAGCACGCAGAACAAATTATACTTACATCACAACATAAATTTTCACACATATATATCTCAGTTTGAATGTTACAATAACAATACTTTTGGTACTCATATATTTTAATTCGTTTCATACATTCTCCAAAACATTTCAGCTCAATTTTTAATAGTTATTCTATATCTACATCAACACAAGTAATTGGATGATAAAATTTATTCATGTCGAAAAAGATTATACGTGATTTTACAGATAACAAGTATTTCAGTGATCGATCTAAGGTACTTTGCAAACACTTAATCTATCCAGCACCCAACTTCAGGTACTTTACAAATAATAAGTTTTTTAATATTTTTGCAAGTAACAGGTCATTCAGGTACTCCGACACATCAAATCCTCCAGTTCGTCCTGTTTCAATGATTTTTCACGCTGATGTAAAATAGAAATTGGAAACAACAAAAAACTTCCCTCACATGAGTTTGGTCGAAGTCTAGACGAACTTCAAATGGAAACTATGCAAGCAGAAGACTCAGTGTTGGAGCCAACTCTTCAAACTGAAGGTCTTCTTAGTGCAAGAGAAAGATGGAAATACAGAAATAGACTTTCACTGTTCGTCTCCCTCATCCATTACCATCATCGTCTCCTCTAAAACCACCACCTCCACAGAGTTGGTAGAGATGAAGAGGGCCCGACCTTAGAAACCATTGTGACACAAAAGATCAGTGCAACTGTGTCGCAGTCACGCCTATCCCTGCATCTGTCTCCTCAACCTTGTCCTCCGCAAGAATGCGGAGACAAGCCCAACGTTGCTCGCCTGTTAAGACATCGTGGTAAAATCTCCATCTACAATAAAAATCTTTCTCAGCTTCAGCCGCTTCGCCTGCCGACATACCTCTATACGTCGGAGGGACAGGAGCAGGAACAAGTTCCTCCAATGAGTGGCCCCCGAAAAATCTTAACTTCAACCTCTGCATTTCAGAAGTGATTCGCTCCTCAATGGCATCCTACGAGTTTTTACCATCTTCAGAACTAGCAAAGGATTTTGTAACAGACCATAGCGTACTTTGTCCCAAACTACGGTAGAGGTACCCTTTATATAACCTTACACTTATTGTGCAGGTACGTTTTCCCAAGCGTCATCATTGAATAAGACGTAACTCTTCAAACCATAATCGTCACGTCCATCAATTCCAATCAACATTTAATACACATACATCCTCCTTTGGCATGCGCATTTTCCATGCAGTCAACATACGTCATTACTTCTTTCAAAATTTTAACTTTCAACCTGAATACCAATATACCCGGATTCTTTCTTAACCAAAGCCACTTGTGACTTCAGTTGCAAGGGGGCCATTGTAGGGGCCTATCCCTCGATTTCACTTAGAATTGAGCTATTCCCAGTTCAAACTACCTCTATATCAAGCACACGCATCCTCCACATGACTTCTCAGTCAAACATTGCCACATACTCTACGAACAGATGATAAACGTGGGTTGAGCTTAAACCAAAAAACCTGAACAAGTTAAAACCACCTGTTTCTCACGAACTTAACAGTTACTCAGTCAATAACCACTAACCACATTGTTCGAAAAACGTGCTCCAACACAATAAAAAGCAGTGGAAGGGGCCTATATAAAGGAAAAGTTCCAGAGAGACGAGGACCAGAAAATATATGAGAAATCACGAAGAAGACTATATCTTCTGAGATTCTCAAACACTCAAAACTTCTTATTCACAAGATCAAATATTTCTAAGTCTAGAGTAACTTATAATAAGATACCGTCAGCCTCAAGCAATAAAAGTCACTATTACAAAACCCTCAGTACGTGGTCGTGGTTTTTAACCTATTCATAGGTTTTCCAGGCTAAATGCCTGTGTCATTTCCTGTTTACAAGATTATAAGTCACAGGTACATTGGTGTAAGAACTAATTCCAGGCCACGTCGAGCTCACAGAATTAGGTCATTACACCATCGGTAATAGGATTACATCATATACTCGATATGACGATTGAGATCTAATCTCATCATCATCCATCACAAGCTCCCATTTTCCCATGACCTGACCTTGTAAAGCCACATTGCAGTCATCATTAATACTGGCTAGCCACAAACAATGTCGAGAGCAATGATAACGGGCCGCAGGTCTTAAAACCTTGGTTCTTCCTTTTATTACAATTATAGGAGTATACGGTTCTCGTTGGACCTTTTTAACCAATGGTTCCAACATTATCTCTGTAGAGATTTTTACATACTCACATGACCCCGATAAATCTACTTTTTCGGTCCACTTATCAATGTCTTCGCAAAAGACATCATCATTGGATATCACATCAATAAGTTGAATAATTTTATGATTTTTTGCATCACAATATCGGTCACCAAAATCATCACAAACATATCCAATGAACATGCACAAACTAGACATATAATCTAGTAATGATCTACTACTAGAATAGACAAAAAAAATATAAATGATTACCACCTTTTTCGTCCAAGTAATCTCTTCTAATAGTCCAAGATCCAATGCATACCAAGACTCTATATCAGCCGTTGAAACTACCGAATCTGCCCAAAACTGCTTTGACAACTTGATGAACATTTCATACTTTGGGCCCTTTCAGAATTCTCAGGGACCACTCTTTCAGCCATACCAAACTCTTTTAGTGTAATTGGGGTCTTCTCAAGCCTTTCAATCCCAATAGATGATTTATCTATAACAAACTCATCACAGCAAAATTGATCACCATCACCGTTAAACCCAAGATGCTTTAACATTGAACCCGTCTCAATCTTAACTCAAGCTTTCCATCTAGTGACGACATCAAACCAATCCATTTCATTCTTCATGAAATGTACACCAAGCTCTCGTGTGGAATCACCAATGAAAATAGTAAAACCATGAAATCCCCCGTTGGAACTAACTCTAGTCGGTTCCCATATATTATCGTATAAGTGGTTCGATCCCATATTCAATTTTTCTCTCTTTCTAGGAAACCCAGCTTTCTTTTGCTTCACCAAGACAACATCTTCACAAAAGAACAAATCTATCGATTTTAACTTGCCAAGTATTCTCTTCGAGAATAATACTTTCATCCAAATGCTCACGTGACCAAGTTTCTCGTGTCATGCTCTAGAGTCCACCATCGAAATAACAATACCAATAATCTCATCATTAGCGTTACACGTCTCTAAGTACGCATGTTGTCTTTTATCCCAAGCTAAAGCAATAGCCTCCTTCATGATTTTAAAAACATCATCGCCGAAGGTAGCCAAAAGACCCAAGTTCGATAGTTGGCTTGAAAACATATTTCTAGCCATACTAGACACATATTGCACCATGTCCGAACTTAACGAATTATTATTTGTTAATAAAATTTGAACATCTCCATTATCCACTATGTGATAGCACTCATCATAGCTAGATAAATCATTTTTACCCGACGTAATTTTCATTGGAGCAACCAAGTCTAACCTCGACTTTTTACAAACACCATAAGACAACCACCATGACTTATCCCTAGTACCATGAATCGCATTACATGGTTTATCCCGAATATCACAAGTCATATCAACCAAATCATTAGAAATTAAATTGGAGGCACTATCAGAATTTTTACCTTCCCCGGGGAAAGTCACCGAACGTCTCTTTACAGATCTTCTCTTTTTCGTCGATCTACGTTCTTCCTTCTTATGACCAATTTTACTGCAATTCCAACAAATATCTTGTTGATTGCAATTTCATGCCTTTATGTGCCTTTTACTTCCATTCTCAATATGTAAAACTTTCTTTCCTTTAACTTCAACATCCGAGTAATCACCCGATGTTAACAACGAAGATCTAAAAGGCATTACGCGAGAATCATCACTAAAGACTTTTACTACGTCGCTGAAAGTAACCCGCTTATGAGAATTTGAAACACTCGTAACACACTTCTGAAAATTTAAATCACTCTAAGTTTATTCAAATATCTTTGATAGCTTGTCCAACATCTCTAACACGAGACTCACTTTAGGCAATTTAGCAAAAATAAAACTTGAAAGTGTTGAACGAACTTTACCAAGAACATCTTGATCTAAAAGCTCCCACTCCAAACAATCCATATTGGCCGGTTTCATCGAAATCCCTCTTAGAAGAAAATCATAATCTTCCGCATATAGAAAATCCTCTACTTTCATCTTACAAATCCCAAAGTTCAATCCATTGAATTCATCGATTTCTAATTTCTCCATTTCGACCATCGCTCTAATCACACAAACCCTAACCTTGTGCTCTGACACTAGTTGTTAGGAATCAGGGTAGCTAATCCCAATCCCTCGTCCCAAAAACGATAAACGAAAATGCCAATAAAAAATTATACGAAAGCAATAACACAATAATTTACCCGAATGAGGGAAATGGAAAACCCTTGCGGATAAAAAACCATTCCCCGAACAATTCACTAATCAAAGATCAAAGGTTACAACGATCTTACCAAGCTTCTCAAGCTTTAATGGAGTCTTTCAAATTCTAGGTCTCTCTAGAATTAAACTCACCAAGATAGGCTAACAAAATAACCTAAAACTTCCTTATAAACATGGGAAGTCATTACATAAAGATAGACTCAAAGTACGGATCACGAGACACATCAACGCCTCCAGAATAAACTTCTAAAATTGATTTACCAAAATCTGTTCGAACAAACTCTTAGCCTATTCGAACAAAGTAGGTTCTGAGGTGTTTTGTTCGAACAGACAAAATATCGTTCGAACGACTTCCTATCTCGTTTGAGCGACTTGCCTTTTGCTCGAATAAGCAGAAAAATCTATTCGAACAATCATGTATCTGCCTCTTCTGTTTGAACAGACAAATAGTCTATTCAAACAGAACTTTGAAAAAACTTTTTTTCAAACCGTTTTCGATCCTCGCTCGTCCCACGAGCTCTGATAAACTTCCTCGAACAAGATTCGAGTTCATACCATAACAAAATCTACTCTTCTGGACCGCGAGCTCACGATGGGTCTATTGAGATATCACTCTAAGCATACATTGAAGCCTCCATGGATTTCGTTAGTTTCATGTAGCATATGTGATATGTCACGGGACATTTCCCACCGTCGTATGGCATCCCAGGCCCATTAAAATTATATCCTAAATATTATCTCTCTTCTAGAAAATTCCCTCCTTTTGAAATCTAGCAAATTTTAGTAATTTAGAACTATTTTTCAATTAATAATTTGAATAGAGTTTGTGTTTGAAGTAGAAGTTTAACAAGTAAGTTTTAATTATTGTGATAAGCCTATTTCTCCTATAAAAAGAGAGCTTATTCTATGTTTTTAATTAGATTTGGTTAGTAGGAAATAAGTATTAGAATCTAGGTAACAACGACACAGATACGGGTCTCGGTGTCCGACACGGCAGAAAATAGAAAAGTACCTTGCAAATAGTGTTGGACACGTGTGTCGGAGTGTCGGGGTATCAGACATGTTTTTATTTTTATTTTGAAAGTGAAGTGTCGTTGTTACCTAGATTAGAATTTGTCATACTTTCAGAAATTCAATAAAATTCATTAGTATTGATTTAATTGATTGTATTTTGCGAACAATTCTACTTCCGTATTTTTTATACAAATTTGTTTGACTTGATCAAACCAAGAAAATTCCAATTGATGATGACAATTGACTGAAGCTATTTGTGATACTTGCCATGATTTTCTAGGCCTTATTTTGGATTTGGAGTGGGTTACATATATATCCATTCTCAGCATATTGAGATTGTTTAAAGTCATATTATAAGAAACACTATTGTTTTAGTGATTTTTGTGAAACTGGAAAATCTTAGACGACTGAGGGTAGGTCTTTAAGATTGAGTTAAATTGACTTATGTCCTGATACTTATATAGATATTTGACTTAAGTCCTGCCATTTAGCAAAAAAAATAATTATAGTCCTTTATTTGCAGTTTGACCATGGTCAACTACAATTGACCGCAGTTGATCCACATTTGACTGAATCAACAAATATTAAAGACAAGTTTGCCCTTTTAGAATTTAAATAAAAATAAAAATAAAAATAAATCACAGCCTCGAGATACTTACCTGCTACTATCAGACGATGCACAACTATCGACCGTTGGGTTGTCGTTATAACCAAAATCTATATATATATATATCTTACTTGTCTTCTCAAAGTATCTCCTTCATTGGCAACGACTATACAGTATCTTCTTCCTTGGTTGTATTATGCCATTCTAAAATTTTATTTGTGCCAATGTCTATCTACTTCACACTAAAAGACATTTGAGTTACTAAAATAGATAATGTTTTGACTATTGTCCTTGATCTGCATCTTCAAGATACTTTGTTCGTGTCTCTTAGAAGGCATCATGTCTTCTGGAGCCAATGTATTAGAAAGATAGTAGTAAAGATAACAAGGCAGTCGTTCCACACTTGTTACTTTATAATAGCTCATATGATGATAATCATGCATCTATATGATTTAGAGATAAGATTTAACATATAATAAAGGTTAAAGTTCCATAAATTAATAAGGCCAGATAATCTAATATTGATGAGCGTGTAAGGTGGCATTGGTTGGCATGAGTCGTATAATGATGATTTCTATGCATTTCTTGATTTCAATATAAGAAAACCCTAAAAAAAAGGTCATTTGGCCGCCACCAGAGAAACTTTAGTATACTTGAATGACAAGTTTTGGTCATGGAAGAGAGACCGGGTTCACATGGTAGATCGCCCTCCCACAAAAAGCGAAATCTACC
Organism: Kingdonia uniflora; assembly: GCA_014058105.1. NCBI lineage: Eukaryota > Viridiplantae > Streptophyta > Magnoliopsida > Ranunculales > Circaeasteraceae > Kingdonia > Kingdonia uniflora. The sequence continues at coordinate 209,679 of JACGCM010000440.1, read as the reverse complement.
CTACTCCTTTCTTCTTTATTTTTCATACACAAACCACACACGTAATTATAGGCTTCAGTCTCATATCAACATTATTTTTCAAATGAAAACGCGTAATCCATGCTTTGTGTGAACCTCGAGCTAAGTTTTGACAGTTCAACACATATCATTTGTATTTTTTTCAATTAGTTACAGTCTTAATTGAAAAAAATAAAGCTTTTAGTCCATGAATCAAATTTCAGAGAGAAATGACTAAAACTTATGTTGTTTACAAACAAAGGGGGTTAAGTCTAATATATTTATGAACAGAGGTTGTTTAATTTGTACTTTGTGATTTACAGGTGTGACTTTAAGGGTATTTTAGGCTTTGCAAAACGACCAAATTTGAACTGGGTAAACTGTGGTCAATTGCGGTTGACCATGGTTAAAACTGTAAATAAATGACTATAATTGCTTTTTTACTAAATGGCAGGACTTGAGTCAAATATCCATATAAATATCTGGACAAGTCTAAAAAACTCCTTTAAGATTAGTGCTAGAAATTGGTATCCCTAGTTAGCAAAAAGCATAAGTGAGAAGATTACGTTGTTTGAGCACACTGATAATCCATCTCCAGCTGAATCTGTCTTAGGGAAGCACCAAGGTGCTATGAAACTGGAATATGGAGTATTTGTCCTCTACTTCATTATCTATTTCTATTAATGGTGTTCTCCAAGGTCATTTCAAGGGGAAGAGGCATTTTAGACAGGGTGTCCTCATTTCTCCCTACATCTTTGTGCTTTTTATGGAAGTGTTTGGTCTTTCTTCTGCAAGAATAAGTGGAGTATAGAAACTCTGAATCCATCAATCTTCAAAAATGCAAAAAAAACTGAGGCTCTCACACACCTTGCTTTTGCAAATGATGTGTTAAGTCTTATTCCATGGTGACTTGAGATCAAGGGGTACTATTAAAGGTTGCATAAATGCCTTCAATAGTAAGTGGTCTTGAAACTAAATTTAATACTTCAACTACTTATTTTTCAAGTGTTGATGCTTCTAATCAAGATTCTATCTCTGCTAGGATTGATTCAAAATTGTCAAGCTTCCTTTTAAATATGATAAGAGAAATGTAGCTCATATAGCTTGGGATAAGCTGTGTTACCCTAAGAGTAAAGGGGGTCTGGCCATCTTTGACTTATGTACTTGGAACACAGCTGCTCATATGAAGTACCTTTGAAGACTAGCTACTCACTAAAATAATAGTTGGGCTATATGAGCTCAAAAAAACCTTCTTAGAAACAAGAACATATGGAATTTAAGTATTCCTCAGCAGGTTTCATGGATTTGGGTAAAACTGCCAAAGCGAGAGGGGTGACTAGAAGTTTGGTACTGCACATTGTTGGTGATGGAAAGAATACCAAGTTTTGGCTCGACTCTTGGCTCTTATCTAAAATGTGCTTGCCCATCTGATTAAGAACCTAGGGGCTGCAATCATGCTAAACTTGCCTCAGCTTATCAACATTGAGGATACCATCATTTGGAAACCAGCCTTAGATGGTGAGTATACTGTTGCGGAAAATATGCCACTTTACCAAAATGGTTAGTCGGAGATCAACCCGTACGGTAATACGAATGATGCCCATACATCGTACCGTCAAATATGAGATTAACTATCATAAATGAAATATGCAAATAAATGATGAACATAAACTACACATGCTTTATCGTGGTTCACCCTTGAGGGCTACGTCCACACCCGTCGAGACACAATTCTACAATCACATGAAAAAGATTACAATCTCTCTACCTCACAAAAGCTCTTAAATCTTTTGATTTGGCTTCACCCACAAACCACCGTTTTGTCGAAGCTTTAAACCCTATATTTAGACTTTACGTAGAAAATACCTTGTAGATCTTCTTCAATCACCGGAGTCTTTAACAAAGTCTCCCAAGCTTTATGAATCATCTTCTTAGCCTTCATAACGAACCATTATCGTTACGTGACTATCCAATAGCCGTCATGGAACCCAAAACTCCCCTCCCTACCTTGCTCTTCCAAGATCTCTCTTCAAACACCAAAATTCACTCTTCAATTTTCTCTCTCAAAAGATCTCTCTAGAGTAGCCTCTAAGTTCACCTTTTCTAACCCTAGAACCTCTTCCATTTATAGAAGATGTCATGAAGGAATTTCAATCAAAATAAAAGTTAAAGTAGCTCACCAATTTGAATCCTACCCAGAGTAAGAAACTGAGGTTGTTTCCTAAGAGCACCTGTAGTAGCTAGGTAGATTCTAACGTGGCGAGGTGGATTGAGAAATCTACCCTCATTTTCTCAAATCCACCCCACAACAGCTAGGTTGTTTTACCTACGTGGCATTTGCAAACCCACCTTGAGGGTGGTCTCTTCACCCTCTGGGTAAATTTTTGGTGGATCGATCCCGCGCGGTTATGAACTGCACGTAATTTTTAAGCCAATAGAATGATGATACTTGTCAAGCTTCCAGTGGCTCCCATGCCGTGCAGTTCTAAACTGCGCGTATAGTGTACGTTCCTGATAAAAACATGTGGACGGTTGGGATTCAAACTTGGCTAACAGCGAGTTCTTGTCGTGCAGTTCTGAACTGCGCGGCAAGAGCCTGGATAAAAATTTGTAAGCCTCCCCTCCATACTTGGTTTTGTTTTTTGGTGATCAGAAGGCCTATAGTTTTGGGCATACTTGTTCAACAATAACCTCAATGACTATATTTTTTAGCAAGCATCTCAGCGGCTAGTTTATTGGCCAAACTTGTTTGACAAGAAGCTCAACGACTAGTTTTTTTACCAAACTTATTTGACAAGAAGCTCAACGGCTAGTTTTGTTCATCAATAAAACTATTCATCTTGTATACTTTATTCTCTTACTCTTCTACACTCAACTATATTCTCTTAAAAACTATTCATCTTCTAAACTCTAGTATATTCTTTTGTTATCAATTTCTCCCATCATGCCTGACCTAATTTTGGAGGACTTAATCATGTCAGACCCATCACTCTCATCCTTGTCATCATCGTCTTCATCATTGTCCGAAAGCGAAGAGCTCTTCCGACGTCAAATTGAGATGATGCGCGAGTATAACAAGGTTATGATTGTGATTGGAGAAGCGAAAGAAAAAGAGCAAGAGGCGACATCATCATGGAGGTGGGGCGGTAGTAAAATGGGAAGGATTGACAAGCGGAAAAGCCGTGATCATAAATTGGGTAAGTTTAGCCTTAATTGGGATTATTTTGGTGCCAACCCAGTCTCTGCCGGTATCCCATTTTATCGTCGATTTCGTATGAGCGAAGGTATGTATCAACGTATTCATGATCATGTTATTTTTGCAAACCCCTATTTTATTCAAAAAGAAAATGCCGCTAAGGCGATGGGCTTATCCTCGCACCAAAAGATAACGTGTGCATTCTGCATGTTATGTTACGGTAGGAGTACAGACGCCCAAGACGAATATGTATAAATTGGGGAGTTTGCGGGTAATTTGAGTTTGAAATTTTTTTGTAAAACAATTATAACATTATTCAAAGCTCAATACCTTAGATCCCCCGATGAAAATGATACATTACACTTGTTAGAAGTGAATGGATCGCGAGGCTTCCCAGGGATGTTAGGTAATTTAGATTGTATGCATTAGAAATGGAAGAATTGTCCTACCGGGTGGGCAGGACAATATATTGGGTATAAGAAAATCCCGACGGTGATTTTAGAAGTGGTTGTATCGTAAGATCTTTGGATATGGCACGTATTCTTTGAGGTGCCCGGTTCTAGTAATAACGTGAACGTCTTGCATTAATGGTGACTTTCAATAACTTGTTTAATAGAGTTGCGCCGCCATGCAATTACAATATAGGTACAGTCCCGCACACCATGGGGTATTATTTAGCGGATGGAGTCTATCCAAAATAGCAAATAATTTTTCAAACCATAATAAATTCGTCCAACGATACCGAAAGATATTTTGCGAAGATGCAAGAAGCATGCCAAAAAGACGTAGAGCGTGCATTTGGGGTATTACAAGCTAGGTTCCACATATTGGCGCACGGTACGTGATTTTGGAAGCTATGTGATCTAACAAATGTTATGTATGCATGTATAATCATGCACAACATGATCGTTGAAGATGAACGTCATACTTACATCCGGCAAGTGGATATTATTCTCGAGTTTGGAGATTCCGTGAAGAATTGGAAGAAAGACTTAAATCCAAGACACACGATCAACACTATGACACAGTACATCGAGAAGATTTATAAAATTAGAAATGAAGGTGCTCATTTCCAATTACAGAATGAACTTGTCGCACATTTGCAGAATAAAAAAGGGGCGGAGTAATGTATTTTGTTTCGAAGTTTGTAATTTTATGTTAAAGTTGAAATGTATTTGGTTTTGAAGTTGGTAGTTTTATGTTGAAGTTGAAATATATTTTGTTTCGAAGTTTGCAGTTTTGTTCTGAACTTGTAATGTATTTTGAGAGACTTTTTTGAAGTTCGTTTTGCGGAATACTTAACATAAATAACAATTTTATTGAAATAATAAAATTAAATAGAACTTAAGAACTACTATTAACGCTAAGGATTACATCAATCTTCATCACTAGAAACGTCGTCATCACTTGGATACTACTTTTTCAACTTCTTTAAATATTCTTTAATTTACTTATTCATCCAATGCCTTTGTGTCGGTAGTAGGTTACTTGGGTCCGTTGTCATCACCTTAACCATATGCGCATCTTCGATGGTTTTTTTTTAGTTAGCTCGCTTTACGCCTCTTTTGAATCTTTGCCTCTCTAGCCAACTTTTATTCCTCTCATGCTTTAGCTCTAGCTTCTTTTTCCTCTTTCTTCTACTCGTCTCTTTCATTCCATGCCTTCATCATGTTTGTCGTCGTCTCAAATATTTTCTTTCCCCAAAAGTCTATACTTGACTTTGCCGCTTCTTTTGCCTTGTATTTTTTTTTTGCCGTCCGGTCGTTCTTTCCCACAAGCATATAATGGTGCATCCAAGTCGATATAATTATCCAGAATGACCATATTTAGAGTGCCGGAAGTAGGTGTAGAGGGATCGGTGCTGAAAGTACCTGGGATATCGTTAAAATTTAATTTCCTAGCGACGTTGCGGTCGGGGTGCCCGATGTTCTTAATTTGTGACCACTTTGGGCAATGCTCCAAAACTTTGTAATCCTCTCCCAATGTAAATGGTTTTTTTTTTAAGTTTTTCGAATGCCTAATATGCTATACGTTCCTAGAAATTAAGTTCGAAATTCTAATAAGTACTAATTGTGGAACAAAATTAATGGGATGAGAAAAAAAATCTAAATTACTTACGACGTCGCCCATTCCAATGCCGGTAAAATATTGGCTTTCGAGGTCATAAATGATGCCTCTAAAAATTGAACATTCCTTATTGAGCCGCCCCTTATACGCACAATTGACACCGTTGTGTGATCGCCACATCGATTGGTTATTATAGAATGAGTTGAATTGGTCATGCACATTGAACTAAAATATAGCGGCTTTTTGGTTGTTCATCGTAGTGAGGTTTTGAGAGACTTGAGACCAAGCGCATGCGAGATTGACGAAGTCATCGGACGACCAATTTTTCGAGTTCGTGTATCTTTATTTGTCATCATCAACTTCATCCTCAACCTCAACTGCATCATCAACTACAATAGGTGTCGGTGTTGTCTTTCTTTTAAGCTTCGCCTTTCCGTGCATATTACTTTTCGTAAGAACCGGATTGAGAACCTTAGAGATGACCGGAGAAATGACAGGAGAAATGATCGAAGAGATGATCGGAGAGACAATCGGTGATGTATTGAGGTTTAAATCATTTAAACCCCATGTACCTCTCATCGGCGTGGTACTCGAATTTCCACCGACGTGAGATAAAAAATATGGATTTTAGTTGAAAGTACGAGCCCGTATGAGGATCAAGTTGAGGGTAATATCCTTGGTTTTGGTAATGAGGGTAATATCCTTGGGCTTGAGATAGAAATTGATTATCGTATGGTGGAAATAGTTATCAAACATGGTGATCACGATATTGGGAAGGGTTAGGCATTTGCGACGAATCATATGCGCCAAATTGCATCAGAAATACATTCCCTTGTTGGTTCGTATTAGAGGATTGAGAGTGGTTTTGAGAATTAGATTGGGAGCTTGAAGATGACATAGTAGTTTTTCTTGTAAGCTAAGGAGAGAGGAGTATAGAAGATTAAGGGAAGATAGTGTAGAAGATGAATGACATTTATAGATATAAAAATATAGCTGTTGAACTACTTGGTGAACAAGTTTCTCAAAAATTATAACTGTTACACAAAAGACAAGTTTTCACAAAAATATAGCTTTGAGCTACTTGGTGAACAAGTTTCCCAAAAAAATATAACCGCTACGCAAAAGACAAGTTTTCAAAAAAATATAGCCATTGAGCTACTTGGTGAACAAGTTTCCATAAAAATATAGCTACTGAGCTACACAAAAGACAACTTTTCGCAAAAATATAATTAGGTGTTTTCATGCGTTTAAATAAATTCTCTATATTTATAAGCTCATAAAAAAATTAATATAACTATTTTTTCATTCTTTAGGAAAGTGTTTGAGGAAATACCTAAATGAAAGAGAAGAAATAAAGACTTAAGTATGAACCAATGCACTCTTAATAGAGAGCAAGGGAATATGTTTGAGGAAATGCCTCAAAGAAACTAAAAAAAAAAAAAAAACTAAGTGTGGAGAGGAAAAAAAAAAAGGCAAAAGTTTCAAGCTCTTGCCGCGCAGTTCAGAACTGTGTGGCAAACTTCCTCAAACCAGATTAAGCCATGTATCTCATTTCAAGGGACCAAATTAAACCACGTGTTTGAGAAAGCTTGCCACGCAGTTCTAAACTGCGCGGCAAGAGCCTGAAACTTTTGCCTTTGGTTTTATTCTCCATACTTAGTTTTTTTTTCTTTTTTTCTTTGAGGCATTTCCTTAAACACCTAATGTGCTCTCTATTGTGTGTGCATCCCTTCATACTTAGTTTTATTTTTCAAAGACTTTGATTAAGCATTTCATCGAACACTTGAAAAAACTTAGTATTTCACTCCAACACTTGTTTTTTTAGCTTCTCTTGCCACGAAATTTCATTTAAACACTTGAAAAAATATATTATTTGAAGTAAACACAAGTTTAAACATAATGCATAATCAATTCAACATAAACTCGATAGTCTAAAAAAAACATAACATAAAAGTAGATAGTCTAAACAAAACATAATATAAACTCGATAGTCTGACAAAATATAATAAAACATAGCCTAATTGGGACGGCTTCTCTTTGTCTGGCGGGCGCATCTGATACGGGAGAGACTCTCGCCATAAGTACATTACACATCCGACTCTATCTGGTAGTTGATAGACATCTCAACTAGTCTCTCTCCTGTGGTCCTGATAATTTTATCCCTCCACCGAAGCTGTTCCTCTAACTCCTCACTGCGCTGAAACAATTGCCTCGTATCTTTATAAGCCGCATACCACATTCCTTGGTTTTGAGTCCACAACTCATCTATACTGTACCTAGGTGGACACGGGTGTGGTACCTGCATGACCGGGATTGGTACACGCCTACGTTCTCTACTGCTTACTCCCATCTCCATGAACCATCCCAGATCCCCCACTTTCTCGCCGTGTACCTCAACACCATAGTTTTGCACTTGAGAAGACATGGTTAAACTTGAAGTAGGTAGCAGAGCAATATCGGGCCTCACTAGATTACACCTGATCATCCAAATATTCTCAGCCCTCTTCACTAAACTACAATCGATCTTGGGATTTGAATGAGCGGCTTGCCAAAATATCATGTAATCCACGTCAGCAACGATGTAATCGTGTCTATCATAGAAGTCCACCTCTCTCAGTCCCTAATAAAGTACTCAATTGTACTGGGAAAATTCCATAATCTCTTATAGGGGGTCATAGGGAACATTATCAACCCCGGTGTTCTGGCGCATACACCGGTCTCCTAAATACCAAAGTGTACCACTCCCGTATGGGACTAAAACTAATGGAATCCTTCTTTGACTAAGCTCTGTGGCAAATCTTACCTCTGTACGGATTGATTGTCTACTCCTCAGCCACGGTTGCCAATCAATGTTGGTTTTGTCCTTCTATTCTATTATTTCTCTGATCAGAGCAAATGAATGATGAATCTCAACCCCTAAACTAGCCCTTTTATCTCCATGCACTCATATAAGGATAAACATGGTTAAAAGTTGTTCACCTTGACCAAATACATTCCAACGCGATAGTACTCGAAGAACCAAAACTCTAATAGAGCATAAAAGCTTGTGATTGATTTCTTCCCCTTCCCACTCTTCAAGACTGAGACTTCATCTAGTCCCCGATACAAATGTGTCATGATCGGAGAACCCCAATTGAATCCCGACGTGCCTAGAATATGGTGGTTTGTCAAAGCTGCAAGATAACCGGCTAGTAGAGATGTATTTGCATTCGATAAGAAGATATTACCTATCATGTATGCAATAAATGCCCGAGCATATATGAGGTCCATGTCTTGGTTGTAACTGTTGGTTCGAGGATTCAAAGGGTCTCTTCGAGTTTTTAAATAAGCTAGTGTAATGTTACCATACCTGATGTTAACCTGAGTGATTCCGGGGAACAATGTTTGTGCTTCGTCGAGCTTTGAGTATTTATCTTCGTACGAGAGTTCGAAACCCCACCCAAAACTTATGCCCCCAATGGAAGTGAAAAGTATGGGTGGAAGACGATTACCGTTCCACGAGAGCATGGATTAAGCAGTTATCCGAGTTTCCAACCTTAATAGTCAAAAATTCTTCAAAACCCATATTATTGACCAAGGTCTTCAGTGTGGGGTACCTGGCAATCCATTGGTACCACTTTAAGACCTTATCAAGTGATCCCTATATATGATTTCATCTCGGTTATGCAAAAACACATTAACATATTAAATTCTCATTCGGGCACTTCGTCGAACATTTGACAAATAACGTTAATAACACATAAATTTTACTCAAAAAACTTACCGGCAATTCCTCCGATCCAATAGAATATGGACCCAATTGTCCGAGAGGATATCCACTCGGTGCAATTCCTCGAGGGTTGGGGCGGGATCATTATCCGGTGTGAGGTGAAACGACCACATATGCGTGACCAATTCTTTACTTCTTCATTTAACTACATCACTTTCATTTCTTCTTATTTTGGGAATTGAATGACTAGGTCCTGACATTGTTAATCATAGTTTTATGGGATTAAATTACTAGAAGGTGAGGTTTGGGAAACTTATGTTAGAAGTTGGGTAAACTAGAAGGTGGGGTTGGTAAAATATGTGAGAGTAGAGTGAGAGTAAAGTGGGAAATCGAAGGCATTTCATGCAGGGAGTACCCGCGCAATTTAGAACTGCGTTGGGCAAAATCCACCTTGATTTTGGGTTGAACTGCTATGGGTGGATTTGGGGTAGATTGGTGAAAATCCACCCTCCAATTGGTGCATATGCTCTAATACCTTACATTAATGTGATTTTAGAGTTTGTGTAAGTCTGACCAAAATAGGAAATATAAACCTATTCCAACCACTCATCATGACCATGATAACATCATCAATCACCAACTCCAAATTCAACTCAACGCATGAATAATGGAAAACTAAGAATAATTATTTGAGCTGAGCTTGACTCGATACACTAAAACCAACATATACTACTGCCTCAACCATGGAGTAGACTAAATGGAAGAAACTCGTGGTGCCTTGGGCTCACAATTATTGGAATAAGAATGCTATTCCTAAATATGGTTTTGCTACTTGGCAAAACAAAAATCTGAAGCCTTACAAACCAAGGATAAGCTCGTTCAAAACTATGAGCTTAGGCAAGCTACTTGCACCTTCTGCGACATAATGAGGAGAATGTAGAGCATCTCTTTATAGAGTGTAGTTATGCAAATAGCTTGTAGGAGAAGGAGCTGAGAAAAACCATCAACAGTAGACATGGCTTGGCTTTAATGATGAGTTTTTTAAACATTATTCTCTCCCAAAAAATGACATTAAATGAGAGGTTTCATGACCGTCATGGGCGACTACGTTGGGTCGTTTTCCGTCTAATGCAGCTCACTTTATATTTTTAAGTTATTTATGTTTTAATTAAAATCCAAATTATATTAGGAATTCCTAAGATATAGGAGAATCTTTGTAATTAGAGAGATAAGTGGTATGGGATTTAGAAACTCTTTCTTTATAAATAAAAAAGTTAGGGTTAGTATTAGGGGGGTGGTGCTAGTAGAGATTTAAGAGAGAATTATGAGCGATTGTTTAAGAAAGATCAATAAAGAGATCAAGTTCTTCAATTTGTGATTTATAATTAGTTTCCGCGTACTTTGATCATATCAATTTGGTATTTAGAGCCACAAGATTCTCGGGAAAAAAAAACGTAATAATTAGCAATGGGAAAGTCATCGGGTAGAAAAGCGGCGAAGAAACCAACGCAAGGAGAGCGATTGACGAATCTAGAGGTCACCAAATGGCGATCAAGATAGACACTATGATGGCGTTAATCCTTACCCTCACAACAAAAAACCCTAGTTCTGACGATGAATAAAGCGAAGGAGATCATACAAACCTAAAGAGCGTTACTACGGTTCGAGGTCGAGGAAGGGGTGTTCCAATGAGAGGGTTTATGCGCAATGCGGGAATTAATCCGCTAAACTCAACTCCAATACGTGTAGTCGGAAGAGGAAAGGGTGCGATGTTTCCAAACCTAATGCGTGAAAATTCAGATTCAAACGAGAAGGGTGGAGAAACCCTAATTTTCAACACTTTCTATGGGTTGAACATTGATGTTGAAAGCATGGAAAAATTTACCAATTCATGTGAAGAAGAAAGATTCATTGATTTATTGCAACGGAGTACGAGAATTTATGCAGCAACATCGGTAATAAGGTATGTGATCCTCAACAACGGCCAAAATCGGAGATATACAGCGGCTATATCGGAGAACGCGAACCAGGGAATCAGGGGGGGAGAGAAAAATAGTGAGCACGTGGTTTCCACGCGTGTGGGTGACAGGATCATGGGTGATGGAGACTAGGGTGGAGAGTTTTTAACTCAGCATCATGTGGGGTCACGTTGGGACTTCCTGTGCTGGAGCACAACTAAACCTAAGCCCAATCGGGATTCAAACCCAAGCTAGCCCAAGTCCAAATCAGCCGATGGTCCTGATTGCTATATTGTGAATAGGAACTCGTCTTCCCCAAACAAATTTAACGCTGCAACTCCAAATAAACCAACCCGCGACAATCGGAGATGATGGAGAGATAACTACTCCACCAACCGTAACTCCTATCACTGAACCTACATCAGGGGTTAGGGCACCGTTAACAACAGTGCCGATGATCACAACCACTGGAGCACTACTAACGGCAATCTCCAGAACAACAACTATGACTCCACCAACAATGGAAATAATAATAACAGTTACAACTACAATAACAACGTCATTGATATCAATCGAACCAGTAGCAATGATTACAGCCACAACAATAGCGCTAACTTCAACAACGTTTCCACTTGTCCAGACTTGCCCTAACAAAGCTTTGGTAGGGGTTTATAACCCAATTGGGGAAACCCACGAGCAACCTCTACACCAACCATAGAATCTACCCACACTACCTCCAGTAGTTCCGACAATGCGGCCACAGGTTGCACGGCAGGATACTGCGGGGGAAAATTAGTATTTTTGACCGCCTTCTGGATTTCCTAACCATTCCCTCTTTGCAGCAATAGTGGTACACATTCCGTCAAGAGTACAGGGACCGCCACTTCAGCTACGACAATCAGGTAATGGTATGGGTATGATGGACAGGGAAGAGCAAGGGTACTAGGGAAATAATGGTGATCATGGGGCTTATAACAGGGGTCTTGCCGATCGATATGTGCTAGTTCATGAATGATGAGGGTGTGGGCCGGGTTCTACACTAATAACATTGTTCCACATACCTGTAATTCTAGTATTGGGGGTTAATGTTCTCAGGATACTAATCAGGGAGAGCAGATTGCTTCAGTTGTCATTACTGCAATACAAACCGTTGGGCAAGATGTTCAATTGAATATCCCTGAGTTTGATGGGAAAGCTAATGCAGATGGCTTCATGGAGTGGCTAGAGTTGATCGGATATTAACGTATAAGTGATATAGAGATCCCAAATCTATAATGCTTCTAGAGACAAAGTTAACAGAGTATGCACTTAACTGGTGGGATAGTATTCAGAAAATACGGTGGGATTCAGCCAAGAGTACATTACAAATTTGGCTTATATACGGAGAGTTAGTTAATCGCTTTATTTTGCAGTCTTACAAGGAAGACAGCTTTACTCGTTTATAGGGATTACGATAGAAATTGAAGACTGTTGACGAATATGCGAATAAAATTTATTTATTTTCATCTCGGGTAGCTACAACGAAGATAGAGGCACAAAAAGTGAGTCGCTTCAAATCTGGGCTCACTAGATAGATTTAGGATGAGTTGACCATGGTCAACATTTATTCGATAGCTGAGGCAGTAGAAATGACAAAACGTGATGAGAATCAGTTTAAAACAACAATTCCAGCTACGACTTCAGTTTTAACAGCTCCTTCGCCTACTACGATAGTAGGGACATGTCCTATGGGGACTAGTAGTGGGGTCCAGTATTTTGGGTGCGGCAAGACTGGTCACATGAGGTGTGATTGTCTTAATGCTAAAAAACACGTTGCACTGCTTACAGAAAAATTCTGGGGTCATATGGCGGACATAGTACAACAAATGTAGGATGAAGAAGACGTGGAGATTATGATGACAAATCCGGAGGAAGGATATCCCTCACCCTACATTCAAGGTCAAATTTTTTTAAGTCGGGGATAGTTGATAGGTTTCGTGATGGTCGTAGGCGGACTACGTTGGGTCGTTTCCCATCTAATGCAACTTACTTTCTATTTTTACGTTATTTATGTTTTAATTAGAATTATAATTATATTTGGAACTCTTAAGATAAAGGAGAATCTTTGTAATTGGAGAGATAGGAGGCATGGGATTTAGAAACTATTTCTTTATAAAAGAGGGGGTTAGGGTTAGTGTTAGGGGGGGGGGGGGGGGGGGGGGGGGGGGGGGGGGGTTAGGGTTAGTGTTAGGGTTAGTCTTATAATTAGCTTCTGTGTACTTTGATCATATCATTAAAACTAAGATCTTGTATGTTGTTTTATGTGCTATGATCTATCATGTATCATGTAGAGGGGGCACATCAATACTGTTCCTTCTTGATACACAGATGAGGATATAAGACAAAATCAATTCAACTGAAGAGTGAAGACTACCCCAGCTCTAGAGATATTTGTAGCTCCAATTGATGGCATTGTCGATCTAGGAAGTGATAGCTATAACAAAAGTAACAGAAGTGGGTACAGGAGATTTATAAGAAATTCCAGAGGTTACTGTATCACCTTAATTCACTGACATATCTGATCCTTGTATTATTACCCTCCATTGCAGCTGAGTATGGCTTGAAGTGAGTATCCTATGGCTACAAAGTGCGTACGTGGCTACTGATTCTGTATGTGTATGCAGCCAGACCACTATGAAATCAAATTGTTGACTACATAAAAAATGGCAAGACACTCCCCCTGTTGATGCCTTAAAACAATAGTACAGTCTATTAAAGCCTTGATCTTGAAGCTAGACCACTTCTCCATCATCCATGTTTTTTCGAGAAACAATAGAGCCAGGTGCTGACCACTTGGCACATATTGCCCCGTTTTGATATTCATGGTCTATGGGGTGCCAAAAATAAAACTAAACCCATTTTTCCAAAATTCCCAATTTATTGGAAAACTCCTCAAATACATAAAAATCAAACACAACAGAAGGGAAAACAACAACACACTTAAAGAGCAAGAAAATTTACCTCCCCCAATTGATGTCAGTTTCTGATTGAGACAACCCTGAAGTTCCAGCATCAACCTCCATTGATTTCCCGCCAAAAAAAATGTAATTTTAGAAGATTTTTCTTTTAAGGGTTTCAGAAAGAATCAAAGAAGCGGCAACTTTTTATAGTTGAAAAACATTTTGCTACAAGTACACGTAGAGGCCAATAACAAGTCCTTTGATTGACATGTTGCCCCACAATTGCTATTTGTTTTATGGAGTTTTGACCTACCTAAACCTAACAATAATCTATATAATAACAATATAATTCTTCACGCTTCTATAAAATCAATTGAGGTGCTGCCACGTCAGTTTTTATGTTGATTGCAGGAATGCCACATCAGCTTTTTCTGTTGCAATTATACGAAGACACGTATTATGTTTTCAAACGATTTCATAAAAGTTTTTTATCCAAGAGTTGCGACCCTTCTTCAGTTATTTCACACAATGATCAATTATTCTTTGTCCCCCGAATCTTTTCTCGCATCTCTTTAGAAACATTTGTTTATATCCCTTCAACAAAGACTTCTAGTTCAGTCTCATCTCTTTTGTTCTCTATAATCGCAAATTGCAGTAAACTTCTCTCTCTTTCACTCCTATGCAATCTGAAAGTTGAAGGAGAAGAAGACGAAGAAAGCTTCGATTAAGCACAAATTGCACAATAGGTTTACTCTCTCTCTCTTTGATTTGTGATTTACCTTTTATCTGGTAATTGCTTACACTATGCAACTGTATTTTACTGTAGTGATTATGCCAATAGTAATAGCAGATTGAGATTCTTAATCATGAGATTGGTATATTTTATTGAATTGGTATATTTGCCATTAGTTTCACAACGTAAATACTACTTCTACTGGTCAAAAAATACTTCGTTATGTTCTGACCCATTGAAGATAATTTCAGTTTTGGATCAAATACATGCTTTAATCTTACATCTTTCTATAGTAATTGTTATAATGTTTTATGTTTTATGTTTTATGTTTTATGAAAATATCATGATTCTCAATTATTTGTGATGTTATAGTTGTATGTCTCAACCACACAAATCATAATCAACATCTTACAAAGATAAAAAAAAACGATTGAACTCTACTACTCATGTTTGCTCCGTGAATAGTTCAAGATAATCTAGATTTCTGAGACAAATATTATCTCAAAGAGGAATCATCATTACCACTACGAACTACATCATATCATAATGCATGGGGTAACTGATTAAACTTATGTTTAATACATACAATATACTTTATCTGCAACATCCAAGTACTGATAATGTTTCCGTTTTTTTGAAACTTCTCATTTTCTTTGATGTTGACTGACCTTCCTCCAAACCTATTTTTTCCCAAGAACGATAAGTTAATAACTCAGTTAGTTATACAGTTACTCATTTTCTGAATGTACGGGAAAATGGATTGATAAAATCACACTGACCCTTCAACAAATGGTTATTATTGTATGAAATTAATAATGGTTAGTACTTAGTATTTATTGAGTAGATAAATAGTAATGTGGTTATTATTTACTAATTGAAATCCTTCCGTGTTGAGTTTTTTTTTTGCTTCCCATTGCAGGGAATAAGACGGAATCTCCTATATAATCTGTGATGTTGGACTACAATGAGTTGATGGATTTGATTGATACTCATGTGAAATTTTACGAAGGTAAAAAGAAAATTCAGATAGCCCAAAAATCTTTTATTTTATCAGAGACTTCGATTTCTTTTTGTACACTTTTTATAGGGCTTATTAGTACATCACATGTTGTGGTTTGTATTTTCACGGGATTGGCATATGACTAAGAGCAAAAATTTCATGGTGGAAGTCAACAATCATATAAATAGTTGTACATGATTATTGAGGTTGTTATGATGGTTGTGCATGATTAATTGCTTATTGTTTTTTGGGAGTAGCATATGTATGAAAAGGTGTTGATGCATACTTTTACTGTGTTTTGATGTGATATAGTAATGACTCTTTCGGGTTAGGAGGATAAATTTCTTTGACACCATTGGGAATTGTTGATTCTAACCCTTAGTCATATAACCTTAACACCCAATTACTACATACATACTTCTGGCATATGTACAAATTATTAAATCTAGATAGAGGTTGGTAGCTTCGATATAATGTAGTTTAGTTCTTCGAGTGTTTGTGTGTTATGTTACAATCTTAAATCAATGATTTTTTTATTTTTCATTATTTGGTGACACATCCAACACTAATGCTATTTTTTCCATCTACGATGTTTCTTTGCTTGACTTTGGTATTTAAAATCTTAAGTTTGTATGTTAAATTGATATATTGATGTTAAGGTATATTTTCATTCAAGAAATATCCTACCAGCTACCCTATTAACATGCATTCTACATTTCTAATTTAGTGATAGGCAAAATCACTAAGAGTACGTGTTTGTAAAAATTAACTTCTCAAGGTATCCTTCACTTTCCAGTGAGAGGCATCACTTCTAAATAGGATATGATCCAGTAAAATATAAACACACTAGAATATTAAATACGAACAATACTTTCATTAAACATGGAATATCAAGTTCTTAATCCAACATCAATAATCTTAAATCCGTGCATTTTCTTCTCTTCTCTTTTCAATCTACTATAGTGGTTGAACTTGAGGTTTATGATGTGCTTTGCTTCTTTATTTTTGGAGAACTATTATGAAAAAATAATCTCACTTGCACACCTATCTCTACCTTTTTTTTCTTTTATGTTTTCTTTCTTCTATTTGTTTTTATTTTTTTATTATCAATCTTAGTTTATGTGTTGTTTCTCTTTATTACAGTGGACAACAAGAGAGAGGATAAAATTTCAGAGATTAATATCAGAACTATAAGCTATAATTACTGTAACCACAGGGATGCAGTTGAAGAAATCATACAAATAATGTACACCATGTAAAATGAAGTACCATCTATATTATTATGCTACCATTTGCTTTTATAGGTAATTTTAGGGTTTATTTTTTGTCCCAATTTTAGTATTTGGTGGTATTAGTTTGTTTAAGGCGCCGCAGGGACATAATCCTTAATAATTTCATGAGTCTCCACACGAGTTTCAGCAAACGCTGTTGTACGAAACGATGCTTAGAAAAATAAAACTAAAAATCCATTTCCATTATAATGTTAATATAATGACATTATTTGATATGAAAAATTTATCGTGGTGTCTCAAGATTTTACTGAATTAAATGATGAATATGGCTATGTCAAGTTATGATTTATTGAATATTACTACTATTATTTAATATTTATTTGGTAGGCCAGTCGTTTCAATATTTGCAGCAACTATTGAAGTAACAAACATGTGACAAAAATGATTTAGTAGATCACCCAAGAGCCTCTTCATTCCAGTCGTCACATTAATATGTTGAGATCATGACACAAGTGTTAGTCATTGTAATCAGTGGCATCTCTCGATACGTATGCGAGAAAAGTATATATGTGTATATGACTAGATCAATACTATCCAGGTTATAGGATTTTGATCCTTGCTTAACTTCATATATTAACCATGCTTATTTGTTTCGAGTTTTGTTAATTTATGAGGAAAACACACTTGGGACCACTGGGATTTTCAACAATTTTCATCATTCTAAATTGAGAAACACTTTTAGGAATCTAGGGGGTGTTTCTTCCAGAGGTTGAAATCTAAACACTTGACATTCATATAAAGAGGACTCATTTTGTTTATTGTTTTAGGGTCCTGTTGGTAACTATTTTGGAATATGTCATCAAAATACCTTTCGTATCATTTATGGGAGTCGATGCATGCTTCAGAACCCTGATTTCCTGAATAAAATTTTAATATTCCTATAAGATAAATTATTATCTAAAATTGATTGAGCTGTGGGAGGCACAAGCCTTAGTAATTGGCCTGAGCAACAATAATGCTCTTAATTGACCAAATTTTGTGGAAGCTTTGGCATGTTCATCTTCAATATGCTACTACATTTACAATTGTATTGGCCAATGACATTGATGTTTCAGAAGTTAAGCCACACAAAGAGTATGATGCAGGCACAAACTCCTTTCAACCTTGCCTTGACTTTTCCATTATCGGATGCGCTTTAACTTAAATATATCCACTTCTTTTATCACGTATTTATTTTATTTTGTTGGTGTTTTAAAATTTTTAAACTTATCATTAGTTTTATAAATATGCTTATTTTTTCAAGCCCACAAAGTTTGTATTGTGTATTTTACAAAATAACCCACCATTATCTATCACTTTTTTTTTTTTTTTTTGCAACCCGTTATCTATCACTTAAGTTATGTTTCAAAGCATCTTTCTTTTATGTTGTGCGGACCAAAATATTTTAACATTTACCTATCCAAGAGTAGAACTTGATTTAGCATTCATGGATGTTGCTGCTAGAATAAATTACCAAAGTATTACTCACAGATTCTAATATAGTTAAGAAAGATTTGATTGTTTTTTTCTCTCCACACATAGCTTATGAGGATCATATTCGCTTTTGGTAAGCATCCCCATTTGTTAACTTAGTGCATATTTTTATTTATGTTGTGATACATATGGATCACACCATCATCTTTTTGTCACCTTCATATGCTCTAAATCAATTAGATGGCCTACCTATTCTTGGGGAATCTGTTCTCTATCAGTTCATTGTTTTACCAATAATAGCCATTGTGGCGGCGATCATGGCAGGATTTTTGGGTGGTATATGGATATAGATCATGAAGCCAAATGCTTTTCAAAATCAACCAGGTTTCCACAATTCTTCTTTAACTCATTATCTCTCTAATATTCCCAGGAAACATTTCTACAGTATCATGTATGAAATTGAGGTAAAAGACCTATAAGATCTTTAGCTCAAATGGTAGAGCGCTTGCAACTAATATTGCAAGAGATGGTGGTTCAAAGCCACCAAGATTATGTAATCATATCAAATTTATTTATGTAAATTGAAAAGTATGTGTAAATATTTTTGTAAAGAACTTTAGACCCAAATCCTTCAAAGTATAATATCTCTTAAGGTGGTGTGGAGGCTTCTATCACCATGTTTGAATGCATGTTAAATCCAATAAAGCTGTAGATTCTTTTCTAAATACTAATGCATGAGCATTCAAAAAATCATATTTGTTGCGACTAATGCATGACAACATGGGACGTGAAGAAGTGGCAATACTTAATAAAGATTTGTTTGTCTTAAGTTTCACCGTGAGTCGTTCATAACATAAAATATTCTTTCGGGGCTTGATAGTGCCTTAAGGTTATGGTATTCTTTTTTGTGTTGCAACTAATATAAAATTAGGCAGATAATCAACATGACAAGTATTCATATGTTATTAGATAGGTTTTGATGAAAGTTTTTTTTTGTTATTATTTTTATTTTTTGTGAATCATTCAGATATTCCATGTAGAACTCCATCTATGTAAAACTTCAGTAATCTAAATAAATCTGCAGCATAATAAATACTAAAAGAACATTCTGGGTGTACGTCTGAAGTTTTTCACATCAATAATGCTGACATGATGATTTGGTGCTCTGTTTTTATTGAGGTTAACAATGTAGACATAAATTAAGATATAAATGCAAATATTCATTTGATGATGATATGACAACTTGCAACTCGGTTCTGATTGTGGTTAGCGACATGGATATTCTCAAGAGTTCCTTGGTAAGACACTTTTGGATTTCCCTCTGTTTTAAACAATAAACGTCACCTGTCACCTCAAATGGGATTTTACTATTAAATTCTCAATTGGCTTAAATATAAGATTATGTCTCACAAGTTTTATTTTATGAATCCAAAAGTTAAATTTGTTGGGTAGGAATCATTACATATGTTTCATAAAACCAATTGTGCCCGTGCGAGCACGGGCTGATTGCTACTAGTAAATATATAATTGGAGACGCATTTGTAAAATCAATTGTGGGACCACCATGTCAGCTTTTTGAGTAAATGAGGTGTTGCCATGTAAGCATTTCTTTTCTCATAATAATTGGCCATGCAAGCACGTTTGGGTAGTAGAAAAATCTACTAAATAGTACGAAGCCTGTTGGTTGCGACTTCCTTAAAGTTCTTTAACAATAGTTCTTCACAACTCTTCTCTCTAACTCTCGACCAACATTTCTCCCGCCATGAAACGAATTAAACCCATATGTATATACTTCCCTCTCCCTCTCTTTTCATTGCAGATAGTCAAGATGAAACTCATATGGGTGCATCTCTCTTCTCTCTCTCTCTCTTAGTTTGCATTTGAAATCTCTAGGTTTCAGAAGATTGATTATGATAATTTGGTTTTTTTTTTGTGTGCGGAATAGGTTGAAGTCAGAGTTTGATTGCTTTGATTTGATAATTAGCCAATGTTTGTACTTAAACCAAACCCCAAATGAAACTCATTTAAAAAAAACAATTTCAATGGTCATTGTCGCAATTAATCAATCCCCTATCAATTTTGGTTTCCCTGGTTTCTCCCTCACTACTGAATGCAAAAATCTCACACCGCGAATCTAATAGAGAACACGTAGCAGAATCGATTTGAATCGTGAAAATAAAAGAGATTGCAAGGAATAAATAATAAAGAGAGAAATTGTATTGATCTTGGTTGAATGCATCTCAACTATTACATGCCTATTTATAATAGAGCTAGAGGATTCATATATTAGAAGGATCCTATTATTTAGACATAAGCTTAATCTAGAAACAAATAAAATATAGAGCTAGAGGATTCCCATATTAGAAGGATCATATTATTTGGACATAAGCTTAATTTAGAAACAAATAAAACTAGAAAGAAAATTAAACCTAATGAGATTAAAATCATCCAAGCCTTTGGGCTTAATCATTTAAAGACCCTACATTAGAATCTCAATGGAGATAATCAAACTTTACCCTCTGTCTGATGCAATGGTTTTGAACTATTTGAATCAAGGAGTTATGGATGATGATGAAGATGGCTTTCCCAGAGACACTGATATAAGAGTGGTGGAACTCGACGTGAACAAAATATTCTAGAGAGTTAAAAAGATTTATTTGATCCCTTGGTTTACTTCGTTTTGCTCTTGGCCATAGGTGCTTATGACAACACATCTTTTGGCTGATGATTCATTTAATCACTACAAGGATTACAGGTTTGTCTGAATTTATTTTTTGTATATGTTTCCATTCATCTTTCATTTTTGGTTATGCGAAGAAAAAAAAATCGAATTCTTGGTGTTGATGTATTTTTGATGTGAATAACATAGTATACAATTTACATTTGACCGTGTAAGTGTATAATTCATTGTTCATTTTACATTAGGAAAAATTGGGTTGTATGATGGAACTCTATAACAAATGCTAATATATCTCTGTTTTTGAATTCAATCCTCTAT
Source organism: Kingdonia uniflora (assembly GCA_014058105.1). Taxonomy (NCBI): domain Eukaryota; kingdom Viridiplantae; phylum Streptophyta; class Magnoliopsida; order Ranunculales; family Circaeasteraceae; genus Kingdonia; species Kingdonia uniflora. Next base: position 188,377 of record JACGCM010000440.1, on the reverse strand, counting down.
GTCTCGAAATTTATAATCACATTCTATATTTAGTTGTTGCTGGTGTACTATGGTAGTCTCTCTCTTTCTCTCTTGCATATTGGTGCCATAGTTAAATCTTTGTTTAACTCTGGGTTATTTATGTTTGTATATAATTCAAAATTATGTTTTCCTCTTTTTTGTCTGTAGGAATTATTGTCCAAGATATAATTGGGGATTTGAGTTATTTATTTTGAGATTTTGTTCAAAGAACTAAAGGCTCACTTTTGATTCATTATTTTATTTTAGTAATTAGTATCAACTCTAATTTGATAAGCTTAGATATTCTCTATTACTTTTGAGGCTACAATTAGATATATCCGATCTCTATATAATAATTCATCCGTGTTGTAGGGCATTTTTCTAGAATATACAAATATGGAATACGTTATTCTCTTTAGGGTTTAGATCTCTATATAATCCATCTTACTCATCTATAGAATTGGTTGTGGTACTGCCACGTCACCTTCTGTTACTTTATGAAATCTCGCCACGTACGCTTCTCTCTATGCATAATATTTCGCCACGTAAACATGTTTTTGGCGGAAGTAGCGCATCTATGAAACAATACGTATCCTATGGGTTGCGACTCCTTTACACATAGATTAAAGAATTTTTATGATGTGATGATTGCGTATTGTAGTGTTAATCTTCTTCTACTCTTTTCTGGTGATTTAGAGTATCTTCTTATGATTCAAGTTGTTGCTATCTTTGAACTCATCATGCATCAATTATGCTTTTCTTTTGGTCTCAATCGCATTAAATGTAATCCTCCAACGGGTTGCCGCAATTGTCAATTTTCAATAACCAATGTCAATTTATTACAGATTCTGCAAATATAAGATATGTAACTTCAATTGAATTTATTTAGTCAGTTGTTCTTGGATACTCTAATTTTGTCTTCTTATTTTATTATATTGTCAATTTAGTTATTTCTTTATTTTTAATCCTTACCTTGCCAATGATTTTTATCAGTATATTGAACATAATTATTAGTTTAGATTTTCAATTATAGAGAGGAGAAGAAGAGATAGAAAATGATTTGTAAGAGGTATCTATTGCAAGTCTAAAGATATTTGATTGGAGTCTTGAGTCTCTTAAATGATAGCTTGCAAGTCTCCGCTATAGGTAACCCAAATTTTTTTTTCTTTATGGTATTTGGTGGGTACCTAAGACCTTTTGTAGTTATTTGTATTGTGAGGCTTAATTGGTTCCTAATGATTAAAATTACTTAATTGTCTTTGAATAACGTATATTTTTGTTATTATTTGGAGATTTTCGTATAATCTATCAATTGCTTTGGATTAGTTTGTAAGAGTTAAACCTCTCTATGATTGACTTGGCTGTAACCAATTTACGAAAAAAAGTAGAACTTTATCATATTATGCAGTCATCTTCTACAGATTGATCGCTAAGTAGCACACATTGTTAAGATATGAACTCAAATTATGTTCGAGGTCATTTTAGTTCGAATGATTTCAATTCAAGAATTGAAGCCGGATTGAAAATGATATTTTTAATGTTCAGATTCGAACTGGTTATGATCGACAGAAGTTCAAGCTGGTTAAGTTACCTAAAGATTTGAGCTGGTTAAGTTGCATGAAGATCAAACTGCTTATGTTACCTAAAGACTCGATCTGGTTCTGTTCGAATTGCTAAAGATGAACTCAAAGTAGGTCGAAGTCCTTCTAACAAGAATGGAGCTCGTTCGAACGAGATTGTTTGATTTTACATTTTGGAGTTAAAGACTGAAGATGTCGTTTGAACGAGATTGGATTTTGTTCGAACGACCTGTATACTTTCTAGGGTTGGAACCTCTAATCGCTAAAGTCGTTCGATCGACTTTGTGCTTCGTTCGAACGAGTTTTGCCAGGTTGCCTTTGTAAGTTCTTCCAAGACGTTAAGTTTTGCCTTGAGATTCGTTCCACTTGTATTTAGTCCTCTAGTATATAAAGAGGACTTAGGTTAGTTAGTTTATCTATCTTTCATATGCGAGTTTAATTCTAGACCTAGAATTTGATAGACTCCATTAAAGCTTGAGAAGCTTGGAGAGATCGTTGTAACCTGTTTAATCATCTTAGTGAATTGGTCGGGGAGTCATTTTTATCCGAAAGGGTATTCCACTTCCCTCTTCTAGGAAACCTTGTGTTCTTTATTGTTTTGTGTTTCTTAGTTTGATTGATTGGCATATTCTGCGTATTATTCTTGTCGTAGAAGAGAGATTAGCAACCTCGATTCTCATCACACATATTTAAGAAATGTGGTCTAAAGTGAAAACCCACAAAGTTGTAATAGTTATGCTAATAAATAATTAAGTATTAAAAATCTTTTCAATGCACCAAGATTACTTATGAAACGTATATAAGAATTTTTTCTTTCGATAAAAATTTTTGTCGTTGCAATTTCTATAAAATGTGCATTGTAGAGATGAAACTATGCTCCCATTCTTCTTAATTGAAATATTTTGCAAGAAGTTTGATAATAAATCAAATGGTTTGAGTATCCAATGGTTTAAAAGTTTATTTGGTAATAAATCAAGGCAAAGGAGAACTATTGAGTTTGCCTCTAGGGTCTATTCATTTTCTTACTAAATTTGCTCTTAAAGTCCTGTTTTTGTTAATTTGTAAGGTTCTAGATGGTTTAAACATCAGTGGCTATTCTTTCAATTTTTTCTCTTTCATGGGAACTATTAAGGATGCAAATATTGGGAGATCACAAGAAAACAAAGCATCTTACGTATGCATGTAATCATTAGATTCTTTCAAATATCATTTCTTAGTGAGCTTCTTTATTTGGTCTCATGTCAGGCATTTTAGAAGACATTATGGGATGAATTTCATGCCAAGCACAGTGGGATCTTTTTCAACTTTACGTTTAGTTTTTCGGAATGTGGCTATTTACCTAAAGTCTTGATTCTTTCCACAGCCATTAGTCCCCGTGCCCATAACTATTGATTGACATCCATAACCATTGAGGTAATTTTGAACTTTTAGCCTTATTAATTTATGGAAAAATAAATAACCACAATATTTCTGGCCAATGGATTGAGAACGTCACATTCGCTTATGGAAAGATAGAAAGCAATAATGACGACCTTCAATGCGCGAAAGTAAAGTTGTTTTCTTATATTTTAATTTTCAGATGGTAATTATGACGACCATATCTCCTTTTGTAGGGTTTGGTTGTCTAGATTTTACTTATCTTTGATTCAAACAGTAAATAATTTTTTGGGTAAAGAAATGATATGATTTTACTGCATATAAATTATGGAGTTTAGATGGAAATTGAGAGCATTCTGTGGACATATACTTTCATGTCAAATCAGAGCATATATGTTGGGTTTTTTTTATTCTCTGAATGACAGCTCTTCAAACGACCATTGTACATATTAAATAGTAGTGTTGGGTTTCTTATCACCTATTGTAAATCACATTCCATGGTACTTTCAAATGTGTTCGATAATGTGAATGTAATGAAAATTTTCATTTGGAAAGAGTGTTTAATATAAGTGTAAAAGTAACTACTGTAATGCTAGAAGGATATGAAAAGATGAACAAGTAATGATTTCCTCATATTTTACTTTTCTTTTCTCTATGTATGTTTTGCACCCACTGCATAAAACTCAATTCGTTTTGCAGGTTGCTGTTGAAGAGGAATAATAAACTCCATGAAGAATTCTTTGCATTTAAGGGAAAGTAAGATAATGTTCAGACTCTCAGAGCTACCAAAATATATAAAAACATTAGCCGGGTTTGTAATTTAGAATAGTTGATCCACACAATTCTCATGGAGCGGAAGAAGTTTGTGATCCGTAAAACAGATAACACCACGATAAATGAAGCCAAATCAAGTAAGTAAAATTCTAACTAAAATTTTGTACTATAAGTAGATTCAAATAACTTTGGTGTACCCTACATTGAACTAAAGGTAGGGTTGGTAGTAGACAGAAATATAAATCCTAAAGTACTACGAGCCAAAAAAAATCAAAAATAACTATTTTGAATGGCGACTGCGTTACCCACATTCAATTTTGTTAAATTCTTCCGAGAGGGAGAAATCAATTGCTCCATTTACATGTGAAACATGTGAATGATAACCCTGTAAATCAGTTTCGAGTAAATAGAAATTATGTATGAACATATTTGTTTGAAAACAAAAAGTATTTAATCCTTAGCCTCATTAGTAATAGACATTCTTAAGTGCGAGTTAGACAACGACAAGTTATTACTACTTTGGCGAGCCTCAACCCATTCAGACAATTATCACCCAGTCAAACACATTAAAATTCAGAACTATATTAGATTCCAAAAAATCTTACAACAGGTTTTTGTAAGAAGCTTACTAGAAGCGCAGACTATCTAAAGTCTTCTTTAGTCGTTGAACTTTTAAATATTAAATTTGTTAATTTTAATTTATTTAAACTTCAGCCGACTAAACGATATGGAGATATGGAACGAAGCAAAGTTCTACCTCAAGACATTACCCGTATCGTACTTAATTATCATGAATGATTACGTAATAGGTTAGATGAAGCGATTATTGGAAATATAAAGAATGATAAACTGTTAGAATCTGGGGGAGGTCCAATAATTCTATCTCGGGTAAGGCAAACTGATTGATAAAGTAATTCCTGTATTATTCATTTGTTGATGTTTTTCAATAATGTTTCTCAAATCTTTCACTTAAACTAAGGTTATTTTTCTACTGAATCTACCAACAAATTGATGTTAAATCTATACAAAAAGAGAATTAGCATGGGTCTGTGAAGTGTGATATTGGCCCTCCTGATCAGGCTTATTCTAAACTTACAATGGAAAATGGTTGTGGGTCTCGGAAAACTGGAGTTAATGTTCAAACAAGACGATGTGCCTCATCCAATTGTAAGTATGTCTTATGGATACATGTCACTTTTACATTTTTTTCAAATCCATGTATATACTCTAAGTCCAAATGCACTAAATTAGAAAGTTCATGGATAACCATGGAAAGTGATTAATGTAACTTAAATCACTTGAAACTAGGTTGCACCAATACTGATATATTAAATTTTAAACTTCCTCTAGTTGTTACACTTAATATGTAAAAGGTTTATTGTATTTATGGCCATTTATAAATTTTACTTCACGTGTATAGAAGCTTTTTTGAAATAAAGTAACCACATACCTTATATTGAACATTACATGTACACAATCTGTACCTTTTAACTCTTGGCATAATTATTCAATTGGATAACGACATTTCATAGTTGTTAAGGATGGTATTCAAAGACCTTCAATCCTTCTTCGAAGAATAACATTTGGGATTCATAAGTTGGGATTAGGTGGTTTTTTTTTTCATGACATGTTCCTCATGATCAATATTGTAGTTACAAACTTAAAGGAGGCCAGCAACATCAAGTTAGTTGTGGATGTTGGATTCAGAGATTAATTCATTCCAAACAACCAGCTATGATGGTATCTTGAGAGAAGGTATTTTAGGAAGCAAAATTTTTCGATTATATCAATGGGCCATATTGGATCCCAATGAAGCCTTCATATGATTCATAAAAATAAACAAAGCCTTCATATGTTGTCGAGTAGACCAACCAAAGCTTATAGGAAGAAAAATATTTTCATGAAAAATAAATAGGGGATCTCCAACATAATGAAAAATGTTCAAAAAGTATGTACCCCCTGGAACAAGTAGTTTTTTCCTATGCCCACTCTGCATGGCTCATGAATTTCTCAAATCGTTTTATGTTGGAGCTTTGATCTTCAGATTCATTTAGTGTGCAGTTCAATTTAAACTTAGTTTCTTTGATTGTTCACTTAAGTTTCATCAATTCTTCATTTTTCTCTCTCTGCTTTTGAGGTTTACAAAAAGGAGGAAGAGTATTTTCTAAAAGACATAGGTTGGAATATTATTGAATAAGGAAGCAAGAATAAGAAGTAAATAATACATGTTGGCTCATTTGATACTGCAAGTGACTTTCAAGAGGCAAGGTTTTTGTTTTTGTTTTTTTAGGAGTAAGCTGGGGTTGAAAGTAGACCCCCTTGCTCTATAGACATAATTGCAAGTCTTCTCCTGAATAAGTCTCCTTAAAGACTAACTCTTTTAAGCAACTCTAATAAGATTACTTATTTATTCAAGGATTTTTAAGTGTTGGAATATTTAATTAAGTGAGATCAAACGACAAGCTGGATTTCATGCTGAAGATCCTGTAAAAAATTGTTGATGTATTTCTGTAGTTGTTTCAGATTGTTGGAAGGCTTTGTGGAGGAAATTATAATTTTTTTTGCAGCCATGCATTAATGAAGGCGTTGAAGGGGTACAAATGACTTGCCAACAACTTAAGGAATATCGATGCACACATTAAATCATATGTGAGGTTTGTAATTTGTTTCAACATCGTATGCTTGCTCAAATTCTAGCAGAGGGATGATTATCAGCACACTAAAACTGAAGTTAGACATGATTATTTAAATTTACCAATGTGTTTATAATGATACATCACTAAAGTATTCTCATGGTGCAATTTATGCTTAGGAAATGGAGTTAACCTCTTCATGGACATCAAACATGTTAAACAACTCAAACTTATTTAACCTCCAAAACCTTCATGGTGTGTAGTATTTCCTACAATTTGTCTGTCATTCACAGTTACCCTCCACGTTTGTTAACCTCCATTTTGCACGGGCTTTGTAGGGCGCCACCATCTCGTATTCTTAATTAAATTTTGAGCAAATTTGCTTTTGCCCCCCATTATGATAGACGAATTTGCAATTGCCCCTAGCGTTGAAATTTATTGGCCTATAACCCCCACGTGATCTTAGCCAACCGGTATCATTCTCTCTCAAATCAACTCTCAAATCTTAACTGTCTCTCTCCCCGCCATTGAACTGTACCAATCAAATCCCCAATTGCTGGAAAATCAAATCCCCAATTAGAAACCCTAATTACTAAAAGATCAAATCCTCAATCTCATAATTTCTTCATCCCAAGTGAGAACCCAATCAAATTATCTCTTCAGGATCTCAAGTTTGAAAATATGATTAAAATCAGTTTTTCATACAATGTTTGGTTATTTTTTACCCAAAACCTAAAAACGAGGTAAAAAATAACCAAACAAGTTCATAAAATCCTCCGAATCCAAACTCAGCCTCATCGAACCTCTCCTCATCGTCGCCTTCCCTTCTTTAAACGATCCCGACATCATAAACTGATGCAGCTGCGACTGTGCCAGTAACATCGCCACCGGAGATGCATCATTGCCACTACTACTCCAACTATTGTTGAACTCATGAGCTTCAATTTTGCCAGTGAGATCGGTCATGGCGGATCTGAGATTCACTCACATTTAAACTCAAACTCAAATTGTATGAAAAACTGATCTTTGTGAACAGTAGAACTCGTTTTTGGGATCCTGAAACCAAACATTGTGAATATTTATTTTTTACCCATACAATGTTTGGTTATTTTTTACCCATACAGTTTTTCATAAAATCGTTTTTGAGACCCTAAAACCCCATTAGAACTCTTTGGGAGAGAGAAAGAAGTTTGTTTTTGTGGATAGAGTTTTTCCTTTTTTAAAACCAAAGTCAACCGGCTACCTGGGTTACAGGTTCATGTGCGTTGCACGTGAGGGTATTTTTGACAGTTAACATAAATAACTAGTGAAAGACCGGTCAGAGCAAAAATGGGGGTCATAGGCCAATAAGTGCCAATACTGGGAGGCAATTGCGAATTCGTTTATCATAATGGGGAGCAAGAGCAAATTTGCTCTTAAATTTTTCCTATACACCATAACATGCATAACTGGGGATCGTGGCCCGTTGTTAGTCCCTCATTCAGATGAAGGGGTCATGCGATCAGTTACAATCCATCGGGTATTCAACCAGCATTTGAAGGAATCCCCATTGAACAACAATTTGCATTTGCTTGAATGCACTCTAAGATGATGAGTTGTTTCCCAAAGCATGTATGTGATTGTGGGAATGCATCTCATGTGGTGTTGGCATGTCTGAGTTCTTAAAAAGGTCCAGTGAAATTTGTGATGTAATTGAACTTCCTAAATGGCAAAAGCAGAAAACATAAATTTATACTTTCTTAATTAAGCAACCTTGGCTATCATCATCTTGCTTGACCCTCATGTATAACTAAACCATAAACTGGATCCTAATAAGGAGGAAATGTACATAACTAAACAGTAAACTGAATCCTAATACGGAGGAAATAATATTCTTCTCATTGTGGCTTCGCCCGTGTGAGCACAAGCGGATTGCTACTAGTAATAATAATAATACAACCTAATTTGTTGCTTAGGGGGGAGGGGGGCAACTTCGTGTCAGATTGATTCGTTTATTAACTGATTTCCGTCCTCAATCGGATTCTGCTATGTTTATGGCAACAATAACTTTTTCCAATCTAAATCTAGTCTGTTGATAGCCTCGAAATGTACGGTATGGTCCAGGTGACCGGGCTGTGTATCTACCATTAGGTAACTGGGGAAATGCCCCCAAGATGGCATGTTTTAAAAAGTTTTTAGAGCCTGAAAATGTTCTCCCTGAAGCTATGGAGAATTTGGTCTGATGGTTTTATCGGTTGCTTTTGATGTTCAAAGAGCAGTTAAATAAATCAATGTGTGCTACTGTGCTCTCGGACTCAACTGCTGCAGCTTTGGGTTTGTCTGAAAGAGCTCGCATGTAGCAACCGTTTAACTTCTAAATGAGGTCATGTAGCTCTGGGCAGTGAAGAATGACAGATTCATCAACCTTTATGCATTGAATAAAAACATCACATGAATTAATTTAGAACTCGGCTAGCTCGTAGTACTTTATTTCTTTCTCGGGGTTTTCTTTATACCCGATTATTTATCTTCTTATTGTTTTGCTAAACCTTACTGCACAAAATAAAATATGACTACAAGCACAAGATTCAGACTTCATCAACTGTAGTGATTCAATCTTCTTTTTTCAAATTGAGGAAATTATCAATCAACAATAAACACTTGATCACGGTTATTCTTGTCTCAGAAGAAGAAGAAAAAAAGCATGGGCATCAAGAACAATTAAAATCAAAATCAATGAAGGTCTGATACTTCTTAATTACCACTTCATGAAGGATGATAACACCCCGTTTAACCCTTTAAGACGAGTATACATAAACGTTGCCCAGTATCTTTGAAACAAAACCGCTCAGGAGTAATGTCTACTGTAAACAACTCTGAGCCTAGAACACAGGCATTTGGAACAGGCCTTCAACATTGCCTGTCAACAATTTAACAAAATGGACCTACAGGAGAATACAGAAGAGTTCATCGTATATATAAAAAGAACTACTCATCAGTAATTACTGGCTCAGCAGTTGGCTCCTCTCCGTTAACAGGAACACTTGGTCCAGCAGTCTCAGCAGAAGGAAATTGTACCAGGGGCAGCTTAGTTCCAGGTACAAAATCGCCTTGCTTGCCAGGTGACATAGGAGACATTCGGGATTCCAAAGGATCCCCATTTGCAGGAGCCATGATAACAGGCGTTATGGTTGGAGGTGGCACAGTGGGCCCCTGGTCAAAGAGACTTGGGCGCCTGGCTGGAAGCCGAGGTCTGTCATAGCTACGGCTGCGGCTACGACTACGGCTGTAGCTTCTGCTTCTACTACGGCTATAACTCCTGCTTCTGCTCCTACTGCGACTCCTACTCCTACTCCGGCTTCTGCCACGATCCCAACTTCGAACCCTATCAGGACTTGGACTGTAACTTCGGCTGTAGCTCCTGCCTCTGCTTCTGTTTGATGTGCCTCTCCTGTCGTCATAACGTCCCCCGTGCCTCTCCATAGTATTGTATCGGTCATGCCGGCCCCAGCCCACCGGACTTCCACCAGGTCCGCCAAATCCTCTACCCCTGTTTCCACGACCGCCAAAAAAATCTTTCCTCCCATCTCGGCCACCAAACCCATTATCTCTCCCACCACCACGACCACCACCGAATCCACCACCTCGACCACCGAATCCACCATCTCTCCCATCTCCACGGCTGCCAAATCCACCATCCCTCCCATCACCACGGCCGCCAAATCCACCATCCCTCCCATCTCCACGGCCACCAAATCCGCCATCCCTCCCATCTCCACGGCCATCGTATCCATGACTACCAAACCCGTTGCCTCTTCCACCACCACCAAACCCACGGCCACCAAAGCCACCATCTCTACCACCACCACGACCTCCAGAATCCCAACGCCCACCACCAGAATCAGAACGGCTCATCTCTCCCCGGCCCCTGCCGAAACTGGGGCCACCCCTTGCAGCCATTTCACGCACTTCAGGTGGCACTTGCTGGTCTGCGCCCTCCAGGAGTTTCACAAGATCAGCTGCATATTTCCAATCCTGGTCAGAGAAGAATGTGTAGGCCACACCTTTCGCACCTGCCCTCCCAGTTCTACCAATGCGGTGGACATAATCCTCAACTCCTGTTGGAAAATCATAGTTGATCACCACCCTGGAACACAAGAAGAAAGTATCAGATGATGCTATATAAGGTCTTGACCCCTCTCTTACAAAAGCTTCCAGAGCTACCTCCAACATACCATTTAACCCCGGGCATGATATGATATAAATAAATACTGATGGAAAGGAATACTCACCTAATATCCTTAACGTCAAGTCCCCGAGCAGCAACATCAGTGGCAACTAAAATTGGTGACTTCCCGCTCCGAAACTGATTCAAAACCGAGTCCCTCTCAATCTGGGACTTGTCACCATGGATTGCAGCAGCACCAAAACTTCTACCAATGCTGCGTGCAAGATGGTCACATAACCTTTTTGTTGAACAGAAGATAATGACTTTCGATCCACGCTCTTGCGCTCTAAGAATCTGCTCCAATCTCCCCTGTTTTTCAGATTGTGGTACCACTTCAACATACTACAAATTTAAAAATGAAGAAAAAAAAAAGTTTAATCATTTATCACAACTAGATAGATGTGGATTAAAGAAGTCCATTAGATGACCGAAACAGAAAGTAATCATATTCACTGACTATTAGTAGTATCATATAACTGGTCAAACATCATATATTTGTCATAGAAGTATCAACTGAACAAGATAACTATGGCTCTGCTTGTTAGACCTGCATGCTTTATGAGAATGCTTTCCGGGAATGCAGCAATTGCAAACGATTCGATTGGTATGAAATAGGAAAAGATTAGAAAATTCATAGGCTGGTTATCGCCACCCACCAAGTATACATTTAGCCACTTCTCAGTACTCTAACTTGACAGATGTAAGAACATATGTATTAAATGGTTTTAAATTCCAGAGCAAATTCAACTGCGCAATTTCTTAGTTTAAGATACATTCTAATAAGACCCATTAAAAGCAAGGGTTAGCAGTTTGTGTTGTCCCTTGGTAGGTCGTTTGTTCAGTCAAACTTAAAACACCATTCATTTAAAATTTCACTAGTTTTTGTGGGAACTGTGAAGCAATTTAAATTTTTCTTCATACTATACCTGCGTGATGGCTTTGTTTGCAGCAAGTTCATCAACATTCCCAATATTGACCTGAACAGGATTTCTCAGCAAATCTCCTGCTATTTTCCTAATCTCCTTAGGCCATGTTGCTGTGTACATGAGAGTTTGTCTACGAGGAGGGATCTCTTTCACAATCTTACGAATTTGAGGTTCAAAGCCCATGTCAAGCATCCTATCCGCCTCATCAAGTACAAGGAAAGAAACTTGACGGAAATCAATCTTCTTCATCTCGAGAATATCATTTAGCCGACCAGGTGTCGCCACGACAATGTCTGCTCCTTGATCCAGCTCTTTAATTTGAGCACCTTTAGGAGCCCCACCATATAAGCACTGAAAACATAATAAGCCATAAAATCAGAATAACAAATTTCAATCTAGTGATGTAATGTGAGATACACAAGGAGGAAAAGTAAAGAGGAATCACCGTGCAGGAGATTCTAGAAGACCGGCCAAACTTTATAGCTTCATCCTGTATTTGCGTTGCAAGCTCCCGCGTTGGAGCCAAGACCAAAACAGTTGGGCCATTCCGAGAATTGTTACGACATCTTCTGAGATGTAGAAAGGCGGGCATGAGATATCCCAAGGTTTTTCCAGAACCGGTTTTGGCAATGGCAAGTATGTCCCTACTTTGTAGTGCAATTGGCCAGGTCTGCGCCTGTATTGGTGTAGGGGAAGAGAAACCAGCAAGCTGTATCTAAACAAGGAAACAATAGGACCAACGTAAATGAAGTGCACTGGTTCAAGAGAATCTCCACTATATGTTAGAGAATAATACACCTTACTCCAAAAGAGTCAATATAAGACTAAAAACAGCTAAAAAACAACCCCATATGAGCACGGTTGCTTACTGAAGCAACTCGAGGCAGCAAAGGGGGGCAATTTTGATCCTCCGAAATTTCTCCAACTATAAATTTTGCATCCCCAAAGGACAGAACAGTTGCTGTGCATCGGGGTGTGTATAGTGCAGCCTACGACATATGCTCCTCTTCTGGAGCAGATATCGCATCTGCGAAATTGAAAAATAAAGGAGTTTAAATTAAGTTACACAAAAAAAAGTAACTATGACTGAAAACACTAAATTCTTAAATCTAGGAAAGTATAACATCATTGAGACCGTAGGCTGAATAATTTACCTCTCTTAGTATCTCCGGAGGAAAACCAGTGGCTTCAAACGTCATGAAAGGAGCAGGAATATTGTCACCCTAAGAAAATTTATTGCAAAGTCAAATTATGCTTAAAAGTGAGACTGGATCCAAGATAAGAAAATTTCCTAGCAAGGCTTCACTAATATCAACGACAGGATATGATACTTAGGACAAAGAATTATATCAAATATAAAATAAATATGAGATAAGAAAATATTTTGAGGATTTGCAACATAAACATTGTAAATAACTTTATGTTTCACCCTCATTCTTCATTATAACAATTACCCAATATATCAGGGCAAGTGTCTAGAATCAAATTTTCTTTTCAAGATTCGCAAGCAAAAAAGGGAATTTTTTTTTAGGATATATGACTTAAAACCAGGAGTCACTATCCCTCCAAGCTGATCATATGGATGCTTAACACCGCCTTCCTTGCCACTCTAATGATGCCTCAAAAGGCTCTAGTTGCTTCAGCTCAGGGTGTTCTAAAACCCCAATGAGACTCCTATCATGGCTTTCAATGTTCTCATCTCTATTAAATGGAGCCCTTAAAATCACAGCTACCAATATGGTTTGAAAACTGCAATTCACCATCGGATCAAGGATCTAGAAATACTCTCAAACTCCACGTATATAATACAAGGGATGCAGAATATGATGTGAAAAGAATCATGAATAACTGGGTAAATCTGATTTTTTGTGTTGACGAAGTGGTTAATCTTTGTGGGTTCAAGAGCTCGAGTTTAGATTATGGACTTAACATAAGGATCAGGGATAGAGAGTTCTTTGACTGTTCCTCAAGTTTACTTGTTGAAAATATTCTAGGAGATTACTTTATTATTAGTTATTACAAGGTAATAACTTAAGAAGATTTTATGGATAATAATGAAAATTATAGTTAAAGAAAGTAACGGGTCAAATTAGTTTTGGATCAAGGAGCTTCTAAAGGGATAGGTCAACCGATTCTCAATCAGATCCGACCCATTGCCAACTCTACTTTCTTGTGAGTGTATTACCTCTTAAAGGCAGACTCGAGAGGTAAGTTACTCTCTAGTGAGCACATGGCCCTCTTAGAGGCAGACTTAAGCGGTCAACTAAATTAGATAGTAATCTCCCTTTTATTGAGATTAAAACCTTCAACAGGTGTCTTGGCTAACCCAGCTTACTCTTTACAATAACATGAACTTAAGACTTCTGGAGAAAAAATCCTAACCCTTCTTCATGAAATGTCACTTAAGATAAATTTGACAAAACAACGAGAAATTTCTACAAAGGTCCAAAACAGAAGTCACAAGACAACTAAACTAATTATAAATCATCTTCAAAAGCATTAGTCGTGAAGACATCCCACATCTAAAGCCTATTTGAACTCATCGTGTCTTCAGTGGAACTTTTCACTTTTAGATTTTAAATTCCTAAATGTCCACTTAAAAATAACGGGTTAGGCTAGGTGTGGCATGTGTCGTACACACGGATAAGTGCAGAAGATGGGAGGTGGTCCTTTAACATAAAATCATAGATTCCAATTTAGCCCATCCTATTAGTTGTTTGGGCAAGGTGTGGTATGTGTCGTGCATATGGATACGTGCAGAAGATGAGATGTGACCCCTTAACGGAGAATCATGGGTTCCAATTTGGCTCACCCCATTACCTGTTACTATCTCCCTTGATTTTAATTTTCTCCCTTATCTAGTTATTTAGATGGTTTTAGAATCTTTGTTTGTCGGTTATTTTGTTTTTATTAATATTAAGCCTATTTTGTTTGAGTACTTATCAATGGAAAAATTAATAAAAGCTAGGTTTTACTAATTTTGGAAATTAGGGTTCTTTGCAAATTTTCAAACTATGCATAGGTGGTGTCTTCAAATCGTTGCTTCCACCGAGTAATTCATGCTGTGGTGTCTTTGAGGAATTGCTTCAACAGTTCTGTCAATCAAAATTAGCACGATAAAACAAATTTTGGGCAAAAATCGACTCTGTGTTAGTCGTGAATTAGTTGATTATGACTCCTTTCCACAACCTATTAAAAAGAAGAAAAATGCTTGGGGGACCCCATAAGCCTGGATGACCAAGGATTTGCAAAGCCGTCGTGCAAAAGGCACCTGCAAAGCAAGTTTTGATTAAAGATAAAAAGCCAATTCTCCCAAGAAATATCATACCCACGAATCTCAAGTGTGTAGTATCTTTGTTCTAGTAAGCAACTCTCTACCTTGTTTGGTTCTCCACCTCTACTATTATGGAATGATTTGCTAAATCCATTGATCTTTGGGTCATTCTCAATTCTTACTAATATTGCATCAACCAGTTAATTTGAGTTCATGTCTCCGATGAGTTTCAATCTTAAATGAATGCCGAAATATCCCAAAAAGTTTCACCCGGGGCGGGGCGCAAACTGATAAACCACAAAATAAAAACCTGGTTTCCCTATCAATGAAAAAGATTTTGAGCGATATTGTTGCGGCTACGAGCGTCATGCTTGCCAACCAATATGGGTTTATTAGGGATGGGTGTAGGGAGTTAAAAAGATGAAGGAGAAAAAACGTGAAAATTAAAAAAGTAGAGAGTTATTGATGAAATCTAAGATGTAGTAGAGACAAGTTTGAGGTCTTTTGATGGTGGGAAGAGAGAAATAACTTAAACTCTTTTTTAAAGGTAGGTCTGGTGATTTTCACATAGATGGAAGAGATAATCGTCCGATGGTGAAAGATAGAGAAAAATGCTATTATTTTTTGTGGTTCTTTATTTTTTCATGTTTTTTGAATTTTTCCAAGTGGAACCAATTCAAGTCTACAGGTTTCCACCTATACACGTGTCATTCCCTGGTAGGTCATAAGCCCAGAGGACCTTGGGGTCCTCCTGGCAGCGCTCTAAAAATAAGTGTTACAAGAAAGTCGTGGTATGAAAGGTAGTAATAGTCTTAAAACTTTGGGTTAGGTGGATATGCCTAAATAACTAGTTTGTCGGTCCCTTTATAAAGGATAAAGGCGAGTTCAATAGTTTAATTAGTAAGTGCTTCTTAGCTAAATCATCTTTACTTATTTTTAGACCACAAAATCCCCTCTAACATATTCTCTTTACCCCATGGAAGCACAGTTGTTTTAATTCAAATTCAAATAATGATCTTAAAAAAAAAATGTTGAGTAGTCGTTTAATCGAAGATTCATAACAGTCTTTTATTTTGAATTTCTATCTAATCTACGTTCAATTAATGCTTAATCATTAATTGGTATTATTTTTTTTCTCGTGACTTTTTGACAAATGACTTAAATGTGATTAAATAAGATTAATTGTGATTTATTTGGATTAATTGTAATAAAGCTCTGTATAGTCATAGGTACTATCGAAAAATTTGGTGTTGTGAATTGTTAACATATTTGGCATTACGTAGCACAAATTGATTTGGGGTTCAGAACTAAACATTCCATCACGATGAATATGCCGTAAAAAGAGTTATTTTAAGTTCTTACATGGAACATGATTCTTGAAATTTGTCAGAATAGAAGTTCATTAATGGAAAAATGATTATTCTAAGCTAATATTGCATGCGTAAGGATCAATACTTTGACAACAAATAATCTTTACGCAGTGACAAGCCATATCTCAGATACTTAATATTGTAGGAGATGGATAACATCAAAAGATCTATTAGTATAGTATGAAAATCAGTATATATTCACACGCACGCATATATAAACACATATTATTTACCGTGCTACTTGCATTTTGCTTTTCTATACGAATTTCACACTTCAAATGGGCAAAAAAATAAAATTATATAATAACCAGAATAAGTATAAATGGGAGCTTTAAGTGAAATCCTTAATTTGGAAGTACTCATATACCACAACAGAATTTTATATAAAAGCATACACAGAATAAATACCATATTCAAACAATTAATTGTAGAAATGTACAAATCTAACATCCTGTACTGTTGAAACGGCGCAAAAGAGTTGAAAACTTACCGTTGTAGTAACTTCATGTTGTTGACAGTAGGCTTCAGCATGTGATGAAACTTTAACATCGGATGTGGCAAGCACTCCTGGGGATGGCCTCATGGGTGCGTTACTGGGAAATATCTGACCACCACCATGATGAAACATGTTAGGCACCGTGTGACCTGAAACAGCGTTCAATCCACTAGTATGACCAGGTATACCACTTTGTGGTGGAAGACTAGGCATCCTCATTTCATGCTGCAAGATAGTAACAATAAATTACTACAGATTGTAATATTACTTTTGCTTTAAATGGAACAAAACAGCATGATAATATACTGGAAACATTACTTGCCACACCATCAAATAACTGTAAGTGAGACACGAAACCAGATATGGTATGAGTAAGAGGAGAATTATCTTATGTATCAGATGAAGCAACAAGTTAAACATTCAAACGCATTTATCATAATAAAAGGAAAAGGTCAAATAAAGACTTTTACACAAAGTACGCCAATCAAAAGAAACATAAATACTTAAGACTAGATTTTGGAGATGGGTGAAACCTATCTTCTTCAATGAATACGGTATCAGGCCATTTACAATAAATACCTTCCCAACTTCACTCGAAGATGATTCAACATATGATTTCGTTTGAAGTATTAGGGATGTTAACTCCTGTTATTTAATTCTTTTGTATTTGATTTCATCTATTTTTGGTGTTTTGCTAAATAGGCATTGGTATTTGGTTCTTGACAGAAAATATAGTAACAGGTCTTGATTTTTATTTTTATTTTTTCACTCTGGACTTGATTAGCTGATGCATCTTTCATTTTTTGTATAAACATTATTTGTCATTTTTATTTATTTGTTGTTTAGTAAGAAATTCCTACAGGTGACACTCCAAATCTGGCAAATGAACCAAATCCCTAAACACCTAAAATTGAAAGAAAAAAAAACAAAAAAAACAAAAAAATAAAAACATATATGATGTTAGAAAAGAAATAGTGCATGAAGTTTTCTTCAGGATTTAGGGGTTCCATAGGCATATAGTGTGACGTTGTGTATGCATATAACTTCAATTTTATCATAGTATAGACATGAAAATGTGTTTTGTGGTTCTATTTACAGGTTGAAAATATTCTTTTGCTCCGCAAATATCTTTAAGGTCAACCACAAACTATTGTGTTTCTAAGCATGAAACATCACATAAATCCAATATAAAAATATCTCTTTGTGTGGAAATTCAAGAAAAGAAACAATAATGTAAATAGCAGGGGTTCCACCTATGCAATTCCATTAAACAGGGAAACCCCACAAATTAAAAATAAGTAATTTCTTGTTTGCTTTTCCTTTCTAGTAAGAACATTAAATAGAATGTGAAAACAGTTTTAGAAATGGTTTGATAGAAATCCCTAAAAAGATGTCTATATTAATATTTACTTCGAATTCTAAGAAGCAATTAGCTTAACGAAATTCCAAAATAGTGATTAGAGATAATCGAATTATTGAATTTAGAAGACCTTATTATTGGTTCTTCAGAGTTTCTGATTGTAATCTATTATTGCTAATGATGGAGATAATCCATTGGCTTGAGTTTAATGTTTACGTGTGGTGATCACACATTGACAGGAAGAACTAATGGGTTGAAAGGCTTGAGTTCTCTGACATTTACGATTAATGTTCCCATGATCTTTAGGGAGAAATTTATGAGATTTGTGCTTTTTGTTGTTTATGGAATCAAGTTATGCAGATAAAGGGTGAGAATTTAGAGATGGAGTGCTCTTAAGCAAATAATTTCAATAATCAAAATAATGGTAACTACAGCTAAAGCATCCTACATCTTTTATGGTGCTAGGGTTAAGCAAACCAAAGAGAAATTACAATAAAACCAAGGGATCATATATCAACTCTATGAGCTGCTTGCGCGATCGCGGATTGCAATCGCAGATTGCAATCCAAAGGCGAACGTGATAACGCAAGCTAAGACTACGCTGGCTCTCGTGGGCCTTAATTAGTTTTGGGGCCCAATTATTTTGGGCTTTCCCTTCTTCGGAAACTCGATGCTTCCTCGTGGCACTGTAAAAAAAACGAGTGGTTCCTTCCCTTCTTAAAATCAGCCCAGATGATGTCAAAATTGCTCCAACTTTCAACTCATATTCTCTCATTTTGAAGCCAAGCCAAATAACAATTGGCGTAGATTGCCAGTCACCATACTGAAGAAGTCCGAGAGTTTTGGAGTCCTTCGTGGTAGTAAGACGGTAGGTCTGTCATCATCTCTTTTTTTCTCCAACAAGCAAAAGATTACCTCGTCCACCAAAAGGGTCTTGCCACCATCATATAAACACGATAAAGCCACAAACGTAAAGTCCATAATGTCTCAGTAGCATGGCAAAAACCAGCCAAAAAAAAAAAAAACATGTGCGCAAAAATTCTACCTGCATTTTCCCCATAATTAAGCCAGACAGCCCGTCTTCGCCTGCATGTACTCAGTAGTAAAGAACCTCATTGCCACTACGCCACACATTATACTACCCAATTAAGTTATTTTTTGCATTCAATGTCTTGTTGAGTGTAACCCGCATATCAAGAAGTAAAGGTTGAGATTAATGCTTCATTATAAACTCCTCCGGTTTCCATGGAATGATACACCAAATGGCATAAATATAAGATAGGAAAAGAAGCTTTGTGCCATTACCAGTGAAAATCGTCGCAACCCATCCTCCAAATATTGTTCAATGCTAGCATCTTATCACGAAACGTGGCACTAGATATTATACCGCACAAAACTTTGTTAACAAGAGAGGGAATAAAGCACGGTGTACCATTTCCCGAGTTAAAAGTCCACAATACATCTTCATAATCCTAATCAGGACCTTGATACCTAGAAGCCATTCGGCAATAGAGGGAAAGAAGGTAGATAAATAGATAGATATAATATATATGGGAGCGGATCCTTGGACACTACTTTCCTGGATACTCATATATTAGGATCATGTAAAGATGATTTAATATGTTGGACTGTCGGAATGAACTAATAATTTTATAAGTATGATCTCAATAGTAAAGAGATCATATCCATAAGGACAAACTTTCGTCAATCATCTTCAAATGCACCCAAATAATTTGAGTGTCCAACGAGTGTGACGAGTGTCCCAAAAATGAGTGTCCAACGAGTGTCCCAAAATGAATGTCCACGGATCCGCTCCCATTATAAATATATCAAATAGAAACCAATGTACCTCGATTAAGAAACATCCAAAATCCAATATACCTAGGTAAATATCGGTAAATGCTTAGCAAGTGAGATTTCATTCCGCCGCCGTTCTCATGGAGCTGACGGGTTCCTACCAAAATTTTGAGAGGAAAGACGTATCTCGCAAAAATTAACAAAATGTTATGCATGAATAGAACTGATGCCCAACGTCATACTCAACTTAGAGGGTGTCACATTCAGATCACTAACTTCCAGGGATTTCAATTCCAACAACATACCCACTTTATTCTCCTTGGGAAAACATATACACTATCTCATCTGCATAGAGATCGACTCCATCACAAAGAACATCCGACTGTCTAGAACTCAATCCATTATAAGAATAATTAACATCCTCCCTGTCAAACTGCTCTAATTTCTTTACCAAATCTCCCACTCTGGAGTCAACAATGCTGCCATTGAACGTGAATTATTGTGTACAACTAAAAAATCCTCCACGAGGGATTTCTCCCGCAATATGTCGCCACCTAAAAACAAACAAGACCCTCCATTTTTTAAATTACCATAATGAAAAGGCATTTTAAAATTTATATACTGGTTTCATGTTAGTTCTCCAACCCGTTCATAGATTATTGTGTTCGAATAGTCATCAAACATATTAAAGGAGTAGAAACATATCAGTTCTTAACTGTGGCGACAAATTTTTTTTGTGGATTGGTGCAGAACTAAAGTGGAGTACTCCTAACCAGTCACCAGAACTAAAGGGGAGATTATCGACATTCCCAACTATTTCACCCATATCTCAAATACCCAATGACAAGAAGTCAATAAGCTGCTGTAATGAAAATTCATCCGGCAACAACACAAATACCTCTTTGGTGTACTCTTTACTTGCGCCCATAGAAAATAAATCTTTAAATCTCCGTGGCAGGGAACATATAAAGACTTGTGCACCCCATTGTAGACTCGTCATTTCGATTCAGCTTATCGTCGAGTCATGGTGGGGGTAATGTAACCAGTGGTAATGCTTGTAAATATTGCCAACATAGTGCTCTTCATACTCATTTTTAAGGAAAGTCTCTTGAAACCATTTCTTCATCCTTCGCCATTACGAATAGGATGCTTCCCTTTCTACTTGCCAAAGTTGACAATCACCTCTCATTGTGCATTTCTCCAACTTAAGGAAGACAAATTACAAAAGTACCAAAAGGAAACATGTGTCAACTCTTTGGGCTGCCCGCGCAATCTTGTATTTTAACCCCCAGGCCAACGTGATTCTTGCATGTAGAGGTATTTAAATGCCTATTCTGGCCTTAACTAGTTCTGAGTTCCAATTCTATTCGGCTGTCATGTGTCATTACCCCAAACAGTGTATTTTTTTTGCTTTACAAGACCTTCTGGGAGCAACGAGATAACATTGTGGTACTTACAAAGATGCCTCGAAATTCCTTTATACTGGAATGCAAGTTTTGAAAAATTTTCAGGTAGAAATCTTGCCTCAAGGCCTTTAACCCAGCTTACTATTCCAAACGGAAGAAAGAAAGAGAAAAAAACATAGGTCTTCACGATATTTACCATTTTTATTCCACATTAATTTTCCCCAAAAAAACTCACTTAGTTGCTATCATTTATAGTAACAACGCAAAGAAGGCGCTGCTATCATTTATAGTAACAACGCAAAGAAAAAAGACATACTAATGCTCCCAGCTCACGTGTTACTATGTGCACTTTGTAAATATGGAGGTAAATTCTTCTCTTTCTAAGCAGACAAAACACTTCCTAAAATACACAACTCATTACTAGTAATCGCATAATATTTTGTTGCTTCTTAAATAAATAAAAAGATAATAGCGTTGGGAAATGAACCACTTCATAACAAACCTGTTGATTCCTTTGCAGGGGAAATGAGGGACGTATTTGCTGCTGAGGAACCATCATTTGGGCAGCCTTGTTGGCATTGAAATAGTATTCATTGCCAGGGGGTCCACGTAAATCATCTTCATTGCCAAATTTCACTCCATCAGGAGGTCCACTAGTTTTTTGATTGGGCATCATTGCAGGTCCAACTTGATTTTGAATCATGGGTCCACCCATTTGTTGTCGGTGGACTGGATCACTCTCTGTTTGTGGCAACCGGCCTGGTAAAGAACCGGGTTGTTGCTGTATATTTAAGGAAGAGCTACCATATTTGTGTTGCTGAATTGAGTGAGTCCCCATCTGTGCAGGCTGAACAGATTGGTTTCCAATGGGCATATTGTGAATGGATGAAACTCCAGAATGATGAATCTGCGATGGAGAAGCTCCAATTTGCTTTACTAGTTGAAACTCACTATCTTCTCTCTGAGGGAACCCCATTTTTTGCACTTGTTGAGGCGGAAACTGTTGTCCCTGTTGTACAAACTGCTGTGATTGTTGTTGCATTGGTTGCCCCTGCAGAAGAGGGGACTGTTGTGCTTGATATGGCATCTGTTGCGGCTGTTGATGGGGAAACTGCTGGACTTGCTGATGAGGCATTTTTTGCACCTGATATTGTGGTATTTGTTGGCCTAACTGATGCGGCATTTGCTGTCTGGGCTGCTGCTGCATGAACTGCCCTTGTTGTTGTTGAAAGTATTGGCCCATTTGTGAACCCTGCTGTGGTGCCTCGGCACCATGATGTTGAACAGACTGCATCACTTGCTGCCCCTGCTGTTGTGCTGTGTGGGACATCTGTTGAGCGTGAGGTTGCACAGCTTGGCTCATTTGTTGTCCCTGAGGTTGCGAGGTTTGGTTCATTTGCTGTCCCTGTTGAGGCATCTGTCCATTCGAATTGGGCATCCGAGCAATGGGTATTGGAGCCAGCTTGGGAGCAGAAACTGCAGGAGGTAGGCCAGTTGGTAAAGGGGGAACCAAAGATGCAGGTCTCTCATATTGGGTGATATTTGTTTCAGGGTTCCAGTAATACAAAAGTCCAGTGCTTCCATCAATCAATCCTTTCCAAGGTGCTGGAAGAGTGGGATCATCAGGAGCATATCGCGGGCCAAGCGAAGCCGGCTCAGCATTCGCCATATATAAAAACTCCCCACTGTCAAATCAAAACCAATAATAATATATCAATGATACTTACTGAATAGCAACGCTAAAACCCCCTTTACCTTCCAAAAAAAAAAAACGCTAAACTCCAAGTAACAAAAAAAAAATATTGGGTCATAAAGGACCTTATGTTTTAAGAAATGTGTGGCATTAATTTTTGCGAATATCAACAATCTCGACTACAAATTCTGGGAACATCTGACCAAGATTATCGGCCACTACAAATCGCATATTTTCACGAATTAAGACAAAAAAGTCCAAGAAATTTCAACCCTTTTCTATTTTAACATTTCACAAAACCAAAACCAAAACATTACCCTAAATTCATTTAGAACTAAAACTTAGTCAAATTTTCTAAACCCAAATTACATGCAATCCTTCACTTCCTAAACCCCAATACACACTAAATCAAACAAAAACCCACAACTTTCCAATTAAACAAAACAATATTTCATAATTCTAAAGCTCTTACACTAATGAAATGATGTAAATTTAGATAAGCAATTCCAAGAACCAACCATTTGAAAGCTCAATTGTTACCTCTTTGAAGATGATCAGGAATTAGGGTTTTGCAAAGACCTCTCTCCGTCGCTGTGGTGGAAGAATTAATAAAACCCTAGTTTCAAGGTAGAGAGAAGAGCTAAGAACGATAATGAAAAAAGAAAATAAAAAAAGGAGAGTTTCGAATCTCTTTTGTTTATCACTCGAACTATACAACAAAAGAAAAGAAAATGGTGGGGAAAAGTATTTGCATATTTATATTTTAGGGTTTCTTAATTAGTAAATAGCTAACTAGACTCTGGTGGGAGTTTCTTTTTTCTTTTCTTTTTCTTCGTTTCATATCGAACCTCCGTTGTATGTGTTGTATGTTCACTAAATTTTTTCAGAGATACAGAGAAGTTTTGGAGAATCACGCTACATGATTTGTGATTTGTGATTTGTGATTTGTGATTTATAACGGTGTCCAAATTTCTCTCTTTTTACAAACTTTCTATTAAGCACAATTAAGATAATATTTCAAGTCCAATTCCAATTCCAATACCAATTCCAACTCTACTCTAACACATAACTCATCTATAAATACACTAAAGCACAAACAAACAAAATTCATCAAACTCTCTTCTTATCTTCCAAGTCCAAGACAAAGAAATCTCCGTGACTATCATTCAAGATGTCATTTACCCAAACTTCGACGTTTATACCCCAGATGTAAAACCGAACCGTACGTTTGATGGCTTTGAGGGTGTCAAGGTGCTTATTCAATTTTGTATCAATGAAAAACAACTGTGGGTCGAAAGTCAAACTGCAATCACAACCGAGATATATAGATTTGTAGAAAGGAGTCATGTCATGCTTCCAATAGAATTCATGTAATGGCCAAATTCCGTAAGCTCGAAATGGCTTGGAATTCGCTATCACACAAATGAACCTGCAATAACATTCTAATAGAAAGTAAGAAATGACACAGATGTTTTTAGCTTGGAAAACCTCTAAATAGGTAAAAAAAACCATGACTTCGAGTGGAGGATTTGTGTAAAAGTATTTTTATTGCTTGAGGCGGATATCTTATTATAAGTGATCTCTAGATATATAAATGTTTGAACCTTGTAACTAAGAAGTTTGAATATTGCTGAAAATTTAGAATAAGTAGTTTCTTGATGATCTCTTGTGTAATTTTTCTGGTCCTTGTCTCTTCTGAAACTTTTCTTTTATATAGGTCTTCTCCGCAGCTCTTCATCGTACTGGAGCACGTTTTCTGAATAATGTGGTTAGTGGTGGTTGACTGAGTAACTGACGAATTCATGAGAGACAAGTGTCTTTGACTGGATAAGGCTTTTTGGTTTAAGTTCGGCCCACGTTCTTAACTAGTTTATGGGGTAGGTTGGAATGTTGACTGGGGAAGTTATTTTAAAAATGCGTGAGTCTGAAATAGAGGTGATTTGAACTGGCGACAACTCGACTTTAGGTGAGATCGAGGAATAGGTCCTTACAATTGCCCCCTCGCAACCGAAGTCACGAGTGGCTTTGGTTGAGAAATGATTTGTTTGTAATTGATATTTGGGTTGAAGTTCTTGATAATTGAAATGGAGTAATGATGTTTTTGACTGTGTAGAAGTTACGCGGGTTATGGGGAAATGACGTGTATTTAATGAGAATTTGGATGTTGATGTATGTGACGGTTATGATTTTGAAAAGTTGCATCTGTAATGAATGATGACGCTTGGTAAAACGTACCTACACAATAAATGTAGGGTTATATAAATAGTACCTGTATTAAATCCTTGAAGCAGAGTACGCTTGTAATCTGTAAAATTCACTGAAATATTAAAAATGGTGAAGACTCGGAGGATGGTCCTTGGAGAGAGGATTGCGTCTAAAATATACAGAGGTTGAAGTTAAAATATTTTGGTGACCAATCCTTGGAGATGTCGATACTCGCTCTTGTTCATCCGACTTATCAAGGGATGTCGGAAGACGAAGCGGTTGAAGCCGAGGAAGAATTTTATTGTAAGTGGAGGTTTCATGTCGTCGTCTTGACAGACGAGGAACATTGGGCTTGTCTTCGTACCTTGGAGGAGTACAAAGTTGGGGGGTTAGATGCAGGGATATGAATATGCTAATTTCTTGTATCACCATGGATTCTAAGGTCGGGCCCTCTTCATCTCTACCAACTCTTCGGAGGTGGCGATTTCAGAGGAGGAGGTGATGGCAGTGGAGGAGGGAGACAACTAGTGGAAGTCTGCTTTTGCATTTCTATCACGTTTTGGCGCTCAAAAGTCCTTCAGTTTGAAGAGTTGGTGCCAGCACTGAGTCTACTGCTTGTATAGTTTCCATTTGAAGTTCAACTTGACTTTGACCAAACTCATGTGAGGGAAGCTTTTTGTTGGTTCCAATTTCTTCTTTGCATCAGGGTGAAAGATCACTGAAACAGGACGAACTGAAGGATTTAATGTGTCGGAGTGCCTGAATGACCTGTTACTTGCAAAAGCACTAAAAAACTTATTATTTGTAAAATACCTGAAGTTGGGTGCTGGACAGATTAGGTCTCTGTAATATACCTGAGATCGATTACTAAAAGACTTGTTATTTATAAATTCAAGTGTAATTTTATTTACAGGAATAAAATTTGTTATCCAATTACTTGGTTTATGTAAATATAAAATAGCTCTTAGAATCGAACTGAAATAATTGAAGGATGTTTGAAATGAATTAAAATTTATGAATACCGAAAGTATTGTTATTGTAACATTTGAACTGAGATATATATGTGCAAAATTTTGTGTGGTTATGTAAGTATGATATGTCTGCGTGTTGGAAATGTGGAAGATAAAAATTCCAGAAAATCTGTAATGCGAAAATTCGAGCTAATAGAGATCGATAGAAGAATAAACCTTGAAAGAATAAGCTCGACTTGAAAAATAATGTAACGTATGAGTTCGAGGGAATGGATAAGTTCAAATTGTTTATCTCAAGATTTTTGGGTTACTGTTACGAGATAAAATGTTAAAATCACGTTTTGAGGGGAATGTGTTGCACAAATGTATAAATAAGAGTAGAATTTATTTTTGAATATGAAGAAGAGACTATGATGATGCGGACTCAATCTCGGAGAAGTCGTTATGCCACTGAAAGACGATTGGCCATAAATATCGCTGAAGTGCGGAAGAAGATTTTTGGATTGTTTGGTTATGATGCTTAGTTACCAGTGAGGGAGCGTTAGCTCGAATGACTGGATGTAAGGGGTAGGGAACTTGAGTATACCCGATATTTTTATAAGGTATGCTTTCGTGAATTGGTGTGGGATCCTGCAGATCGAGAAAAGATGATTGGATTGATTGCTGAGGTGGAAATCGAATTTGAAGATGAGATGATCGAGGGAGTAGATTTGATCAGATGTGGTCACTCAAGTAATTAAGGCTATTTTAGATGTAATTATATGTAAAGTGTTATCCTAAATAAATGTAAGTGTTGCTGAATTTAACATAAAAGTTAGAAGTCAATTTAATCCTCCATAGTTGCAAATGCCGTTTGAGACTGTTTTGACAAACAAATTTTGAATAACTTTGAAAATTTTGTTAGCTTTGAAAATGACGTCACTAGTACTATAAGTATAAGGAACAAGAACATAAAAAATGTAGGAGCTTCTAATTTTGTTTTTTTATGTAAAATTGTAAAAATCTGATATTGTGGAGTGTGAGTCATCATGAGTGTGGAAAAGTCAGATAAAGATATGGAAACAGGAGATAAAAATATATTAAAATATGAGGGTATGGGTAATGATGGAAATGTGGTTTTATTAAAAAGGTACAAGACGTCTAACATGGATAATGTGGTCGTACGAGACGCAATAACTGCCAACCGTTAGAGAGAGAAAGAATAAATAGTGCTTCGTCTTCATCATTCAAACATTTTTCAACTTCTAAAAATTTGGAGATCACAGACTGAGAAGCACGAAAAAATTACAGAGGATTTGGTAAGGATTTATCTGAGGGTGATCAGCAGTCGAAGAGAGTTGCAGGCGCAGAATCACGTAGGTGGATATATAGCAGCGTTGTGAGGGAAGGACTTAGCGCTACTGTGGATTCTCATTCTGACACAGAAGGTTAGTAGAGACGTGTGCTGTATTTTTTGCAAATCGTAATCTATTTTAAGAAAATCTCTAAAAAATCACTATTTATAGCAACCTATGAAATTTGACATATAGACAGAATATTTGAAAGATATGTTGCAAATGAATGATCGATGTGCATGAAATAATGATAGATACCTGAACCTATATGTAGGTCAAACGTGAGAGGTATTTGTGTAGGATCAAACTTTGCCTGTAAAGTTGTAGTTGAGATGGATAGTTTGCCTATTAACGAGGTTTTGACCTCTAGTCGGACGGTAGAGTCTGATAGTGAGGTTGAAGTAGGATTGGAGCAATTTCCAAGTTTCTCTGGAAAATTGGTGGTATATCCCCTTGGTTCAGATGCGTTTAATTTTTTTTTTCAAAGCCAAGGCTACCGTAGGAGGGAAATGGGATAACAGCGTAGAATACGTTGGTAGGATGTTTAGAGGGTGTACTATAGCGATGGGGGAAGAAAATTTTTATTTGTTGGCCGACTTGGAGGAGGAAAAACGAGATAGAGGTATAGATGAATCGATTTCGTTATAATATTTTGATGAAAGTGTTCAGAGTGACCTTTCAGAGGGTTTCTTGGTTACCTGTCTCAATTATAGTACGGGTTGAGTCTTCCCCTTACCAATTTGGCGAAGGGGATTATGAATATGATTGGAGCATGTCATGTTCAATTGAATGAGAACATGTGGGAGGTAATAACTGTTTGCATTTATCTGAATGAAAAATGAGAGAATAAGGGAAAAGTGAGGAGGATATCCCCTGAGGACGTATTGCATTTTTATGGGGTAAAAAATTATCACGCCAATGGTGGGGCATATTTCTGTGCAAGTGCAACTCGGCGTCACTTCTTCAATCTTAATTCAACAGGTCGAGCCTGAAATGACAACGTAATATGGGTGAAGGGTAATTATTTTTAGAGAAATGATGAAGAACCTTTGGATCTTCTGTTTAGAACTGTAAAACAAAGTAAGTATAATAATGCATATAATATAATATTGGTATGTATGTACTGATAATCTTTTGGTGATAATAACAAATATTGTGCATGGCAGGCCCAAAGTCCAGAGTGGAGAGGAAAGATTCATTGTTGGACAAAGTTGCGGAGGAAGAGGTTGAGCTTAAATTTGTGTTGGAAGGACTAGGCTTTAGCAGAAAGAAGAGGGTTGGGAACAAGTAAAAAAAGGTTCAAAAATCTTAATCGACCAGGCTGATGGTGGGTGCTGATGATGGGAAGAAGAGAGGAACTGGTGGAGAAGGTCAAACCAATGTGACCAAGACCCCTAGAATAGACAGTTCGGTTCAGTTGCAGTCTATTACGTCGAGCAAATTAGTTCAAACGTTTCCAAAAAAATTGAAGTTGAAGCGTCCGTCGGCCTCTGGTACCACTGGAAGTGGTGAGATCGACGGAAAAGAGAATAGGAGAAGGATCGAACCTTCGGGGAGGTCAGGGGAAAAGGTCGCTGAAGAGCAACCTGCTGCTGAGGATATTCTCAAAGCAGTAGAGGAAAAGGCTAGGCTGGCGATTCTTCATAGAGAGGTGGACATGAGCAGGATGGTATGCATTTATGTTTGATCATGTGAAATATTTATTTATTGCATTTCAAACTTACGCTGAGGTCGATTTCTTTTGTGCAGGTTGCTCGTTTGGTGAATGGGATTTAGCTCGGAGTAGAAGAAGAAAAATTCGAGCTGATAAAGGTGAAAGTCAAGCTTGAAAAGAAGGTAGCTCGAGCGAAGGCTGATGCTCTCAAGGAAGCAAAGAAGTTATAGGCCCTGAAGGCTTCTCATGCAGTGGCGATTGGCTATCTACAAGCGGAGGTAAGGGTAAATCTGGAGGAGGTTGAGACAGAGCGCGAAAGGCTTGGGTGCCACCTGATGTTTAAAGGATATTCTAAGGATGAGGTAGAGGCCATTAAGGCAGACACCTATGTTGAGGAGGGTGATGATGAAGAAGTGGAAGAGGTGGTGGTGGGAGTTATTGATGGGCTAGATGGTGCCTCCCGCCAGACGGTGCTAGATAATCAAGGGGATGACACCGAACTCCCGGAGGGCGAGAATGAGAAGGTAGGGTAGAGAAATGACTTTGTATGAATATTTTGAAGTGTCTTGTAAATTCTTGGATTTGTGTGTATTAAATAGACTTCTGTAGGTTGAGCCTTTTTTTTGTAACCATCTTGTAGGCACCTAAGAGAAATGAGTCTCAGAATAAAAGATCTAGAGACCGGGCTTGCCATGAAAATAGAGATCTCCACAGCCTTGTTGTCTTTGCAAGTGGAGCTGCAGGTTAGATCAGAATAGGTCTTCTGACTTGTATGCTATATTGACATAAAACTATCAAGTAAATAAGATAACATAAAGCGTGGAGGCAGACCAAAAACTTTCTATCAGTTTTAGGAAAATAATACTAATATAGTGCATAGGAAAATTTAAAGTATGTAGATAAAGTAGAATATAGAAAACATGTACCTTAGACTTCGAAATACATGTCATGGAACACCTATCTGAGATTGTACCTCGACCTTTAAGTCTAAAAGTAGTTGTGCACAGTAGATGTTAGAAATCAGATATCTATTTTTAAAAATGAGATATATATCATGTTGATGGATGTTCTGAATCGAGCTGTATATAATGTATCTATTATTATGCAGGTCGAATTGGATTCAGTTCGCTCGTGCGAAGATGAGGCGCTCCAATATAACCGAGAATTTGCGGAGGAGTTGGATAGGGTGAGGGAGACAAATGAGAACAGAGAAGATCAACATGTAAATGTGCATTTTAAATTTGTTGAGGCAACCCAGACTGCTGTTGACCTCACTCGTAAGGTCGAGGGGAAAGATACCAAAATTGACAAGAGGATAAAAGAGCTTGCGGAGGTAAAAGAACACGCCACGAAGCTTCAAAGTCGGGTTGACACGCTGATGGTTAGGGGTATGCAAGCTGAAATGGCTCAATACCGTATTCAGGCGCTAGAAAGATCGGAGGAACAATCTCGAGCTGATCTTCAGAATTGTAGAAGCGAATTGGAACGACTAAAATAGAAAATTATTAAAAAAGATAATGAGCTGGAAGTAGCTGGAGAAAATCTATCAGCCTTGGAAGTTGTAGCTAAACATTTGCATATAGCCCTACCCGCCAAGGATATGGAATTTTAGGGGATGCAATGGAGGTGTGACGAGTTAAATAAGAGGGTGGCATGATTGAAAACCGAATTGGCGCAAGCCAACGCGCGTATTAAGAAAGCCGAGGCTAGAGAGCGCTCGAGGGAGAGAATAAATAATGTTAAAGTTCCTCTAGTCCAAGGGGATGTAGTTAGCTTGTCAGGACGAATTAGAGAACTGGAAGGTGACATAACTCGAATTCAGGGGTATGTGTAGAAAGGGAATGCTAGCACAAGTTGGATGTTGCTCTTGTAAGGGAGAAGGTTTTGGAAGGGGAAATTAGGGCGAAGGAAATTCTGATGAAGAAAAAAGATTATTTGTTAAGGGATACTTCGGCCAGGGAAGAGCTGAATGTGGAAATTGAGAAACTTCGAGCCCAGGTGGTGGACCTAGAGGCCATTAATCAGGCTGAATCAGTAAAATTTGTCAAAAAAATTGGAAGAGACTATAACTTTTGATGCTCGGACATAAATGGAAATGGCACATCATAAGAAACTGTATGCGACTTTGGAGTCACGCCTCGAGAAGGTGAGATCTCACTTTTCAAGGATCGTTGTAGCTTATGCGCCACGCGCAAACCTGTTATAGTCGACCGTTACGTATATTGTAGAAGAAATAAAAAGACTTGAGTTTGAACGATATACCTTGTTCAAGAGTTTATCTGACAAGGGATGCATTTGTAGATTCAATATTGATCGTGGGAACTGTATGGCTTTCATGGAAACGAATTTAGGCCCTCGACCTGCTGATCTGATAAAGAGGGGCAGGGTTGCTACAACTCGTGAACTAAATTCTGATCGACCTCCTGCTGAAGGGTAAAGCATGATTGACATCTCAGCAGTAGAAAAGAATCCATTATAATGTGACCTGAAAATAAATAATATATGTCGCAGACATATTGAAATAGATGAAAGCTAGTATAACATTTGCCTTATCTTATGTCTGGTGGGGTCTTTGATATAAAACAAATTTTTATATTTATTATAATCGCAGAGATAGGTTGAGTTAGCCAAACCAAGTGAATCTTGATTTAACTGTAGTAATGTTGTAGACATATTGAAAGAGATGAAGGCTAGTATTACCTTTGTCTTATCTTATGCATGTCAGAGTCGTTGATATGAAACAAGTTTCTACATTTGTTTTAATCGCAGAGATTTAGTAGAGTTAGCCAAACCAAGTAAATCTTGATTTAACTGTTGTAATGTTATAGACATATTGAAAGAGATGAATGCTAGTATTATATTTGCCTTATCTTATGCCAGTTAGAGCTGTTGATATGAAACAAGTTTCTACATTTGTTTCAATCTCAGAGATTTTGTAGAGTTAGCCAAACCAAGTAATATCCTTGATTTAACTGGTATAATGTCCCAAACAAGTTGAAGTAGATGAAGGTTAGTATTACCTTTGCTTTATCTCATGTTTGGTAGAGTCTTTGATATAAAACAAGTTTCTACATTTGTTTCAATCGCAAAGATTTAGTAGAGTCAGCCAAACCAAGTGTTATCCTTAATTTAACTGGTATAAGATCGATTGAAAGCTAGTATTATATATGCTTTAATCTACAGAATGTGGTTGAATCTACGTAAGTAAAAAGATGTTGTAAAAAGCTTGGAAGGTTCATTAATCAGTTCAGAATTTACATTGGATGGAGATGAAAATCTCACTTTTGGAATTTAAAAAACAAAAACGAGAAATGGAAATGGAGTAGTAAGACATTTAACGATAGTACCGTTTCAGTCGCCTAGTGTTTCAAGGATTTAAAATGGGGATTCATTCTTCTGTCATAAGATAATATGATCTCAGGCCTGAGAGTCCTGTGATAATGAATGAACCCTCCCAATTGTTGGCTAATTTTCTAGCGTGAGGCTCTTTGCGATGTTGAGGAATCTCTTTGAGGACGAGATCGTCGATTTGGAAGGTACAGTTTTTGACTCGGCTGTTGTACAACCTAACTAGCATATGATAATATCGACCTAGGTTAGCGATGACACGTTCCCTGGTTTTATCGATCATATTAAGGTTACAAGCTAATTCAAACTCATTTTCCTTGTCAGTTAGCTCGTGATCTCAAACTGGATGATGGTATTAAGAAAGAATGACGGCCTCAGTGCCATAGGCAAGGAGGAATGGGGTGCATCCTGTTGACTGTCTGGGAGTGGAACGATATGCCCATAGAACATGAGGTAGTTCTCGAATCCAATTCCCTTTTTTGTGAGTGAAGCCATTTTTTGAGTCCATCCACGATGGTTTTGTTGGTGATTTCGGCTTGGCCATTGCCTTGAGGATAGTAAGGATTGGATGGTGAGTGGATGATATTGTGTTGGTTGAGGAAGGTTACGATTTTTTCTCCCACAAATTAGGGCCCGTTATCGATACAAATTAGGTGGGGCCACCCAAACTGAGTGATGATGTATTCCCAGATAAAAGAGATGACCACTTCTTCTCTAGTTTAGCACAGTAGAACTGCATCTACTCATTTTGTAAAATAATTGGTAGCTACGAGTAGGTGATGGCTGTTACCTGGAGAGTTAGAGAATTTGCCGATGAGATCAAGTTCCCATCTTTTGAATGGCCAGAACACTTTGCTTACATGGAGTTCGAGCGTAGGGGTGTGTATCGTATGTCCATGCATTTGGCAGGTATTACATCTACTTGAGTACACATCTGCTTGCTTGCTTATGCCAGTCCAGAATACTCCTTGTGTAATAACTTTGTTTGTTAGTGATCGACCTACAGCATGGGAACTACAAGTCCCTTCATTTAATTCGCAAAACATTTCATCTGTTTTTGGTTTGGAGAGGCACTTGAGGTAAGGCCCCGTGAAGGAAAGGCGATATAGTACACCATTTTGATTAGTGTAGCACTTCGAGTTGTTGATCAGCTGTTGGCGCTCATTTGGATCTGATGGGAAAGGTTTGTTGCAACTATTGTCGACACCGAGGTAGGCTAAGAAAGGCTTTCGCCAATCCTCGTCTCCCCCTTTATCGCCCCCAGTATTGATTGTACATATAAAAATGTTATCAATACAGGGGGTTGAAATTATTTCGATCTGAAGATATCGAGCTTTTGTACCCAAGACCCCGGCTAGTTATGCCACGGAATCAGCGTGTCTATTTTTACCTCGAGGAAGATAATCGAGAGTTGCTTTCGCGAACTTTCTCATCCTATCTGCAATGAGGGCTGCATATTCGATCATCTTTTAATTCTTCTTGTATTGCTCAGAGTAATGATAGACAATGAGTAGTGAATCTGTGTAAACTGAGAGTTCGGGGACATCGTACTCAAGAGCGAGGTTGAGTCTATGAATGAGAGTTTCATACTAGGTGACATTATTTGAGGCCTCAAAATCCAAGCGGATTGATTTCTCAATTCTGTTATTGAAAGGGGTAATCAAAACGATTATGATTCTTGACCTTGCGGGTCCTACTGATCTATCCGTGAGAAGTTTCCAACCCATTGTTGTGATCCATTCATCTCGCTCGTCAAATGGTCTGGGGGGGATCTTTGATAGCTTCTTCTGGAAGGTCAGGGTCGTGCTCCTCCTACTCGGGATCCTCCACTAAAAAATCCACGAGAAAATCTGCAACGGCCTAACCCTTTTCGAAATAGCGTTGTTCAAACTTGATATCATATTCTCCCAAACTAACTTACCACTATTGTACTCTCCTTGATTTTTCTTTCTTAAATAAAACTTCCCGAAGTGGGTAGTTCGTCATGACTTTGACTGAATGAGCTTGGAAATAGTGCTTGAGTTTTTGTGAAGTGTAAACAAGAGTGAGAAGAAGTTTCTCAATTTTAGAGTACCTCATTTCCATTGGAGTGTGGGTTTTGTTGATGAAGTAGACTAGATTCTCGATTTTCACTTCAAGGCGAATGAGAACCGAGCTGAGGGAAGTATCTATGACTGCTAGGAAGATAATCAATTCCTCATCATCTACTAGGGTGTTCATTATGGGAGACCTCCACAAATAGGTTTTGAGATCTTGAAAAGCTACTTCACATTCTGGTGTCCATGTGACCTCTGCATTTGGCTGAATTTTTTCTCGTTTGGTTTAACTGCGGAGTAATAGAAATGGCCAACGACAGTGGTCTGAAGATTAAAAAGCAAAACAGTTGATAGCGATAATCTTGCCGGCAAGTTTTTGAATGTCTTTTGTTGTTTTTGGAGGGGGCATGTTGAGGAGAACCCAAATCTGATCTGGGTCGGCCTCAATCCCCTTCTTGCTGACGAGGTAGCCTTGAAATCGGCCAGAATGTACCCTGAATTGGTACTTATCAAGGTTGAGAGGCATCTTGTATGATCGAAGGATGTTGAATATAGTGTTGAGATCTGAGATGTGATTGGCTGACTGTATGCTCTTGTACAAGAGATCATCGATGTAGACTTCAACGACTTTCCCTAGATGTATTTTGAACAAAGCAGTCATCAACCGTTGATATGTGGCACCCGCATTTTTGAGTCCAAAGGGCATGACTTTCTAGCAATAAAGACCTCTTTCAATGATGAAAGTGGTATTTTCTTGATCTTCTACCAAAAGTGGAATTTGATTGTACCACGAAGCAGCATCCATCATAGATAGAAGGTTATGGCCGGCTGTAGAATCGAGTATCTGATAAATATTAGGAAGAGAGAAACTGTCCTTTGGAGTACATTTGTTCAGATCGGTTAAATCTACTCAAACTCAGACTTTTCCGTTCATCTTTGGGACAACGACAATATTGGATATCCAGTCTGGATATTTGGCTTCCTGAATGAATCCCACTTTGATCAATTTTACAATCTCGGTGTTAACTTCATCTCGATGATGAAATGACAGTCGTCACTATTTCTGTTTGACCGTCGTGGCGTTGATGTTAATGGCTAATTTGTGGCATGCCTTGGCCGGATCGACCCCAAGCATTTCTTCGAAAGGTCACGCAAAAATGTCTCAATTTAGTTGCAAGAACTGAAAATGAGCATCTTTTTCATGCTGAACTAGCTTAGTACCAATGAAAGTACATCTGTTAGGTCTATCAATATTAATATATTCGGTAGGTTCCTCCGTTGAAGGTTGATCGTTGAGGTTATCAGCTTCCTGTAATTGTTATGCAGTAAATTTGTCTGAAGTATCGAGGATAGTTGAGACGATATTTTCACAATCTCGAGAAAGCTTTTGACAACCCCTGATCTCATTGATACCATTGTTGTGTTTGAATCGGAGTGCCTGATGATAGGTAGAAGCGATTACTTCCATGTTGTGAATCCAAAAGCGGCCCATAATTCTGATATAATGGGATTTGGCGTTGATGATATAGAAAATGACGTCAATGGTGGATGGTCCTACGGTAATAGGTAAGATGATCTTGCCTACTTGTTCTTCTCTGGAACCATTGAACCCACTGATATCGATGTCGCTCTGAATAACTTGGCCGGCCAAACCCATTTGGTCAATAGTGCTCTGAAAAAGAATCTTAATACCGGTTTTAGTATTGATCATCATCGTGTGTGTGACAAACTTCTTCATTTTGAGCATTATTACTAACGCATCATGATGTGGAAATTTAACATGGCTAGTATCGCAATCTTTAAAGGAAATCCTGAGCCAGCGATTGCTCGACTCAAGAAGAAGCTTGGCTTATTTGTCTTGAGGAGTGAGATCGCAGCATTCCGATAGTCTCCTACGCTTGATCTATTGGAATTGGTGATCTGATTGATTTTGATCATGTTGTTGTGGTGCATATGGTAAAGATGTTTCTCCTCAGCTTGATCATTGACCTGAATAACTTCAAGTTGCTTCTTATAGCTGCCATCTTTGTATGATTCTAGGTCGACAATATATTCGAACATCGGTCCCTCTTTAAAAATGTACTCGAGCAACCTCTGTAAAGCATAACAATTGTCAATAGAATGATGGTTTACCTTGTGATGCAGGCAATATAGTCAGTTATCGATTGGTTTCAGTGGTTGAGAGACACGGTAGATCTTATCCTTCAAAAGCAGTGGAAAAATTATGGTGATTCGGACGTTCATCTTTAGAAGGATGGGTTTGTTCGGCGGATCACCTTTCTGAGGGTAGCCAGTGTTGCCCTTGGTGCACTTCTGATCTCCATGTTCCTCCTTTGGTTCAGTGGTTCGATCTATAGATGGACCTTTGGTGGAAAGTACGGATTTAGTAGATTTTTGTTACTCAGACATCATCCTCTCTAAGTCGACGTAACTGTTGACCTTGGTGATCATATCCTCCAAGGTCACAGGTTTGTTGAGGAAGAGGTGTTTTTTGGCCTTGCAGTCGAGCTGGAACGCGTTGGTGAAAGCAGTAACAACTGCTTTCTGATCGAGGTTATCCACTTTACGCGCGAGCTCTAAAATTTTCTTCACAAAATCCTTGAGCTTCTCTCTGTGTGACTATTTAAGACTGATAAGAGAATATAAATTCTCCTCTTTATCACTGTTGTGAGCATATGTCTTGATGAACTATTTTTGCAGCTGGTCGAATGTATATATGGAGTCCTCAGGGAGAGAGTGGAACCATCGGAGTGGTTCCTCCTATAGACTTGTGGCGAACAGATGGCAGAGGATATGGTTGAGATTGGAGTATAACCCCAATGAATCACGGTACTGCTGAATGTACTCCTTCGGGTCAGTACCTTTGTATTTATGAATTTTTGGAGTATGGAAACTTTTTGGTATCTCCATATCGAATATCTCTTTGGTAATCAGACTTCCTTGTAATTTTGTAATGTCACCGGTAGTACCCAGAACTTGTGATTCGATCAACTCCTTAATTCGTTGGTCCATATGCTCTTTCGTGACGTAATGACGTGTTGGTTGAATTGCTGGACGAGCAGGTTGTGGATGATGAATGCCCATACCTTCACTCAGGCGATCTCATACTAAAACTTGATGTTGAGGTCATTATTCTTCCTCATAACGGACGGAAATTCGGTGACCTCGACTGACTTCGGACTGAACCTCACCCCCCAAATGTATGGAGGGCTGTGGTTAGTATTGTAGATTCCTGGAAATATCTTTACTAGCGACTCCTCGAGATCCTAATCTTTCCCTTACAAAAACACGGGAGGTCTCTGGCAACTGATTGTGACCTTTAGCTGGAGGAGCCTGCTGAGTATTTTGCAGAGCCTTTAGGGCAGTCTGCATTGTTGTCATCTGGTCTTTATATTGTTTGAGCACTGTCAAACGAGCTTGTCGTTCTATGTCGAGCTCTTTCTCATGGAGCTCTCAATCCTTTGTTAACTAAAGTTTGAGCTCAAAGCATTTATCTGTTTTGGCATTGAGATTTGCTCGTAACTCTATAAGTTACCCCAGCTCCATTGAAATATCTAGTTGGGTCCTTGGAGCCAGTCATTTGGAAGTAACCATGATTGAAAGTTGTAGCGAAAGAATACCTTGGGATATCGTGGAAATACAATCTTTCTCACAGACGGCGCCAAATGTAATTGCCAAATTCTGTAAGCTCGAAATGGCTTGGATTTCGCTATCATTCCAATAAACCTGCAGCAATATTCTAATATAAAGTAAGGAATGACACAGATGTTTTTAGCATTGAAAACCTTTAAATAGGTAAAAAACCAGAACATCGAGTGGAGGATTTTTGTAAAAGTATATTTATTGCTTGAGGTGGATATCTTATTGCAAGTTATCTCTAGATATAGAAATGCTTGAACTTTGTAACTAAGAAGTATGAATGTTGCTGAAAATCAAGAATAAGTAGTCTCTTGATGATCTATTATGTAATTTTTCTTGTCCTTGTCTATTCTGGAAATTTTCCTTTATATAGGCCTTATCTGCAGCTCTTCATCATGTTGGAGTACGTTTTCCAAATAATGTGGTTAGTGGCAGTTAACTGAGTAACTAACAAATTCATAAGAGACAGGTGTATTTGACTGGATAAGGCTTTCCGGTTTAAGTTCGGCCTACGTTCTTAACCAATTCGTGGGGTAGGTTGGACTATTGACTAGGGAAGTTATGTTAAAAATGCGTGAGTCTGAAATTGAGGTAATTCGAACTGGCGACAGCTCGACTTTAGGTGAGATCGAGGGATAGGTCCCTACAGGTGTCAAGGTGTTTATTCAATTTTTGATCAATGAAAAATAACTGTGGGTCGAAAGTCAAACTGTAATCACGACCGAGATGTACAGATCTATAGAAAGGAGTCATGTCATGCTTTCAATAGAATTCATGCAATTTCCTAATTCCATAACTCGAAATTAGATCTTTACAACAAATGTACATGTGACAGAAATTAAAGTAATACAAAAAATGACAGAGGTGATTTAGCGTGGAAAACTTTTGAATAGGTAAAAAACCACGAATTCAAGTTGAGGGTTTAGTAACTGTAACTTTTATTCTTGAGGCTGATATCTTATTTCAAGTGATCTCTCAAACTAGAAATTCTTGATCTTACATTAAGAAGTTTTGTGGTATTTTGAATCAAGAAATTCTTTTGTTAAAGTCTAGAAAATCTGGTTTTTCTGGTTCTTATCTCCTCTTAAAATATTTCTTTATATAGACCTTACCCACAACTCGTTATCGTGTAGAAGCATGTTCTCCGAATAATGAGGTAAGTGGTGGTTGAATGAGTAACTATTTAGTTCGTGGGGGACAAGTATTTTTTGCTTGTTCATGTTTTGATGTAGTACTCGAACCATGTTCTTTATTAGTTCATGGTCTGGGTGACAATGCTGATTGTGCATATCACGTGTGAAATGTGTGAGTTTGATTTAAGGTAGTTTAAATTTAGACTAGGTCGAGGGATAGTTCTCTACAATCGCCCCCTCACAACTGAAGACACGAGTAGCTTTGGTTGAGAAAGAATCTGAAGACTGTTGGTGTTGGAAGTTGAAAAGATTTGATGATTGATGGGTACTTTGAATGGTTGGGTACTCTGTATTTATTCATTGAAGACTGTATCTGCATTTATAAGGCTGGAAAAGATTGATGTACTTGACGTTTGGGGTTCCCAGATTGGTTTTACTTTGAATGATGACTGCTTTGGAAACGTACCTGCATATTAAATATTAGTTTGATATAAATAGTACCTATACTGGAGCTTCTGTCAAAGTACTATGTTGTGGTAATATTCTTTGTGTAATCTGATTGATAATGGTGAAGACCTGGCGATTGGTCTATAAAGAGAGTGTGTCTGCTGAAATGCAGAGGTTGAAGGTGCGGTACTTTAGGGACCAAACGTTGGAGATGCCCACACCTATGACCGTACCATCAACTTACCATGGGATGTCGGAAGATGAAGCGGCTAAAATTGAAAATGACTTTTACCACATGTGGAGATTTCATTACGTAGTTCTGTCTGAGGAGCAGCATCGGAGGTGCCTTCGTATCTTGGCGGAGGACAAGGTTAAGGAGACAAATGTAGGGGTTGGCGTACATGCGAGGCATTATTGCCAGTATCCTGCGAGGGACTGGGTTCTAAGGTAGGACTCCCTTTAATCTCTACCAACTCTTAGTTGGTGGGGGTTATGGAGGGGGAGACGATGGTGGTGGAGGAGGAAGACGGAGATTGAAAGTCTTTCTTCTGCACAATCATCTTCTCTGGTCGTGAAGAAGGTTATCGCGTTGAGGGTTGGTTCAAGCACTGACACTTTTGCTTCCTCAGTTTCTTGTGGAAGTAAATGATGTGAAGGAGGGATCAAGCTCAGTGATTTCCAGTTCCTACTTTACTTTAGAAGATTCTCTAATTCAATACAGTGTTAAAAACTGATATGTAACCTGCAAGACGATCTTTAATAATATCGGGAAGACTTGTTATCTGTAAAGTATTATATAATTGATATTCGAGCTAATGAAAAAGATTATTTGTGAAAATTGTGTTAATATAACTAATTAGCTATTTTTTTGTTAAATTGAGCTGAAAGAAATATATTGATGTTGAAGAGTAAAAAAAATGTAATTTTTAGAAGGCGAACTAAAAAATGGAAATTGATTAGTCAAACTATTAAAAATAAACGTGAAGGCAAAAATATTGATAAATTTAAAATTGTGTATCGAACTGGTTAGATCGTAAGACTCGTGCTAGAAGATAAGTCCTTATAGAGACTAGAGTGTACAGGAATTGAAATATCGAGGTAAGAATGTATGTTAGAAACGTTTTACTGGGAGGGGGGAGATGGTGAACGTTAGTTCAAGACGGGGATGGATGGATTATGATGATGTTGATTTGGAAAGATAAGTTCAAATAACTCTGCTGCACGATCTTAGGGTTTCCAGTTATGGAAAAATAGAATATATTATATGTGAAATATGGGTGATTTGAAATTATTTTGAAGAGGTGTATAAATATAATGGAAATGTGATGTACAGAGGAGGAAGAAATGACAAAATGGTGAGGACTCGTTCTGAAAGAGCTCGTCATGCTGCATAGTGACGACTAGCGATAAATATTGCAGAAGTGAGGGAAAAGATCTTTGGGTATTTAGATTATGATTCTGACTTGCCTGAATTTGAATTCTAGTTCGAATGCTTGGATTCGAGGGCGAGGGAACTTGAGATTGGGCGTCATTTTTACTCGGAGATATTCTGTGAAGTGATTTTACAGCCCACATATCGAAAAATGGTTGTGAGGCAAATTATTATGAAAGAAATTACTGATGAAGATGTGAAGATTGTTGGGGGCAAACTAATCAGGTGTGGCTCTCCAGGGCATGTGGGATGCTTTATGTGTTATTATATTTGAGGGTGCGAACTAAATTAGGTCGAATAACTATAATTAGAATAGAGGTAGAATGTTTCTCCTGTTTTACTGCAAATGTGGTTGGGAACTGTTGTGAATAAAATATTTGAATTTAAAATGTTGTTATATTGAAAATGACGTTAGTATTTTTATAAGTAGGACAACAGAAATCAAAAAAACATATGAGCTCTAATTTTTCTATCTTTTGAGTAAGGGTAGAAAAGTTTGATTGCGTGTGAGTATAAAGTTATCATGAGTATGGGAGGGTCTGAGAGAAATTTTGTTGGGTGAGATAAAAATATATTAAAATATAAAAGGTGGGGTAATGATAGGAAGGTGATTTCACCGAAAAGGTATGAAACATCTGACATTAATTGTGGAAGGGACACCTCGGTTCTAAAACCGATGATGGCTTGTTCGAGTCCCAATAACTGCCAGCAGTTTAAGAAAGAAATTATAAATAATAGTTCTTTCTCATTCAAACGTTTATCAAGTTCTAAAAAACAAAAGAGCAGCGTAAGAGAAAAGATAACACTTGTAGAGAATCGCGTGAGAGAATGAACGAAGGTGATCATTGTATAAGGGACGAGAAGTCCGTGGAAGTAGAATCTAGACGTTGGTTGTATTGTGTCGTGGTGAAAAAAGGATTGGGTGCTACATCTGATTCATACTCAGACGTTGAAGGTTAGTGATTGAGTTTTTAATGTGTGTTAAGTTTTGAAATTATGCGTTGGTTTTCAAAATTTAGAAAATTATGCTATTTATAGTAAATGTTTGAAAAGATTATTTGATATGTATGTATGAAGATATGGTTTTCATATGTATAATAGAGATATAGTATATGCATGTATGGATGTATACAAACAAAAGATAATGATTGAGTGAATTGGCAGAATACCTAGACCTGTATGTAGGTTGGGGCATGAGGAGAATCTGTTTTAGAAATAAATCCTCATCCTTTAGCCTACATCTGTAATAGAGGTTTTACCTGAGGTGGGGACATCAACTTCTGGTTGTACGGGTGTGTCCGAGAATGTAGGATCTGTAAATATAGACTCTAAGGGGGAGGATGAATTGTAATTTCCAAATTTCCCTGGTAGTTTGTGCTTTTATCCTCCGAACTCTTATGTATTCAAAAAGTTATGTAAATCCAAAGTTATTGTAGGTAGAAAATGGGGTAATGTTGTAAAACATGTCGGGAGGTTGTTTAGGGGATATATTGTGGAGAGTGGGGAAAAATATTTTTTTTTTTTGCCTGACTTAGAATAGGAGAGAAAGAAAAGGAAGGTAAAAGAATCGATATCTCTAGAGTAGTTTGATGAGAACGTTCAAAATGATTTGTACAAGGGGTTTCTGTGCTATCTGTCCCAATTAGAAGATGGGCTAAGATTGCCTTTGAGCAACCTTGCTAAAGGTATACTAAATACCATAGGTGTAATGGCCAAATTCCGTAAGCTCGAAAAGGTTAGGAATTTGCTATCACACCAATGAACCTGTAATAATACTCTAATGGAAAGTAAGAAATGGAAACATGTATTTTTAGCGTAGAAAATCTCTTAATAGGTAAAAACCACGACCTCGTATGAAGGATTTTTGTGAAAGTATCTTTATTGTTTGAGGCAGATATCTTTGTTACAAGTGATTTATAAATATATAAATGCTTTGAATCTCGCAAATAAGAAGTTTGTGTAATTTTTTTGGTCCCTGTCTCTTATGGAACTTTTTTTTGTATAGGCTTTCCCCACAGCTTTTCATCGTACTAGAGGACATTTTTCGAATAATGTGGTTAGTGGCGATTGACTGAATAACTGACGAGCTTGTGAGAGATAGGTGTCTTTGACTGGGTAATGTTTTATAGGTTTAGCTCGGTCCACTTTCTTGAGTAGTTCGTAGGGCTGGCTGGAATATTGATTAGAGTGTTACAAATGTGTGAGCCTGAGATAGAGATAATTTAACCTGGGTGAGCTCAATTTTGAATGAGATTGAGGGATAAGTCCCTACAATCGCCCCCTCGCAACCGAAGTCATGAGTGGTTTTGGTTAAGAAAAAATGTGTGAAAACTTTAACATTTGAAACAGAGTAATGATGGCGTTTGACTGGATGGAAGTTATGCGATATTGGGAAGTGATGGATAGTAAATGATGATGTAGATGCGGATGTATGTGACGGTCGCTATTTAATACTCACGTCTATAATAAATGATGACACTTGAGAAAACGTACCTGCACAATAAATGTAGGGTTTTATAAATAGTACCTGTAGCAAATTTTTGAAACAGTGCCTGCGTGCGTAACTTATTCTGAAACTTGAACATTTTTTAAAATGGTGAAGACTCGGAGGATAGTCCTTGAAGAGAGGATAGTGACTGAAACGCAGAGGTTAAAGTTGAAATACTTTGGTGACCAATCCTTGGAGATGTCGATACCCGCTCCTATTCATCCGATTTATCAAGGTATGTCGAAAGAGGAAGCGGTTGAAGCTGTGGAGGAATTTTACTATAAGTGGAGGTTTCATGTCGCCGTCTTGACAGGCAAGGACCGGTGGGCCTGTCTCCGTACTCTTGCAAATTACAGGGTTAGGGCTGCATATGTAGGGATAGGTGTATCTGCAGGGCAGATATGCTGATTTCTTGTGTCACCATGGATTCTAAGGTTGGGCCCTCTTAATCTTTACCAACTCTTCGGAGGTGGCGGTTTTAGAGGAGAGGGTGATGGTAGTGGAAGAGGGAGACAACTAGTGGGAGTCTGTTTCTGTATTTCCATCACGTTTTGGCGCTCAGAAGACTCTTAGTTCGAGAGTTTTATTCTAGCACTGAGTTTACTGCTTGTATAGTTTCCATTTAAACTTCGACTAGACTTCAACCAAACTTATGCGAGGGAATCTCTTTGTTGGCTCCAATGCCCACTTTGCATTTGGGTGAAAGATCACTAAAGCAAGAAGAACTAGAGAAGTTGATGCCTCTGCGTGCCTGAATGACCTGTGACTTTGAACAAATAGGGAAATACTTATTATCTGAAAAGTACCTAGAGTTTGGTGCTGGACCTATAACATTTTTGTTTTATTCCTGAGATCGATGTACTGAAAAACTTGTTATCTGTAAATCGTATGTAATGTTTTCGACATGAATAAAATTTGTCATTTAATAATCTGTATATAGAAAAAAAAATTCATAATCGAACTGAATTGTGCAAGGTGTGAAAAATGAATAAAAGTTTATAAGAAATGAGAACAT
Source organism: Kingdonia uniflora (assembly GCA_014058105.1). Taxonomy (NCBI): domain Eukaryota; kingdom Viridiplantae; phylum Streptophyta; class Magnoliopsida; order Ranunculales; family Circaeasteraceae; genus Kingdonia; species Kingdonia uniflora. The sequence goes on along the minus strand of JACGCM010000440.1, from coordinate 143,782 downwards.
TATTGTTGTGATGCTCAAACTGATATGAGTACGTACTGACAATGTCGTTGTAATGTAAGTATGATTTGTGTTTTAAACAAGTGAGGGAGAAAAATTATAGGAAATATGTAATGGTGGAAATTCAAGCTTCTAACGGTCGATAGAGGTTCAATTTTGGTAACATGAGGTCGAGTATGATAAATCATGTAAGTATTGGTGAGGGGATAAGTTCAAATAATTTATTCCGTTACGAGATACAAGGTAAAAATCACGTTTTTGAGGGAAAGTATTGTGAGAAACGTATAAATACGGGTAAGATGATCTGTAAAAAATATATTGAGTAAGGAATTGGATGGTACGGACTCGATCTCAGGGGATTCGTCATGCCGCGGAAGGACGATTGGCCATAAAAATTGCTAAAGTACGGGAAAGGATTTTTGGTTCGTTTGGCTATGATGCTGAGCTACCCGTGAGGAAATGTCAGCTTGAAGGATTAGATGTAAGGAGCAGAGAACTGAAGTATGCTCGTTATTTCTATGAGGTGTGCTTTCATGAATTGGTTAGGGATGCGATAGAACGAAAAAGGTTGGTTGGTTTGATTGCTGAAGTTGAGATCGAATTCGAAGATTTGAGAACTGATGAATAATGTGATTGGATGACATCGTCCAGTTTTACTAGGGCTGCGATAGATGTTGCATAAAGCTTTGATTATGAATAATACATTTTTGTTGAATGTAACAAAAACTATCTAAGTCAATCGGATCCTCTATAGGTGCAAATCTATTTTGAGACTGTTTTAGCAAATAATTTGAATAATTTTGAAAATTTGCATAGTTTAGAAAACGACGTCAATTACTATAAGTATGATAAACAAAGACAGGGAAACAAAAAGTTGAAAATCTAGAATCTTCTGGTTTGGCTTTGTATGTAAGGAGGTAAAAATCTGATATCGTATAGAGTGAGTCATCATGAGTATGGGAAGGTCAGGAAAAGATATAGAAATAGGAGAGAAAAATATGCTAAAAAATGAGGGGAGTTGTAATGATAGAAATGTAGTTTTATTGAAAAGGTACAAGACGTCTGACATCGAGAATGGAAATGATTCATCGGTTCCGAAATCGAGGACGGGTCGTGCGAGGCACAATAAATGCCAGCCGCTTGAGAGAGAAAAGATAAATAGTGCTTCTTCATCTCCAATCAAACATTTTTCAACTTTTAAAAATTTAGAGAGCACACAGAGAGAGAGAGACAAAAAATTAGGGGATTTGATAAGGAGTTATCCGAAGAGGATCAACTGTTAAAGAGGGTAAAAGTCACTGAATCTCATAGGTGGCTATACAACAGCATCGTGAGGGAAAGGCTTGGTGCTACTGCAGATTTTCATTCATATACTGAAGGTTAGTAGAGATATATGCAATATATGTTGCCGTATATACTGAATGTGTTAAAGATATATATATATATATATATATATAAGAATGATAGATACCTTAACCTGTATGTAGGTCGAGCGTGAGAGGCATTTTATAATCGAAAACGTGCCTGTAGAAATTGTTGTTGAGATGGGTAGTTCGTCTGTTAATGAGATATCGACCTCTGGTCGGACGAATGAGTCTAATAGTGAGGGGGAAGTAGGATTGGAATAATTCTCGGGTTTTCCTGGCCAATTGATATCTTATCCTCCTGGTTCTGATGCCTTTAAAAGGTTTTGTTAAGCTAAGGCGGCCGTAGGAGGGAAGTGGGGTAATTGTGTAGAATATATCTGTAGGCAGTTTTGGGGTTGTACGGTAGCGGTGGGGGAAGAGTACTTTTATCTGTTGGCTGATTTGGAAGTGGAAAAAAGAGATAGGGGTAGAGATAAATTGATCTCTTTAAAATACTTCGATGGGGATGTTCGGAGTGACCTCTCATAGGGTTTTTTGTGTTACCTATCTTAATTAGAGTATGGGTTGAGTCTTCCCCTCACTAATTTGGCGAAGGGGATTATGAATGCAATCGAGGCATATCCTGTTCAATTGAATGGGAATATGTGGGAGGTAATAACCGTGTGTGATCATCTAAATGAAAAATGGGAGAAGGGGGGAAAAGTGAGGAGGATAACCCCTGATGAAATTTTGCATTTTTATGGGGTGAAGAATTATAAGGCCAGTGAAGGGTCATATTTCTTTGCGAGCGCAACTCGGAGTCGCTTCTTCGATCTGAATTTCGCAGGTCGATCCTGGAATGACAACGTCATATGGGTGAAGGGTAATTGTCTTCAAAGAGATGACGAAGAACCTTTGGAACTTCGGTTTAGAACTATAAAACAAAGTAAGTATAGACATGCATAGATAGAATTATTGCTATATGTCACTGATAACTGTAGTTGATAATAAAAATGTTGTTCATTGTAGGTGTGAAGTCTAAAGTGGAGAGGAAAGAGTCTATATTGGATGAAGTTGCGGAGGAGGAGATTGAGCTTGAATTTATGTTGAAGGGACTCGGCCTGAGTAGAAAGAAGAGGATTGATAGCAGGTCGAAAAATGTCCAAAAAGCTCAGTCGACCAAGTCGATGGTGGGTGTTGACGAAGGGAAGAGGCAAGTGAGTGGTGGGGAGGTTCGAACCAACTTGTCCAAGACTTCTGGAATAGGAAGTTTGGCTCAACCAAATCCCGATACGTCGAGCAAAATAGCTCAAAAATATCTGAAAAAATGGATGTTAAAGGCTTTGTCGGCCTCTAGTACCACTGAAAGTGATGAGGTCGCAAAAGAAAAATGGAGGAGAGTCAAACCCTCGGGGGATTCAGGAGATAAGGCCATTGAGGGGCGATCTTCTGCGGTGGACGACCTCAAAGAGGTCAAGGAAAGGGCTAGGTTTGCGATTCTCCATTGAGAGGAAGACCTGAACAAGATGGTAAGTTTATATTATAGGAAAGAGTTGTTTAATGCACTTCGAGCTAATCGCTGAGATCAATTTAATTTTTTGCAGGTTGCTCGTCTTATTAAGGGGATTTGGCTCAACATTAAGGAAGAAAAATCTGAGCTGAAGAAGGCGAAGATCAAGCTGGAATAGGAACTAACTCGAGCGAGGACTGATGCTCTGAAGGAAGTTAGGCAGCTAAAGGCTTCTCATGCCGTGGCGATTGGTCAGTTACAGGTGAAGATGAGAGCCAATCTAGACGAGATGGTCGAGGAGCGTGACAGACTGGGGTGTCACATGATGCTGAAGGGCTATTCTGAGGAGGAGGTAGATGCCATTAAGGCAGACACCTATGTTGAGTAGGAAGATGTGGAGGAAGCAGAAGTGGTGGGGATCGTTGACGTTCTGGATAGTGTCTCTCGTCAGATGGTGCTCGGCAACCAAGGGGATGATGGCGAACTCCCAGAGGGTAATAGTGAGAAGGTAGGGTAGAAACGTGCATTTGTATAAATATTTGTAAATTGTTGAATTGTGTGTGGGGAAGAAACTTCTATAGGTTGACTTGTTTTATAAACCTCTTGAAGGCACTTAGAAAAATGAGTCTCATAGTAAAAGGTCTAGAGTCTAGGATTGCCAGGGAAAGAGAGATCTCTACAGCTTTGTTGTCTGCTCAAGCGGAGCAGCAGGTTAGAATGTAACAGGTCTTTTGACTTGCATATTATACCAATGTTAAGTTATCACGTAAGTAGGATATAAATGCAGATAACCTCAGTATAGTGCATGGTAAAAATCCAACACTATTTATATAAAGAAGCGTATCGAAAGTATGTACCTTTAACTCCGTAGTAGACCTCACGAAGCATTTATCTAATAACGCACTAAAGTAGTAAAGATGAAGAGTTAGATATCGTATAGAATCTTTAGAAATGAAGTATGTATATATTCAAAAGTTTTCCTGAATCGAACTGTACTAAAAATTGTTATATTCCCCAGGTCGAATTAGATTCATCTCGCTCTCGTAAGGACAACGTACTCAAGTGTAATCGGGAATTTGCAGAGAAGTTTGATAGGATAAGGGAGGCGAACGAGAATAGAGAAGATCAATATGTAAAGGCGCATTTTAAACTTGTGGAGGTAACCCAGGCCGCTTCCGACCTCACTCTTCAGACCGAAGAAAAAAATGTCGAAATAGGTAAGGGGCTAAAAGAGCTAGCGGAGGTAACAGAAGTCGCCGAGAAGCTTCAAAGTCAGGTTGACGCATTAACGGTTAAGGGTAAGCAGGCTGACATGGCTCAATGCCGTATTCAGGCGTTAGACAGATTGAAGGAACGATCTCGATCTAATCTCCAGAAGTGTAGGAACGGGCTGGAGTGAATGAGACAAAAAATTATTGAAAAAGACAATGAGCTGATGGTAGTTCGAGAAAATCTATCAACTTCGGAGGCTGCAGCTGAACACTTGCAAATAGCCCTACCCACCAAGGACATGGAGTTCCGAGAAATGCAACGAAATTGTAACGATTTAAATGGGAGGGTTGCCCGACTTAAGTCTGAGCTGGCGCCGGCTATCGCGCGTGCTAAGAAAGCGGAGGCTAGAAAAAATTCTGGGGGAGGTAGAACTGATGTTAAGGCTTCTCTAGTTCGAGGGGATGTAGTTAGTCTCTCAGGTCAAATTAGAGAGCTAGATAGTAATGTGTCTCGTATTAAGAGGCATGTTCAGAGAGGAAATGCAAACTTGAGGGAATGCCAGCAGAAGTTTGATGCTACTCTTATCAGGGAGAAAGTTTTAGAAGGGTAAATTAAAGCAAAGGAATCGCTGATGAAGAGGAAAGAGGAATTATGAAAAGATACTTCAGCCAGGGAAGAGTTAAACGTTGAAAGCGAGAAACTTCGTGCTCGTGTAGTAGACTTAGAAGCCATGAACCTAGCTGAATCTGCTAAGTACATAAAAAAGTTGGAAAAAATGTGATATATTATGTAAAGGTCGACGCGGAAATGATTGAACAGAAGGATGCGTATGCTAGGTTAGAGTCACGCCTCGAGAAGGTGAGAGAAAAATTTACAATAATGGTAATACCTGATGCGTCACGCTTAGACCTGCTAAAGGCGATTGTTGCATATTTTGTAAAAGAAGTAAAAAGACTTGAGTCAGAACGAGATATACCTTATTCAAAAGATTGTCAGATAAAGGATGTATTTGTGGAGTTGAAATAGATCGAGGGAACTGTCTGGGCGTCATGGAAACCTATTTGGGTCCTCGAACTGCTGAGTTGATAGAGACGGGTAGAGCTGCTGTAATCTGTGAACTGAAAGTTTGACCTCTTGATGAAGGGGGAAGCACTGCTGACACTCCATCAGTAGAAAAGAATTCCTTGTAATATGAATTTGACCTAAATAAATAAATTGTATTTGTTGCAGACACATTGAAATAGATCAAAGCTAGTATGACCTTTGCCTTATCTTGTGTTTGGTGGGGTCTTTAATATAAAATAATTTTTTACATTCGTTCAGAAATGGGTTGAGTTAAGCCAATTTGAAACTTGATTTAAACTATAGAAATGTCGCAAACATATTGAAAGAGATGAAGGCTAGTATTACCTTTGTCTTGTCTTATGCCTGGTAGAGTCTTTGATATGAAATAAGTTTCTACACTTGCTACAATCGCAGAGATTTAGTAGAGTCAGCCAAACCAAGTGATATCCTTGATCCAACTGTTTAAATGACTCGAACAAGTTGAAGTAGGTGAAGGCTAGTATCACCTTCGACCTATCTTTTGATTGGCAGAGTCTTTGATATGAAACAAGTTGCTACACTTGCTATAATCACTGAGATTTAGTAGAGTTAGCCAAACCAAGTGATATCCTTGATCCATCAGTTATAAATGACCCAAACAAGTTGAAGTAGGTGAAGGCTAGTATCATCTTCAACCTATCTTTTGTTTGGTAGAGTCTTTGATATGAAACAAGTTGTTATACTTGCTGCAATCGCAGAGATTTAGTAGAGGAAGCCAAATCAAGTGATATCCTTGATCTAACTCGGATAAGATCGATTGTAAGATAGTATAATCTATGCTTTAATCTATAGAATGTGGTTAAATTTCGTGAGGAGAATGATATTGTAAAAAAACTTTTATTGATAAGTTTAAAATTTACATTGGATAGAGATGAGAATCTCACTTTTGAAATTGAAAAGACAAAAGCGAGAAATAGAAATGAAGTAGTAAGACGCTTAACGATAGTACCGTTTCAATCACCTAGTGTTCCAAGGATTTGAAATGGGGATTCCCTCTTCTGTCATGAGATAGTATAATTCGAGGCCTGAGAGACCTGTGATAATGAATTGACCCTCTCAATTGTCGGCTAATTTTCCAGCGTGAGGCTCTTTGCGATGTTGAGGAATTTCTCTGAGAGCGAGATCTTTGATTTGGAAAGTACAGCTCCTGACTTATTTATTATATGATATGGCAAGCATATGATGATATCGACCTAGGTTAGCGATGGTGCGTTCCCTAGTCTCATTTATCATATTGAGGTCGCAAGCCAATTCAAACTCATTTTCCTCGTCAGTCAGCTCGTGATCCCGAACTAGATGATGATATTCAAAAAGAATGATGGCCTCAGTGCCATAAGCAAGGAGGAATAGGGTACACCTAGTGGATTATCGAGGATTGGTTCGATATGCCCACATGACGTGAGGCAGTTTGCGAACCCAATTCTCTTTTTTCTGTGAATGAAACCGCTTTTTGAGTCCATCGACGATGGTTTTGTTGGTGATTTCGGCTTGGCCATTACCTTGTGGGCAGTACAAATTTGATGGTAAGTGAATGATATTGTGGTGGTTTATGAAGGTTACGACTTTATCTCCCACAAATTGGGGCCCGTTATCGATATAAATTATGTGGGGGAACCCAAACCAAGTGATTATGTGGTTCCAGATAAAAGAGATGACCTTTTCTTCTCTTGTTCGACATAGCAGAATTGCTTCTACCCATTTTGTAAATTAATCGATAGCTACGAGTAGGTGGTGGCGGTTACCTGGAGAGTTAGGGAATTCGTCGACGAGATCTAGGGCCTATCTTTTGAATGGTCAGAAAACCATGCTTGCATAGAGTTTAAGCGCAGGGGCGCGTATCATATGTCCATGTCTCTGGCAGGTATCGCATCTGCGGGAGTACTCTTCTGCTTGCTTGCGCATGCTGGGCCAGAATACTCCTTGAGTGATAACTATGTTTGCTAATGATCTACCTGCGGCATGAGAGCCAGAAGTTCCTTCATGTAATTCGCAGAGCAGTTCACCTACTTTTGATTTGGAGAGGCACTTGATGTAAGGCCCTGTGACGGAAAGGCGGTATATCATACCATTTTGAGTAATGCAACGCTTCGAGTTGTTGATCAGTTGTCGGCGTTCATTTGGATTTGTTGGGAATGGTCCGTTACGATTGTTGTCGACACCGAGGTAGGCTAAGAAAGGCTTTCACCAATCGTCATCTCCCCTTTCATCTCCCCCAGTGTTGATCGTGCATACAAAATACGATCAATGCTGGGGGTTGAAATGATTTCAATCTGTAGATATCGAGCTTCAGTATCCAAGACCCCAGCTAGATATGCCAAGGAATCGGCGTATCTATTTTTACCTCGAGAAAGATAATCGAGAGTCGCTTTCGTGAACTTACTCATCCTATCTGTAACTAGGGTTGCATATTCAATCATCTTTCCGTTCTTCTTGTATTGCTCTGAGTAGTGAATCTGCGTAAACTGAGAGTTTGGGGATATTGAGCTCAGGTGCGAGTTCGAGTCCGTGAATGAGAGCTTCATACTCGGTGACATTTTGAGGCCTCAAAATCCAAACGGATTGATTTCTCAATTCTGTCATTAGAAGGGGTAATCAAAATGATCCCGATTCCTGACCCTTCAGGTCCTGCTGATCCATCTGTAAAAAGCCTCCACCCTGAGGTTGTGATCCATTCAGCTCGTTCGTCGAATGGCTTGGGGGGGTGAATTATCTAATGTGCCTTTGGTAAGGTCTCGGTCGTGCTCCTCCCACTCGGGATCCTCCACTGGCAAATCTGCGAGAAAACCAGCAACGCCTTAACCTTTTTTAGAATGGCGTTGCTCAAACTTGATATCATGTTCTCCCAAACTGATTGACCACTATTACACTCTTCTGAATTTCTCTTTATTGGATAAAACTTCCCGAAGTGGGTAGTTCGTCATAACTTTGACAGAATGTGCTTGGAAGTAGTGCTTGAGTTTCTGGGAAGTGTAAATAAGGGTGAAAAGAAGTTTCTCAATTTTAGAGTACCGTGTTACTACGGGTATGAGGGTTTTGCTGATGAAGAAGACTGGTTTCTCGATTTTCCCTTCCAGGTGAATAAGAACCGAGCTGAGGGAAGTATCTTTGACTATTTTGTAGATTATTAGTTTCTCATTACCTAATGGGGTGCTCATTAATGGAGACCTCCCCAAATAGATTTTAAAATCCTAAAAAGCTATTTCACATTCTGGTATCCATGTGACTTCTGTAGTTAGCTGAACCTCTCCTCATTTGATACATCCGTGGAGTAACATAAATAGCCAACATCAATGGTCTGAAGATTTAGAGACGAAACGGTTGACAACGGCAATTTTGCCAGTGTGTTTCTGAACGTCTTTTGTTATTTTTGGAGAAGGCATGTTGAGGAGAGCCCAAATTTGATCCGGATCGGCCTCAATCCCTTTCTTGCTGATAAGGTAGCCTAGAAAGCAGCCAAAATGTGCCCCAAATTGACATTTATCAGGGTTGAGACGCATTCTGTAAGATTAAAGGATATTGAATATAGATTTGAGATCTAAGATGTGATCGTCTGACTGTAAGTTTTTGCACAAGAGATCATCGATGTAGACTTCAACGATTTTTCCTAAGTGTACTTTGAACATAGTAGTCATCAATCGTTGATATGTGGCACCTGCGTTCTTGAACCTGAAGGGCATGACTTTGTAGCAATAATGACTTCTTTCAGTAGTAAAAGTTGTATTTTCTTGATCTTCTTCCAAAAGTAGAATTTTATTATACCCTGAAGCAGCGCCCATCATAGATAGGAGATCATGGCCTACTGTGGAATTGAAGATATTATGAATGTTGGGAAGAGGGAAACTATCCTTTGGAGTATGTTTGTTCAGACCTGCGAAATCTACATAAACTCGAACCTTTTCGTTCTTCTTTGGGACAACGACAATGCTGGATATCCAGTCCAGATACTTGGCTTCTCGAATGAATCCCACTTTTATCAATTTCTCGATCTTGGTGATAACTTTATCTCGAAGACGAGGTGAAAGTCATCATTGTTTTTGTTTGACTATTGTTGCATTGATATTGATGGCTAACTTGTGACAAGCCATGGTCGGATTGACCCCGGGTATTTCTTCGAAAGACCATACAAAAACGTTTTGATTGAGTTGCAAGAACTGAATGAGAGCATCATTTTCATGTTGAGCCAGCTTAGTTCCGGTAAAAGTACCTCTGTTAGGTCCATCAAGGCTAATATATTTTGTGGGCTCCTCTGTAGGTGGTTGATCGTTGAGGTGATCAACTTTCTGTAATTACTATGCGGCCAATCTATCTGAAGTATCTAAGATGGCGGATACAGTATTTTTACAAGCTCGAGAGAGTTTCTGACTACCTCTGATCTCGTAAATACCGCTGTCGTGTTTGAATCGGAGTGCTTGATGATAGGCGGAAGCGATTGCTTCCATATTGTGTAACCACCAGCGGCCCATAATCCCGAGATAGCGAGATTTGACATTAATAACATGGAAAACAACGTCGATGGTGGCTGGTCATGTGGTAATAGATAAGATGATCTTGCCTACTCGTTCCTCCCTAGAGCCATTGAATCCACTAATCTCAGTATCGCTCTGAATAACTTGGTCGGCCAAACCCATCTGGTCGATTGCACTTTGAAAAAGAATTTTAATACCGCTTCCAGTATCGATCAACATTGTGTGCATGACAATTTTTTTCATTTTGAGCATTATGACTAATGCATCATGATGTGGAAACTTGATATGGCTAGTATCACAATCTTCAAATGAGATTTTGAGTCAGCGATTACTCGACTCGGGAAGAAGCTATACTTCTTTGTCTTGAGGTGCAAGATCACAGCAATCCGATAGCCTCATGCATTTTGATCTGTTGGAATTGCTGATCTGATTGATTTCAATCATGTTGCTGAGGTAGTAGTAGAGATGTTTTTCCACAACTCTATCTTTGGCCTGAATGACTTCGAGCTCCTTCTTATAATTGCCATCTTTGTATGACTTCAGGCCGACAATGTACTCGAGCATCCGTCCCTCCTTAAAAATATACTCGTGCAATCGTTGTAAAGCATAGCAATTGTCAGTAGTATGATGATTTACCTTATGATGTAGGCAGAATGGTCGATTATCGATGGGCTCTAGTGGTTGAGAGACGCAGTAGAGTGGATCCTTCAATAGTAGTAGAAAAATTGTGGAGATTCGGACGTTCAGTTTTGGGAGGATGGGTTTGTTATGTGGACCGCTTTTCCGAAGGTATCCAGTGTTCCCCTTGGTGCGTTTCTAATCTCCTTGTTCCTCCTTGGGTTCGCTGGTTCGATCTGTAGATGGGATTTTGGTGAAGAGGACTGATTTAGTAGACTTTTGTTGCTCAGACATCATCCTCTCCAAGTCGACGTAACCATTGACTTTGGTGATCATCTTCTCTAATGTCGCAAGTTTATTAAGAAAGAGGTATTCTTTGGCCTTGCAGTTGAGCCGGAGAGCATTGGTGAAAGCGGTAACAATTATTTTTTGGTCGAGGTTATCTACTTTTCTCGTGTGCTTTAAGAATTTCTTTGAGAAGTCTTCGAGCATTTCTCTATGCTACTGCTTAAGACCGATAAGAGAATACAAGTTTTCCTTTTTGTCTCTGTTATGAGCATGTCTTAATGAACTGCTTCTGTAGTTGATCAAATGTGTAGATGGATTCTTCAGGGAAAGAATGGTTCCTCCTGTGGACTTGTAGCGAACAGACGATAGAGAATGTGGCTGAGATTGGAGTACAACCCCAATGAATCACGGTACTATTGAATATGTTCGTTCGAGTCAATACCTTTGTATTTGCAAATTTTGGGAGTATGGAAACCTTTCGGTATCTCTATATCGAATAGTTCTTTGGCAATCAGACTTCCTTGTAACTTCGTAGTATCGCCGGTAGTACCCAAAACTTATGCCTTGATCGACTCCTTAATCCATTGGTCCATGTGTTTTTTTGTGACGAAATATCGCGCTAGTTGAATCGTTGGATGTGTTGGCTGGGGATGATGAGTTCCCGTACCTTCACTCAAGCAATCTCGTGCTAGAACTTGATGTAGATGTCACTGGTCATCCACCTGACGAATGGAAATTTAATGGCCTCGACTGACTTTTGATTGAACTTCCCCCCCCCCCCAAATGGATGGAGGGTTGTAGTCCGTACTATAGATTCCAGGAAATGGCTTTACTGACAACTTTCCAAGGTCCCAATCTTTCCCTTACTGAAATGCGGGAGATTTCTGGAAGCTGATCGTGACCTCTGGCTGGAGGAGCTTGTTGAGTATTTTGCAGAGCCTCGAGGGCAGCCTGTATTGTTGTTATCTGGTTTTCGTGCCATTTGAGTACTGTCAAACGAGCTTGTCGTTCTGTATCAAGTTTTTTTTTCCCGGAGCTCTCGATCATTTGTTAGCTTGAAGTTCGAGTTCAGCGCGTTTCTATCTCTCGGCGTGGAGATTTGCCAGCAACTCTGTGAGCCGTCCCTGATCCATAAAAAATTTGAGCTGAGTTCTTTCGGCCGGTCGTCTGGAAGAAACCATAATTGAAAGTTGTAGTGAAAGACAGCCTTAGGATATCGTGGAAATGCAATCTTTCCCATAGACGGCTCCAAATGTAATGACCAAATTCTGTAAGCCCGAAATGGTTAGGAATTCGCTATCACACCAATAAACCTGTAACAAATACTCTAATGGAAAGTAAGAAATAGAAACAAGTATTTCTGGTGTGGAAAACCTCTGAATAGGTAAAAACCACGACCTCGTATGGAGGATTTTTGTGAAAGTATATTTATTTCTTGAGGCGGATATCTTTATTATTGGCCAAATTCAGTAAGCTCGAAATGGTTAGGAATTTGCTATCACACCAATGAACCTGTAACAATACTCTAATAGAAAGTAAGAAATGGAAACAAGTATTTTTAGCGTGGAAAATCTCTGAATAGGTAAAAACCACGACCTCGTATGGATGATTTTTGTGAAAGTATATTTATTGTTTGAGGCGGATATCTTTATTACAAGTGATTTATAAATATAGAAATGCTTTGAATCTCGTAAATAAGAAATTTGTGCAATTTTTCTGGTCCCTGTCTCTTATGAAACTTTTTCTTTATATAGGCTTTCCCCACAGCTTTTCATCGTGCTAGAGCACATTTTCCGAATAATGTAGTTAGTGGCAGTTGACTGAATAACTAATGAGTTTGTGGGAGACAGGTATCTTTGACTGGGTAATGTTTTATGGGTTTAGCTCGGTCCACGTTCTTGAGCAGTTCGTGGGGCTGGCTGGAATGTTGATTGGAGTGTTACAAATGCGTGAGCCTGAGATGGAGATAATTCGACCTGGGTGAGCTCAATTTTGAATGAGATCGAGGGATAAGTCCCTACAATAGGTGCTTGTCCTGCCCAATTGAATGGAAACATGTAGGAGGTTATAAATGTTTGTAAGACTCTAAATAGATTGTGGGAGGTGAATGAGGTGGAGAGGAGAATAAATCCTTGGGATGTTTTGCAGTACTATGCCATGAAATATTATGCTGCAACTTGGGGTGCATATTTATGTTCGAGCTCATCTCGACCTCTTTTCTATGATATGAATTCAACAAGTTGTGTGTGGAATGAGAATGTGATATGGGTAAAAGGGGACTGTCTGCAGAGAATGGACGAGGAACCCATGAAACTTGTATATAGAACTTTGAAGAAAAGTAAGTAATAATGTATAATATCGAATTATTGTAGTATAAGGTAGTTATGCGGTTTAACAATTTGTTGTGTCATATTGGAGGTCCTCAGTTTAAGGCGACAAGAAAAGAATCACTGCTGGATACTGTAGCTCGGGAAGGTGTTGAGCTCGAGACAATTCTGAAAGAGCTCGGCATCAACAGAAACAAGAGAGTGAACAATAGATTAGAGAAAGTGTAAAAGTCTCAGGCCAAGAGACAGATGACAGGAGCGGAAGCAAGCAAGAAAAGAGGAGCGGACGGGAAGGTAAGTCTGGTGTTGCCTAGGGCTTCAAAAATGTCGTTATAGGATATTTTTATGGGGATAACTTCGAGCAAGTTAGCTCTAAAGTACCTCAAGAAGAAAACTTTAAAGGGTTGCTCGGCCTCCAGTACCATGGTTAGTGGTGAGGTCGAGGGGAGTATGAAAATGAGGAGGGTTGATCTTCCTACTCCTCTAATAGGGGCGAAAGTCGTGGAGAGCCGACCTGCTGAGGTAGACAAGATGTGGGTTATGGAGAACCTGTTAAGGTTGGCAGCTCGAAGAGGCACGGAGGAGCTAGCTACCTCTGCCCAGTCAGAGTTGAGCAGGATGGTAAGTTGATGACTGTGCTAAATTGACCTTTGTACTTGGTTTTTAGCTAAAAATGTGTTGTCCTGTTGTAGGCTGGTCACCTGTTGAAGGGAATCTGCCTCAGACTTGGGGAAAGAAGAACTGAGCTCGAGAATGGGAGAACCGAGCTCGAGAAGAAGGTAGCTCGACTGGAGTCTGATTTGGCTCTTGAGAGGGAACGTTTGGTTACTGCGAAGGCATCGCAGAAGCTGTTGATAAGCGAGCTCACTGAGGAGGCACAGAAGAATGTAGATGATGTTACAACTTATCATGATAGACTTGGGTGCTAACTCAACGTAGTGGGGTACACAGTTGCTGACCTCAAAGCCATTATGGCAGGTGCATACATTGAAAAGGATAAAGAGGAAGAGGAGGTCCCTACTGATGGAGGTGTGGTAACAGGGTTGGATTCGGTCTCTCCCAGAACTGACCTAGAGAATTGCGGGGAGAGAAGATAATGAGGAGGTAAAGTTAAGTTATTATAGTTTTTTTATGTGTTTTTTGTGTGGGGTGGAAACTGTATTTGTATTGAATATTATTTTATAGGATAAATTTGAATAATCTAAGGGATGTTTGTAAATATTGACTTGTAGGAACGTATAGACATGTGCCTCTGAAATGAAGAATTAGAGAAAGAGCTAGCTAAGGAGAAAAATGCCTCAGCGTCCCTGCTGACTTCGCAATCGGAGCTACAGGTTAGAAAAGAGCAAGAAATATTTGACTTGTATGCTGCATTACTTTAGAGCTACAAAGTAAAATTAGAAGATTAGCATAGATCACTAATGTGTTAGCAAATTAGATAATTAGAACATAGAAAATGTGTGCCTTGAAAATGGATTTAGATATTGTTGCCAACGAATTGAGACCATACTTTGACCTTAAGTTAAGAAGCAATCTCATAATAATAGCATGTTAGAAAATAGAAATTTGTTAGAAGTCTGTAAATTCATCTGTATTATGTTTGATTGCATTTGTGAAATTTTATTGAATCGAGCTTGATATATTATATCTGTGATATAGGTCAAATTAGAGATTGCGCGCTTGAGTGAACAACGGACGCTTTAATGCAATCATGAGTTTGTGGCAAAGTTTGATAACATTAGATAGTCATCTGAAGTTTAGGAGGATTGATATGTCAAACTACAGCTCCAGTTCGCTAAGGTGACATCGATAGTTGATGACCTGACCCAGAAGGTCAAAGGTAAAGATGCTGAGATAGAAAATGCGCGAAGGGAGCTTGCGGAGGCGTAGACTGAGATGTCAAAGTTAAAAGGCAGGGTAGATTTGCTGATGGGGAAAGGTAAAGAGGCGGATGTTGCTCAGTACCGTATCAAGTCGCTAAAAGTGGCAGAAAAAGAGTTACGGGACTTTGTGGTCAGTTTGAAGGGTCAAATGACCCGGAAAACAAACGAGGTTGAGCAGGTTCGAGCTTATTTGGTGAGTTCCAAAAGTGTTCTTGAGAAAATGAAGAGTAAAATGACTAGGAAAGACAACGAGCTTGAAAAAGTTCAAGCTGACCTGGCCCGTTCCGAAAGTGTGCCTGACCAATTGAGTGATGCCTTTCCTGCTAAAGAAATTGATTTTTGGACGGTTCAAAAACAGTGTGATGAATTGAATGAGCGGGTGGCCAAGTTGAAGGCAGATTTGGCTATAGCCAATTTGTGTGTCAGGAAGGCCGAGGATGGGAAGTGGTCGAAGAAGAGAAAAGATATTGCCGGGGTCTTTAGCGTTAAAGGGGACATGGCTGACTCATCAGTTGAAATTAAAGAGCTGGAGGCGGATGTAGCTCATGTTCAGGCCCACGTTCAGAGAGGAAATGAACGTTTAAGGGAGAGCCAACATAAATTAGATATTGTTCTTCGTAGAGAACTAGAGTTAGAGGGGGAGATTAAGAGGAAGTATGAGTTGTTGAAGAAGGCTCATGTTGGGGGACGTGATGGGGATGACTGGAAGTTGGCAGAAATTCGTGCTCAATTGGAGAACCTGAGGATGGTGAACAAGGCTGAGCTAAATAAAGCAGTAGAAACAATAACGCAGCATAATGTGGTGATGACGCGAGCAACAAAACGCATGGCGTGGAAAGACGATAGATACAAACACTTGAAAGAAAGTCGCCAGAGGTAACAAAAACGTGTTTTTAAGGTAGTTATGCTCGATTGAAATACGTCTATTCTAGAAATATCGCGCCCACAGGAGCTAATGGCTATTATTGCCTACTTTGTGAAGGAAGTAAAAAGGCTTGAGCTTGATAGGGATACCTTGCATGACTGTGTGTCATTCTGGGTATGTATTTGTAACGCTGATATTGCCACCTACTCCACTTGCTCAAACAGAAAAACATGAACTAGTTAAAGCTACCTGTCTCTCACAAACTTAACAGTTACTCAGTCAACTGCCACTAGCCACATTGTTCGGAGAACGTGCTTCAGCACGATGAAGAACTACGGAGAAGGCCTATTTAAAGAAATAGTTTCAAAAGATACAAGAACCAGAAAAATACACGAGAAATCACCAAGAAAACTACATTTTCAAAGATTCTAAAAAAACTTCAAACTTCTCATTCACAAGATTAAGCATTTCTAAGTCAAGAGATCACTTGTAATAAGATATCAGCCTCAAGCAATAAAAATTACTATTACAAAAACCCTCAACTCGAGGTCGTGGTGTTTTTACCTATTCAAAGGTTTTCCACGCTAAATCACCTGTGTCATTTCTTGCTTTTTATCAGATTTTTGTCACTGATACATTGGTGTAAGAGCTATTTCCAAGCCTCTTCGATCTTATAGAAATAGGCCATTACATTTGGCACCGTCTGTGGGAAAGATTGCATTTCTACGATATCCTAAGGCATACTTTTCTTCTACTACAAATTTTAATCATGGTCACTTCCAAATGATCAACAACCGGAATCCGGCTTGATCTTTCAGTTGAGCCGGAACAACTTACAGAGCTACGGGCGAATCTCAACACTAAAACAGAGAAACGCAATGAGCTCAAACATCAATTAAATCTTAACCGAGAGCTCTGTAAGAAGGAGCTCGACGCCGAACGATAAACTCATTTGACAGCGCTCAAACGACATGAGGACCAAATGACAACAATACAGACTGCCTTGCAGGCTCTACAAAACACTCACTAGGCTCCTCAAACAAGAGATCGCGATCAATTACCAGAAGCCTCCTGGGTCTCTGCACGGGAAGGGTTAAGACCTCTAGGTGCCACCAGTAAAGCTATTTCCAAGAATATTCAGCACGAACCTCAACCTTCCATTTATTTGGGAGGTAAAGTTCAGTCTGAGATCAGCTGGGGTAACCGATTATCTATGCGTCAGGAGGAAGAACAACAACCTCAACCTTGAGTTCCAGCATGATATCGTTTGAGTGAAGGTACCAATACTCACAATTCGTAACCTCCTCGTCTAGCTACTCAACAGACACGTCATTATGTCACACAAGATCATATGGATCAGTGTATTAAGGATTTGATCAAAGTACAAGTTCTGGGCACTATCGATGACCTTACCAAGTTACAAAGAAGTCCAATTTCCAAAGAAATATTCGGTATGGAAATACCGAAAGGTTTCCATACTCCGAAAAATTTGCAAATATAATGGTACCGACCCAAAGGAGCACATTCAACAATACCGTGATTTATTGGGGTTGCACTCCAATCTCAACCACATTATTTGTTGTCTATTCGCCACATGTCTGTAGAAAGAATCACTCTGATGGTTCCACTCTCTACCTGAAGACTCCATATATAAATTCGACTAGCTGCAGAAATAATTCATCAAGACATATGCTCACAACAGAGATAAAGAAGAAAATTAATATTCTCTTATCAGTCTCAAACAGTCACACAGAGAGAAGCTCGAGACCATTGCGAAAAAGTTTTTGGAGCTCGTGCGTAAAGTAGATAATGTCAATCATAAAACTGTTGTTACTGCTTTCATCAACACGCTCCAGCTCGACTGCAAATCCAAAGAACACCTCTTCCTCAACAAACTTGGGACCTTGGAAGATATGATCACCAAAGTCAATAATTACGTCGACCAGGAAAGGAAGATGTCCAAAAGGCATAAATCCACTAAATCTGTCCTTACCACGAAAGGCCCATCTACAGATTAAAGCACTGAACCAACGGAGGATCAGGGTGACCAAAAGTGCTCCAAGGGGAAAACTGGCAACCCTCAGAAAGGCGGTTCGCAAATAAAACCGGTCCTCCCAAAGATAAATGTTTGAATCTCCATAATTTTTCCAATCCTCTCAAAGGATAAGCTCTACCGTCTCTCTTAACCATTGAAACCAATATAGAACCGACCGTACTACATGCATCATAAGGTAAGCCATCATTCTACTGACAATTGCTATACTTTACAGAGGTTACTGGAATACATTTTCAAAGAGGGACGGATGTTTGAATATATTTTCGACTTGGAATCATACAAGGATGGCAGCTATAAGAAGCTGTTTGAAGTTGTCCAGGTCGAAGATCAAGCTGAGGAGAAGCATTTTTACCATATGTACCACAACAACATGATCAAAATCAATCAGATCACTGACTCGAACATATTCAAGGGTAAGAGGCTATCATAATGTTGCGATCTTACACCTCAAGACAAAAAAGCCAAACTTTTGCCTGGGTCGAGTAATCACCGGCTTGGGATCTCATTCAAAGATTGCGATACTAGCTATGTCAAATTTCCACATCATAATGCGTTAATCATAATGCTTAAGATAAAGAAATTTTCCATGCACACAATGATGATCGATACTGGCAGCGGTATTGAGATTCTCTTTCAGAGCACTATCGACCAAATGGGATTGGCCGATCAAGTTATTCAAAGCGACACCAATATCAGCGGATTCAATGGTTCTAAAGAAGAGCGAATAGGCAAGATATTCTTACCTATTACCATAGGCCAGCCACAATCGACGACATCTTCTATGTGATCAACGCCAAGTTTCATTATCTCGGTATTATGGGCCGCTGCTGGATTCATAACATGGAAGCAATCGCTTCCACCTATCATCAAGAACTCCGCTTCAAACATAACGATGGTATCTATGAGATCAGGGGTAGTCAAAAGTTTTCTCGAGCTTGCGAAAATACCGTCTCTGGTATTCTATATACCTCTGAAAGATATGCAGCATAATAATTACAAAAAGCTGAACACCCCGATGATCAGCCTTCCACGGAGGAGCCCACCGAATAAATCAACATTGATTGATCTAGCAAATGTACTTTTATCGGTACTAAGCTGGTTTAGCATGAAAAAATGCTCTCATTCAGTTCATGCGACTAAACCGAGACATTTTTGCGTAGTCTTTCGAAGAGATGCCTAGGGTCGATACGACCAAGGCATATCACAAATTGGCCATCAACATCAACGCTACGACGGTTAAACAGAAATTACGATGACTATTACCTCAACTTTGAGATGAAGTTAACATGGAGATCGTGAAATTGATCAAAGTGGGATTCATTCGAGAAGCCAAATATCCAGATTGGATATCCAACATCGTCGCTATCCCTAATAAGAATCGAAAAGTTTGAGTTTGTGTAGATTTTACAGATCTAAACAAACGTACTCTAAAATATAGTTTGCCTCTTTCCAACATTCATCAGATCCCTGATTCCATAGCGGGTCACGAACTTTTATCAATGATGGACGCTGCTTCCGGCTATAATCAAATTCCACTCTTGGAAGAAGATCAAGGAAAGACCACTTTCATCACTGAAAGAGGACTTTACTGCTACAAAGTCATGCCCTTCGAACTCAAAAACGAAGGCACAACTTATAAATAGTTGATAACTATTATGCTCAAAGCACATCTTAGGAAAGTCGTGGAAGTCAACATTGATGATCTCTTGTGCAAGAGCATACAATCCACCAACCACATTTTAGATCACAATACCATATTCTATATTTTTTTCTCTTACAGGATGCGTCTCAATCTCGAGAAGTGTCAGTTTGGAGTACATTCAGGTTGATTTCTTGGCCACCTCATCAGCAAGAAAGGGATTGAGGCCGATCCGAATCAGATTCGAGCTCTCCTCAACATGCCATCTCCAAAAATGATAAAAGACATTCAAAAACTTGTCGGCAAAATTGTCGTTATCAACCGATTCGCTTCAAAATCTTTAAACCGCTGTCGTTGGTTGTTTTTAATACTCTGCGGTTGTACCAAATGAGGAAAAGTTAGGCCAAATGCAGAGGTCCAATGGACATCACAAAACAATTTTTCAAGATCTCAAAACCTATTTGGGGAGGTCTCCTATAATGAGCACCCTGCAGGGGCCTATCCCTTGATCTCACCTAAAATCGAGTTGTCCCCAGCTCTAATTACTACCATATCAGGCTAACGCATCCTTTACATGACTTCTCAAGAAAAGTTAAGCCAAATGCAGAGGTCTAATGGACATCAGATTGCAAAACAACTTTTCAGGATCTCAAAACCTATTTGGGGATGTCTTCTATAATGAGCACCCTGCAGGGGCCTATCCCTCGATTTCACCTAAAATCGAGTTGTCCCCAGCTCGAATTACCTCCATATCAGGCTCACGCATCCTCCACATGACTTCTCAGTAAAATATTGCCACATACTCCACGAACTGTGGGAAAGAAATTCTTTCTACAGTATCCTAAGACATTCAATCACTCTACTACAACATTTCAATCAGGGTCACATCTAGGCGACCAACTCCTAGAGTCTAGCTCTATCTCTCAATTGAGTTGGAACAACTTTAAGAGCTTTGGGCGAATCTCAACACTGAAACAGAGAAGCATAACGAGCTCGAATAACAATTAACTCGCGACCGAGAGCTCCGTGAAAAAGAGTTTGACGCCGAATGACAAGCTCATCTGGCAGCGCTCAAACGGCACGAAGATCAAATGACAACCATGCAGACTTCCTTATAAGCTCTGTAAAATATTCAACAGGCTCCTCTACTACTTGATTGTGATCAGGTACCAAAAGCCTTTCGGATTTCTACGTGAGAAAGATTGGGGCCATAAGGAGCCACCAACAAGGCTATTTCCAGACCAATTCGGAATGAACCACAACCTTCCGTTCATTTGGGAGGGGAGATTCAATCTGAAATAAGCTGAGGTCACCGATGCTCCATCCGTCAAGAGAAAGAACAGAGACCTCCGCCTCGAGTTCCAGCACGAGATCGTTTGAGTGAATGTACAGGTGCTCATAATCTGCAACCTCCTCGTCAGGCTGCTCAACCGATCCGTCACTACATCACACAAGAGCACATGGACCAGCAGATTAAGGAGTTGATTGAAGCACAAGTTCTGGGGACAACCGATGACCTTACCAAGTTACAAGGAAGTCCGCTTATCAAAGAACTATTCGATATGGATATTCTGAAAGGTTTCCATACTCTAAAAATTGGCAAATGCAGGGTATCAATCCCAAGGAGTACATTCAACAGTACCGTAATTCATTGGGGTTGTACTCTAATCTCAACCACATTCTCTGCCGACTGTTCCCCAGAAGTCTGTAGGAGGAACCACTCCTATGGTTCCATTCTCTACCTGAAGACTCCATATGCACATTCGACTACCTACAGAAACAATTCATCAAGACATATTCTCACAACAGAGACAAAGAATAAAATATGTATTCTCTTATCAGTCTCAAACAATCCAACGGGGAGAAGCTCGAAGCATTTGTAAAGAAGTTCTTTGAACTTGTGCGCAAAGTGGACAATCTTGATCAGATGACCACTGTTACTGCTTTCACCAATGCACTCCAACTGGATTGCAAAGCAAAAGAGTACCTCTTCCTCAACAAACCTGTGACCTTGGAGGATATGATCAACAAGGTTAAAGGATAGGTCGACCTAGAAAGGATGATGTCTGAAAGAGATAAGTCTACTAAATCCATCATTACCATAAAAGGACCCTCTACAGATTGGAACACAGAACCTAAGGAGGACTAGGGTCACCAGAATCGCGCCAAGAGAAACACTGGCAACCCTCGGAAAGGCGGGGCCATAAGTTAAACCTGTCCTCCCAAAGATGAATTTTTGAATCTTCACAATTTTCCAATTCTCACAAAAGACAAGCTTTACCGCCTCTCCCAACCATTGGAACCAATCGAGAGCCGGCCGTACTACATGCACCATAAGGTAAAAAATAATTCTACTAACAATTGTTATGCTTTACAGAGGTTGCTGGAATTCATTTTCATGGAGGGACGGATGCTTGAATATATTATCGATCTGGAATCATACAAGGATGGTAGTTATAAGAAGAAGCTTGAAATTGTCCAGGTCGAAGATCAAGCTGAAAAGAAGCATCTTTACCATATGTGCCACAACAACATGATTGAGATCAATCAGATCACCAATTCTAACAAATTAAAACTCAAGTGATTGTCAGAATGCCGAGATTTTGTACCTCAAGATAAAGAAGCCAAACTTTTACTTGAGTTAAGCAATCGCCGACTAGGAATATCCTTCGAAGATTGCGATACAAACCATGTCAAATTTCTACATCATGATACGTTAGTCATAATCCTCAAGATGAAAAAGTTCATCATGCACACAATGATGATCGATACTGGTAGTGGTATTGAGATCCTCTTTCAGAGCACTATCGACCAAATGGGATTGGCCGATCAAGTTATTCATAGTGACACTGATATCAGCAGATTCAATAGTTCTAAAGAAGAACAAGTAGGGAAGATCACTTTACCTATTGCCGCTAGACCAGCCACCATCGACGTCATCTTCTATGTGATCAACGCCAAATCTCGTTATCTCGGGATTATGGGCCGTTGTTTAATTCATAATATGGAAGGGCTTCCACCTATCATCAAGCACTCTGCTTCAAACATGACAATGGTATTTATGAAATCAGGGGTAGTCAAAAGCTTTTACGAGCTTGCAAAAATATCGTCTCTGCAATTCATGATACCTCTGACAAATTTGCTACATAACAATTACAGCAAGTTGATTGCCAAGACGATCAGCCATCCACGGAGGAGGCCACCGAATAAAATCACATTGATGGACCAGGCAGAGGTACTTTCATTGGTACTAAGCTGGTTCAACACGGGAAAGATGTTCTCATTCAGTTCTTACGACTAAATAGAGACGTTTTTGCGTGGTCTTTCGAAGAAATGTCTGGGGTAGACCCGACCAAGGCATGTCACAAATTGGCAATCAATATCAATGCCACCGCAGTCAAACAGAAACAGTAACGCCTATCACCACGACTTCGAGATGAAGTTAACATGGAGATCGAGAAATTGACCAAAGTGGGATTCATTCGAGAAGTCAAGTATCCAGACAAGATATCCAACATCGTCGTTGTCCCAAAAAAGAATGGAAAAGTCCACGTGTGTGTAGATTTCACCTATCTCAATAAACATACTCCAAAAGACAGCTTTCCTCTTCCCAACATTCATTAGATCCTTAATTTTATAGTAAGTCATAAACTCCTATCAATGATGGATGCTACTTCAGGTTTCAATCGGATTCCACTCTTGGATGAAGATCAAGAAAAAACCATTTTCATCACTGAAAGAGGACTTTATTGCTACAAAGTCATGCCCTTCAGACTCAAGAACGCAGGTGCAACTTATCAACGATTGATGACTACTATGTTCAAAGCACATTTCGGGAAAGTCATGGAAGTCTACATTGACGATCTTCTGTGCAAGAGCTTATAGTCCATCAATTACATTTCAGATCTCAACGCAATATTCAACATACTTCAATCTTATATGATGCGTCTCAAACCTGATAAGTGTCAATACGGAGTACATTCAGGTCGATTTCTTGGCCACTTCATCAGCAAGAAAGGGATTGAGCCCGATCCAGATTAGATTCGGGCTCTCCTCGATATGCCATCTCCAAAAATAACAAAAGACGTTCATAAACTTACCGACAATATTGGCATAATCAACCGTTACATTTCAAAATCTTCAAACCGCTGTCGTTGGCTATTCCTATTACTCAGCAGTTATACCATACGAGGAAAAGTTCGACCAAATGCAGAGGTTCAATGGAAATCAGAATACAAGGCAGCTTTTCAAGATCTCAAAACCTATTTGGGGAAGTTTCTCATCATGAACACCCTAATAGATAATGAGGAACTGATTATCTACCTTATAGTTATAGATACTTCACTCAGCTCGGTTCTCATTTGACTTGAGGAGAAAATTGAAAAGCCAGTCTACTTCATCAGCAAAACCCTCACTCTAGCGGAAACGAGGTACTCTAAAATCGAAAAGCTTCTTTTCACTCTTGTTTATACTTCACAGAAGCTCAAATACTACTTCCAAGCTCATTCAGTCAAAGTTATGACGAACTACCACTTTCGGGAAGTTCTATCCAAGAAAGAAAATCAAGAAGAGTACAATAATAGTTAATCAGTTTGGGAGAACATAATATCAAGTTCGAACAACGTCATTTCAAAAAAGAGCAGGCCGTGGCCAATTTCCTCACATATTTTCCAGTGGAAGATCCCGAGTGGGAAGAATACAATCCTGATCTTTCAGATAAACCTACTGAGGATCCACCACCAAAATGATTTGACGAGCGAGCTGAATAAATTATAAGAAAGGGGTGGAGACTTCAAAGAAATGGATCAGCAGGACCCACAGGGTCAAGAATTGGAATCATACAGATTACCACTTCCAACGACAAAATTGAGATATCAATCCGCCTGGATTTTGAGGCCTCAAATAATGTCACCGAGTACGAAGCTCTTATTCACGGATACGACCTCGCCCTCGAGCTCGGTGTCTCTGAACTCTTCGTTTACACAAATTCACTACTCATCGTCCACCATTACTCTGAGCAATACAAGAAAATTGGCAAGTTAATCAAATATACAGTCCTCGCCGCAGATAGGATGAGCAAGTTTGCGCAAGCAACTCTCAATTATCTTCCTCGAGGTGAGAACAAACACGCCGATTCCTTGGCATATCTAACCGAGGCTTTAGGTACATAAGCTCGATATCTCAAGATCGAAGTGATTTCAACCCCCAGTATTGATCACATTTTTGTATGTACGATCAACACTGGGGACGATAAAGGGGTAACAACGATTGACGAAAGCCTTTCTTAGTTTATCTTGGTATCGATAACATATGTGAAGGACCACTTCTTACAGATCTGAAGGAACGCCGACAGCTGATAGACAACTTGAAGCGCTACACCAATCAAAATGGTACCTTGTACCGCCGATCAGTCACAGAGCCTTACCTTAAGTGCCTCACCAAATAAAAAGCTGACGAGATGCTCCACGATTTATATGAAGGGACTTGTGGCTCTCATGCCGCAGGTCGATCACTAGCGAATAGAGCCATAATACAAGGAGTATTTTGGCCAGGCATGCGCAAGCAAGCAAAAGAGTACTCACGCAAATGTGATGCATGTCGGCGACATGGATAGATGATATGCGTCCCTGCGTTTGAACTCCATGCAAGCAAGGTATTTTGGCCATTCAAAAGATGTACACCCGATCTGGTCGGTGAGTTTCCTAATTCTCCAGGTAACAGCCGCCACCGCCTCTTAGCTACTGCTTATTTTACAAAATGGGTAGAATCAATTTCACTTTATCAAACCAGAGAAGAAGAGGTCATCTCTTTTATTTGGGAACACATCATCACTCGGTTTGGGTACCCCCACCTAATTTGTATTGATAATGGGCCATAATTTGTTGGAGAAAATGTCGTAGCTTTCCTCAACCAACACAACATCATTCACTCACCATCTAACCCCAACTGCCCTCAAGGCAATGGCTAAGCCAAAATCACCAACAAAACCATTGTCAATGGACTAAAAAAAAGGCTACACTCTAAAAAAAATGGGAATTGGGTTTGGAAACTCCCTCATGTTTTATGGGCATATCGTACCACTCCACGATAGTCAACCGGCTGCACTCCATTCCTTCTTACCTATAGCACTGAGGCTGTCATACTTTCTGAATACCACCATCAAGTTAAAGATCACAAGCTAACTGACGAAGAAAATGAGATCGAATTGGCCTGCCACCTCAATTGGATCGATGAAACCAGGGAACGCGCCATCGTTAACCTAGGTCGATATTACCATATGCTAGCCAGTTCGTATAACAAATGAGTCAGAAAACATACTTTTCAAATTGATAATCTCGTCATCAGAGAAATATCTCAACACTGCAAAGAGCCTCATGCCGGGAAACTAACAGACAATTGGGAGGGTTTATTCCTTGTCACAGGTCTCTCAGGCCTAGGATCATATTACCTCATGACAGAAGAGGGTGCCCATATCTCGAGTCCTATGAATATTAGGCAACTGAAACGATATTATCATTAGGTTCCTCACTACTCCATTTCAATTTTTATTTTTTTTTCATTCCAGAAGTGAAATTTTTATCTCCATCCAATATAAATCCTTTTTCTGAAATCAATGAAACTTACAAGTTTTCTTCATACATCTCTCTACTTAGAAGACAATACATAGATTAAAGCATAGATAATACTAGCTTTCAATCGACATTCCACCAGTTAAATCAAGGATAACACTTGGTTTGGCTGACTCTACTCCATCTCCTGCGATCAAATTAAGGTAGCACTTGTTTTTAATCAACGGACTCTGTCAGACATAAGAAAAAGCAAATGTAATACTAGCTTTTATCTTTTTCCATATGTCTGCGACATTCCACTAGTTAAATCAAGGATAACACTTGGCTTGGCTGACTCTACTACATCTTCTACGATCTCGCTCTAAACATCCCCATCGAAGTACTCAAAAGAGATCGATTTACCTATACCCCTATCTCTCTTCTCCTTCCCCAAATCAGCCAGCAAATAAAAGTATTCCTCTCCCGTTGCTGCAGTACAACCCCTAAATTGCCTACCGGCGTACTCAATATAGTTCCCCTATATACGTCCTGTAGCAGCCTTGGCTTTACAAAACTTTCTAAATGCATCCGAGCGAGGAGGGTAGGATACCAATCTTCCGAGGAAATCTAGAAATTAATCGACGCCTATTTCTTCCTCACCTCCGGACGCTTCAATCACAGACTTAGTCGCCCTACCAAAGGTTGAGGCCACACTTATAGGGGAGTTCCTCATCTCAACTACAAGTAAGGAGTTTTATCCTACAAAACACTCCTCACGATCGACCTACACACAGGTCCAGGTATCTATTGTTATCTTCTATTTATATACGTTAACCATATTCAAATATCATTCATATCTCTTATAACAACTGATTTTCTTTGATTACTATAAATAGTAATTTATCACTTTACTAATAATACAAAATCAATTTTCAAAAGCACATACACATATTACAAATATCTACTAACCTTCTATATCAGAATGTGAATCTGAGGCAACGTCGTATCCTTCCCTCACCATGCTGCTGAACAACCACCTTCCCGACTCAGATTCAACAGCTCTCTTACACTTTTACTGATAATCCCTCTTGCTTGAGTCTATACTAGTTTTAGTACTGTTTTTGCCTCTCTTTTTTCTTCGTCACTCACTGTTCTTTTAGTTTTTAGATGTTGAAAAACGTTTGATTGACGAAGATGAAGCGATATTTAAATTTTCTCTCTCTAACTGTTGGCAATTTTTGAGCCTCACACAAGCCGTCCATGGTTTTGGAACCAAGACATCCCTTCCACTATCCATGTCAGACGTCTTGCACCTTTTAGGTACAAACGCTTTCCGATCATTGCCTTTCCCCTTATTTTTAAATCTATTTAAATCTTTTTTTTTAAGTCACCCTCTGACCTCGCCCCACTCATATTGATTCACTCTTTACACATAATCGAGTTTTCAGAACTTCTCACAAGGGACAAATTCAAAACCTCTCTATTTTTCTGTATGCGCTTCTTCTTCTACTCTTATAGAAACAATGATGTCATTTCCAAAGCTACCATAATAGAGTTTCAAATATTTTCAAATTCATATTTAGGCAACAGTAATAAACATTCACACAAATAAAGGATCTATTCAACAATTTCTTTCAAAATTTATTCAAACTCACCACAATCCTATTCTATCATCCCTATTTTACATCCATTCCATGAACCTCCATATAGATGCATAAAAAATAGCCTTGATCACCTAGGGAACAATATCAAACCAATTTAGCTACAACAATCCTCATATCCTCAAATTCGATCTCCACCTTAGCAATCAATCCAATCACCTCTTCTCGATCTGCAGGGCCCCTCACTAGTTCACAAAAACATATCTCATAGAAATAACGGGCATACTCAAGTTCCCTGCCTCCTGTATCTAATCCTTCGAGTTGACACTCTCTCACTGGTAACTCAACATCATAACCAAACAATCCAAAAATTATCTCCCGCACTTCAGCGATCTTTATGGCCAATCATCCTTTAGTGACATGATGTATTCTCTGAGATCAAGTCCACACCATCCTTATCTCTTCCCCATATTTAAACCTTATTCTACCCTTATTTATATATTTTTACTCACTTTCTCCTCAGAATGTGATATTGACATTTTATCTTATAACCGAAAACCCAGAATTTTGAGAAAATTTATCAGAACTTATCCCTTCCATCGAACTCAGTGCATTCTATAATTTTCCAGGTTGAGCTTATTCTTTCCAAATTTATTCTTCTATCGACCTCTATTAGATCAAATTTTTGCTCTACGAATTTCCAACTACTTTTCTCTCCCACATTTCTAGCACGCAGAACAAATCATACTTACATCACAACATAAATTTTCGCACATATTTATCTCAGTTCGAATGTTACAATAACAATACTTTTGGTACTCATATATTTCAATTCATTTCATACATTCTTCAGAGCATTTTAGCTCAATTTCTGAGAGCTATTCTATATCTACATCAACACAAGTAATTGGATGACAAATTTTATTCATGTTAAAAAAAAATTACACGTGTTTTTACAGATAACAAGTCTTTTAGTAATCGATCTCAGGTACTTTACATATACCTAATATGTCCAGCACCCAACTTCAGGTACTTTACAGATAATAAGCTTTTCAATGCTTTTACAAGTAACAGGCCATTCAGGCACTCCAACACATCAAATCCTTCAGTTCGTTCTGCTTCAGTGAATTTTTACCCTGATGCAAAACAGAAATTGGAAACAACAAAAAGCTTCCCTCACTTGAGTTTGGTCGAAGTATAGTCGAGCTTCAAACGGAAACAATGTGAGCAGAAGACTCAGTGCTAGTGCTAACTCTTTAAACTTAAGGTCTTCTTAGCGTAAGAGAGTAATGGAAATGCAGAAGCAGACTTTCATTGTTTGTCTCCCTCCTCCATTACCATCACCACCTCTTCTGAAACTACCACCTCCTCAGAGTTGGTAGAGATGAAGAGGGCCCGACCTTAGAAACCATTGTGACACAAAAGATTAACATAACTACACCGTAGTCATGCCTATCTTTGCATCTATCTCCTCGACCTTGTCCTCCACAGTAATGCAGAGACAAGCCCAATGTTGCTCTCCACTTAAGGCAACATGGTGAAATCTCCATCTATAATAAAAATCCTCCTATGATTTAGCCACTTCGCCTGCCGACATACCTCTATACGTCGGAGGGACAGGAGCCGGAATAGGATCCTCCAACGAGTGGTCCCTAAAAAATCTTAACTTCAACCTCTGTATTTCATAAGCGATTCGCTCCTCAAGGGCCATCCTAAAAGATTTCACCATCTTCAGAACTAGCAAAGGATTTTGAAATAGAGCACAACGTACTTTGTCACAAACCACGGTGCAGGTAACCTTTATATAACCTTATATTTATTATGCAGGTACGTTTTTGCAAGCGTCATCATTGAATAAGACGTAACTCTTCAAACCCTAACCCTCCATCAATTCCCATCAACATTCAATTCACATATACCCTCCTTTGGCATGCGCATTTTCCATGCAGTCAACAAACGTCATTACTTCTTTCAAAATTCAAATTTCAAACCTAAATACCCATATACCCAGATCCTTTCTCAGCCAAAGCCACTCATGACTTCGATTGCGAGGGGGCGATTATAGGGTCCTATCCCTCGATCTTATCTAAAATCGAGCTGTCTCTAGCTCGAATTACCTCTATATTAGGCTCATACATCTTCCACATAACTTCTTAGTCAAACATTGCCACATGCACCACGAACTGATGATAAACGTGGGTCGAGCTTAAACCAATAAACCTGAACAAGTTAAAACTACCTCTCTCTCACGAACTCAATAGTTACTCAGTCAACAGCCACTAACCACAGTATTCGGAAAACGTGCTCCAGCACGATGAAGAGCTGCGGAAGGGGACTATATCAAAGAAAGGCAGGGACCAGAGATAGAGATGAGAAATCACAAATAAGACTCTATCTTCTGAGATTCTCAAACACTCAAGATTTCTTATTCACAAGATCAAATATTTCTAAATCTAGAAATAACTTGTAATAAGATATCGTTAGCCTCAAGCAATAAAAGTCATTGTTACAAAACCCTCAACACTAGGTTGTAGTTTTTTTAACCTGTGCATAGGTTTTCTACGCTAAATAGCTGTGTCATTTCTTGTTTACTAGATTGTAGTCACAGTTACATTGGTGTAAGGACTAAATCCAGACCATGTTGAGCTCAGGGCTCACAGAATTAAGCCATTACACACCTCAATAGATAATGAAGAACTGATTATCTACCTAGCAGTCACAGATACTTCACTCAGCTCAGTTCTCATTCAACTTGAAGGGAGAATCGAGAAACCAGTCTACTTCATTAGTAAAACCCTCACTCCAACAGAATTGAGGTACTCTAAAATTGAGAAACTTCATCTCACTCTTGTTTATACTTCACAAAAACTCAAACACTACTTCTAAGCTCTTTTAGTCAAAGTCATGATGAACCACCCTCGTCGGGAAGTTCTGTCCAAAAAAGAAAAATTAAGGAAAGTGCAACAATGGTCATTCAGTTTAGGAAAACGTGATATCAAGTTTGAATAACGTCATTCCGAAAAGGGTAAGGCTGTTACCGATTTTTGTAGATTTTCCAGTGAAAGATCCCGAGTGGAAGGAACACGATCCTGACCTTACAGAGGAAGTTCCAACAGATTTACCCCCCAAAGCATTTGACGAGCAAGCTGAATGGATTACAAGGAAAGGGTAAAGACTTCTTACAGATAGATCAGCAGGACCCGCAGGGTCAGGAATTGGAATTATTCTGATTACCCCTTTCAACAATAGAATTGAGAAATCAATCCGCTTGGATTTTGAGGCCTCAAACAATGTCACCGAATACAAAGCTCTCATTCACGGACTCGACCTCGCTCTTGAGCTCGGCGTCCTAGAACTCTCAGTATACACAGATTCACTAGTCATCATCCACCATTACTCTGAGCAATATAAGAAAAATAGTAAGATGATCGAATACGCAGCCCTCTTTACAGATTGGATGAACAAGTTTGAGTAAGAAACTCTCGATTATCTTCCTCAAGGTAAAAATAGACATGCTGATTCCTTAACATATCTAGCCGAGGTCTTAGGAACAGAAGCTCGATATCTCCAGATCGAGGTAATTTCAACCCCCAACATTGATCGTAATTCTGTATGCAAGATCAACACTGGGGACGATAAAGGGGAAGATAACGATTGGAAAAAGCCTTTATTAGTTTATCTCGGTATCGATAACAAAGGCGAAGGGTTACTTCAAGCAGATCTGAAGGAGCACCGACAGCTGATCGACAACTCAAAGCACTACACAAATTAAAACGGTGTTTTATACCACCGTTCAGTCACGGGGACTTACCTCTAATGCCTCTCCAAACAGAAAGCAGACGAGATGCTCCACAAATTACATGAAGGGACTTGTGGATCACATGTTGTAGGTCAATCACTAGCAAGCAAAGGCATTACATAAGAGTACTCTTTCAAATGTCAATGACATAGACAAATGATACGCGCCCCTGCCCTCGAACTCTATGCAAGAAAGTTGTTTTGGCCATTCAAAAGATGGGCACTCAATCTTGTCGGGGAATTTCTTAATTATCCAGGTAACCGCCATCACCTACTCATAACTACTGATTATTTTACAAAATGGCTAGAAGCAGTTCTACTCTGTTGAACCAGAGAAAAAGAGGTCATCTCTTTTATGTGGGAACACATCATTACTCAGTTTGGGTGCCCCCACCTAATTAGTATTGATAATGGGCCCCAATTTCATAGAGAAAAAGTCATAACTTTCCTCAACCAACACAATATCATCCACTCACCATTCAATCCCTACTACCCTCAAGGCAATGGCCAAGCCAAAATCACCAACAAAACCATCGTGGATGGACTCAAGAAAATGCTTCACTCACAGAAAAAAAAAAAAGTAATTGGGTTCGAGAGCTTCCTCATGTCTTATGGGCATATCGTACCACTTCACGTCAATTAGCAGGCTACACTCTATTCATCCTTGCCTATTATACTGAAGCCGTCATTCCCTCAGAATACCATCATGTAGTCCGAGAACAAGAGCTAACTGACAAGGAAAATGAGTGTGAATTGGTCTGCAACCTCAATTGGATCAATAAAACCAGGGAATACGCCATCGCTAACCTAGGTCGATATCACCATATGCTGGCCAATTCGTATAACAGACGAGTCAGATGCCATACCTTCCAAATCAATAATCTCGTCCTTAGAGAAATACCTTAACACCGCAAAGAGCCTCATGCTGAGAAACTAGCAGACAATTGGGAGGGTCTATTCCTTATCACAAGTCTCTCAGGCTCGGGATCATATTACCTCATGACAGAAGAGGGAGTTCACATTTTAAATCCTTGGAATATTAGGTGACTAAAACGGTACTATAGTTAAGTCCCTCACTACTCCATTTTAATTTCTCGCTTTTTCCATTGCAAAAGTGAGATTTTCATCTCCATCCAATGTACATCATTTTCTATTCAATGAAACTTACAAGTTTTTCTCCCACATATCTCTCTACTTCGTAGACAATACAAAGATTAAAGCATAAATAATATTAGCTTTTAATCGACCTCTATACAAGTTAAATCAAGGATAACACTTGGTTTGGCTGACTTTACTAAATCTCTACGATTAAAATAAAGGTAATACTAGTTTTCAATCAAAGACTCTACCAGACATAAGATAAAGCAAAGGTAAAACTAGCTTTCATCTACCTCAATATGGCTACGACATCATACCAGTTAAATCAAGGATAACACTTGGTTTGGCTGACTCTACTAAATCTCTACGATTAAAATGAAGGTTATACTAGTTTTTAATCAAAGGCTCTACCAGACAAAAGATAAAGCAAATGTAAAACTAGCTTTCATCTCTTAACATGTCTGCATCAGCTACTTTTTTTTTCAGGTAACATATACAACCTCTATAATGGAGTCTTTTCAATTATTGGGATGTCAGCTATGCTTTCTCCTGCAATAGGAGATTGATCAGCCATAAATTCCTGTGTTCGAGCAGTCATAACAATCCTGCCATGCTCTATCAATTCAGTAGATTGAGAGCCTAAATTCGTTTCCATGTATTGCATACGATTTCCTCGATCAATATCAGCTCGGCAAATACATCCTATATCTGACAAACTGCTGAACAAGGTATCTCTTTCCGCGATCGTCGCCCTCAACAAGTCTGAGTGTACTGTATGAGGTATAATTGCCTTAGAAAAGTTCGCTCTTACTCGATGAAGGTGATCTTCAAACCTCGTATACCATTCTTTTAGCCATACCATTACACTATCTGCTCAAGCTGAGAATCAATGTTATCTTCTGATTTCTTGTTCACTTTAGCTGATTCAACCTGATTAATAACCTCAAATCTGCCACCTGAGCATGAAATGCCTTAATCTCCTGTTCAAATCTTCCATAGTCAAAATTTTCTGTAACAACTCATCTTTCTGCTATATCAAAATCTCCTTCCCTCTGATAGCCCACTCTAGCCCTTATTCCCTAGAAAGAGTAGCATCTAGCTTCCTTTCACACTCCCTTAGCTGCTCAACTCCTTTTTCTACAGAACCTTAAGTTCAAGTTACACCCCCCTCCTGCTCTCATATTTGAGCTAATAGGCTGACTACATCCCCTTGAACAAGGGAAACCTTGGAATCATTTTTATTTTACTCGGCATTTCTAGCACGCGAATTGGCCTACTCCAATTTGGTCTTCAATTATGCCACCCTTTCATTCAACTCATCACACTTACGTTGCACATTCCAAAATTCCATATCCTTGGCAGGTAAAGCTATGTACAACTGTTCAACTTCAACTTCAGAGGCAGATAGATCATCTCAAGCTCTCTTCAGCTCACTATCTTTCTTAACCATTTTCTTCTTCAATCGCTCCAGCTCGTTCCTGCTATTTACTAGATCAGTTTGAGTTTGCTCATGATTGTTCATTTTACAGATCAATTTATCCTTCAAACTGGCCACAGAATGATTTATCCCTTCCTCCGATCATTCTAGTGCCTGCATATGGTAACGGGCCATGTTAACTTCCCTACTATTTGCCATCAACGCATTATTTTGGTTTTTAAGCTTTGCTGCATGTTCTTTTAACTCCGCGAGCTCATTTTGCCTGTTATTAATTTCAGCATTCTTCTTCTCGATCTTCTGAGCGAGGTCGACAGTAGTCTATGCTGCCTCAGCAAACTTGAAGTGTACCTTTACATGCTGATCTTCTATGTCTTCATTCGCCTCTATCATCCTATCAAACTCCTCTACAAATTCTTGGTTACATTGGCGTGCATCATCTTCGCGCAAGCGAACTGACTCCAATTTGACCTGCACATTACATATATAATATATCAAGCTCGATTCAAAA
Source organism: Kingdonia uniflora (assembly GCA_014058105.1). Classification (NCBI taxonomy): domain Eukaryota; kingdom Viridiplantae; phylum Streptophyta; class Magnoliopsida; order Ranunculales; family Circaeasteraceae; genus Kingdonia; species Kingdonia uniflora. Next base: position 109,480 of record JACGCM010000440.1, on the reverse strand, counting down.
CACTCATTCAACACATATATCTCAATTCTAACAAGATATCTTCTTCTTTTTTCAACATCTATTATGTAAAACTACTTCTAAACTTAAGGTCGAAGTAAAATTTCATATGAATGCTCCATAGCATATACTATCAAGTCTAAGGTCCACATTCTCTATATTTTAATTTATTAATACTTAGATATTTCTTGTGCATCATTTCAATGCCATTGTCCCCTCAACCGATAATAGGTTTTTGGTCTGCCTCTACACTCTATTTATTACTTTGTAGCTCTATACTAATGAAGCATACAAGTCAAATATTTATTGCTCTGTTCTAACCCGTGACTCCACTTGTGAAGAGAACAGGGACGCTAAGGCATCTCTCTCCTTAGCGAGCTTAGTCTCTAAATCTTTTATTCTGAAGCGCATGTCCTTAAGTTCCTACAGCAAGGTTTACAAAAGTGACTTAGCCTACAAAATTCTATCCAACAAGCAATATCCAATCAGTTTACAAACTGTCCCAAATATCCATACAATCACATAATCATTATTCTACTCTACCTTCTCATTTTCCCTTTTTGGATACTCGTTGTCATCCCCTTGGTTATCTCTCACCGTTTGAGGAGAAACGCCGTCCAGACCATCAACTACTCCAATAGCAACATCTTCAATCTCTTCATCTTCCTCCTCTTTAACATAAGCGTCTACCCTAATGGCATCTACCTCATCTTCAAAATTCCCCTTTAATATAAGGTGGCACCCGAGTCAGCTACCACCTCCTCCAAGTTCACTCTCTCTTCCGCATATAGATTATTGATCTCTACCACTTGCAAAGCCTTCAGGGACTCCAGCCGCTTTCCCTACTTGAGCAAGTCAGCTTTTAATCGAGCTACCTTCTTCTCAAGCTTGACTTTTGTTCTCTTCAACTCAGCTTTCTTCTCCTCGACCCCGAGGCATATCCCCTTCATCAGGCGAGCAGCCTACAAAACAAATAAAATCAACGTCATTGTCAACTTGAATGACAATACAAAGTTCATCACATATTCAAAGCTTAAAAACCTACCATTTTGCTCATCTCCTCTTCCCTGTGGAAAGCTGCCAGCCTAACCCTTTCCTCTACCTCTTTCAGTTCGTCTCCAACAATAGGTCAATCTTTAACGACCTGCACCTCCAACATTTCAAAAGGTTCAACCCTTCTATTTTTTGCCTTTCCTATGACCTCACCACTTCCCGTGGTTTCAGAGGTCGAAGGACGCTTCAACATTTACTTCTTGGGAAATGTTTGAGCTAGCTTGTTCGACGTAGTAGACTCAGGTAACCTCATCTAGTCAGCTCCAAGGGCCTTTGGCAAGTTCACTCGCCTTTCCCTATCAGTTCTCTTCTTCCATCTGCCTTAAGCGCCCGTCATTAGCCTCATCGACTGAGACTTTTAAACTTTTTCGGCTTGACTGTTAACACGTTTCTTCCTGCTAATGCCAAGTTCTTCCAATACAGCCTCGAGCTCTGTCCCTTCCCGAGCAACTGTTTTAAACAACGACTCTTTCCTCGTCACCTGAGGTTTATGATCTGTCATTTACAACATATTATCATCAGCAGAGCATCATACAATTTCAACATGTCAATCTCATACATTATACATTATTATATTTACTTTATTTTATAGTTCGAAATAGAAGTTCTATGGGTTGTTCGTCATCTCTCTGAAAACAATCACCTTTTACCCATATCACATTATCATTCCAAGGCCGATCTGCTGAGTTCAGATCGATGAAATGAGGCCGAGTCAAGCTAGCAAAAAAATATACCCATCAACTTGCAAAAAAGTTTTTTAACCCATAAAATAGTAAAACATTATCAGGGGATATCCTCCTCATTCCCCCATCCCCTTCCCACCATTTATTCAGAAATTTACAAACACTTTCACTTCCCACATGTTCCCGTTCAACTGAACAGGATATACCCCGATGATGTTCATAATCCCTTTCGCCAGGTTGCTAAGGGGAAGACTCAACCCGTACTCCAACTGAGACATGTAAAATAAAAACCCTCTGAAAGTTCACTCTGAACATTCCCATCGAAGTACTTCAAAGAGATCGATTCGTCTATACCCTATCTCATTTTTCCTTCCCTAAATAAGCCAACATATAAAAATATTCATCTCCCGTTGCTACAGTGCAACCCCTAAATTGCCGACCAACATATTTTGCACAACTACCCCATCTACCCCCTACAAAAGTCTTACCTTTGCAAAACTCTTTGAACACATCAGAGCGAGGGGGATAGGTTACCAATCTTCCAGGGAAATCTAAAAATTGATGAACCCCTACTTCTTCCTCACTTTCAGACATTACAGTTTCGGACTCCACCGATCGACCAGAGGTCGACGTATTATTAACAGGTAAACTCTTATATCAACTATAGATCTACAGACGAGGGTTTAATCCTACACAAATACTTCTCACGATCGAGCTACATACAGGCCCAGGTATCTATCATTATCTTTTACATATACGTCAACCGCATACATATATCTTTTATATATCATAAAACAAACAGGTTTTCATAGATTACTATAAATAGTAAATTCCTAGATTTGCCTCAAAACCAAATATGATCTTCAAAAACACATACATATGTCACCAAACATCTACTGACCTTCTATGTCGGAATGTGAATCCGAGGCAGTGTCAAATCTTTCCTTCATAAAGCGGCTGTATAACCACCTTAATGACTCAGTCTTCACACCTCTCACACGCTTTGACTATTGATCACTTTCGATTAAGTCCTCACGAGATTCTATGTTATTTTTGCTTTTCTTCTTCCTTCCTCTCTCACTGTTCTTCAAGTTTTTAGAAGTTAAGAAATGTTTGAAAGACGAAGATGAAGCATTATTTATATTTCCTCTCCCTAACTACTGGCAGTTATTGAGCCTCGTACGAGCCATCCTCGGTTTTAGAACTGAGGCATCCCTTCTACTATTAATGTCAGACGTCTTACATCTTTTCGATGAAAATACTTTCCGACCATTGCCCTTTGCCTTATGTTTTAATCTATTTTTATCTTCTTTTTTTAAATCTTTCTCTGATCACACCACACTCCTGATGACTCACGCTTACACGCAATCGGGTTTTCACAACTTTTACATGAGGGACGAAATCAAAAAATCCCTGTTTTTTCTATTCTTACTTTTTTTACTTATAGTAATACTGACGTTATTTCCAAAGCTCTCAAAAGACTTTCGAATATATTCAAATTCATTTTTCACAACAGTCACAAATAGCATTCACAACAATAGAGGACCGATTTAATTTTTTATTCTTATTCCATTTCCTTCAAATTATTCAAACTCATATAATTACATGCATTCATGCCACTCCTATTTATATTAATTTTTTATTGCCCACACATATAATTATACCTAAAATAGCCTTGATGCCGTGGAGAACCACATCTAATCAAATATCCTCCAACAATCCTCACATCTTCCAATTCGATCTCCTCTACAATAAGAGATCTCACTGAATCTTTTCGAGCAGCAGGATTCACCGTAATTTTGCGAAACATTTCTTTATAAAAATGATGTTCATACTTGCGTTCTCTCCCAATCCTATCTAAACCTTCAACTTGAACCTCCCTCACTGATAGCTCAACATCATAATCCAACAATATGAAAATCTGCTCCCGCACTTCAGTTATCTTTATCACCGACTTCCCCTCAGTGGCATAAAGAAATATCTCTGATCGAGTTCACACCATTCTTATTTTCTTTTACTAGTTTGAAACTCGTTCCCCTCTTATTTATACATTTTCAGTACCAATTCCCTGCAAGTCGTGATATTATCTTATTATCTCGCAATGGAAAGCCTAGTATCTTGTGAACTATTATTTCTACATATCTCTTCCAATTAATCTCAGTTATCTCATTCTATTCTAAATCGATCTTATTCTTTCCAAATCAAATATTCTGGAATGACCTCTTTGAGCTCGAACTTCCTCTTCTAAAATTTCTATAACTTTCTCTTTCCTCCAAATTTTCAGCCCCCAGGTTGAACAAAAATTCTTACACATATTACATTTTAAAAAAATAATTCTAACAGCTCGATTATTACAAAAGTATACTTTCTAAATCTCACACATTTCAACTTTGTCTCTCACGAACTCAACAATTACTCAATCAACCGCCACTAGCCACATTGTTCGGAGAACGTGCTTCAACGCGATGAAGAACTACGGAGAAGATCTATATAAAGAAAAAGTTCCAGAAGAGATAAAAACCAAAAAAATACAAGAGAAATTACCAAAAAAACTATATTTTATAAGATTCTAAAAAAACTTCAAACTTTTTATTCACAAGATCAAGCATTTCTAAGTCAAGAGATCACTTGTAATAAGATATCAGCCTCAAACAATAAAAATTACTATTACAAAAACCCTCAACTCGAGGTCATAGTTTTTTTACCTATTCAAAGGTTTTCCACGCTAAATAACATGTATCATTTCTTACTTTTTATCAAATTTTTAGCACAGGTACATTGCTGTAAGAGCTAATTCCAAGCCACTTCGAGATTACAGAATTAGGCCATTACATTTGGCACCGTCTATGAGAAAGATTGCATTTCGACGATATCTTAAGGCATACTTTTCTTATACTACAAATTTCAATCATGGTCACTTCCAGACTACCAGCAACCGGAATCCAGCTCGATCTTTCTGTTGATCCGGAATAACTTACAAAGTTACGGGTGAATCTCAACACCAAAATAGAGAAACACAATGAGCTTGAACGTCAATTAACCCTTGACTGAGAGCTTCATTAGAAGGAGCTTAACGCTGAACGATAAGCTTGTTTGACAGTGCTCAAATGACATTAAAACCAGATGATAACAATATAGACTGCCTTGCAGGCTCTGTAAAGCACTCAACATGCTCCTCCAATAAGAGATTGCGATCAATTACCACGCTCGAGTGCGAGGTCAAGTCCATGAATCAGAGATTTGAATTCTGTAACATTGTTGGAGGCTTTAAAATTCAAGCGGATTGATTTCTCATTTTTGTCGTTGGAAGGGGTAATCAATGCAATTCTAATTCCTAACCCTGCGGGTCTTTGCTGAACTATCTCTAAGAAGTCTCCACCATTTTCAAGTAATCCATTCAGCTTGTTCGTCGAAAGATCTAGCGGGTAGAGCTTCTATAATTTTTTTTGTAAGGTCAGGATCGTGCTCTTCCTAATCAGGATCTTTTACAAGAAAATCTACGAGAAAATCGACGGCGACCTGACATTTATATGAATGGCATTGTTCGAACTTGATATCATGTTCATCCAAACTGACTGACCATTGTTGCACTCTTTGCGATTTTTCTTTTTTGGATAAAACTTCTCGGAGTGGGTAGTTCATCATGACTTTGACTAAATGAGCTTAGAAGTAGTACTTAAGTTCCTGTAAAGTGTAAACAAGAGTTAGAAGGAGTCTCTTAATTTTAGAATATCTCGTTTCTGCTTGAGTGAGGGTTTTACTGATGAAATAGATTGACCTTTTGATCTTGCCCCAAGTAGAATGAGAAATGAGCTAATTGAAGTGTTTGTAACTGTCAGGTAGATGATCAATTCCTCATTATCTATCGGGGTGCTCATGATGGGAGATTTCCCCAGATAGGTCTTGAGTTCCTAAAAAGCTACCTCATATTTTAATATCTACTAGATCTTTTTGTTGGGTCAAACTTTTCCTTATTTAGTATAACCTTTGAGTAGTAAGAATAGCCAATGACAGCGGTCTAAAGATTTAGAAATAAATTGGTTAATAGCAGCGATCTTGCCGGCAGGTTTTTGTACGTTCTTCATTATTTTTAGAGATAACATATTGAGGAGAGCTTGAATTTGATTTGGGTCGGCCTCAATCCCCTTCTTGCTGATGAGATATTCGAGGAATTTTCCTGAATGTACTCCTAATTGATATTTATCTGGATTGAGTCGCATCCTATAAGAACGTAGAATGTTGAATATTGTAGAGAGATCTGTGATGTGGTGTTTTGACAGTAAGATCTTACACAGGAGATCATCAATGTAAACTTTAACAATTTTTCCCAAGTATGCTTTGAACATTTATATTATTAACCTTTGATATGTTGCACCTGCGTTCTTTAGTCCAATGGGCATGCATGATTTTGAAACAGTAAAGTTTCCTTTAAGTGATGAAAGTGGTCTTTTCTTGATTGGCTTCCAAGAGAGGTATTTGATTGTATCCAGAAGTAGCGTCCATCATAGATAAGATCTTGTGACCTACTGTGGAATCAAGAATTTAATGATTTATTAAAATAGGGAAACTGACTTTCGAAATGTGTTTGTTTAGATCAGTAAAATCTACATAAATTCGAATCTTTTCATTCTTCTTTGGAACTGCGACAATGTTAGAGATCCAATCCGGGTACTTGGCTTCACGAATGAATCTCACTTTTATCAACTTATCGATCTCAATGTTGACTTTATCTCAAAGATGAGGTAAGAGTCGCCACTATTTTTATTTGACCACCTTGGCATTGTTGTTGATGCTTAATCTGTGACATGCCTTGGATGGACCGACTCCAGGCATTTCTTCAAAAATCTACAAAAAATGTCTTGATTTATTTGTAAGAAGTGAACAAGAGCATCTTTGTCGTGCTGGACCAGTTTGGTACCAATATAAGTACCTCGGCTGGGTTCATCAATCTGTATGTACTCTCTAGGTTCTTCTATTGAAGATTGATCATCGATATGACCAGTTTTCTATAATTGCTATGCAGCGTATCTGAAGTCTAGAATAGCAGAGACAATATTCTTGCAAGCTCCGGAAATATTTTGACTGCCTTTGATTTCGTAGATGCCATCATTGTGTTTGAAGTGAAGTACTTGATCATAAGTGGAAGCGATTGCTTCTATGTTGTAGATCCAGCAACGGCCCATAATCCCAAGATAACAAGATTTGGCGTTAATGATATAGAATATGACGTCGATGGTGGCTGGTCTAGCAGTGATAGGTAAGATGATCTTGCCTACTCATTCTTCCTTGGAACCATTGAATCCACTGATATCGATATTGCTTGGAATAACTTGATCGGCCAATCCTATTTGATCGATCGTGCTTTGAAAAATAATCTTAATACCGCTACCAGTATCGATCATCATTGTATACATGACAAACTTCTTCATTTTGAGCATGATTCCTAATGCGTCATGATGTAAAAATTTGACATGACTGATATCATAATCCTCGAATGAAATCCTAAGTCGGCGATTGCTCGACTCAGGGAGAAGCTTAACTTATTTGTCTTGAGGTGTTAGATCACAACACTCTGACAATCTCCGTCGTTTGAACCTGCAAGAGTTGTTAATTTGATGGATCTCGATCATGTCGTTGTAGTACATATGGTACAGATGTTTCTCCGTAACTTGATCTTTGACCTGGACTACTTCGATTTGCATCTTGTAGCTTCCATTCTTGTATGATTCTAGATCAATAATGTACTCGAACATTCTCCCATCTTTGAATATATATTCTAGCAACCTCTGTAAAGCATAGTAGTTGTCAGTTTCATGATGATTTACCTTGTGATGCATACAGTACGGTCTGCCTTCGATTGGTTTCAGCGGTTTAGATAGATGGTAAAAATTATTCTTTGATACTAATCCATAATACGAAGAGAGAAACCCTAGTTAGCAGAAAAGTACTAAGAACGCCAAATTGGTTGGGAAAAATAAGAGATTCAATTGCATAAACGAAGTAATTACAATGAAAATACTTTTAACCCTAAGCTTCTTCCTTATAACTCTTCTATTGAACTAACATAGATCTAACAATGCCTAACCTTGCCCCTTTAATAGGGATTACAAGTCCTAGTTACAAAATATGACAAATATGCCCTTAAACGCCTAAAGAAAAATGCTGAATCGCACCTCTATTCGAACAAAATAAGTTTCTATTCGAATAAAAAAAATGTATTAAAATAGATTTTAATCTATTCGAATAAAACACCTCAGGCCAAAATGTATTCTAACTGAAAACATATTTGCTCGAATAAATTTGGTGAATCTTCATCGAATCATCCCGAGATCCTCCTGGATCATGGCTCCTCCCTTTAGGAGCCTTGAGCTCCTGCTCAAGCTAGAACTGGAGATGTGGGAATGTGGCGATGCCCAATTCTCTGCTGTACCACTTCGACTTACTAGGTAGTTGTGTAAAATACTGATAACCATCGCGGGATCGAGTAGGAAATGGTTTACATATATTTGAGTGAATAAGTTGGAAAAGATCTGTACTATGTGTAAAAGCAAATTTCCCAATTTTGGTCAATTTGCCATGAATACAACTAACGCAAGTCTAAAACTAAAGAAGTACAAAGTACTAATAACACCCCCTCGTGCCATAATTTATAACTTCTACCTAGGAAGATGTCCCATTCATTATGTTGATGCTTAAAAACTCTAGATGTAGAAGAAAACTAGCCTCAACAGATAAAGATTAAACTATCACATATGATGTCAAGAGATAACGAACAGTATACACTAAAAAATAATGGAACATCAAATAGATTGGATTTAAAATAGGAATAAACTGAACATCGATCTAGATGTAGGTAAGGTTCTATTACAATAAAAAAAGGCTTTGAGAATGTATGACAAAACACCTTCGATGTCGTCATATTTCAGCTGTAAAAATTGAGATTAGATTATTGTACGACATCTCCTTGACAAACTCCTTGAACAGCTTCTTTATGACATCCAACATATTCTTTATGGAGTAGCTTGAGTCCGTCAAAGTCTCGAAATCAGTTAACTAATACAAGATCATATAAAGGTCCATAGTTGTGTGGACCAATGACTAATATCTGAAAATGGTTTAAATATAGTATTACATGTTCTCCTTGATCTTAAGATAATTATCGAACAACTTGATGTCTTTTATTCTCGATCCGATCCAGGGTTAGGATGGTCGATCATAGTGTAACTTTTATGTGTTTGTTAGAAATTTACATTTCACTATGCAGGTCAGCGACGCATTATTTAATTCCCCCTTTGAGTGATGATTTGACATGCAGTACCCCCTAGTGGTTATTGCTCACGTTCAAAACTAGACTTGCCACTTATAGTTTGACTTTAGACACTTCCTCACCTTTGGGCCGAGGGTTATCCTCATCTCTCTGTATCGTGTAATCTATCTTGACCCACTAATTAATTAGAAATTTTACAGCCTTCTTTGGGTGGTCTAATCGTTTCATGTTTAATTAGTGCAAAGTTGTCTTAATGAGACTTTTCAAAAAGGTCCCAAAATCAGAAGAAACATTCAACTCCATGGACACAACTCATTTAGGTGTATTTACCCACTTTGTATCCCGCCTTACTAATGACTACTTGATCTCACTTAAACTTATTGGAGATCCTGCATATATTTACCTAAATATATATCCTACAATTCCCGAAAGAATGAATGTCTCTTTGTGGGTTTATATGAAGTCTAGGTAACTATAGTTTTATATATGGAAAATAACATAGACCAATTTATAACCTTTTACACACAAAATTAATTATCTAATTTAGCCTCTTAGAAAATTATCATAGTAGATTTGGCATCTATTATGTAATGATATTAAGTAATATCAAACTCGAGATAATTAGATGTAAATAACAATACCAATTTATCACGATCTAATTAGGTATAGTCATAAGTTAACCACATAAGACAAACAACAAATCTTTAGGTCCTCAAAACAACAACCACATGCAACTAAGCTAGGTGTTTGGACAACATGGTTTTAAACACTTTATCTTCTCAAAAAATAAAAATAAAACTAAAACCAACTTTTACATCCAGAGCTCAGGGTTTAGAACAAACTTTACACATACTTCAAAATATAATCTTGTGAGATTAGATATGAGTTTTTTCAAGCTTCTAAATGGTAAGATTAAACTATACCAAAAAAATATGAACATGGTTGCATATTTGACTCGAATTATACCATGATTTTATCTTTGGATTATGATAATTTAACCCGTAGTAGCCAGAATCGTAACATCTCATTAGAAAACAATGGAAGAGTTACTATAGTTAGTTCTTCTTACACCCAAAAGTACATCAAGTAAAGCTAAGATAGCATTAGAATTACTCCAATAGACCTTAAATCATAAACTTTAAACTCTCTGACTTTGGTTTACCTTAATCATCAAACTAAGCAAGCATGTGGATATGAAGTTCCACTTAATTATAAGACATGTGAATGCTAAATGTCACAAAAAGAAAAGAAAAAACAACAACAAGGATTGGCTTGTTTTCTCTTGTATTTATTCAGAGTTTTTGGTCTATAATATAGTGGTATAAGGAGAATAGACTCCATTAGGCAGTGAGTCATGAAATCAAGCCTCTCATCTATCAATTAATATGTATATATATATATATATGAAGATGGTTACCTAATAAAATAAAATCAAGCAACATCAATGATTAACTCTATTGTGGATGCTTTCAACCATAACAAACAAGTCTACAAAACTTATTAAGCTTCTATAGATTTTCAAAGATGTGAATTAAGGTAAACAGATCGAAAACACGATAAAAAAGAATTGTGCATACCTTAATCCGAAATTGAAAAAATATATATAAAAAAAACATAAGAAATAGCCACGCTCTGGTACCAATTGTTGGATCTTAAATCTATTATAATGCAATTGATCTTTCTCAAAGCTTGAGTGAGGAGTTTTCCCTTAGATTCTACTAGCACCTAATGGGCGATAACTAGTGTGTGGGCCAAGAGGGACCTCCCTTTGTATATATAGCACTAGGTTAGAAATAACTTCTCATTATGCTTTTCTAACCTAACACCCAGGTCCTATCGACCTGTATTACGTGCAATGCTTGAGCGCATACCTAACATGTCATTAATGATATGTACCGCATGTGTTGTGAAACCAGTCAAACAAGATATTGTGTCGGACATAAGGATACAATCCTACAAGTTCATGTTAACAAAATCAAATCTCTTCTTGGTTACTACTCGGAAGCAATTCAATTTGTGCGTAGTAATGCAACCAACACGACTGAGATATCCCGAGTACGACCTATAAAAATTGGAAGAATGAAACACTTATAAGCCGATAATAATCAATATATAGATAGAATGACACCAAATGAAGACCCTTGTTGTATGATGGAAATTAAAACACATGTTAGATCTTCAACTTAGGTTTCGTATGAGTAAATCTATCAACTTGATATGAAACCTAAAAATCAAGCTTAAGGGGGGGGGGGGACTCATTATCTTGAACAACAACAAAAATTAGTAAAATTTGATCTTCAATAGATAGATTGAACTTGCAGATCGTCTACTCTGGCGAAGTAAATAAGAACTATTTAAAGAAGAGACCATCATTTAAATCATCAATAAGAGAGGGTAAAAATATTTGATGTGAGGATGGGAAAGATATAGGGAAGCCAGGGAGACGAAGAGAAGCAGATGTCGTTTGGGTTTCTTTTGCAAGATATATGGAAGGGAATGAACTGTATAATATTTTTAGTTCCAGGGGTATACTGGTCATTTTAAGTAACGAATAAAGCATGTAGGATGACGAAATTTGACTTAAACGGCTCTAGGGCTGCTTCTCTTTATAAAGTAGTATAAATATAACTGGTTAGATATTTTCTAGGAGACTCGCCCATAAAAGTCTCGATATCTCTGTTAAATTTGCTTAGGGCTCTTTGTTTTTTCTTCGATGACGAGCAATTATGCACGCGCTATTGCACGTACAAATGCGTTAATGTTGAGAATAAAGTTGGGGTTGAGCTTAATTTTTGACATCATAGTTTTAATGAAGATTTAACGATTGAGTGTCATCGTGATATTGTGAACATCACGATGGGGATCATAAGTCAATATGGATTAATGTTAATCCCACTGAATCAATACTAAACATACATATAACCCCAAACTTTTGTTAAGCCTGCCATTAAAAAACCTTAACCTGGATATCAATAGTAATCCAAGATTATGGTTATGGTTCATATCATAGTATGATGAACAAAATCCTTGTTGGCTGCTTATCTTGGTGAACAAAACATATGAAGTTAGGAGAAAAGGAAAATACCTTTGATGTTAGAGAGTCGAAAAGAAAAGAACATTCGATGGGTATAGAGAGTTGAAGAGTGAGGAACGTTTGATGTGTTGGAAATGGAGGAAACTTAGAGGAGGGTTTCAATAGACCAGATCATTTCAATGTGACAAAACCCACCTAAACTCTATCGGGACCAACCAAACTCGCTTAATTGCTCACGTCAGTGAAATCAAACGGTTGCTTCCTAACCAATATGTTGGCTATTTTTTTTCTTCCTTATTATAGATTTTGAACACTAATACTGATTACTTTTTTTTAGACATTTGGAAGATGGAGTTGAAATGTTGGTACTAGAGGGGGGGGGGGGGGGATGTTATCTGAACGCTGAATCGGAATGTGTACTTTATCAGACTAGATAGTTTGAAGCTAAGAAAGTTGGGGTTGAAAGGATTGTGAGTGATATTGGGGTTAATCTTGAGAGAGAGACAAGTATGATTTTATTGTTTAATTGAGATGGCATTAAGGAGATAGACAAAAAAAGGGGAAAAAGCAGGATTTGTGAGTAAATGTGATAGGAGCTTGGAGAAGTGTTTAGAGGAGTTTATATGGGGGGAATTGATTTTTAAATTTAAACTAACATTTTGGTAACAATTATTTATATTAGTGGTGTGCAACGACAAACAACTTGTAACCACACTCTTAACCAAAACAAAATAATTAAAGAGAGTCATTCACGTGTTTTCTTAGCTTATAACGTAGCGGTATACAATACAAGAAGCCCATCCACAGATTCTCTGGTACCCCAAGTTATTAAAAAAAAAAAACTTAAAAACTGATTTTGAGAGGGAAGGACTTGACTCCTTGTTAGAGATGCTTTAAAAGTGAACTTCACCCCATGTTGTTTTAAGATCATGTCCAACAGAGGGATTAGTTGGTTTCAGAACAAATTAAAAACTAACTTAACTCCTTTAATACTGGTTTTATTATTAACAAAGTATCACGAGAAAAAAACTTTGGCTACTCAGAGAGTCAAGTATAGTGCTTTAGTATATTTAAGACCATGGCCCATTTTACGGTCCAGATTAATCTCTTTTGACCTCTCACAATATCTTTTATTCTCGATATCTCTTATGTCTCTATAATCGGGCTAATCTTTTGTATTGGAGCTCCATGGTAATTAAAGTCGCGGAATTTGATATGATATATTTGTTGGCACCAAACTCTATATTTTTAACTCAATCCGAAGTCTAATAGATAGAGAATACAAATTAGATGATTAATTTATGAGTTTTATTTTCCTCGAAAATTTCTCTTCTTTTGATTATAATGCTTATGTTTGAAATTGAGTTGATTTGATTGGATTTTTGTCAATAAATCATGCTCATGTTATTTGATTTGTTGAATTTTATTTTCCCAAAGTGTAGGTAAACTCTATTTAAGCACAATTTTCTTTTGATTTCAATAAATGAATTTTTATGTTCTCTAGCACGAAGAATAATGAGCACACCTTGTGTATGGTGAATACCGATTCTAATGATGAGTTTATTACAAAAAAACATATGGTTATACACTCTATGGTGGGTATGACTGCCAGAAGGCAATGGATATTATACATAGGTACATAACAGACAATTATTCTCAGTTTTTCATTATATTCAAAAATAAACAAAAATAAATAAATCATAAGATCAAAATGAGTTTTTTTTTCCTTTGCTTTATACTTTCTAGATTTTCATCAAACTCAAGTTTCAAATCAGAATAAGACGTACTAATCCAAACAAATACCTATAGATTTTCCTTGAATATATGTTTTAAACTCTGACAATTCATTTATAAAATGTGTGAAAGATCAATGCTCAAGACAATCTTTGGCAATATAATTTGAGATATTATCGATTAACTGTTAGTTATATATATTGCATCATGCGAAACAATTATCAACTCTTTGTGTTGGATATCCCGGTTTAAAGGCATTCGACTTTACTTGATGAAAGAAACCTTGTAACCTGAAAAATATTGAGAAAGTCGAATATACACTGGGATACTACAAAATGTCTCGTGTTGTTTAACAAAAAAATGTACGATATAATAGTTATGCACACGAAATCACTCGGTTATGGTGAACCATGAGAAAATAAAAAATCTAGTAGTTATTTTTTTCGTGTTAGTTGCGTAGTATAGAGCCGCTAAGTTTACAGTCGTTTCTTTTCCAAAATTAAACATCGCAACTTATGAAGGTTTTTTATGATGACAGTAGTGTAGTATACTTTATTCATCCATCAAACATCGAAAAAAAAAGTTCTTAAGATTTTGAAAAGGGCAAATGTATTTCATCATTCTTGGATGACTTTCATAGACAATGACGGAAATAACATTTTGTATATAACAGCAAAACGAGTACCATATAAGGGTGTATATGGTTCATTGTTACAAATGCAACGCGCAATTGAATAGTTTAAGGCATTGAAGAAGATAAAACTACCAAACTTGATGGATTTGCTAAACGAGTAAGGTAAAACACCCCGAGTTATGTTTGAGGAGGAATATAAGTGTTTTTTTAAATATGGGGAACAATGGTTGAAACATATGACATTTTCTTGTACATTTATAACCACACTAGTTGGTAGCCAAAAGTTCCTTCATTGTAGTTCTCGATACTCAAATCTTCCCAAACGAAGAATAAATAAACGATCAAACCCTAATTAGTTTCAGGCAAACAAAATTATATGTTGGATGTTGCTCAAGCTCATGACACAAAAGTTGGTTACTAAGAGAGTCCAAGTACTGTGCGTTAGTGATTAGAAGACCACGACCTATTTTGCGGTCTTGATTAATTTCTTTTGACCTCTCATTTTCGATCTCTTTCCTGTCTCACTCAGCGTGTTAATCTTTATATTTAAAGCATCCATGGTAATTAACTTTATGATATGATCAGTTTGTCGCCATCAAACTCTTCGTTTTTAACTCAATATGAAATCCAAAGATAAAGAAACCAAATTTAAGGATGATTTTTTGAGATTTGGACATTAATGGTTATGTTTGAAATTAGGTTTTGAATTGTTTTAATTTGAGTCATCAACAAATCTTACTCATCTGATGGAGGATAGATGATTATTTGCGAGACCAGGATTATGTACAAATCTTGTTCATCGTAGGGAGACAAGTGAAAGTGTGTTCTCGATGTAAAGAAAAAACTCATCCCAATCTTCATTGCATTTTGCATGTCTAGTACTTTGGTTAGCTAGTGACGACGGCTTTCTTTTGCCGCATGTATTTATTAAGCCTACACCATTACAATATGTTGCCGGGGAAGATTGCAGAAGCCCTGCTGACACAACGAGTGGTTTGGGACTTAACCTGACGCTCCATTGGAGATGCTATAAGTTTCCACGTGCTAATCGTTTGACTCGTATGCTTTTAGAATATTGAGGGGAGGAGCAGAAAGTGTTGTTAAAAACACTAAACGATTGCAGATTTGGATTGAACGTTCTGTATTTGGCGCGCGAAATTAACAGAATCATAAACTCTCTTACTCTCTCTCTCTCTCTCTCTCTCCGAGTTTCGTTTCCTTCTCCGATGTTTATGAACCTTTCGAAACCCTAATTGTTTGGAAACCCTCAAAACCCCCAATTGTTTCCAACCATGGTGTCTCAGTTGAACATCGATGAATCTTTTATCGACCATGAAGTTCTCAACAATACTAAGACCCTAATTTGTGCTCTCAATCTCATCTCTAGAGATCTCCCTCTCCCTCCTCATATCTTCGATTCTGTCTCCTCTATCTTTTGTTCGGGTGAAGATGATCGTAGTGGTGGTGAAATTCATGATGGCGGTGACTCGCATGAGGATTTGGTACGATTTTTTCTCAATTTCTTACATTTTGTGTGGGTTTTGTTTGATCAATGTTTGTTTTTGTTGTGTTTTGACTGTTAGGGTTTTTGATGCTTTTTTATTTGAGCATTGTAGTGATTCTCAGTTATCTGAATCATGTTTGGGGGTTTATTTTGGAATCTTTTGATGGGTATCAGTAATCATAATCAGATATTAAGTAACAGATTAAGGGGAACTATTTGATCAAAAGAGTTAATTTTTTTTTGCATTGGATGGTTTTCATGGCTATTTAAGAAGTATACTTTATGGTGCTTATAGACAAACTCCTTAAGATTGAACCATTGTAAAATACAACGAAATGGGGATTTCCATCCCTACATTAGAATGACAGAACTGTAAATCAGAGATCAAAGTGTGCCGTTAACATTGTCCATGTTGGCGTCAGTGATCATGAGATGATGCTGATTCATGGTGACAAATCTTTGAATATTTAAAATCAACTGAAGATCTCTAACAGAAGAATATTGATTGAGGTTCAGTGCTTCTGCCTCTTCCACGGTTTTTCAGAGAGGAGGGAGGGAGAGTAGTTTTTTGACTTTGAAAAAGAATTTACTTTTGTCGATGCATTTTAAAGCAAAAAATTTGACTTTTATCGATGCATCCAGATGGCCTCTTAAAGTCCACATTCATTTGAAGTACCTCAACTGCTTATCTTACTATAAAAACCAAAGGGGTGTCAAACGACAGTTCTCTGAATTTTAGGGTTGTGAAACAATCTATTCTTTGGATTTTACCGATCAATTGGTTGGTTATGGTTTGAGACAGCAATGGAGAGAAGGAATAGGTGAGGGAAAACGAGAGACAATTGAGCGCAATGGTAACATAGAGTGAGATTGAGATTAATACATTTTTGTTAGTAACAGGCACACAACAATTGTTACTGAGCTGTTTTAACGTAGTGTACCATGAAGTATGAACATAAGAAAGCGATGCGATATAATAAAATTTAGAGTGGGAAATAAGGAGTGGAGAGGAACTGATATGATAGAGGGAACCAGGATGAGAAGGCTAGGGTAAGAGATGCGATATAAGAAAATGGAGAGGATATATTTAAAGGTTAATTAATGTGAGACTACAATTAACAAATCTCGCTACTGTTTTGCACTACTTTTGACTGTTTAATATGGAACCAAACTACCAATCACTTATATTTTCTTAAGTTATTAGAGAATATCTACTAGACATGTTCGCAAGTAAACATTAGGATGGCCATTGTACTAATGCTCGATGGGTGTCTTAGTTCAGGTCATGTATCCATGCAGTAAAGTTTCAGAAAACATTCTCAACTCGATAGCAAAAAATATGGGGGCTAGTTTGGGTTTCTAGCCGGGAATCAATAGTTAGTTGAAATTTGTTCCCAAATGAGTCTGTAGGAGAAGATGTGTCTAGAATCCAGATTTAACATCAAAATGTTTTTCGCTAAGGAGAAAGGCCAATGCCTAATTCCCAAAACGAGTTCAATGTCTGACCGTATGCGCATCCATTTGTTGGGTTTATGAGTTTCTCTAGTATGAACCGATGGACTGTAAAACTAGATCAGCTTAATGAAAATCTATAGGTCATTAATTCTGAGATAATTAGAGATCCCAATCCATCATAAATATATAAGCCAATTTGGACTGGTGGTGTGATCTTTATGTTTGCACATAAACTTCAATTTAAAGCATTTTGTGTGTTTGACCGATTTTCACCCCACTTGTTTTTCATGGTTCATATTGTAGGGACTAATGACTAGCAACTTTTTAATTACAGATACAGCCTATAACTCTCGATGAAGGGGACTTGATAACAGACCTCGAGCATGCGCTACTGATGCAGCGGTCAAATTCCATATCGGGTTTGGGATTGAGAGAAAATAGGAAAAATCGCCTGCAAAGCCGTATTGAACACCGTTTAAATGAACTTGAAGGTTACTACTGTTGTTTATAGCTACTCTTTTAACTTTGCTTTATCTATAAAAAATAAAAACATGTAACTTTACCTAGGTTTGTGAAACATAGTATCTCAGATTTTGGTAGATCACTTTCTCATGTACTGATGTAGTTGACATTTTGGACATGGATATACATTTCTTACCATTGATTGATATATCATTTGAACGATAAGATTCTATTATTAGGTTCCTAAGGGCCATAAAAGGAAGTTTCGTTCTTAAGATGTTAATTACAAGGTACTTCCTCAAGTTGTCTCCACTGACTGCTTATACATATATGTTTGACCTTGTGTCATCAACTCAAATAAAATCTAGGTAGGTATCTATCAAATTGAGTAACAACTACAACCAATACATATCATGCACACACAAAAGGCATTCAATCAAGTCTAGCAGTGTGTATCAACATCTTTCATGAACATGTAAAGTAAGTGCTTAGAATAACAAACAATAGATATCATGCACACACTTGAGTGAGTAAGATGATATCCATGTTTCCCCACTCAAAGGCCTAGTCTGCTAGCCATGATCTTTGAGACTCATTGTAGATCATATTATAATGAGATATAGGTCACTGAGAATTCTTGGAACTGTATCTTGAGAATGAGGCTAATGAATTTGGCATTAACACCTGTCAACATTTTAAAAGCTTAGCTGTGGCTTTCACAACATATCCCCTACTACCTCTGCACTTCTCGTATAGAAATAAGAGTTGTTGCTATTTGGCCTGGAGTTTTAGTAATTGTTATATCAAATAAAGCTTGCTTTGTGTTTTCCTCTTTGACGTCTTTTCTCTAAGCTGTTGGCTTCCTACAAGAAAGTTGAACTACCCTCCAGCCTCTCCACTATTCCTGGGTAGAGTCTTATGATTGCCCAAATATAGCTGTGTAATGTTTGATTATCTTACTCTAGTTTCATCTTCATCTGTAATGTAATCTCAGTGAGGCCAGGAATTTAGCTTTCCTCCCCTTGACAACTGTGTGGAATAAGAAGAATTCTGGTCCCTTTCTTGAGCGATTCCTCTGTAAACTTCTGTTTTACGTGATATTCTTTACTCTCTAGAAGCTGATTTTTTGAGAGGAAAGCTGGGATTAGGCAGAGACCCCGACCTGCATTATATACGAAAATCAAAATAATGGGTATTTATATGGAAGTGTATCTTCTTTACAAATATCAACCAACTCAACAGAAAGTCTTCTGGAAAAATGATATGATCATGCACTATATTCATCTTAGAAGAAACAAAATTAGCACCTTGGTTGCCCTCCCCCCAATTGAAGTTGCATTTGCAGTCATCAATAAGATTAAACCTCTTGAAGCTTCTTGTTCCCTCCCAATAAGCTTAGGATCAAGAGGATAGCTGCACAGTTCTCTTTGCTCTCTCCTATGCACTCCTGAGTTCTGACCTCCTTTTCAAGGTGTTCATAGGTCAAGGTACATACAGGCTTTACCTCTTTAAGTATTGAAGTTAGTTGCTCCATTTGGTTACCATTAGGCTTCTTACCACGTCTTAGCAACTACTCTGGAACCTTGAGTGGGAAGATCACTTTATGCCACTTTTGGCCAAACGACCGTAGTTGTTCCATGGTCTGAAATTCCTTGAGCACCAAATCCAGCTTGAGCATCGCAATGGCATGCATACCTCTCAGTAATCACCTTATCTCTCCCCAGCTTTTCCATGATCCTTCTACTAGATTCATCCTTGTTACTCCAAGTATAATATCATCTAACAGCTAACAACTTGTATTCTAGGTAACAACGACACGGATACGGGTGTCGGACACGGGTACGGGGTGTCGGACACGGCGGCCCAACAATATGTAAAAACGGGGACACGGCTGTAAAAATTTTATTTATTATTTTCTACTATGCTTATGTTGGTTACTTAACCTATCTAACACACTTATGGGTTAATTTACGACATATTTTTACGACTAATAACAAACAAGTCCCAACACTTATGGGTTAATTTACGACTAATAACAAACAAAAAACAATGATACTGGTTAGTATGGTTGAATAACATGTATAAGAATTGAAAACTTTCTAAAAGCTATGTCAAAAAGGTTATGATCTAAGCAAGAAGTGTCCGTTGGAGTGTCGACACGAGTGTCGGTGTGTCCGACACGTTTGGACACGGATTTTTTTTTGGAATATGGAGTGTCCATGTTACATAGCTTGTATCCAGCGACCCATTCATCAACTAACATCTTAAGCTCTTAATGTCTCTAGAAGTACCATCATAACGGATCTTCGTACTAGCAGCAATTTACGGAGTTCTCATTCTTCTCTTCGTTCTTTAAGTCTATCCGAATACAGTTATTCTTGGTGTTCACAGCCAGATTAAATTATGGTTAGCTACTTTCACATATACCTATTTCCATGATCCTTTTTTCCTTTGTAAAAGTTAAGACTAAAATGTTGACTATAGCCCTGGAGTGACTCTCTAAACACAACTCGCTTGGATGGTTAATTGCAAGAGCTGCAACCTTATATAGGGACAATTATATATTCGTACAAGAATATTTTCTTTTGACTTTTTTTTTCTTTTCTGAATTGTATCTTTCTATTTACGATTGGTTGGCAATACCAACATTTGTATCAGTAAAAGTGAGCTTTACTGTAATTCCAGTTGCTGTGTGCTGTCTACATTCTTTGTTGTAGCTTATATACATGTTGTTAATCAGAGTTGCCTGCAAGTAGAGGAGAAGACCTACAGATGAAGTGCTTGCTTGAACTATATGGCCTAAAGGTAACATTTCTCAAAACTTAGCTAAGTGTTTTTACTTGTACAAGGTAGCCAAATTTGTCGATGATGCCATGCTATCTATGTAACATTGGTATGAGTATGCTTTTCGTTGTCGGGTGCTGGTACGGGGTGTCCACGGCGAAAAAAGAAGAAATTACTTTGAAAATATACCGCGTGTGCCCGGTGCCAGTGTCGAATACATCTCGACTCGGAGTTTTGTACTAGTATACCGTGTCCATGTTACATAGCATGATATTCACTAGAAGTGCGCAGAATATTTTTGTAAGTTATCTGAAGCTTACAAATTTAATTGAAAAGCTCCAACAGACAAACCTTGGTAATGTATTTCCAAGACAAATTTTGAAACTTCAAAAATTGATGGTATAAAACACAACTTCGATGAAAGACAGAAAATCACGATCCAACTCTAAATTTTCAATAGATTGAAAGGAATTAAATTTAAATGAAGGTCCTTGCAAGGTAGAAGAACAAAAGCTCTAAGTTTCTTCTGTAAGTCAGCACCTTTCATTAAATTTCTAATTATACTAAACCCTTTTACAAGGGTCTTACTGGAATCACAGTATCACGCATAAATTACATATCCCAATGAAAAGATAACTGTGCATCAGACATGCACCGTCAGATGCTGTTCCCCAGGTTAATTTACTAAAATTGCACGACCTGCAATTCCTATCATTCTCAGAGTTCAAGGTGTATAGTCAATTTACTCTTACATACTTGGGGTAACTTACCATGTCCCGTATTGAACACTAAAACACATCTAGGAAAGAAGCACAGACCTCTCAAGCAGCTTATTTTATTCTTTATTTTATTTAACAAGTTGTGTTATACCCTACTTCTTTTACCAGCTAGCAAAGTTACAATGCAGTGTTCGGTCTGATGTGAGCTCAGAATACTGGTTGCGTGAAAAATGTGCCAATCCTGACAGGCAGTTATTCGACTGGGGTAAGATGCGTTTGCACCGTCCCTTAGTAATGTATGGCATGGGAGACGCGTTCGCCATGCAAGCTGATGATCGCCAGCGCAGGAAACGGGATGCAGAGGTTATTAAGTTTTACTTTTCACTCTTAATTGAATGAACATCTGCTACATGTTAGATACAGCCTGATATTTAGCATTTGTATGCATAACACACAAGAAGTTCAGGAGTTCGGACAATTTATTTGATCACATATGTTACTTGTAGATTTTTTTTTTCTTCTTCTATCTTTCCTACATGGTCATAAATAAGTTGTGGCCACCTCTTCCAAGATTACAATCATACGATCAGGGTCATCAATGGTTGTGGGCTCTACCTTTCTGCATTTGTGGTTAACATTTGTTCTATAGAGTTCATATCTAAAATTGCGTGGTTTATTATAGTATTCAGATATAGATCACATCGAGTGGGACATCATGTTTTTATTTTGCCTCATTTACGTAGTATTCAACACGTTATTAATGCTATGATATTATCTTGCCGCAGAGGTTTTCAAGGTTAGAAAGCGAGGAGAAGAATCGTATAGAGACCAAAAAAAGGAAATTTTTTGCAGAGATACTCAATTCAGCTCGTGAGTTCCAATTGCTAGGGCAAGCTTCTCTGAAACGTCGGAAACAGAGAAACGACGGTGTACAGGTATGTTAAAGGTTCTTTCCATTGCTTCTATTGTTGATATGTTGTGCTTTTGTGTAGTGGCAGGTTTAAACTAAGATAAAATGATTGGTAATTGGACGGACTCCTACATAATTTTTTTAAGAAAGATAAATAAAAGGAGGAAAAGGAAAAAGAAAAGGGGTGTCTTCGGCCATTCCTAGCTGCCATAACTATGATGATTCTTCAAACCATAAAGTTTAGTTAAGCTGCAGACTTTCAGGGATATGGTTCCGTCTTTGAGTGTTCGACCATCCTCATAAAATTAACAAAGTTTGGCATCTCCGCATTTGATGGTTATAACTATCGGTCGGGATTATTTGTTCATAAGGATATTCTCCATGTGGACCTCACGAAACGTACCATCTCTTAAACCAACTCTCAAGATACATTTGCCACGCACATTTTGAGGATTCCCTGTCTCTATTTGTTTGACGCGAGAGATACATAAGTGTCAGTGTCACACATATCTCGAGGACTCTCTCTCTCTCTCTCTCTCTCTTTCTCCCCATTTTTTTTTTGTCTTACAAACTCTGCAACATTTTTATTAAGGTGTGTAGTTCAAACAGGCTTCTATTTTAGTAAGTAGAGTTATCGTAGGAATAACTAACCTAGTTTAAGGAGGTTAGTTGAGATTTATAGATAGGGTTCAAGTTCACAGTGTTGTAATAAATTTAATTAGTTTGGTGATTTAAGCCATTATTTTGAGTTAGATCAACAGTGCAAAGCCAAACCGTACTTTCCACTGATATTTGCATCAATTGGTATTAGAGCAAGTGATTTCATTACTGGAAAAAATTGTTTGCGATTCAATGGCGCAAAAATCAAAAGCAAAGGGAAGAGGGGAATTAAGGCATCTTGTACAGAGTGTATCAAGGGCAAAATTGATGTTTTTTGACTAGTTAATGCAATGAGTTGATGGAATTTCTACGTAATGGTTGAAACAATGCCGATCGAGATTGTATCATCACCAGGTTGAAGAAATGAACTTGAGAATTGGGTTTCTTAGGCGAAGGGCACCTCTCTACTAAAGCCGGATAGCTACTACATCGACCAGAACACCCAATGGGAACATGGGAAGACCCCACTGGTACAACTAGCAAGATATGTCCAAAAACATCGATTTCCTGCTAAGAACATATGAATATATATGACAATTGGTAACAACGAAGTAGAAGCACCACAACAGATATCAAAAAAAGATATAATGTGAATTATAAGATACATCAACTTATGTCCAAAGACATCGATTTCCTGCTAAGAACATATGAATATATATGACAATTGGTAACAACGAAGTAGAAGCACCACAACAGATATCAAAAAAAGATATAATGTGAACTATAAGATACATCAACTGTACAAGGATAAATATGCTAATCATACATTCCATAATCCTTAGGTCTACATAGTTAAAAACCTTATGGTCAACAGAAAATACTAAGCCCTAAATATACGAAATGAACATACATGGTATAGGTTCCGTTAGAGTCCTTTACCACCCCGTACTCCTTAGGTGTTATTAATTGGCAATTGTTCCAAACTTCTCACCAATTTGTCAATGCAAATTCTTAGTTTTATTTACAAGTTTATTAGACCCAATTACTTCATTATATACTTGGTCCTCAATTTAGGAATGCACACATAACGTATCAACAGCCGTACACTATAATGATGAACCTGACAAACTTCTGACGAACTTCTGGATTCCAAAAAAGAAAAAGAAAAAAAAAGTACACTATAATGAAACTAGTAGTCCAGATTGAAATGATTCAAGATATGCAACACAACAAGTTAAACATAAAGACAACTCTTTACAATTATAAGTAAGTTTGTTACTGATAATATTACGCTTGCAACATGTTTGTATGTGGGAACTTGTCTTTGTTAACCAATATCAACTTCTTTGCTATCCCTTGAATATGATCCATAAACTTTACTTTCACTAATAATCACCTATGACAATGTGTAACTTGGTCTCTTAAAACTTGATTCTTGTCTTCACGCCCTCATACTCTCCCTAAAGCATCTCAACTCTCAATCACTCCCCATATTACCTAGTGTCCTTTATACTCGACATAATTTGGGGAAAAACCTAATCTGTGCAATAAGAAGCATTTTCTTATTCAACTTTAGCTAAAAAAATCCAAACATTCTATTTGAGTTCTTGATCCACGAATTTATCGTACAGTTAGCAATGAAAAATAATATTTGCAACTAAAAGCTTATTTTTGCACAAACTCTCTGCCCGATGCCAAACCATTCAAGGACTAAACCCTAACTACCTAATTATTATACAAATTCAAACCAATTTCTGTTCTATAGTCACGGAGAATCGTTTCACGACAGTTGGGTCTCGGACTTTCAACTCAATTATCCACAATTCTTTCTCAATCCTAAAAATGGAACTTCAAAACCCTGATAAGTGTTCCTATCAGTATCAATATATATGATGCAAGTTATTAACCTCATTCACACCCCTACCTCACACACAACACACACTCACCGAAATCGAAGTATGGAGCAGGTGCCTTACCAAAAAACATGCATTTTGGGTGTTGTTTGAAGCTATCACGATTTTGATCAATCCGTGGTACATACAAAGCTTGAGTAAGTGTCACAGAGTTTTTAAATGTTCATAATGTTTTTTTCTCTCCTTTCAACGTTTGTTGTGTGCGGATTTTATTTATGTGATCCCAAGTGTGGTATTTATACCATGTCTTAGATCTCCTGCACTATTGCTCATTTTATTATCAATTTGAAAACGGATGCATTCCATTTTAAAATCTTGTTTGACCCCAACAATGGTTATGACACTCGACTCGCCCTGCTGTACTCACTTGAATACAATTTGACAGTCTGAACTATAATTATATAGAATGAAACAAAACTTTTAAAATCTTAAGTCTCCAAGAGACATGGATATTACATCTCAAACTAGTGATCCCAAGTCGCTTGCACAATGCCTTCGTGTTGCCACAAAACTCTCAACAAAGAAATCATCTTCATGCAAAGAACTTGCTCCTTATGATCAAGAATATGCCTAAGCTCTTCCATATAAATATAAATTGACGCAGATACGCGTGTATGGAGTGTCGGTCATGGCCAAAAAAGGAAAGTATCTTGAAAATAACCGGACACGTGTGTCCACGTTCAGTGACGAATACGTGTGGACATTTTTTTTTTGAAAATTGATTGTGCCCGTGTTACATAGTTCCAGTTTGGGATTTGCGTCGAAACTGGCTAGAACTTTCTAAGTACGGACATGTGAAACATGTTGCAAATGGAACAATCTGTGACGACAACAACATTCTTGAAGCCACAGGACCCATATAGTACTTCAAAGAGCTCCATCCAATGCTAGCCTGACAACTCTTGTTGTAAGCAAACTTGGCAACTAACAAGCAGTTAATACTTTTTCCCTTGTAATCCAAGATGCACGCTATACATGTATCTTTCAATATTTGATTTACTCTGCCTGACCGCCACTTTTGTGATGTGCTGGAGGGATTTTGGTATAAGAGATCCGAAGTAATGCCGGGTAAATTTTTTTTTCTTTTCTTTTTCCCTTTGTCTTCAGGATGTAGTTCCACTTTGAAAGTTTTCCTTTGAGTTTATTAATAAATATTTACATTTTTAAAAATAAATAAATAAATTAAGAATATCAAATTAAAATTTCGGAAATTATAAAATGGACCAAAAATCATGGATTCAAACCATGCTGCCATTAAAGAGTTCATGGGACCCTGTCTCACTCATTTTTTTTATGGGTCTTACAACATCATGTGGCTAAGCCTGGCCATAACCGTTATAAAAATTCATGGCAGTTAAACCGTTATGGCTCAGGCCACTCAAAATAGGGAATGCTAAACCACGGAAGCCACTATTTTCTGTAAAAAAAACACCTGGAGAGAGATTTATCCATCGAACGGGAGATGCAAATATTACTAGGGGGGGGGTTATCAATGTATATAACTATTAGAACTGTATTATTAAATATGAAGGATGATTTACTAACAACAAAAGACCCGAAGGCAAACGAGACTTGGAGGAACAGAAATGTAGGCTGTAAATTAGAATAACAAAAATGAAGGTTAGTACTAAGGTAATCTACATGTATGCTAAGGAGATTTCACCTCGGCATGCCGGGTGTGCATCTTGTTTGCAAGGGCTTGAGTGTAACTCTAGAGGTGTTAGAGTTCTACCAAAATTTTAATATCATAAACTTTTCTACATGTCTAATGAATAATGGGAGTCTTTTTTCTGGAGATGGTCTGGCTCCTATTAATGTATTCTAGTTGGTATTCTCTAGTTCTCAGGCCCTACTCAGGGGGGATACTATGACTGGAGAAGTAGCTCTTACACGCAAGACCTCTTGGTAATTCGATGCATTTTATAATGTGGAATACCTCTCAAACTGATCCAGGAGGATCTGAATGAGTTTTATGTTTTTTTTTAAAGTCTACTCGAACAGACTTTTGGTCTGTTTGAATACACCCCTTTGTATTCGAATATACTTCTTTTCCTATTCGAATAAACAGTTGTTCGAGTGTTTTTTGGTATGTTCGAATACACTTCTTTTCTATTCGAATACACTTTGATTTCTATTTGAATAAACACCCGTATGAGGTATTTTATTCGAATACATGAATTGTCTATTCGAATACACTTTTCTGTTCGAACAGAGACTTGTTCTGTTCGAACAGAGACGCGATTCAGCCTATTTATTTAGGCGTTTAAGGGCATATTTTTTATATTTTGTAACTAGGAACTTGTAACCCTTATAAAGGGGCAATGCTAGGCTAGGCTAGACTAGATTAGATCATGTTAGATCAATCAAAGTTCTGAGTGAGAGACTTAGGGCTTGAGAGGAATTTGATTGTAATCGATTATTTAAGCAATTAAAACTCTAAAAAGGATTTTTCCCAACCAATTGGGTCTTCTTCATACTTTTCTGCTAATTAAAGTTTTTCTATTCGTATTGTAGATTAAGTGGTATCAGTTTTCTAGTTACGATTCTCGGGGGTGATTGTGGTTTATGGTCTCTACACGTGACCGTCTTAAGCAAACGAAGGAGAAGCTAGTGAGTCCGTTGAAGATTCATCGGAAAGCTAATTCGAACAAGAACAATTTGGAGATGGGCGATTCCAACGATTGACTCACGACTTTGGAAACGACAGTTTCCGACCTAACTTCTAATGTAGGGGAGTTGGCAGAACAATGACGTCTCACGAACCTTGTGAAGGCTTTCTCTTCGGTGAAATGGCGAGGCCGCTCTCAACGGCGAGGCCGCTCGAGGAAGAAAGGGGTTCTGGAGGTGGATGGAGACGAGGATACTGCGGAGATAGATAGTGATTCTAGTGATGCCGAATTCGTCAAGGAACGCTCGGGTATTGGTAAGTCAATGAATCTTATGCGTAATCTTCGTATTGACTTTAAGATTGAAATTCCGGTATTCGATGGTTCAATCGATGCCGAGAAGTTGGATAATTGATTAGATAGGTTAGAGACCTATTTTTCTGTTTATGAATATTCCAACGCTCAGAAAATTTGTTTCTCTACATTGAAATTCGCAGTCATTCACTAACGTGGTGAAAATCTTACCGGAACGCCATGAAGTAGGAAGTTTGAGTTGGAAAGAATTCAAGGTCTTAGTGAGGAAGCAATTCTATCCTATTGGGTATGAGCATGAGCGATGGTACAAATGACACAATTTGCGCCAAAAGTTTGGGCAATCCGTACAATAATTCACTACTGAGTTTTATAACCAAGCGTTGGTTTTGGATATTGATGTGGATGAGTATGAGGTGTTCATGAAATATACGGGAGGTTTGTGGAAGTCCATTAGAAGAGGGATGTGGAGCATAATATTACCTTGGTGAATGGTGAGCCACTACCCAATATTGGGTTATATTGGACTATTGTTACAGAGTCTGATTAGATCAAAAAATAGGTTTAGGAACTCCTTGAGCAAGGAGTTATTAATCCAAGTTGCTCACCTTGTGGTTCACCGGTGTTATTGGTGCCGAAGAAGGATGGGTCTTGGAGGATGTGCATGGATTATGGGGCGTTGAACAAGATTACTGTGAAGAATCGTTATCCGCTTTCACGGATTGACGAACTTTTAGATGAGTTGGAGACGGCTCGGTTTTTCACCAAGTTGGATCTTAAGTTGGGTTACCATCAAGTTAGAATCCGGGAAGAAGATACTTGGAAGACAGCGTTTAAGACCAAACAATGACTATTTGAGTGGTCGGTGATGCCCTTTGGGTTATGCAATGCTCCGACGACGTTTATGCGTTTAATGAATGAGGTACTTCGTGCTTTTATTGATGATTTTGTGATTGCGTATTTGGATGACATCTTAATATATAGTTAAACATGGGAGGAGCACATTTGGCATTTACGCAAAGTGTTGGGCGTTTTGCGATCACAACAACTCTTTTTAAATGGGAAGAAGTGCGAGTTTGGGAAGAAGGAGCTAGTTTACTTGGGATTTATTGTTGTTGGCGGCGAGCTTAAGGTCGATCCAGAGGTCTCAGTCATTATTAATTGGCCTAGACCCCGTACAATGATGGAAGTGAGGAGTTTTATGGGTTCTTGTTAGTACTTGCGGAAGTTTATTCAACATTTTTCACAAATGGCCGCACCGTTACATTCTTTGACGAAGATCGGGGTACAGTTTGTGTGGGCAGATCACCATGAGAAGACTTTTCTGTTACTGAAGTACAAGATTACAGATGCACCAGTGTTAATGTTGCCTAATTTGCAGCGGCCTTTTGAGGTCGAGACAGATGCGTCAGACTATGCATTGGGGGCGATTCTTTTGCAGGATGGGAAGCCGGTTGCTTACCATTTTCTTTTGAGGTCGAGACAGAAGCGTCAGACTATGCATTGGGGGCGATTCTTTTGCAGGATGGGAAGCCGATTGCTTACCATTCTGAGATGTTTACAGGAGCAGTACGCAACTATTCTACCTACGATAAGGAATTCTACGCATTATATATCAATCAGTAAAACATTAAAACATTGGCAAAGTTACTTATTGGGAAAGGAGGTTGTGGTACATTTCGATCACAATTCTTATCTACGCAGTCCAAGCTACAACAAGCTCGCCATATAAATTGGATGTCGTACCTTGAGCAGTTTACCTTATTGATCAAGTATAAGAAAGGAGTGGACAACAAAATGGCTGATATGTTATCTCGACCACCATTACCGACTATTTTTGCTTTGTTGGTAGCTATGCAGATATAGCCTATTGTTCCTTCTGAGTACGTTACAGGGTATGACGACGACAAGGAGCTCAGTGCGATTCACGAGAAGTTGCTACAAGGCAAGACATGCGAGTATATTTTGAAAGATGGTTTGATTTACAGGGCAGTCTACTATGTATTCCAGAGGGTGGAGATCGTTTGCATTGGATTCAAGAGGCACATTGTTCCCGGGTGGTAGGTCATTTCGGGGTTGAGAAGACCTATGCTGTCAGGGGCGGCGCCGGGGCGCTCTGGGGCGGCGCCGGGGCGCCCAATTTATAACTATCCGCCCCGCCACCCTAGGGCGCCGCCTTAGGGCGCTTGAAGAGCGGGGCGCCTCTCTTAAGGCGCTGGGCGCCCCAGGGCGCCCTGGGGCGTTTTTTTTAATTTTAATTTTTTTATTCTAGTTTTTCCAATTGTTTTGGCTTAATAATAAATAAATAAATAAATAACAAAAACAACAACATAGAATTGCCAAATCATTTGGCTTAATTATTTAATAAATAAATAACAAAAACCAACTAACTGTTTTCAGTTGCGATCTCTCTCTCTCTTCAAAGTTTTCAAATCTCTGTAACTCTCTCGAGTTCAAATTTTGATTCTCTGCAACTCTCTCACAAGTAAATAATCTCTCTATTTCAAGGTTATTTTGATTGATTGATTCCAATTCGAAATTAGGGTTGTAATGTTATTTTGATTGATTGATGATTTCAATTCTCATTGTGAGCTGCTTTGTTTAGGGTTGCTATCTCTCTGATCTCTGAATTGATTGATTCCAATTCAGTTCTCATTGTGTTCTTCATTCTTACTTATTGTTAGTTGACTCAGTTCTTGCCTTTTTTTTTTCTTCTGCAAAGAGCCAAATACTAATTAGATGTTTAATAGTTAACATGTAACAATGGAAGAAGAGTATAAGAAGATGACTAATAACTACTTAGATGTTTGAAACTTTGAATTAAATAATTACACATACTACAAATTACACATTGACATGTTACAAATTTACACATATTACAAATTTACAAATTTACACATATTACACATATTACAAATTTACATTCTCCCGCCTAGCGTTCTGCCCCGCCCCTGACAGCATAGGAGAAGACTCTTTTGAATTTGCGGCGTTATGTCTATTGGCCGAAGATGCAGGTGGATGTTGCTCGTGTGGTTCGTGGTTGTGTGCTATGCAACACATCAAAGCCTTCAAATCGGAAGATAGGACTGTACTTACTATTGCCAGTTCCTAGTCGACCTTGGGAGAACATTTCGATGGATTTAATGGGTGGTTTGCCCATGACCAAGTGTAAAATTGTCTATTTGTTTGTGGTGGTGGATCGATTAAGCAAGATGATTGTTCTTATTCCATGCAAGAAGACGGTCACCGGGGAAAGAGCAGCGCGATTGTTTTTCAGAGACGTCTTGTGGTATTATGGGTGGTATTTTTGGGGTATTTTTGGAGATCGCTATGGGGGATGATGGACACTAAGTTGAAGAGAAGTACCGTTTTTCATCCGCAGACTGACGGGCAAACAGAGGTAGAGTTAATCACACTTTGGTACATTTATTACGGGGATTCCATTCTAAGCATCCTAAGACTTGGGATGAGAGTTTACCGCATCTTCAGTTTGCGTTTAACCGGGCGATTCATGGTTCCACTTTGAAGTCTCCATTTGAAGTTTGTTTGGGATACTTGTCTCAAAGCCCTTTTGATTTGGCTTTTAGTCTTGGCGACAAGACGGTGTCAGGGAAGGAGGAAGAGGAACAAGTTAAAGCTCAACGTTTCATTGAGAGGATAAGCAAGGTTCATGAGGCGGTTGAAGCACAATTGATGAAGACTCAAGCGAAGTATAAGGCTCGACACGACAAACATCGGGTTGAGTGTACTTTTCAAGAGTGCGACCTTGTTTGGTTGCATTTGGGTAAGGAACGGCTTAAGGGGAAGGTAAGAAGCTCAAACCTATCCGTTATGGTCCGTTTATGATACTCAAGAAGATTGGTGACAATGCATTCCAATTGAATTTGCCACCTTTCATGAAGATGTATTCGATGATTAATGCCGAGCATTTGAAGCTGTTTGAGCCGTCTCTTTTAGATGAAGACTCTACAATCGACACTCGCCTACCGTCAGTTGATGACTTATGGATGGAAAGAGAAGATCCGTTGCAGGAGGATGACATTCTAGAGAGAAAAATTCATGCTACAAGACAGGGTGGTATTGAGTCTTTCCGAGTTGGGAAGAAGGGTCAGCTACCTAGTAAGTCGAAGTGGTACAGCAGGGAAATGGGCGGGCATGGCCGCATTCCCACATCTCCAGTTTTAGCTTGAGCAGGAGCTCAAGGCTCCTGAAGGGGGGAGCCATGATCTAAAAGGATTTGAATGAGTTTTAGGTTTTTTTTTTAAGTCTATTTGAACAGACTTTTGGTGTGTTCGAATACACCCCTTTGTATTCGAATAGACTTCTTTTCCTATTCGAATAAACAGGTGTCTGAGTGTTCTGTTCTTGTCTGTTCGAATACACTTCTTTTCTATTCGAATACATTTTGATTTCTATTCGAATAAACACCCGTCTGAGGTGTTTTATTCGAATACATGAATTGTCTATTCGAATACACTTTTTTGTTCAAATAGAGGCGCGATTCAACTTATTTCTTTAGGAGTTTAAGGGCATATTTGTCATATTTTGTAACTAGGAACTTGTAACCCTTATAAAGGGGCAAGGCTAGGTAAGATTAGATCATATTAGATCAATCAAAGTTCTGAGAGAGACTTACGGCTTGAGAGGAATTTGATTGTAATCGATTATTTGAGCAATTGAAACTCTAAAAGGGATTTTTCCCAACGAATTGGGTGTTCTTCATACTTTTCTGCTAATTAGGGTTTCTCTATTCGTATTATGGATTACAAACCTCTCATCATGTAGGGGAGCCAGGACCTCAGAACATTTTGTGTCATTCAAACTCACTTCTCCTCAGAACATTTTGTGTCATTCAAACTCACTTCTTCTAACTGACATTACCTTCTAACTCAAAAGAAATTCTAACCGATTTGCATAAACTGGTCAAACGCCCACGTGCACTTCTTCTGGGTTCCTTTAACCAACTTAGCTGCCTCTTGGATTTGTAAATAATGGTACTCAGCTCATATTTTGGGATGGACTTCCAGATTAGATTCTTGTGATCAAGACCATGGCAACTTTTAGTGTCATTTTTGCCTCAACTGAGTTTCAATTATCATTTCCGCCAAGTCATTACACGGTTAACCTTTTCACTTTCAATAAGTATTCTGCACCTATTCCAGATTCGTTTCAGACTAGATTTTTGGATCTGTTCTTCATCTCCTATCAGTTCTTCACTTCAAGAGTAGTACTATACTAGGCTGCTTAATTTTCTAAAATTGTCGAAATAGGTTTGAAGAACTTGTTACTTTTTAGCTCCCCATTCTGTCAGCTGTTGGCTTTGTTCGATGATTAATGAAAATATTCAGTTTTTGTGAGACGGTCTTTTTGGTGACCAGATTGTAACGTTGCAAAAGTTTGAGGGAAAGTTACTTTCATCTGTAGATCTTGTGATTGAGAATTTACCTTATCCTTGAAATATACGTGACTATTTTGTATTGGACTTCTTCATCCATATTCATGAGGGGGTGAGATCTTGTGACTCGGTGGAAGGATTTAGTTAAGTGGATCCCACGTGAAAGTTCAGTGTCTTGTATTGTTTTTTCTTTGTCTTTGCCTTCAGGTTGTTATTTTTCCGCCTCGGAAAGTTTCTTTGCGATGATTGATAAATTATTTTTACATTCCCAATTTTTTGTGTTTTGTTTTCGAGTAAGAAATATTCCCCTAAGAGAAATGGATAAAATTTATTTGTCTATCTTACCTCCCAATCAAGAAAGATAATGGGTCATACATATGTCTTACGTGCATTTCCTATAATTGAAAGGTCGAATACTGTTTTTTGTATATTCTTTCCGCTTAATTCTCTTCTTGAGACTTGGCCACCTTCTCGATTATGAAATGTCATTTATCAAAAACTACAAATGATAATTATATAATTAAATAGCTCCGACTGCGTTTCTGAAGCTCAAAGATATTATTACAGATGGTTTCTGCACTGTTTACTATATGTTTTCTTTTATCCATTTAAAAAAGTGAAAGCTAAGTTTAGGGAAGAAGTAACATAGGTACTTTAACTTCTTCATAACAGGCATGGCATGGAAGGCAAAGACAGCGGGCTTCACGGGCAGAGAAACTAAGGTTCCAAGCATTAAAATCTGATGATCAAGAAGCTTACATGCGAATGGTGGAGGAGAGCAAGAATGAACGGTTAACAATGCTTCTTGGAAAAACTAATGACCTCCTTGTTCGTTTAGGAGCTGCTGTTCAAAAACAAAAAGATGCAGAAACTGATGGCTTTGAAGCTTTAAAGGGCTTAAAACCGGATAACGGACCATCATCTCATTCTTCTGTTTCTAAGGCTGAAATGCGTCTAGGCGAAGATATTGAGATTGTTGATGTAGATTCTGATCGCCCTGTAAAGACTAACGATCTACTTGAAGGCCAGCGGCAATATAACTCTGTTATACATTCAATTCAAGAAAAGGTAAAAAGGTGCATTTATCTTTTTCTATTAAGCTTTCGATTTTATATTTCTAGAGAATTCTCCTTTACAGCTCATTTGCAGTTTGAACCATAACAAGTTGCCTAGTGAAAGACTGGGAAACACAGCTAAAACATTAATGGGCTTATCCGGTTCATTGCTGTGATTACTGCCTTTATTGAATTTTTACTTATGACTTATGAGACTTAATTTTTCCGATAGTTAGACTAGACAAAAATATCGTCATGGCATGTTGCTCCCATGTAGGGAAAGGAATTTGATTTAGCTTGTAAAAATGCTACTTCTCATATCTTTACCCCGTGTATCCTTACGCTTTGCCTAAAAGATACAACCTATGTAATATTCAAACAAATTTGTGTGTTGGTGTCTGCCACAGTACAAAGTATCTGACAAGGCGACTTCAAAATATGTGAAAACACTGACCCGTCATACACTAAAGAAAAGATTAAATCTTTCCTCATTTGTTGTACTCTGTGTCTGACAACATGTTATACATTTATGATTCAAAACTTCTTTTAAAATGTTCTAAACACAAATGTGATAAAGATAGGTTGATTTATCTCTATAACAAACATAAAAACAATAATAGAACTTTGTAGGTTTGAATAACATGTCTAAAGAACTGAAAATTGTTTAAGATGTGTAAAAAAGTTGATGAGCTAAGCAAGAATTATCTAATGATGTGTCAATGCGAGTGTCATTGTGTAGGGTGTGTCTGACACGTGTAGACAGGGACTTACTTTCAAATATGGAGTGTCCACGTTACATTGGAATCACAACATTTTATTTTTTGCACGTTTTTCAAGCATTTTTTCAGCAAAGACTTTGTTGAGATCTATAGTCGCACTTCGGACACATAGCCTTGCACCTCAAAATATAAGATGCTGGGGGCACTCCTCTCATTGCCAATTGGTTTTGAGATGGAACCTCCCGGTGTAATAGACTTCAAGTTAATTCAATATAAGAGCTATGATGGGCTATTTTGAGATTTCCATATGTCCGCATTAAGTTACGGCCGTAGTCATTCAATGAGTAAATTTCTCAGGGAATCAGTGCCAACCACTCATTCTAGAAAGGAAGGAGATCTCGGGTAACAAGAATGTACGCGAATAGGAAATGAAAAGGCTACGCAAATAACAATACATGTATTAAGAATTTCTGACCCACCAAGACTCTAGAAGGGTGGAGTCCAGGATTGATAATGGTTATGAAAAAAAGATTTTTGCACCTTGATACATGACCAAGTAAAACTATTTTTTTCTGTTATGTTGGAATGCCAAATGTACTCAATAATTTATTATTGAGTACCACAGAGCCTGTCTGTGGGCTCTCTTTATTTGATTAATACAATTGCTTATCTTTTGCAAAAAAGAAGAAGAGCAAATCAAAATTACCTTTCAGAGGTCAAGAGTTTTTTTTATCGAGGTTCAGCACAAGCATAGGAATGTTGTGTAACCCACATAGAAATGATGGTTCCTGCATTGAGTATGCATATGTAAAATAAGGAGAGTATAAAATAACTAGAACAGAGGGTTTCCTGACCAAATTGATCTTTGTTATAGGTAACGGAGCAGCCATCAATGCTTCAAGGTGGAGAACTAAGGCCTTACCAGTTGGAAGGACTTCAGTGGATGCTATCTTTGTTCAATAACAATTTGAATGGTATTTTAGCTGATGAGATGGGGTTAGGGAAGACAATACAAACCATATCATTGATTGCTTACCTTATGGAAACCAAGGGTGTAAATGGACCCCACTTGATCGTTGCTCCAAAAGCTGTGCTGCCTAATTGGGTTAACGAATTTGCAACCTGGGCTCCTAGGTAAACGTTACCCCCCTCCCCCTTTCTTGCAGTTATTTAGTATTCATTTGTAACATGTATAATATTTTCTTGGTCCAGCATCGTGGCCGTCCTATATGATGGGCGTTTAGAGGAAAGGAAGGCAATGAGGGAAGAATACTCTGGTGAAGGAAAGTTCAATGTGATGATCACACACTATGATCTGATAATGCGAGACAAAACATTTCTAAAGAAAATCCACTGGTGCTACATGATCGTTGACGAAGGACATAGGCTGAAAAACAGCGAGTGTGCTCTTGCACGCACTCTCTCTTCAGGGTACGATGTTACACATAATACTTGAGCAGTTCACTTAATTTTAATTTGCAACATGTATTTGACTGTTTTATGTTGTGTGTTTATGTAGTATGATTGCATATTTTGTATTTGGCTGGTATTTCTTTGTTTGTTCCATTTAATTCTTAACATTTGCTGTATGTACTCTATCATGGAAACATTTTTGTGACTACAGTTACTTCTATTGATCTGCATTTTCTTAGTGATTTCCATTTCTACACGAGTATAGCTTTATTGAAGCGCATATTTTTTTCATTGGATTTGGCACAGTTGCTTCTTATCATATACTAGTTAAATTTCTTCTAGTCGAAGGATAATTTCGAGTTTTCGTTAAAATGATTTTCATTTTTTTTTCCTCCGACATAAGCACGTTTTTTTTTCTTTTTCTTTTTCTTCCAGTTATTGCGATAAATGTTGCTTAGTGGAAAACAGAAAAGTGAAAGTAGCAATAACATCACTTAGCCTGCTGCTATCCTAACTAGGTTGTCATCCTAACAACGTACAGTCATTTGCAGCTTTGCAGTTGAACTACTAATCAAGTATTTGTTGAGATATAGTCCCATATCGAACACACATAGCCTTACACCTCAAAATATAAGATCCTGGAGCTACTCCTCTTCTTGCCAATTGGTTTTGAGATGAACCCTCTAGTTCTAATATGGTATCAGAGCGGGCTTTTCTTCCACGTGTCGAGTCCAACGGCTCATGTGCTACTCCGCGTCACCCAAATATGTTCACGTGTTGAGCTCATAAATTACGCCACACGTGAGGGGGCGTGTTGAGTTATAGTCCCACATCGGACACACATAGCCTTGCACCTCAAAATATAAGATCCTGGGGCTACTCTCATAGCCAATTGGTTTTGAGATGGAACCTCTAGTTCTAATGCTCTATATATGAAGTCTAAATACCACTCAGTAGTTCCAAGGGAGTAGTCACTTAGTTTAGCTTTCCTATCTGTGTGAGAGATCCTGAGACTAAGAACTTGCCAATTGCATCTCGTGCATTGAACATTTACAACTCCAAGGAATATTATTGAAGGCTTGAAGTGCAGAGAAAGAATCAGTCACAAGCCAGACTTTATACCACTCCATTTGAATATTTTTTTCCAGAAAAAAATCAGTAGCACTACATTCTGCTATTAAAAGCCATTATAGGATCAACGTTATGTGCCATCACACCTAATTGCTCCCATCTTGTTTCTAAAAACTGCTCCATACCTACTTGTACATGGTGCCTGAGGCATTCACACTTTCGATTTTAATCTTATCATGAGAAGAGAGAATCTAATGGCACGTTGGACCCTAAGAAGATTTCTAGGCCTGAAAGCCACTCCCCGTTTTCAAAAGACGATTAAGTCCTGAATATTATTCGTAGTGGCTTTAGTAAGCATAGAAACACTTGTAGTCACAAATCATTTACGTAGAGGCTGTCAAGTGCTTAAAAGACACAATCACGTTTAATTGCCATTTCCCGGTTCATAATTTTATTATAAGGTTCACTTTATTTCCTAGACATTTTTGCTATGCACTTTCATAAAAAGAAAGAAGGAAAACTTTAACGGTGTCTCTTTTCCTTGCAGCTATCGCATTAGACGCAGACTTTTGTTGACGGGTACACCAATACAGAATAGTCTGCAGGAGTTGTGGTCCCTTCTTA
The DNA here is from genome assembly GCA_014058105.1 of Kingdonia uniflora. Taxonomy (NCBI): domain Eukaryota; kingdom Viridiplantae; phylum Streptophyta; class Magnoliopsida; order Ranunculales; family Circaeasteraceae; genus Kingdonia; species Kingdonia uniflora. The sequence continues at coordinate 71,536 of JACGCM010000440.1, read as the reverse complement.
ATATTCTTCTTCCCACCATTTTTAACTCAGTGCAGAATTTCGAGGAATGGTTTAATGCACCATTTGCAGATCGTTGTGACGTTTCTCTTAACGATGAGGAAGAGCTATTGATTATTCGGCGCTTGCATCATGTGGGTTTTCATCCCTACCTTAGTAATATGTTCGTTTATACTTTGCTCAAGATCTCCCCTTTTTTCATTGAGTTCTTTTATTTCTAAGGTGATAAGGCCATTTATACTGAGAAGGAAGAAGGACGAGGTTGAAAAGTTCCTTCCTTCAAAAACACAAGTCATACTCAAATGTGACTTATCCGCATGGCAGAAAGTATATTACCAGCAGTGCACAAACTCAGGGAGAGTCGGGATAGATTCTGGTACGTTAGTTTTTTTTGTTGCTAGACATTTATCTTTCGTCAAGAGTTGTGTATCTCTCCCTTACTGTGAAAATAAGCCAGAAGAAGATGATTAATTATTGGTAAGCTGAATGAGGGTTTTGTACTTTAGATGAAAATACCTTTATCACTGGAATTCCTGTTGCATACAGTTTCCAGACTTAAGTTACTATTGTATGATGTTAATGTCCGTACACGAATTTCCTTTATTTACTGGAAGATAGCAGTAGCACTTTTTATTAGCCATATTTTTCCTTTATTTACTAGAATATAACGCTTTTTTATTTCCAAGTATGGCTAATGAGCTACTATTCTGGAGTGGCTCGCAAATGTACTGACTAATTATTAGGCTATTATCCTTTGACTTCTTCTGATTGTACTCTCACCCCTATGGAAGTAGTAACCGCGGATTAAAGCCCTTATTTCATTTATTTTCCTAGTCTTTTTTGGCATTTTTAGCCCAGCTGACACAGAAAAAGAATATATAAATGTATATTTCTCTGTACTGAAGCCAATTTTTTTCAGTGGAACTCTATATGAATGAGCTCCAATTTTTTATTATTGGATTTTGAGAAGCTAGCAAAATTAGAAATTTGCAGCTAGTAAATCAGAAAGTCGAATATTGAAGAATCTAGAAGATAACTCTGAAATACTGTTGGAATAGGTATCATGTTGCTTGGACACGACTCACGAGTAAAAAGTGCATTTTGAGGTGTCCGGAAACATAGTTGTATGTATCTTAAGGTCTAATGTATATCATATGATATGTTATTGAAGCCAATAGGATACATACAACAAAAAATTCAAATTCTAAAAACCTCACCGATTAAGTTTCCTGAAGTGGGTTGGAGGATCTCGGTGGATTTTGCAAAGGTGTTCCCTTGAAAGGGCATTCTACAACATATGTATTCTCTAGGCCAGCTTGTAATATTCCATATGAAAGGAAAGGATAATAGTACCGTGCCCTATCGCTATATCCATATGTCAGGTATTCCTAGATATCGTAATTGCCTTCCCATATAGAAAACTTTGGTTCCCAAGTTGCTTCCAAGGTTGCTTTTTTTGCTTTGAAATTGTTCTTAAACAAAGCTCATACTAATGGCAACCTTCATAAACGTTGTGTTTTAGTTGTTTGTATGTGTGAAAGAGATGGGGAATCCATTGATCTTTTTTTTATTTGTCTCTTTGCAAGAGTATTTGGTTTGATTTGGTTATTGGGGTCAATTTACAAAGGTTAAGGAGCTGTTAACAAATTGGAAGATGAAATTCTTAGAAGGGGTAAGTTATTAGGCACTAGGCAGTATGGCTCAAGCACATTTTTTTTTGGTAATGTAATTAGAGTAAGTTTGAAGGGAAGGAGAAGTCGAGAGAGCTGGTCATGTTTTCTATTAAACCTACTTCTTCTCGTGGTGTAAAGCGTTGACAAATAATGTTTGAGACCTCTTTGAGTCTCAAATAATGAAGTTGAAGGACATGGTCTTGAATTTTATGAGGGGTTGGTTACTTGGTTGTTGTTTTTCAGTATTTTTTTCTTTCAAATCTCGATTTTTCCTTGTGACAGAGGTCTGAGTATGTCGCCTTTTTTGTGTTCTTTAGTAACTTTGTTTGTTTTTGCCATTCTACATCAATAAAGATTGCATTTACCAAGAAATTTTTTCCAAGTTAGGGAAATAAAAATAAAAATAGGGTTATTAAAGCGTCTCTTAATTTTAAATATTTTGTGACATTAAAACGGGTAATGATTTTGAAGAGGGATCAAATTGTGAAGAGGGTTTCGAATCATGAAAGATGATAGATATCGACTTCTCCATTTCAGCTTTCATCTTGCCGTGAACTATATCGAGCCGTTTGTATCATGTTGCAACATCATTACAATATGCTAAAGTTTTATCGATTTGATCAAACATTCACCGGGAGGTCTTGCTCTAGCTTTTATTATGACCCACCATTGTTAATAAATAACATTTGGGTTCAAAAATTCTTGAATTTTATGCGATTTAGTACCAAAAATGTTGGAATTTTTGTATTGGAAGCAACGAATTAATGAATCAACATTATTAAAATCGAATTGACTCAAGCAAACTCAATTTTATTAATTTCTCAATCATAAACTTATAAAATGAGGGCCCTTAGGCTTTATTTGTAGAGATCTGACAAAATTTTGTATAAATGAATCCTACTAAAACAAATCTTACTTAATTAAATTAGTTCTTAAAAGAATGGTGAAATAAAATTGAAGCTTAATATTCTAAATACAATCCTACTATTGTAAACTAAATGAAAAGGAAACTAGCGATACTTTTAGGAGATGGTGCCTCAGGATCTGTATGGTGCATGTCTTGGGATACTTTTGAGATGATACCTCGGGATTTGTGTGATGTATGGGAAATTAATGTTTGTTATCACCTTTGTCCCTTTCTGTGATTGGGTCCTAAGTCTCTGTGGAAGCTCTGTGGAAGCATTTAATCCATTTCACAATGAGAGGAATAATGACATCATATCAGATGAGGAGGACCAGTCAATGTTATAAAGTTTTTTAGTTCTCTTGTTAGAGTTTGGGGTAAAACTTTAGAAACCCCCTTAGAATTTGCAATTGAGAGATTTAGTTTATTTTAGAGTGTGATTTAGCTTTTGCAACAATGTAGTTTTTAACAAATTAGTACCAGAGCAAGATTTTGTGGTTTTTCTTTTCTTTTCTGCTACAGTAATTTCGGAGGGAATTTTTTCTTTTACGACGAACGATGGGGAAAAAAACGGTAGAAGAGTCTACCAAGTTGTTTATGAAATTTAACAAAGAGCTCACAAAATCAAACAAGATGATGTCTAAGCAACTTGAGGTGATGCTTGCCAAATTGTGTTGTCGAAAAAGCGAGGTTAGAGGCGGGAGTTGTGATGGAGAATTCAAAGAAATTCGATGGAGATGGCTTGGAGATAAAATACCATGAAGAGATGACGGAGATAGAGGTTCACCGTGCAATTGATCTAGTAGGTGGGAAAGACGGAGATGTGTCGAAGAGTTTTCGGTTAAAGTGCGACGATGAGGTTACGACATTGATGTGAAAGGTTCACATGATCAATGATTTCCAATTATCAGGCTGCCCAACCAATGAAGACCAACCCCAATCCAAATCTTTGTTAAGAATTCGAAAAACGATCGGAGGGGAATTGATTACATCGCCAACGACGGAAGAAAGATCACCGGTGACTAAGGTGGCCGAAATCTAGGAGAGAGAGGTCCCCAACTCCGTTGAGGTCTGCGGAAGACGCGAAATTGAGGCCAAAGCGAACCAGGGATTTTTGGGAGTAGACGTAGGCATCGGGCAGGATGTGCAAGGCACGGGGATGAGTGTGATGGGCACTGGTCAGGATATGCCTGCAGGATGGCAGGACACGGGGTAGAGTGTAACAGACACGAGGACGGTGGTAACGGGCACCGGGGAGGGCGTACCTTTGAGTAGCATGGGCATGCCACTACAACAACTTACAAAACCAAAAGATTTGGATCATGTAGTATCGAGAAAGGGGGGTCGTGGACCCTCGAACTCGACGCGGGCACGCCACAAGCACCCTTGGATGTTGACCCGACGCTAATCGGGGGTTGCTGTTGCCAACTAGAGGCGAGCACATATCAAGTGGAGGGATCGCGGGTTCCGACCGGGTTGATGACGAACATGGTTGTTAAAAATCCGATGGAGAAGTTGGAGAAGACAAAACAGTGGGAGATTGCTCCCAAAGCAAGTGAGAAGAGTACAATTAGTTTTGGCGATATGCAAGAACACATTTGGGAACCAGGAAGGGGTAATTTCTTACAGATGGGTGTACCTAACATAAGTAAGTTGGCCCTTATTGGATAAAGTTTCTAGTTCATTCTTTCGACTTTGTGGATCCGTTTTGGCAAGAGATGGAGGCTCGTTCAAGTATGGAGGTAAATATATTTTTGGGGAATCTGAATAATCTTACCAACAAGGTTTTTGGCAAAGTATTTTGTTTCGCATGCAGAGTTATTGGGTACGGCAAGTACTATGGATGGATTTGCAATTGTTTTATTCCCGGGGGTACCTTTTCGAGTTCAAGATCGTGTTTTGTTATACAACCAAAATTAATGGGTACGGAAAGTACCGTGGAAGAATTTGCAGCTGTCGTTTGCTCAGGGTTACTCCTTTTGTCTTCAAAATTTGTGGACGAATTTTTCTCACACATTTTCTCGCTAGAGTTTGTGGTTGAACTCTTTTTAGACGGGGAGAGTTGATAGGAATCGTGGTCGTATCCACAACCACGAGTAGCAGGTTGACAGATCATGCCTCGTGGGTGACCAAGTCATTCGAACGAGCCAGGAAGTCGTTCGAACGAGTTAGATGAAAGTCAAGCCAAAAGTTTTTTTGCCGATTTTAGGCAAAAATTGGGAAGTCGTTCGCACGGATATATCTGACATTTTACGATGATTATATGCGGAATTCAAGGTTGAATTCTTCTTAGGAGGGGGGAGAGCTGATAGATCATGGCTCGTGGGTCGTCTATCCCCGAGGCCACGTACCTTCTACTTTCTCTTTATATTGATGTTAGGAGCTCTTTTGTTTTTTAGTTCTCTTGTTAGAGTTTGCGGTAAAACTCTAGAAACCCTAGAATTTGTAATTGAGATATTTAGTTTATTTTAGAGTGTGATTTAGCTTCTGCAACTATGTCGTTTTTAACAGTCTATATCAATTTTGGTGGTCTTGAGGCTGGAAACCAAGTCATTATAGAGGTCAATTTTTTTAAAATACCTTACTAGTGGTGGTAGAATATCTTACATTTTGAAGGATAATAGCTTCTTCCCCCCCCAGGAGACAACACCTTAACAGTACTGCAGTATATTGTGAAGGTGTGCCAAACCTGTCAGATTTTGCCCAACATCTAATAAATGTGCTTTTGCTGAGAGAAATGATTGGAAATTAGCGTAGTTATATCTTCTTATTCATGTTTATCATTTTGTCTCACCCAAACTAATGCTGTTATTTTCTTTTTTGTAATGAAGCTTTTATGACTTAAACGAAATAATTATATAGGAAATGAGCTATTACAACATGTTTAATGGTAAAGATGGAATGTGCAGGAACTAGGAGGAGCAAAATTCTTCAGAATTTGTCAATGCAGCTTAGGAAGTGTTGTAACCATCCATACCTCTTCATGGGAGACTATAACATCTGGAGAAAGGAGGAGATCATAAGATCATCAGGAAAATTTGAGCTACTTGACCGGTTACTGCCTAAGCTCCATAAAGCAGGGCATAGAGTCCTGCTTTTTTCACAGATGACACGCTTAATGGACATTCTTGAAGTGTATCTGCAACTTCATGATTTCAAGTATCTTAGACTGGATGGGTCAACTAAAACAGAAGAACGAGGGACTTTATTGAAGCAGTTCAATGCACCAGACTCCCCTGTATTTATGTTTCTCTTGAGCACCCGGGCTGGAGGCCTTGGTTTAAATTTACAAACTGCAGATACTGTTATAATCTTTGACAGTGATTGGAACCCCCAAATGGACCAGCAGGCTGAGGACCGGGCCCACCGTATTGGGCAAAAGAAGGAAGTCCGGGTATTTGTGCTGGTTAGTGTCGGATCTGTTGAAGAGGTAATTCTGGAACGTGCAAAACAGAAAATGGGCATTGATGCCAAGGTCATCCAGGCAGGACTGTTCAATACGACTTCCACAGGTTTGTTTTGTTATCTTAATCTTTCTATGAATAAGCAGGCCCTTTAGTAATTTCTATGGAAAGTAAAATTTTGCTTTACATAATCACCTGTGGTTGCACGATTTTTATTTGTAGAACTATACGTCATGTAGGCATTAATTGAAACCATCTGTCATGCACCTTAGACACATGCACGCACGCGCTCGCGCACACACACACAGGCGCGGCGCATGCACACAAACATAGGCACTATCCATATTGGTTTCAAATTTTCGGTTTAGCTTGGAATATCCATTAGATATCTGAAACTTATTAAGTGTACAGGAAATGTGCTTTTTTGAGTATATCATCGTAAATGTTGATATATGGCATTATACACTACTCTTTTCGCGTTGTTTGGGCCTCAAACTTTTGTTTCCATGATTCGCATGGTTGCGCTACGTGTCTGGTCTCAAAGAAATTTTTCGATAGACTACCCCCCGTTTTGTTGTGTTACTAAATGGAAAATAAAAAAGGGTCTAGAAAGCCGAAAAAGCTTTCGATCCAATTTTTGCAACCCTTTTTCGTTCAGTGTACAAAAAACACAAAACACAGGCGTTATATTTTTGGAAAATCACTAGTATAAAGATAGACAAAAATGTAGTGAAATATTTTAAATTAGCTCGAGGTTTATCTTAAGCTGAAATTGCAAGATGGATCCAGAAGTTGCGAGATACCAACAATGAATTTCGTAGGATCCATATATGCATCAAGAAGCTATTATGATTCTTAATATATTTGAGAAGTATTTACTGTACGGGGTCTCAAGTGATCTAAAAATAATATTTAGTACTGCAGGTTTAACCCTAATATGAAACTTTGTAGACATTTAACACCCTAATAAAATAAAATAAAATAAAATACCATAGTTACTCCTTTTCTTGAATTATTCAACTGGTTGAAGCAGTAACTTTCTAACAAATAATTTGCTCACAAATGACAGAATCCTCTAGAATGTCCTCAAAACAGTAGAGAAAATCTCTGAACACCATTGAAATTTGAAACGAAACAGAACTTTATAATCAAGCTCGAGAACTTCAAATAATAGAGATAGGTTATACTATCACTCTCCCTCTCCCCTCTGTGAATAAAGAGGTGGTTCTGAAAATAATTCTCGAGTTTGTTGGAAACTACCTGCTTTACCCGGTTTTTAAAATTGAAAAAAGGGTAAATTTGGTTTTTTTTATTACGGTATTAAACGTTAACAAAGTTCCAAATTTGTGTCTAGTCACAGTTTTTCTAATTTCAGGGTACTAGATGTTATTTTTAAACCCCTTGAGTCCCCATACAGTTATTCCTTCTATAGTTTAAATACAAATGATTGATGATTGATGATTGATGATTGATGATTGATGATTGATGATTGATGATTGTGAATTTTTGGGTGTTTATGAGTATAAACTAAGCTACTTGATACGCTGTTTTTTTAATATAGCTCAGGATAGAAGGGAGATGTTGCAGGAGATAATGCGTAGAGGTCCAAACTCACTTGGGACTGATGTACCGAGCGAGAGGGAAATCAACCGCCTGGCAGCCCGATCAGAAGAAGAGTACTGGATGTTTGAGAAGATGGACGAGGAGAGACGTCAGAGGGAGAATTATAGATCGAGATTGATGGAAGAACATGAGGTCCCCGACTGGGCTTATTCTGTCCCAGAAAAGAAGGATCCAAAAGCTGAAATCAGTATAACTGGAAAGAGAATCAGAAAACAGGTGAGTTACGCTGACACCCTCAGTGATATTCAATGGATGAGGGCTGTAGAGAATGGAGAAGACTTTTCAAACCTTGCACCAACTAAAGGCAGGACGAGAGAAAATCCTCTTCTTTTCGAGGCGTCAACCAGTGACAATGTGGGGGAGGAAGAACAAGAAATATCAGAACCTTTGAGGAATCATAGCGAGCCTGTAACAACTCCGGAAGTAGTTTACGTTTCTCAGACTTTACAAAGGCACAACTCTGTAGAACCTTTACAGCCTTTACAGTTTAACCAACCTGAATATGAAAATGTGGTCAGAGACAGTTGGAGTTTGAGTCCGAACATCCCCACATGGAAGACCCACAAGCGAAAGAGATCAAGCCATGGTGTGCCGAGTTCATCGTATTCCATCGCAGGAGGGAAAACTTCTAACCGCAAAAGGAGTGGATCAGCAGATCAGTCCTAACTACTTAGGCATTCCATCTAGCTATTTTGTCTCTATAGGGGCGATGTTAGTGATATTCATGGCATATACTCTCCTAAGATCAAGTTGTAACCTTTTAGGGACATAATAAGTTATACCTTTATGAAATCCAAACATGTTGCCTAAAATTTACTTGCTTTTAGCAATTTTATGTTATATTATGTAAATTGGGTTACACCTAAAGTTATGATATTATTTAACTGAACATTCTGAAGATGTCATCTGGATCTGGTAACGGATCTGGTAACGGAGAAATCTTTAGTGATGAACATCCCGATATAGTATCTAGTATAAGACACCCAATGAAGCAATTCATTGTGCTTGCAATGCTTTGTAAGCTTCTGTATTTGTGTCAATGATTTGGTTGTATAATGGAAGACATGTTATGATTCCTCGCTTAGCTGCAGTATTATCTTCAGACCCTTCAAGTAATTGTGTCATATCACCCCCATGTCGTCCTCGCTTGAGTACTTGACCTTCGTATCACAGAGTAGGGTAAGTGTCGACGGCAACCCAAACTTGATTAAAAAGGGTTTTGCAGTAAATCGTCGAATAAGTCAATAACACATTAGTAGGTTGAGTCTAAAAAGCGTCTCAGGCAAAGTCGTTTCCGGATCCACTTTAATGCCTTACTGCTTATAACTGTCTCCTCTTGTGAACCACCACACTGTCAATATTGTATCAAGATTCAAGATTCAAGATTTAAGACAAAAAAATGCAGCATTTTGTCACCCTTTTTAATCAAGTTTGGGTTGCCGTCGACACTTACCCTACTCTGTGATACGAAGGTCAAGTACTCAAGCAAAGTCGTTTCCGGATCCACTTTAATGCCTTACTGCTTATAACTGTCTCCTCTTGTGAACCACCACACTGTCAATATTGTATCAAGATTCAAGATTTAAGACAAAAAAATGCAGCATTTTGATAATATCGCTTGGGTCGTCAGTAAATTACTTGTTCCCTAGACTAGTTTAGGAGTCGGGATCCACGGCAACTGAGGTGCAGATAACTATAAGGAGTAAAACCGGGAGTAGAGATAAAGCACTAAACTAATATATCAAGAAACATTAAGCATACATTAAGATCCATTAAGCACTAGACTCTAGGCTATGCCTCAAGTTGAAGTTGACAATGTTTCCAAGCTGCGTGGGTGCATCGGTTAGTGCCACGTTATACCGATCACCATTCCTTTCAGTTATTATGCCACAAAACCTATAAATGTTACCAAAAAGAACGTCAACTTTGTCATTCACAGCAAACTCGGGTGTAAACGGTGTAATACTTCAATGCCTCAGGTTAGTAGCATCCATGATCTTTTGTTGAATACCCATGATAGTTGGGAACTGGACCAAATATGTGTCATTTGGTTCCACGGATTTAACTACTCTATGCACCGATGCACGTAACACGTTGTACACCATCTCTATTAAGAACAAAGAAGAAAATAAGGAAAGTTATTAAGAGCGATAGTTATTAAGAAAAGTAATTAACTAGAGAGAGACTCACTAAAAGTAATAAGAATCAATGGCAGAAGTTTTGATCCTCGCAGTAATTCTTATGAATTCCTCACTACAAAACTCAACTCAATACAACCAAATACAATAAACAGTAACAATAAATAGTTGGGCCTGATGAAATTTGTTGACAAAATTCCTACTAAAATAGGTTATGATTATTAGGCAATTTTGCTTATTTTAGAGGTTTTAAAGGTAATGAATAATCATTATGCACATATAAATGAAGATATATATAAAGGTATGGCAATTAATGTTTTTTTTTATAATATGTTTTTTTAATAAATAGAGGAGTAGTTATGCCAAATTAATTAGGTTATTACTATTTTTTTAATGATAAATAGACATGTTTTTTAAGAAATGACAAATAGGAGGAATTATTAACTCAATATTAAATATATGAATAAGATAGTTATTGAATATTCAAAATAAGAAAATGATTGTTCTAATCTTTAACAAATTTCTTTTAAACACTTTGAAAATTATTTCCAACTTAGCATCATCTTCCAATGCTTCATTGTGAAATGAAGTCCAACTTGCGATGCACCAATCTTCTAGTCTTCTTCAATATTTCTTCACCATTAATATGCGCCTTTTGTCCCTGTTTAATATAAAGATTTGAATAAAATATATAAATACGTCAAATGCTAGTAGAAATAAATAATGTGTAGATCATATAATGTCTTGATATGCTATTACCTGTGCATGTGCTATCTCAGAAGATGGTTCTGCAGGTGTCGATGTTACTTGATTGTAGGAGATTTTTTGCTTGTGTTCATTATAAATAATTAACATCTCCACCTGCAAAAGTATATACATCGATGCACGTTTTTTTTCTAGAGTTGATACCGCAGTTTTCTTCAGAAGGTCAAATAGCCAATCACCTTTGTTATCCCATAATTGATCTCCAATAGAAAGTGCTAATTTTTCTTGGCATACTTCTTTTAAGCGATTGATGATTTTGTTACGACCACATGCGCATAAATTATTCCAAAAATTCAATTCAATACTATGTATTGTTGTCATCTCCTCATTAGTTGATATTACTTCATTGGTCTGACTATGAATGTACTGTCGCATTTCAATAACATTAAGTTATATGAAAGCTTTTGTTGAAGTCACGTTTTTCAAGCGTCTCTTGGAGATAGTTGATTGCACATCTCTTATATGGATTATTGCCATTATAACTCGAAGAAAAAAAATACAATTAGATCTTAAACGACATGCATATAAAATCATTATAATTCCTATTTAAATAAACAATTTTTTATGTTGGTGTTTGATCGTTCTATACCAAATATGTGTATTGTTTAAAAAATAATTGTATATCTAGCAGTTAGTGAGAGTATTTTGTATAAGAGTTAATTTAAAAAATTGCATAAAATGGCTTCCACCCCAAATTTTCAATCTGCATCTCTTCATTTTCGGTTAGTTGAATCTCTTGTGTACCCTTGATTAAAATTTCACTATCGCTGTTTTGTTTTGTGGGGTATGGCCTAGAAGTATACTTTGATTGATTTGAATCAAAGTGTTCATTATTTTATAGATCAAAAACTGTCATTGCATCTTTTTGTGCATTTACAAGTTGTTTAAAGTCCCAAAGTAGAGAAACAGAGATTTCAAAATTATGTTTAAGTTTAAGTAAGACACTCTTTTAATTTGGTCAATGTTTGACCCGTTCTTGCTTTTATCTCTCTAGCCTTGAAGCATAAGACATCTATAAGCTTGGGCTGCAACTTCAACAGTTGGGCTTTGTTGGATGACTGGCATAACTAAGCTGAATACACTTCCTGGTAGTACTGAGACCTATACAAAAAAGAGTAGATATATCAAATGGCACAGATAACGATGATTGTTGCATTTTGGGTTGAGAAGGGAGGAAATAAAGAGCTGATACTACCTTCAAGTTCTTAAATGAGTAACGTGTGGATCTACATGCTCGAGGACTTCGCTCACATATATAGAGCAAGAGTGGAACAGAAATGTACATCCATGTCTGGAAAAGCATAACATTCTCATTAGAAAGCAATGTACATTTCCTCCAACTTTCTAAGAAACGTCAGTATAAAATCATAATAGTTAGATTAGATGTTAATACCGTCTTCTGGTACCATTTGTGAACTAAGAACACGAAGAAACCATGGACGAGCAAGATGTAGACGAGGACAAGAAGGTGATGAGAATACCAAAATGCATTGAAACCTGTCAATCGGTTGAAAGGTGCTGGAAGTCTCACAACATTCTTTCTAAAACGATGTGGCAAGTGTAAATGAGATAGCCATAAGAATCACCATACTGATCCCAATCACCCCTTCCACGCCCGTCAGAAGACTTTTGTGCGTAGGCTTCTTGTTATGGAAATCCGATGATATAAGTTCAAATTCTTGTGGAGAAGAGTGAGTCAGACGGGGAAAATCGCATGTCAGATGGCTGCTAGCATGAAGAAGGGTTCCTATTGCTATAGAGAAAGCAATTATCTAAAGTATTTTGATTTGTCAAATATGTCAGCAGGGCAAGGATGTCAGATAAATAATAATTCTTCCTTACCTTAGGGAAGTTGATGTTATCATCGAAGAGAACAAACAATCTAGCTCTAGTAGACCGGAGCCAAGTCAACGTATTTCGACAAACTGGTAACAAAATGAGGGCCATGTTAAGCTTTAGAATCTCAACAACTCCTTTAGTCGTGGTTAAACAATACCCCATGACTTGAAAAGCCGCTTTGTTCCTGTATTGGTTGAACTTCCAAGTAAAGAGTAATGCCATGGTCACCACCCACACCATGATAATCCACCCCCTTTGCCAGTTATCTAGTATGTAACATCTGAGCGTACGACTTATACGTCGCAGAATATTTCTAGGCTTTACCGAACCTTTGTTATGAGTCCAGGAGACACTTGCTACGCTCACTGGTCTGCCATGGTTCAAGTAGTTTTCTCTTTGTAGTAGTAAGCCCTCCAAATGCCATAACTAAAAATTATAGAAGAATTTTAGAAGAAAAATCAGTTTGGGAAATCCCGCTTGTGCAGAATAAGGTATCTGTAGAGAAACTTGTAAGAGAAGAATTATTGAGGATCGAAATGTCTCTATAAATAGAAAAACTAACTATTATATGTGCATGGACATGATAAAAGACATCTTGCTCAAAGGATGACTTCTTATGGAGTCATAGGTGTTCAATAGAGCAACGTCGAGAGAGGGCAAGTCAGCATCTAGAGATGACAGACCAACATCAAGATGTGCTTATGGTATCTATCCTGTTGATCCTTCAATCACATACCATAAAAGCTTGTTCATTTTTCTTCTTCTTCTTCTTCTTCTTCTTCGTAAAAAATGTATATTATTATACGGAGAATTGTTAAATAAGTCTCATCTTTAGATAAAATTTATATTCTAAACTTACCTCAATGTATTCGAGATTTTTCGGGTCGAGTTCTTCCATTATCAAGGAGGCGTACTCCTGCGCTTGCTCTTTCAATTTGGAAAGCTTGTTTGTAGACGCACTGAGTATTATCAGCTACAAACAGAATTAAGATGAGATTATACAATGTTGCTGAAACACACCTTAACAAGAATACTATATCTTAGCATACAATTATTAGAAAGATTAGTAATTATAATTAATCTCACCTCCTGTACTTCTTCTCTTGCAATTCTCCCGTCTTCCTTACTATCGGCCCTACAAATATCCACAAAAGTGAGAATTATGTTAATGAAACTAAAGCATTGATTAAATAAGGAGTACTAAAACATGTAAAGCTAGGAGGAAAATGGGGAGGGAAGGATTATGAGTGAAGACCTACATGCCAAAAAAAAAACTGAAGGCGAGCGACAAAGCTTGTATTTGAAATCTGCAACCAGAAGTCATAGAGCTCTTCCTTTGTTACTCTATTGATCTTTTGCCGTCTGCGTCTTGCTAATGCACCAAATATCCCCACGGCAAACTCCTTCGAATATGCCATACCTGTAAACAAGGAAAACCAACATTTTCAAGACTCATAAAGCAAAATCTACAGTGAAAATACTTTAGTTGTAAGATTTGTTTAGATCAAAATCTCTAACAGACCATGCTTCAATTAATTAGTGGTATCTAACATTTTCCTCACATAAACTGATGGTATCTATCACTCTCACAATCAAAAGCTCTTGATAGTATCTATCACTCTCACATAATACCTCCCTTTCACTCTTACTCTCGTAGTCTCAAATGGATTAACAAATTTATACACATTTTCACCTCCAAGTCAACATTTCATAAAATAATAGTCCATCTACTAGATGCATATTATTTTATTTTATTTTTGCTATTTCTTAAATTTGTCCATTCGGAGCCTTCAGTCGATCTACTGTGGATGCTCTCAGCTAACACGTACACCAATTTCATAATGCTTAAAGGCAGAAAAACAAATGAGTTAACAAAGAAATGGAAAATCTCTACATATATTCTCCCACTCTCAGAGTATGTATTTAGGGACCACTATTAATTATCAAATTAGGGCTTATAGATAAAAGGCAAAACAATCATGTGAACATCTAAAGGGGAAGCCAAAAGAAGAAGAAATAAAACCACAATTTTATGTTTAAGACCATATGAAAAAGGAGTAAAGAACACAAGAAAAAAAATTAAACCTTTTTAGGAGAAAATGTCACCTTTTATTTCTTCAAAACCAGATTGTAGATGAACCAGAATCATAAGCCCTAGTGAAATGGTCCTTCAAATCTTCCAATAACTCCCTCCCCCTCACCAGGGTGTCGATAACCGTCAACCCTTGAGTCACATTAATAACACCATTCATTCCCTTCACAACCTCAACCCCATTCTCCTTCTCCTCTTCATTATTGCAAATTTGGTACATGAATCAATTGGTGTTTCTTCAAATTGTAATCCTTCTTCGCATAACATACTCCCTCTGTAATTTAAATCACAACTCAATCAAATACGAAGAGATAGAGAGATAGAGGGGGGATCTGACCTTGGAAGGAATAGATCGAGTAAAGATAGAATCTCCACAAAATTCTCTTGAGATAGAGAGCAGAGATTACATGTATCATGAGCTTGTAGTCCTAGGTCCTACAAGTCATCCTGTTAAATCTCCATAAATCTCCCATACTTTCCCTTATTTTGAAGATTGAGAGTATAGAGAGAGAGAGAGATGGATCTAGGGTTTAGAGGGTGAGGGATTTGGATCATGATATAAAGAGGAAGAGAATAGTGATGATGAACAAAGATTGAAGTTCGCCCTAAGTATGAATTTGAGAATCGCAGGAACTCTAAAATAGAATCCTTGAGTAGCTATTTTTTCTAAATTTCCGATTTTAGCTATCTTGTATAGTAAATCATCATTTCTCTTAAGCGTCAGATCTTTTTCATACACGAGATAGAGAAAAGAACTTTCTTGTGTTAGCATCATCATCCTGCTCCCGCTGTAGATGAATGGAGTTCACTTAAGCTTCAACTGTTTCCCTGTTGAATTAAAAGTATCGCTTAAAGAAGTGCTACCGCAGCCATTGTCAGAAACTCGAGATGTCCTCAATGGGGTCGATTTATGAATGATCAAAAAACTAGAATTTGATCATTCAAATTGCCAAATAATATAATAAAATCCTAAAATATTTTCAAAATGTCAGAAGACGTACTAAGTGTATTTTCTTTCTTGGTAATTTTTTTTTTTGGGCACTCTCCAATCTAATATCATTTTACCTCCTTTACATGTTTTATAGACTTTAGATGCAGTTTTACTGAAGAATGCTACTATATGTTATTAAGGAGATGTTCAAACTTCTGATATATTTGCTTACAAATAAAGCTTAAAACATATCTGGAAAGAAGAAGTGGTGTAAAACTTTACTGGAAAACATTTCGAAGCTCTATGTTATTGGGATCCAGTTTTAGAGCCTTTAAGAATGCATCTGCTGCCTCGGCATACTCTTATAGTGTAATGCATAATAGGACAGTCCATGTTTCAAAATTTATAAGTGAAATTGAGGGAAGGAAATTAAAGAAAAATGGACTTACTTTGCCTAGATTCAGTGCTACCCCTTTCCTGTAGTATGTTTCTGACCAGTCGGACCTTAGTGTTATGCACCTCATAGCATCGGCTAATGTGGACTCTGCCTTTCCCATTAGGGTCCAGCATTCACTCCTTTTGGAAAGTAAAGTGGCATCTTGATCATCCATAAGGCCAGCCTATATTTCCATTGCAAAATTCAAGCAGTGATTCAAGTGGGCGATATAGCGAATAAACATGAAATTTGACAGATAAAAGATCTTCATGATCGAAGCCTTCATTGAAAGGACAAAGACGGACAACGAAAGATTAAAAGGCTGGAATAACCCAAAAGAGATAATATGCACAACAATGTCCATGAAAAACCCTACAAAAAGCTCTTAGTGTAGCTTCTATGTTTCACGTTTACATAAATGTAATAATTAGTATATCATAAGAAACTACTAAAAGTTGATGAAAATTCATTGCATTTGGATTTGTTTAGAATTAAGAAAGGATACTAGATTTGCACGAACTGGAACTTGTATTATAGTAAGAAAAGAGACACTTGTCATGACATCCATATTATGGGTATATAGATGACTGTAAGGGCTCAAATATGTGCCTTTCTCATTTACAGCATCTCAGCCTTAGTTGATAACTAATTCTATTGCGAATTTGGATTGGGATTTGCTTAACAAGTAATCTGCAGACAACTTCCGATTTTCCATTCAAAAAGAAAAGATATACGCAACTAAACACCTCTCTCTTGAGCCACCTATCTTACTGTATGTCTTAGTATTCCATCCCATCTTTGATAAATCGAGAAATCTACCTTTGCTTCATCTATATTTAAAATTGGTGTTATATGTTATAACACACGACCAAACCTTAAATTTATCAAAGGACCCAAAGCAAAAGATTGGTGTAAGGTACTGATTAGTTATAAGATAAGATATACAATTATTATGATGGAGAAGGGAGTGAAAATTTGTGATTCAATTTCCCTATTGTTGCATTAGATTTCAATATAGGCCTGCAAGGTCCTAAGTTTTTCTTCTAAGAATAATAATTCTTGTAGAAATTAGCAGTACGAAACCAAAAGATTTGGTTTGAACAGCAACATTATAACAAGCTTCGATCGTAACTATAACAGCTAATGTTCAAGAAGATACCACTGCGTACCAATATACCGCCATGTCATACTCCTTGTTCCTAAATGAATCTTCTGCCTTCAGCTTCGTCTCTAATAAGACCTCCTTAGCTTTACGCTTCCTCTGTGTTCCACAATTAAGATTTTGAATACAAGATTGCAAGAAAGAAATGACAACTAAAATCTCAAACATCAGGTACATAGTATTTTCCTAGAAGAGTCCTGATTAGCTAACCCATAGGGAGCAATCTAGCTACCCCTGGGTTTTTCTTTTAGCATGTGTTTTAATTGGAAGAGAGTTTCCTCCACATGTATCTCCGTCACTAAAGGTAGGGTTGCTGATCTCTATAAAAGATAAATATACAGCAACGATGTACTTGGGTTTGGGATGCAAGACTAGAGTTGTCGAACCCCAAAATCTACATAATTAATCCTAGTCCGAGTCGTTGCATGAAAATTCATCATGCTTTTAAAGACAAAGTTAGCAAAACTTGACAGCATCTACTATTGTATGTGTTTGATGGGTGCTGTGGAATGAGTGCAACATAGTAGCTTTTTTCTTAGAAAGCTACATCTAGAATGGGTGTTGATGAATATCATTAGTTAAGCAAAAAAATAAGCAGGAAACTAAGTTATAACTTTCACTACTAAAGACCCCACATGCATCTGTCTTGGTCAAATGCAAGACCTTTACCCTTGAAGTGAAGCTTGAGACACCAATATGTAAGCCAACCATAGCGATATAGGAGCAAGCATGGTTCAACACAATGCTATTGAATTAGGGAACACAATCTTTGAAAAGATCATTGGAAATTCATAGGTCACCAAGTCGTGACTGTAATGGTATTAAGGTAGCTAGCATTTTCAGCATTAAATATTTTAGGCACTAATTTAGCAAACTCAATATGATGAAACCCATGAACTCAAAAGTGAGATATAAAGCCATTACCTTTTGAAATGCTTTTCTAGAACAAACATGTCTAACTATTTCATCAACACTCCACTCCAAGCATGCAGTGATAGAAGAGGTCACAGAGAAAAGAGTTTTAACATCTTGAAGATGACCTTGAAAAGCTGATATTTCTATAGGCTTTTCCCCATTCTGTAATCAAAAAGAAATAATATTAAATAAGTCCAGAGACCAAATCATGGAATATTATTAACTCCTAAATGAAGTAATCATGGTTGCTTGAAATATAATGCCCACGTGAGGTAGCTGCTAATAGCTAAATTAATGATTGATGAATTATTAAGCAATATGTCATGAAACTTCCATTTTACATGACCAGAGTAATGTCAAAATGTAACAGGGAGAAAAATTTCAATAGCCTAACCCAATCGGCCCTATTTGGGTCAGCTCCAGCTTCTAATAAATATTTTATAATTTCGGATTCCCCTCTATGGGTTGCATATCGCAAAGGTGTTAACTCCAACAAAATACCATTTGGATCGGCACCTGCCTACACAAGCACAAAAGGAAAAGAAATATCAAAAGCCAATTTTTTGGGTACTAAAACAATGAAGAAAATTATAATATTCCGAGATTAGGTTACACTAAGTTACAAGATGTAGGTTCAAACTAACTTAAATATGAGAACATTGTGAAAGCTATAATCACCATAATACTACTCTATAATATCCTAATAGACACTCGATTAATGATAGGATCGATCACTTGCATTGTAATTTGATAGTCGTTTATATCTTCAATACAGTACCTAAATTTGATAGTTTTTGTATTGTGTAAGTCAATTTTATGCTGCAAGCCCTAAGCCTATAATTATGTGGCACCACTCGGCTCCCCGTTTATAATTAATCTATTCGGCATGTTATGCACTTTGGTCTCCAAAGGTTAGTTTATGATAGTTTTTTTTTTTTTTTTTGATAAAGTACTTTATGATAGCTGAAGAGGCAAATCTGAAATTCCAAATAGGATTGTAGAATTGAAAAGAAATAAGTTAACAACATGGATACTAATAAGAATCTGAAATTTGAATAACGGGAACAACAATAGCACTTCTGATCATTAGAAAAATCTTTTCGAGAAATATACAATCAACATTAATTGAGCCTAGGTTCTTTCTTTCAAGTAGTAGAAATGTATTAACAAGTTCTTTATAATGTTACACCAAGAGACCTATGGAAGTACCTGTTGGCAACAGCAAGTTTTCTTTCTTCTCTGTTAGAGTTATATACGAACAAAAACGTCTTTGGGAGAGTAAGAGAAGGCTTTGGTAGAGATGGGAGAGATAGAGAGAAGTAGTAGAAAGATGGCACAAAAGCTTACATCTAAGACTTGGGGGCTATGTTTGGAGAATGATGAATAATGTACTACCTCTGGACAACATTATCAGGAAAGAAAGGGCATATCTCTACCATCCATGTGCTCATTATGCTAATCTCAAGAGGAGAATGAAGAGCAGTTATATTGCAATGTCCCTCTGCTGATTACCAAAACAATATACCCAAATGGATTCAAATGCACCTAATTCAAACTTTCAACCCTAAATCATCAACCTCAATTACAAAATCATTTCAGAAACATTAACCCTAGAAAAAGACTAAAATTTTAAATTGAGATTCTAATGCGACATTAACATGCGATTAGGGTTTGAATTTGAGTACCTGAGACTGTTTTATGTTGGTTTCGGTAGCTGAATTTGGTAGAGACGTCGATGGTGTTGTTGTTGAGGGTTGAGTTTTTGATTCGTCCGCCATTAGAGAGAGACGAATTGTGCCGAAGCATTTGGTAAAATCACGAATTGTGCCGAATCATTTGGTAAAATGACACACTGAAAGTTAAAAATCGAAAAGAATCAATTTGGTTCAGATCGGACGGCTGTGTTTTAAACTTAACTTCTCAAACCTATCCGAGCCGTTTAAAAAGGCCTCGACGCACGAGAAAAGGGTAATCTACATCATGTATTAGATGTTGGCATAAAGTATGTATCGTTAGTAGTATAGATAACAAGCCTCCTAATTCTAGTTGTTTAAGGAGATTTTTGTTGAGAGATAATCCATATCAAGTATACTAACAGTCAGGGACGGAACTATTAGCAGACTTACCTCGGCTATAGGCCCGGGGTACAATTTTGAAAAACAAATATGTTTTTAGTCCTGGTTCCCAACTCCCAAGTTCTCTTCCTCCGATTTTTCCCACTCTAGTATAGCTAGCAAGATGAGTTGGAAAATGATATTTAAAAAAGTCAAAAAATAGACTCCTCAAAAACTACTCCATGTCAAAAGAAAAGTATAAAGTGTAAGAAAAAAAAAAGATTAAAAAATGTAGTTTTAACTTTTCCAAAACACTTTCTACGTATGATTGTTTTTAGTTAAAAAAAAGTTTTCCACGTAATAAAGTTGTCTAGGTGACTACCCCAAAATTTCTTTCTCTCTCCTCATTGTTGTTGAGAATAGAGTATTGAAACCCAAAATAGCTACCCTCTTGGGGAGGCTAAAAACTTGATTTTTAGCATTTTTCTCATATTTCTTTTAACTATAGGGAGCCTACACTAGATGCTCTAACAACAAACATGACAGTGTTCACTCTATTTCTCTTTCTAAAGCTACTAATCTAGTCCCCATCTTGTGATTTTCCCCTCCCCTCCCCCCCAATTATATTCCTATGTTGTTTGTACTTCTGTGATCTTGAACGCATATTTTTTTCTTTTTAGATTTTGTTTCAAACTTCATCTTGTTTAGATTTAATTTCTTAAAATCAAGGTTTTCTGCAACTATATATTGTGTCTTATTCTTTCTTCAAATTAAATTATTAGATTCCCAAACTTCAGAATTATTTGGTTCCTGAAAACTGAAAGAACAAAGTAGAATTAAGTTTTCTATTTTGGGTATGTGTATAATTTTTTTTTTTTTTTTTTATTTCCTTTTCTTTAGTCTTTGTAGGGATAAATTTCATTTTATCAAGAAAACCACTATGTAATTTTGTTCAAGTCTCTCAGAGTAATAAGTTTTAGTAAAAGCCAATCTTCAACTTAGCTCTAATATACCCTAATTTTTTTCGGGGATTTGCACCCCCCCCCCCCACCCCAAAGATTTAGCCCCACTTAACCGAAAACCTGTTTTTGCCCCTGCTAACAGTTCTATATCATGAGAACAAAATGAGAGAGAGAAGAGAGGATTTCTTATTGATTCTATACTATTGTGTTTCTCTGTATATGGATAACCCTACAATAAAGGTTACCTAACCTACTCAAACTCTCCCCATAACCCTAAAGGGACTATGGGCTTTGTTAGGAGTCCAATAGGACACCCAACCGTGTTGGGTTTCTAGCTTGGGCTTGGACCCAACTCCTAACACTCCCCCTTGGGGTGTTCCATACCAGAACGACTGCCTCATTAAAACCTCTACCTAGCAAAACCCCTTGGGCAAAAAGATGTGGAAGGAAAGAGTACAATTCTATGCCCTGTATGGGTTGTGGACTCGTATACGTTGCCTCATCAAAACCTCCAACCAGATAAAACCTCCTAGGATAAAAACTGTGCTATCAGAAAAAAAGTACAACACGCATGTGTCCACATCAGGCTGAGACTACTCCCCCTGACGTCAATTTCCCTGAGATGTATCTCCCTGAGATATTAATAAATGAATCTTCTGCATGCCGATTCTGTGTACTAGTTGCTTGAACGTAAGTGGTGCAAGGGTCTTCGTGAATAGGTTGCAAAGATATCTTCTGAAATATCTTCGACAACGCCAATCTCATTCGCCTTTTATAATTCATAAGGTTGGAATGGTTTCTGTAAAATGTGCTTCGTTATGTCGCCATTGATAAATTGCCATTGACTTGAATGATGCAAGTTGAATTGTCTTCATACATAGTCTATGCTTTATCTTGGATAGAACACGCTACAACTTCGGTTAATGAGATGTGTCTTGGAGCGCAACCATTATTCGCTGCCAGCTTCATGAAGTACAAGATTCTTCGTGGTTTGAGGTGTAGCTACCGCCGTCTGCTTCATCGATCGCCAATAATCTTTATGTATCCCCGTACATAAACACATAATCCATTTGACAATGGTCTCTATGAGGGTCTGAGAAGTATTTTGTATTGGTGTACTCTATACTTTTACGTTTACCATTTCGAGTAGAATAGACCCCAGTCTTTCATACCGATCAGATACCTCAAAATGTGCTTGATCTCAATCCAATGTCTTTGGCCAAAAACATAACTATGGCAAGCCAAACAGTTCACCGCGAATGAGTCATTAGGTCTAGTATACCCAACTACTTATAACAAAGCACCTCCTCGCTATGGCTTCATGGCCCTAATAGTTTCTCCCCCATTAGGATGGTGGAAGATACCGTTGTCCATACCCAAGTATTGGACGCACAATAAACGACTTTGCACCGTGTGCTACATCCATATCGAAGTGTTATGTAACTTTTTCGATATATATTACTTGGTGTATGAGTGCCACTATCAAGATGATCGATCTGCAAATCGAGACACTCTTGATTTCCCAAGGTCTTATATTTTAAATTCCTTTTTAAGGTATTTGACGGCTCTTGCGATCTCCCCTGGAGGTCTAATGATATTCAAATTATTTAGTACACTGTTATGATGAGTGAAGCTAATATCTATGTTCTAAATAAGAACGCATGGATAGATAAGAATATTTACAAAATCCCCGACCTTTAAATACTCAGTCAACTTACTATGTCTCATGGGCCCTGATTGCTTCAAGTCAACAATAATTTTTCTAATTTTATTATGTACACATCTCGTGTTTCAGGCTTAATTGCTTCCAGAAGCTTATACCTTCCCAGGTAGATTCATGTAGATATTCGTATATAGTTTCCCATATAGATATGCGGTATTTATATCAGACGTATGTTTAGCTGTCCCCGACAACTTGACAGACTGATAAGTACCGAAATATTATAGCGTCCATAACTGGGTAATAAGTCACACTGCAATCGATGCCAGATCTCTTAAAGATTTCCTGGGCAACTAGTCTTGCCTTGACCATATTATCTCTCTGAGTTAATCGTGTTTATGAACCTTTCCTATTTATAACCGATAGACTCAATTGTATCATTTTGTATTTTACTAGAAAGCTGAGCTCTGTTTGGATTCTAGATACCCACTTTGGCCAATGTATAACAACATACAATTATTTACAATAAGTGGCTCTGAATCCTCATCCTCGATGGAGAGTACAACAACGAATATGAATAACTTATCGATAAATCTCTACTAAACGATCCTACGATGTGCTTATTACAGACTTTTAATAGATCGAGATCTCATTATTATCATACGTATGTACCACGTCGGGCTAGTCTCGTAATGCATTAACTGGTCGCGTATCTAGCTACTATTACTTTATCAATGGGTGGTTCTATCCTCGATGAACCGACTACACCATTAGTTATATTTATCCCTTTTCTGTAGCTTCCCGGCTCCGAATACTTTCTTCCAACGGTGTTCTGCACTAAGCGCAAGCCTCAGATTCGTTTGCGGTACTAATTCCCTTGGAACGTTCTGCTGGAGTACTAGTTCCCCTGGAACGTTCTGCTGTGTAGGTGTATTACTTACAGGTACATACACTTACGATATTTCAATAATGTATATGAATGTGACTAGCAATTTATTTATGACATATTGGAGGTTTTTAATCCGTTGAACCTTATTATCACCTAACTTATGTATAGGGATCTAGATGAGACAACGATGGTGTTTTCCAAGACTTTTTAGAAACATCCACAGCATTGACTGTCATATCCTCCCCCAATGCTGGGAATGTCGTCTCATCAAAGTGACAATTATCTGCCCTGCAGTATATACGTCGCCAGTGGGTCTAAATATTCAGTGATAAATACGAATCATAACCCACATAATACCAGACTAACGTTGAGGGTCCTATCTTCATACATTGTGGTGCGATTGACACCTGTACGGAACATCCAAATGTTTGTCAATGGGCGACACCGGGCTTCGACCCAGTTACTAGTCACTTTTGGGAAAAAATAATTTGATGATTTGCTAAGGGACGAGCCCTAATCAGTATTGTAGGAGCAAGAATGCATATCCTATACACTAGCCGGAAGCTGTGATCGTAATAACAGTGGTCTAACGATTATATCCTAAATCGCTTGATTAGGTTCTCCGCCAATCCCGAGTTAGGTATGGTATAGGGTACCCACGATGCTCAATCATCTATCTTATTTAGTGGTAAAATAATCATCAAAAGCCTGTGAGTCCAACTCTCAATCCCCCATCAAGTTGCATCGATCGACTTTGATCGGTTAATCCAGAAACTGAGTCTGCGATCGAATGATCTAACTGAATAGTCGTACTAACGTTGTATTCCTAGATTTTATCAGTAGGCAAACGTAAGACCATCTCCTAGATGCAACTTTTATGACCATAAATATTCAAGTGGGCCAACTATGTAGATAGAAAGGTCCACATGTGTCTCCATAGATGTGTTTGGAGCAAAGGCTGGAGATCCCACTCCACCATGGTCATACTAGGATAGAATAATAGACTTTCCTTGAAAGGAATTGCTACACGTACACTCCCTAGATCTTCTCTCCTTTTAAGGAAAGTTGAGATGTAATCTTGATAATTCTTCTCACTATCCGTGCCCTGAGGAGTATATTGGAAATCGTTCCTGTAATAGCCTAATTTCGTATCTCGTACTTTGCCTACCAAAGATATTCAGAACGTCTAGATGAATAATAAACGAATGCTAGAACAAAATTTAGTGTGAAATACCTTTGAATAGGTTAAAAACCACGACCTCTCTTGAGGATTTAGAAAGAGAGAAGTTTATTGATAGCTGCTAGATCTTACAAGAGATGCTATGAGTATTTTGTTTAGAGTTTGAGTTGGTGTTCATCCGTCCCTCATCTCAAATTCTCTGGTTCTATTTGTAGGTCTTATAATATGACCGCTTGATGACCAATATTATCCTTAATGATGAACGTTACAATATGTATATGATAATCTTTGATTTGATTGTGTAACGATCTGATTTTTGCTATTTGGTAACGGATTCATTGATGACGGTGCATTTTCTTAACTTGAACTGTTGATGTAGAGGTTGAAAGTGATGACTAGAACTCTGTAACTGTAATATGTCTTCAATGGTGCCACATATTATGTTGATAAGGTTGAGTGGTTATATGATGGTCGAAGATGAATCATGAGTCCGAGATGTGGAATAAGTCACTACAGTTCTAATAGTGTGTTCTAACCTTTAAACATGGAGTGAATCCACAAAACCTTTAGTCACTACAGTTCGAGATGCGAAATATGTCCGAGATTACGTGATAAGTATTATCATGTATCTCCCTAAACTCAATAAAATTTGGCTGGATTTACTAGTTTATAAAGTGGACTAGATACCTTATATTGTACCATTAGAGAGTAATAGCATGACACACTCAATACGTTCTATCATGTTGGCTGTGCCAATGATATTCGTGCCATCCCTGATGCACAAGGTTAGACAAAAAAATATATGCATATCTCAAAAGGATCGAGTGCGTGGTACTAATGTTTCTTAAACATGCGTCGCCACTCATCCGATTATCGGTCATGCTCAATGAGTAGATAGATTCATAAGCGGGTTGTATGTAGTAGATTAACTATCATACATAGAATTTAACTACTTCCCAAATAATAAATTCGAATAATCGCAATTTAAAACAAATGAGAATCTCATGTATGTCATGAGCACTTTATTAAAATATAAATGATATGTTCCTAACAAAATAAAAAATATTGACAACAAAAGGAATAGTAAATCAAGTCTGTACTAGAAAAAACTGCTAGTGCTCTCTCTAATATGACATCACATGTCCCCTACATTTTATGGGATGTCCTATGAGAAGGTGTTGGAGGTAGAGGACGACCATTTCTAGATAGTGCATTTTTACTATCGGCTGACATTGGAGGCGGAGCGTCGAAATGGGCTGTGGCTGCTGGCGGAGGAAGCTATTACAGCTAAAGATAAAGCGGTAGGCGTTTGTCCAAAGGAGTCTCATTGGTACCCTACTGGTGAGTGGGCCCTGTCTAAGAAATAGGGCCCTTCGTCCTTCTCTGTCACCGGGGGGTGGGGGTTATGGTGGAAGAGACGGTGGTGGAGGAGGTTTTCTTCTAGGGACCATAGATATTGGCCCTGAAGAAGATCTTTCTGCTAGTGCCATAATTCTTCGGTGATTTCCAGTTCCACTATTTCCTGACCCACTCCTGTAGGGAATCAGAGTTTTTAAGTTGCTTCAATTTTGCATCTACTTCCTCAGTGGCTGTTGAGAAGTGTTTCAAACTATAATTTGATGTAGTTTATTAAGTAATCTGTGAGCTGTCTGGAACATATATTATTTGTAAAGTAGTCTGTAAGAAATGTTTGAACTAATGAAATATCTTCGTTCTATCATTTTGATGCTGTGTTTCAAACTTCTCAATTTGTAGATATCGCTTCATGTTCCAAAATAGAAATATATAAATATGTAGGTATGAGGAACATTAGTTTGTCATGGGGTATTGATGGATAAATCGAACTGTAAGGATCTCAGTGTGTATATCTGTAAAGGAGTTTGAAAAGGTAAATAGGTCGTGTGGAAGTTGAGGTTTAAAAAGGTAGAGGAGTTCGAAAATGTAAAGAGGTCGTATGGTGAGACTAAGTAAACAATTGGTTAAGATGATTGGGTGGTTGTAAGGGTATGTGTATGTCCGCGAGCTACTAATTCGAACTGGCTAGAAAATGTCTGACCATATAGAAGTAACTGATATCTACCTGTAGATGTTACTGCTGGACATGCTTGATTTGTATCTTGCAATTGCCATATTTGTACGCATAAAATCTGAGGAGATATTTCATAACATGGAAAGTATGACCTGTCACAATATCTTCTGGCTTCTGCTAATATTTGTGATTTTGATAATTTGATATATCTTTCAGCAAAATCTGCGGGGCCACTTGGATTTTTAGAGATCTTCATTTTGGCTATATAAAGTAGTAATCCTTAGTTGCTATGTCTTGTATCTTCTACCAGAGGCAATTTTACTGTTGAGGTAGAGTAAGTGACCATGGTGAGGATGCGCTCTTAACGTGTACGTCATGCGGTAGAAGGTAGGCTCCATGTCAAGGTCGCAGAACATCGTGAACGATTCTTTCGTCATTTGCCTTATGATGTTGTGCTTTCCAGGTGGTTGTTGAAATTAGATGGTTTAGATGACGAAGGTAGGTGTGCAGAGGTTGATCAATTTTTCTGGTGTGATGTATTTTGTGAGTTGATGTTGGATGCAACTTTATGATAAGAGGCTATTCGAGATATCGTACGGGACAAGCTCGCTGAAGAAGATGAGAGAGCAGCAGGAGGGGAGGTAATACCATGTGGTGTGGTGAATCATCCAGGCTGTTTTAAATGTAACTATATGTGACTATAATTTCAAACTGTAAGATTTTGAGTAATTGCCTGTAATGTTCAGTAGTACACAAGTGCTGGGTATATGAACATACTGTAGAGAGAGAAAATGTTTTTTTGGAGAAGAAGAGGGAAAATTGAAATGATTGTTAGCTATTTTGGGAAATTAGAAAATAAATGTGTTGACTAGGTAGAAATATGGGTGAGATTGTTTTTTCTGTGTGTAAGGTGTAGCATGTAACGTAAAGATAATGGTAAAATATTTTGTGTATCTGTAGGTCCAGTAAGCGATCAAAACCTGTAAATCCCATGAGTAAATTTGTAGTAGCATCAAGTTTAGATGAAACATCATCGTTGGGGAGGGAGAATGGCTGTAATATAATAGAAGATACCATATATAAGATAGACGTTACTGTAGGTGTAGAGGTTGGGGAATCCAGTATATAAAGTAGAGAAAGTGGATACAAATAGAAAGATAAATTGTTTTTCATATATCCTGAGGGAGTAGATATATGAAAACAATTTCTGAAACATAAAAAGAAATTACCAGGATAATGGAGAAATTATATAATGAACCAAGGTCGCTGGTTTAGGACCTATGTCCCAGGAAAAGGGGAGGAGGCTGTATACTATCAAGTCCCCTGTTTGGATAAGTGGAAAAAAGAGAAATTAATTTGCGAGGATGTTGAAATCTCGTACTATAATGACGTTGGGTTGACAGACCCGAATGATAGATTTTTGTGTTATCTAAATCAGGTCGTCTATGGTCTTAAAATTCCTCTAACCTTCCTTCAGAAATGGGCTATGAATGCATTGCAGTGCTGCCTTGCCCAACTGAATGGGAATGTGTATGAGATGATGAGGGTATGCGAGGCACTAAATGATAAGTGGAAAAGTGAAGGGACTACCAAGTAGTTCGAAGCAGATGACATCCTAAAATTTTATAAATGGAAGTTCGTCAAAGGTCGTAATAGTGGTTTCCTGCATAGTGATTTGTCTAGGCCAAAAATTTTGACTTTGAATATGCGGGTAGACCATGGAATGACCACCTTGTATGGGTAAGGGGCAACTGTATGCAGGTTCCAGATGAACCAGCGTTCGTCTTGAACCATAAATATTATAATCCGAGTAAGCAATATTTATCAACTTCGATCAACCATCAGTATGTCTTTGAGCTACTAAACATTATTATGTTTCTTTTTTGTCAAGTCCTAATCCTACACAGGCGCCTGATAATACCAGCTTGTTCGATTGTGTAACTCATGAGCAGTTCGAGTTAAAGCAAGTACTTGGTGAATTAGGTATTTGAAGGGATAAGATGGTAGATTCTATAGTGCCCAAAGTTTAGCGAGCTCACGAGAATCAAGCTATGGCTGAGAAGAAGGCCCATTTGTCTGCTGATGATGTTACTAGTCTTCCTCCGCCTGTACTGGAAAATATGAATGTGAAATGGATGGCTCAGAGGTCGAGAAAACCAGCTTTAGAAACTATGCCTGTTGCTGAGGTGGTTATCCCAGACAAAGAGATTGTTAAACCTGCTGCTGGAGATGTGGTGGAGAGGCCGGAGGTGAGTGAAGTTACTCCTTTAGAGGCGGAGAAGAGTTCGTTGAAAGGAAAATGACGCGAGGATAAGGGTAGTGCTCGTACGAATACCAAGGCTACAGCCAAGATGAGAGAGCTGGAACAACAATATTGCACGACGGCGGGGACTAATCTGCAGCAGCTCGATGAGGTGTATAAAGAACATACTTTTGCAGTATGTATTGAAATCTTTGATGTGCTGTATTTGGAATATGATTTGTTGTTCTGAACTTGTGTTTTTGTATGGACAACTCTCGATGCTGATGACGGGGGCTACAAAGTTTATTGATAAGAAGAACCAGGAGTTCAGAGATCTTAAGCAAAAGCTGGATGCTCAAATAACTTGAATGAAGGAGCTCGAAAAGGAGCTCGAGATAGAGAAAAAGAAGAGGGTGGAAGATGTAAAGGATGCTGAAGCTCGGTATACAGAGTTGTCTGAGCATGATGATGTTATGTCACGAGCATGCGATGCATTGCAGATGGAAAGAAATTGCTTTGCCCAATCTTTTTATAACTTTAGGCTGATTATTGCTGATGTAGAGCTGGGTCAAACTGGTAGATAGGATGAGATAGTCTTTCCTTTGGATTTAGAGGACGAAGTAGTGGCTGATGCTACTGGTCCAGCCAATGTATCTACTTCACCCACTGAACCAGTTCTAGCTACTGATAAGACATTGGATCATCTATCTGAGGTAAAAATTAGTAAGAATCTTTAATCACCATGTGGTATTCTGTATCGAACTATTTTGTTCGTTTGACTTTGATGGCATTGTACTCTGTATGATCATAAAACTGTTAAGTTTTGATAGACGATTTTTAATATGCTCTCCTTAAATGTTAGTATGATAACAAAATATTTATAATCTGTATAAGAGGTAGATCGATCGGGAAAAACTATTTCCAACCTGGAGAGATCATTGGGTAGAGAGAGGGATTTGATGGCTCGTGTACAATAGGTATTAAATAAAATTGAGTATGAGAGAAGACAATTTAAATCTAACTCGGAGAAAAACTTTAAAGAATTATATGATCTTCAGTATAGATATGTTAAGATGAAAATAGAAAGGGATGAGGTGTTAATAAAAGAAGAGGAAAGGGGGGTGTTAGTTTGAAAACTGAAAGAGTTAACTTTTTTTAATGACCCTAGTGATAAGGCTTGGTATCAAAATCTGTTGATAGCTCTGACACTATATTTTGAGGTTGAAGTAGATAGTGAACGAGGTTTAAAAGAAGCTTATATAGAGCTTTTGAAGGAAAAGGGTGTAGTACCTGACCTAGCTCGAGTAATGTTTATAGCTTAAGAAGCACGTAATCGTCATAGTGTAGATGCAAAAAAATGTTCAGCACGAGCTGGGGTGTCCGTTATATTGGGTGATGTATTACCTTTACCTGATATTTTTGGCTTTATATAGGACCAAAGGGCAATGAAGATTGTGTTTTTCAGGATAAGGAAAGAGAAAATAGAGGTTCAACAGAAGTTACAGGGTAAGTTAAATGAGTTGCAAGATATATTGTCGCTACATATGGAGTAAAAAATATCTTTAGCGACGCAATTATCAAAAGAAGTAACTCTTCGAAAGAAGGTAGAAGGTGATATGAGGGCTTTAGGTGTATTGTAAAAGGAAATGCGTAAGCGTCTGCACATGGTGTAGATGCAGTTGAATGAGCATCTGTATTCGCCACGAGCAAAAACCACAGCTCGAACGTCATATAGATAGTGTGATTGATTTTAATGGAGGGGAGCTGGCGAGGGTAGGGAACAAATTTAGAAAGTTTGTATGGGATTGTGGGAAGGATTTTGATGTGGGGAATATAAAAGTGAATAATATGTGGTTGTTGAAAAACCCATTCCTAGACCGAGAGAAAATATCTTAGAAGGGGATGAGGAGGTTGAGCGTCTGGTACCATGGTCATGGCGAAAGCAATGCCAACAAGAGGTGGTGACCTTTGTAGCTCCTATAGATGTTCAAGTAGAAAATTCAAAGAGTGCGCGAAACAAGGGGCAATCCTCTCGTAGCTCGAAAAAGAGAAAGTAGATTAGTTCAGTTACTTACCGAACTTGCATGTGCATTAGATCTTTGTAAACTATTTTTTGATCTTGAATGAAACCTGTTCTCTTTGATGACCATATAGATAGATCAATGTATTGATATTACTCAAATATTATGTTTTTGAGTAAACGTTTGTTCACTATGATATGTAATCTGTTTGAATATATAAATTATTAGTTATGTGAATGTTAACTATTGATGCAGGGTGAACTGGCACAGGGTCAGAAGCAGTGTGAAGAGTTACATGTTTCAAATGAAAAACTGAGTGCTGATCTGAATCTCTAATAGGAAATAATAAAAAATGTTACTGATTTAAAAGAGAAGATGATGGTGATAATAGTAGAGGAACGAAGCACAGTTGCTCGTTTGACCGAACAAGTGGAAGATAAAGAGGCCAAGCTAGCCATTGAACTAAGAAAGATGGAGGGATTAACAGAAGTTATAAGGAAAAAAGATATGGAAATTTTGGGTACTTCGGCACAAATCAACCAACAAGGGGCGGAGTTGACATCTGCGCGAACTCAAATTACTGAGTTGTTGGCGGTGTTAGAGAAGGAAGAAAATAATGTGAATGACTTGCAATTTCAGATAAACATAATCGAAGCAAAGAGAGTTGGTGCGCGAACAACTATTGAAGAGATAAATGATTGTGCTCGTATATTTGAAGTGTTGTGGTATGTTACGAACATGATGTTAAAAGAGATAGAAAAGGCCTATAGTGAACAGAATGAAATAATAAATAAGGATTGGATCACGATATGTGCTTTAGAGCATAACGTTCAAACATTGAGGTTAGACGTTTTGGAGTATAAATCATAAAATGGGGAATTGTGTGATGCGAAGACCAAATTGGAGGCGGATCTTTTCAAGGCTAAAATTAGTCTTGAGGAAGAAGTGTTAGAGATGAAGTATAATCAAGTTCGTATAGAAGAATCAACAGGCTTGGTGGCAAATATGGATGAGTTTATGTCGATAATGGAAGGTCATAATGATGCGACGTTGAGTGAATTATGAGCGTTGGAAGAACGTTGCATAAGTTTGGAAGCTATGTTAAAGGAGGCTAAAAGAAAACTTGTCAAGCTTGTTCTTCCTGATAAGGTGAAATGTGAGGCTGGTGATGTGCATGAGAGAGAGATGACGACAGTGCTTTCCTTCTTTATGTCTGAGTTTAAGAGACCAGAAGCGAAAAGTAAAACTATATATGACAGCTTGGTTGTTAATGGTATACAGTGTGAGAAGCGGTTGATACGATCTGAGTACCTGGATCCCATGATGGCAAAAGTTGTTGTTCTTACAAAGAATAAGGTTAAAGAAGGAAAGTAAATTGTGACTGGGAAGATGCCAGAGTTCATGCATCTGCGACTTCATGGTGAAAGTTTGCGTAGTTGTGTGCGGCCTGATAGCTCAAGTGCCAGCTTAAGTGATAGCTCGAGTAAGTGATGAGGCGTTATGACTGTTAGAATGGAGTATTTGTACTATACCAATGAAAATATAGTTGATAAAGTATAACAGTATTATTGATCGATATATTTTGGTACTGACCTTTTGATGAACGATTTATGGTACAAAAGTCTACTAGTCATCCTGTCATAGAGTATAGGGTTCGTTTGGCTGAAACGACAAACGCTTTTCAACAAACAAATTATAACATAATAAAAGATCAATTTGGCTGAAGCAACAAACGATCTGTAATGTAATAGAAGATCAATTTGGCCGAAGTAACAAACGATTGGTAATGTAATAGAACATCAGTTTGGCCGAAGCAACAAACGCTCGGTAATATAATAGAAGATCAGTTTGGCCGAAACAACAAACGATATGTAATGTAATAGAAGATCAGTTTGGCTGAAGTAACAAACAATTTGTAATGTAATAGTAGATCAGTTTGGCCGAAACAACAAATGATCTGTAATATAATAAAAGATCAGTTTGGCTGAAGTAACAAATGATCTGTAATGTAATAGAATGGGAGAAATTCACTAGTGATCTATGATGATTTAGAAATATAATTTGTATATAAAAGTATGTGTATGATATATTAGATAAGTACTGTAATGTGGGGCAACCAAACACAAATATTTCATTATTGTAAGATTGAAGTACAAAGAATGTTAGATAGAGTACTATATGAAATAGTAGAAAGTACTCTGATGTAAGGTGATCAAACATAAGTATTTTATTAATGTAAGACCGATATACAAGAGGATAGATTTATCTAGAAAAGTACACTGCGATATATTATCTTCGATATAGCTTCAACCTCCTTGTATTCTAAGGGTTATGCACTGGATCCCCGTGTTTTGTGGCGAGGTCGTAAGAACCCAATTCACTTTTTCCAACAACGATAAAAGGTCCTTCCCAATTTTTTGTGAGTTTTCCAGCGTTAACTTCTTTTTTGTGCTTGGTATCTATCGGAGGATGAGATCTTTAATTTCGAATTCTCGATGACAAACTCTTTAATTATAAGATCTGGCACGGGTCTGATGATATATTCCCAAGTTCATGATTACTCTATCCCGTGTTTCTTCTATCCAATTCATGTTGCACGCCAGCTGGAATTCATTTTCTTTATCTGTCATTATATGGTCACACAATGGGTGATGATATTGAGTGAGGATAGTGGCTTCAGTTCCGTATGCTAACAGGAACGACGTACATCCAGTCAATACTCACGGTGTTGTTTGATATGCCCATAACACACATGGTAACTCTTACACCCAATTACCCATCTTTTCTGTCAAACACTTTTTTATTCTATTAACGATAGTTCGATTGGTGATTTCAGCCTGACCATTACCTTGTAGGTAATAGGGATTGGATGGAGAGTGGATGATATTATGCTGGTTGAGGAACTCAACGACTCTGGAACCAATGAACTACGGTTCATTATCGATTCTGATGAGGTGGGAGCATCCAAACCGTATTATGATGGTTTACCATATAAACTTGATGACTTCGTCTTCTCGTGTGCGACATAAAGGAATTACTTCTACCTATTTTGTAAAGTAGTCCTTTGCAACGAGGAGGTGCTTTCTTTTTCTTGGTGCAGTTGGGAATTCACCCACGAGGTTGAGGGCCCATCTTCTGAATGACCAAACAACTTTGCTAGAATGAAATTCCAAGGCTGGAGCTCAAATTTGGGGTCCATGTCGTTGGCAGGCATGATATTTGCTTATATATTTGGTAGCTTGAGCTTTCATCTTAGGCCATAAAACTCTATGAGCTAGAACTCAATTTGCCAAAGATCGTTCTGCTGCATAGGACCCACAAGTGCCTTTGTGAAGTTTATGCAAGAATTTTTGAGCATCTTTATCCGATAAATATTCATGATAGGATCCTGTGACTGATATTTTATAAAGGAAATTATCAGCCATGATGTATCGCTTAGCATTATTAAGTACACGTCTTCTTTCAGTGAGATCTTTATGGAGTTCACCGTCAAACTTGTTTTGGGGTTCGATATATGTGAGAAAAGGTCATTGCCAATCGTCCTCATCCTCTTCAACGCTTCCAATATTAACAAAATTTGAGCTTATGATGTTAATGCTGGGTGTGGATATTACTTTAATCTTGGGATATCGAGCTTATGTTATGAGGACTCCTGCCAAATAGGCAAGGGAATCAAAATGTTTATTTTCTCCATGAGGTAAATGCTCAATAGTAGCTTTCTTGATTCTGCGCATTCTATTGGCTACTGTTATGGCGTAATCAATTATTTTTCTATTTTTCTGAAATTTGTCTGTATAATGGTGCACGATGAGTAAAGAATCCATGTACACATATAACTTGAAAACTCCAATCTCTTGAGCCATATCTAGACCGTGAATTAATGCCTCATATTTGGTCTCATTATTGGTAGCTTCGAAGTTGAGTCTGATTTTTTTTTCAATTCTATCATTGGAAGGCGTAATAAGGATAATACTGATGCCTGACCTCACAGGTTTGACAGAACCATCAGTTAGAAGATGCCAACCCTTTTGAGATATTTAGTCTGACTTTTCTTCAAACTGTTCTCCATTAATTTATGCACTATCTTCTTCCCAGCCAGGATCTTCTACTGAGAAGTCTTCAAGAAAATATGCTACTGCTTGACCTTTTTCAGAATACTATGGTTCAAAACGTATGTCATGCTTGCCAAGAGTTACTGACCATTATTGTACTCGTCTGGATTTTTCTCACTTTGATAATATTTTACGCAAATGATAATTTGTCATTACTCGAACTGAGTGGGCTTGAAAATATTGTTTCAACTTCTGTGATCTGTAAACGAGAGCTAATAGTAGTTTTTCAATCTTGGTCTACCGGGATTCAGCTGGAGTTAGAGTTTTGTTGATGAAGTAGACATGTTTCTCCATCTTCTCTTCAAGTTGAATAAGGACATAATTCAATGATTCATCGGTAAAGGCTAGATATATGGTGAGCTCTTCTCATTCCTTAGGTATACTCATTACTGGTGGTTTGCCCAAATAATGTTTGAGTTCCTGAAAGGCTACTTCACATTCTGGAGTCCACTCGATCTTAGGATCTTTTTTAGGTTTCTTTTTCATTATCCCTTCATACAGTAGGTCGAATAACCATCGACACCGATTTGAAGACTCAGAGACAAAACAATTTATTATTGTTATCTTGCCTAATAGCTTTAGTACGTCTTTCTTTATTTTTGGAGAAGACATAAATAATGAATATGATTTGAATCAGCCTCTATGCCTTGCTTGCTGATCAAATGTCCCAAGAATTTGCCTGAATGGACCCTGAACTGGCACTTGTCAGGATTAAGTCTCAATTTGTAAAAACGGAGAATTTTGAAAGTTGTGTGCAAATCTGCGATATGGTTCTCATTCTTGAGACTTTTATACAACATATCATCAATGTATACTTCCATCATTTTTCCGTGATGTTCTTTGAACATCTGTGTTATCAACCTTTGATAAGTGGCTTTAGCAATCTTGAGACCAAAAGGCATAACCCTGTAGTAATACATGTCGTGTTCTGTAATAAAAGTTATTTTCTCTTGATCGTCGGGTTGCAGAGGTATTTGATTGTACCTTGACGCAGCATCCATCATGGATAAGAGTTCGTGTCTTACAGTAGAATCGAGTAGATGATTTATGATTGGAAGTGGAAAACTATCCTTCAGAGTATATTTGTTGAGGTCTGTGAAATCTACGCATACTCTGATCTTGCCATTTTTCTTTGGTACTGCTACAATGTTCGAGATCCATTCTGGATAATTGGCTTTTCGGATAAAACCAACTTCAATAAGTTTATCGATCTCTTTGTTGACTTCTTCTCGAAGTCTTGGTGCTAAAGTTCTCTGTTTTTATTTGACAGTTTCAGCTTTATCATTCAAATTAAGCTTATGGTAGGCCAGA
The DNA here is from genome assembly GCA_014058105.1 of Kingdonia uniflora. Lineage (NCBI taxonomy): Eukaryota > Viridiplantae > Streptophyta > Magnoliopsida > Ranunculales > Circaeasteraceae > Kingdonia > Kingdonia uniflora. The sequence goes on along the minus strand of JACGCM010000440.1, from coordinate 35,197 downwards.
TTGGGATTGATGCCCGACATTTCATGAAACTTCCAAGCGAATATATCACTATTGTCTTTAAAGAACTAAATAAGAGTATTGTTCTATTGTGGGCAGAAGAGTTCCAATGAATGTTCCTCGTTTGTCCCCATTGATTTCGACGTATTTTGTTATTTTTGTACTTGGCAGCTGGTTTTCTGTAGAGTTCACTATAAAGTTTCCTATAATATTCCCTGTTGTTTTTTGTAATTGCTATGCAAGTTGTGTTATCGATGGTTTTGGTACGATGGTAACAATATTTTCAAAAGCTCAATCTAGCTTCTGACTGGCTTTGATTTTGTAAATGCCACCATTCCATTCGAATCGCAGCGCCAAATGGTAGGTTAACAGAATAGCTCGCATGTTATGTAGATAGCAGCAGCCTATTATCCCCAAATAACAGGATTTTGCATTGATAATGTAAAATACAACATCAACTGTTGTTGGTCCTGCCGTAATAGGAAGTATGATCTTTCCTACACGTTCTTCTCTAGAGCTATTGAATCCACAGATATCGATATCACTAGGCTGTACTTTATCGGCCAGCCCCATATGATCAATCATGCTTTGAAAAAGTAGTTCGATACTACTACCAGTATCTACCATCATTGTAAGTAGTACAACATTTCTTATTTTCAACATGATCACCAATAAATCATGGTGAAGAAAGTTGACGTGGCGAACATTGCAATTGTTAAAAGAGATCCCTATACGTTAGGAGATAGATGCGGGAAGTAATTGAGCTTCTTTATCGTCCATGGACAAGTCGTGGCATTGGCCAATACGTCATCTTTTGCACTTGCTCGATTTGTTAATGGTATGAGTCTCAATGAAGTGGCGGAGGAAGATATGGTATATATGCTTCTCCTCTACCTTTTCTTCGACCTGTACGACCTTTGTGGAAAGTCTGTAACTCTCATTCTTGTAATTTTCAACATCCACTATTTATTCATGCATTCGTCCATCCGTAAAAATAAACTCCAACAGTCACTGTAAAATGAAGCAATGCTCCGTCTCATGATGTCAGACTTTGTGGTGAATGCAATATGGTTTGTTCTCAATGGGTTAGAGGCACTGTGCATTGTGATAAAACTTATCCTTTTGAAGTATATGATAAATGTTGGCTTTGGTAAGGTCATCTTGGGAAGACAGAGTTTTGGCATATTATTGCCTTTTCGAGGTTGATCTTCATTAGATTTTGTTCTCTTCCTATCTCCTCCATGAATCAGCAACGCGATTAAAATCTTGGCCTGTGGATTGATCACTAGTTGTCAAGGTTGATTTCTGAGTTTTCTGTCTGTCGGATATCATTCTTTCAAGATCGATATACCTGTTGTCTTTTTTGATCATGTCCTCGAAAGTCGTAGGTTTGTTTAGAACGAGGTACTCCTTCGCTCCTCCGTCGATGAGCAAAGCATTGGTGAAGGCCAAAATAGTAATCTTCTGATCGAGTCGATCCACCTTTCAGGCAAACTCCAGGAATTTCTTAGTAAATTTCTCGAGCTTCTCTCCTGGTACCTGCTTAAGGCTGAATAGAGAATATAAATTCTCCTCTTTGTCTCTATTGTATGAGTAATTCGTGACGATGAGTTCTCTCAATTGTTCGAAAGTTGTAATAGATTCTTCTGGTAGTGTGTGGAACCATCGCAATGGTTTGCCTTATAAACTAGTAGAATAGAGCCGACATAGAATGTGGTTGGATGTAGAATGCAAGTAAAGAGTGTCCTGAAATTCTTGAACGTATTCTACTGGATCAGTCCCTTTGTATTTTTGGATTTTTGGAGTGTGGAAACCAGTGGGAACTTCACTATCCAGTAACTCCTGTACGATCAGGCTCTTCTGTAGCCTACTATAAATTCCTTTAGTGGTCTGAACTTAAACATCGAGAAATTCTCTTATGCGCGTTTCAATATGTTCCTGAGTCACGTACTGACGAGCATGGTCACCACTTCCTTCACTGATTTGCTCAAAAACTATAACTCGAGCTCTTCCTCGGGGTGGTTCTTCCTGTCTAACTCCTGGAAGACCGCAATCAACTTCTTGGTGAGCTTCCTACGCCAGATCTTGCTCGTCCCCAGGTTGTTTATGCTTAGATCGAGCTTCACCTCCCAAATTGTTTGCGTGAGGTCCTATCCTGTCTAGAACGGATACCCGCGAAATAGCTGGTAGCATACCTTTGTTCTTCTCGGTTACGGCCTGTTGACTTTGCCGAACCTTCAACGAGTCCTGGACGTCTGCTAGTATTTGTTCCATAGCGGCTCGCCTTTCAGTTTTGAAGTTGAGATTAGCCTATAACTCTGGTAGTACGATATTTCTTTCTCTTTAAAAGATTGGCGTACTCTGGTTTGGAAGTGTCATCTCGTAGAGAAATAATCAGCTATTTTCTGAGACAATGAGTTTGAGAACTTTATTCTCACAGACGGCGCCAAATGAAATAGCCTAATTTCGTATCTCGAACTTAGCCTTTACACCAAGGATATTCAGAGCGTCTAGATGAATAATAAACAAATGCTAGCACAAAATTTAGTATGGAAAACCTTTTAATAGGTTAAAAATTATGACATCTCTTGAGGATTTAGAAAGAGAGAAGTTTCTTGATAGTTGCTAGATCTTACAAGAAATGCTCTGAGTATTTTGTATAGAGTTTGAGTGGGTGTTCATCCGTCCCTCATATCGGATTCTCTGGTCCTATTTATAGGTCTTATAATATGACCGTTTGATGACCATTATTATCCTTAATGATGGAAGTTACAATATGTATTTGATAATCTTTGATTTGATTGTGTAACGCTCTGATCTTTGCTATTTTGTAACGGCTTCATTGATGACGGTGCGTTTACTTAACTCGAACTATTGATGTAGAGGTCGATAGTGATGACTAGAACTCTATAACTATAATATGTCTTCAATATTGCCACGTGTTATATTGATAAGGTCGAGTGGTCATATGATGATCGAAAGTTCGAGATGCGGAATAAGCCACTGCAGTTCCAATAATATGTTTTAACCTTTAGACATGGAGTGAATGCACAAAACCTTGTTTGTTATTTTCTCCGATAGTCATTACGTGATAAGTATTATCATGTATCTCCTTAAACTCAGTAAAATCTGGTTGGATTTACTAGTTTATAAAGTAGACTAGATACCATGTATCGTACCGTTTGAGAGTAATAGCGTGACGCACTTAGTACGTTCTATCATGTTGGTCGTGCCAATAATATTCATGCCATCCCTGATGTACAAGGTTAGACATGAAATATATGCATATCTCAAATGGATCGAGTGCATATCTCAAAAGGATCGAGTACACAAGGTTAGACAAGAAATATATGCATATCTCAAAATGATATGTTCCCAACAAAATCAAAAATACTGATAATAAAAGGAATAGTAAATCAAGTATGTACTTGAAAAGAAACTACTATTGCTCTTTCTAATGTGACATCACATGTCTACTAATATATCATTGCGTATTACTCCGTATGTTGATCCATGACGGCATCGGTGTCGCTGAAGAAATCTGATGTTATAACCTCTATAGGGGTGGAGTTAGTGTCAACAACTGCATGGTGGGTCTGGACTCTATCACCTATAGCCATCCGTAGTGTATGGCATTCCCGTACCGAGTGTTCTGTGTCACCGTAGTTAAAACATGTAGATCCCTGATCAGTCTTCTTTTCCTTCTTCACATTGCCTAGTGTCTAGGATTTCTTAAATCCTTTACCTCTCCTAAGGCCAAAGGGTTTATGGTTCCTGCGCCTCCTGTACCTCTGGAATCCTCCCCTGTCCCTTCCATATCATCGTCCCTGACGTATAAAGATCTTTCCTTAAAACTGAACATTGTTTGATACAGGTAACGACACACTCCCAGATGGCCACATATCATTATTCTTAATCAGAAGTTCATCGTTCTACTCAGAGAGGAGCAGTGCCTGAATCAAGAATGCATGAGTCATCAAGTTCTCTCACTAATATTGCCTCTGAAGCACAATATTGATTGCATGGAAGGTTGATAGAGTCTTCTCTACCATTTCAGTATTAGTGACTTTCCTCTCACACAACTCAAGTGTAGAAGTGATTTTATGGAATGTTGTGTTGTAATCAGCGACCGTCCTAAAATCATAGAACCTATGGGTGTTCTATTGGTGTATCGCTTTTGGGAGCATAATGGTTTTTTGATTACCATAACGTCCCTTCAAGCGTGCCCATAAGTCAGTTGGCTCAACCTTGTTGAGGTATTCAGTCTTGAGGTCATCCTGAATATGATGATGGAGGATAAACAAAACCCTTGCTTTTTCCATGGGATCTTCCTTGTTGCCAATGATACTGGTCTTATGCAGACCAAGTGAAGTAATTGGCTCCAGTAAGCAGCAATGGTAGAAATTCAACATTTTTGAGTTTTGCAGACATCTGTAATGCAAGATATAGATTGTAATCAGTAATAATTCTTGATAAACATATTAAATGTATTAAAGACAAATCATAGCACTTAAAATAATGATAAATAACTGATTCCTAATCATGTTATAGTTAAACCCTGTTCATATTCTAAAACTCATAAAATTATTTTATAATAATAAAATCCCAAATTTTACACTGTAAAAATGTCGATCTTAATCTTAGGTGTGCGTTTTAATAGAATCTTAGCCATAATTGATATTCAAAACTACTAGATGTATGTTATCCTCATTCTGAGAACTAGGGTGTTCTAAGCCCTCAAGTTCTATAAGGTTTGTATATTCTAGCAAAATGACTCATTTGCTACAAATATAAAGGGTATTAGATGCTTAACTGACAAGTGGTCCCACCCTGAAGTCTGCTGGGTTTATAAGATAGGTTGATTATGCCTATCCTTGAACTAACATTCTAGGGTACTATAGGTTGCTATCAGTTTCTATATACCTCTAAATGTTATTATATAACATCTAATTGCACCTAGATATGAAAAATTGGTTCCTCAGACACCAAGTTTTTAGAAATAAGAATAAGTCAATTCCCAATTGAGCTCTAGTTATTTGTTCGTGACAATTAATTATGATTTAGATATGACTCATAGTCGTATTTTAAATTAGTATTGGTTTTGTATTATCTGTGATCCCTGATCATGATAATTAGTATCCTAGGAGCATACCAGTAATATTCTATTAGTTATCGTAAGGTACTTCAATAGGTATTTACTTATATCACATATAAGTGAGCCAACTTTTCTATACAAGGCACCTCTTCCCAAAAAAAATTAAAAAATATTTTTCATAATTTTTTTTAAAAATAAGTCTCCCATGGGGTAGGCTCAGTTAATAGGAATTTTTCAAAAAAAAAAAATTGGGCTCAATTTGACAAAAGAATGGGCTATTTATAGCCGTTTTAGTGTCTGGACTTGTCTGACTCGGTCTGGGTGGGTCAAGGTCTGGATCGGGTTGATTGGTCTAAACCAGTCTGCCACATACCACGCACACACAGGTCATACGTACCACACGTGCCTCGCACGTATCTGCAATATCACTCCTCTGGTGGTCGTCGGGCAACTTTTTCAGCGAACTTCCGGCAACATTTCCTGTATCCTTTTGACGACTGCTTTGGTGACCGTCCGGGACAGCCACGTGTCACCCCCGGTGACTTCCACATGTCACAACACGTGCTACGTGTGTGCCACATGTGCCATGCATGCTACACGTGTTACGCACATGCCAAGCATGCCACACGTGCTATGCCACGTCAGCATGCCACATGTCACTGTTGATGTCATAGTCGATAATGATGATGTCACATCAGATAATTATTAAAAATAAATAACTTTTTTTTAATATCTTTGTTGACGTCATCGACCAAAAAAATGCCATTTTTTTGTCGGGAAATTGCCCAATTACAACTCTAGTTTTCTAGCGATTGGGACATGTCCCTAAAACGTGCCTTATACTGTTGGAAAGCTCTCAGAATAGGCTTTCTAACCGAAGTAGTCATGTCTAAATATGATGTCCACAGAAAAATAAATTCAAGTTTGAATACAACCTTTTTTTAAGGGTAAAAATTGCCAAAAACCCTAATTTTTAATCTGAAAAAAATAGGGAAAATATGTTTTTGAACCATGATAATCTATCATATAGTATAGAATAGCAAGAAATTGAATATGTATTCCAAAACTGTAAAATACCTCGGTTTGATCGTAAGGTTTCCCTGAAAACTTTGATTAGAGAGTGATTTTATGTTCTCCTCATTCCTAGAGCTTGCATGCTGATAACGTGCTGAGAGATAATCGATGTAGAGTATACTAACAGTTCTCTATCATAAGAACAAAAGGAGAGAGAGAAGAGAGGATTTCTTATTGTTTCTATATTGTTGTGTTTCTTTGTACGTAATATATATATATATATGAATAACTCTACAATAAAGGTAACCTAACCTACTCAAACTCCCCCCATAACCCTAAGGGGCCTATGGGCTTTGTTATGAGTCCAATAGGACACCCCAACCCTGCTGGGTTCCTAGCTTGGGCTTAGACCCAACTTCTACCAATTTCTACTTTAACTAGAATTAAAAGGCTTTTCTATTAGGAAGAATCCATTGTTGCCCGCGAGTCACGACAACTAAATTAATAAGCGATTTAGTTTTCTAATACATTGTGGGAATATCTGACCACGTCAATTGGAAACGACATTTTAACAAAATCCTCCATTAAACAAAATAAGGTTGGTGATCAAATATTATTTACAAGTGCAAAATAAACTTGATATGCAGTGGAGATGAGAGCCATTAATTTTCATTTAGTTATCGTATCTTACTCTTTCTAAAGGGCTTTTAATTCAGCCAAGAATATGGCCTTGAATATATTATTACTAATTGATGTGTTTTGGTCTATTTCATGAAGATAACAAACACTTGGGGAAGGTTTTCATGCCATATTAACCAAAAAAACGTTACAAAATGGGGAAATTGTACGGCGATTATGGCGAAAAGTTCGGCAAAAAATTTGAAGGAAATCGGGTGATTTGGTTTAGATTTTTGTGTGCATGTTTAGATCTACTGGTTGCCTAGTTTATGGTTGTAATTTGGTAGAGTTTTACTGATTTGATTCTCTGATTATGTTTCTTCTGGCTTCTTAGGGGTTTTAGGGTTTGAGTACTCTTCGCTTTGATCAGTGGGAAGATTCTGGGTATTTTTTTTCTCACTTTACTTTGAGGTTTGGAATTGTGGGTGAGGGGTGTTAATTTTTCTCTTCTAGGTTTTGATTACCTCTCTGGTCTAGCAGCATACTAATTATGATATCTAATTTAATTTCATTTTTACTAATCCTCTTCTAGGAGTTCTTCTGCATGTAGGTTGTGTACTAATTCCCTGAAGACGGCGCACGCGATGAGTTCTCATTACATAAATTCCTCCATTTGGGGTGATGGCTTATTCCCTTTCATTGGGCGTTGGGTTTTTTTGGGCAAAACCACTTTGGCTTCTCCAAATACCACTTTATTAGTGGTTTGGAGTAATGATGATTATGGGGGTTTAACTAGTGGGGTTTGTTATTTTTCTAAACCATACAAAGAACGTCTTACCTTCTTCTCTGTTCTTCCAACCATTTCCTTCTTTGCCTTTCACTCACAAGCTAGGCCACCACCCTTCCCAAATTGGTTCTTACCAATTTGTTTTCTTTACCCAATGACATCCTAAGCAACTAGACAAAGGTCACATGCCCTCATCTGTGAGAATACAGGTCAAGAAACCAGCAAAATCTTTGATGAAGAGAACTTGGAGGATGAGATGCAAGCAAAGCTCTCCATCGAGGCTGATGATGATGATATCGTCGATATACGACGTAAATCTTCGGATAATAAAGTGAGTAAATGGAAAAGAATTGTCTACATTAAAATCTACACTACTCAAAATCTAGAACCAGAAATGATGATGAAGGCACTGCAGGAGATATGGGAACTTAACGATGCTCCTCAGATCTCTTTCAAGGGCAGAAACACCTTTGAAGTTTTGTTGGATTCACCTATTGATGTGAAGTATGTGACGATTCATAGACCTTGGGCTTATCGGGGTAACATGTTCTCAACTAAGAAGTGGTTCCCAGGCTAGAGTTCGTGGATTTGATGGGGAAGTGTCTACCGTAAAGTTCAAGTATGAGAACTTGGTCGTGTTTTGTTTTAATTATGGTAGGATTGGCCATATGGAAGGAAATTGCCCAGCGGTGCTTGTGCCTGACTGTGAGAGATACACGCAATATATTAGAGTTATGACTTATGGAGGAAAGCGTACACTGAGAGAGGTAATTCAGATGTTGGTGGTGGAGGAGGAACTCCGTGATCAAGCAATGGCAAATCTGAATACGGTGTTGCAAAGTGTACGTCCAGTGGGATCCAGGGAAGATCTAGTTGGGAAGTGTGCCCAGTTCTTAATGCAAGAAAATGAGGTCTATGATAGGGAACAAGACCTTATAAGGCCCAGTTGGAAAAGTTGGCCCAAAAAGACAAACTCAAGAAGAAACTGCTGGGTGGGTCGGGTAAATCATCAAAAACTGCAACTAATCTTAGTGGGCTGGGTCGAAGCCTTAGAGTGCCTAGATAGGACTTGAGAATTGATAATTGAAGTTTGAAGGGAGTCACTACGGTTCACACAGGTTCGAGTTCGAGAGTTGGTTGTGGAGATATTCTAGAGTTCTATGCGTTTGCGGTTAATGCTCCAAACACTAATTGCCTCCTTGATGCAAGACACATAACCAGTCAACTTGGTTTTGAGGTTACTCAAAACAACTCTTTCTTTTAACTAGGAGCTAGCAATTTACTGCTTAACAACCCTAATAGCCTTTTTCATTCATCTCCTATGCATTCAACTATTGTTGATCCTATTTCACGCCTAAATTACTTCCCCAATCTTGATTTGATTTGCAATAGGCCAACTGGGGAGGTGGATCAATATTTTACCTACGGGGAAGAGATCAATCAACAACAAAATCAACTGGCACTCACCAATAACCCTACTAGCAGTGGTGATTCGAGGAATCGGGATGAGAATCATAAGCGTGCGCAGTCTGAAGGGAATGGTCGCAACTTGCTGCACGAAGATAAAGAGAAAGGGCTCAAAAGGGACATTAAAATTGGGGATTATGCTATTTCTTAAGTTTTTCTCAACATTTTTTCTCTTCTTTTTTCTTCTTTCACCCGGTACCCTAGTTTTTGCTGCTTTTTTTATATTGCTTCTAGTTCTCAGTTTAATCTCTGCCACAATCATTACTTGACACTTAGTCCTCAAAGAATGATCTTTACTTCTTGGAACTGTCGAGGGGGCAGAAAGCCCTCTACGGTGAGACACCTTAAGGCACACATTAAATCCACAAACCCTGATTTAATTTTTGTCATGGAAACCAAGTTAGGCAAAGCGAAAAGTATGAAAGATATCTCCAAACTTGGATTCGAACACCAATTGATTCTTCCTACTTCTGGTAACAAGGATGGGTTATGGCTACTCTGGCATGTAAATATTAATCTTTATATTCTAAGTGCATGTGCTTATGTTATTCATATCTTTATTGATCATTCTCCTTCTGTTAAACCTTGGATCCTTTCATGTCTGCATGACATTCTTGAGAAATATAGAAGACATATTCTTTGGCAAAACTTAATTCATTTTGGACAACCTTTAACAGAACCATGGTGCATCATTGGGGACTATAATGAAATTAGATTTCCCTGGGAACAATTGGGGAGGGGGGGGGGGGGGGGGGTTAGAAATAAAACTGTGAAGACCTCTTCAGCCATTAAAAGTTTCCTTCTCGATGTTGGTCTTATCGATATCCTAACTCCAGGGGTTCCTTTCACCTGGTGTAATAACCAAAAGGTTCTAGCAATCTTAGAAAAAAAACTTGACAGAATTATGCTAAATTGGGATTGATCTCTCCAATTCCCAAATGTTCAAACCAATAACTTCCTATAGCTAACTTTGACCATAGTGTTGTGTCTATGTTCTTATTCCCTAAAGATGACAATTTGCCCAGACAATTCTACTTCAACTCTATGTGGACATTTCACCCAGAATGTCTGAAAGTCATTCAGTCAGGATGGAAGAATAAAGTTTATGGGTCATCAGGCTTTAGAACTATTACAAAACTTAAACTCCTTAAATATGATCTTGTTAAATGGAACAAAGATGTTTTTGGTAATATACATAGTCAAATGGCTGATACCACTCACCAACTAAACCTATTACAAATGAACATTAGTAAGAACTTGGATTTAAATAAAGAAGCTGAACTTAAAGATTAACTCCAACAACTTGAAACTACGGAAGAGTGCTTTTGGAGAGATAAGTCCAGGGAGACCTGGCTTAGGGAAGGGGATAGGAATTTAAAGTATTTTCACCAATCTGCCAACTTTAGATGAAGAACAAATACCATCAATAGAATTAAAACAGGGGAAAATATTTTGGGTGAATTCTAGAGATGACATAGGTACTCATATGGTCAATTACTTTATTGAACTTTTTTGCTCATCCCGAAATTCTTTCAATCCCCTTGACTTTAGTCGTATTAGACTTCTCTTGCCCACGGAAATCACTGAGGATGAAAACAATATCTTAATTCAACCCATAGAAGAAGATGAGATCAAATTTGCTTTGTTTGGTATGAATCCATTTAAGTCTCATGGACCTGATAGGTTCACCCCATTATTCTTTCAACACTACTGGGAGATTGTCAAAGAAGATATTATAAGTCTTGTTTCCCATTTTTTTCAAACTGGATTCCTTTTATCTCAATTAAATCTTACTAATATATACTTTTTCCCTAAATCTTCTTCTGCTTGTAGAATGCAAGATTTCAGACCCATAAGTCTATGTAACACTATTTATAAAATTATTTCAAATTGTTTAGCCAATAGACTCAAAACTGTTTTGGACAAAATTATTGGCCCTTGCCAAAGTGCTTTCATTAAAAATAGAAGTATAGGGGATAATATAGCTGTTGTGCATGACATTATGCACTTTCTTAATAAAAAGAAAGGAGTGAAAGGTGTTATGGGCTTGAAAATTGATGAGTAAGGCCTACGATCGCATTGAATGGGATTTCCTTGCCCAATGCTTACAGTCCCTTGGTTTTCATTCCACCTTTGCTAAATGGATTATGGCTTGTGTCTCATCTATCTCCTATACTATTAAACTTAACGGTTCTCCCTTTGGTTTTCTTAAGCCTGAGAGAGGGTTGAGGCAAGGTGACCCCGTCTCTCCATATCTTTTTCATATTTGTTCTTAGGTTTTTGCTAGACTCATTATATCTTTTGAAGGCCAAGGAAAACTCCATGGTATTAAGATATATAAAGAAACTCCCCCTATTTCACATATGTTGTTTACAGATGATAGTTCCATCTTTGCTAAGGCTGATTTAGTTGAGGTTGGGAGTATTCTTGACATCCTAAAACAATTTCAAAACTGGTCTGGACAACTGGTTAACCTTGAAAAATCAGAATGTTCTTTTAGCAAAAACTTTCGTCCTAGATTTTGTGCTATTATTCGAAGTACTCTAGGGTTTAAGAGAAACTTTAAATCTTCTAGGTACCTTGGATCTCCCCTCAACCTTACTAGATCCAAAATAAATGATTTTCAATTTCTTAAAAGTAAAGTTATTGGTAGAATTGATGGATGAAAAACTAAGTATTTCTTTTTAGCTAGAAGAATTACTCTGATTAAGAGTGTTACTTCCTCCATCCCAGTGTACCAAATATCACACTTCTCCCTACCTATCACCCTTGCTAAACAATTGGACTCTCTCTACTGTAGCTTTTGGTGGGGGAAAAAGGAAATGGGAAAAATAAAGCACATCTTAAATGGGAAAAGATCTGCCATAAACAATCAATTGGTGGGCTGGGCATTAAACTTTCAGAACCTCAAAATATTTCACTCCTCGCTAAGTTTGTATGGAAAATTTTGGATGAGCCTAACAATCTTCTTAGTAGATTTTTCAAAGCCAAATATTTTAGGAATTCTATACATTTCTTCAATGTGATAAGAAACCGCCTGACTTCTTTTTATGTAAAAATATTCTTAATACACGAGATGCCATCAAATCTCAATTAGTGCGGAAATTAGGAAATGCCAAAGATATTCATATTTGGCACGACTTCTGGATACCTACCTTACCTTCATTTCAAACATGTAGGCCTATAAACTCTCACCACACCTTTAACTGGGTCAGTGAACTTATAGATGATAGCACCAAACAATGGAACAGAGAACACTTTAATAAATGTTTTTTGGGCTTTTAAGATTCAAGTCATCCTTGCTATTCCCATCCCACTAAATCTCCCCAAGGATAAGATGAGATGGAAAAATGAAAGGAATGGGAAATTCTCTGTGAGAGCTGTTTATAACTACTTGACTGCTGAGAGGGATGGTAGAGTGGTTAACAATGCTCGAGAAGCTGTAACTCATATTAAAGAGGTAATATGTACTTTACCTATACCTTTTAGAATTCAAATGTTTATATGGAAATTTTTCTGCAATATACTTCCTACTAGAAATAAACTCTTTGAGAACCATATTATCACTGATAAAAGCTGTCCAATTTTCTTGCATGCCAATGTGGATATGTTCCATGCTTTATTTGAATGTGACTTTGCTTGCAGATTTTGGTTTACTTCTTCTTTTGCTTTCAGAGTAGGGGACTGGCCCCTAAATACTACCCTTGAATCCATATTTAAATGGTTTATTGACCATTGGACTGTTAAATCTGATCTGACATTTCAACTCGCAAAGTTTTGTTTTTATCTCTCCCTTGTTTGGCAGGCCAGAAATCTCAAGGTTTTTCCAAATAAACAATCTTCCATTCCTCAATTACTTTCTCAAGTTAATTCTATGTTTGTTACTCCAACTCTCCATGCTGGAAACTAAAATAAATGGCTATGATGTTTCAGTCCATCAAAGAGATGGAAAATGCCATAAAGCAAGGAAAGTCTTTAATTCTGGCAGATGCTTCTTGGGATGCTACTTCAAAAAATTCAGGTTTGGGATACATCCTCATTGATCCTAATTGGAGTATTATTAGTGCAGGCCACAGCAGAAGCTCAGATGACACTGTTGAAGAAGCGAAAGCAAGGGCTATCCGCAGAGGCCTCGACTTAGGGCAGGGTTACCTGAAGGTAGATTTTTTGGTAGGCTCTGACAATTCCCAAGTTATTTTGTGCCTACAAAGAAGGGACAAAGCTATTGAATGGCAGGCAGATGTTATGTGTGAAGACACTATCCTTTTTTGTTCTCTCTTTCAATTTGTAATTTTTTGCTATATTAATAGGGAGTTGAACCATGCAGCTCATCTTCCTGCTTCCCTTGGTAAGGAAGGAGTTGGTCACTATAATGGCTCAGCAATCCCATACTTGATTAAGAAGGCTGTTTTTAGCCTTAAATTTGTTGTAACTGTTGTTTAGTTTTATATATGTCATTTGCCTAAAAAAAATACTTTGGGACGACAATGATTCATCATCCGCATCCCATCTCATAGTAATCTAGCTAAGGATGTTCTGAGATGGAAAAAAGAAAAGAATGGTATTCTGACTATCAAATCGGTCTGCAAGTCCTCTACTCTGTACCGGAATTGGAACAATATGAGCTCTAGTTCTATTGGGTACTTGACGACTCATGGGACACTGTCTGGAAAATGAAGGTACTTTTTCGAATTCAATTTTTTATTTGGAAAGCTATACAAAACGGAATCTCAACAAAGGTGACCCTCTTGTACGATACAGACTTACTTGGGACACTTTCTGCCCTAGATGTGGGGAAGAAGATGAAACCACCATGCATGTTCTTTTTTATTGTAAGAATGTCAAAGATTTATGGTATGCTTCTGACCTTTTTTATTAATAACAGTTATTGGACCTACTTTGACTCTCTTAAAAAAGTTTTGTACATTCTTTCTAATAATAGTTGCTCCGGATATGACACTATTTTCCTTTGGGTGAAAATTAACGTTGTTATGTATGTTATTTGGGCGAGCAGGAACGATCTTATTTTCAATAATAAAAAATCTTGCCCGAGCGAGTCTATAAAAATCGTAAAAAACTAAATTGACGACATCAGGCTTCCTTTTTCTCCCCTTAACCCGATCTGTATTGTTCCCCCTCCAGTTTGGAAGGATGGCACACTATTTTAACGAATACCTCTTGGTATAATACAGATTCCTCTTGTGGCTCTAGTTTTATTATTAAGTCTTACATTTCTATTATTACTTGTGCAAGTTACAAATCTTTCAGGGCAGCTGACCGAGAAGAAGTAGAGGCGATTTCCGTGATCAGAGGTATAAAAGTAGTACTTGAAGCAGGTGGAGAGAGTTCTGGTTCGCACTGATTGTCTACGTCTCGTAGAAGCTTTTGATACAAAACCTACAGATCTTTCATGGGGTGCCCTCACTTTGGTGGCAGGTGATGTTGTCCTTGTTTTTGGAGTTTGGATGTGTAATTTTGAGGCACATGCTTTAGCCGCCAAGGGTATCACTTCCCTTCTTTTGTTAGCTATGTGCATGTGGAGGCAACAAACTTATATTCCCTCTAAGGATTGATCTATCTATTTCACTTCACTTAGAGCAAGGCTAGCAGCTAGGTGAAGAATGACATGGCAAGGCGGATTACATCCTTCAGAGCATGGCCAACAGTAAGGTGGGTGAATTCACCCAAACCCAATCTAATTTTAATCTACCCCAATCCACCCTACAACAGTTCGAACTCCAAACAAGGTTAATATTACTCACCGCAGTTCTGAACTGCGGGGCACAATCTACGTCCACAATTTAGCCATGTGTCATTATCATAAACATTTAAACCATACGCGTAGTTAAGAACTGCAGGGAGTGAGAACCAATCAGACAGTGCCACGTATTCTTTAAAAAATATAAATAAATATTGCCATGCAATTCAGAACTGCGCGGAAAGAGCCTGCATGAAAAATACACTCCCTCACCCTCATACTTCATTTTTTATTCTTCAAGTTTGCCTCTAAACCCAAAACAAACTTATTCATCAAGTTTCCCAACCCCCACATTTTCCTCAATAATTCAACGTTATTAATTGAATAACAATGTCGGGAGAGTAGTTTGTGGTCGGGCAATTTTTTCCCAAAACAAGGCGTAGCGCAAGCTCCAAAGTTAAACAAAGGGGGAAAGAATTGGTAACCAATATGTGGCCGTTACACCTTACGAAAAATGATCCCGCCCCAACCCTCGAGGATTTGCACTGAGTTGATCTTCTCCCGGGCAACTGGGTCTATATTTCCATTGGATTGGAGGAATTGCCAGTAAGCTTTTTGGGTAAAATTTATGTGTAATTTATTAACATTGTTTGCAAAATGTTCGATGAAATACTGGAATGAAAATTTAATATGTTAATGTGTATGCGATTTTTTGCAGAACCGAGATCAAATGCAATGTAGGGGATCACTCGATAAGGTATTGAAGTGGTACCAATGAATTGTCAAGTATCTAACGTTGAAGAGGTTGGTCGACGATATGGGCTTCGAAGAGTTTTTATCGATTAAGGCAGAAAACTCTTATTATCGCTAGATTCATGCTCTCGTGGAATGGTGGCGGCCTTCCACACATACATTTCACCTCCCTTGCTGGGAATTTGGCTTTACGCCGTTAGACTTTGTCATGCTAAAGGGCTTATTTTTTGGGATAGGTCTCGAACTCCCATACGACGATAAGTACTCAAGGTTCGATGAAGTAGAAAAGATGTTCCCCGGAATCACAACCAATGACATCAGGTACGGTAACATCACTCTCGCGTATTTGAAAACCTAGAAAGCGGCTTTGAATTATGAACTCAACAATTACAACCAAGACATGGATATCGTGTATGCGAGGGCATTTATGATGGGTAAGATTTTTTTTTCAAATACTAACATGCCTTTTTAGGCGGGTTATCTTGCAGGTTTAACAGACCACCATATTATAGGTGCATCAAAGTTCGACTGGGATACTCTGATTATAGCGGCTTTGTATTGGGGACTAGATTAAGTCTCAGTTCTAAAGAATGGGAAGGGATGAGATCAGTCACAGGTTTCTATGTTCTGTTAGAGTTCTAGTTCTTTGAGTACTGTCGGGTTGAAATGTATCAGGTGAAATGTACCTGATGTCATTGGTTGTGATTCCGGGGAACATCTTTTCTACTTCATCGAACCTTGAGTACTTATCCTCGTACGGGAGTTCGAGACCTATCGCAAAAAATAAGCCTGTTAACATGCCAAAGTCTAACGGCGTAAAGCCAAGTTCCCCGCAAGGGAAGTAAAATGTATGGGTGGAAGGCCACTACCGTTCCACGAGAGTATGAATCTAGTAGTTATTAGAGTTTTCCGCCTTAATCGACAAAAACTCTTCGAAACCCATATCGTCGACCAACCTCTTCAGCGTTGGATACTTGACAATTCATTGGTACCACTTCAATACCTTATCGAGTGATCCCCTATATTGCATTTGATCTCGGTTCTGCAAAAAAACACATACACATTAACATATTAAATTTTCATTCCGACATTTCATCGAACATTTTGCAAACAATGTTAATAAATAACATATAAATTTTACCCAAAAAGCTTTCCGACAATTCCTCTGATCCAATGGAAATAAAGATCCAGTTGCCCGGGAGAAGATCAACTCGATGCAAATCCTCGAGGGTTGGGGCGGGATCATTTTTCGTAAGGTGTAACGGCCACATATTGGTTATCAATTCTTTCCCCATTTGCTTAACTTCAGAGCATGCGCTACGTCTTGTTTTGGGAAAAAAATAGCCCGACCACAAACTACTTTCCTGACATTGTTATTCTATTAATAACGTTGAATTATTGAGGAAAATGTGGGGGTTGGGAAACTTGAGGAATAGTTGGTTTTGGGTTTAGAAGCAAACTTGAGGAATAAGGAATGAAGTATGAGGGGGAGGGAGTGCCTTTTTCATACATGCTCTTGTCGCGCAATTCAGAACTGCACGACACTATTTAAAATAAAAATAAAAATACGTGGCACTATCTGATTGGTTCTCACTCCCCGCATTTCTGAATTGCGCGTATGGTTTAAACGTTTCTGATAGAGACGTAGCTAGATCATGGACGTAGATTGTGACTGCGGTGAAGAATATTCACATTGTTTGAAGTTCGAATTACTATGGAGTGGATTAGGGTGGACTGAAATTGGGGTTAGTTTGGGTGTATTCACCCAAGATAGAAATTAGGGTAGGTTTGGGTGAATTCACCCACTACACCGGCCATGCTCTTAACAAAAAATGCACATGTTAGTTGATGGGTTTCTTCAACATAATTTCAAATTCTCACTAATAAAAAACATCAATTTATTTCTAAATTATAATGAGTTGCATATACAAAAAACACATTAAATTCACAAAAAATCTTTTTTTGATTATTACGGATCAAAAGTACAAATAAAACCCAGCAGTCTAATAGTAAAAAGGATGAACAGTATTAGTTGAGAGGAGGTAACAAACAGTACCCATTATCTCA
This sequence comes from Kingdonia uniflora, assembly GCA_014058105.1. NCBI lineage: Eukaryota > Viridiplantae > Streptophyta > Magnoliopsida > Ranunculales > Circaeasteraceae > Kingdonia > Kingdonia uniflora. Next base: position 17,701 of record JACGCM010000440.1, on the reverse strand, counting down.
ACAATTTCAATAACAAAAAAGATACAAATCACCAGATGGTAAACTTAAAATTATATCTACTACTACTGTGGCACAAAAGATCATCCCGGGCATCTATGCCTGCAACAACACCATAGGAAGAAGAAAACACCCATGGTAAATATGTAACAATCACCCAGTGCTTAACAATAGTTTTGCAGTGTTAGATAAATTTACCTTGTTAGCAATGTTGTTGGAGAGCCAATCCAGACCCTCGTACAATCCTTCTCCAGAAGTTGCGCATGTGCTTTGAATGTACCTGAAAATAGGCAAATAAAGATGTAGACTTAATTTATGAGTAGCTAAGGAGATGCATTTCAAAACATATATATTATATACCAAATAAGATAGTAACTATTGGCAAAGTTTGGTACTAACCAGTGGCGTTGTCGGAGAGAGTGAAGTCCAAGCTTATCAGTAATCTCAGCTGCATTCATTGCATTAGGAAGATCTTGTTTGTTGGCAAACACTAGAAGAACTGCATCTCTCAACTCATCCTGACCACATTAAACAGTTGAGAACAATTAGAAAAGGACATTGTCAAATAGAAACAAAAGTGCCAAATGTCATTTTGCTATATTTTATTCCAATTACCTCGTTCAACATCCTGTGAAGCTCGTCCCTTGCCTCAACAACACGATCACGGTCATTGCTGTCAACAACAAATATAAGACCCTGTGTATTCTGGAAGTAATGTCTCCACAATGGTCGAATCTGAAATTGGAGCACAGAAAAGTGTATAAACAAAACAACTATTAGATAAGTAACTCTTAACAATCCATCTAATTCTGAGATTGTACTATCCATCTAGATAAGTAACTCTTAACCAATCCAGATCTATCCATCTAATTCTGAGCATTTAATTGTACAAATTTATATATGCATAATAATAACCAAAGAGGAGCTATAGATGGTAAAAGAAGATAAGACACATGTCTAATAAAATGACTAGAAAATAATAGCAGATTTCCCTTGAAATATCACACAAAAACATTAATCTTCTTTATTCAGAAAATACAAATTAACAAAACGTGATCTGAGTAGTCTAGCTTGAATCATGTTAAGTGCTGATGTTAGAATGCTTATAAGTACTGATGTAGAATAAATTATCAGCAGCAGACTGTCATTAAGCACTCCATTTATTTATATTTGTCAAGAGTTGATGCAAATAATCCAAATCAAAACTGAACCGTCAATAAAGCACACCCATTTATTTATGTAATGGTAATATGAGCCACAGTAGATCGACTCTAACTCATTCAATAAATATAAGAGTCTGAAAGACAAGGTGGCTCGAGTAAATATAGCTTATGATTTTGTTAAGAGCTGACGTAACAAATCGAATCAGCACTGGACCGTCAATAAGCACCCTGGCAGATAAGTATTGAAAATATGCATTGTGATATAAGCCACAGTAAATCACTACTACTCATAAAGCAAATGGAAGTGACAGAAAGACAAAGTGGCTCCAAGAAATCTAGCTTATGATTATGTTAAGAGCTGACATATAAAAATCGAATCAGTACTGGACCGTCAATAAGCACCCTGGCAGATATTGGTTTAAGTACTAGAAATTTGCATTGTGATATAAGCCACAGTGGATCGTCATTTACACATTCAGCAAATGGAAGTGACAGAAAGACAAAGTGGCTCCAGGAAATCTAGCTTATGATTATGTTAAGAACTGATGTAGAGAAATCGAATCAGCACTGGACCGTCAATAAGCACAGACATCTATATCTGTTTTAAGGTACTAGAGTAGATGCAATTAGGCACATGCAAATCTTCTAGCCTAATGGAATCAGAACAAAAAATCAAGACAGCAGTTCGAGTCATGACTCGTGAGATGGATTTTCTTCCTTCAGTCAACAAGTGGAAAACAATGAGCACTAGGCCATCTATAAACTTGCCTATTCATGTTCAACATCTAGACTCGAAAGATTAATGGACAAATGTCAGCCACAACGTGGATCGCCTCATCTTATCCAAATTAAAGCAAAAGACTGAAAGACAAAGTAGCTCAAAAAGATGTAGCTCAAAAAGATGTTAGGTGCTAAAGGAAATGAATCTAATCAACAACAGACCGTCAATAAGCACTGAATTTTGAATATGGTCCTAATATTTATCTATGAACATGCGGAATGGGCAAGTATGATCAGGTGCATGCATGAAATGACAGCCATCAGATACAAACACAAATGGGAAATGAGTAATGACTTATTTTAAGTGAAGTAAAATCAATGAGATGGACCAAATCATTTACAATAAGCTCAATTCTTAGCATCTTATAACAAGGTATTAGAAGATGTACAATCACTATCGAGTTGAATCATGTTTCAGAAGGGGTTCTTCTGAATATTATTTTCACACTAATTAATTGGGCATCATAAACTACTGTATCCACATATCTTTCAGGAGTATAAAGCCTCATCCAATACTAAATACAAGACAGCTTAGTTTTCATTAAGGGGTAAGTTGGGACAAGTAACAAGCATGCATACCTTGTCCTGACCTCCGACATCCCAGACAGTGAAACTAATGTTCTTATATTCCACCGTCTCCACATTAAATCCTGTGCCAAAAAGTAGACATCAGTAAAAAGGGCACAAAACATAATTTTGGTCAATTAGAAATAGTTGCAACAAATAAAAGAAAAAACATGGCAAAACGTACCAATGGTAGGAATTGTAGTGACAATCTCTCCGAGTTTGAGCTTATACAAAATGGTGGTTTTACCAGCCGCATCGAGACCCACCATTAGTATACGCATCTCCTTTTTTGCAAAGAGCCGACTAAAAAGCTTGGTGAAAGACAACCCCATCTCGAATACAGATGGTCTCTACTGTAATCAAAAGAAAAAACCACATAAGAACCAATGCAGATCTATCCTTCCCTCCAAACAAACAAAATGAGGAAAATTATCTTGAACTCATAATAAAAACCAAATCACATAATCTTTTAAATTAAACTCAGGTCCTGAAAGCTTATATCATTTGCGAATTAAAACAAAATACGGATAAATGTTTCTAAATCTACTAATGTTTCGTTTTTACAGATGTAGACAACATTTCCATCATATTTTACATCAAAACCAACAACCCCTTTCTACAAATCGACGATTAAATCCCTTAACAAAACCCTAAAACATTAAAAAAAAAAAAAAAAAACCTCTCCCAAAACCAAATCAATCACATTTCGAGACCCCAACATTACATCATGAATCTAGCATACAAAACACGCAAACCCTAATCAAAAAACATGATTTCAACCTCAGATCCACAAACATACAACAATCAAAACGAGATCTACAAATATACATGAGCTAAATTAATCAAATTCAAGCTCAAAACAAATCAAAACCTAACAAATCCTACAAATTTAGCACTAAATGTAACCCTAATTGAAAGAGACACTCACATCTGAAATCGAGTTTTCGAGGATCCGAGCGAGGTAATCTTTGATGAAATGAGAGAGAGAGAGAGCGATATTTATAGAAAGATGGGATGTTAAAACGGGTTTTTGCTTAATATCAATGAAAACCGTCATCGAATCACATATTCACCGTTCGATTGAAGTTGATGTGAGGCAATCGACGGTTGGATTAAGGAGCCTGATGTCATAAGCGGTCTGGTTCTTATCTTTTACAGAACCAAATGTTTGGGTAAACGTGACCCGGGTTGGAACTAACACTTGCACACCACAAAGAGGCCTCACGTAAACTCTAGAAAATCTCTTATTAAATTGCCCTAATTAAAGTAACCAATCACTAGATTTGATTGTGATTTTGATTTTTTTTGTGTGTTTTATTAATGGGAAGGATTTAGACACTAAAAAATGAGACACTAAAGTCTCACTCAATAGGAACCACTCATCTAATAGAGATGAGTGGTTCCTAAAATTGGGAGTTGTTATATAGGAAAATAAGGTGAAAATGATGTGTCCCACTCTCTCTCTCTCTAATGATGTGTCTCCCTCCCTCTATTATTGCTTTGTTTTGAATTATAGAACACACTCTTACTATCCCAGTCTCACTCTCTATTTCTCACTCTCTAAAAGACCAATCCCTCTCTCTCTCTCTATGACTGCCATTAGAGAAGAAAAAAAAATCGATTTCTCTAGAAGAACGACTACAGCCCATCATGTTAGAGTGAAGAACTATTTATACATTTTGAAGTCTCGCTCTCCACCTATCAATTCATCGCCTTCATAGATCGGTTTTGGTTTTTGTGTGTTTCATTTTTTTTCTTGGTTTCGTCGGCTTCATAGATCGATTACGATTTTAGTTTTCGGCTCTCTAATTCGTCGGCTTCAAAAAACTAGTACAACACCAGAGAGTAATTTTTTGTTCTTTTGCGGTTATTACCCTTCTTCTCTACAGTGAAAACGAATTTATGTAGATTAACAAATTGGTAGTAGTTATCAATGAAATTGTCGAACCTGACAATAACGAAAATAATATTGGATGTTAGTTATCAATGAAATTGTCAAAGCCGACAATAACGAAAACAATATTGGATGCTCATTAACAATGAAATTGTCGATCCCGACAATAACAAAGACAATATTGGATGTTCATTATAACGAAAACAATATTGGATGCTCATTATCAATGAAATTGTCGAACCCGACAATAACGAAGACAATATTGAATGCTCATTATAACGAAAACAATATTGAATGCTTATTATAATGAAAACAATATTGGATGCTCATTATCAATGAAATTATCGAACCCGACAATATATGGATGGGTAAATTGTCGAAATCGACAATATATAGCAACTCTAGACAATAATTGTTAAAGATAGCTAGCCCACAGTCAATGACGCATGTGCCCTTGTTTGTTTGAGAAATTACTTAGAAGATTAAGTCAATGACGCATGTGCCATTGTTTGTCTAAGAAATTACTTAGAAGATTTAATCAATGACGCATGTGCCCTTGGTGGGCTATTATTATATATGGTCCGATTTACATTATTATCGAAATCGACAATATATGTATGGGTAAATTGTCGATCATAAGTATTGTCGAAATCGACAACATATAAATAATATTGGATGCTTATTATCAATCAAATTGTCGAACCCGACAATATATGGATGAGTAAATTGTCGAAATCGACAATATATAGCAACTCTCGACAATAATTATTAAAAATAGCTAGCCCACAGTCAATGACGCATGTGCCCTTGTTTGTCTAAGAAATTACTTAGAAGATTAAGTCAATGACGCATGTGCCCTTGTTTGTCTAAGAAATTACTTAGAAGATTCAGTCATTGACGCATGCGCCCTTAGTGGGCTATTATTATATATGGTCCGATTTACATTATTGTCGAAATCGGCAATATATTGATGGGTAAATTGTCGAAATCGACAATATATGGATGGGTAAATTGTCGAACCCGACATTGTTCTTTTGCGGTAGTTTGAAAGACTGATCGAAGAAGACGATAGTTTGAAGGTTCGAAAACACCCCATCTTCAAATCTGATTTCACCACGAAAATTCAAGAGAGTTCATAACCAATAACCGGTCTTCTATGAAAGAGTTATAGAAAGAGTAGAGGGGCATATAAGACTTGATTGAAGGTAAAATCAGCCACAAAACTAACCCATTTGAACTGAAAATTGCTGCTTCTTGAGTGAAATCTAACGAGACTAAGAGAAAAACAACCAACCAAAGGAGAAAGAGAGATGAGAGAGGAAAGAGAAACAAATCCAAAAATCAGTTCATCTTTAATGGTAGCAATGAGTTAATCTCTAATGGCGAGAAATCAAGTTTGAAGGATCTCTTCTATTGTTTCTGTAAGAGAGAGAAAGAGTAACAAAGATATTTTAAATTATCAAATCCGCCATTGTTCTAGACTGAGAGAGAAACAAAAGAAGCCAGATCTGAGTAAAAGAGAGAGAAATGAGAGGTCTATTTTCAAATTTGAAACTGCAGAGAAGAGAGAGAGAAAAAAAAAAAGATAAAAATATTTGCCCACGTGAAGAGAGAGAGGGAGTGAGTATCTACCAGCTCATTCCCACCTAATATTAATTGGGTTTTTCTTTTTCACCTCCTCTAATATGAGGACCGCTCATCACTAGAGATGTGTGGTTCCTTTTGAGTGAGACTTTAGTCTCTCATTTTTTAGTGTCTCTAAATCTGCTCCCTTTATTAATAAGTACAGTTTTTTTTTCTTTTTCTTTTCAGAAATTGAGTAATTTGTTGTGAACTTGGTAGTAGAGTGATGGGGGAAGAAGTATCTGACATTTGCGTGGTCGATACAATTATAAAAATGGTTTTTGTTTGCAGTAACAAATTTTGCTCCCATAAGTCTAACCTTGCTACATTTAGGATCGAAGTCATTGGGTCCGGCGTTCGTCTTAGTTCTCTGAGAGGTATATATGAAAGGTTTTGGTTTGTCTCATTTCGTGTATGTGAAGGTTCGTGGTTATCTCAGTCGAAGACAGTGACATAATGAAGACCTTCGTACAAATCTCCTATCAACCAACGACCAAGAAGATAAGTTAGTTAAGTAGAACTCTGATAAAGGGAGCCAAAAATGTTTTATTAATTTTATAAACTTTTTTGGGAATCTCGTTCGAACGAATTCTGGCATCTCGTTCGAACGACCTTGAGTCTCGTTCGAACGAGTGTTACGAGTTCTAAACAAAAGACGCATATTTTTTGAAGGCTTATTGGGAATCTCGTTTGAACGAGTCTCGAGAAAAATAAAAATAGTATTTAAGCAAACTTTGTTTTTGTTTTCGATATCTTTCTTTTCTCTCTTTCTTTGAAAAAAAATATATTTTCGAAAGAGCTCAATACTCTTTATTAGAGAGACAAATCAACATCGATCAAAAACCTAAAAACCTTGAGGTTGATATTGAATTTGTTTATCCTACTTCCCACATATATTGTTCTTGAGTTATTCGTGAAGGGTGTTCCTTGCTGTGAGATCAAGGAGAGTCGTTGCGAGAATGAAGGAAATAGGGTGTGAAACTTGGATCAGAAGCGAGATAATCATGAGACGAGGTTATTAAGTCTGTAAGTGTAATTTAGATTAAACTCTTTTTGATTATTAGATTTTTGGTTGTCATGTTCATCGACAACGACCTGTGGTTTTTCTCCTAAGTAAGGAGTTTCCACAGGGTGAACAATTGCATGTATCGTTTAATTCCTTGTCTTTACTATTGATTGTTAATATTTAATCCTAGATCATTGATTGATAGGAATTGTTCTGACCTAATTTCTTGAAATACATTAAATACGAGCATATATAATTTTAATTGGTATTAGAGCAGAATCGCTTGTAGGCTTAATATCCTGAGCGGTGATCCTGTTTTTAAGTGCTTGCTTAATTTAATGGATTTCAAAAAATTTGGAGGTCCTATAAATCATCCACCACTCTTTGATGGCACGAACTTTCTCTTTAGAAGGTTCGAATGATTGCCTTCTTGCAATCTATGGGAGAAGATGTCTGGATTGGCATTGAAGATGGATGGGTGCTCTCGACTGTTATGCAGGGTGAGCCAACAATAGCTGTAAAAATTCCTAAACCTAGAAATTAATGGACTAAGGAGAAAAAATAAGCATCTGGGCATAATTCTAAAAGTCTTAATTCTATCTTTAATACGTTGAGCCAAAGTGAGTATAGACACATCTCCATGTGTACCACTTCGAAAAATCCTTGGGATATCTTAATGCGCACTCACGAGGGTGATGATACGGTTAAAGAGAGTAAACTACAAATGCTCACCTCTCAATTTGAAAACATCCGGATGAGTGAGGATGAACCGTTCGGTAAGTTTTATGCCAGACTGAGGGACATTGTCAACAGCAGTGCCTTTTTATAAGTTGGATATACTGATGTACAAATAGTTCACAAAATTCTTAGATATCTCCTTAAGAGTTTTAAATCCAGACGTGATGCCATAGAGGAAGTTCAAAATCTTAAAACTATGAAACCTGACACACTTGCTAGAAAATTACAAATATTTAAAATCGAGATGGAAATGGAAAACCCTAAGAAGAATAAGAGTCTAGCTTTTAATTCATCCTCCAACTTTTCGTCTTTTAAGGGAACCAAAGAAGTTGACAACTTATGTACCTCTGACGATAATGAGGAATTGGACTTTGATTCACAGATTGTTGTTATAAGCCAATAGTTTAGAAAACTCATGAAAAAAGGTAATTTGAGAAATAAGGGTAAAAGTTGAATTATAAGCCACCTCCTCATGACCATACTAAGTCGTTTGACAAACAAACTAATCTTGAACAAGACTTAAAAAAACTTGAATGTTATAAGTATCACAAATATGGTCACTATGCTCACAGTTGTCTCACAAAAAGTTCTAATAGTAATCATAAGGCCATGAATATTAAAGTAACTTGGGATGATGATAATGATGAATTTGATGCTAATAATGATCATCCCCAAGAATATAAAAATGACAACTATTGTGCGTTTCCTAGTATAATAATCTCTAGTAATAATTATTTTGACTCTTTTGAGCTAAAAAACTCTAATGAAGATCAGAGTGATTATGAAAGTGATAATAGTGAAGAACCCAAGTTTGAAGATTTATATTTTTAACTTATTTCTCAGCTTAAGAAACTTAAGAATATGAAAGATACTCTTATTGCCAAACTTGATATTTGTGAAAAAGAAAAACATATTGTCGTGGGGAAGTTAAAATTGACTAAAACTGAACTTGAGAAACTTAAACTCGACTTGACTTCTAGCAAGCAGAAACTTGAAGTTTTCTCCATGGAGCAAAAAATATTGATAAAATGCTAAATATGAGCAAAAATGGTACTGACAAAAGGGGACTTGAGCAAAATGCTAAGTCTATTACACCTCAAATCAAAAAGTTTTTTAAAGCTTTTCCAGTGCCATATTTACCCAAACAAAGTGTTACTAATGTTCCTTATAGGCAGACTAAGAAGCCTTATGTCTTTCATGTGTTTTATCGTCAGGCTTATGGCCGAAAGGGTCATCTTGCTCCCTATTACAGATATGTTCTTGAATTCTATGATATGAATTCCTAGAGAAAGAGGGAAACCCTATCGACTATATGCCCAATCTGTTGCTAATCCATTTTTCGTCCAAAAGTCTTTGAATGCTTTCAGGAATTTAACTCAAGCGACGGAATTACGAAAGAAAGTAAAACTCGTTTGGGTTCAGAAAAAGGATCTTCTACCACAATTACGGTGCAATGTTGTAGTAATGGCTCAAAATGAGACGATGAATAGTATGTGTTATGGGTCGATGATTGAACCAACCAATGTGAAAGATGCTTTATCTGATGAATCTTGGATTAACATCATTGGTGTCTGTTCCATTAAGTAAATCTTCTTAGTCATCCTGACTATTTGTGTTACTATTTTGTGCACAGCGTCAGGTATGTATCGCTTCTTTTGTTCATATTGGTTATTTCCCCTGATTTTTGCATTACAGCCTATCTTAGCTATGCATGTGCATGCTCGGGATTTATTTATTTGTAATATATTTATCTAATGCATGAGCTACTTGGATCACTATTCGTCACTAGTTCCAACTATTCCTGACTCTAGTCTATAAATAGAAACCTTGAGGATAAATGTAGAAGCTTCATTACCTAACATTATGTGAGGATCTAACCTTTTGTGCAAGCTTGAGTATTATTAAATGAAGTCTTTTCCATAAAATCTCTCTTTATTTATGATCTCATTATTTTATGCATTAGTCAATTGTCGGTGATGACATATAGTTTAAGTTAGTCTAATAAAATATTCTCTATACTTGATTAGAGACAAAAAAGATACTATGTGAGATCGAAGATATGATATTAGGCTTTTTATTATTATATCTTTTTTGGACTTCGCCTATGCTTACCCAAAATTGTATCCATTTGTAGCCTTTAAGTGCCTTAAAATAGGCCATTCATTTTATATCTAACTCCTTTTAACCCATTTTTTGAGACTTTTCGTAAAATAAAGTGAAGGACGGAGTGAAACCAGTGGTTTAAGTGGGAAAGATGGATAGAAAAATAGAGTATCTCCAATATTTTTGCTAGTAATTAGAGTATTGCTAAAAAAAGTATTTTATTCAATGCGTACTCAATAAAGAGAAAGTATGACGGGAGGTAACTCAATTTAAAGAAAGAGCAGGAGGAAGTATAAACTGTAGTCTTAGAATGCCAGCAAACCACCTACTTCGTCATGTCCCTTCCTTGCCTACATTATACCCTTTCAAGACCTGTTGATCTTGAGTTTAACACAGTCAGTTAGTGGAGATGAGAGATAGGGATTCTATATAGTTAACTTGACACCATCTAAAACAATTAATTTTCCTTCCATGTGATCTTTCAGTATAATAACGTTGTTTTTTTAGGATTGTGAATTTTTAACTCCAGTTTATTCATATTCATATTTCCTTAAAGTGATATAGTAAATTTTCATTGACTTTGAGTGACCAATCATGAGAGGCCTAAGTTGAATTATATTTCCAAATAGTGATCTTCATACGTCTAAATGTCAGGACTTTGATTTGACTACACACACACGCACACACACCAAGTTCTTTTACATTATTTCATTATATATCAATAATATTATCAGATTTGTCATGTATCCGCTGGTCTATAGATTTGACTGTGCATATTTTGTGGGGGAGTGTGTTTGGTTGTCTTCAGTTTATCTCGTTAAGTCCTGTGTCTTATCTTATGTTTCCTATTGATGTTTGTTGAATACTTAATTATTTTTGTTAATTTTGGTGCTTTACCTATTTCCATTCTTTCGTTCGAACGAGGTTTCTTGTCATTCGAACGAGTTATAATATCATTTCTTCCAGGCAAAACTTGTTGCGTCGTTCGAACAAGTTTTCTGTTCATTCGAACATTTGAAGGCAAAACTTAATGTTCGTTCGAACAAGTCATCCTCTCATTCGAACAACTTTTATCCTTTTTTTTAAGTTCAAAGTTCCTTTATGTTCTTTACTCTTTGTCTCTCTCTCTCTCTACCTCCTACTGCGATTTCTCTATCTCTTTCTCTCTCTATTGATCATTTGGTATTTGATAGGGAAAATGTTTAAGTCTGCTGGTTCTTGCGATTGAGTTTAGGGTTTGATTACCGAGTTTTCCCAGCTATTTGTGGTAGTTTCGTTCGAGGATTCCCAAAGCTACATCTAGGTGTTAAGTAAGTTCAAATCATACTCGTTCTCTATTGTTTGTACTTTGATTCTTGGGTTATGTATGCTTCGTTCCTCGTATATGAAGTTTGGTGATTATTGGAGTTTGGTATTTTGAATTGGGATGTTTGCTATCTACATTGTGATTTCTGGTTGGTGATTGTTGGTTTACTGAGGTTTGGTTGTTATAGAATTAGAGTATGGTGGGTGGTTGTGTTATTGCAGGTTTTTGGGTTGGATTGTTCACCTGTGATTGTTGAAAAATTGGGGATTGGAGTTTGTTGTTGATGCATTGGAGGATTGGAGGTTAGTTATTTTCTTGAAGGTGATTTGGTTGTGTGAGTGTCTGTGATTGTTTGTTTGGTATTGTTGGTTGGGTATTTTTGTACAGACAGATTTTCTAGTTTTCGTGGGCGTACGATATGACACTTAGTTACAAGTGGGAACTAAGAAGCAACACTCTAACTCGATAGTCATTCCCGATGGTTAGAGAGTCAGGGATAACCCGGTGCATTGAACCATAAAAAAAGGTTTTAAAGATCGCCTGATTGTAAAGGAACACATAGTAGATATCCAAAGTGTCTCTATAGTTAGTGAGGTCTACGCGAGTGTATTTGCAAAGTTTGAAGCGAAAGGTTGGACCAATTCTTACTCCCACATGGAAGGTAATACTCGCATTGTTCGACTGTTTTATGCTTTTCTGAAAGTAAAGTCCACCAGTTCACTCCATGATTGAAATTTTTCAGTCACTATTGATGGGGAAAAGTTTTTCGTAACTCGGGGTAGACTTTATTTTATATTGATCTCTCCCATTTATTCACGTTTCGAGGTGTGTTTGGCCAGTGACATCTTGTTCATGGCCCGCCTATTCTCCTGAGGGTGAGTTTACTGAGAGACTAGTTTTTCATCTCTGTGAGACTAGTTTTGTTCTGAGAGCACATATGATAGTGGTCTATGTACTAACATTGGAAGTATGCTTAATACTATCTTTGTTTCTTTAATTGTCCAATGGTTCTAATATCTTTTTGTTCCATATAGTAGATTACGATTAGTAGCTGTTTCTTCCGTGAAAAAAGGGGAAGAAATACGTATACTGACAAGAAAGCACAATGAATGGATAAATGCTGATGCTTTTCTGGTTGATTCTTTTATGATTTCTTTCTGATTATGTGGTCTCTATTCATAAATGCTTTAAGTTCTTCTTTTCACATACATTATAAATGAGTTTGATGATGTACAGATATTAAGTAACAAGCTTTCTGATGAGTATTGAGATATAAGAAGATATCGTCCGTAGAAGAGGTCCAGAGATTGTACCTGTTCATGAAAGGGCAGTGTCTTCTGAGGTCTAGGTTGTCTCTGTAGTTGGGATGTACTATAGAGTAACATGTACATAGGTCTTATTTTTTATTTGTCATGAAATAAACCAAAGGGAGAGATTGAAAGGTTTTGGTTTATCTCATTTTATGTATGTGAAGGTCCGTGGTTATCTCAGTCGAATATAGTGACAAAATGAAGATCTTTGTATAAATCCTCTATCAACCAACGACCAAAAAGGTAAGTTGGTAAGTAGAACTCTGATAAAGGGAGCCAAACAAGTTTTATTAATTTTCTAAACTATTTTGGGAATCTCGTTCGAACTACTTTAGGTCTCGTTCAGACGAATTCTGGGCATCTCGTTAGAATAACCTGGGGTCTCGTTCGAACGAGTGCTATGAGTTCTAAACAAAAGATGCATTTTTTGAAGGCTTATTGGGAATCACGTTTAAACAACCTTAGGTCTCATTTGAACGAGTCTCAAGAAAAATATAAATAGTATTTAACAAACTTGCTTCTTTTTTCGCTATCTCTCTTTCTTTGAAAAAAAGTTATTTTCAAAGAACTCAATACCCTTTATGAGAGAGACAAATCGACATTGATCAAAAACCTTAAAATCTCGAGTTGATGTTGAATTAGTTTATCAACTTCCTACGATATTGTTCTTGAGTAATTCGTGAAGGGTGTTCCTTGTTGTGAAATCAAGGAGAGTTGTTGCGAAAACGAAGGAGATAAGGCGTGAAGCTTGGATAAGAGAGATATTCATGAGATGAGGTTATCGAGTCTATAAGTGTAATTTAGATTAACTCTTTTTGATTAGTAGATTTTTGGTTGTCGTGTTCATCAACAACGACCTGTGGTTTTTCTCCTGAGTAAGAAGTTTCCATAGGGTAAATAATTACTTGTGGCGTTTAATTCATTGTCTTTACTATTGATTATTTCTGTTTAATCCTAGATCATTGATTGATAGGAATTATTCTGACCTAATTCTCAAATACATTAAATACGAGCACATAGAATTTCAATATATAATTTTTATGCTTCTATATATCAATGCATGTAAATTTGCACCCCAATTGGCTTAAATTCAGTCATAAGGTCACAATAAGGGTATAAGCAGTGCAATGGTTAATTATTCATGCTAGACTCAGGGGCATAAGTGGTATAGGTTTGCTTAATATTGCAATTAGTAGTACCTTTGGACCTGAAGTTATTTCAAATAGTTTCAGAATTTTGCATTGTGTGATAGTGAAATTAGTGGCTAATGTCCTTTACATATGGCCAAGAACAAAGCTATTTGTAGTAATGTATGTATGTAGCTCATATGGATGACAAGGAACATTGGGAAGTACAGGTACTAGGCAAATAATGCAGCGAAAAGATGGTAAAGCGTCATGATAAGAAGGGAGATATACTCCCAGTACAATTGGATAGAGATTAATATTTAGAAACCTAAACACATGAATGTATATCTTCTTATAATCGTATCACATCTTAAAGCCTACTCGTAAAACTCGTCGCCTTGCTCCCATTATGAATTAAACCTACTCTCAGTACAATGGTTACAATACTGAACCCTTTGGATTATATACTCTCTAGAAACTCTTCCCTTAAGCTTTAAATTACATGGGTTTGTTAGAAGCCCAATAGGACACCCCAATCCAGTTGGGTTGCCACCTTGGGCCAGACCCTACTCTTAGCACTCCCCCTTAGGGTGTCCATATCAGGACGACTTGCCTCGTCAAACCTCTGCCTAGCAAAACCCCCTTGGGCAAAAAGTTGTGCATGGAAAAATATAATCTTGTTTTGTATGGGTTATGGCACGTATACGTTGCCTCATCAAAATCTCTTGTCAGTAAAACCCCTTGGGACAAAACTACATTATCAGGAAAAAGAAATGATACACATGTATCCACGTCAGGTTGGGATTGCTCCGCCTAACATTAATCTCCCAGATACTAATGAATAAAAACTTTTCATGCCGATTCCATATACCAGCTGCTTGAACATAAGTGGTGCAAGAGTCTTCGTAAATAAGTTTACAAAGTTGTCTTTTAAAATATCTTGAATAACGTCAATCTTATTCGCCTTCTGTAATTTATAAGTATGGAATAACTTCTGTGAAATGTGCTTCATTCAGTTGCTATTGATAAAATCATTATTGACTTCATATAGAGTCGATACTTTATCTATAGAAGATGCCACAACTTCAGTTGATGTGATGTAACTTGGGTGCAATCATAATTCTCTGTCAGCTTCATGAAGTATAAGAATTCCCTCTTGTTTGAAGATGTAACAAAACGCCGTCTACTCATCGATCTCCAAAAGTTTGTTACATCCCCATGGATAAACATATTGTCCATTTGACAATGGCATATATGTGACTCTGACAAGTATCTGCATTGGCGTACCCTATAATTTAATGTTTACCATTTTCGAGTAGAATAGACCCCAGTTTTTCATGCCGATTAGATACCTCAGAATATGCTTGATCTTCTTTTAGTGCCTTTGGGTGGGAAAAAAACTATGGTAAGCCAAACAGTTTACTATGAATGAGTCATCGGGTCTAGTATACCTAACTAACTATAACAAAGCACTTCTTAGCTATGACGTCATGGCCCTAGGAGTTTCTCCCCCCATTAGGATGGTAGAAGGTGTCGTTGTCCACATCCAAGTGATGGACACACAATAAGCGACTTAGCACCATGTGCTGCATCCATATCGAAGTGTTAGATAACTCTTCCAATATATATTGCTTGGTGTACGAATATGCCACTACTAAGATGTT
Organism: Kingdonia uniflora; assembly: GCA_014058105.1. NCBI lineage: Eukaryota > Viridiplantae > Streptophyta > Magnoliopsida > Ranunculales > Circaeasteraceae > Kingdonia > Kingdonia uniflora. Next base: position 2,423 of record JACGCM010000440.1, on the reverse strand, counting down.
CGATCTACAAATCAAGACAATACTTCGTTTCTTAAGGTATTTTATTTTGAATTCCTTTATAAGGTATTCGGGGCTCTCGCAATTTTCCCTAAAGTTCTAATGATATCCAAATCATTTAATACATTGTTATGATGACTTAAGCTAATATCTGTATTCCTAATGAGATCTCATGGACAGATAAGACTATTTGTAAAATCCCCGACCTTCAAATACTCATTCAACTTACTATGTCACATAAGCCCTACTTGCTTCAAGCCAATAATAACTTTTTTAGTTTATTACGTACGTACCTCGTATGCATTGGGCTTAATTACTTCCAGAAGCTTATACCTCCCTCGGTAATCTCATGTAGATATTTGTACCTAGTTTCCCATATAGATACGCGGTAATTATATAAGATGCATGTCTAGCTTGTCCTTGATAACTTGATAGACTGATCAGTACCAAAGGGTTATAGTGTTTATAACTGGATAATATATCTTTTGTAATCGATGTCAGGTCTCTTAAAGAATTTATGAGCAACTAGTTTTGCCTTGACCTAATTATCTCAATGAGTTAATCATCTTTTTGTACCATTCCCATTTATAAGCGATAGGCTCTATGATATCACTTTGTCTTATGCTAGCAAGATGAGCTCCACTTAGATTTCAGATACCCACTTTGGCCAATGTACAACAATACATAGTCATTTACTATAAGTGGTTTTAAATCCTCATCTTTGATGGTGAGCATAACAGCAAATAAAATGCATTATCAACAAATCTCTACTGAATGATCTTACATTGTGCCATTACAAAATTTTAATAGATCGAGATCTCTTTATTATCATACATATGTACCACCCCGGATTGTCTCGTATACATTAGCTGGTCGCTTAGTAACTATTGCCTCACCGATAGGTGGTTCTATCCTGATGAATCGACTATACTATTAGTCATATTTGTCCCTTATTCTGCAGCTCCCCGCTCAGAATATTTTTCTTTCAGCGGTGGCTCCGTACTAAGCGCGAGCCTCAAATTATTTATGGTACTAATTCTCTAGAATGTTTAGCTATATAGGTGCCTTACTTGCAGGTACATACACCTATAATACTTCAACAATGTCTATGAATGTGTCTGGTAATGCATTGTGACCTATTGTAAGTTTGTAATCCATTAAATCTTATTGTCACATAATCTTATGCAAAAGGATCTAGATGAGATAATGATGGTGTTTTTTCAACTAATCTTGGAAATATTGTCACATTGACTGTCATATCTTCCCCATTTGGGAATACTGTCTCATCAAAGTGACAATCTGCCCTGTAGTATATATATTGCTAATGGCTTTAAATATCTAAGATAGATGTGATTCATAACCTGCGTATACTAGGCCGACGTTGGGGGTTCCATCTTCGTATGTTGTAGTAGTGCGATTGGCACCTGTATGGAACATCAAATATTTGTAGATGGGTGACACCGGGCTTCGACCCATACTAGTTGCTTTGGGAAATATTTGATGATTTGCTATGGACGAATCCTAATTAGTGTTGCAGAAAGAAAAACGCATAGCCCCCCACACTAGCATGAAGCCGTGATCATAATAATAGTGGTCTAACGATTAACCTAAATCGCTTGATTAGGTTTCTGCCAATCCCGAGTTAGGTATGGTATGGGGTAGTCATGATGCTCAATCATATATTCTATTTAGCAAAAAAGTAATCATCAAAACCTGTGAGTCGAACTCGCAAGCTCCATCAAAGTCATATCGATCGACTGATCGTTAATCAAAGAACTGAGCCTGCGATCGAATGATCTAAGTGAGAAGTTGTGCTAACGTGAATTCTTAGTTGTTAATAATAGGCAAACATTAGACCATCTCTAAGATGCGTCTATTATGACCATAAATACTTGAGTGGGCCACTATGTGGATATATAGATTCACATGTTCTCCCATAGATGCGTTTGGAGCAAAGGTTGAAGATCCTATTCTACCCTGGTTATACTAGGACAAATAATAGACTTTCCTTGAAGCACTCTCTGGATATGATCTCATTTTAAGGAAAATCGTGATGTATTCTCGAAAACCACCTCATTTCCTAGCCTGGAGGAGTGTATCGGAAATCATTCCAATATCATGTTCTAACCTTAGACATGACGGGAATGCACAGAACCTTATCTGTCAATTCTTTGATAATCTTTATGTGATAAACATTATCATGTCTCCCCTAAACACCGTAAAATTTGGCTGGATTTACTATGTATAAGGCAGACTGGATACCCCATATCGTACCGTTAGGGAGTAATAGCATGGCGCACTTAGTGCTTTCTATCATGTTGGCCATGCTAATAATATTTGTGACATCCCCGATATACAAGCTAGGGATAAAAAATATGTCCATATCTCAAAAGGATCGAGTGTGTGGTACTAATGTCTCTTAAATA